>JASDDO010000024.1:312241818-313491818 GCA_030015575.1 Agapanthus africanus
GCTTGATGATGCATCAAAGATGGGTGTATGAGACTTATACCAAGATTAGGGTAAAGATTAGGGTTTTGTTTATATCTTAAGAATAACAAAAGAGAAAGATTTTGTCAAAGTTCTCAAGCTTTCATGAAGCTTGTGGAAACATTGATAAAGTCAACTCTTTTGTCATTCTTAAGGATATTTAGTTAACCCAACCCTTAACCTCATGCTTTGGTTAATTCTCTACATGAGTTAAGCATGATAGCTTAACTCACCCATGGTTACATTATTGAGAGTATAATTCATATGATGATATTATTCTTTCTTCATTTTCTTCTTCATCAAGCTCCATGAAAAGCTTACTAGCTCCAATGGTGCCATGAGAAAAAGTGTGAGAAAATCAATTCTAAAGTGAGCCCACTTCCTACTTCTTCATCCTCTACCACTTGCCATGTAGTAGAGTATGTTCTCTTCACAAAGTTCATGACCTAGTGAAGGAATAGCTTGAGTTAGTGTCTTCCCGACGTAGATCATCTTCGGCCTCGAAGTCAACGAAGCAAGCACGTTCGTTCTTCTTGTGAAGCTTCTCTAGAGTCCGGAGTTCACGATCACAGCGATGGAGACATCTACATGGAGCTTAAGAAGTGAAGGACCGGATCTACAAAGGTTGTAATCCCTCTCACTTAGTGTTAAAGAGTTTAGCATGCTTGATTTCACCTAAACTCTAGTCTAAAGATCTTGTTGCGGGTTGTTCGGCACGGCTAATTTTTAAATCGGGCATGGTTGATGCCTCGTAGAACCTTTTGAGCATTCCTAGTAACCCTACAGTGGTATCAGAGCCAAGCTAGAGCTTTAGGCGAAGTATGAGCGAAGTTTAAAGTCCGATCGAACCCGGAAACCCCGACACGAACCCTTCTCTGGACATTTTCCAAAAATGTGATTTTTTATGAATTAAAAATGCTCGGAAAAATAAGCAGGAAAATCTTAGAATTACTGTGAAGTACGGCCCACTAATTCGCTCACATGACTACGGAACCGCGGCCAAACCAAGGGTTTGGCGGCGGTTCCGCGGCCAAAATTGTGAATTAGTCCCTGAAATTTCATATATTTATTCTTAGGTCCTTTCTTGGAAATTTTTTCTGGGAATTTTTTAATTCCACTCAAGTGTTGAGTTTTCTAGGGTTGTATTGGGGACTCGTTGATTCGATCAGATAATTTAACTCTGTTTAGTTTGTCCGGGTAATTTTTAGAAACTGTTAAAAAGTTCGACCGGATATCAATAACTCACTTTTTTCCCAGTCGGAAATTTTTTCAAAAGTTGGATTTTTTCTCGAGTTTAAGAACATTCTAAGTCGTGCAAATAACGCGGTGGACCCTCTAAAAGACAACAAACCTTAACTCGATTATGTGACCGTCTTGAACTGCCTCTGAACCTTAGGGTTTGTGGCAGTACGGCGCGCCGCATGCGAGGCGTTGGCTTGACCCTTCTACGGCTGGACCATTGGTACTGTGGCATGTGATGGATGTTTTTAAACTGATTTCAAGTGTTGAGATATATTGGGGAAATCTTGGGTGTTTGATTATTCGATCGGAAAGTTTAACATTGTCTATTTATCTGGAATGTGATACAATATTTAGAATCCACAGGTAGTTATGAGATAACTAATTTGAATGTTATAAATCTAGCAGTTCAGTCTCAGATGATCGGTTGCCACGGAATTTTGATGTGATCAAAAGTCCGTCGTAATCACGTAGCGTACGCTGATACTCGCCGGGTAAACTTAACAGACAGCCACGCCCCATAGCCCCGACCAAGTGACTGTAGGAGAACCCCGTCGCCAAAAGCATCCGTTCGGGTGTTCGCGGTAGCGGTGTTCCGCCTTAGTGCACTTCGTCGACGGCATCCGGGGGTGCGGCCGTCTACTAAAGTTTGCGACGAGCATTCGATCAGGATGTCGGGAATCTTGTTGAATTGCCCGACTTGATATTGAAAAGAGTTTTCGATAATGAGACTAAAATGCGGGGTTTATAATTGTTAGGCATGCGATGTCTAAGGAATTCATTTGGTTAGGCATGCGATGTCTAAGGAGGTTGCGGATTCCAACTGTTGTAGTTTTACACTTTCTTTTCTGTGACCGTAAGCGTAGTATGTGGTGTATCGCCGGCTCCGTTGCTATACATCAACGACAATCGGGATACACATACTTGCTTACGTTGATGATATGAGATATTATGTGTTGCTGTGATATGTTATATTGGATCGTCGCGTTTTGAATAGCCGGGGGTTTTATGTGAGATGAGAGTTTTTTCTTTTTCATTCATGTAAAATTCATTTGTATGTAATATTCTTTTATTGGGGCACTTCCGGGCTGAGGATGATGTCACCATTGTATATTATTTACTTTTCCGCATTAGGTAGACCCAAGGCGGGGAGCACAAGTAACCGGGTTCTAGGGTCCAGTGGGAGACCATCTCGAGGAGTCGAGACCGGGTCTCCTAACCCTAGAATTGGCAGTGTTGCTTGCCGCTCTCGTAGGGGTCTAGGGATGTGGGTTTGGCTATTCATCACGACCGTGGAATCCGTGTTTTATACAGGCTCGTATTGAAAACACGGACGTCCTAGTATATCCAATATTTCATATATGTTCTTCTGCTGCAATGTTCTGTGATGAGATCATATTACTGCATGAGACGAATATTTATATTATATATATGAGATATATATTATATATTGTTTATTTCATTTCATATCTGTTGCTTGTGAAGCATATTAAAATGGGACTTCATTAATGAGATTAATGAAATAAAAGAAACCTAAGATGTTGTAGAAACTTGTTTAAAACTGGTAGCTCTAGTTCTTGCTTTGCATAGAGGTGTTCCTTGTAGAACATCCAGCACCTTATTCGATAAGGAAAGAGCCGAGATCCCTTCACCGGGAGTGACCTCTTTAGTGAAACTAGCAGATGCTACAAACTCGGTCTGTCTTTTGATTGCTTCTATAGTTCTTGCTTTGCAAAGTGGTATTTGTGAAATATCATGCACCTTATTTGATGAGGAAAGGGCCGACGATCCCTTCACCGGGAGTGACCCCTTTAGCAAAACTAGAAAAACCTAAAAAACACTCCATTTAAAATCACTCGATTCTACAACGATATCAAGTTCATTACGCAAAAGGTTTTCTTAAAAACTTGTCGTAGCCCTCCGTCATTTCAGATAAGTCCTACTTAGTATTCGTGCTACGTTTGTTGACCTCCGTCAAGGCGTAGTGTGCGGTAGCTGACTAGTATTTATCTGCTTATGCATAGGATGCAGATTGGATTAGGGTAGTCGTGCGGCCTTGTTGACCTCCGTCAAGGGTCGTGCGGGTGGGTTTAATTCAATCAATAAATGACGGGTTGAACTTGACTAGTAGCCTATGGTTTGTTGACCTCCGTCAAGGTCATAGGACGCTAGGGGTAAAATATTATTGGGAATTTCAAGTGTTGAAATTTGCAATGAGATTGCATACCTTCTATGAGATAGTTGGATCCCGATACCCGCTGCGAGTAAGAGTTACTCCTGGGAGAGTTTTACACATTACAATTAGCCAATCAAGTAGGTGTCTAGAAAGGTGTTAACGGGGTTACGCCCTTGGAAAAACGAGGTTTACTTTAATTAGGTCCGTGCGAAAGCACGGGGAACCTCCCTCAAAGTACCGACACTGGCCTGGCTGAAAGATTGGCGAACTTGTAGCGTGTAATTAATCCCGGCTAGTCTTTCCTTTTAGGGTTTGAAGGAAGATTTGATTAAAACAGTGGGAGACAACCTGATTAGATATATTAGATAACCAATCTAATCTTGCAAGAGCATACGCTGAATGTTTTCTTCTTTCTCTCTCCAGGTAGCGACCATATCACGCCTTAATCAAGATAATAATACGGATGCATTGACCGAACCCGCTTGTTATACTGAGCTGGGGAACGTTGGTCCCGCTCCAACTTATAATTGTTATAAGACAGAGCAGGAAATTAGGGAATACCAGATTTCCCGTGCCGCCCAAACGAAGAAAGTGCATGCTGATGCATCTTCTTCGGGTGTGTTCATTACATAGAACTGTTTCTCAGTATCCTTTACGTCCTGGGTATGAGATACCGGATCAGGATCCCGCATATGTAATCTGTTACATGGGCTACAGAAAGGTAGAGAACTGAGAACGAGTGATAAGTTTCATGAGACAGAAAACGGTGCAAGTGTTGCAGCCAAGTCTGTTGGTCACTATCACCCTGTATTACCAGAATACATTGATTCTGAACAAATGTTATTAGATACCGAACCTGATATACAACATCATATCAGTCTCTTTATTAGTAAAGAAAGGATATAAATTTGTATTGATGGATAATGTTTTGAACATTTCCTATATCAAGAGTTGATCGGTTCAGGAACGTTATCTAAAAGCATTGACGTTCTAAATCAAACTACAGTTCTTAGTATATAGAACACACACGAGAGGAAGAGTTTAGAAATGAACGAATCCTTCTTGAGGCATTGTAGACTAGGTCATATCAATGCGACCCGACTAGCTAAGTTACATTTAGATGCATATTTAAATCTGTTTGAATTTACAGCTTGTGAAACTTGCCGGTCATGTCACAAAGATAAGATGACCATAGCTCTGTTTATTGGAAATAGAGAAAGAGTTAGTGAACTCTTGGGATTGATACATGCTGATGTATGAAAGTCTCCCGTCTACACATGCCAAGACCGGTTCTTTGTACTTCATTACATTCTCTGATGATCTCTCAAGATTCAGACATATGTTCCTGTTGAAACACAAGTCCGAACCTTTTGAGATATTCACAGAATGTAAGTTAGAAGTAGAGAACCAAAATACGGGTAAAAGTATTATGTCCTTTGATATGATCAAGGAGGAGAATACTTGAGCACGGAATTCCTGGACTATTCAAAAGGAGAATGAGATTCTCTCTCAGCATTACTCCTCAGTATACACCACAGCACGTCGGTGTATCGGGGCGGAGCAATAGCACCCTATGTGATATGGTGTGCTCTATGATGAGTACTACTGAGTTTCCTATTTCCTTTTGGGTGTTATGCGCTTGAGAAGCTGCATACCTATTGAATAGGGTTCAAATCAAATCAGTTGCCTACCACTTCATATGTGATATGGAAAGGGAAGAGCCCATATCTTAAGTTTGTTAAGATTTAGGGTTGTCTGGACTATGTCTAAAAGCAAAATCCAGACAAGCTCCAGGCAAGGTCTGTTATGTAGAACTGGAAAGGTTCCAGCTACACAAACTGCAGCTGATGATTTGGTAGAACCAAAGGATTCAATAGTAACCAATGAACCTCAGCCTCTCCGCCGATCTAGTACGGTTCCTCACCCACCTGAGAGATACTTTGGTTTCTCTATGACAGTGGGAGCGAGGATTGCATCATGAGATGATGACCCAACTAGTTTCGAGCTGGCCATCAGGAGTGAGACTCTGTAAGAATGGCTGGATGCTTAGTGATCTGAGATGGAATCCTTATACACCATAAAGTATGGACTTTGGTTGCTTTATCTGAAGGGTTAAATCCCCATCAGGAGTAAGTATATCTTGAGAAGATTACTTGGTGTACATGGAAAAGTTGAGACTTTAAAAGCTATGCTTAAGTCCATCCAGATCCTACTTGCCACGGCTACATACCATGACTACGATATCTAGTGATTGGGTGTCATGACTGCTTTTCTAAATGATGTTTTAGAAGAGAGCATCTATAAGTACACAGCCAGAGGGCTTCGTAGACAGTGGGAGCAGCGGAAACGTGTGCAAGATGTTTTATATGATAAAGCAGGCATCGCGGAGTTGGAACATCTGTTTTAATGTGGTTGTCAAAGAGTTTGACTTCATCAAAATGGTAGATGAACCTTGTATATACAAAAAGGTAGTAGGGAGTATGGTGGTGATCCTCGTAGAGTACGTGGATGACATACTCTTGATAGGGAAGGAATTTCCTATGCTACGCTCGGTCAATCCCCGCTTATCACAAGGATTCTCCATATAGGATCATAGTGATACCTCCTGAATCCTGGATTTTGGATCTATGAGATAGATCTAATTGGATGTTAGGATACGCACTAGTTGTAGTGAGATGGTATCAATCGATCCTGGGGAGAATCATTGGAAAGGTTCTAGGATGATAAGGACGACTGAATGTCAGTCGCAGGCATTGTCTATACCCTTAGTGGAGGGACGGTATGTTGGAAGAGTTCTAAGCTAGATACCGTGACTTACTAGACGATTAAAGGCAAGATACATCGTTACCAAGGATGCTACCAAAGAGGCAGTCTGGATATATATAAGTTCATGAGATGAACTTCGTTCCTACCATTGTGTAACAATGGAGTTGTGGCTTATGCCAATGAACTACCGTCCCATCAGAAATCCAGATATAATTCTTAGGCAGTATCACCTGATCATGGAGATGATTGATCTCCAGGGAGATCGAGGTTAGGAGAGTAGACACAGAGGACAACAGCGCGGATCCACTCACAAAGGCCTTTTTCCCAGTAGAGACTTTTATGGAATGGTTGAGTATGAGATACTTCAACCACAGCTAATTGTTGGGTATGTGATACCACAACAGATGGCCCTAGTGCAAGTGGGAGATTGTTAGTTATATGTATGCCCTAGAGGCCATTACTGTACATACGGTATATATTGTAGTGGATGCTAGGACATATATAGGGAGGACTTTCTTGCTCGACATGATAGTATGCTATCTGGTTGTACTTTATCTTAACATGTACTCTGATTGTCTCTATGTTACATGTTGATAAAGCCCTTAGGATATGTACTCGACTACTGGGACTATGATGAGATCATACTAGTGGGGCCACGGTAGTCGACGAGTACATCCTATAACTGTTCCTAGTCAAGGGTGTATCGAGACAGGGCATCGATGCACCAGAGTAGACTAGCGTATACGCATCTTGACCCATATGATGGGCGATGGATGATCCCACATCCATTGGTGTTTGACATCAAGGATGGTGTACGGGTGCTCAGTGGTGATTGGGTACACTGGACGGACTCGCCGAGAACTCCCAGATGGTATTATACCTTACGTCAGATGGCAGTTCTCTGGTGATACTGGTACAGCTTAGTCTGTTGACCCGAGATCGTCATAGAGTCTTGTGTGATTCCCACTGTACTTTGATTTCCATCATACCACGTCCAAGAGGGCGTGCAAAAAGGTGGATTTTGGGTAGAGTCCCGAATCACATGGAGGCAATGAGCGATAGGAGGGGATTCGTCTCTCCCGGTATACGGAGTTGATGTTGTGCTGTATTCGATTGGCTATAACCGGAAATCCTTGGCCATGTTTGCTGAGATTTACTGGTAAGTGTTATCAGTAGTTTCTCGAACTGTTATAGACCTCATATCGACACGACTTATCGAGCTACTGGGGTCTGACGTTTACCATCCCTAGGCGAGATATGCAACATATCAGACGACGAGACCGAACTGTACGGGAGTGTTACTGATTGGATTCATGGGAGAATGTACAGGCTTTCTTGTTGATCTTCTGATCGCTCAATACCTGGGTGGCCGTTACGTTTAGCAGACTCTAAAGACACGACTTATCGAGCTACTGATGATCATCACCTACTACCAGCGTATTGACGAGTCTTTAGAGTCCTACACAGGGGTTTCCTGGCTCAAGCGAAACGGAGTAGGAGCACATATGTGATATGTGCGGGACCGAGATTGATACGATATGAGATACCGTATTCTATTCTCGCGATTCGTGATATTAATCGGTTGTATGCGATATAGCTGGGTTATCGGATCAAGTGTTGATTCGATAAGTTGTTACACATGATATTAGTCGGTTATAGCCGGATTATTAAATCAAGAGTTGATTTAATAATTTAATGTATAATTATATATTTGATATATTACATTACATTAACTAGTATTAGCTCACTTAAGATTTATTTTCTCACTTGATTGTGCATAAGTGTGTATGTGATATATATTTGTGTACATATGATTGTGTCATGCTTGATGATGCATCAAAGATGGGTGTATGAGACTTATACCAAGATTAGGGTAAAGATTAGGGTAAAGATTATATCTTAAGAATAACAAAAGAGAAAGACTTTGTCAAAGTTCTCAAGCTTTCATGAAGCTTGTGGAAACATTGACAAAGTCAACTCTTTTGTCATTCTTAAGGATATTTAGTTAACCCAACCCTTAATCTCATGCTTTGGTTAATTCTCTACATGAGTTAAGCATGATATCTTAACTCACCCATGGTTACATTATTGAGAGTATAATTCATATGATGATATTATTCTTTCTTCATCTTCTTCTTCATCAAGCTCCATGAAAAGCTTACTAGCTCCAATGGTGCCATGAGAAAAAGTGTGAGAAAATAAATTCTAAAGTGAGCTCACTTCCTACTTCTTCATCCTCTACCACTTGCCATGTAGTAGAGTGTGTTCTCTTCACAAAGTTCATGACCTAGTGAAGGAATAACTTGAGTTAGTGTCTCCCCGACGTAGATCATCTTCGGCCTCGAAGTCATCGAAGCAAGCACGTTCGTTCTTCTTGTGAAGCTTCTCTAGAGTCCGGAGTTCACGATCGCAGCGATGGGGACATCTACATGGAGCTTAAGAAGTGAAGGACCGGATCTACAAAGGTTGTAATCCCTCTCACTTAGTGTTAAAGAGTTTAGCATGCTTGATTTCACCTAAACTCTAGTCTAAAGATCTTGTTGCGGGTTGTTCGGCACGGCTAATTTTTAAATCGGGCATGGTTGATGCCTCGTAGAACCTTTTGAGCATGCCTAGCAACCCTACAAGAGGGGCTTACACTTGAAGGGGAAGCGAGGTGACAATGAGAATGACAACAGTGTCTCGGAGGGAGACCCTCGACATCCAATATAAAACCGTTAATCGCATCAGGCACACCATCAAGAGACTCAATCTCTACAGCTTTCTCGCAAATAAATTTAATGTGTTGGAATGCAACTTATGGTTTTGTTTAAGATTTTCATATTATTTTGAAGTTCAAGGTTCGATTCATATATTTTTTTTAAAGTTTTTCATTGCAACTTATGATTTTGTTTTCAATTTATTGCTTTGGTTTCACATCAAGTTTGGGATTCGAATTAACCTTTTTATTTATAAACAGACCGGACTTCGACGAGGCAATGTTGACATAATAAGGCTTTCAAGTTGGATGATGATTAAAAATTAGGTAACTAACACGGGTAAATATAAGCTAATTAAACGTCAAATCAGGAATATACATAGAGAGGAACCGATAAGTTTAAATTTGATAAATACTATGAAATCAAATTCGGTGAATAATACATGTAAGAATCAAGTGAGAACAAGCATTGGAATGCAACTACATGAAAGTCTTAAAATACAAGATAAGGTAACTAACATAACAGAATGAATAGTTAACAAATAATGTTTGGTAACAGACAATATCTAAGTTTTCCAATATAACACCACAAAATGTAAAATTTAGTTCGAAACTATATCCTATTTTTTAACAATCCTAAGTTTCCAAAATAAAAAACACCGAGTCAAAACTCGTCAAGCCAACCCCACATTCATTCACGACCACTTTATCATCATCACTATCGCCAATACCATCACCAAAATCCAACTCAATTCTCACATCATCACCAACATCATCTTCTTCTCCAAATTCAACCTAACTCATCCAAAATCAAAAATCCATCACAAAAGCAACAAGTTTTGATCCCAAGTAATTCCTACCAATCCTATGCAATTAAAACTACCCTACACAACCCACATCAACCATAAAAGACGAGAATTGCATGCAAAATCGAGAGAAATCAAAGAATTTTGAAGCTAGGGCAAAATTGAGGGAAATTACCTAAACCGATGAAATCCGGCGGTGATCGATAATTCTTACACTCCCAAATGCTCTCATATGGCCGAGGAAGCTCCTAGGTCACCGACGAACTCTTAAAACAACTGCGAAATAGAGTGTGAGTGAGTGAGTGAGAGAGCGAAAGAGAGAGAGGGGGGAGGGGGGGCTTACGATGATGGAGGCGGCGGCGGCGTTGCTGAAGTCGAAGGTGGAGCTGGTGGTGACAAGGGTGGAGACGGCGGCGAGGGAGATGATGGTAGCGATGGTCTGGCGCCGGCGGTGGAAGTTTGGTGCCGGCGAGGGTCCGGCGACGGTGGTGATGATGGCATGGAAGAGAGAGGAAGATAGGGTTAGGGGGAAATGAAAACAGAAGGTGGAATCAAAAGGGGGAAAAAGTATGGCGGTTTTCGTCGGGCAGAAATTGTCGGGCCCCCTATATTTTAAATTAGGGTTATTTTGTCGGATAACACTGGACGAAATAACCCCTGACGAAAAAGCCCAAAAAAGTTTGTGTGTATTATACTTAGGATATTTTTTGTAAAAAACTCATGTTTGCCTTCATTATTTTAATCAAATACACATATAGTTATACTCTAAAAAAATTATTCTATAATTTTCTCTCTCGACCACTATATTAGTCTCCTTCTTTCTCGGTGCTTTTCTTCCACTGCCCCATTTTTTATCCTTAGCCTCCTTTTCCAAAATATGCATTCCCGTTTTTATATCTCTCGTCTCCATTAATCCAATTCCTTCGATTCCTCGATTTTCATTTTCAGGTTTTGCACATCCCCTTTCAAATTCCTAGTTTCCAATCCATTAATTCTTCTGTCTCCGGTCCAAATCTCTCTCAATCTCATCTCTCGTTACCGGCATCCCCACACCTATAATGGCTGAAACATAGGCAATCAATAATAAAGAACTCGAAAACTATGGCAAGATAATAAAGAGGACAAGCAACAATAAAGAAGACGGGTTTAGAAGATTCATTTTTTAAGAAATTAATAAATAAAGAAGATGGGTTAGAAAAGAAATTAGATAAGTAATGATAAAGAGAGAATAATAAAGAAACCATGAAAAATCATAGGTACATGATAAAAAATCTCATGTTCTAACATCTTAGGAAATCCAAAAAAAATTCCATGTTCTAAATTATATTATTGGGGATTTTCACACTTTTGGAATTTCATGGGTTTGAAAATAAGTCATTTCTCTAAACTGTATTGGGAAACAATTTTCCCATTTTTTGATGAAATAAAAACATGAGCGAACTTTGGAGATCGACATGAATTTACCCCCGCCCACTTGCATTAGTACTTTCCCTTTATGTTGCCATCAAATGATTGAGGGGACAAGAACTCATGCAAATGGACAAGTGTGTCTGTGTGGGCACATTGACACCGCTATAAATGTTTTACATTGTTTCTTTAGATAATTATATAAGCGTGGCCAATGCCCTTCATTTGACATTGCACATTTGCCATATTTTTTCTTTTCTTTATTTTTTGATTAACAACATTATATACATATATATTTACAGAAAAGAGTAAAGAAAAGTTAGGATATATTTAAAGAAAAGAGTAAAGAAAAGTTAGGATAGCTGGTAGGCTAAAAAAGGTAATTTGAAAAACTTCATAAGTTGAAAGCAATATTAAACTATAAAACACCAGTCATTTTAGTACGAAAGGCAAGGTTTTGATTTATGTTGCTACGGTCAAACTAATTCAAAAAATTATTCTCCATAGTTTATCATTCATTTTAAAGTATATAAAACTTTAATCTTACTACTCAAATCATTTGGAGATAAAAATCATGATATAAGGCAATTTATTCAACTCAAGGATACAATTAAAAATTGTTTTTTTTCCTTCCAGGAATAGTGGATAATTAGCCATCCAATTTCATTAAAAATATTTTAATGGATACAACAAAAAACGCACAAATTACATTAAACCTCACAGTCCAAAGTAAAACAGAGTAATACAAAACAACACCCGCAACCTCCCCTTATGAATCAAATATCATCGTTGCCTATGGTGTCCTCAACTGGGCCGCCATCATCCCCTACGTACCATCAGTCTCCGGTATCATCTTTCTAATCTTCATCTTTGCTTTATCTGCAGTGATATGAAACCAACTTTGAATCATAGAAGATATTAGACGCGCGGCCTTATTTAGGGGATTACTTTTGTCCCTTGAAATTCTATCATTACATTCTCGCCATAAACCCCACGAGATGCCCATAATAGTATTGTCCCAATCTCCTTTCACATGATCCTCCCCTAATCCTTGTCGCCAAGTTCCCCAAACTTCCTCAATAGAAATAGGCAACACAAGTATATTATTCAATGCACCTAAACGGGACCACATCCTCTTAGCAAAGGGACAAGTGAAGAAAATGTGATCTATTGTCTCCTTTTCGCTTTTGCACTAGATACAGATGGACGGACCTTGCCACATGCGTTTCATAAGGTTCTTTTTAGTTAGAATCGCTCTTATAACCACCAGCCAATTGAAAACTTTAATTTTGCTCCGGGCCTCAGCCTTCCAGTTGATAAAGATTGTGTTGTTTATTCCCATTCAATCTATATATCAAGCTATGCGAGCGGATTATTCCCTGATTCATTATAATAAATTATGGTCTATTTATTGAAAATGCTAAATTGCATCAAGGCCTTAAGCAAGTTGATTACGTTTTAAATGAGCAATTTATGTCGAGCAATTTATGTTCACCAATCATTGACAACATCCACATCCAATAAATATCATAGTACTAAACCAAGAAATATGCGAGTTGTAGTTAAGGCTTGCATTACGGAAAGAGTTGATTAAAAAACACTAATCAACCAATAAATCATGGCACTCTCACTTTCATTATAGATAGTTATTATTATCAAAAGTGATAAATGATTAGGTATTAGTCTTTTGCAACCAATTATAATCACGACATTATATATGAGGCACATGAAATATCCCTAAATCTTCTCCCAATAGAAAGAAATGTCCCTAGCATTCTAAAACATGCACTCTCCCTCCCAAATTTAATTTATTCCTAAAATATCTTTTTTTAAACAATTAACTAAAATGTTGAAATATAATAATAAAAAAAGAAAAAGAGATGTTACATGATCGAAAATTTAGATGAAAAGAATTTTGGGAAGAAATGAAAGTTGAGGGTGCTGGTGTTTCGTGCCATTAGAAAATTTCAGCATATATATAGATCCATTGAGAACCTATCCGTGCTTTTTGAAAACGGGAACTCCCGATCTACGATATATTTTAACAATCCAATCCGTTCAAGTTGATCACCCTACCCTCAAATGTATGTGTATGAAAAATCAAGAGATTTAAAGACCTCTAGCATATGCATCGATGGGTGCAAAAATGAACGTCTTTCGATAATGCAACATAAACGTCATCCGATGTATAGGTTATAGGTCTTTAAATCCTTTGATTTTTCATACACATATATTTGAGAATATGGTGTTCAATTTGAACGGATCAGATCGTTAATATATGCAATAGATTGGAAGTTCCCTTTTTAAAAAACACGGACCGGTTTGCAATGGAGCACTCCGCTTTATACATATAATGGAGGAAAGGTGCCATAGGAGGGAATTTCCTCTTATGGCGTAAAAAAAATACATCCTCCATAATTTTTCTCGGCGATCAGCACCCACCACCTCCATCTTTATCATATAAGATGTGGATACACTAAATTGCATGTGATTCTATTACTTTTTCACCGTTGATTCAGTGGGTGCAAAATTAACGATTTATAAACAATAGAACTTTTTACATGATTCTATCACTTTTTCACCATTGATTCAGTGGGTACAAAATTAACAGTTTACAAACAATAGAACTTTTTATATTGCTAATTCAACGGTGAAAAAGTGATGGAATCATATGAAATTTGGTGTATCCACATCTTACATGATAAAGATAATGATGATGGGTGTCGATCGTAAAAAAAAATCATAAAGGATATAGATTTTGACGTCACCTGACGAAAAAACCTCTTAAGGCATCTTTTCTTTATTACTTTCCCTCTCTCTCTACAGACACACACACACACACACACACATATATATAAGAATAATGAAGAAAAGATGCCATAAGAAGAATTTCCTCCCATGGTATCGAAAAATACGCCTTTTATGATTTTTTCCGACGATCGACATTCATCATCTTTTTCTTTATCATATAAGGTGTGGATACACCAAATTTCATTTGATTTTACCACTTTTTTACCATTTTTTCACCATTGAATTAGCAATGTAAAAAGTTCTATTGTCGGTATACCGTTAATTTTGCACTCACTAAATTAACGATGAAAATGTGGTAGAATCATATGAAATTTGGTATATCCACATCTCAAATGATAAAGATGAAGATGATGAGTGTTGATCTTCGGGAAAAAGGATAGGGGGTGTACTTTTTCGACGCCATAGGAGGAAATTCCCACTTATGACCTCTGTGTGTGTGCTGTGTGTGTGTAATGCATTCGATTTAAAAATGTACTTAGCACCTACAAATTGTCTAGAGATTAGTTATGATTTTGGGTAATTTTTTTCCAAATAAATAAAGGCATGAGTTCCCTTAAAAATGCTAAATGTCTCGATTGGATACTTTCTCTAATAGGAATTATGCAAACTAGCTTATGTCATGGGCTGGTCTATTTTGATATTTATCCAAATCTTACTTTGTCTTTATTTGACTCAAATTTACTTGAGGCGGTTACCTTAAATTTAAAGACAAATTGATACAATTTTATGAAAGAATCTGAAACTATCTCGATGGTATATAGGATCCATTTTAAGGTTTTCACCACCATGGCTCCAATGGTAAAAGCCAAAATAGAAAGTGGTAAAACCATTTTGATTGAGACAAATTTACTGTTTTCAGGTATTGCGACTAATAGAGTTATCAAATGAGAAAAAATAGACTTCCCAGAATCTTGGGTATTAATCTCTACGGTTCTTCTCAAGCCTATAATAGATACCGAGCTCGATCAGATAATACAAACTGACGAAGGTGAAATTGAAATAAAATTTGGCTTCAATCAAATTACTAGAATATCTAGCAATATAGCCAGTATCTCTTCTATTAATAATAGAAGAAGGTCGTTTTTCAGACCCAACTCCTCTCAAAAATCAGAAAGAGAGGTTAGGGATATTAATATTTTTGAGATGAAAATTTCTCATCCAATATATGAGAAGAATAATACAACTTTTCCTATCTCATCAGAGATGAGCTTTCATATATAAAATCTTTATATGGATCTTACCCCTAACAGTGCTTTCAGAATATTCATTCAAAAAGAATTCATGAACGATAAGCATATTGCTTTCAGAGAATGGTTTTATAAATCATTTACCAAAGAACAACGATATGTTTATAAAGACGAGTTTTATAAACACCTTGAAGAAAGACAATGTCATAAATACTTTGTTGATTGGTTCCTAAACTATTATATCAAGGAACAAAATTATACGATCAACACGTTGGAAGAACATTATAAACAATGGCCCACAATAAGAGAAAAAGTTTTTCATTCAATTCATCCTCTAATTGAACCTTTAAGGATATCTGGAGTTTATAACTCTAATCAGGAAGCGACTGCTTTTATTAAGCCTCTTTATGATGAGAAGATGGAAACTATGTTTAAAGAACCTCAAAAAGTTTTCAAGCTAAGCAATTTACCAATATTTATATACAGGTAATAAGACAACAGTTGACAATGGTAGAATCTTCCTTAGAGAGCTTGATTAATAAACTGCAGGTGCTTGGTATAGTAAAAACACCTACTATAATCAAGTCAGCTAGTAATACCAGCTATGTTCCTATCAGACCATCTGCTGATATCTCTAGATTTAAATTGTCCAAAGATAAAAATATATTTTTTGAGATTATATCTGCTTTAGAGGAAAAGTTTAGCATAGCTAAACTAAATATCCTTAAAAGAGAATCTTCTGAAATTTCAGAAGAAGTTGAAATGGATCAAGAATCTCAGATTAATATTTCTGAGATCCAGAATGCCTTTGAAGAAGCAAATATTAATGCTATCAAGTATTCTAAAAGAGCTCTTGATAAGTATTACTATAAGAGACCTACTCCTATGGATGTCCTCTATGAGGAAAATGAAGCAGTAATACAAAATTCATTTTCAGGAAAAACAATTTATGAATGTAACATTGATGGATTAGCAGAGAAGCAAATCCATGATACTTTATATCGAATGATGATGTATGCTACGGTTACTAAACAACATGGTAATACAGATGTTGATGTAGCAAGATTTATCTCGTGTGGATTCGCTGGTATTTTAATAGGTTGGTGGGATTTTTGCCTTATTCCTACTCAGAAAGCTGAGCATTTTAGCGTTGTTAAACATGAAAATAATGCTTAAGTTTCAGACGCGGTTTATACTTTAATTTTTACCATCCTCGATCATTTTACAGGAAATGTAAGTAATTAAGTTGAGAAAGTTAGGACTCTGCTATAAAATTTAAGATGTCCAAGTTTAACTCGTTTCAGGTGGTACAAAGATACTTTCCTTAGCAGAGTTATGCAACTCGAAAATGCTAACAATCTACATTGGAAAACTAAATTTATTGATGGCTTACCTCTGTTTGTTGAAAAGGTTCATAAAAATTTACGAAATCAGTATGATGGGGTTATACCCTATAATCTGTACACTTATGGTCGTTTAATTAGCACCTGGGCGCAAGAAGGTTTGACTTTATGTAATGACATAAAGTTAAAAAATCAATTAAAAAAACCAGAAATTGACTGGCAGGAAAGAATTGGATGAATTTTATAGTCAATTCGCTATGGATCCCCCTCAAAAAGAAAAGAAGGGAAAGAAAAAGAGAAAGGAATTCCTTTCTAATCCTTTTTATAAAAGGAAAAGGGAATACCATTCCCAAAAAACCTCGAAAAGATCGAGAAAAAAATTAAAGAAAAAAGCCTATTTATAAAAGGCGATCTGATAAGTCTAAATCATAGACTTCTGCCACTAGTTATAAATGTGGTAAAGTTGGTCATTTTTCCAACAAATGTTATACGAAAAAGAAATTTAATGAAATAGAAGATAAAAGATTGAGAAAATCTTTATACAAGATTATTATCGATTCCTCTGAATCAAAAAATTCTGACTCCTACTCTAGTTCTTCGTCATCAGAAGATGACATTGAGCTTGCATGCTCAAATAAATGTTGTAATAACAACAATGAAAACTATTATAAAGCCACTGTAGAAAGGAATGGTTTGAGTATCAATGTTATAAGTAAAGATGATAAGAAGGGCATCTTAAAAATTATTGAAGATAATGATCTTCAATAAGAAATGAAAACCAGACTTATTGAAGTTCTTCTCAAAGAATATAAGGAGAAATCTTCTATTCCTGAAAATATTTATAGACTTTATGAAGTCTTTAAAAGACAACGTCAATGGGAAAATAAGTCCGTTACTTTGCAAGATTAGGAGAAAGAGACTAATAATCTCAAATAGAAGTCAAAGAGTTGAAAACTCAAAATAATGACATTTTATTTAGACTTTCTAATATAGAAAGTAAATTTTTTACAATTGGATAAAGTTCTCAAAAGAGGATCTCCATCTGATAATTCTCAAATAAGGAGTTCCACTGATCAAGAGACAACAGAACCTTTTCTACAAAGTATTGATCTTATACTTACCAAGAAATGGTATATTAGGGTTACTTTAATTATTAATAATGATTTAGTAATTTTTGACTTAATAGCTCTCGTAGATAGAGGTGCAGACCTTAATTGCATCAAAGAAAAAATTATCCTTATTAAATATTGCAGGAGAACTACTCAAATATTAAGTACGGCAGATAATAGTGTCTTGACTACACCTTATAAGGCGTCAAATGTTAATATTTGTAACGAAGTCATTTGCTTCTCGTCTCCTTTTATTATAGTAAAGTAAATTACTCGGCATATTATACTAAGGACTCCATTCCTTAGTAAAATAATGCCTATTGAGAAAATTGATCCTCAAGGAATTCATACAAATTACAAAGGAAAATTGGTAAAATTTCGGTTTATAACCGATCCTATAGTAAAAATCCTTAATGAGGTAAAAAAAAATATCTTAAGGAAAATCATATTAATTTCATCAAAAAAGAAATATTTGCTATACAAATTAATCAACAGCTCAAGTCGATCCCAGTAAAATAGATGATTGAAAAACTTGAAAAGGAGTTTATAACTCAAAGCTGCAGTGATCTTCCTAATGCCTTTTGGGATAGGAAGCAACATATTGGTTCTATTCCTTATATAGAAGAGTTTAATGAGAATAATATTCCTACCAAGACAAGATCTTGTCAGATGAATCAAGAATATCTTGAACTCTGTAAAAAAGAGAGATTAAAAGTCTCTTAGAAAAGAAGCTTATAAGAAAGTATTACTTCCGATGGAGTTGTACAACATTCTATGTGAATAATACTGCAGAAAAAGAAAGAGGAGTTCCTCGCCTTGTTACCTTTAACACCTTAGTGCATTTATACGATATTTTTTGGGGTATTTTCAAATCTTGCGACAACTTCTTGTTTTATTATTTTTGGATGCGGATAATGCATTTGGTAACTATGGTTAGTATCCGATCCATCCCGCATTCTTGAAACCTGTAACAACTCCAATTTCAATATACAGAAAATTGTTTAAAATTTAATGTACAATTAGAGTATTTGCAATCCTGTGTACACTATAAGTATTTGTTTTACTTTTGAACAACAAGAAAGTACTTGTAGCATATTGGTAAAGCCTTACACTGTTGTGACGTAGCCCCTGTGATCGAATCCCCCCAGCCACATTATCTTTTTAATTAAATTTTCTTTTAATGTTTTAGAAGCCCAAGGGTTTGCACGTGCACTACACGTAATATGATAAGTTACAAAATAAATAAACATGTGAACGAGGGTATATGAGGCGGCGTGGACACAAGACTCAAATCCAACCCCATTCCACCGGATTTCGACCGGCGAAAACACAAAAAAACCCGGTACCGCCGGTTCCCCCCGTAGGTAATGCCTTGAGATTTTTTCCTGAGCACCCCTTGGCCTACCCCACTACCCCCATGTTGTTTGTTTACTTTGCATTTATACAAAGAACAATAAAATGCCTTTTAATCCAATTTTTAATACAAATTTTAATGCATTCTTTAACCCTCTAAACCCTAATTTTTCCTATAAATACCACACTCCATTTCACCCATCCCCACTCAGAAATCTCCTGCCAAAACTCTAAAAAATTCTCAAGTCCTTATCGTGTGCAAGTGGAGTTAGTAAAGGGTGAAGTTCCGGCGAAATTCCGAGAAGATTCCGGCGATGAAACGACGCCCCGACACCTTCCTTAGTTTTCCCTCTGTCTTCTCTTGTTCCCTAGCCAGTAAGTCCCCTCTCCCCCTCTCTTCTCATCTTATAAAAACTTTCATTTATAAAACCCGACGGAAGCGGAGTTAATCCGACTTCCGATTCGGTTTTCCTTTAAAAATTCATTTTTCTTAATCAATAAAATACCATACTCTCATATCATGTTTATCAAACATTAACAAACACATTAAAACAAGTTTCATATCAAAAGACTCTTTATTGCAACCTTTATCGTATTTTTACGGTAAAATACCACATACTTTAGTTTTGACATAAATCAACATAATACTTGTATTGCTTTTAGATAACTCACGAGGTAATGACCTAGCTCATCACAACACAAATCTTTGACATAGCACGATGAGAATTTGGGAATATATTCATGGGATAATACGACATTACAAATAAATACCATTGAGTTGCAAAACCATTTCTTTAAAAAGTGTGTTAAACAATTCCTTGCAATTGCGCCTCTACAACCTACTTTTGGGGACCCCGTTCGGGATGGTAAGGGTTATCGCACATCCTCAGATCCAGTAGAGCGATATGCAGACCTTCGAAAGGAGCATTCGATCTCGATGGAATTTTAATGCATTTTTCTTTAGAAAATGAGATTTCTACAAAAATAAATAAAATTTATTTTTATTAAATATATATATAACTATTATCAAAATATCTATTTTAATTATATTATATAAATATTCCAAGTTTTCTAAATCAAAGGAATCACTATTACATGAAAATACCATCCAAATACAAAACAATTCCAATATTTCAAGAAAACACCATATATTATGAAAACTAGGTTCTACTCACTAGAAATTTCACTTTTATAAAATATACATCTATGAAAACCCTAAAGACGATAATTAAATACTTGAGGCGTATTTTGAAATTATATCAAAATTATTTTTACATAAAACCCTCTCAAGTTATACTAATTTACAATAAGGACCCTAGTAAATATAGGTTTAAGCGGGACCAATTCTCTTGAGCCTCAGGGAGCCGGAGAATGTGGGTGTTTGCCTATCTAAGGTAGACAATCTAACAAACGGTGTTATCAACACGATAATTGTCTTGGAAAAAGACACAAATTCTGCCGTCCATGTGCAGCAGTTACCGATAACATCAAAACTAATTCAGAATTTCAATTTCTTTTCAAAGTGTCTGACTCAAACTGAGTCTCAATCTAATCAATCTGACTTGAATATGATTCAAGTATAAACTACAATACAACATGAATCCATGAAACCGTCTATTCAATCTATATCAATCTATATTGACTGAACTGAACCATGGATATACTCCATCTACATGACTCTCCAATTATATCCATTCCATTTACTGATATCATGGTTTCGGAAAGTCATCCATCTATATAACAAAACAGTACAATCAATACAAAAGATATCGCGGGGTTTATAAGGGGTAGATTGGTATGGAATGTGTTAGAAGTGGCACGAGACTGTAACCTTAATACACATTACCTGAATATCCATGCCATTGTACCGTGGCTGAACGGTTCCTTGTGCTCCGTATACCTTAGTCTCCGGAATAGTAGGACTCCTCTCGTATACACTGGCATATTCTGTAACTGGCTACAAATAACAGCGTTAACAATATAATCAAACATTAATAGTCATATTCTCTTTCTGTCTATTCTATCTCTACTCATTTTTGGGACTTACCGAGCGATTGTTCGCTGACGACATTTCTTTCTTCTTTCTTTGGAATATTGTCTGGTGATTCCGACTCATTGGAGATCGAGCCCAGCACTGAAGATTTGGAGCAGTTAGCATTTGACCCAGAGCTGTATGCATTTGTACATATTTATTTCATTTCAGTTATGCCATTATTTAGGCATCGCTTTCTATTCATGTATTTACATTTCAGTTGTACCTGTAAAAGAATGTTTAATAAATAAAGTTGTTGTTCATTTACATTCCCATCTCTTGTGTACTTTACTTTATATTGCTTAGATACGCTTAACGTGTTTACTTCTGAGTAAATACGTAGCGTCCTCGCCGCGTTCCCTTTCCGTACACTGGAAAGCGGGGTGTGACAGGTTTTGTTGGCGGCCCATGCAGGTCAGCTCTGTATGGACATGCAGGTCAGTTCTGCATGGACATGCGGGTTAATTCTGCATGAAGTCCTAAGCAATATAACACAAGAATTAGCAACTAAAAACATTCTTTACATATTCCTTGAATCTTCCAATTTCATATATTTTGAATCTGTCCTAACCTAAATTTTTCTTTCAAAGTTATGGATTCTCCAAACAACACAAGCACCAATTTCAACAACACTCCACCACCTCTACCGCTTACACCTACCGTCGCTGCTCCGATCAATGAGCAGACGGTACTACTTGAGGCGATCCGCAGCCTCCTGGAGGGACAGCAGCAGCAGACTGCTATCTTAATGAACCGTCCAGAAGCGGAAGCACCTGGGGTAAAGCAATTTTGGGTTTTACACCCCAAGCAATTCTCAGGAAAATAGAGACCTCTGGAAGCTGAGGAATGGGCTCAGAGTATTGAAGATGACATGGCAGCAACATAAGTGCCAGAGATCGCTTGGGTTCGAGTTGCCAAGCTGCAGCTCACTGACAATGCACGTGTCTGGTGGAAGACGGAAGAAAGCTGTCTTGACCAACCAATCGAATGGAGGACTTTTCGTGACATGTTCGACGCGAAATACTTCCTAGAGACTGCCCGATTCGACATGGAGCAGCAATTTATTCATCTACAACAGGGTTCGATGTGGACCAAGTCCGTGGATGAATATGATGCTGAGTGTACCATGCTCAGTAGGTTCGCAGCACATTTGATACCAACTGCTGAGATCAGATCTAGAAAATTTCAACAAGAGTTAGATTCGGAAATCCAAGCTGCTTTAGCTACAGGGGATTTCCCAACTCATGAGATGGCCCAGAAAGCTGCCCGCCGATATGAGACAGTAGTGAAAATGAGGGGCAGACCTCAGTCTGCCGGGATGAAGCATCATGCCACTCAGATGGCAGGAGGAGCCTCTTCAAGGCCACAATTTGTGTCCAGGAGACCGGGAGAACCGAACAACCGGCCCAACCCAGCCTTTTGCACCAACTGCAGGAGAGATGGACATTTGGCGAAAGACTGCCGGCGTGCAAATCGTCTTTGCTTAGTCTGCGGCTCAGCTACTCATAACATTGGGTCTTATCTTCGTAGACACAACCCAAATGCTGCACCCAGGCCAGCAATCACTCATCAGCAGCGCCCAGCCATCCAGGCACCTGCTCCACGACTCACACTACTTGCTCCACCTCTTCATGGACCGACTACACCTCCTCCTCGTCAGTTCCATCAAGCCCAATGGAACGTACCCCAAGTACAAAGGAATGGACAAAGGAATGCTCCTCCAGCAAGGAGGAATGTGCCGAGGTGACAGGCTTTCACAATGACTGAAGAAAAAGCTGAAGCCACCGGCCAAGTCATTACTGGTAACATTTTCCCTTCAAGCTTTATTTTCCCATCTATATATACATATCCATACATTTTCCTTATACCTAAAACTATCCCACATAAATTAGGTACAATCTTAGTAGCCTCACTTCCTGCACTAGCACTCTTCGATACTAGAGCATCTCATTGCTTTATGTCGCAACGGTTCCTCTGAACTCATGCGATTCCAGTCAAACCTCTCATATCCAGCTGGAATGTCAGTTCAGGAAACGACGTTCTAAAGGCAATAATGGGATACGATTTGTGTCCAGTGGTCTTATGCAGCAGAGAATTCTATGCTGACTTCAAGATGCTGGATATACCGAATTTCGATGTCGTTTTGGGTATGGATTGGCTCGGAATTTTTTACGCTACCATCGACTATCATCAAAGGAGGGTAGTGTTCGAGATTCCAGAGCATCCGGTCTTTTATTTCAAAAGTGTAGACCGTACCCTGGAGCCAAGTACATACAAGGAAAAACCGAAGAAGGCAGTGATTGCAACACTTCAAGCGGAGGAATGATCAAAGCCGGAGATAGTTCGAGAGTTCAACGACGTATTTCCTGAAGACATATCAGGTTTGCCTCCCGATCGAGCTCTTGAATTCAACATTGATTTAGTACCTAGAGCACAACCGGTGATCAAAGCACCGTATCGGTTAAGTCCTGAAGGATTGAAGGAAGTCTGAACTCAGTTGGACGAATTATTGGCGAAAGGATGGATTCGTCCCAGCACTTCAAGTTGGGGATCTCCAGTTCTACTTGTGAAGAAAAAGGAAGGTTCATATCGAATGTGCATTGATTATAGAGCTCTGAACGTTATAACTATAAAGAACAAGTATCCACTCCCGCGCATCGACGATTTGTTCGATTAGCTAAGTGGATCTTGCATTTTCTCCAAGTTAGATCTTCGTTCGGCTTATCATCAGGTGAAGGTCAAAGAATCTGATATCCATAAAACGACATTCAGAGCTCGCTATGGACAATACGAATTTCTTGTGATGCCATTTGGAGTGACCAACGCACCAGCTATATTCATGAACCTAATGAATCAAGTTTTCCGAGAGTACCTAGACAGGTTTGTTGTCATCTTCATCGAAGACATCCTGGTGTATTCTAAGAGTTGGAAGGAACATGCCGAACACCTACGAATTGTCCTGGAGACATTACGACAACATCAACTCTATGCCAAGTACAGGAAATGCGAGTTTTGGCAAGATCAAGTCGGTTTTCTCGGACATATTGTATCAGGCGATGGAATCTCTATGGATCCAGCTAAAGTTTCAGCAGTAAGCGAATGGCTGACACCGAAGTCAGTGAAGGACATTCGAAGTTTCTTGGGTTTAGAAGGATATTACAGAAGGTTTATTGAAGGATTTTCGAAGATTGTACACCCCTGACCAAGCTCACACGTAAAGATGAAGAATTCGTGTAGTCAGAAGCATGCGAGCGAGCTTTCGTACAACTCAAGTCAAGATTGACTTCAGCACCTATTCTCGTCATACCGGACCAATCTGGAGGTTTCGAAGTGCATTGTGATGCATCCGGTAAGGGATTGGGATGTGTTCTATATTAGCATGGTAAAGTTGTGGCTTATGCTTCAAGATAGCTGAAGATTCTTGAGAGCAATAATTCGACGTATGATTTGGAGTTGGCGACCGTTATCTTTGCTCTTAAGATTTGGCGCCATTATCTTCTTGGTGAACGAGTGGAAATATACACAGATCACAAGAGTCTGAAATATGTGTTAACTCAGAAAGAGTTGAATATGCGGCAGAGAAGATGGTTAGAACTCATGGCGGACTTTGACATCAACCTGCAATATCACCCAGGGAAGGTGAATATAGTACCTGATGCCCTTAGTCGCTAACCATTAGCACTAAATCTCACTGCACAGTGGAAGCTTCAACAAGACTTGTATCAAATGGAGATTGAAGTAGTCATGCCAGGTAACGCTTCAAGTTTGATGAACTTACAAGTTCAATCTACCATTGTCAATCAAATCAAAGCAGCTCAAGCAAGTGATGCTAAGTTGCAAAAGATCAGAGAACAAGTGGAAAGTGGACTTCGAACAGACTTCATCATACATGAAGACAGATCTTTGAGATACGGCAGTAGATTGTGTGTACCAAAAGATCCTGTGCGAGAAGAGTTGATGAAAGAAGCTCATGACTTGGCCAGTGACTTCAGCTTCTTCTATAGTCATTATGAAAGTTTGTCGCCTCGGTATATTCCTACTTGCTGGAGGAGCATTTCTCTGTATGTTCCTCTGTACTTGAGGTAAGTTCATTTGTGCTTGATAGAACTGACGAGGATGAGGTGCGGTCGGTCCATGAGGAGGTGGAGTTGGAAGAGCAATACGTGGAGCAGGTGCCTGGATAGTTGGCCGCTGCGGATAGGTAATCGCTGGTATGGGTGCAGCATTTGGATTGAGTCTACGAGGACAAGACCTAATATCATGTGTGGCTGAGCCGCAGACTAAGAAAAGGTGATTAGCACGCCTACAATCCTTCGCCAGGTGTCCATCCCTCCTGCAGTAGGTGCAAAAGGCTGAACTGGGCCGGTTGATTGGTACTTCCGGTCTCCTGGGTACAAAATGTGGCCTTGAAGAGGCTCCTCATGCCATCTAAGCGGCAGGTCGCTTCACTCCGGCAGATTGGGGTTTTCCCTTCATCTTCACTACTGCCTCATATTAGCGGACAGCTTTCAAAGCCAGTTCGTGGGTTGGGAAATCCACTGTAGCTAAGGCAGCTTGGATCTTCGAATCTAACCCTTGCTGAAATCGTCTGGACCTGATTTCAGCAGTCGGAATGAGGTGTGCCGCGAACTTGTTATGGTCTTGTGTTAACTGTGTAGTATGTGATATAAAAAAATCGAATTTTTAGACATATCTTACCTACTGAGCATGGTAAACTCAGTATCATACTCATCCACAGATTTGCTCCACATAGAGCCTTGTTGTAAGTGAATGAATTGTTGCTCCATGTCGAATCGGGCAGTCTCGGAAAAGTACTTCGCGTCGAACATGTCGCGAAAAGTTTTCCATTCGCTAGGCTGGGCAAGACGGCTTTCTTCTGCCTTCCACCATACTCGGGCGCTGTCTGTGAGTTGCAGCTTCGCAACTTTAACTCAGGCAATCTCTGGCACTTGTGCTGCTGCCATATCGTCTTCGATACTCTGAGCCCATTCTTCAGCTTCCAAGGGGCTCTCTTTCCCAGAGAAATTCTTAGGGTGCAGTGCCCGGAATTGTTTCACTCCGGGTGCTTTCGCTTCTGGGCGGTTCAATAAGATAGCAGTCTGCTGCTGCTGTCCTTCCAGGAGGCTTAGAATTGCCTCAAGCAATACCGTTTGCTCGTTGACCGGAGATACAACGGTAGGCGTAAGTGGAAGAGGTGGTAGTGTGTTGTTGAAGTTGGTGCTGGTATTGTTTGGAGAATCCATAACTTTGAAAGGAAAATATGGTTAGGATAAATTCATAGTATATGAAATTATAAGATTCAAGGAATATGAAATGTAAAGAATGTTTTTAGTTGCTGATTCTTGTGTTATATTGCTTAGGACTTCATGCAGAATTGAACTGCATGTCCATGCAGAACTGACCTACATGGTAGGGTTCTATGCAGCACTGACCTGCATGGGCCGCTAACAAACATGTCACGCCCCGCTTCTCGGTGTACGGGCAAGGGGACATGGCGGGTCACACGACGTATTTACTCAGAAGTAAACACGCTAAGCGTAACTAAGAAATATAATAAAGTACACAAGAAAATGACAAAAGATGTAAATGAAAAACAACTTTTATTTATTATACATTTCTTTACAATACAACTGAAAAGTAAATACAATGATGAAAGTAATGCCTAAACAATGGCATGAACATGAAAGTAAAGTATATACAAGAGTATAAAGCTCAGGGTCCTCGCTGAACGGATCCAAGTCCTCTGAACTGGTCTCTACCTCCAGTGAGTCGGATCCACCTGACAGCATTCCAAAGAAAGAAGATAGAAGAAACCTTGTCATCGAACAATCGCTCGGTAAGCCCCAAAGAAAGGTAGAAATAGAATAGAAAGAAAGAATATAATGTATACTATTTGATTGTTATGTTAACACAGTTGTTTGTACCTTGGTACAGAATATGCTAGTGTATACGAGAGGAGTCCAACTATTCTGTGGACTAAGGTATACGGAGCATAAGGAACCGTTAAGCCATGGAACAACAGCAATGGATATTCAGGTTAGGTGTATTAAAGTGACCGTCTCGTGCCACTTCTAACACATTCCGTACCAGTTTACCCCTTTAAAATCCCATAATGTATTATGTATTGATTTGTATTGTTTTGTTTAATAGAGGTATGACTTACCGAAACCATGATATCCTGTAAACGGAATGGATATAAATGTAATCAGAATATATCCATGGTTTAGTTCGGTCGAGTCATGTTGATATAAATTGAATTCTGGTATAAATGGATTCATGTTGAAAAAGGAGTTATACTTGAATCATATTCAATGATAGATTGATAGATTGATTTCAGATTAGACAGAGACTCTGTCTAAGTCAGACACTTTAAAACGAATTGAAGTCCTGAATTAGTTTTGATATTATCGGTAACTGCTGCACATGGACGACAGGATTTGTGTTTTTTTCCAAGACAATTACCGTATTGATAACACCGTTTTTAGGTTGTCTACCTTAGATAGGCAAGCACCCATATTCTTCGGATCCCTGAGGCTCAAGAAAACCGGTCCCGCTTAAACCTATGTTTACTAGGGTCCTTATTGTAAATTAATATAACTTGAGGGGGTTTTATAAAAAGTATTTTTGATATATTTTCAAAATACAGCTCAAGTATTTATTTACCGTCTTTAAGGTTTTCATAGTTTTAATTTTTATAAAAATGAAATATTCTAGTGGATATAACCTAACTTGAATAGTATATGGTATTTTAATGTAATATTGGAATTGTATTGATTTGTATTGGTAGTTTCATGAAATTTGCGATTCCTTTGATTTAGAAAACATGGAATATATATACTGTATATTTAAAGTAGATATTTTGATAATATTTTTATATATATATAATTATTAAAAATAGAATTTATTTATTAAATAGAAATCATATTTTTCTTAAAAATTGCATTAACAATTCCATCGAGATCGGATGCTCCGTGAGGAGGTCTGCATCTCGCTCTACTAGTCCTGAGGACGTGCGATAACCCGTACCATCCCGATCGGGTGTTTCCCCCAATCAGAGCAAAGCTCTGTTCAAATTCCAAGACTGGAAATGAAGCGATACTTCTGCGTCCCAAAATCAGAGCAAAGCTCTGTTCAAATTCCAAGACTGGAAATGAAGCGACGCTTCTGCTTCCCCCAATCAGAGCAAAGCTCTGTTTAGAAATCTAAGAGTCAAAAATTGAAGCAACGCTTCAAATCCTGCGCTCTGCGCTGCGCGCTACGTGTCTAACACAGACGCGCTGGCACAGTTGCGCTGCGCATTGCGCTGATCGCCACGTGTCTGACACAGACGCGCTGGCGCAGGTGCGCTGCTCGCCACGTGTCTGACACAGACGCGCTAGCGCAGTTGCGCTGCGCTCTGCGCTGCACGCCACGTGTCGAGCACGAGTGCGCTAGCGCAAGGCGCACTGTGTGCCACGTGTCAAAATACGAATGCGCTAGCGCTAGCGCAATTGCGCTGCGCACCCCAAATTAGAGCAAAGCTCTGTTTCCAAGATTGGAAAGCGAAGCAACGCTTCATAATTATGCAACGCATAAACATCTTACAGAGGAATAATAAAGAATTAAAAACAAGAGAACACTTAACAGATAATAAAATACTAAATTAAAACATCTTTTTATTATTATTATTATTATTATTATTACATTTAAAAAAGATCACCAAACAAGGGATCAGTGGCACAGGGGTTAACAAAACAATAAACAAAATTCTCTAACTCCCTCGTCGCCTTCTCCAGCACATCAAAACGACGATTTTCACGAGGAGTGGCTCCCCGCCGATTGGCGTCGTGTTCATCCGCAAAAGCAGACATGATAGCCCGCCGGGCTCTTATTTGGCTCAACAGGTGAACCGAGCAATCTTTCAGAGCCTGAGTAATCAGGCACGCCTCATGGAAACACTCGATCTTGTCTTCAGCCGCATCGAGTATCGCCAGGGTCATCTCCGCTGGGTGAGGGGGGATGTCATCAAGCATGGCAAAAAGAATCATCCGGAGCCAGATGGATCCCATTGGAAGAGGGGACCCCTTACGGATCACAAGTTCATACTTCACCGCATCACACTCGGCATCCGTCAGAGAAGGATCCACCAAGCGCGCAGCAAACCGAGGAACAATATCCTCAATGGGCACTTCCCACGGCTGTCTACGAGCATGGGGGCGGTTACAAGCCATAGTTGAGAAAGTTCTTCGGAGATGAGAAAATGAAGAAGCTTTGCTTCGAGTTAAAAAGACGAAGCACAAGAAATTTTGAGCACAATGGAACTATTTCTAAGATTGGGAAATGAAAGATTCTCGGGAATATAAGTTTTACTTAAAAAGGAAGGTGAAAAGACACCTCTGTTGAAGCAACGCTTCAGATCCAGCGCTCTGTTGAAGCAACGCTTCAGATCCAGCGCTCTGCTGAAGCAACGCTTCAGATCCAGTGCTCTGCGCGCCACGTGTCAAGCACGGGTGCGCTAGCGCAGTTGCGCTGCGCTCTGCGCGCCACGTGTCCAACGTAGGTGCGCAAGCGTTGGAATTAAAATTCCCACCGTTGGATCAAAGGATCTAATAATAATGATAAATCATTAATTAACTAGAATTAAATTCTGTTAAGGAAAGATTTCTCAAAATCTTTCCAAACAACAAGATTGTGCTTTAAGCACCGCTGGATCAATAATCCAATGGTAAATAATGAATTACCAAAAACAGAACAAATTCTGCATGGGAAGATTTTCCAATCTTGTTAAAAACAAGAAGATTGCCTTCTGTAAAACAGAAGCCCTACGATCAAAGATCCAATGGTGGGGAAGCATTCCTAAATCAATCAGAGAAAGATCTCTTTAAATGATTTAACAAATCAATTGGCCCTATATAAAGACCCCTAGACTTCAAGTCCAGAGATACAGAGGAGCGATAGAGAAAAATCTCTAAAAACTTTGAGAAGAATTCAAAAGGAAAAGAAAGGTAAAGAACTGACTTCTTGAAAAACAGAGATGAAACATCTCGTAAAAAAAAAAAGAAGAATCCTCTTCTAAAATGATCTTAGATTTATAAAAAATACCGAGATCTTTGATTAAACATAAAGGATTAAAAGATCCAATCCTTAAAATAAAGAAGTACTTTACTTCATTCACAGATCTTTTGATCTATAAAGGCAGAGCCTTTTGATAAGAACAAGAACTTGTTCTTGGATCTTGAGGCAAAGCCTCCTTAGAAGAACATAAAAGTTGTTCTGTAATCTTGAAATCGATCAGATGCGTTTGGCGCTATTGAAAAGTGCCTTGCACTCATGAACTGCGCCCTTGCGCTCATTGGACCGGCGCACAGGGCCAAAACATGCAACGCGTCAACCACAGACACAGTTTGCGCTTTGCGCTCCTGAAACAGAGCACTGCGCTCTTAGGCTGCCGCTCAGCGCCAAACGCGCCACGTGTCCTTCACTGGCGCACCCATAAACTGGCGCAGCGCACTCATAAATAAAAAACACAATGCGCTAACAAACTAGCGCAATGCGCTAAGCGACGCTGTCCTCCTCATGTGCGCTAACCAACAGAAGCGCAATGCGCTCTTTAAATGGCGCAAAGCGCCTGATGCGCCACGAGGCGCACTGTCAGGACACACTCTGTCCCGATGAATGTTATGCATTCAATGGAGACAAAAAATGCCAGAGCCCACTACTTGGCATTATTAAAAAGGGCCGAGCCCAAATAAAGGCTTAATAATAGCCAACATAGATATAAAATGTTAAAACATTTTTTAACTGGACTTAGCCCAATTCTGGCTATAAGTCCTCAATTTAAATTGAACTGAGCACAACTGCTCTCCCAATCAATTTACACCCGGTTCGAGGGTACATCTCTTTACTCCTCTGACATCTGTCGTTGTAATCCTTCAACGTCGTCAGAGAGGTGACGGGTCCAGACGGCCACACATTACTACGGACTGTGGGGTCCTTAAACTCATGGACTATGATGTCCTTAACCTCGACCGTGATGTCTTAAAACTAACGTCGGACTGTGGAGTCTTTAAATCCACGGACTATGATGTCCATAACCTCGACCGTGATGTCTTAAAACTAACATCGGACTGTGGAGTCCTTAAATCCACGGACTATGATGTCCTTAACCTCGACCGTGATGTCTTAAAACTAACACCGGACTGTGAGGTCCTTAAACTCACGGACTATGATTTCCTTAACCTCGACCGCGATGTCTTAAAACTAACATTGGACCGTAATGTCCTTAAACTAATTATCGACCGCAGTGTCATTAAACTAAACAATAGAGCCCAATTGCACTCTTGCCGGATCTAAACGATCCCGTTAAGTTGATCTTAGTCTAAAATTAGACTAACGTGTCCTTAACAAACGTTTAAGTTGATCTTAGCCTCAAATGAGGCTAACGTATCCTTAAACACAACCCCCCCAAACCCAAATCTAAGAAAGATACGGATTTAGACTAATCCACGTCCTACGGGCGACAGCATAACTTAGTCTCCGTATACAATCCACGGGCAACCGAACACAAAACAAACACCCACGACACGAAGTGACCATCTGGAGAAGGAGAAAGTTGTTACCGCGATGTGGTAGCGTAATTAACTGCAGGGGCTTGCGCCTGCAGGGAAGAGCGTCCCCACAATCAAAAACCCCTCAAACGAGGGGGAATCTGACGAAGTCTGCTACATCGGTCGCATTCGTTTAAACCTTCGATACATGGTGTCATAAATCAACTTGGCATCTTCGAAGAGGTAGACGGATAACACTAATTAGCATCTGCCCCGAATTTCAGGCAAGACGGCCCTGCGCGGTCGTGTCTCCGTGATTCGAAGGGGAACAGATTCTGGCACGCCCGGTGGGACCTTTTCCTCTTTCCACTCCACACTTCGTGTATCGTGTTCGCGAACCAATCGCGGTTTGCCAATGGTTGCCCTTGGGTTTTGAGTTACTAAGATTTGGTTTCTTGCTTGGCGTAGAAAGAAAAACAGCAATGGCGTTCACCTGCTCAAAGTGTTCCACATGCAACTGCAACCCACGTCCTGCCTCAACTGGGGGCATAACCTACGGGCCCCAAGCGGCTTCCCTGTTCACGATGCCCGTGGAATAGGTTACTCAAGCCACTACAGGGTTGTTTTTCGGGACCATGCTCCCGCCAACGAGCTTCACTGCTCCCGTGCCCGTACCAGAAGCTCACAAGAAGTCGGTCTTCAATCGACTTACAACTACTGCGGCCCCTCTCAACGGGTCGTCCAGCACCGGCGCCTCGGTCTTCTCCAGATTGGGCGAAAATTCCTGTGGGCCCACAATGAAGCATGCAATCCCAGAGAAGGTTATTCCGAAGAGAGTAACTAACCCTGCTCCCGAAGTCGTCAAGGCGGTTTCTCCTGCCAAGGGGTCGGTCTTTACAAGACCGACTTTCCCAACTCCCACTCCCGCTCCTGCTACTCAATGGACATCAGTCTTTAACAGGCTGACACCAGCAACGGCCCCTCACCTGAACAGGGGGCAAGACAAGGCCATCCCCGTCACCGAATCAACTCCATCAGCTCGACACGCTCGACGTCGCCGCTGGCGCCGGGTAAGGAAGGCCGGTGGCAACTCCCCCTCTGGGCTAACTCCACCAGCTCCAACGGTGGAAATCAATGTTGTTGTTCCAACCGGGAACAGTTTCGAGCTGCTGAATAAGGTGCGTAGGAATTCTCCCACCGCCGTACTAAAAAGATCTCCTCCTCCAGTGGAGAATGTTGCGGAAGCAAAACCAGAACAGTCCCCTCAGCGGCTGTCCTCTAAGATCTACAAAGTCTGGCGTCAAGTCCAAGACTCGGTGATTGATCCAAATTTCTCCCACCAACAGAAGAGGGTAAAGGTTCAACAAGAAGAAAGCCATCCTGCCAAGCCACGAAAAGCTATCTGGATGCCCGCCGCCACGGCCCCCTCAACTTCGACCGCTCACAAGAAGAGAAGGCCGGAGAAGGTCCTCATGCCTGCGAAAAATGTCAAAATCACTAAGCCCAAACGCCCTAAGTTTGGGGGCATAATGGTGCATACCGTCTACATGGCATTCGGGAAAGAGGATAGCCGCGCTTCTACGGGCCACCGACCACTCACCCGATCCATCACAAGAGCTCAGGAACAGCAACTGCAGAAGCTTCAGGAGATGCTGACTGCCATGGCCACACTCACCGGGCCAAAAGAAAGCCCGGAGGCGTCATCGGAACAACGTCGCGAACACGAGACTGATGCTGAATTCCTTCGGAGAATGCTTGAAAAGAAGGACAAGGAGGCTGCGGAACAAGCGGTCAATATAAAGCAAATGGACCTTCTATTCCAAGATATGGTGGGCATGATGATCCAGCCGGATCCCCCAGCCTAAGATCCTCCAGTGATAATTGAAGATGACAGAGGAGAGATATCGAATCCTTTACCGGATCTGTCAACCACCAAAGAGGAAACAATCTCTAAAGCTTCCTTGGATGACTATATTGCTCAGCAAATAAGAGTTCACCAGGCAAATGAGGCAGCCGTACAAGTTGTCAAAACAGGGCGACCGTATCCAGGCTGGTATGATCAGATAAAATACCCGCCGGGCTACACGATCCCGAAATTCCATGTCTACAAGGGGACATGCAATCCCCATCAGCACGTCGCCGAGTTCAGATCTCTGTGCGGCAACACCGGGGGCGATGATAAGCTTTTGCTCCGCCAATTTGTTGGCAGTTTAGCGGAGACGGCCATCGAATGGTATTCAGAGCTTCCAAATGACTCCGTCAAAACTTTCGCAGAAATGGAGTTATTGTTCACCCAGCGATTTGCAAGTGCCAGTGAACGCACCCCAATAACGGCATTGATCAATGCCAGGGTGAAGCCGGGCGAAACTTGGGTTCAATACGCAATCCGATGGCGAAATCTGTGGTCAAAGTGCGAACATCGCATCGAGGAAGCACCAGCAGTGGGCATGTTCGTGGGCACCCTAGACCCTCATGCAACTATTTTACAGTTCATGATGTTCTTCAAACCGACCACGTTCCAGGCTTTAATCGACAAACTAGCCCAGATGGACCAAATGGGTCACAGACCGCCTCCTCCAAAGCCGGACTCCCACAACGAAAAGGGCAAAGGGAAAGCAACCTTTGTCACCAACGCTCGACAACAACCGAGTGGCCCGAAAGCGGTTGTTCGCCAAAGCAACAGGCGGCAATCCCTCGATGAGAAGCTGAGACATCCTTACTCGTTTCCCCAAGATAAAACAAGGAGACTGTTCGAACTAGCAATGCGCAATGGGCTCATTATTCTACCAGAGTCAAGACACCCACTGCAACTGAACGATGTCGACGATCCTAATTATTGCCCCTACCATCGAGTATTGGGCCATCCACTCGAAGATTGCTACGTCTTCAAAAATTGGGTTGAAGAGCAATACCAGCAAGGCAAATTCGCGTTGTCTGAAAATTGGAAGGTGAACCCGCCACAACCACATGCTCCGAAAAAGATGGACATGCCGGGGGCATCGTGCTCATTCATACAGAAAGCCCCGTGGACCGAAAAGTCCATAAACTAGAAATTCGCCTCAAATACGGCAATGGAGGAACGAAATGTCCCTAAACTAACAACGGACCACGATGTCCTAAAACTTGCAAACGACCGAAACATCGTTAAACTACTACCAACCCGCAGCATCCTCAGGCTGACGTGGTAAAAAACGGTATGTCCATAAGCAAAATGGGCACGGATGAAAACCCGAAAGGGCTCCGTGAGTAAAAAAAGCAGGGCTACCAGCGAGTCTTATGGAAACCTGAAAGGGCGCAACCTCGTTAGAATAAAAAAAGAAGAAGAGAAAAACAAAAAAGGAAAACGGTATGTCCATAAGCAAAATGGGCATGGATGAAAACCCGAAAGGGCCCCGTGAGTAAAAACAGTAGGGCTACCGGCGAGTGTTTGTGAAAACCCGAAAGGGCGCAACCTCGTTAAAAGACACGTGCAAGGTCCTCTCGACCTTGTAAGGAGAAATCACCCGCGTGAAATCCTTACGACTCACAAAGGAGCAACACACTTAAGGATCCCCACGATTCCTAAGGAGAAACTACACTTGCTAGATCCTCACGACTCGTAAGGAGAATCCTCTTAGGAGACCCTCACGGCTCATAAGATTTGAAAGTCTTAAGCTACAGGGATCTGAACCTGCTCTTAAGCAGCCCCCATAACCTCCACTACTGCCCTACAAGCGGTGCAACACTGACCCTTGTATACAATCCACGGGCGCGAATAAACATTTCCCTAACAAAGTCCCATCCGTGACTAGGGATATGTCTACACGGTGAACAACCCTTGTAAGTCCTCTCGACTTATAAGGAGAAAACACTCTTGTAAGATCCTTACGACTTATAAGAGAACATACACTTAGGAGTCCTCACGATTCCTGAGGAGAAAACACACCTACGAGATCCTCACGACTCGCAGGGAGAAATACCTTTGTGAGACCCTTACGGCTCATAAAGTCAAAAGCCTTAGTCGACAGGATCCTAACCCTGTTCGCCAAGCCACCTTTGTTCGATATCGACAGAGGCAAATGATGATTCGCTCCTAGCAATATTCCAGTTATAGCGGTGCTGATGCCGAAATCGGTGTCTAATCCCAAGCTTGCAGCGAAAAGCTAGCCAGCCACACATGCATGCGAAATGGCCGAAATAATGGGGCAACTTGCAACAGAAGCAGCAAGTAAAAAAATGTATGCACGCAAAATAGCTAAAATGATTGGGCAACTCGCAATAAAAATCAGCGAGTAAAAATAAAATAAATAGCCGAAATGATTGGGCACCGCGAAAAATAGCCGAAATGATTGGGCAATCGCGACCTTCGCGATATAAAAGCTGAAATGACAGAGCATCGCGGAAAGAATTGAAAAATAAAAATGAAATTTATGCCCTGCTGGTGAGGTCACAGTGACCCCTGTATACAATCCATGGGCACAAACAAGAAGGGAACCATATCGTCCTACCGAGCTTCGTCGGAGAGAAGCCAAATCTCGACGGTTCATAGACAACCTAAAGACAATCTCGACATTCGTCGCAATATTGCAGACACAATGTTAACAAACGAAGTGAAGAAAGATCCCTAGATTCAGGGTCTCGACGTCAACATCGACAGCGTAGAGATCACCAACGGCGTTTCTCCTTACTCCAGCCGGATGCAGATGCGACGTCAACAAACGACCCCACGGTCAAAACAACGGAACCATAGCAAAATCCCCTAGTTCCAAATCTCGACGGTTCACAGACAGCCTAGAGATCACCAACGACGTTTCTCCTTACTCCAGCCGGATGCAGATGCGACGTCAACAAACGACCCCATGGTCAAAACAACGGAACCATGGAAAAGTCCCCTAGTTCCAAATCTCGACGGTTCACAGACAGCCTAGAGATCACCAACGGCGTTTCTCCTTACTCCAGCCGGATGCAGATGCGACGTCAACAAACGACCCCACGGTCAAAACAACGGAACCATGGCAAAGTCCCCTAGTTCCAAATCTCGACGGTTCACAGACAGCCTAAAGATCACCAACGGCGTTTCTCCTTACTCCAGCCGGATGCAGATGCGACGTCAACAAACGACCCCACGGTCAAAACAACGGAACCATGGCAAAGTCCCCTAGTTCCAAATCTCGACGGTTCACAGACAGCCTAGAGATCACCAACGACGTTTCTCCTTACTCCAGCCGGATGCAGATGCGACGTCAACAAACGGCCCCAGGGTCAAAACAACGGAACCATGGCAAAGTCCCCTAGTTCCAAATCTCGATGGTTCACAGACAGCCTAGAGATCACCAACGGCGTTTCTCCTTACTCCAGCCGGATGCAGATGCGATGTCAACAAACGACCCCACGGTCAAAACAACGGAACCATAGCAAAGTCCCCTAGTTCCAAATCTCGACGGTTCACAGACAGCCTAGAGATCACCAACGGCGTTTCTCCTTACTCCAGCCGGATGCAGATGCGACGTCAACAAACGACCCCAGGGTCAAAACAACGGAACCATGGCAAAATCCCCTAGTTCCAAATCTCGACGGTTCACAGACAGCCTAGAGATCACCAGCGGCGTTTCTCCTTACTCCAGCCGGATGCAGATGCGACGTCAACAAACGACCCCACGGTCAAAACAACGGAACCATGGCAAAATCCCCTAGTTCCAAATCTCGATGGTTCACAGACAGCCTAGAGATCACCAACGGCGTTTCTCCTTACTCCAGCCGGATGCAGATGCGACGTCAACAAACGACCCCAGGGTCAAAACAACGGAACCATGGCAAAGTCCCCTAGTTCCAAATCTCGACGGTTCACAGACAGCCTAGAGATCACCAACGGCGTTTCTCCTCACTCCAACCAGGATGCAGATGCGACGTCAACAAACGACCCCAGGGTCAAAACAACGGAACCATGGCAAAGTCCCCTAGTTCCAAATCTCGACGGTTCACAGACAGCCTAAAGATCACCAACGACGTTTCTCCTTACTCCAGCCGGATGCAGATGCGACGTCAACAAACGATCCCAGGATCAAAACAACGGAACCATGGCAAAGTCCCCCAGTTCCGAATCTCAACGGTTCACAGACAGTCTAGAGATCACCAACGGCGTTTCTCCTTACTCCAGCCGGATGCAGATGCGACGTCAAAAAACGACCCACGGTCAAAACAACGTAACCATGGCAAAGTCCCCTAGTTCCAAATCTCGACGGTTCACAGACAGCCTAGAGATCACCAACGGCGTTTCTCTTTACTCCAGCCGGATGCAGATGCGACGCCAACAAAGGACCCCAGGGTCAAAACAACGGAACCATGGCAAAATCCTTTAGTTCCAAATCTCGACAGTTCACAGACAGCCTAGAGATCACCAACGGCGTTTCTCCTTACTCCAGCCGGATGCAGATGCGACGTCAACAAACGACCCCACGGTCAAAACAACGGAACCATGGCAAAATCCCCTAGTTCCAAATCTCGACGGTTCACAGACAGCCAAGAGATCACCAACGGCGTTTCTCCTTACTCCAGCCGGATGCAGATGCGACGTCAACAAATGACCCCAGGGTCAAAACAACGGAACCATGGCAAAGTCCCCTAGTTCCAAATCTCGACGGTTCACAGACAGCCTAGAGATCACCAACGGCGTTTCTCCTCACTCCAACCAGGATGCAGATGCGACGTCAACAAACGACCCTAGGGTCAAAACAACGGAACCATGGCAAAGTCCCCTAGTTCCAAATCTCGACGGTTCACAGACAGCCTAAAGATCACCAACGGCGTTTCTCCTCACTCCAACCAGGATGCAGATGCAACGTCAACAAACGACCCCAGGGTCAAAACAACGGAACCATGGCAAAGTCCTCTAGTTCCAAATCTCGACGGTTCACAGACAGCCTAGAGATCACCAACGACGTTTCTCCTCACTCCAACCAGATGCAGACGTGATGTCAACAACCGACCTCAGATTCGCAACGAAGCGGAGCCATGGTGAAGTCCCTAGTTCCAAACCTTAACGGCAACATCTACAGCCTAAAAATCAGCAACGGTGATCCTCCTCATTCCAACAGCATTCGGACGCAGCATCACCAAACGGAGCCACGGCAAAGTTCCTAGTTCCAAGACTCTACGGTCCACAGACAACCTAGAGTCAACCAATGACCTCCCTGCCGGATCAACGCTCCGTCTCGGAAACAAGTCAACCAACCCCCAAGGAAATCAGCGTCCTTGGCAACAACCTCGATTCAGGGAAATCAGTGTCCTTGATGAGAGCACCTCGATTCGCGTTGACCTGCAGAGAAATCAGCGTCTTTGCAGGAATACATCGATTCGTCTCAACTCCGAGGAAATTAGCGTCCTTGGCAACTTCCTCGATTCAGGAAAATCAACGTCCTTGACGAGAGCATCTCGATTCGCGTCGACCTGCAGAGAAATCAGCGTCTTTGCTAGAACACATCAATTCGTCTCAACTCCGATGAAATTAGCGTCCTTGGCAACTTCCTCGATTCGGGGAAATCAACGTCCTTGACGAGAGCATCTAGATTCGCGTCGACCCGCAGAGAAATTAGTGTCTTTGCAGGAACACATCGATTCGTCTCAACTCCGAGGAAATTAGCGTCCTTGGCAACTTCCTCGATTCAGGGAAATCAACATCCTTGACAAGAGCATCTAGATTAGTGTCGACCCGCAGAGAAATCAGTGTCTTTGCAGGAACACATCGATTCGTCTCAACTCCGAGGAAATTAGTGTCCTTGGCAACTTCCTCGATTCAGGGAAATCAGCGTCCTTGACGAGAGCATCTCGATTCGTGTCGACCTGCAGAGAAATCAGCGTCTTTGCAGGAACACATCGATTCGTCTCAACTCCGAGGAAATTAGCGTCCTTGGCAACAACCTCGATTCAGGGAAATCAGTGTCCTTGACGAGAGCACCTCGATTCGCGTCGACCTGCAGAGAAATCAGCGTCTTTGCAGGAATACATTGATTCGTCTCAACTCCGAGGAAATTAGCGTCCTTGGCAACTTCCTCGATTCAGGGAAATCAGCGTCCTTGACGAGAGCATCTAGATTCGCGTCGACCCGCAGAGAAATCGGTGTCTTTGCAGGAACACATCGATTCGTCTCAACCTCAAGGAAATCAGTGTCCTTGGCACCTCCTCGATTCAGGGAAATCAGCATCCTTGACGAGAGCATCTAGATTCGCGTCGACCCGCAGAGAAATCAACGTCTTTGCAGGAATACCTCGATTCGTTTCAGCTCCGAGGAAATCAGCATCCTTGACGAGAATATCTCGGTTCGCGCCGGCCCGCAGAGAAATCTGTGTCTCTGCAGGAATACACAACATCAAGCAAAGCGGAATAACGGCAACTCCCAGTTCCATGACTCGGCGATGCACAGATAACCAAGAGTCAAATATCGACTCCGCAAAATGCGGATAAAGTCAAAATTCCTGGTCATGTGGAACGCGGATAACGTCACTTCTGACCCCGTGGAAAACGTCCAGAGCGGATCCTGGTCCTCGCAGAGCACGGCAGTGAACCCGTGTGAAGCATCCAGAGCGGAGCCTAGTCCTCGCCGAACACGGCAGTGAACCCGTGGGAAGCATCTAGAGCAAAATTCCTGGTCACGTGGAATGCAGATAACGTCACTTCTGACCCCGTGGAAAACGTCCAGAGCAGATCCTCGTCCTCGCAGAGCGCGGAAGTGAACCCGTGTGAAGCATCCAGAGCGGAGCCTGGTCCTCGCCGAACACGGCAGTGAATCCGTGGGAAGCATCCAGAGCAAAATTCCTGGTCACGTGGAACGCGGATAACGTCAAATCTGACCTCGTGGAAAACGTCCAGAGCGGATCCTGGTCCTCGCAGAGCGCGGCAGTGAACCCGTGTGAAGCATCCAGAGCGGAGCATAGTCCTCGTCGAACACGGCAGTGAACCCATGGGAAGCATCCAGAGAAAAATTCCTGCTCACGTAGAACGCGGATAACGTCACTTCTGACCCCGTGGAAAACGTCCAAAGCGGAGCCTGGTCCTCACAGAGCACGGCAGTGAACCCGTGTGAAGCATCCAGAGTGGAGCCTAGTCCTCACCGAACACGGCAGTGAACCCGTGGGAAGCATCTAGAGCAAAATTCCTGGTCATGTAGAACGCGGATAACGTCACCTCTGACCCCGTCGAAAACGTCCAGAGCGGATCCTGGTCCTAGCAGAGCACGGCAGTGAACCCGTGTGAAGTATCCAGAGCGGAGCCTAGTCCTCGCCGAACACGGCAGTGAACCTATGGGAAGCATCCAGAGCAAAATTCCTGGCTACGTGGAACACGGATTATGTCACTTCTGACCCCGTGGAAAACGTCCAGAGTGGAGCCTGGTCCTAGCAGAGCACGGCAGTGAACCCGTGGGAAGCATCCAGAGCAAACAACGGACTGTGGGGTCCTTAAACCCACGGACTATGATGTCCTTAACCTTGACCGTGATGTCTTAAAACTAACAACATCGGACTGTGAGGTCCTTAAACTCACGGACTATGATGTCCTTAACCTTGACCGTGATGTCTTAAAACTAACAACATTTCACGGACTGTGGGGTCCTTAAATCCACGGACTATGATGTCCTTAACCTCGACCGTGATGTCTTAAAACTAACATCGGACTGTGAGGTCCTTAAACTCATGGACTATGACGTCCTTAACCTCGACCGTGATGTCTTAAAACTAACATCGGACTGTGAGGTCCTTAAACTCACGGACTATGATGTCCTTAACCTCGACCGTGATGTCTTAAAACTAACATCGGACTGTGAGGTCCTTAAACTCTCGGACTATGATGTCCTTAACCTCGACCGTGATGTCTTAAAACTAACAATGGACCGTAATGTCCTTAAACTAATTTTACTTTGGTTCAAGGGTACATCTCTTCATTCCTTTGACATTCGTCGTTGTAATTCCTCAACGACTTCAAAGAGGTGACGGGTCCCGACAACCACACATTTCACGGACTGTGGGGTCCTTAAATCCACGGATTATGATGTCCTTAACCTCGACCGTGATGTCTTAAAACTAACATCGGACTGTGAGGTCCTTAAGCTGACGGACTATGACGTCCTTAACCTCGACTGTGATGTCTTAAAACTAACATCGGACTGTGAGGTCCTTAAACTCACGGACTATGATGTCCTTAACTTCGACCGTGATGTCTTAAAACTAACATCGGACTGTGAGGTCCTTAAACTCACGGACTATGATGTCCTTAACCTCGACCGCGATGTCTTTAAACTACGGTACCCTGAAAAACGTCCAGAGCGGAGCCTGGTCCTCGCCAAACACGGAAGTGAACCCATGGGAAGCATCCAGAGCAACCCTTAACTCCGTGAAATGTGGATGAGGACAGTTTTACCCATCACTTGCGGGTCCTCACGACTCGTAAGGAAGTAAATTCTCTTGTGAGATCCTTACGACTTTCAAGAGAAAACGCACTTAGGAATCCTCACGATTCTTAAGGAGAAATTACACCTACGGGATCCTCTCGACCGATAGGGAGAAAAATCTTTATGAGACCCTCACGGCTCATAAAGTTGAAAAAGTCTTAGGTGACAGATCTTAACCCTGTTTTCTAAGCCATCACCACTCTACAAAGAATCCAAGACTGACAGTTATATACTTGCTAAAATCACATGGCAACAATAAAGTAAAGAGAAGAAGGCAACAAGGAGAACATCTGATCTGCATTTAATTAAGCGTTCGAGGCACACCCCACCATGCATTAGCAAAAGATTCAGAACATGAAATAAAACACGCTAAAATGAGAAATTTGCCATTCATATTGCAAAAAGGTTCTTACAATTATGAAAGCAATGAACAAAGACATTACTAAAGTGATTACAATGGCAAAACCTCAAATCTAGGACATGGATTGAGGAACTCAAAAGTGAGCTTGTCCAGAATTTTCCAAGCCTGGCGAACCATCCTAGTGTGCTTTCTTTCGCGATCACAAGCGTCGGGATCCCCACGGATGTCTTCCACCCTCCGATAAGCAGCAAGTATGGCAGACTGTTGAAAAGCCTGCTGTAGGAGATCGACAAGATTGTCTCACCGTCTTTTCGAGATTAGGTTCATCAGATACACCGAGTGCACCTTATCTTCAGCGGCATCCAATGCTCTAAGTGGCACGCCGGTACAGAATAGAGGGAGCGCTTCCCAGATTGCTCCCACAATAAGCTTCAGAAGAGGGGAACGCCGATAAAGCAGTTGACCATTATATGCGTCAAAGCGACTCATAATTTTGGCACACTCGGCGTTTGTGAATTCTCGATTCTGAGAACGGCCGAGTCGGCGGATGTCTCCGTAAGAGATAATCTCTTCGAGATCATACATGTGAGCGTCCATTACTCCTGTAAAAGAAAATCAGCAAAGATCAGCAGACAGACGGAATAAGCAATTTCTTATTCAAAATAGGCACATGGAGTTAAACTCCTCGAGAGCAATGCTCTGCAGACAGGAGTGACACTTGTCAAAATCAGTTATGAAGGGAAGTTAAAGAAGGCCCCCGAGAACATTGAGAGCTTTGCTCTAAGAAGATGATATAATTCATCAAAAATAAAAATTCCATCTTAAATCTTCAAGATCCATGAAAAACTCTCAAGAGTTCTTCTATATGATTTGAAAGGAGCAAAGCTCCATTAATGAAATAAGGGATCACAAGAAAAATCCTTTTAAAGAGCAGAGCTCTATTAATAGAACCTTAATAGGGTTCTTTTTAGTTCCTTTTAAATCACTTTAGACCTATGGAGCAAAGCTCTGCTAAATAAAACCCTAAATGGGTTTTCTTTAGATCAAAGATCTATAAAGAGCAAAGCTCTGTTAATAGGCAAAACTCTGGTTTATTAAAGTTTTAAACTATACCTAAGTTTTGGAAGAGTTTTACCCTTGAAAAGTTCTTAAAACCGAAGAGCAGCGCTCTGAATAAGAGAAAATTCTCAAGAAAGAGGATGAAAATCATCAAAGGGATCAAAGGTCCTATTTATAGGCATAGAGAGCCGTTTCAACTCCCCAAAAGTTGATCCAACGACTGAGATGCTACCACCGCTGCACTCACGTTTGGGGCCACGTAAGCGCAACGGTGGGGGCATTTTTTTACCCAATCAGAGCAAAGCTCTGTTCAAATTCCAAGACTGGAAATGAAGCGACGCTTCTGCATCCCCAAATCAGAGCAAAGCTCTGTTCAAATTCCAAGACTGGAAATGAAGCGACGCTTCTGCTTCCCCAAATCATAGCAAAGCTCTGTTCAAATTCCAAGACTAGAAATGAAGCGACGCTTCTGCTTCCCCCAATCAGAGCAAAGCTCTGTTTAGAAATCTAAGAGTCAAAAATTGAAGCAACGCTTCAAATCCTGCGCTCTGAGCTGCGCGCCGTGTGTCTGACACATGCGCGCTGGCGCAGTTGCGCTGCTCGCCACGTGTCTGACACGGGCGCGCTAGCGCAGTTGCGCTGCGCTCTGCGCTGCGCGCCACGTGTCGAGCGCGCTAGCGCAAGACGCGCTGCGTGCCATGTGTCAAAACACGAATGCGCTAGCGCTAGCGCAATTGCGCTGCGCACCCCAAATTAGAGCAAAGCTCTGTTTCCAAGATTGGAAAGCGAAGCAACGCTTCATGATTATGCAGCACATAAACATCTTACAGAGGAATAATAAAGAATTAAAAATAAGAGAACACTTAACAGATAATAAAATACTAAATTAAAACATTTTATTATTATTATTATTATTACATTTAAAAAAGATCACCAAACAAGGGATCAGTGGCACAGGGGTTAACAAAACAATAAAAAAAATTCTTTAACTCTCTCGTCGCCTTCTCCAGCACATCAAAACGACGATTTTCACGAGGAGTGGCTCCCCACCGATTGGCGCCGTGTTCATCCGCAAAAGCAAACATGATAGCCCGCCGGGCTCTTATTTGGCTCAACAGGTAAACCGAGCAATCTTTCAGAGCCTGAGTAATCAGGCACGCCTCATGGAAACACTCGAGCTTGTCTTCAGCCGCATCGAGCATCGCCAGGTTCATCTCCGCTGGGTGAGGGGGGATGTCATCAAGCACGGCAAAAAGAATCATCCGGAGCCAGATGGATCCCATTGGAAGAGGGGACCCCTTACGGATCACAAGTTCATACTTCACCACATCACACTCGGCATCCGTGAGAGAAGGATTCACAAAGCACGCAGCAAACCGAGGAACAATATCCTCAATGGGCACTTCCCACGGCTGTCTACGAGCATGGGGGCGGTTACAAGCCATAGTTGAGAAAGTTCTTTGGGGATGAGAAAAGGAAGAAGTTTTGCTTCGAGTTATAAAGACGAAGCACAGGAAATTTTGTGCACAATGGAACTATTTCCAAGATTAGGAAATGAAAGATTCTCGGGAATATAAGTTTGACTTAAAAAGGAAGGTGAAAAGACACCTCTGTTGAAGCAACGCTTCAGATCCAGCGCTTTGCGTGCTGCGCGCCACATGTCAAGCACGGGTGCGCTAGCGCAGTTGCGCTGCGCTGCGCGCCACGAGTCCAACGTAGGTGCGCCGGCGTTGGAATTAAAATTCCCACCGTTGGATCAAAGGATCTAATAATAATGATAAATCATTAATTAATTAGAATTAAATTCTGTTAAGGAAAAATTTCTCAAAATCTTTCCAAACAACAAGATTGTGCTTTAAGCACCGCTGGATCAATGATCCAATGGTAAATAATGAATTACCAAAAACAGAACAAATTCTGCATGGGAAGATTTTCCAATCTGGTTAAAAATAAGAAGATTGCCTTCTGTAAAACAGAAGCCCTAGGATCAAAGATCCAATGGTGGGGAAACATCCCCAAATCAATCAGAGAAAGATCTCTTTAACTGATTTAACAAATCAATTGGCCATATATAAAGACCCCAAGACTTCAAGTCCAGAGATACAGAGGAGCGATAGAGAAAACTCTCTAAAAACGTTGAGAAGAATTCAAAAGGAAAAAAAGGTAAAGAACTGACTTCTTGAAAAACAGAGATGAAACATCTCATAAAAAAAAAAGAATCCTCTTCTAAAACGATCTTAGATCTATAAAAAAGACCGAGATCTTTGATTAAACATAAAGGATTAAAAGATCCAATCCTTAAAATAAAGAAGTACTTTACTTCATTCACAGATCTTTTGATCTATAAAGGCAAAGCCTTTTGATAAGAACAAGAACTTTTGTTCTTGGATCTTGAGGCAAAGCCTCCTTAGAAGAATATAAAAGTTGTTCTGTGATCTTGAAATCGATCAGATTCGCTTGGCGCTATTGAAAAGTGCCTTGCACTCATGAACTGCGTCCTTGCGCTCATTGGACCGGCGCCCAGCGCCAAAACATGCCACGTGTCAACCACAGACACAGTTTGCGCTTTGCGCTTGATTATAATGAATTCTTGATGTGTAGTATGGAAATTGTAAAGAAATCACAACCAAAAATTATTTGACCGCAATCAACTACGGTGTCGGATGTAGATTGTAAGTGAGTGCGGATCGTCCACATGGACAGTGTAATCGTTCGTCTTTTGAATTAGATGAGTTGAAACTTTAAAGAAAAGAAAACAAAACAATTCATAATTTAAAGAATTGAAGTTCAAGAATTAGAAAAATCTAGATCTAATAACAAGAAAAAGATAGAATCAATAATTGATAGTTTGTTGATTTTTCCAAACCAAATATCAAGAATCGAAATGAGGCTCGTAGGAATCGATCGGATCTATAGATGTGATGTAATCTTACAATGACGTATTCTTATGCTTCGATGAATTGATACTAGATCGATGACGATCGACAAGAATTAGGGATTTCTAGTGAAACTAGGGTTTCATCTTATCCCTTGTTCTTTCGTAGATATCATTCACATTCTAGCCTCTAGTAAATTCAAGAAACGGTCGTAGATCCCTAATTTCGAGCGATAACAATCAAGAAAGCATCGCAACGAAACTAGGTCATCGATTCTTGAACTTGCTAGGGTTTGCAAAACTCGCAGGACTCAAGAATCGTTTAAAGATTTGTTACATCATCATTCTATTGATCGTCTCGACTCCTTAACGAGCGGAGTTTTACTCAAACATCACAACAAGAACTACAATTACAAATTGAGATCTAATCATGATGCAAGAATTAAAAGAAAGCAAGATTAAAGAATTTCACCTTTTATTTATATCAACAATTTCATTACATTCGCTCAAGAACAACAAGAGGAAGAACTCGATCGTCGATTTGGCTTTGCTCGCCTCCGTGAGTCGCGGATCGGCTTGGATCACTTGCCCGATTGAAGATCGGCTCGGCCCATGAAAGGTTGAAGGCTTCTCACTTGATTTGGTACTCAAGATCTTGAATTTGGAGTGGAGTTAGGGTTAGGGTTTCGCACAAGTCTTGTCACTAGACTTGTGGAAGAAGATGATGTAAGAGGGAATGAACTAGCTAACTAAAAGATTAACAACTAATGATTAAAAATTGATTAGCCTTTAACCCTAGGTCTAGGCTTCTATTTATAGATATCCAAACCCTAGATCTAGGATTTCAAATTTTAAGTTTCCCTCCAAAAGTTTGTTGAGGAAATTTGAATTTCCCTCCAAAAGTTAGTCAGAGGAGAAGCTTCTAGATGTGATTAGTTAGGAGGGAGCTTCTAGAAATAGTTTGTTAGGAGCTTAATAAAGATTAGCCTTGCTTAATGATCTTTGCTGATCTGGCAGTAGCTTCGAGATCCTTCTGGAATTTGACATATCATTCTGAGCTGTGGCCACTGAGATAAGAATAACGCACTAAAAATGGCATGATGATCTGACCAAACCGCCGCGGAACCGCGGCTCTTTTGAAGCTTCAGGGCTTGGTTCTTCTGGTGCTTGTTGGGCTTGAGTTGTGGGCCTTTCTTTGATATGTTGAATTGTATTTCTCCCTTTGGATTGATACCGGATCTCAAAACTTGGAGTTGGTGTAATGTTTGATCAGTAAATTGACAATTTTTGTTTTTCTTCCGGATTTTCCTACACAATTTCTCAAGACAAGTGTTGCGCAATATAGAGATGATGCAATGCCATGAAATGCATTCAATTTCCTTAGAAATGTCGGTTTTAGAATCTAACACATGCAATCTGATATTTAACGACTGATTTGCTAATATGTGAAATATGAATACCGAACGCTTTTAAATGAGTGCAAATGATAGGGAAATTGCCGTGTTAAAAATACATTATTTTCGACTGATCAAATTCCCCCAAACTTAATTTCGATCGTCTCGAGCGAATGTTTTATTAAAAAGAGAAGGAGAAAATAAAGAAAGAGAAAAAACTAACTAGCTCACTTTCGTAGGCAACACGATTGCACTGAGCACGTGCAACAAGCCTTTAAACCTCTAGGTGTCCCTAGTAGGAGGAGTGTTGTCTCCTGAGGGTTTTCAGCGGATTGCACCCACAAAATCCAATAATAAAAGAAAGATCATGAATATTACATTTAAAGAAAAGAATTCTAAAAGAAAGACTTTGAAAATTAGGGTTTCCAACTAGGCTAGCTTTTCGGTTGTCATGAGCCCTATCTTAATGGTCATGAAAAGATGTCAGAAATCACGTCCTCCCTCAATAAAACATCGTCTTATTCTTCATTCCTATCTTTCATCCAAACATCGATCATATAACCCTGCGTGTGTGTAAAGACATCCCTACACCCGGAGAATTCAATTCAAGCTATCATACTCTTGCCCATCAGCCTCGGTACTTTTTAATTAATGAATATTTAGATGAGATTGCTCACACACTTTCATGCGACTGTTAATACTTCTTGAGGTACTAACCGACCGATTACTCCTGTGCTTGCTTACTTGGTGTATTTTTCTCGTTTTGCACCACCTCAGGCATAGCAGTGACTCCCAGACCAGTTGGCCTTAGGGCACTAGGTGAAGAAGCACCCTCGCTATACATTTTTATTGCCCTCCGTGATAACAAAACCAGTGTCCATTTTTCTCACCACTTTATATTTTTATTCATTTTTTTCTTTTTATTTCCTTCATACATCGGCTTTAAGACAAGAGCATTTCAAGGTATCCTCTACTATCTCAGGCTTTAAGACGTGTGTAAGTGCGAATAGCAGGGTAGCAACGTTCAAAATACTTGGCTTCCAGAATAGAAACTATTTTTTAGACTTATTTTTATCCTCAGATTAGTGATGTATTTCATCTTACTAACCCTTGGGACAACGGCTCATAACTACTTATTACTAGTTCGTATAAGAAAACTTCTAATTTTCTTGGTTTTCTTAAATTTTTCTAATCTCATGGATGCAATTTTTCACCATCTAAACTTTTATTATCTTATTTATGTACAAAAATGTTTTTATTTATTTAGAATTTTTTTAAATTTTTATGGTTTTCAAAAATGTTTTGTGCTTATGCAAATGATATGCAAATGATGCAAAAATAAGCACAAACCTCCCCCAAACTTGTTTTCAACAGTGTCCCCACTGTTGCCTTCAGCTAAATCTCGAAAAACCTGTAAGCTTGGGAAAAATTTATTAGTGGGGGCAAAATATTTAAGTGAAGATCCTCCCTCAAACTTATTTTTGGCTCATCATTTTGTAAAAATTTTCTTTTCAGGAGCCAGAAAAAATATCCCCCCAAACTTGAGTTATGCAATGTTAATCTTTGAAAATCACATGAGGGGGTCAAGAATCAGTGGTCGATGCCAAGTTTTGCAAAGACCGAATGTTAACACCAACCATTCTAAATTTTTATCAATGCAGTGCTCTGGTTGGTGGAAGAAGAAGTGGGGAAAAGTTAAGTGGTGGAATAGAATGTGTGTGCGTCTCATTTTGGAGAGACGATGCAGTGAATGTGATGGATTACTCGCATTCTTTTTACAGTCCATATGAAGGGGTGGAGGTTCAATTTCATTGATTGGGAGATGATTCATCTCAACACCCGTGTTATTCAGAAATGCGAGTTCATCAGCGAAGATCTCCTCAAAAGTTTCATCAATATCCCGAAGAATAATGTCATCACAAAGTGCGGGGTGATCTTCAGACTCTGAAAGCAGTTCATAATCAGTGTTAGTTGTTGACCCGGACATCTCGGTGGAAGAGTCCGTATGTGTATGATACATAGTTGGGTCAAACAACAACGTAAGAAAAGAGTCTAGATCAATATCAGGAGGATCATCAAATTCGCTGCTGTCGACCTCCATTAAGTCGACAGAACATACCTGAGCAGTAGGTTCGGAGGGTACACTTCCCATCTTGTAAATGTTCAGCTCTATTGACCTATTCCTGAAAGATAGGGTCATAGAACCATTACGACAGTTGATGATAGCATTGGAAGTGGCCAAAAATGGGCGACCTAAAATCACCGGAATTTGATTCCGTGGGTTCGCTACAGGCTGTGTATCAATTACAATAAAGTCCACAGGGAAGATGAATTCCTCGATTTTTATTAACACATCCTCCAGTTCACCCATAGGTTTGGTGATCGATCGATCAGCCATCTGGAGAGTGCAATGGGTTGGCTTCAACTCTCCGATACCTAGTTGCTCATAAACTGAGTATGGAAGCAAGTTAACACTAGCGCCAAGGTCTAGTAGAGCACGGTTTATGTGTTTTTCCCCGATAGAAATGGAAATCGTAGGATATCCAGGATCCTTACGTTTCCTCGGTAATTGTTGGGGAAAGGCTGTGTCTACTGTTTTTGCCATAAATATCTTCTTGGGCACTTGAGTCTTCCTCTTCCCAGTGCACAAGTTCTTAAGAGTTTTTGCATAGGACGGAACTTGTTGGATGGCATTTAGGAGAGGGATGTTGATATTAACTTGCTTAAAAATGTTCATAATCATCTCCATATGTGGACTCGGTGTGTTAGCCCTTAACCGATTAGGATAAGGTGCTTTAACAATAAGCGCTGGGTCCATCATAGGAGAAGGAAGTGTGTGTGGAATCGATCCCAGAATAGAAGTGGGGATCGTCCGTGGAGGAGTAAAAGAGGTGGGCTGAAGTGGCGAGCCTTTTGGGAAACGAAGAATAGGCTCGGAAGAAGGTGGTGGGGTAGAAGAACTGGGGTCAGAATTAAAAGTGTGTGTGTGAGGAAAGGTCTCAGCCGGGGTGTTATTGATTGATTTTTCTGGATCATCAAACTCTTCCCCAACATGATTGTCAAGCACTCTTCCAGATCTCAACGTGATTGCATCCACATGATGTGAATAGCCAGGATTGGGTAAAGGTTGAGCTGGAAGTTTCCCTTTCTCTCTTGCACTCATTTCGGCTCTTAATCGTGAAATTTCTGCTTCCATCGATTTGATACTCTCAGCTTGGGACGCTGAGTTTTTCTCAATTTTATCGACAGAAGACTTCATTTCAGCCGAAACTTGCATGATATTTGTTAAGACCAAATTCATGCATTGTGCAAATGAATAGGATTCATCAGTCCCGGTCAACTGCAAAGGACTAGACAGTGCAGGTGTGTTGACCGGATTTTGAAAATTATGTGCTTGAAAGGGGTGCTGACTCAATTGTGGTTGCTGTTGTGGTGGAGGAGCCCTTTGGAAATGATTCGTGTTTGGAACCGTGTTTTGAAATTGGGATTGGTTCCAAGCAAAGTTAGGGTGATTCCTCCAACCCTGATTATATGTAGAGGAAGATGGATCGTTTCTAGGTCTTTGAAATGCGGCATTGGTATGCTCATGACCTTGAAACGGACATTCTTCCGTCAAGTGAGACGGATCAGAACAGCAGCCACATACAGTTTTGGAGAGTGATATTTGACTTAGGGCGGCTAAAAATTTATTTTCCATAGTCTCAAGTTTCTTTTGCATAGCTGAAATGTCAGCTCTAACTCCTATGGAAATATCATTGCCATCCCTAGACAATTGACTCACACCCTCCCACTGTAAAGATTTTTCAGCAAAATTTTCTAAAAAATTCCAGGCTTCCCCATCATCTTTTGTCATAAAGTTACCTTGACACATGGATTCAAGGGTCTGTCTTGTGTTAAGATTAATGCCCTCATAAATGATTCGGCACAGTTCCCATCTCGGGATGCCGTGATGAGGACATTGGACTAACAGATCCTTGAAGCGTTCAAGACATTTTGAAAATGTTTCATTTGGAAACTGGGTGAATTGATAGATTTCGCTACGGACTCGACCTGTTTTTTGATATGGGTAGAATTTCTTAAGGAATGCTTTGACGAATTCATCCCAATTTGAAATGGAATGTGCGGTAGTGTTATATAGCCACTTCTCGGCTATATCGCACAAGGTGAATGGGAGAAGACGAAGACGTAAAGCATCCACAGAAAGCTGTGAAGTACCCATCATTGCGCATACATTTTCAAATTTCGTGATAAATACGTATGCGTCCTCAGTCTCGAGACCGTGAAATTTTGGTAGAAGGTTGATGTATTGGGGTTTTATTTGAAAATTTTCCCCGTTGGCTGGTGGAATGGAAAGACAGGTGGAAAGTGGACCTCGTGTAGGATAGCATCTCTCTTGGAGAGAGATGCGAGGTGGATTCTGTGCACCAACGGACGGCGGCAGATTAGTGGAAAAGAAGTTCGATGGAGGTGGATCCATCGATGTGGGTGTGGTGGTGGGTAAAAGAAAGGGTAAATGTAGAAATACCGAATTTTGGGTCGATAAAAGGAAATGCGGACTAACGGGCATTAGAATCCCGTGTCCAGCCTATCTTGCACTAAAAAGGGTTAGTACAAGTGGCAGCGTGAATTTATAATTAGGGGAAATGATGAATGTGATTGGTGTTTGTTTTGAAAAGTGATACGGATTTTTGAAAAAATGATGCAACACAACAAATGCAACACACAAAACCCTAAAATCTAGTGGTCACCCAGGTCAGGCTCTAGACCGCTCCTAACTGCCAAAAGACAAGTCGCAGGATAAATCCTCCACTGCCTCTTTGTCCCCCTGTGGCTAGGTAAGTGGGAAGGTACTCCACTACGTAAGTAGTGGGCCTAATTAATAACCACTAGCCTTCGCCACACTTGCCTTAGACACCACAAGAAAACGCGGATAAGCAATGAATTACCCACGACCTTCTCTTGTCCTAAGTGAACGCGACGGTCCTTAGAGTCATCTCTAGATATTTTTTTAGTTAATTAGGGTAGATGCGGATGCAAGTTTTGCGGTTTTCGGGGCTTAGGAAGGGTAATGAACTCCCCACCTAATCTGGATTTGGTCTTTGCCCCTTAATGTCCGTATTAATTATGCAAACAACCACGAAATCAAAACACGCACAAATTTTAATTTTTTTTTGCGGCGTTGCGATTATTTGCAAAGAAACCTGCACAAAATGTTAATTGGAGCAGATGAGGGAATAGATAAGAAAGTCTGGAAATATACCTGAAAATTTAGAGCAGTGATCAAGTTAAACTGCGGCGGATCCGCCGCAATAGCGCCTAAATGCCGCGGAACAGCGGTACTTTGGAGAGATTGCTGCAAAAATATTTCTTGACAATGTTTCACTTCAACTCCTCAGCTCTCTGGAAATCTCAGAAAAATTTTATCCAAGCTCCAATGATTCCAGATTTCCTCGCAATCAAATCACAACATACGTATTAGGGTTTGTGCGAGTTTAGATCTAAAAATATAGATGGAATAAACTTTTCAACTCAAAATTCAAAATACGAACAATTAGCGCACTATCCCCGGCAACGGCGCCATTTGATTGTAATGAATTCTTGATGTGTAGTATGGAAATTGTAAAGAAATCACAACCAAAAATTATTTGACCGCAATCAACTACGGTGTCGGATGTAGATTGTAAGTGAGTGCGGATCGTCCACAGGGACAGTGTAATCGTTCGTCTTTTGAATTAGATGAGTCAAAACTTTAAAGAAAAGAAAAGAAAACAATTCATGATTTAAAGAATTGAAGTTCAAGAATTAGAAAAATCTAGATCTAATAACAAGAAAAAGATAGAATCAATAATTGATAGTTTGTTGATTTTTCCAAACCAAATATCAAGAATCGAAATGAGGCTCGTAGGAATCGATCGGATCTATAGATGTGATATAATCTTACATTGACGTATTCTTATCCTTCGATGAATTGATACTAGATCGATGACGATCGACAAGAATTAGGGATTTCTAGTGAAACTAGGGTTTCATCTTATCCCTTGTTCTTTCGTCGATATCATTCACATTCTAGCCTCTAGTAAATTCAAGAAACGATCGTAGATCCCTAATTTCGAGCGATAACAATCAAGAAAGCATCGCAACGAAACTAGGTCATCGATTCTTGAACTTGCTAGGGTTTGCAAAACTCCTAGGACTCAAGAATCGTTTAAAGATTTGTTACATCATCATTCTATTGATCGTCTCGACTCCTTAACGAGCGGAGTTTTACTCAAACATCACAACAAGAACTACAATTACAAATTGAGATCTAATCATGATGCAAGAATTAAAAGAAAACAAGATTAAAGAATTTCACCTTTTATTTATATCAACAATTTCATTACATTCGCTCAAGAACTACAAGAGGAAGAACTCGATCGTCGATTTGGCTTTGCTCGTCTCCGTGAGTCGCGGATCGGCTTGGATCACTTGCCCGATTGAAGATCGGTTCGGCTCATAAAAGGTTGAAGGCTTCTCACTTGATTTGGTACTCAAGATCTTGAATTTGGAGTGGAATTAGGGTTAGGGTTTCGCACAAGTCTTGTCACTAGACTTGTGGAAGAAGATGATGTAAGAGGGAATAAACTAGCTAACTAAAAGATTAACAACTAATGATTAAAGATTGATTTGCCTTTAACCCTAGGTCTAGGCTTCTATTTATAGATATCCAAACCCTAGATCTAGGATTTCAAATTTTAAGTTTCCCTCCAAAAGTTTGTTGAGGAAATTTGAATTTCCTTCCAAAAGTTAGTTAGAGGAGAAGCTTCTAGATGTGATTAGTTAGGAGGGAGCTTCTAGAAATAGTTTGTTAGGAGCTTAATTAAGATTAGCCTTGCTTAATGATCTTTGCTGATCTGGCAGTAGCTTCGAGATCCTTCTGGAATTTGACATATCATTCTGAGCTGTGGCCACTGAGATAAGAATAACGCACTAAAAATGGCATGATGATCTGACCAAACCGCCGCGGAACCACGACACTTTTGAAGCTTCAGGGCTTGGTTCTTCTGGTGCTTGTTGGGCTTGAGTTGTGGGCCTTTCTTTGATATGTTGAATTGTATTTCTCCCTTTGGATTGCTACCGGATCTCAAAACTTGGAGTTGGTGTAATGTTTGATCAGCAAATTGACAATTTTTGCTTTTCTTCCGGATTTTCCTGCACAATTTCTCAAGACAAGTGTTGCGCAATATAGAGATGATGCAATGCCATGAAATGCAGTCAATTTCCTTAGAAATGTCGGTTTTAGAATCTAACACATGCAATCTGATATTTAACGACTGATTTGCTAATATGTGAAATATGAATACCGAATGCTTCTAAATGAGTGCAAATGATAGGGAAATTGCCGTGTTAAAAATACATTATTTTCGACTGATCAGCGCTCCTGAAACAGAGCACTGCGCTCTTGGACTGGCGCTCAGCGCCAAGCGCGCCACGTGTCCTTCTCTGGCGCACCCATAAACTGGCTCAGCGCACTCATAAATCAAAAGCGCAATGCGCTAACAAACTAGCGCTTAGCGCTAAGCGACGCGTGTCCTCCTCATGTGTGCTAACCAACAGAAGCGCAATGCGCTCTTTAAATGGCGCAAAGCTATGCATTCAATGGAGATAAAAAATGTCAGAGCCCACTGCTTGGCATTATTGGAAAGGGCCGAGCCCAAATAAAGGCTTAATATTAGCCAACACTTAATATTAGCCAACATAGAAATAAAATGTTAAAACATTTTTTAACTGGACTTAGCCCAATTCTGGCCATAAGTCTTCAATTTAAATTGAACCGAGCACAACTGCTCTCCCAATCAATTTACACCCGGTTCGAGGGTACATCTCTTTACTCCTCTGACATCTGTCGTTGTAATCCTTCAACGTCGTCAGAGAGGTGACGGGTCCCGACGGCCACACATTACTACGGACTGTGGGGTCCTTAAACTCATGGACTTTGATGTCCTTAACCTCGACCGTGATGTCTTACAACTAACGTCGGACTGTGGAGTCCTTAAATCTACAGACTATGATGTCCTTAATCTCGACCGTGATGTCTTAAAACTAACATCGGACTGTGGAGTCCTTAAATCCACGGACTATGATGTCCTTAACCTCGACCGTGATGTCTTAAAACTAACACCGGACTGTGAGGTCCTTAAACTCACGGACTATGATGTCCTTAACCTCAACCGCTCTGTCTTAAAACTAACATTGGACCGTAATGTCCTTAAACTAATTATCGACCGCAATGTCATTAAACTAAACAATAGAGACCAATTGTCCTCTTGCCGGATCTAAACGATCCCGTTAAGTTGATCTTAGTCTAAAATTAGACTAACGTATCCTTAACAAACGTTTAAGTTGATCTTAGCCTCAAATGAGGCTAACGTATCCTTAAACACAACCCCCCAAACCTAAATCTAAGAAAGATACGGATTTGGACTAATCCATGTCCTACGGGCAACAGCATAACTTAGTCTCCGTATACAATCCACGGGCAACCGAACACAAAACAAACACCCACGACACGAAGTGACCATATGGAGAAGGAGAAAGTTGTTACCGCGATGCGGTAGCGTAATTAACTGCAGGGGCTTGCGCCTGCAGGGAAGAGCGTCCCCACAATCAAAAACCCCTCAAACGAGGGGGAATCTTATGAAGTCTGCTACATCGGTCGCATTCGTTTAAAACTTCGATACATGGTGTCATAAATCAACTTGGCATTTTCGAAGAGGTGGACGGATAGCACTAATTAGCATCTGCTCCGAATTTCAGGCAAGACGGACCTGCGCGGTCGCGTCTCCGTGATTCGGAGGGGAACATCGGGTTTCCCAAAATTGGTAGTAGAGGCTTATTTGCAAGGAATTAAATAATACACTTTTAAAGAAACCGGTTTTTGAAAGTTTATGGTATTTAAATGTAATTTCGTATTTTATCTCACAAGTTCCAAAAGCTATCGTGCTATGTCAAGAATGAGTGTTGTGATAAGGTAAGTCATTATCTCGTGAGTTTTCTAAAGGTAATATGAGTAAAAAGATAAGGTAATGTCGTATGTGAACTTGATGGTATTTTACTGTAAAAGTGAAATAGAATTTGTTTAACATAATATTTTGAATTGAAACTTTGTCCAGTTGTTTTTTAATGGTTACTAAACAATATATAATTAAATGATTAATTTGTTGTTTAATAAAAATTGAGTTTTAAAGAAAAAGAGAATCGGAAATCGGATTAACTCCGCTTCCAACGAGTTTTGAAAGTAGGATTCTTTTTAATAAAGAGAGGAGAGGGAAGATGGGACTTACTGGATGCAAAGAAAGAGTAAAGGTCTATGAATAAGTTGAGGGTCTCATGGAGTCGTTTCGTTGCCGGATTTGTTCCGGAACATCGCTGGAACTTTACCTTGAGCTAACTCCACTTGTACAATTTCTTGGACTTAGGAATTTTAGAGAGTTTTGGCAATGGAGTTCTTAATGAGGAGGCTAGGGTGTGATGTTTGTATTTATAAGAGAAATTAGGATTTAGGGTAATGAAGAATGACTTAAAATATGCATTAAAATTTGGTTTAATGCCTCATTTTAATTCTCTGGAATGTGCATGGAAATCAAACAGACTTGGGTTAGTGGGGGGTCCAAGGGGTGCAGGGTTAAATTTTGGTATCATTCCCTACGGACATACCTGGCGGTGCCGGTCCTTCCCTTCATCTCGCCGGCCGTATCCTAAGGGATATGGCTTGGATTTTGGCCATGTGTCCTAGGCTGCTTAATTAACAATTTCCACATGTTTATTTTATGAGACTTTTCTTTTTACGTGCAGTGCACGTGTAAACTTTTGAGCTTCTAAAAGTTTTTTAAAAAATCAACAAAAAAGAATATGTGGCTGATGGGATTCGAATACAGGGGCTATGTCACAGCAGTGCAAGGCTTTACCAATGGGCTATAAGTGCTTTCTTGCTGTTCAAAAGCAAATTAAATACTTATAGCATACACAGGATTACAAATACTCCATTTGTACATTAACTTTTAAACAAATTTTTTTGCACACTGAAATAGAGTTGTTACATTCTACCCTCCTTACAAAAATTTCGTCCTCGAAATTTACATTTATTTTAAAGACTAATTTATAAACAAGTGAGGGTATCTTGCATGCATGTCTTCCTCACGCTCCCATGTTGATTCTCCTGGTGAGTCTTTTCTCCACATCACTCGAACCAAATTTACTTTCTTGTTCCGAAGTGACTTCACCTTTCTATCCAGGATTTCAATGGGTTGTTGCTCACAAGATAGATCTGGCTGTACAGTGAGCTCAGAGTGATCAAGAATATGACTGGGGTCACTCACATAACTTCTGAGTTGGGATATGTGGAACACATTGTGCACTCCTTCCAATGATGGTGGAAGTGCCAAGCGATAAGCCACTTCTCCGACTCGTTCTAGTATGTCGAATGGTCCAATGTACCTCTGACTTAGCTTACCCCGTCTTCCAATGCGAATCACTCCACGGTTTGGTGTGATCTTTAAAAATACATGATCTCCCGGTTGGAACTCCAAGTGACAGTGCTTTGCATCAGCCCAGTGCTTCTGTCGATCTTGGGCTATGCACATTCTTTCCTTAATGGTGCGAACCACATCCACTGTTGCTACTATCATCTCAGGTCCAAGGAGTTCTCTATCTCCGATGTCGTCCCAACTTAATGGTGAACGACACTTCCTTCCATATAGAGCTACAAAGGATGTCATTCCAATACTTGCTTGATAACTGTTGTTGTATGAAAATTCCACAAGATGTAGGTGATCTTCCCATGATCCTCCGAAGTCTAACATGCACGCTCTCAGCATATCTTCAAGTATCTGAATCGTTCGTTTAGACTGTCCATCTGTTTGTGGATGGTAAGCTATGCTAATGTTCAGACTTGTTCCCGAACTAGCTTGCAGACTCTTCCAAAATTGCGATCGGAATCTGATGTCACGATCGGAGACAATGCAAACCGGTACTCCATGTAATCTCACGATCTCCTGCATGAGTTCATGGATATCAGAGATAATATGTATTGAAGAGTTAAATCTTACTTAGATTCAAACTTACCTCCATATACTTCTTAGATAATGTCTCGGTAGATTGGCCAACTCAAAATAGGATGAAGTGAGCCGACTTTGTGAGTCGATCCACAATAACCCATACCGCATCGTTACCTTTCGTGCTGCGATGAAGAGCAGTTACGAAGTCCATGGTGATGTGTTGCAACTTTCATTCTGGAATAGGTAACGGTTGAAGTATACCAGCAGTCCTGTGATGTTCAGCTTTCACTTGCTGACACACTAACATTTAGCGACGCTTCTGGCTACTTCATGCTTCATTCCATGCCACTAGTAATGTTTCCATAGATATTTGTACATCTTTGTAACATCAGGGTGTACTGAATAGGGAGAGCTGTGAGCTTATTTCATCAATTCTTCCCGATCAGAACCTTGTGGTACACACAATCTACTGCCGTATCTCAAAGATCCGTCTTCATGGATAATGAAGTCTGTTCTAAGTACACTTTCTACTTGTTCTCTGATCTTTTTCAACTTGGCATCACTTGCTTGAGCTGCTTTGATCTGATTGACAATGGTACATTGAACATGTAAGTTCATCAAACTTGAAGCGTTACCCGGCATGATCACTTCTATCTCCATTTGATGCAAATCTTGTTGAAGCTTCCACTGTGCGATGAGATTCATTGATAGTGGTGTAGGGTGTTTTCTGTTGCCCCATTGAGATAGGAATACGCGCGTGCTTGTCAGGCATACTAGAGATTTCTCCTGCTTAGGATAGGCTGGGGTTTATTGATTGTGGGGATCCGAATCTCCGGCAGCTGCGGACTAAGCTGCCGTTAATTACCCATCGCCATTGGAACGAGGAAACCTCCGATTGACGGGTCAAACAGGTCATGCGAACTCAATGTGTAGTTTGCGTGTGTTGTGCATTGAGGGGTTTTGGATATATGGGAGGCCCCGCAAAGTTTACGGGAGTCCCGCTACCCGGATAGCGGGCTGGGGATCAAGGGGGCTAGCAGCCCCCTTACGGGGTGTGGGGCAGCGCCCCGTTAGAGATTTTTTCTAATGGGGGAGGTATTTTTAGTGTGGAGTGTATATGAAATGATGGGGAAATGGCGTCCAAAGGACGCGTAGGTGCCAGCACCTTACGTGCCTAGCACACGGGCGCGGGCGCCTCACGTGCTTGGCACGTGGGCACTGGACGATGGGCGTCGGCGCCCCACGTACTTGGCATGGTGCCAGCGCCCCACGTGCTTGGCACGCGGGCGCTAGGCGTCAGCGGAAAAAGGGACTTGGTCCCTGCACTGAGAGCTGTGGTCCTGATTGACTTTTGGAGTTGAACTCGTGACAAAGAGGATAAAGGGCTTAGCCCCTGCACTCGGAGTTGTACTCCTAAAAAGAAAGATTTATTATTTTATATATGTATATATATATATATATATATGTATATATATAAATTTTGAGGAGTTAAACTCCTAAGATATTTTCGGAGCTGATGAAAGGGGACTCCTTTCTTCTCTCCTGGGCCCTGGATCTTCCCCAAAGTGGGTTTTTTGGAGGTGGGTCTCCTTCTTCTTCCTCTCGGTTGGCCGGATCTTGGAGAAAAAATGGGGGGTGAGATTTAAAAATATCACCTTTTGAAATCTGATGGAAGATCCGAGCTCCCCTTTGTGGGTTTTGTGGTGAAAAACTAATTATTTTTGGAAAAGGAAGAGTTAAACTCTTGATTTAATTCAAAAAAAAAGAAGGTTTAGAACCTTGAGGAAGGAGAAGGAGGCACATACCCTAACCTTTTTTGAGAGAGAGAAAAAGTTGTTGAGATATTTTCATCATCTTTGCTTTTATAGGCTACATATTTTACATATAGCCCCTTGGGCTTTATAAAATGGCATTTTACCCATCTCATGCCTCATGTGCACATTTCTTTTGTACATGAGCCATGGGTTTTATAAAAATTTGGCTTTATGCCCATTTTTCTTACATTTATTCATAAAAAAACACCAAAATTATTTATTACAAAATTTTTATTGTGGCATCGGGGGAGGCCGGCCACTTCATGTTCGGGCTCGACTCGGGCATAGGACCACTTGACCTGGGACTGGGCACACTTGGCTTGGGGTTGAATTTGACTTTGACTCGGTCAACCAGGGTGTAAATTTTTACCCCAACAAATTGCCCCCCATCAATAAATGCACAGTACATATGTGGGTTGTGTGCATGAAATTGATGGATCTTCTTTCGCGTAGAGGTTGATTTAATTTAGTTCCCGTTTTGACGACGTGGAGGTCGATGCTGCCCTTTTTGCGACTTGGACGGTCGGTGCTGCCCTTTTTGCGACTTGGAGCCCTTTTTGCGACTTGGACGGTCGGTGCTTCCCTTTTTGCGACTTGGACGGTCGGTTCTGCCCTTTTTGCGACTTGGACGGTCGGTGCTGCCGTTTTTGCGACGTGGACGGTCGGTGCTTGATTTGACTTGCTCTGCTTCTTGCTGTGTCAGGGATGAACTTGACTTGCTCCGCTTCTTGCGGCGTCGAGATTGGATTTTGACTTTCTCCGCTTTCTGCGGTGTCGGGGTTGAAGTTGACTTGCTCCGCTTTCTGCGGTGTCTGGATTCGACTTGATTCCGCCAAGGAAGTTGTTGGTTGTCTTGCTGATTGTGATTTGGGTTGACATCAGCATCGCTACACTGGAATATGGTAGCAGAAGCGAATCATCATCTGCCATGAGAGGATTTGGGGGTTTTGGTTTTAGTTTGGCACCAGCACCGCTACACTGAAATATGGTACCAGGAGCGAATCATCATTTGCTGTGAGGGGATTTCCCTCGTTCCCAGTTTAACGACTTAGGGGTCATTTGTTCCCGGTTTAACGACTTAGGGGTCATCTGTTCCCAGTTTAACGACTTAGGGGTCTATTGGATTGGAGTTTGGGATTTTGAGGTTAGGGTAGGCATCAGCGTTGCTAACACTGAAGCACATGTACCATGAGCAATTAATCATTTGCCCCGGGAGGACTTAGGATTTGGTTTTTGGGTCAGCATCAGCATCGCTAACACTGAAGCAATGCCAGGAGCGACTCATCATTTGCCGTTGGAAAAACTTGGGATTTAGGTTTTGGGTCGGTATCAGCACCGCTAACACTGAAGCAATGCCAAGAGCGACTCATCATTTGCCGTTGCCCATTTGGGAGCGATGCCTTAGGAAACGGGTTTAGATCTCTATCACCTAAGGCTTTTCAATTTTATGAGCCGTAAGGGTCTCATAAAAGCATTTTTTTCTCTACGAGTCGAGAGGATCTCGCAAGTGTATTTCTCCCTAGGAATCGTGGGGATTCCTAAGTGTGTTGCTCTTTTGTGAGTCGTAAGGATCTCACGCGAAGATTTTCACCTCACAAGGTCGAGAGGACTTTGCGATTGTATTTCATCTCTTTTTTTTACGAGTTTGCGCCCTTTCAGGTTTTCACAAACTCGCCGGCAGTCCTGTTGTTTTTACTCACGGAGCCCTTTCGGGTTTTCATCCGTGCCCGTTTTGCTTATGGACATACCTTTTTTTTGGCGAATCTTCATTGATGGTGGGACTTTAAATGTAGTCTCGTCGCTAGGACTTAGGAGAGATAGGGGTCATTTTATGCCCGTAGATTGTATACGGTTTTACAGGATGTATGATCCAGACCGCAGGGCCGGTGTGCTCAATTCGCCTGCGACTTGGAGCATTCACGCGTTGTATTTCTTGAGATATCGGCCATTGATAGGTGGCATGGGCCTTTCTCCCTCGGCATTTATCAGCTAGTAGGATCCTCCATCAAACACTTTCTCGATGACGTATGGTCCTTCCCAGTTTGGCTCGAATTTTCCCTTGGCATGTCGATTGGGGATGATCGATCTTTTGAGGACCAACACCAATTCTCCTTTATTGAAAGCGCGGAGACGGGTCATCTTGTCATAGGCCCGTGACATTTGGGCTCAGTATAGCTCCAGATTTTGCAGCACCGCGAGCCTCTTTTCTTCGAGGGTGTCGAGCTCTTCGAGCCGGAGGAGCATATTTTCCTCCGCCGTCAACTCGTGCTGAACGACCATTCTTAAGCTTGGAATTTCGACTTCGAAGGGGAGGATCGCCTCCACTCCGAAGAGTAATGAGTATGGAGTGGACTGAGTTGGAGTATGGTGCGTGGTATGATATGCCCACAACTACTCGTGAAGTTTGAGATTCCAATCTCTTTTGTTGGCTGAAGCATTTTTCCTCAGGAGCTTGCACAGAGTTTTATTGAAGGCTTCGGCTAACCTATTGGCCCTTGGATTATAGATGGAGGAATATCTCCAGTCTATCTTGTGTTGGGTAGCGAACCTTGAGACTTTGAAGTTCTTGAAAGAAGGCCCATTATCAGAAATGATTCTTCTTGGTGTACCGAAGCGGTATAGAATATTATGCCGGAAGAATGTCAGAATATCTTCTGTCTTGACTTCTTTTAGCGGGACAGCTTCAGCACATATGGAGAAATGGTCAGCTGCGGCCAATATGAACCGGTGGCCTTTGGATGATGGAGGATCAATTAGGCCAAGTATGTCGGTGCCCCAAACTTCGAAAGGCCACGACTCCACCGAAGGATGCAACGGATTGGGATGCTTGTGAATGAAATCACCGTGTGTAACAACTCTATTTTTAGTGTACAATATCACCCAGCAAAGGTGAATGTGGTACCTTATTCTCTTAGTCATCAACCATTATCGATGAATCTCACCGCTCAGTGGAAGCTTCAACAAGACTTGCATCAGATGGAGATTGAAGTAGTCATGCCAAGTAATACTTCAAGTTTGATGAATTTACAAGTTCAATCAACCATTGTCAATCAGATCAAAGCAGCTCAAGCAAGTGATGCTAAGTTGCAAAAGATCAGAGAACAAGTGGAGAATGGACTCAGAATAGACTTCATCATCCATGAAGACAGATCTTTGAGATACGGCAATAGATTGTGTATACCAAAAGGTCCTGTACGGGAAGAGTTAATGAAGGAAGCTCACAACTCTCCCTACTCAGTACATCCTGGAGGTACCAAAATGTACAAAGATCTACGTAAGAATTATTGGTGGCATGGAATGATGCGTGAAGTAGCCAGAAGCGTCGCAAAATGTTTGGTGTGTTAGCAAGTAAAGGTTGAACATCACAGGACAGCTGGACTACTTCAACCGTTACCAATCCCAGAATGGAAGTGGCAACACATCACGATGGATTTTGTGACTGTTCTCCCTCGCAGAACAAAGGGTAACGATGCTATATGGGTCATTGTGGATCGACTCACGAAATCGGCTCACTTCATCCCATTTCGGGCTGGCCAATCAACTAAGGCACTAGCAAAGAAGTACATAGAGGTAATAATCTATTTAAGATTTAAACTCTTCATAATGTACTATCTCTGATACCCATGGACTCATACAGGAAATTGTGAGACTTCATGGAGTAACTGTCTGCATTGTCTCCGATCGTGACACTAGGTTCCGATCGCAATTTTGGCAGAGTCTGCAAGCAAGCTTGGGAACAAGTCAGAACTTCAGCACGGCTTATCATCCACAAACAGATGGTCAGTCGGAATGAACTATTCAGATCTTGGAGGATATGCTCAGAGTGTGTATGCTAGATTTCAAAGGATCGTGGGAAGATCACCTGCATCTTGTGGAGTTCGCGTACAACAACAGCTACCAAGCAAGCATAGGAATGACACCTTTTATGGCATTGTATGGAAGGAAGTGTCGATCGCCATTAAGTCGGGACGACATCGGAGATAGGGAACTTCTTAGACCAGAGATGATAGTAGCGACTGTTGATGTGGTTCGTACTATCAGGGAAAGGATGCGCATAGCCCAAGATCGACAGAAACACTGGGTTGATGCAAAGAGACGACACTTGGAGTTCCAACCAGGAGATCACGTATTCTTGAAGATATCTCCGAACCGCGGAGTGATCCGATTTGGAAGACGGGGTAAATTAAGTCCGAGATACATTGGACCATTCGACATACTCGAACGAGTCGGTGAATTGGCATACCGCTTAGCGCTTCCACCATCATTGGAAGGAGTGCATAATGTGTTCCACATATCCCAACTCAGAAAGTATGTGAGTGACCCCAGCCATGTTCTTGATCATTCCGAGCTCACTATACAACCCGACTTGTCTTATGAGCAACAACCTGTGGAGATCCTGGACAGGAAAGTGAAGACACTTCGGAACAAAGAAGTTAACTTGGTCCGAGTAATGTGGAGGAAAGACACTCCAGGAGAATCCACTTGGGAAAGGGAATATGAAATGCGTGCAAGATATCCTCACCTCTTTGTAAACTAGTCCTCAAATAAAAGTTTTAAATTTCGAGGACGAAATTTTTGTAAAGAGGGTAGATTGTAACAACTCCATTTTTTGTGTACATAAATTTGATTTAAATTTGAAGTATACTTGGGGTATTTAATGTTGCTGTTACCACTTTAAGTATTTGTTTCACACAATAATTACAAGAAGGAGCTTGTAGCTCACTGGTAATACCTTGCACTGCTGAACCAAGCCACCAGAGTTCAAATCTCATACCCCACATTATTTTTAATATTGATTTTTTTAAAAACCTTTAGAATACCAAGAGTTTACACGTGCATGTCTCACAAAACCCCCACTACACCTAAAGATGTAACATTTACAGGAGTTAGATGAACCGTCGGGGGGTTCCCGGCTGCCTGACTCGGCCGAGAATCGGCCAAATCGGCCTTGACTCGGTCTGACTCCGTCCACAGACCGAGTCACGGCCGATTCCGGCGACGGCCACAACATGAAAGTTGTGTCTTTTCATATTCCCTATGCACCTGGAAAATTTCAGCCTCAGACCACTTCCAGAGCTCTTTTAAAACCCCAATTACTCCACTTTTAATACATTTTTAAAATATATTTTATCATATTTTTCATTTTAACCTTTCATCTACCCTAACCCTAGCCACCCTATAAATACACCCCCTACCCTCTACCCACTCACCCCAAAATCCTGAGCCCACTCTCTCAAAATTTTTCCAAGAGTCGTGTACTTTGAAAACAAGCTCGAATCGAAGCTCGAGGCGAAACTCCGACGAATTCCCGACGGAACTTCCGGCGACCGTTTTAAGGAACTACCGGCGACGAAGCAATACATCGGCGATCCCTCTAGTTCCCTCTCACTCCCTTGTTTAATCTAAAACCCGTAGGTCCCTTTCTATCTCTCTTCCCTATTCAAGAAAAATACGAAATTACAAAACCCGACGGAATCGGAACAAATCCGATTTCCGATTTGGTTTTCTATAAAATTCCACTTCTCACTAATACAATCATTCTTAAACTTCCTCATGTTGATTATTAAACACTAATTAAATAATTTAAACAAGTTTCATCACATGAAATGATAGCTTTCTCAAATTATCGTATTTTTCACTTAAATACCACATTGTTTCAATCCTTCATTTAACCCATCAAACTTGCTATACATTTAAAGTAGATCACGAAGTAACGACCTACCTCCTCACATACTTACATACAACCTAACACGATACCATTGAAACCTTAGAATACGAGAAAACAAGCATTTACATTTAAATACCATACACTTAATAAAACTATTTTTAAAAGAGTTAGAGTTGATACACTTTTAAATAAATACATCTTATTATGAAAATACGATAAGTTGTTGACATCGGTCGTTTATCTAAACCTGACTTTGTGGTGTCTAGGCTAGGCAAGTGAGAAAGGTAACTTTAAAATGCCCGTCTCACGGTGATTCGTGAGCGGATCCCTACTTTCTTCACTTGTACTTACCTGGCCACAATTGGCGGTGAAGAGGCGATTTGAGGCATCTCACAACTTGTCGTTTAGACCATTTAGAAATAGTCTAGTTGACTTAGGAAACCCTAGAACCTAAAATACGGAAAATCGACATTTTTACCAATAAATACCATTTACTTTATAAAACCGTTTTCTAAAGGATTTAGTATTTTACAATCTTTGCAAAGCGCCGCTACAACCCATTTTGGGGAACCCGTTCGGGATGGTGCGGTTTATCGCACATCCTCGGGCTTAGTAGTGCGAGATTCAGACCTCCGCAAGGAGCATTCGGTCTCGAAAGATTTAAAGTACGACATCTTAAGAAAATGAGATTTTTAGAATATAATAAATATATTAAAATTATTTTTGTATAAATATATGTATATTTATCATTAAAATACCTATTTTGTTATGATATAAATATTCCACTTTTTCTTAAAATCACAAGAATAAATTTTACACTAAAATACCATGAATTCCAAATAAATCAATATTACAAATAAATACCTTTATTTATAAAACTAGGATATTTTCACTAGAAATATCACAATATAAAATCCACATTCATTACGACTCTAAAGAAGAATAATAAATACTTGAGGTGTATTTTGAAAAATATATAAAAGTATTTTTACATAAAACCCCCTCAAGTTTTATAAATTACCCTAAGGACCCTAGCAATTATAGGTTTAAGAAATAATCAAGACTTCGATTTACATCTCTAATTGTCTGACTCGGGTTTGAGTCTGATTAATCTGACTTGAATATGATTCAAGTCAAGCTACAATCTACAATATTCCAATTCAATATGAACACATGAATTCATGAATCCAATTATCAACCTATACAATTCGGCTGAACCGAACCATGGATATATATATATTCCATTACATGGTTCTCCAGTTATCCTGTTTACATGATTCTACGGTTACATCCGTTTACTGATATCATGGTTTCGGTCAGTCAACCAATTATACAATCAATACAATTTCCAAGGCAAGCAATACAATCAAAACACTACGGGGTTTAAGGGGTAGATTGGTACGGAAGGTGTTAAAGGTGGCACGAGACGGTAAGATTAAGACACCTAACCTATATTCCGTTGCTGTTGTACCGTGGCTTAACGGTTTCTTGTACATTCCGTTTGCCCTGGTTTCTAGCATATAGAGACCCCTCTCGTATACACCGGTATCCTTCTGTACCAAGCTACAAACAACTGCGTTAACACAACATTACAACAATATTATACAACTTTAAAAGATATCTTCTTATTCTGTCTATTCTACTTTCTTCTTACCTTTGGGACTTACCGAGCGACCTGTTCGCTGACGACATTCTATTTCTTTCTTCTTTGAATGTCGTCAGGTGGTTTGGACCCGGCAGAGATCGAGCCATCTGCAGAAGACTTGGAGCAGTTTGCTGAAGAACCAGAGCTCTAGTTTCATTATACATTTTCAATTCAGTACTTTTCATTTCTTGTTATGCCATTGTTTAGGCATCGTTTTATTTCAGTTGTATTTCCTTTTCATGTATTATACAAAAGAATGTTAATAAATAAAAGTTGTTGTTTTTATTATATCTTGTCTCTTGTGTATTTACTTTTATATTGCTTAGATACGCTTAGCTTATGTACTTCTGAGTATATACGTAGCGGACCAGTCGCGTCCCCTTCGCCGTATACTGGGAAGCGGGGCGTGACAGGTTTTGTTGGTGGCCCATGTAGGTCAGAGTTGTATGGAACACTGCCATGCAATTCTGTTCTGCGTAAACAACCTAAGCAATATGACACAAGAATCAGTAACTAAAACATTCTTTATAATTCATGTCCCTTGAATCTTACAATTTCATATTCCTTGAATCTTATCATTTCATTTGAATCTGTCCTAACCCAAATTTTTTTCTTCAAGGTTATGGATTCCCCGAACAACACCAGCACCAACGTCAACAACATACCTTCACCTCCACTACCAATCGTTCCTGCTGTTCCTGCGCCACCCACCGAGCAAACAGTACTACTTGAAGAGATCCGCAGCCTTCTTGAGGGACAGCAACAACTCCTGAACCGTCCCGAGACTGACGCTCCTGGGGTAAAGCAATTCAGGGCTTTACATCCCAAACAGTTCTCCGGAAAGGGAAGTCCATTTGAAGCTGAGGAATGGGCACAAAGCATAGAGGATGATCTGGCGGCAGCACAAGTGCCAGACATAGCTTGGGTCCGTGTGGCGAAACTGCAGCTCACGGACAATGCTCGCAACTGGTGGAAGGTGGAAGAAAGCCGTCTTGTACAGCCTATTGAATGGAATACTTTTCGCGATAAGTTCGACGTAAAGTACTTCCCTGTGACTGCCAGGTTTTCTATGGAACAACAGTTCATTCATCTACAACAAGGTTCGATGTGGGACAAGTCAGTAGATGAGTATGACGCTGAATTCACCATGCTAAGTGTTTCGCCCAATCAGAGCAAAGCTCTGTTTGAATTCAAAATTCAAATTTTGAAGCAACGCTTCAAGTCGCGGGCGCAACGCGCCGCGTGTCTGGCGCTAATACGTCAGCGCAGCGCCCAAGAAAGCGCACCCAATCAGAGCAAAGCTCTGTTTAAAGGAAGCAACGCTTCAGCTGCGCTGCGCTCTGCGCTGCGCTCTGCGCTGCGCGACACGTGTCAGCGCAGATGCGCTAGCGCAGTTGCGCTGCGCGACACGTGTCATGCGCTGAGGCATCTGCGCCAAACTAAATTAAGATTTTAAGAAATCTTCTCTGTTCTTTCCAAAACCAGAAGATTTTCTTCTGCCTTTGGATCAAAGATCCAGCGGTGGGAAAATTCCCAAAATCACTCAGAAAAGATCTTGTTAACAAATTCAACAAATTTGTGGGCACTATAAATAGGACCCCAGACCTCATTCAAAGGCATCAACAATTTTCTCGAAAAATCAAGAACTCTAAGCAGAGAAAACTCTGAGAAGATCTCAAGAAAAAGGTAAAGAACCTTCATGAGGTAGAAGAAAGGCCTTCTAATAGATCATTGATCTAAAAATAAGATCAATGATCTTTATATAAAAAAAACAGTGCTTTGCACTTCTTGTGAACCTTCGGTTCTTTAAAAACAATAAAAATAATAAAATAATAAAAGAATAGTGCTTTGCACTTTTAAGAACCTCTGGTTCTTCGAATAAAGAAAAATTTATTTTTCTTTGATCTAATTTAGATGAAGAAATTAAACGGTGCTTTGCACTTCCCTTCCTGGATCTAAAAGATTCTTAGTGCTTTGCACTTCCAAACTGCGCTGTTGCGCTCTTAAGAGAGCGCCACGCGCCCTTAAGATAGAGCTTTGCTCTCTGGAATTAGCGCAACTCGCTGAGAGCGCGCCACGTGTCAGCAGCGCAACAGCGCAGCGCAACAGCGCAGCGCACTGCGCTAGTGCGCTTGCGCTCATCAGAGCACGACACGTGTCATCACCATATGAGCTTGCGCTCATTACTTAGCGCAAAGCGCAAACGCGCTGTATTGCTTACAAAAGGGCCAAGCCCAATTAAAAGAAGGCCTAACAGGCTTAATAAAATGCAATGCATTATTTTAAGGGGGGCAGAGCCCAGACCAAAACAGATGCTCTGCATCACTTATAAATGGGCAGAGCCCAAACAAAATATTCAAAATGCTATGCATTTTAAAAGGGGCAAAGCCCAAACAAGGTAGATACTTTGCATCATCTACAAATGGACAGAGCCCAAAATAAATTGATACTCTGTATCTTTTGTGGGTAGAGCCTAAATAAAAAAAATGCAATGTTGAACCGGACTTAGCCCAATCGTGGCCATAAGTCCTTAAATTAAATTGACTGAGCAATATGGCTCTCCTAAATCAGTCTACGTCCGGTTCGAGGGTACATCTCCGAACTCCTTTGACATCCATCGTCGTAATTTCTCAACGACGTCAAAGAGGTGACGGGTCCCAACAACCACAAACTAATATCGGACCGAGACGTCCCTAAACTAATATCGGACTGAAACGTCCCTAAACTAATATCGGACCGAAACGTCCCTAAACTAATATCGGACCACCACGTCCCTAAATTGGTGATCGACCACCACGTCCCTAAACTGGTGAAGGACCACCACGTCCTCAAAACTGGCAATGGACCACCACGTCTTTAAATTGGCGATGGACCACCACGTCTTTAAACTGGCAACGGACCACTACGTCCTTAAACTGGAACAATAGAGCCTCCAAACGCTCTTTTGCCGGATTTAAACGGTCCCGTTTAAGTTGATCTTAGCCCCAAACATGGCTAACGTATCCTTAAACATTCAAATGGATTATAAAACTCCCAATCAACTCTGGTTCGAGGGTACATCTCCGAGCTCCTCTGACATCTGTCGTTGTAATCCTTCAACGACGTCAGAGAGGTGACGAGTCCCGATGGCCATACATTAAATTAATCACTACGTTAAGTTGATCTTAGTCTAAAACAGGACTAACGTATCCTTAACGAATGTTTAAGTCGATCTTAGCCGCAACGCGACTAAGGCATCCTTAAACTAAAAACACCAAACCTAAATCTAACTAAATACGGATTTGGACTAATCCATGTCCTACGGGTGACGGCATCACTCAGTCTCCGTATACAATCCACGGGCAACCACAAATAAAACAAACACACACGACACGAAGTGAAATTCTGGAGAAGGAGAAAGTTGTTACCGCGACGCGGTAGCGTAATTAACTGCAGGGGCTTGCGCCTGCAGGGAAGAGCGTCCCCACAATCAAAAACCCCTCAAGCGAGGGGGAATCTGACGAAGTCTGCTACATTGGCTGCGTCCGTCTAAACCTCCGATACACGGTGTCATAAATCAACTTGGCATCTTCGGAGAGGTGGACGGATAAAACCAAATAGCATCTACCCCGAACCTCAGGCTACGGACGCGAAGTCCGGGCCGTCGTTCGGAGGGGAACAGATTCTGGCTCGCCCGGTGGGACCTCTTCCTCTTTCCACTCCACACTTCGTGTGTCGTCTTCGCGAACCAATCGCGGTTTGTTAAATGGTTGTCTTCGGATTTCAAGTTGCTAAGATTTGGTCTTTTTCCTGGCGCAGAATTCAAGATTCAATGGCCAACAACTGCACCAACTGCTTGAAATACCACTGCAACGGACGCTCCACTTCACCGAGAGGTGTAACATATGGGCCCCAAGCGGCTTCCTTCCTGACTCTGCCGGTAGACCAGGTGACCCAAGCCACCACCAGCTTGTTCTTCGGGACCATGGTCCCACCTACAAGCTTCTCTATGCCGACATCTGCACCGGAAATGAACAAGAAGTCGGTGTTCGACCGGCTCACTGCTATCACGACCCCTGTCAACGGGTCGCCTGCTACTAAACCAACAGCCTCCGTTTTCACCAGGCTAGGTCAGAACTACAAAGTGGCCGTCCCAAAGAGGGCAACGGCCGCTGCTTTGGAAGTCGTTAAAGCGGCTTCTCCCATCAGAGAGTCGGTCTTCACAAGATTGACGGTTCCCACTCCTCCCCCAGCTGGTCGGAAGGCATCAGTCTTCGATAGGCTGACATCAGCAGTTACCCCACACTCAAACAGGGGGCAGCAGGGAACCATCTCGATTTCCGAGCCAGTCCCAACGGCTCGTCGTGCGCGACGTCGCCATTGGCAGCGAGTAAGGAAAGCAGGGGGCAACTCCCCCTCAGGGCTAACCCCACCTGCTCCAATGGTGGAGGTCAATGCTGCTGTTCCAACTGGGAACAGCTTTGAATTGCTGAGGAAGGTGAGAAAGAACTCTCCGATTGCTACATTGAAAAGATCTCCTCCGCCTATGGAAAAAGCTCCGGAGACAAAGCAGGAACAGCCCCCTCAACGGCTATCCTCAAAAGTTTATAAAGTATGGCGGAGGGTTCAAGACTCCGTGATCGATCCAGGCCACCTGCGTCACCAGAAAAAGGCAAAGGTGGAAAAGAACAAAAACCGCCCCATTGAACAACAGGGGGCAACAAATGCTAGGATGCCCACTCCAACGGCTCCTTCAACCTCAAAGGTCCACAAAAGGAAAAGGCCAGAGAAAGCTCCCGTGACACTGACAAAGTTTAAAAGCGATGAACCTAAACGCCCCAAGTCAGGGGGCATAACAGTTCATACGGTCTATATGGCTTCTGGAAAGGAAGAAAGTCGTACTTCTACGGGTCACCGACCGCTTACCCGATCAGTGACCAAGGCTCAGGAGCAGCAACAAAAGCTCCAGGAGATGATGACTACAATGGCTGCACTCACGGAGCCAAAGGAGAACCCTGGGACGTCCTTAGACGAACGCCAAGAGGAAGAGAACGACGCCGAGTTCCTCCGCCGAGTACTGGAAAAGAGAGACAAAGAGGCTGCTGAACAAGCAGCCAATATACAGTGTATGGGCCTCCTCTTCCAGGACATGATAGGGATGATGATACAGCCAGATCCCCCGACTGAAGAACCCCCGATCGTCCTTAGAGATGATAGGGGAGAGACATCAAACCCTCAACCCGTTCTATCAACAGCTAAAGAGAATACAATCTCTAAGACTGATCTGGACGAATACATAGCCCAGCAAATAAAGGTTCATCACGCGGCCGAAGCAGCCGGCCACGTCGTAAAAACGGGGCGACCGTATCCGGGCTGGTATGACCAAATCAAGTACCCGCCAGGCTATACAATTCCCAAGTTTCATGTCTACAAAGGGACCGGCAATCCCCATCAACATGTTGCCCAGTTCAGGGCGCTTTGCGGTAACACCGGCGGCGACGACAAGCTTTTACTTCGCCAGTTCGTTGGAAGCCTATCAGATACGGCGTTCGAATGGTATTCTGAGCTCCCCAACGACACTATTAAAACCTTTGCGGAGATGGAGTTTCTCTTCACCCAACGTTTTGCAAGTGCCAGTGAGCGTACTCCGATGACGGCGCTGATTAACGCCAGGGTAAAGCCCGACGAGACGTGGGTTCAGTACGCTATACGGTGGCGTAATCTATGGTCTAAGTGTGAACAGCGCATAGAAGAAGCCCCTGCGGTGGGAATGTTTGTTGGAACCCTTGATCCACAAGCAACCATTTCACAGTTTATGATGTTCTTCAAGCCGACTTCCTTCCAGGCTTTGATCGACAAATTGGCGCAGATGGACCAGATGGGCCATAAACCCCCTCTCCCGAAGCCGGACTCCCGAAACGATAAGGGAAAGGGAAAAGCGATCATTGTCGCTAATACCCAACAACAACCGAACGACTCGAAGCCGGTTGCTCGTCCAAACAATACGCGCCCATACGTACCCCTTGAGGACAGGATGGGACGTGCTTACTCCTTCCCCCGTGATAAAACAAGGAGGCTATTCGAGCTGACATTGCGCAACAGGCTCATAAATCTGCCAGATCCAAAACGTCCGTCGCAACCAAGTGACGTCAACGAGCCTAATTACTGCCCTTATCATCGAGTGCTAGGACATCCGATCGAAGACTGTTACGTTTTCAAAAATTGGCTTGAAAACCAGTACCGCCAGGGCAAATTTGCGCTATCCGACAAATGAAAGGTAAATCCTCCGCAGCCCCACACCTCTAAGGGGACGAATACGCCGGGGGCAACATGCTCCGTCATTGAAGAAACTCCCTGGGAAGTCGTATTATCAGCCAAAACGAGGAGAATGCTAAATGATTGTAGGGTGTTTTTCGTCACCCCAGTGAGATGGGAATACGCGCGCGCTTGTCAGGCGTACTACAGATTCCCCCTGCCTAGGGTAGGCCAGGTTTTAATGATTGTGGGGATCCGAATCTCCGGCAGCCGCGGACTAAGCTGCCGTTAATTACCCCTCGCCTTTGGGGCGAGGGAACCTCCGATTAACGGGTTAAATTGGTCATGCGAACTCAATGTGCAGTGTGCGTGTGTTTTGTTTTGAAAGGGGGTTTTGGATATATCGGGAGCCACGCAGGGTTTTTACGGGGGTCCCGCTACCCGGATAGTAAGCTGGGGGTCAAGGGGGCTAGCAGCCCCCTTGCGGGGTTCGGGGCAGCGCCCCGGCCCGAAAATTTTTTGGAGGGGGAGAATGTGGCGGAGTATGTATATGTGTGAATTTGTATACATATGTATATGTATATGTATGTACATAAAAAGAGGGGGAAAGGCATCCAAGGGATGCGTGGGGGCCAGCGCCTTGAGCGCTGTGCGCTTAGGTGCTATGCGCTCAGGCGCAAGCGCGCGCGCGCGCCACGTGGGCGCTTTGCGCAACGCGCGTTGCGCGCAGGTGCGCAAGCGCGCGGGCGCGCCACGTGTCGGCACGCGGGCGCTTTGCGCAATGCGCCACGTGTCGGCACGCGGGCGCTTTGCGCACTTGCGCAAGCGCGCGCGCGCCATGTGTCGGCACGCGGGCGCTTTGCGCAATGCGCCACGTGTCGGCACGCGGGCGCTTTGCGCAATGCGCGCGCAGGTGCGCAAGCGCGCGCGCGCGCCACGTGTCGGCACGTGGGCACTTTGCGCAACGCGCGTTGCGCGCAGGTGCGCAAGCGCGCGCGAGCCACGTGTCGGCACGTGGGCGCTTTGCGCAATGCGCCACGTGTCGGCACGCGGGCGCTTTGCGCACTTGCGCAAGCGCGCAGGTGCGCAAGCGCGCGCGCCACGTGTCGGCACGTGGGCGCTTTGCGCACTTGCGCTGCACGCCGGAGAGGACAAGAGGCTTTTAGCCTGAAAAAAAGATTTCTCAAAAGAGAAATCAGAGAGGAGTCGGGCTCCTGAATGTGTTTTGGGTTTAATGGAAGTGGTTCTTCTTCTTCCTCCTGTTGCTTGCTGGATCTTGAAGATCAAGAGATGTGAAATCTCAAAATCTCTCCTTTTTAAGATCTGATGACAGATCCAAGTTCCCCTATGTGGGTTTTGTGGTGAAAAACTAATTTGTTTTGAAAAAGGATGAGTAAAACTCTTGATTTAATTCAAAAGAAAGAAGAAGGTTTTGGAACCTTGGAGAAGGAAGAAAGAGCTCAGCTCTGAAACTTTTTTTTGGAGAGAGAAAAAGTTGTTGGGATATTTCATTATCCTTGCCTTTATAGGCCATACATTTTACACATAGCCCCTTGGGCTTCACAAAATGGCATTTTGCCTATCCCATGGCTCATGTGCCATTTCTTTTTGCACATAAGCCATGGGCATTACAAAAATTTGGCTTTATGCCCATTTTCTTACATTTATCCATAAAATAAAATAAAAGAAAATGCAACAAGATTATTTATTACAAAATTTTTATCTTGGCGTGGAGGAGGCCGGCCAATTCATGTTCGGGCTCGACTCGGGTATGGGCCCACTGGGTCTGGGCTTGGGCCCACTTGGCTTGGGGTTGACTTTGATTTTGACTTGGTCAACCGGGGTGTAAATTTTTACCCCAACAAATTGCCCCCCATCAATAAATGCACACCACATATGTGGGTCGTGTGCATGAAATTGATGGTTCTTCTTTCACGTGGAGGCGACTTGATTTGGTTCCCGCTTTTTGGGAAGCTGGCACTGCCCTTTTTACGACATGGACGGTCGTTGCTTGACATGTCTCCAGGACGGAGTGTCCGTGATAGACGTTTTCCCTGGCCCTGAGTTATCTGGTTCCCGCTTTGTAGGAATCCTGCGCTGCCCTTTTTGCGACTTGGACGGTCGGTGCTGCCATTTGAGCGACGTAGACGGTCGTTGCTGCCATTTTAGCGACGTGGACGGTCGTTTCTGCCATTTTAGCGACTTGGACGGTCGGTTCTGCCCTTTTAGCGACGTAGACGGTCGGTGCTGCCCTTTTAGCGACGTGGACGGTCGGTGCTGCCCTTTTAGCGACGTGGACGGTCGTTGCTGCCATTTTAGCGACGTGGACGGTCGTTTCTGCCATTTTAGCGACTTGGACGGTCGGTTCTGCCCTTTTAGCGACGTGGACGGTCGGTGCTGCCCTTTTAGCGACGTGGACGGTCGGTGCTGCCCTTTTAGCGACGTGGACGGTCGTTGCTGCCATTTTAGCGACGTGGACGGTCGTTGCTGCCATTTTAGCGACTTGGACGGTCGGTTCTGCCCTTTTTGCGACATGGACGGTCGGTTCTGCCCTTTTTGCGACTTGGACGGTCGGTGCTGCCATTTTTGCGACTTGGACGGTCGATGCTGCCCTTTTAGCGACGTGGACGGTCGGTGCTGCCCTTTTTACGACTTGGACGGTCGATTCTGCCCTTTTTGCGACTTGGACGGTCGGTGCTTGATTTGACTTGCTCTGCTTCTTGCAGTGTCAGGGGTAGACTTGACTTGCTCCACTTCTTGCGGTGTCGAGATTGGATTCTGACTTGCTCCGCTTTCTGTGGCGTCGGAGTGGAAGTTGACTTGTTGATTTTGATTTGGGTTGATATCAGCATCGCTATACTGGAATATGGTACCAGGAGCGAATCATCATCTGTCATGGAGAGGATTTTGGGATTTTGGTTTTTGTTTGGCATCTGCATTGCTGCACTGGAATAATGCCAGGAGCAACTCATCATTTGCCCCGAGAGGATGTGGGAGAAATTGGGATTGTTTTACGCCCGTGGATTGTATACGGTTTTGCAGGATGTATGATCCAGACCGTAGGGCCGGAAAAATTTCGGGACTTTGTCGGCGTCTGCATCGCTGCACTGGAATATGGTACCAGGAGCGACTCATCATTCGCCGTTGGGGTATGGGATTTGGAATTTGGTTGGCGTCTGTATCGCTGCACTGGAATATGGTACCAAGAGCGACTCATCATTCGCCATTTGGGGATTGGGGAGCGATGGCTTAGGAGACAGGTTTAGATCCCTATCGCCTAAGGCTTTTCAATTTTATGGGCCGTGAGGGTCCCATAAAAGCATTTTCTCTCTACGAGTCGTAAGGATCCCGCAGGTGTATTTTCTCCTTAAGAGTCGTGAGGACTCCTAAGTGTGTTTTTCCTTTATGAGTCGTAAGGATCCCACATAGGTTTGTTCTCCTCATGTATCGTGAGGACACATGAGTGGGTCTTCTCAATGGAGTATAATTCCAAAGGCGGAGACCAGCCGCGTGACTGGTAATTGTGGTGGGGCATGGGTATGACGAGAATTATTTGAGCCCGTGGATTGTATGCGGTAGTCAATTTGGGGACTAACCGTAAGGCTGGGAGAATTTTGAGAAATTGGATTTTGGTTGGCGTCTGCATCGCTGCACTGGAATGTGGTACCAGGAGCGACTCATCATTCGCCGTTTGGGGACTTGGAATTTGAATCTTGTTTGGCATCAGCATTGCTGCACTGGAATAATGCCAGGAGCAACTCATCATTTGCCTTGGGAGGACTTGGGATTTGGGTTTTTGGTCGGCATCAGCACCGCTAACACTGAAGCGAAATGCCAGGAGCGACTCATCATTTGCCGTTGCCCGTTGGGGAACGATGGCTTAGGAGACAGGTTTGGGTTCCTATCACCTAAGGCTTTTCAATTTTATGGGCCGTGAGGGTCCCACAAAAGCATTTTCTCCCTACGAGTCGTAAGGATCCCGCAGGTGTATTTTCTCCTTAGGAATCGTGAGGATTCCTAAGTGTGTTGCTCCTTTGTGAGTCGTAAGGATCTCACGCAGGGGTTTTCTCCTCACAAGGTCGAGAGGACTTCGTGAGTGTATTTCATCTCTTTTCACGAATTTGCGCCCTTTCGGGTTTTCACAGACTCGCCGGTAGTCCTGCTGTTTTTACTCACGGAGCCCTTTCGGGTTTTCATCCGTGCCCGTTTTGCTTGTGGACATACCGTTTATTATTTTTTTCTTTTATTATTATTTTTTTTTGCCGCTGGTGGGACTTTAAAAGTAGTCTCACCGGCAGGATTTGGGAGAGATAGGGGTCATTTATGCCCGTGGATTGTATACAGTTTTGCAGGATGTATGATCCAGACCGTAGGGCTGATGTGCTCAATTCGCCTGCGACTTGGAGCATTCTTGTGTAGTATTTCTTGAGATATCGTCCATTGATGGGTGGCATGGGCCTTTCTCCCTCGGCACTTATTAGTTGGTAGGATCCTCCGTCGAACACTTTCTCGATGACGTATGGTCCTTCCCAGTTCAGCTCGAATTTTCCCTTGGCATGTCGATTGGGGATGATCGGTCTTTTGAGGACCAGCACCAATTCACCTTTCTTGAAAGCGCGGAGACGGGTTATCTTGTCATAGGCCCGTGACATTTGGGCTCGGTATAGCTCCAGATTTTGCTGCACCGCGAGCCTCTTTTCTTCGAGGGCATCGAGTTCTTCAAGTCGAAGGAGCACGTTTTCCTCTTCTGTCAACTCATGTTGGACGGCCATTCTTAAGCTTGGAACTTCGACTTCGAGGGGGAGGACCGCCTCCACTCCGAAGAGCAATGAGTATGGAGTGGACTGAGTTGGAGTACGGTGCGTGGTACGATATGCCCACAATGCCTCGTGAAGCTTGAGATTCCAGTCTCTCTTGTTGGCTGAAGCATTTTTCCTCAGGAGCTTGCACAGAGTCTTATTGAAGGCTTCGGCTAGCCCATTGGCTCTTGGATTATAGATGGAGGAATATCTCCAGTCTATCTTGTGCTGAGTAGCGAACCTCGAGACATTGAAGCTCTTGAAAGAAGGCCCGTTGTCAGAAATGATTCTTCTTGGTGTACCGAAGCGGTATAGAATATTATGCTGGAAGAATGTCAGAATATCTTTTGTCTTGACCTCTTTTAGCGGGACAGCTTCAGCCCATCTGGAGAAGTAGTCTGTCGTGGCCAGTATGAACATGTGGCCTCTAGATGACGGAGGATCAATTGGGCCAACAATGTCGGTGCCCCAAACTTCGAAGGGCCACGACGCCACTGTAGGATGCAATGGGTTGGGATGCTTGTGAATAAAATCACCGTGAATTTGGCAGATATAACATTTCTTTGCATGCTCTCCGCAATCCCGTATCATGGTGGGCCAGTAATACCCAAGCCGTTTGATTTGAAGTCGCATCTTGGGGCCAGATTGGTGAGCACCGCAAACGCCCGAGTGGACATCTTTCATGACCTTTTGGGCTTCGGCCAATGACAAACACCTGAGCCAGAGTTGGTCATATGACCTGCGGTATAACGTGTCATTTACAAACACATATCGGAGAGCTCTTTTCTTCAGCTGAATCCTCGCAGATTTTTCTTCGGGCAGCTTGTCGTATCGGAGATACTCTATGAAGGGTTCTCTCCAATCGGGCTCGTCTTGGATGATCGAAGCTTCTTCCGCAGGACTGCTCTTCTGTTCCGCGCTTTCCTCTTCTCGTAGAGAGACCGGGGGTAGAATTTGCCGGCTTCTGACTGTGATCAGAATTTCGTCCATGTCAGGATCAGCCAGCTCCTTGGCCAAGCGAGCGAGTACATCAGCCTTTACGTTCAACGCTCTAGGGACTCTCGTTAGTTCAATATGAGTGAACCGTTTCATGAGTTCCACCACTCGACCTCTGTACCGAGCTAACTCGGGTTTGTATATCTTATAGTCGCCACTTACTTGGTTGACGACAAGCTGGGAGTCACTGTAGACTCGTAGCCGACGGATTTCCATTTCTACGGCAAGCTCCAAACCAGCTATCAGAGCTTCATACTCAGCTTCATTGTTTGTCCGAGGCTCGGTGAGAGCAAAAGAACGCCGTAGGGTTCCCATTGATGGTGTGATGAACACCAATCCTATCCCTGCATTTATCTCCGGGACGCTTGATTTACTGGAGGTCCTTATTGAGGAGGCTCCATCGAAGTAGAGCTCCCAACATGGCTCATCTTCCTCGAGGTGCAGCACCTGTTCATCGGGTAACTCACAAGTTAGCGGCGACCCTTCTGGTATGGGATGAGCAGCGAGAAAGTCTGCAAGAGCTTGCCCTTTCACTGCTTTCTGAGGAGTATAAACTATGTCAAACTCAAGTAGCATGACAGCCCATCTTGCCATTCTACCGGCTAGGCTTGCTTTGGTCATCAAGTGTTTGAGCGGGTCGACCTTGGAGATCAGCATAACCCGATGAGCGAGCAAATAGTGCCTCAGCTTCTTCACAGCAAATATTAGAGCCAGGCATTGCTTTTCGATTGGGGAGTAGTTTTGTTCCGCCCCGACTAGAGTTCGACTGAGGTAGTAGAGGGCATTTTCTTTTCCTTCCTCGTTATTCTGGGCAAGGAGCGCACCGAGTGACTCGTCCAGCGCTGCAGTGTAGAGAATCAGCGGTTTATTTGGAATGGGAGCGGCCAGCACTAGAGGGTGCAACAAGTATTGTTTGATACTTTCGAGCGCTGCTTGACATCCGGCATCCCAGATAAAAGGAGCTCCTTTCTTCATGAGCTTTGAGAAGGGCCTACATCTCCCCGATAAATTTGAGATAAACCTCCGTATATAAGCAAGCTTGCCTTGAAAAGATCTTAGCTGCGTCAGACTCTTCGGAGGGGGCATCTCCATGATGGCCTTTATCTTTGATGGGTCAACTTCGATCCCTCGATGTCGGACTATGAAGCCCAGGAATTTTCCCGATGACACGCCAAAAGCGCACTTCAGAGGATTCATCTTCAGATCATATTCCCTCAGTCCGGTGAGAACGGTCCTGAGATCTTGGATATGATCGGCCTTGGCTTTAGTCTTGACGACCAGATCATCAACATAGCATTCGACGACTCTATGGATTAGGTCATCAAAGATATTAGTCATCGCCCTTTGAGATGTAGCACCTGCGTTCTTCAGTCCGAATGGCATTACCTTGTAGCAATATATTCCGATCGGGGTTCGAAATGCTGTGTGCTTCTCATCCTCAGGCGACATCTTGATCTGATTATATCCAGACGAGCCGTCCATAAAGGTGAACAGTTCGTAATTTGAGGTGTCATCGACCATCATTTCCATGACCGGTAGCGGGAAGTCGTCTTTAGGACATGCCTTATTGAGGTCCATGAAATCGACACAAACTCGGATATGCCCATTTTTCTTCTTCACTGGGACTATGCATGCGATCCAGTCTGCATATTTCTCTTCCCTGATGAAGCCGGCATCGATGAGTTTCTTGGTTTCCTCGGTGACCTTTTCTTCCAACTCCCTTCTCATTCTTCGAGGAGCTTGTTTGACTGGCTTAGCATCAGGAGATATAGCCAGCTTATGCACGGCTACCTCAGGGGAAAGGCCGGGCATTTCTTTGTACGTCCACGCGAAGCAGTCGACGAACTCACGCAGCAAGGCAATTATCTGCTCTTTCATTTCCTCCGACAAGAGTGAGCTGATGTAGGTCGGCCTTGGATTATCGGGCGTTCCTAAGTCAATCTCGGTTAGCTCATCAAAGGTTGCTTGTCCGCCATCTTCGAGCTCTTGAGGAGCTTCTTCTGGCTCGGCTATCTCGTCATCATCATTTGACCTTTTGCTGGCCTCACCAACATGGATCATGTAGCACGCTTTGGAATCAGGTTGAATGTAGCCTATGCCCCGTCTATCTGGAATCCGTCCATCGATGAGTGCTCGGACCTGGGGCGAATACCATAGCCCTTCGTAAAACTTTGCTTCGGACTCCGTTTGATATAACCGGCATCCGCACTTCTTAAAGTATTCCCGCATCTCGGGTGCATAGTATCTGGGATTGAGGACGGCTCTTATGCCTCTCTCATAGGGAAGGCACGGGACAGAAAGATCGTCCGGGTGCACAATGGGGTTTGACCTGTAAAACAGGATGCCCTTCTGTCCATTTCTCCTCCCGGGCACGTAGAAAGTTTTCAGCTGGTCCACGGTAGAGACTGACAATGCGTCGAGCTCTTTGCACATCCGTTCCGGCACCCTTGTGATTGCCAGGGACCCTACTGCGACTTCGAAGGTCTCTCGTAGTTTCGCTTGCTGCATGGGGGGCCGATCTGCACAGCTGTTGCACGGCAGGTCCTCTTCTTCTGACTCTTCAGTGTCACTGCCAAGATGAGGGCGGACTTTGCTGCTAGACGGGCCTTCAGTAACAGATTCGTCCGTATCGCTGCCAAAATGAGGGCGAGTTTCGCGGAAGGACGGGCTTCCAGCGTCGGACTCATCAGTGTCGCTGCCGAAATGCGGGCGCACTTGGGTATTTTTGCTTTTGAAAGTGATAGCCGGCGCAGATTTGCTTTTGAGTCTTGGGGCCGTTCTATCCTCAGTCAGTTGTGGCTTAGCATTTTGGTGGTTCGTAAAGTACCGAGAATCTTCATATCGGACTTCATGCACACCGAACGGCTGGATGTCTCCGTCAATGCGTCTTTCTTCGCCATTTTTAGTATACTTCATGCATTGATGGAGAGTTGACGGAATGATGCCGTAATCGTGGAGCCACGGCCGCCCCAAGAGAACTTATAAGATGTGTCGGCGTCGATCACGTATATCTTTGCTTCAGTTTGCAGATCCCCAAATTTGATTGGCAAAGCTATAGACCCCAGAACTTGCTGGCAATTTTGGTTGAAGCCTTGAATGAAAATCCTTTCCCTTGACAGGTGTCGGACGTCCATTGACAAACTCTTCAGAGTTCGCAAGTTCATGATGTTCACTGAGGACCCCGGATCAATCAATATACGATTAATTCGATCTCCGTCGCTGTACCCGGTCACGTAAAGCGGCCGATTATGCTCAGCCGTTCCCAGTAGCAAGTCTTCATCCTTAAATGTGACTGCGGCGGCATGCAAAGTGTGCTGGGCTTCTTTCATATTAATTTCCGCAAAGTGAGCCTGATACCGCTCGGGGTTTTGTAGAGCGTGAATGAGAACGTCTCTAAGCTCCTTAGATAGGACCAAGGCGTCGTAGATGCTCAGGAGAGATGGAAGCTTCCGGAGATGTGCCAAGACATTATAGTCCACCGAGGAAGGACTTATGTTTTCATCGGCCGGTTCTCTGCCATCTTCTTCATTAGCGACTTGTTTTTCCTTCCCTTTTGGGGCGTTGCCTTGATTTTGCGGTAGAGCCCTGCCACTTCTGAGCTGGATTTGATTGGCCTTTGTGGTGAGCTCCTCGTCCTCTTCCGGAAAACAGAGATCATCCTCGGAGTCGCTGCCAAGATGGATGGCGTAGCAGGTCACTAATGGGATCTCTTCATTGGAGTCGTCTTCTAACTCCTCCAGAATTTCAGCCGCTTGTACAGGGAAGAACTCCTTCAATTGAATCAATGTTCTTTCCTTTTGCTCATATTCTTCGAGGGAATCGATATACTTTTGAATGGTCGATCTCCCTGCAGACTCTTTTTCACGCCGAGCTGCACTTTTCTTCTTCTTGAGCTTCTTGGATTTTGAGCCTGATGGAGCCACATTGGCAGCTGGACTGGTAGGCTTCTTCTGTCCTTCCCATTCCATCATGGGCTCTTTCTCAAGTAGCTTTAGCATCTTCTTCGTCTTATTAGATATGTGCGTACTCCACGGAGACCGCGACGAGTCAGTTTCGTTTGTCAGGGCAGCAGGTTCAGCTGTCTGCTCCCAGAAGGCTTCAACTTCTGTCTGTATAAAGTTGGCGGTTGCAACTTGATTGTTCACCAACACACTTTTGGACAGCTCGATCTCTCCAGCCTTATACTGCTTCTCGACCCAGTCTTTGAAGATATAGCAATCCTCGATCGCATGGCTCACTACTCGGTGGTACGGGCAATACAGGGGATTGTCGGTCATCTTTGCTTCTTGGGGTCTTTTCGACTCCGGCAATTGTAGGCCGTTGTTCAAGGCATCTTTAAATATCTTGCGGACCTTGTCCCTTCTGAAAGAGTAAACCTTGTTCTTTTTCTCCTCTAGGGAAGGCCTATCTCCTCCCAGCAATGGCTTTCGAGACCGGTTGGTTTTGGATTCGCCCGCCCTTCGCCTTTCTTCATTGTCGGAAGCATTGAAGACATTGGTACTGCTGGAACTCCCGCTTCTACGGTTGTCGTCCCGCTTGCTTTTCCAGGTTTTGTCTCTCTGAGAGTCTGGTGGGGACTCTTGCCTTGAGCGTTCTAGCATTTGGACTTTCTTGGTTAGCTCCTGAAATGTCTTGAGGCCCGCCGTACACAAGAATGTGACCATCCAATTGCTGAGGTTCCCAATGAGAAGGCTGACGGACTGGTCCTGCTCCAGCGGCGGTTCGCACTTGACTGTGAGATTGCGCCATCGGGCGATAAAGTCGGTGTTGCTTTCATTCTTCCCCGGCTTGGTCCTCACAAGGTCGGCAATGGAGATTTTATCACTAACGCTCATGAACCTTTGCCGGAACAGAGACTCCATTTGGGCAAAGGTAATGACGGACCCGTCCGGTATACTCGCATACCAGTCGAAGGCAACGCCGGTCAGGCTGTTGACAAACTGACGAAGAAGGAGCGCGTCATTGCCCCCTGTATTTCCGTACGATGCTTTGAAGTGGGCGACGTGCTGGTTTGCATTCCCCGTTCCATCAAATCTTCCGAACTTAGGAATGACGTAGCCTTTTGGGAACTCAATCAGATCATACTGCGCGGGATATGGCCGTCCACTACTGCCGATTTCTTTCTGAGCTTCAGCTTCGGCCACCAATGTTTTAACCTTGCTGGTGACCAAATCCATTATCCGATCCTGTGTTAGCGGGATAGCGCTATCTGGGGCCAAGGCGTCCCCAGAAGCAGAATGTAGTCGGCTTTCATTTGGCTCGACCAGTCTTGGTCCCAAAGGAACAGGCATTGGCTGCCTCGGATTGTCATCACCCGGCTGATTAGTAGCGGCTTGTGCCTGATTGGGAGGCGCTCGAGCAATTTGAGCCGTAAGCTGCATCATCACGTTCGTTAAGTCATCAATCTTCGAATAGAGCTTGGCCATCTCTTTATCTTTGCTCCTGAGCTGTTTTCGAAGCTCTTGAAGCAGCTCCTGCTCCGCAGTCCTGGGGCGGAAAGTCGGCTCTTCCTCGCTGTCCGAGCTTGACTCTACATGAACCGAGGGGTCTATCTGCCTATCATCCTCATCGAGAGGGTTTTCTTCATCCAGCAGGGGCGGCTGTTCTTGGGCGGCGGCAACCACATTCAGGCTAGATTGGGCTTGGGATGTGGTGGCCCCGTCCTTGCTTTTGCTGCGAAGGTTGTCGCTGGGGTGCCCGCCCGCCATATATACCGTATGGATGGTATATCCGGACGTCTTTCCATCATTGGCAGCTGATTTCACGGATCGCTGTCTTGACCCCCTTGTTTCTGTAGCTGGTAGTCGATTGAAGGCGGCTGGCCTAACCAGGTTCTTAAATGGTGCTGGGGCTTCTTTCCTTGGTTTGCCCCGCTGCTTTCGTGCGGCACAGAGCGCCTGATAGACTCTTGAAGAGATAGTGTCGTACTTTTTCTGTTGGGGCCGGGACACGTCTCTTTGTGGCACTGTTCGGACCGCTGTCTTCTTGATTCTGGCGGTCATGGCATTTTTCTGAACCCACTTCAGAGGCTCGAAGGAATTGCTGATTCTTACGTCCGACTCAGCCGTCGTCGCGGGGCAGCTCTGCACTTGGAACTTCACATGATTCCATTTGGCCGAAGCCTTGGCCCTCTTGTTGGCTCGATACCTGAGCCGCTTCTGCCTTAACTTTTCTGTTCTAAGCACCTGGCAGACTTCAGCTCTTTGGGAAGACGCCGCAGACCGATTGATGGAGGGCCTTGGAAATACGCCCGATTGTGCATTTATTGGAGTCATCGCCTGAGCTCGTACGCAACATTTAATGTTGCCCTTCGCATCGGAAGTCTTGCCCCCAGCTAGAGCGCCAGGGACTCGTTCAGACACCATCTTAAGTTTCGGTTGTGGTGCCTTGGCAATCACGACATTCGGCCTCTTACCCCTTGAGACTGGCTTGGCCACCTGTTCCGCCGGGATCTCTGCCAGATAAGCGCTTCCGGCAGGGTAGATGATGACAGAGCCAAACTGGCGGAGCGGTTCCTCCCATTGTCGACTGAGGCTTGCGGGGAGAACCACACGAGCGTTGATCTTGACCACGTACGGAATCGGGGTCATGTTGGAAGCTGAATTCGTCTGGGAAGACATTGTCGTCGAAGGTTGATTGCTGCACGGAAAAAAAAACATCATTTCAGTATAAGCAACCGATATGTATATTGATTGAGTTCGTATGAACGTTTAACCCGAAATATAGGAGGAGAGATTGGTCCCACCGGGCGTGCCAGAATCTGTAGGGTGTTTTTCATCACCCCAGTGAGATGGGAATACGCGCGCGCTTGTCAGGCGTACTACAGATTCCCCCTGCCTAGGGTAGGCCAGGTTTTAATGATTGTGGGGATCCGAATCTCCGGCAGCCGCGGACTAAGCTGCCGTTAATTACCCCTCGCCTTTGGGGCGAGGGAACCTCCGATTAACGGGTTAAATTGGTCATGCGAACTCAATGTGCAGTGTGCGTGTGTTTTGTTTTGAAAGGGGGTTTTGGATATATCGGGAGCCACGCAGGGTTTTTACGGGGGTCCCGCTACCCGGATAGTAAGCTGGGGGTCAAGGGGGCTAGCAGCCCCCTTGCGGGGTTCGGGGCAGCGCCCCGGCCCGAAAATTTTTTGGAGGGGGAGAATGTGGCGGAGTATGTATATGTGTGAATTTGTATACATATGTATATGTATATGTATGTACATAAAAAGAGGGGGAAAGGCATCCAAGGGATGCGTGGGGGCCAGCGCCTTGAGCGCTGTGCGCTTAGGTGCTATGCGCTCAGGCGCAAGCGCGCGCGCGCGCCACGTGTCGGCACGTGGGCGCTTTGCTCAACGCGCGTTGCGCGCAGGTGCGCAAGCGCGCGCGCGCGCCACGTGTCGGCACGCGGGCGCTTTGCGCAATGCGCCACGTGTCGGCACGCGGGCGCTTTGGGCAATGCGCGCGCAGGTGCGCAAGCGCGCTCGTGCCACGTGTCGGCACGTGGGCGCTTTGCGCAACGCGCGTTGCGCGCAGGTGCGCAAGCGCGCGCGAGCCACGTGTCGGCACGTGGGCGCTTTGCGCAATGCGCCACGTGTCGGCACGCGGGCCCTTTGCGCACTTGCGCAAGCGCGCAGGTGCGCAAGCGCGCGCGCCACGTGTCGGCACGTGGGCGCTTTGCGCACTTGCGCTGCGCGCCGGAGAGGACAAGAGGCTTTTAGCCTGAAAAAAAGATTTCTCAAAAGAGAAATCAGAGAGGAGTCGGGCTCCTGAATGTGTTTTGGGTTTAATGGAAGTGGTTCTTCTTCTTCCTCCTGTTGCTTGCTGGATCTTGAAGATCAAGAGATGTGAAATCTCAAAATCTCTCCTTTTTAAGATCTAATGACAGATCCAAGTTCCCCTATGTGGGTTTTGTGGTGAAAAACTAATTTGTTTTGAAAAAGGAAGAGTAAAACTCTTGATTTAATTCAAAAGAAAGAAGAAGGTTTTGGAACCTTGGAGAAGGAAGAAAGAGCTCAGCTCTGAAACTTTTTTTGGAGAGAGAAAAAGTTGTTGGGATATTTCATTATCCTTGCCTTTATAGGCCATACATTTTACACATAGCCCCTTGGGCTTCACAAAATGGCATTTTGCCTATCTTGTGGCTCATATGCCATTTCTTTTTGCACATAAGCCATGGGCTTTACAAAAATTTGGCTTTATGCCCATTTTCTTACATTTATCCATAAAATAAAATAAAAGAAAATGCAACAAGATTATTTATTACAAAATTTTTATCTTGGCGTGGAGGAGGCCGGCCGCTTCATGTTCGGGCTCGACTCGGGCATGGGCCCACTGGGTCTGGGCTTGGGCCCACTTGGCTTGGGGTTGACTTTGATTTTGACTTGGTCAACCGGGGTGTAAATTTTTACCCCAACAATGATCTTCAGACCTGTCCAGCGGTCAAGTGGAAGAACCCCTTAGAACCGCAGGTTATTGAGGGGATGTTGAAGCCACGTCCGACTCCGAGGACCGATGGTGGTAGTTCAAGCGCTCATAGTCAGCCGTCGAAATCTTCGAAAAAGAAGAAGAAGAAATCTAAGAAGCCCGTGAAGCTTGGCGACAAGCGCACAGACTTACAAAAGCAAATCGACGCACTAGATGAATATAACCAAAAGGCGCGGACTCCCATTACGCTCCAAGATTTCCTTGATCACGTCTTTCAAAAAGGAGATGAGGGGGAAAGTTCATCGGATGAGTCCGAGGAATACGTGGCGAGCTGTCATATGGTCTCCCATTTGACCATGAACGATGAAGGGACTTCTGGCACTGAAACGCTGGGGGCAAATGCCGAATCAAAGGCTCCAGGGTTATCAGTTGAAATGATTGGCGCGTTTCTTAATGAAGCTCGATTGAAAAGTAAAGCTGATCGAGAACACGAGACGGCTATATTTGAAAGGGCCAAGCGCCAGCGACTTGATGAAAGAGCTGAGATGATCCCGCTGGAGCAAAGTGCCTCCATCACTGACAAAAGCCAATTCAAGATAAAAAAGAAGTTTGCTAAGGCCATATTGATGGGCATGAAGCTACCACCCTTTGCAGAAAAAGTTACTGGCATGGAAGAAATGCACCCCTCTTATTGCCTATATCATCAGAAGATCTCGCATTCCACCCAGGATTGCAAAGCTTTCAATGGATGGTGGCAAGGATACGTCGCCAATCGACAACGCTTTAAACGGGAAAAGCGTAAGATTCGTCGGGAGCAAAGAAACACGACCAAAGAGCTTGAAAGAACTGCCAACAATTGTCACATGATTAACACCACCGGGTCACAAGTGCCTACATTTGGGAGCGATTCCGATGAGGAGCTAGAGCATGGCCCCCTCTTCAAAGAATCCACTTCGGGAAAAGAAGAAGAACCGAAGTCTTGCGAAAATATACAGCTGCGAAATCGGACACTGCCTGAAAAGAACCTCGGACCCTCGAATAGAAAAGATAAAGGGAAAGAAAAGGTCTCTGAAGACATCGCTTTGGATGACCAAGTCGCGGAAGAGTTAGCCGCCAAGAATCCGCCAAAGAGGAGTAAAGTGGATTACAATGTCTTGGCGCATCTGAGGAAGTTACCCTCACAACTCAGCATTCTCGATGCCTTGTTACTATCAAAGGAGGCGAGAGACTCTTTGATTAAGGCGCTACAAGATCCGGACCAGTTCCAAGCCTTCTTAGCTGAAGAAAAGATGAAAGACGAATTAGAAGAAGTGTACACGGCCGACGTTGCTTTTGGTGATGAAGACCTTCTTCTCGGGACGTGTGAACACAATCGCCCCCTTTATGTCTCAGGATACTGCCATGACATAAAGATAGGTAAAATCTTGGTCGATAACGGATCGTCTGTTAATTTACTCAATGTGCGAGTGTTAAAGGAGATCTGCATGAGCGTCCAACACCTCGCCCGGGACAAGATCACTATCTCCGGTTTCGACTCCCAATCCTCAAAGACTCTTGGATCTGTGATATTGACGCTGCGCTTCGGGTTGCTCGTCACAGACATCAAATTCCATGTTATAGACGCCAAAACGTGCTACAATGCTCTGCTCGGCCGACCATGGCTACACGAGTACAATATCATCCCTTCTACACAGCATCAGTGCATGAAGTATTCTAGGGATGGCCTCGAGTACACAGTGGCGGGAGAGTTGAATCCGTTTTCCGTAAACGAAGTTCGCAAGTATGAAGATGCCAAATACTTCTTACCGAGTTTCGAAGACACGGAAAGGTGTCACAAACCGGAGAACAAAGCTAACGCCACCATCCCTGTCTTCGGCAGTGACACCGAGGAGGAGGAGGATATCATTTATTCAGGTCCATCCCAATCCACCAGGCCGGGACCATCCGTTCCTTCATTGATCTTCGGTAGTGATTCAGAGGATGAAGTCCATGCTGTATTCCCTGCTCGGCCTTCGATACGGGTTTCCGTTGATGAAGAGCGAAGTCTGCAGATAACCATGGTGCCGCTTGAACATTACAAAGAACTGGATGCATTCAACACCAACAGCGTAGAAGAATTGCAAACATTCTATATCCCTCCCGGACGAAAAGGCGAGAAGGCAATCCTATTCTACCGTTCTGAAGAAAACAAGGTGGAAAAAGAAATTTGGCATGGCGCGGATCCCACGCTCGACAGGCTTCAGCCTATCCGTCTTCCTAAATATTATACCGAAGGTTTGAAGAAACTACTGAAACGCCAGGGGATGTCCTTCACACAGACCGTTAGAAAAGCCAAATTCTATGACAAGGTCTGGAACATTCCCGGGACTCAATGCAAACTGCCTAACGGGAGAGTAGAAACAAAAGGGTTTGGGTACATCCGGTCAAAGAAACGGGAGCTACTAAACAGCTGTTATGTTATGTATAACTTCGATGAAGAGGCGGACGCTCAATTGGAGGACGCAAATCCTGAGCCAGCAAAAGTTCTTGATACAAAACCGCCCAGTCCACCGTCTGATGACCAGATGAGCAAACTTATAAGGGATGCGAGTCAAAAAGCCCGAGATGATCACGATCGTGAAATGGCAATCTATGAAAAATCCAAGACACAGCGCCTCCTTCAACAGGCGGTGAAGGAAGAAAATGCTGCTCCTTGTCAACCTGCTACAAAAAAGGTTCGACGCGAAAGCAAAAACAAGTCAAAAGGCAAGAGAGGCGCTCGACAGCCACAAAGCAGAGCTAAGAAGCCACGTATCCGAGAGTCGAGCGTTATTGACCTAGCCCTCAGGAAGAAAATGGGTCGAGCATACTCATTTCCTCAGAACAAAACGATGAAGATATTCGATCTCGCTCTAAAACATCAAATGCTTACGTTACCAGAGTCTAAGCATCCTGAGCACGCAGGCGAGGTGTTCAACCCAAATTATTGCTTTTACCATCGAGTAATGGGACACCCTCTTGAATATTGCTTCACCTTCAAGAATTGGGTTGAAGATCAGTATCAGCTAGGCAAATTCGCGTTTTCTGACAACTGGAGGGTAGCACCGCCGCAAAAGCACGAACCCGAAAACACAAGGATAGAACCAACTCCGCATTGGGATTGGCAGAAAATTTACACTTGCCACGTGGTAACAATATTAAAAGAAGAGCCCGAGGACATGAACAGCCTTCCTTGGTGCTTTGAAAACAGCAGCGATGAGGTAATCTCAGAATTTCCCCCAGCACCAAAAGAGCTGGAAGATGGAATCCATACTACTGCAGATAATCTCAAGAAAATTGAGTTGGGAACGGTAAATGATCCGCGACCGACGTTCATCAGCGAGCTGCTGTCTGAAGAGAGGGTGGCTGCGTTAAAAGACGTCCTTGTGCAGCATAAAGATTGCTTCGCATGGAACTATTCCGAAATGCCGGGACTAGATCCAGAAATTGCTGTGCACAAATTGGCGATATCCCCGGATGTCAAGCCAGTCAAACAGGCGCCAAGAAGAATGCGGCTCGAGCTTGAAATGAGCATCAACGCCGAAGTCAAAAAACTGATAGACTCCGGCTTTATCCATGAAGTTCAATACCCTGAATGGATCGCTAATATCGTCCCGGTGATGAAGAAAAATGGGACGGTGCGCATATGCGTGGATTTCCGGGATCTCAATAAAGCCTGCCCGAAGGACGATTTCCCAGTTCCAGTCACCGAACTGATGATAGACAATACGTCCACTCATGAGGTTTTCTCCTTCATGGACGGCTCATTGGGGTATAATCAGATAAAAATGCATCCAGAAGACCAGAAGCACACGGCTTTCCGGACTCCTTTGGGGATATTTTGTTATAAAGTGATGCCCTTCGGTTTGAAGAACGCCGGTGCTACTTATCAGAGGGCCATGACAAAGATCTTCGACGACCTTATACACGAAATCGTTGAATGATATATCGACGATCTCGTAGTTAAAAGCAAATCATATGAGGAACATCTCGAACATCTGAAGACCGTATTTCAATGCCTTCGGCAGTACAACTTGAAGATGAATCCTCTTAAATGTGCGTTCGGGGTTTCTTCGGGCAAATTCCTGGGATTCGTTGTTCGACACCGAGGTATTGAAATAGATCCGTCAAAGATTAAAGCGATCATAGAAATGCCTCCGCCAAGGACTCTCAAGCAGCTGCAGTCTCTCCAAGGGAAACTCTCATACATATGGCGATTTATAGCCAACCTTTCAGGAAAATGCCGTCCTTATAGTCACCTGATGAAGAAGGGGACCCTATTCGTTTGGGATCAAAAATGCCAAGGCGCACTGGATGAGATCAAGCAATACCTGCAGAACCCGCCAGTGTTGGCTGCTCCGGTTAAGGGGAAGCCTCTCATTCTTTATACAACCGCCCTCGAAGGTTCCTTAGGCGCATTATGGGCGCAAGAGAACGATCAAGGGAAAGAAAGAGCACTCTACTACTTAAGTCGAGTTCTGCTGGGGGCAGAAAGCAACTACTCTCCTATTGAAAAACACTGCCTGGCGTTGATCTTCGCAATAACAAAGCTTAGGCACTATGCGTTGGGGCACGAGGTCCGTCTGATTTCAAAAGTGGACCCTCTCAAATATCTAATGTCAAAAGCCATATTGACAGGACGACTCGCTAAATGGGCCCTGCTCTTGATGGAATTTTCGATAACATATCAACCTCTCAGGGCAGTAAAAGGCCAGGCCATCGCCGACTTCCTGGCTGAGCATCCCATACCTGCCGATTCTCCTTTAAATTGCGATTTGCCAGACAGACACGCGTTTAACGCAATCGACAATGGTGATAGCCGTTGGGAGCTCTATTTCGATGGAGCATCTTCTATGAAAAAGCACAAACAAAGTACACCAATGATCAAATCGGGGGTAGGACTCATCTTTGTGACTCCATAAGGAGGAATAATGCGCTTCGCCTTCTCTTTAACAGAGCCGAGGACGAATAATGAAGCTGAATATGAAGCTTTGATTGCAGGCCTCGAGATCGCCGTTGATATGGGAATTGAAAGCCTCCTCATATATGGGGACTCCCAACTGGTCGTCAGCCAAGTGAACGGCGATTACCAAACGTGCAAGCCGGAATTGGTGAAATACGGTGAAAAAGTGCAGCAACTGCTAACCCAAATTCCCTCCTACACGTTGGAAAGTATACCGCGTGCGGAAAACAGCAAAGCAGACGCACTGGCCAAACTTGCTAAAGAATTGGCTGACGAGAACCTCGATGACGTTAGAATCGTGGTACAAAGCCGTCGAGTACTCTCCCCAGCAGAAATACCTCCAGAATCATATAAAGAAAAGGGAGCAACTGAGCAGGTGACCCTACAAATAAAAGACCATGAGAAGACCGAAGACTGTAGAGAAGTCTTCATAGATTACTTCAAGTTCCACCGAATACCTGAAGAAGCATCCATAAGACATCAGCTTGTGAAACGAGCTCTGTCTTTCGCCTTCGTCAACGATACTCTATACAAGAGGTCATTCGATTCTCTGTGGCTGAGATGCTTAGGACCTGACGAAGCGAAAAGGGTTGTCCAAGAAGTTCACGATGGACTCCGCGGTTCTCACCAAGCAGGCCCAAAGATGAAATTGAAGATCAAGCGGATGGGCTACTACTGGCCCACGATGATGCAGGATTGCCTGGAATACGCGAGGCAATGTCATTCATGCCAAATTCATGGGGACTTCATCCATCAGCATCCCAATCCACTGCATCCAACAGTGGCTAGTTGGTCATTCGAAATGTGGGGAACTGACATAGTCGGCCCCATCGAACCAGCATCGTCAAAGGGACACCGCTTCATCTTGGCGACGACTGATTACTTCTCCAAATGGGCAGAGGCAGTACCGTTGAGGGAAGTGAAGATGGAGAACATCCTCCATTTCTTCAAAACGCATGTCATATACCGGTTTGGAACTCCGCGACGGATCATCTCCGATAACGGGCCAGCCTACCGAAGTCATAAAATTAGCCGCTTCGCACAGCAACACAATATAGACTGGAGATATTCCTCAGTTTATAATCCGCGAGCTAACGGTCTAGCTGAGGCCTTCAACAAGACCTTGACGAAGATCATGAAGAAAACGGTGTCACGAAATAAGAGAGATTGGCACGAAAGATTGCAAGAGGCTCTTTTGGCGTATCGAACTACGTTTAAAACGGCCACAAACACAACGCCATACGCGTTGGTATTTGGGACGGAAGCAGTACTCCCTCTCGAGATAGAATTACCCTCTCTACGAGTGGCAGTCCACTACGAGCTGACGGATGAAGAAAATGCTCACCTCCGGTTTGAGGAGCTTGACGCCCTTGATGAAACCCGGCTCATAGCACAGCAAAATCTGGAAGCTTATAAAGCAAAGATGACGCGCTCATACGAAAGATTGACCCGACCGAGGACATTTCGTCAAGGCGAACTCGTGCTAGTGGTCAAAAGTCCTATGATCCCCAATCGCGCCAAGCGGGGAAAGTTCGAGCCAAACTATGAAGGCCCGTACATCATAGATAAAGTTTACCAGGGTGGAGCCTATCTACTCATGGACATGCACGGTGAAAGGCCTTTCAGGCCAATAAACGGTCGCTTCCTAAAGAAATATTACGCTTAATGAGCCACAGCCTAGGTCAATGATAGATGACGACGACTATGTCCGCTCGCTATCTTCCTAAGCTAGAACTTTATAAGCAGTAGCTGGCCTTCTCCATGACGGACCGAAATGTCCTTAAACTAATATCAGACCGAAACGTCTTTAAACTAACACCGCAGCATCCTTAGGCTGACGAGATAAAAAAAAACATATAAAAATAAAATAAAATAAACGGTATGTCCATAAGCAAAAAGGGCACGGATGAAAACCCGAAAGGGCTCCGTGAGTAAGAACAGCAGGGCTACCGGCGAGTGTTCGTGAAAACCCGAAAGGGCGTGACCTCGTAATAAAAAAAAGAAAGAAAAAGAAAATAAAAGAAAAACGGTATGTCCATAAGCAAAATGGGCACGGATGAAAACCCGAAAGGGCACCGTGAGTAAAAACAGCAGGACTACCGGCGAATGTTTGTGAAAACCCGAAAGGGCACAACTTCGTTAGAGAACCCTTATGGAGTCCTCTCGACCTTGTAAGGAGAAACCACCTGCGTGAGATCCTTACGACTCACAAAGGAGCAACACACTTAGGAATCCCCACGATTCCTAAGGAGAAAATACACTTGCGGGATCCTCACGACTCGTAAGGAGAACTCTCTTATGGGACCCTCACGGCTCATAAGATTTGAAAGTCTTAAGTTACAGAGATCTAAACCTGTGCTTAAGCAAACCCCCACAAACTTCCAATATTGCCCTACAAGTGGTCCAATATTGACCCTTGTATACAATCCACGGGCGCGAATAAACATTTCCCTAGCCAAATTTCATCCATGACTGGGAATACGTTCGCATGGTAAGCAACCCTTATAAATCCCCTCGATTTATGAGGAGAAAACCTTCCTGTAGGATCCTTACGACTTACAGAAGAACAAAATACTTAGGAACCCTCACGGTTCCTAAGGAGAAAATACACCTACAAGATCCTCACGACTTGTAGGGAGAAATACCTTTGTGAGACCCTTACGGCTCATGAAGTCAAAAGCCTTAGTCGACAGGACCTTAACCCTGGTCGCTAAGCCTCCTTTGTTCGACAACGATAGAGGCAAATGAAGATTCGCTCCTGGCAATATCCCAGTTGTAGCGGTGCTGACGCCGAAATCGGTGTCCAATTTCAGGTTTACGGCGAAAGCCAGTAGGCCGCTCATGCATACGAAATAGCCGAAATGATTGGACAACTTGCAATAAAAAGCAGCAAGTAAAATGTATGCATGGAAAATAGCCGAAATGATTGGGCAACTCGTAATAAAAAGCAACGAGTAAAGATAAAATAAATAGCCAAAATGATTGGGCACCGCGAAAAATAGCCGAAATGATTGGGCAATCGCGACCTTCGCGATATAAAAGCTGAAATGATAGAGCATCGCGGAAATAAAATAAAATAAAAAAGAAGAAATGATAAAACTTCGGCCTTACAGTTAAGATCACATCGATCCCTGTATACAATCCAAAGGCGTAAACAGAAAGGGAACCATACTTTCCCAGCAGGCTCCGCCAGAAGACGAAGCCAAACCTCGACGGTTCATTCCAACTCCGAAGAAACCAGTGTCTTCAGCAAACTCCTCGACTCACGGATACAAACACTCCTTGACGAGAGCCTCCTGATCCGCGTCAACTCGCAGAGCCACCAGCGCCTCCGTGGGAACCATCGACTCGTTTCAAACCCCAAGGACACAAATAATCCTTGGCGCTTGGGAAACAAATAATCCCTCGCAAAACTTCTCAACTCACGGATACAAACACTCCTTGACGAGAGCCTCCTGATCCGCGTCGACTCGCAGAGCCACCAGCGCCTCCGTGGGAACCATCGACTCGTTTCAAACCCCAAGGACACAAATAATCCTTGGCGCTTGGGAAACAAATAATCCCTCGCAAAACTTCTCAACTCACGGATACAAACACTCCTTGACGAGAGCCTCCTGATCCGCGTCGACTCGCAGAGCCACCAGCGCCTCCGTGGGAACCATCGACTCGTTTCAAACCCCAAGGACACAAATAATCCTTGGCGCTTGGGAAACAAATAATCCCTTGCAAAACTTCTCAACTCACGGATACAAACACTCCTTGACGAGAGCCTTCTGATCCGCGTCGACTCGCAGAGCCACCAGCGCCTCCGTGGGAACCATCGACTCGTTTCAAACCCCAAGGACACAAATAATCCTTGGCGCTTGGGAAACAAATAATCCCTCGCAAAACTTCTCAACTCACGGATACAAACACTCCTTGACGAGAGCCTTCTGATCCGCGTCGACTCGCAGAGCCACCAGCGCCTCCGTGGGAACCCACGACTCGTTTTAAACCCCAAGGAAACAAATGATCCTTGGCGCTTGGGAAACAAATAATCCCTCGCAAAACTTCTCAACTCACGGATACAAACACTCCGTGACGAGAGCTTCTTTGACTCACATCTCGGGTAGTAAGGATTCAAAAACTTGCTTCCTGAACAATGGGACCCTGCAAGTCAATCCTAAATGGTCTCTTGCATACTATTCACGGGTCTCACTCTCTGAAGTCGATTCTCGACAAGGAGGGAAACAACCACTTACGAATCCTCTCGACTCGTAAGAGGGAAAATTCTCTTATAGGATCTTTACGACTTATAAGAGAAAACCACACTTAGAAATCCTCACGATTCCTAAGGAGAAAACCCACCTACGAGATCCTCTCGATCCGTAGGGAGAAAAGTCTCCATGAGACCCTCATGGCTCATGGAGTTGAAAAGTCTTAGGCAGCAGATCTGAACCTGCGACCTAAGCCATCGCTGATTCTTAGGAAAGTCAAGATGCATGCCCTACTATCCGTCAACCATGTTCGCTAAGGTGATATGCTGATAATAAAAGAAAGAAAAAAGCGAAGAAGTGACATAAGACATTACAAAAAGGTGTATCTTTTATTCATAAACTTGATTGAATACAGGATACATTATGTCAAAGGATAAAAAAAATACATATATATATATATGTATACATTCTTTATAAAAATGGATAGCTACTGAGGAGGAAGTGTCTTTAGTAAGTTCACAAGCCGCTCTCGCACTTCCGTCAGCGCTTCCTCTCGAGTGACAGCTGCGGCCACCTCCGCCTCCACCTGAGCCCGCTGCTGCAAGAAAGATGAAAGTTGCTCCTCTACCGCCTTCTGGGCTGCTTCCTGGCTGGCTGCAGCTCGCTCGACAAAGTCAAGTCTTTGCCTCAATGATAACCCTTCGGAGAGGCATTGCAGGAGGCCCTCAAAGATAACCTTCAGCCGTGCGGCATTGGCCTCCACCCGAGCATGCAGTTGAGCAGACTTGCTTGAAGCCTCACCACGCTCCTTACGCCTTGAAATGACTTCTTGTTCGAGATGGCGGAAGTAAGGAGCGCTTTGCTCAATCCACGTTGTCCTCTGATTATTGGCAGCCACGGTCTCGGGAGCGGGACGCAGCGACTCCAACTGATATAGGCGACCCTCGATCTCCTTACAATGGTTAACCCAGGATGCAATGATGCCCTCCTCATGAAAGTTCACGAGTATTGCTAGCATTGGGTTAACCACCATAGCGAAGTCTGCGGCAGATGTAGGAGTTTCAATGTCGAGTTCCTCAACATAGTCACTCAACATGCGCAGACTATTCGCGGCGCCTTTTAAAGACAGACTCCTCAGATAAGGACCCGCCGGCATTGTGACGCGAGGTTCGAAGGACGCCGAAGCCAGAACGACAGCTGAAAGAGACAGGATGCGATCAGATAACAGTACAGAAAATAGAGAGAGGAAAGTTACCAATATGACGGTCATTGTACCAGTTGAGACAGGTGGCAAGGTCGGAAGGGCTGGTGGCGCAGCTGATCTTTCATCCCCTCCTTCAATCTGTAGCACTGCAGTTGAGATGAGAAAAAGTGGTTAGAGACAATTCCGTCAATAAGAAAAAAGAGAGGAAGGATGTCAACGGAAATCATACTCACCAACGCCACTAGAAGAAGAAGCAAGCTCAGATGGGAAGGAAAAGTGTGGGAGCAACATCTGATATACGTGATCAAAAAGCACTCCTGAAAACACGACAGTGTCACTTTAGTACGCGAATTATATGTCTGGAAAACAAGATTAATAAATCGTATACACAGACCTTCCAGCATCTTCGAGGGTATAAGAGAAGGCTGAGAGGTAACCACCGCCAAAGCAGTCGTTGAAGGCGCTCCCTCGAGCAGTGGGGCATCGGCGCTAGCCGCACCTGCATTACGAAAAGATGAACTTGTCAGAAAAGGTTGTAAAATAAAGAAAAGCAGCCACTTAGGGCTTACCTGAGGAGCTCCCGGCTGAAATGGAGGCGGCTCCCTCCTCTACCGACATGAGACCACCGCCCGTGGCCTCGTCGCCCAACTCGATGGGGACTGTCGTCGTGCTAGCCAGACCTGGGGACGGCGGAGGACCGTAGACGGGGAGGGTTATGACCGGAGTATTGCCAGATTCCAGAGAAGGAGCGGTTGGCTCGTCCTCGGGAATCATAGCCGCCTCACCCACTACTCTCTCAGGTTCAGTAGCTGCGGTCGTATCGTCTACCATCGCCAGGGGACCGCCGACCTCGAGCGCCTCAGCCGCCACCACCCTGGACTCAGCTATAATGATCATATCATCTGCCCCCGCTCCATGTTCGGCATCAATAACCTTCTCGACGGTAGGCCCCTCGACCTCCACTCCAGGCTTCATGGCCTCAACGATATTACCCACTGTCGGCTCGAGTTCGGCAGGCACCGCCTCCTCCGTTCCCCTAGGATCGACGGCTTCCGCCCCTCCCTCGATCAGAATTGGCTCTGCAAAGATAAGAGGTATAAGGACCAATGACATTAAAATCCTTATAACAGAAACTCTGAGAGAAATATTACCTGAAGCGGATTTACCGTTTGCGCTCCGAACTTGTCACGACCCAAGTTTGCATGTGACAGGCACTCAGATTGTATCATATCTAAAGATATGCACAAATCCAAGTAAGCCAAAAACCAAGATCAAAATACCTTATTTCGGAATTATTTAGGAAAATTTAGTTTTTAAGTAAAAATCTCAAGTTATGAAGTTTATTCATTAAACAAATAATAAAGGTTAAGTTTGGTTGTATTCCGGGTTGGAATCAACAATATCAATAATGAACATGAATATAAAATATAGAACATCACTGAATCTCATAAGAAAGAAGCTATAAAACTGATCAACCGATCTCAACTGTATATATACATACCATCTCTCATTTCTAAGTCAAAATACAGTCTGATGGAGTCTTTCTAGATACAAAAGTACAAAACCCAAAAGGGAGGTTACTACACATGTAACCTACCGATCAAAAGATGAAATACGACTGCAAAAGTGATCCTGCCTCGCAGCTACCCGTCCACTCTATCCCTGCAAGGAACTGTGGCACAACGGGGATGAGTTGCCAACTCAGTGAATATGACTAACATATAACGGCGAATAAAGTAAATATGGTAATCATGCTAATGAACATGAATCAATATGATATATGAGTATATGTGAAATCCAATAATAAATCCCATCATACTTCTGAAATCACAACTCAATATAAATCATCTCTCGGTGTCTATCAACGACACAAAACTTTCATTTCTTATAGGCATCATTCCCCGAATGATCCTATACCCATAATATCGGTCGTCATCCTCTAGATGCACGCCGCATATTTCTATAACCAATATCCGGAATCGAGTAACCTCGCTAGGCTCCCCCGTCTCAATACGGCTATCCTGCCCCTCGGTCTCGACCGGGTCCACCCTGTATCCAACTGTATATCTCCCCCACTCAGTATGGATAACGTAAATCCGCGACCGTATATCTCTCCCACTCGGTCCGGAATAAAACCAAAAACAGAATTCATCTCAGGGTGGACATGTCACATCAATCATGAAAAACTGGATTTATGTAGTAGTATTCAAAACTCAAAATCATAAATCCTCAATTCTGTATCTATCTCATATCCAACATAGAAATACGCATAAAGCAACAGGATGTAAATAATGAAATCTACCAATATACTTGACATGTGAAATACGATATAATTCATGTTAATAAGTATGATATTTAAGTGTATGTGACATGGCAATATCGACGAGGTGTGTGTAGCATATAAGATGTGCACGTGGCATGACTCGTCGATACTTGTGAAGTGTTCTAACAACTAAGCAATATACACGTATTTTAATGAATGAAATTCTAATAATTAAACATGATGATATGAATATCACATTAAGTAAAACCATGGGCGAAACACGCCATCTTTACTAAATTCCCCGGTAGATGTTTAGTCTACTCACCGGAAAGTCGAATCTACTCCGGAATCGCTAATCCTTTCCCTTTCCTCGCGGCTTCCGTATTTCTCGTATCCGTGTCTAAATATACAAAGTTAACGCGTATAAGCAAAACTACATTTCCGATATAACGGACATATAAACACGTTATCCCTCTTATATATTACCTATTATCAGGTTATATCAGGTTGTTTAACACTTAGTCTTGCTGGAGTTTAGCTTAAATCTGTACTGTTGCAGAATTTAAAACGCGACTTGATTTCATCGTGTCGTATTTAGCGTTTTACGATTCTATTACCGATATATCATTCCAGATTTAGATTACAGTGAAACTAAGTTAAATCAACAGTGTCAAAACATCCTAAATTGTATACTGTAAACACCCCAATTGAACAAACCCCCAAAGTCACCAACATGGCCGGCGACGCCGGCCATTTCCCTTCTGTCGCCGGCCCAAAACCGGCCCCCTGCCTCCATCTTCTTGTGGTGTGTTCTACTTGATTCCTACATCATTTCTACTCTGTTGAAATTATTTAATTATGTTCTAGATTAAAGCAGATTCTAACAGACTCTAAATTTATCTAAAATACGATATTATGTGACATGTTAAATCGATTTTTAACTAATCTACAGAACTTAATTATCTACTGTGATTAAGAATTTTACCTTCCTATTTGTTGTAGGAATAACCCCCAAGGATCTATAAGCTCCTCCTAGCTTGATGGTGAACTATCTCCATGAACAAGCTCCTCATCATCTTCTTCTTCCTCTTGTTCTTCTTTTTCTCTCTTAGTTTTCTTTTCTTTTGATTTTCTTTTCAGTTTTAATTAGCTTTCAGAACTGAAATTGAGTTATATAGGTGAGAGGAGGAAGGATAAGGGAAGGTGGAGGTGTCTTGAGCTTGAGTGTGGATGATTCATGCAAGAAGGAGGTGGAAAGAATTTGGAATCATGCAAGCATGAGGTGTTTAAGCATTATCTTCACATTTTCCCCTTTTAATCCCATTTAAATTCTGAACCAATTTGAATTTCCACTCACTTTCACTTACATCCACCACAATTTCATAATTGCATAAAATCTAAACTTTTACAATTTAACCCCTCACATCTTAACTTATTATAAAACACATTTATTATTAAAATGAAGCTAAAATTATCATTAAAACCCTTATAACTTATTTAAATTACATTCTAAAATTCTAATTTAATTTGTATTACATATAACTTATGAAGATTAACATATTTGATTTTAACCATTTGGTGATTTATCAGCTTATTCCTAATTTAATTAATTTTATTTATTTCTAGGTTTTCCTAAATGTTACAATATTCCCCCCTTAAGAAAATTCGGTCCCCGAATTTAAACTAATTACTAGACATACCTAAGAAAAGATGTGGAAATTTCTTTCGCATCGCGTCCTCCGTCTCCCAAGTAATCTCCTCGCGATCCTTTCCTTGCCAGAGAACCTTTACAGATGGCAGGATCCTCGATCGTAGTTGCTTTGCCTGTCTGTCCAAAATAGCAACTGGCTGCACTGTGAAGGATAGATCTGGCTCAAGCTGTAGAGTCTGATGCTGGATCGCATGAGATGGATCGTGAAGATATCTGCGTAGCATCGAAACATGGAACACTGGATGTACGTCGGGAAAACCCGGTGGAAGTGCTAACCGATAAGCCACAGCGCCCACTCTCTCTAAAATCTCGTAAGGTCCAACATATCTGGGGCTGAGCTTCCCTTTCTTCCCGAAGCGCATCACACCTTTCATTGGAGATACTCGAAGGAACACATGATCTCCCACCTCAAACTCAAGTTTGCGTCGTCTTCGATCTGCGTATGACTTCTGTCTGCTTTGAGCCGCTTTCATTCTATCTCGTATCAAGTGAATCTTCTCTGTAGTTTCTTGTACTATCTGCGGTCCCAATATACAACTCTCACTAAGTTCCGTCCAGCAAACAGGTGATCTACATTTCCTTCCATACAAGGCTTCAAAGGGTGCCATCTGGATCGTCTCTTGAAAACTGTTGTTATAAGAGAATTCTACCAAAGGTAGGTGACGATCCCAACTACCACCGAAATCTAGGCTACAAGCCCGAAGCATATCCTCTAGTATCTGAATGGTCCGCTCCGACTGACCGTCTGTCTGAGGGTGGAAAGCTGTACTAAAACTCAGTCGCGTACCAAGAGCATCCTGTAGTTTCTGCCATAGCCTGCTCGTGAACTGGGTACCTCGATCTGATACTATGCATGTCGGCACTCCATGTAGACGTACAATCTCATCGATATAAACCTGTGCATACTGAGCAAATCCATATGTCGTCTTCACTGGAAGAAAATGAGCGGCCTTCGTCAGCCTGTCTACAATCACCCAAATGGAATCATACCCTCTGCTGGTCCTGGGTAGACCCACCACAAAATCCATGGAAATCTGTTCCCATTTCCACTCTGGAATGGGTAAGGGTTGCAGCTCTCCGGCTGGCCTCTGGTGTTCTGCTTTAACTTGCTGACAAGTCAAGCATCTTGAAACAAAATCCGTAACATCCTTCTTCCTTCCTTCCCACCAATAATTTTCCTTCAAATCACGATACATTTTAGTGGAACCAGGATGAATACTATATACTGATCTGTGGGCATCCTCCAAAATCTCACGCCTCAATCCGTCAGAATCTGGCACACAGAGACGAGTCCTAAAACGTAACACGCCATAATCATCAACCACGAACTCCGTCTCCTTGTCCTGTCTAACCTGATCCATAATCTCCATCATGCGAGTATCTGTAGGCTGCGCATCTCGAATACGATCCAATAGCTGAGGTCTGGTGCGAACATGTGCTAGCTGACCTCCTGCCGATGTAAACTCAAACTGTATACGACTATCACATAAGATCTGCCAGTCTGTAGAAGACTGTCTCTGCAAAAGACTCAAATGAGATAATTTACCTCCAGGCCTCCGACTCAAGGCATCTGCTACAACATTTGCTTTGCCTGGATGGTACAAAATCTCACAGTCGTAATCTTTCACCAATTCCATCCATCTACGCTGCCTGAGATTCAGATCCTTCTGTTGAAAGATATACTTTAAACTTTTATGATCTGTGAAGATTTGACACGTTTCTCCATACAAGTAATGTCTCCAAATCTTCAATGCGAAAACTACAGCAGCCATCTCTAGATCATGAGTGGGATAATTTTGTTCATGCCTCTTCAATTGCCGAGAAGCATATGCTATAACCTTGCCGTGTTGCATCAACACACAGCCTAAGCCCACTCTAGAAGCATCGCAATACACTACGAAACCCCCTGACCCGGAAGGTAAAGATAATACAGGTGCAGTCATCAAACGCATCTTCAGCTGTTGGAAACTCTGCTCACAAGCATCTGTCCACTGAAATGGAACTTCCTTCCTAGTCAATCCTGTCAAAGGTGTCGCTATCCGTGAGAAATCCTGTACGAAGCGTCTGTAATAACCTGCCAGACCTAAGAAACTCCGAACCTCCGTAACTGACATAGGCCTGGGCCAGTGTTGTACCGCTTCAATTTTCTTTGGGTCTACGCATATACCTTGTCTTGTAACTATGTGACCCAAGAACTCCACACTATCGAGCCAAAAAGCACGCTTAGAAAATTTTGCATACAACTGATGCTCTTTCAAGGTCTGCAATGTGATACGTAAATGCTGCTCGTGCTCCGTCTGACTCCGAGAATATACAAGAATATCATCTATGAATACTATAATAAACCGATCGATAAATGGTCTAAAGATACGGTTCATCATATCCATAAAAGCTGCTGGAGCATTGGTGAGTCCGAACGACATCACCAGAAATTCATAATGCCCATATCTCGTACGAAACGCTGTCTTCGGAATATCGTCCTTCCGAACCCTCAACTGATGATATCCTGACCTTAAGTCAATCTTTGAGAAGAATCCGGCTCCTTGCAACTGATCGAACAAGTCATCTATTCGTGGTAATGGATATCTGTTTCGCACCGTGACGCGATTCAGCTGTCGGTAGTCGATGCACATCCTCATACTACCGTCTTTCTTCTTCACAAATAACACAGGAGCTCCCCACGGTGAAACACTGGGACGAACAAGTCCTCTATCTAACAACTCTTGCAACTGGCTTTTGAGTTCTTTCAATTCCGTCGGTGCCATTCGATATGGTGGTATAGAAATAGGCCCTGCACCCGGAATCAAATCGATACAAAATTCAATCTCTCGATCAGGTGGCAATCCTGGTAACTCTGCAGGAAATACCTCAGGAAATTCTCGTATGATCGGGATTTGGTCCAAAGGAACTTCAGCGACCCCTATGTCCTGAATAAAAGCCAAGAACCCAAGACAACCCTTCTTCAACAGCCGCCCCGCACAAAAAGCAGAAATCATGTTGACAGGGGTTAACTTGCAATCCCCCTGCACAACAAACACCGGTTCACCTGGAAAACAAAATCTAACCGCTTTTCCTCTACAATCTACATAGGCATGACAAGCGGCTAACCAATCCATCCCAAGAAGTATATCAAAATCCAACATGTCCAAGAGAATCAGATCAACTAGTGAATCTCTATTACCAATACGCACCGAACACGATCTAAATACGTGTCGAGCTATAAAGGAATTTCCAACTGGAGTAATCACTACCAATGGTAACTCTAATAATGACGACTCCTTCCTCAACAAAAGTGCGAATCGTGACGATACATAAGAATGTGTAGAACCGGGATCAAATAAAACATGTGCCTCTAATGAGCATACTGTAAGAGTACCTGTCACGACTGCATTTGATGCCAGGGCATCCTGTGGAGTCAGTGTAAAAACCCGTGCCTGGCCCCTGCCCGCATCCTGTCGTCCTCTACCTCTATCTCCTCTACCTCTCTGAGCACGTCCTGCATAGCCTCGACCTCGTGGTGCAACTGCCTGGCGTGTAGCGCCAACTGGGGGAGGAAGTAAAGCCATCGGTGTAGGAGGTGGAAGGGGTAAAACAGCCTGTGGAGCAACGGTCCCGCCCTGAGATCTACAATCTCACGCAAAGTGTCCGGGAAGTCCACAACTATAACAGGTAGATGGTGGTCTCTGATCACCAGGATAAGAACTGAACATCTGGCCCTGTGTCCAATCTCGTCCAACACTGCGACCTGGAATATATCTGCCTGGATAAGACCCTCTACCTCGGCCAAACTGTCTATTTGTCGGCACGAATGGTCTACTCCTCTTTGGCTCTGGAACAACTCCTGACTGGCTCAAACGTTCCTCTACTCGAATCGCCGCATCCATGGCCTGTGCATATGTATCAAAATGCTGGGAGCCTATCGCCAGATACAACTGTGTGTCCAAACTCCTTAGGAACCTTTTCACCCGAAGCTCCTCTGTAGGTACTAAGTATGGAGCATATCGCGATAGCTGGGTGAATCGTAAGTCATAATCGGCTACTGACATACTTGCTGATTTCTTCAACGCTTCGAAACTGCTAGCTCTAGCATCCCTCACACTCTCGGGAAGAAATCTGGCAAGAAAGACTGTAGAAAACTCGGTCCACGTCATCGGAGGAAGATTCGTAGCTCGCCCTCTCTCCATCGACTCACACCACTCCTGTGCAAGTCCCTCCAAACGAAAGCTAGTCAGCTCAACTGACCTCGCATCAGAACATCGTAATGATCTGCATATCCTCAACATTCTATCAAGAAAAGACTGAGGATCTACCGCCACATCGGTCCCTGTGAATACCGGTGGTCTCAATCTCATAAACTCCGCAAGTGATACCTCCATCATTCTCGTATCTACTGGTGCTGCCGTCTGTGTAGGCTGTACCTCGGACTCTGCTACGGTCGGTGCTGGATCTGATCTCAAAGCTCGAGTGGTCTCAGCTAACTGTCCTACCACTCGCTGTAATCCCAACATACCCTCCTCGATCCTAGTCATGCGATCTGGAGGAGGAGGATCAGCATGCTCATGCACCTCCTGCACGTCCGGTGTACCAGTCCTCGTCACAGGCGGACTCGCCCTAGCTGCATTCCTGGCTGCGGCTCGCCTAGCCCGCGTAGCCATAGCAACTGGAACAAGAAACGAGAGTTGATAAGGTGTAGGAACAAAAGAATTCAATAACGGAGAATCAACGGAAGAATAGATCAAGATAAACATCCTAAGGTTAGTTAGGCTGAATACGATAACGTAAATATGCCGCGGAACATACGTACGGTACTGCATTCGTCCTAATTCACCTACTCCATCAGACCAAAGGTCATCCTAACTCTCAAACTTACATCAACCTATTGAAATCCCCTACTGAATTCCGTAAGGTTACTCCTAAGCTCTGATACCAACTTTGTCACGACCCAAGTTTGGATGTGACAGGCACTCAGATTGTATCATATCTAAAGATATGCACAAATCCAAGTAAGCCAAAAACCAAGATCAAAATACCTTATTTCGGAATTATTTAGGAAAATTTAGTTTTTAAGTAAAAATCTCAAGTTATGAAGTTTATTCATTAAACAAATAATAAAGGTTAAGTTTGGTTGTATTCCGGGTTGGAATCAACAATATCAATAATGAACATGAATATAAAATATAGAACATCACTGAATCTCATAAGAAAGAAGCTATAAAACTGATCAACCGATCTCAACTGTATATATACATACCATCTCTCATTTCTAAGTCAAAATACAGTCTGATGGAGTCTTTCTAGATACAAAAGTACAAAACCCAAAAGGGAGGTTACTACACATGTAACCTACCGATCAAAAGATGAAATACGACTGCAAAAGTGATCCTGCCTCGCAGCTACCCGTCCACTCTATCCCTGCAAGGAACTGTGGCACAATGGGGATGAGTTGCCAACTCAGTGAATATGACTAACATATAACGGCGAATAAAGTAAATATGGTAATCATGCTAATGAACATGAATCAATATGATATATGAGTATATGTGAAATCCAACAATAAATCCCATCATACTTCTGAAATCACAACTCAATATAAATCATCTCTCGGTGTCTATCAACGACACAAAACTTTCATTTCATATAGGTATCATTCCCCGAATGATCCTATACCCATAATATCGGTCGTCATCCTCTAGATGCACGCCGCATATTTCTATAACCAATATCCGGAATCGAGTAACCTCGCTAGGCTCCCCCGTCTCAATACGGCTATCCTGCCCCTCGGTCTCGACCGGGTCCACCCTGTATCCAACTGTATATCTCCCCCACTCAGTATGGATAACGTAAATCCGCGACCGTATATCTCCCCCACTCGGTCCGGAATAAAACCAAAAACAGAATTCATCTCAGGGTGGACATGTCACATCAATCATGAAAAACTGGATTTATGTAGTAGTATTCAAAACTCAAAATCATAAATCCTCAATTCTGTATCTATCTCATATCCAACATAGAAATACGCATAAAGCAACAGGATGTAAATAATGAAATCTACCAATATACTTGACATGTGAAATACGATATAATTCATGTTAATAAGTATGATATTTAAGTGTATGTGACATGGCAATATCGACGAGGTGTGTGTAGCATATAAGATGTGCACGTGGCATGACTCGTCGATACTTGTGAAGTGTTCTAACAACTAAGCAATATACACGTATTTTAATGAATGAAATTCTAATAATTAAACATGATGATATGAATATCACATTAAGTAAAACCATGGGCGAAACACGCCATCTTTACTAAATTCCCCGGTAGATGTTTAGTCTACTCACCGGAAAGTCGAATCTACTCCGGAATCGCTAATCCTTTCCCTTTCCTCGCGGCTTCCGTATTTCTCGTATCCGTGTCTAAATATGCAAAGTTAACGCGTATAAGCAAGACTACATTTCCGATATAACGGACATATAAACACGTTATCCCTCTTATATATTACCTATTATCAGGTTATATCAGGTTGTTTAACACTTAGTCTTGCTGGAGTTTAGCTTAAATCTGTACTGTTGCAGAATTTAAAACGCGACTTGATTTCATCGTGTCGTATTTAGCGTTTTACGATTCTATTACCGATATATCATTCCAGATTTAGATTACAGTGAAACTAAGTTAAATCAACAGTGTCAAAACATCCTAAATTGTATACTGTAAACACCCCAATTGAACAAACCCCCAAAGTCACCAACATGGCCGGCGACGCCGGCCATTTCCCTTCTGTCGCCGGCCCAAAACCGGCCCCCTGCCTCCATCTTCTTGTGGTGTGTTCTACTTGATTCCTACATCATTTCTACTCTGTTGAAATTATTTAATTATGTTCTAGATTAAAGCAGATTCTAACAGACTCTAAATTTATCTAAAATACGATATTATGTGACATGTTAAATCGATTTTTAACTAATCTACAGAACTTAATTATCTACTGTGATTAAGAATTTTACCTTCCTATTTGTTGTAGGAATAACCCCCAAGGATCTACAAGCTCCTCCTAGCTTGATGGTGAACTATCTCCATGAACAAGCTCCTCATCATCTTCTTCTTCCTCTTGTTCTTCTTTTTCTCTCTTAGTTTTCTTTTCTTTTGATTTTCTTTTCAGTTTTAATTAGCTTTCAGAACTGAAATTGAGTTATATAGGTGAGAGGAGGAAGGATAAGGGAAGGTGGAGGTGTCTTGAGCTTGAGTGTGGATGATTCATGCAAGAAGGAGGTGGAAAGAATTTGGAATCATGCAAGCATGAGGTGTTTAAGCATTATCTTCACATTTTCCCCTTTTAATCCCATTTAAATTCTGAACCAATTTGAATTTCCACTCACTTTCACTTACATCCACCACAATTTCATAATTGCATAAAATCTAAACTTTTACAATTTAATCCCTCACATCTTAACTTATTATAAAACACATTTATTATTAAAATGAAGCTAAAATTATCATTAAAACCCTTATAACTTATTTAAATTACATTCTAAAATTCTAATTTAATTTGTATTACATAGAACTTATGAAGATTAACATATTTGATTTTAACCATTTGGTGATTTATCAGCTTATTCCTAATTTAATTAATTTTATTTATTTCTAGGTTTTCCTAAATGTTACAGAACTGCTCGCGCCATCTCTCTGCGGGCAGTGGATAGGGCGACAGGGGCCTCTTCGGAGGGAGTATCAGCTCGAGGGGCGGTGCTGGGGCCCGCTCCCATAGACAAGGCAGCCCTGCGCGCCTTCGCCTCACGCCTCAACCGCTTTCTCTCCTCCCGAGCGGTTATGAGGGACCTCTGTGACGCCTCCTTCAAGGCATCATCATCTTCATTCAGGGATGCCTCCAGAGCCTTTAAGGCATCTCTTATCGGCTTTTCAAGATGAGCCTCCTGCAGTGGCCCAGAAGAAGCGGGAACGTCGACAGCTGATAGGACGTCTGCGTCACTAGGAGGGAGCGGCATTGAGGTTCCTGCAATTAAAAGGGAAAGGTTAGATCGACCATAACACAAGGAAAACGAAAAAACTTGATGAGTCGAAACTTACTAAGGCCCATAGATGCCCTGAGACGTTCCTCCTCCTGAAAAGTCTTCAGGGAAGCAGCAATGGCTTCTTCATCAGTGACGCCTGTTGAAAGAAAAGAAAGAAAAGCGTAAGTCAAAAATAATGAAGAGGATATGTTACAATAAAGAAAAGGCGACTAGTAGTTACCTGATTGCGCAAGCTTAGCCAGCCACACGTCACGCTTCACCAACCATGCCGAAGCTCTGAGAGCAGCCTCCAAGTCTGTATCGTCCGGCGGTGGCATCACTAATCCTGCGTTAGTCCCATATTCGAGCAGACCCTCGGAGTAGGGAGTATGGGGTTCCTGGCCGAACACAACGTCCGCGGCGAGGAGCGACTTCTTTTTCTTTTGCCCTCCGACCCTGGGCCCGCGAGGGATCGACTTCCGCTTAGCAGCTACTTTGGGACGACGAGTCCCGATGTCTGCACCCACGCCAGACTCCGGCGAGGGTACAACCATTGTTTCCACCTGAGCGCGGGGTGCAGAAGGTGCATCGGCGATATCAGGAAGTGGTAATTCACGTGGAGGACTTTGCGCACGTGATGGTTTGCCCCCGGCATCTTTTAAAGGAGCGATTACTGGGGTCCTAGGCACCAGAGGAGCGTTGCGATCGCTACTTGGGGGTGCAACCTTACGATCGATCATCAACCGCCTTTCCTCCTTTATCACCGCTCCTGTCGAATGACTATACCATTCGGTGTATACCCTAAGAAGTCGGGGAGCGCAAGCCGGCTCACTGATAAAGAAGTGAGAGCCCGTGTTTAGACGCATGAAGTGATGCAGCGCTCTCTCCATCCCTTCTTCAGTCGCGGCAGGTTCCGATAAAAAGGCCTCCAGCGGTACCCCTTGGTTATAGCTCAGCTGTGGGGCGAAACGATGCGGGTTATATCTCATGAAGATCGCTCCCCCGTCCTGCCTAAACACCAAAAAGCCCGGTCTGATGGAATATAAGTGAAGGGTCTCCCGGGCCGTTAAAACCGAAGCGCCATCCTTGAAAGTGTCTTGCAATGGCCGTACTGCAGTGGTGGACGTTTTTCCAATGGTCAACACCTTGTCAATAAAAGACACACCGGTTCCAACGGTGTGGGAGCGAAGGAGTAAACTCCTGGCATCTCGCGGCGATGGATTTACAATTGATGCGCCGATCAACTGTAGAAGGCGAGGAAAAATGCACCTTTCGTAGAATGAGGGCCTTTTATGCATGCCGAAAACACCCGCTGTATGTAGTTCGAGCCACGACATGAAGTAGTGCATTGGGAAAACCACGTGCAACACCCCAGTCTCATTAGCATCCGCTGCTCGGCTAAGGCCGTGATATAAATGCGCCAAGCCGGCGATCCCAATAGCCACCTTCACCCCGATGACCATCCGGTGTGCTGGATAAAAGACAGAGGGCCGCATCCGATGAGAGTGCATTGGGATAGCGAACCAACTCAACTATAACCCGAGAAACCCCAAGAAAAAGGCCTCCTCATCCATCCCAGGGGCCGCTACTTCTGCAAGAGACATGGTTGGAAAGTTAGGAAGAAAGAAATCCTTTTGACCTATTTCATTCGCCGGCAGGTTATCCAAACCTAAACCGAAAGGGTCCTCGAAGGTGGCAAACTTGGCGGTGGCCGCAGAGAGGGCGTTAGGGTGAAGGAACCGAGCAATAAAATCCTCAAAATTAACTCCACGGCTCCCATGCTCAACGAAAAGGGCCTCATAGATGTTCAACACCTTGATCAGACTTGGAAACTGATGTTGAACAGCATTCTCCGGCGTGAGCTCCCTTATCATCGGCTTGGCACCAAAGATGTACTCATCCGGCGGGAGCAACTCTTCATAATGTTCCCCCATAGCCGGTAGGCCAGACACCTCCGTAAACTCTTCCAGCGAGATGGACACTTCCCGATCCATGACAAGGAAAGTATGGGTAGGAATGTTCCACTGCTCCAGGAAGGCCTTGAACCACCAAGTGGGAAGCGTAGGATACTGGAAGAGGGAGACATAGACTGCGGTATACAATCCTAATCTTATCAACTGCGACTTCTTTGTCGACAAGATATACCGAGCCCACGGCAGATAGCCAACCGGATGGCGGGGGATCAGACCAATGTTATATGATTGCCCCCAAGGTCTCGCCTCGCCCTGACAGATACGGCGCCCTAGGATATCCAAAACCATAGGACGCTGGACCAGGATGGCATCTATGGCCGGATGAAGAAAACCCTTCGATGTCCAATCCGTCATCTCCGCGGCATACTGCACCGGGGGTGGGCTGGCGTAATGAATCGCCGTTATGGGTTCCGACGGCACCGCGCATGTAAAGCTCCGTCGGCCCATAATGATCTGATTGTACCACGACCCCCAAAGGTGGAGACACTTGTACTCAGGGTCGTATGCCTTGATCATGGCCAGGATCTCACGGTCCAAAGGCGCCTCTGGAAATCCCTCCTCTGAGCGGATGAACGGAAATGAAGTGTCTTCAGACATGATCGCTGCAAAAGGGCAATGTAGCCGTTAGTGTTGTAATCCCAACGTTTGGCATTAAAAGAAGAAAATGCATTAATTAAATTAAATCAAAATCAAAATTAATTAATTACACCGCACCACAGTGCAGTGAGTAGGAGACCAAAGAGGGACCCATGAAATCTAAATGACAATACATCAATTAAGGAGACAAACTCATCATTGGGTGAGATTGTCAGTTGGCCCCTTGGGGGGAACATTCCCATAATAAAGAAAGGGGGGAAATCACTAGAGACAAGGAGAAAATCTCCTCTTTCAGAGCAAAGCTCTGTCACAGAATGACACTTGTCAAGTTCTGGTCTCAAAAGAGTAAAATTCCTTAAAAAAGAGCTTAGCTCTATAATATTCCATCAAAAAGAAAATTTTGAAAATAATTTTAAAATTAAAATTTCTGGAATCTTGAAAAATCCATGAAAACTTACAAAAAGGGTTCTCTGTTTTTCAGATCTAAAAGATCTACATTTAATTCAAGAGCAAAGCTCTGTTCATGGGTTAGAACCCATGAACAAGATCTCTGTAGATCTATGGATTTGTGAGAGCAAAGCTCTGTGGATGAAACCCCAAAGGGGATTTCTTTAGATCAAAAGATCTATGAGAGCAAAGCTCTGTGGGTTAAAATTGACTTAAATTAATTTAACTTAGTTTTAAATTAAATATTACCTAAAGTTTTCTAAAAACTTTGGGAAATGAGAGCAAAGCTCTAGAGTTCTGAAAGCAAGAGCAAAGCTCTGAAATTCCTAAGCAAGAGCAGAGCTCTGAAAATCTAAATTTAGAAAAATGGTGGAGAGTCTTCTAAGGGCCAGAGGCTCTATTTATAAGGCGCTTGCGCCCCTTGAGATTCCCCCCTTGATCTAACGGTCAGGGGGGGTTGCCACCGTTGCACTCACGTGTGCGCCACGTGAGCGCAACGGTGGGGGGGCATTTGTTTCGCCCAATCAGAGCAAAACTCTGTTTGAATTCAAAATTCAAATTTTGAAGCAACGCTTCAAGTCGCGGGCGCAACGCGCCGCGTGTCTGGCGCTAATACGTCAGCGCAGCGCCCAAGAAAGCGCACCCAATCAGAGCAAAGCTCTGTTTAAAGGAAGCAACGCTTCAGCTGCGCTGCGCTCTGCGCTGCGCGACACGTGTCAGCGCAGATGCGCTAGCGCAGGGTTGCCACCGTTGCACTCACGTGTGCGCCACGTGAGCGCAACGGTGGGGGGGCATTTGTTTCGCCCAATCAGAGCAAAGCTCTGTTTGAATTCAAAATTCAAATTTTGAAGCAACGCTTCAAGTCGCGGGCGCAACGCGCCGCGTGTCTGGCGCTAATACGTCAGCGCAGCGCCCAAGAAAGCGCACCCAATCAGAGCAAAGCTCTGTTTAAAGGAAGCAACGCTTCAGCTGCGCTGCGCTCTGCGCTGCGCGACACGTGTCAGCGCAGTTGCGCTAGCATAGTTGCGCTAGCGCAGTTGCGCTGCGCGACACGTGTCAGCGCAGATGCACTAGCGCAGTTGCGCTGCGCTCTGCGCTGCGCGACACGTGTCATGCGCTGAGGCATCTGCGCCAAACTAAATTAAGATTTTAAGAAATCTTCTCTGTTCTTTCCAAAACCAGAAGATTTTCTTCTGCCTTTGGATCAAAGATCCAGCGGTGGGAAAATTCCCAAAATCACTCAGAAAAGATCTTGTTAACAAATTCAACAAATTTGTGGGCACTATAAATAGGACCCCAGACCTCATTCAAAGGCATCAACAATTTTCTCGAAAAATCAAGAACTCTAAGCAGAGAAAACTCTGAGAAGATCTCAAGAAAAAGGTAAAGAACCTTCATGAGGTAGAAGAAAGGCCTTCTAATAGATCATTGATCTAAAAATAAGATCAATGATCTTTATATAAAAAAAACAGTGCTTTGCACTTCTTGTGAACCTTCGGTTCTTTAAAAACAATAAAAATAATAAAATAATAAAAGAATAGTGCTTTGCACTTTTAAGAACCTCTGGTTCTTCGAATAAAGAAAAATTTATTTTTCTTTGATCTAATTTAGATGAAGAAATTAAACGGTGCTTTGCACTTCCCTTCCTGGATCTAAAAGATTCTTAGTGCTTTGCACTTCCAAACTGCGCTGTTGTGCTCTTAAGAGAGCGCCACGCGCCCTTAAGATAGAGCTTTGCTCTCTGGAATTAGCGCAACTCGCTGAGAGCGCGCCACGTGTCAGCAGCGCAACAGCGCAGCGCACTGCGCTAGTGCGCTTGCGCTCATCAGAGCACGACACGTGTCATCACCATATGAGCTTGCGCTCATTACTTAGCGCAAAGCGCAAACGCGCTGTATTGCTTACAAAAGGGCCAAGCCCAATTAAAAGAAGGCCTAACAGGCTTAATAAAATGCAATGCATTATTTTAAGGGGGGGCAGAGCCCAGACCAAAACAGATGCTCTGCATCACTTATAAATGGGCAGAGCCCAAACAAAATATTCAGAATGCTATGCATTTTAAAAGGGGCAAAGCCCAAACAAGGTAGATACTTTGCATCATCTACAAATGGGCAGAGCCCAAAATAAATTGATACTCTGTATCTTTTGTGGGTAGAGCCTAAATAAAAAAAAATGCAATGTTGAACCGGACTTAGCCCAATCGTGACCATAAGTCCTTAAATTAAATTGACTGAGCAATATGGCTCTCCTAAATCAGTCTACGTCCGGTTCGAGGGTACATCTCCGAACTCCTTTGACATCCATCGTCGTAATTCCTCAACGACGTCAAAGAGGTGACGGGTCCCAACAACCACAAACTAATATCGGACCGAGACGTCCCTAAACTAATATCGGACCGAAACGTCCCTAAACTAATATCGGACCGAAACGTCCCTAAACTAATATCGGACCACCACGTCCCTAAATTGGTGATCGACCACCACGTCCCTAAACTGGTGATGGACCACCACGTCCTCAAAACTGGCAATGGACCACCACGTCTTTAAACTGGCGATGGACCACCACGTCTTTAAACTGGCAACGGACCACTACGTCCTTAAACTGGAACAATAGAGCCTCCAAACGCTCTTTTGCCGGATCTAAACGGTCCCGTTTAAGTTGATCTTAGCCCCAAACATGGCTAACGTATCCTTAAACATTCAAATGGATTATAAAACTCCCAATCAACTCTGGTTCGAGGGTACATCTCCGAGCTCCTCTGACATCTGTCGTTGTAATCCTTCAACGACGTCAGAGAGGTGACGAGTCCCGATGGCCATACATTAAATTAATCACTACGTTAAGTTGATCTTAGTCTAAAACAGGACTAACGTATCCTTAACGAATGTTTAAGTCGATCTTAGCCGCAACGCGACTAAGGCATCCTTAAACTAAAAACACCAAACCCAAATCTAACTAAATACGGATTTGGACTAATCCATGTCCTACGGGTGACGGCATCACTCAGTCTCCGTATACAATCCACGGGCAACCACAAATAAAACAAACACACACGACACGAAGTGAAATTCTGGAGAAGGAGAAAGTTGTTGCCGCGATGCGGTAGCGTAATTAACTGCAGGGGCTTGCGCCTGCATGGAAGAGCGTCCCCACAATCAAAAACCCCTCAAGCGAGGGGGAATCTGACGAAGTCTGCTACATCGGCTGCGTCCGTCTAAACCTCCGATACACGGTGTCATAAATCAACTTGGCATCTTCGGAGAGGTGGACGGATAAAACCAAATAGCATCTGCCCCGAACTAAACGTGTATCGGAGGTTCGAGGGCAGATGCTATTTGGTTTTATCCGTCCACCTCTCCGAAGATGCCAAGTTGATTTATGACACCGTGTATCGGAGGTTTAGACGGATGCAGCCGATGTAGCAGACTTCGTCAGATTCCCCCTCGCTTGAGGGGTTTTTGATTGTGGGGACGCTCTTCCATGCAGGCGCAAGCCCCTGCAGTTAATTACGCTACCGCATCGCGGCAACAACTTTCTCCTTCTCCAGAATTTCACTTCGTGTCGTGTGTGTTTGTTTTATTTGTGGTTGCCCGTAGATTGTATACGGAGACTGAGTGATGCCGTCACCCGTAGGACATGGATTAGTCCAAATCCGTATTTAGTTAGATTTGGGTTTGGTGTTTTTAGTTTAAGGATGCCTTAGTCGCGTTGCGGCTAAGATCGACTTAAACATTCGTTAAGGATACGTTAGTCCTGTTTTAGACTAAGATCAACTTAACGTAGTGATTAATTTAATGTATGGCCATCGGGACTCGTCACCTCTCTGACGTCGTTGAAGGATTACAACGACAGATGTCAGAGGAGCTCGGAGATGTACCCTCGAACCAGAGTTGATTGGGAGTTTTATAATCCATTTGAATGTTTAAGGATACGTTAGCCATGTTTGGGGCTAAGATCAACTTAAACGGGACCGTTTAGATCCGGCAAAAGAGCGTTTGGAGGCTCTATTGTTCCAGTTTAAGGACGTAGTGGTCCGTTGCCAGTTTAAAGACGTGGTGGTCCATCGCCAGTTTAAAGACGTGGTGGTCCATTGCCAGTTTTGAGGACGTGGTGGTCCATCACAAGTTTAGGGACGTGGTGGTCGATCACCAATTTAGGGACGTGGTGGTCCGATATTAGTTTAGGGACGTTTCGGTCCGATATTAGTTTAGGGACGTTTCGGTCCGATATTAGTTTAGGGACGTCTCGGTCCGATATTAGTTTGTGGTTGTTGGGACCCGTCACCTCTTTGACGTCGTTGAGGAATTACGACGATGGATGTCAAAGGAGTTCGGAGATGTACCCTCGAACCGGACGTAGACTGATTTAGGAGAGCCATATTGCTCAGTCAATTTAATTTAAGGACTTATGGCCACGATTGGGCTAAGTCCGGTTCAACATTGCATTTTTTTTTATTTAGGCTCTACCCACAAAAGATACAGAGTATCAATTTATTTTGGGCTCTGCCCATTTGTAGATGATGCAAAGTATCTACCTTGTTTGGGCTTTGCCCCTTTTAAAATGCATAGCATTCTGAATATTTTGTTTGGGCTCTGCCCATTTATAAGTGATGCAGAGCATCTGTTTTGGTCTGGGCTCTGCCCCCCTTAAAATAATGCATTGCATTTTATTAAGCCTGTTAGGCCTTCTTTTAATTGGGCTTGGCCCTTTTGTAAGCAATACAGCGCGTTTGCGCTTTGCGCTAAGTAATGAGCGCAAGCTCATATGGTGATGACACGTGTCGTGCTCTGATGAGCGCAAGCGCACTAGCGCAGTGCGCTGCGCTGTTGCGCTGCGCTGTTGCGCTGCTGACACGTGGCGCGCTCTCAGCGAGTTGCGCTAATTCCAGAGAGCAAAGCTCTATCTTAAGGGCGCGTGGCGCTCTCTTAAGAGCGCAACAGCGCAGTTTGGAAGTGCAAAGCACTAAGAATCTTTTAGATCCAGGAAGGGAAATGCAAAGCACTGTTTAATTTCTTCATCTAAATTAGATCAAAGAAAAATAAATTTTTCTTTATTCGAAGAACCAGAGGTTCTTAAAAGTGCAAAGCACTATTCTTTTATTATTTTATTATTTTTATTGTTTTTAAAGAACCGAAGGTTCACAAGAAGTGCAAAGCACTGTTTTTTTTAATATAAAGATCATTGATCTTATTTTTAGATCAATGATCTATTAGAAGGCCTTTCTTCTACCTCATGAAGGTTCTTTACCTTTTTCTTGAGATCTTCTCAGAGTTTTCTCTGCTTAGAGTTCTTGATTTTTCGAGAAAATTGTTGATGCCTTTGAATGAGGTCTGGGGTCCTATTTATAGTGCCCACAAATTTGTTGAATTTGTTAACAAGATCTTTTCTGAGTGATTTTGGGAATTTTCCCACCGCTGGATCTTTGATCCAAAGGCAGAAGAAAATCTTCTGGTTTTGGAAAGAACAGAGAAGATTTCTTAAAATCTTAATTTAGTTTGGTGCAGATGCCTCAGCGCATGACACGTGTCGCGCAGCGCAGAGCGCAGCGCAGGTGCGCTAGCGCATCTGCGCTGACACGTGTCGCGCAATGCAGAGCGCAGCGCAACTGCGCTAGCGCATCTGCGCTGACACGTGTCGCGCAGCGCAGAGCGCAGCGCAGCTGAAGCGTTGCTTCCTTTAAACAGAGCTTTGCTCTGATTGGGTGCGCTTTCTTGGGCGCTGCGCTGACGTATTAGCGCCAGACACGCGGCGCGTTGCGCCCGCGACTTGAAGCGTTGCTTCAAAATTTGAATTTTGAATTCAAACAGAGCTTTGCTCTGATTGGGCGAAACAAATGCTCCCCACCGTTGCGCTCACGTGGCGCACACGTGAGTGCAATGGTGGCAACCCTGCGCTAGCGCATCTGCGCTGACACGTGTCGCGCAGCGCAGAGCGCAGCGCAGCTGAAGCGTTGCTTCCTTTAAACAGAGCTTTGCTCTGATTGGGTGCGCTTTCTTGGGCGCTGCGCTGACGTATTAGCGCCAGACACGCGGCGCGTTGCGCCCGCGACTTGAAGCGTTGCTTCAAAATTTGAATTTTGAATTCAAACAGAGCTTTGCTCTGATTGGGCGAAACACTAAGTTGGTAAGATATGTCACAATAGTTCATTTTTTAAATATCACATACTACACAGCTAACACAATCCCTAAACAGATTCGCGGCATACTTGATACCGACGGACGAGATCAGAGCCCGTCGCTTTCAACAAGGTTTGGACACGGAAATTCAGGCTGCTCTAGCCACGGGAAAATTTCTGACTCATGAGAATGCCTTGGAAGCTGCCCGCAGTTATGAGGCAGTGATAAAATCAAGGGGCAGACCTTAGTCTGCAGGAGTTAAGCGCCCTGCCAACCAGATGGCAGGTGGAGCCTCGTCCAGACTACCTTTTGTGCCAAGGCGACCCGGAGTACCGAACCATCGTCCCAGCCCAACCTATTGTACCTACTGCAAGAGAGCTGGACATATGATGAAATTCTGCCGGCGAGCCAACCGTATTTGCTTAGTCTGCGGCTCAGCTACTCATGATATTGGGTCTTGTCCCCAAAGGCAAAACCCAGTTGCTGCACCCAGGCCAGCAAACAATTACCCACAACGCCCAGCCATCCAAGCCCCTGCTCCAAGACCTGCACTACCTGCACCATCCAGAGGACCACAAGCTGCACCACCTCCTCATCAGTTCCATCAAGATCAAAGGAACGTTCCGAGGAATGCTCCTCAGGCCAGGAGGAATGTACCAAGGCGCCAGGCTTTCACTATGTCAGTGGAAAAAGCTGAGGCCACTGGCCAAGTCATCACTGGTAAACTTTTCTTCTCAAACTTTTCTTTTAGCCTTATTTATCTACACACTTTCCCCATACCTAAAACATATCCCACACACCTTAGGTACAATCTTAGTAGCCTCACTACCTGCACTAGCACTGTTTGATACTGGAGCATCGCACTGCTTTATGTCGCAACGGTTCGTCCGAACCCATGCGATTCCAGTCTCACCGCTTGTATCCAGCTGGAATGTCAGTTCAGGAAATGGCGTTCTAAAGGAAACTATGGGATACAGCTTGTGTCCAGTCGTCGTTTGCAGCAGAGAGTTTTATGCTGACTTCAAAGTACTGGACATACCGAACTTCGATGTGGTTCTAGGAATGGATTGGCTTGGAACTTTTTATGCTACCATCGACTGTCATCAAAGGAGGGTAGTATTCGAGATTCCAGACCATCCGGTCTTCTATTTCAAAAGCGGAGACCTACCCTGGAGCCAAGTACCTACAAAGCGAAGCCAAGAGAAGCAGTAGTTGCAGCAGCTCAAGCTAAAGAAGAATTAAGACCAGAGGTAGTTCGAGAGTTCGACGATGTATTTCCTGACGATATATCAGGTTTGACTCCCGATCGAGCTCTTGAATTCAGTATTGATTTAGTACCAGGAGCACAACCGGTGATCAAAGTACCTTATAGATTAAGTCCGGAAGGTTTGAAGGAAGTTCGAACACAGTTGGACGAATTATTGGCGAAAGGATGGATTCGTCCCAACACTTCAAGTTGGGGAGCACCTGTACTACTTGTGATGAAGAAGGAAGGTTCATACAGAATATGCATCGATTACAGAGCCTTGAGCTAAGTCACTATAAAGAACAAGTATCCACTCCCGCGCATCGATGATTTATTCGATCAGCTAAGTGGATCTTGTGTGTTCTCTAAATTGGATCTTCGTTTAGGATATTATCAAGTGAAGGTCAAGGAAGCTGATATTCACAAAACAGCTTTCAGAACCCGCTATGGACATTACGAATTTCTAGTGATGCCATTTGGAGTGACCAATGCACCAGCAATATTCATGAATCTAATGAATCAAGTTTTCCGGGAGTACTTAGACAGGTTTGTTGTCATCTTCATCGACGACATCCTGGTGTATTCTAAGAGTCGGAAAGAGCATGCAGAGCACCTACGAATTGTCCTGGAAACTCTTCGACAACATCAGCTCTATGCCAAGTACAGCAAGTGCGAGTTTTGGCTAAAGCAAGTTGGTTTTCTTGGACATATCGTATCAGGAGAAGGAATCTTTGTGGATCCAGCGAAGGTTTCAGCAGTCAGCGAATGGCCTACACCAAAGTCAGTGAAGGACATTCGAAGTTTCTTGGGTTTAGCTGGATATTACAGAAGGTTCATTGAAGGATTTTCGAAGATAACAACACCCCTGACCAAGCTCACACGTAAAGATGAAGAATTTGTGTGGTCAGAAGCATGCAAACAAGCTTTCGTAGAACTCAAGTCAAGGTTGACATCAGCACCTATTCTTGTAATACCGGATCAATCTGGAGGATTCGAAGTGCATTGTGATGCATCTGGTAAGGGATTAGGATGTGTTCTACATCAGCACGGTAAGGTTGTGGCTTATGCTTCAAGACAACTGAAGACTCATGAGCGCAATTATCCGACGCATGACCTGGAGTTGGCAGCCGTCATCTTTGCTCTCAAGATTTGGCGCCATTATCTACTTGGTGAACGAGTGAACATCTACATAGATCATAAAAGTCTGAAGCACGTGTTTACTCAGAAAGAGTTGAATATGCGGCAGAGAAGATGGTTAGAACTCATGGCGGACTTTGACATCAACTTACAATATCACCCAGCAAAGGTGAATGTGGTACCTTATGCTCTTAGTCATCAACCATTATCGATGAATCTCACCGCTCAGTTGAAGCTTCAACAAGACTTGCATCAGATGGAGATTGAAGTAGTCATGCCAAGTAATACTTCAAGTTTGATGAATTTACAAGTTCAATCAACCATTGTCAATCAGATCAAAGCAGCTCAAGCAAGTGATGCTAAGTTGCAAAAGATCAGAGAACAAGTGGAGAATGGACTCAGAATAGACTTCATCATCCATGAAGACAGATCTTTGAGATACGGCAATAGATTGTGTATACCAAAAGGTCCTGTACGGGAAGAGTTAATGAAGGAAGCTCACAACTCTTTCTACTCAGTACATCCTGGAGGTACCAAAATGTACAAAGATCTACGTAAGAATTATTGGTGGCATGGAATGATGCGTGAAGTAGCCAGAAGCGTCGCAAAATGTTTGGTGTGTTAGCAAGTAAAGGTTGAACATCACAGGACAGCTGGACTACTTCAACCGTTACCAATCCCAGAATGGAAGTGGCAACACATCACGATGGATTTTGTGACTGTTCTCCCTCGCAGAACAAAGGGTAACGATGCTATATGGGTCATTGTGGATCGACTCACGAAATCGGCTCACTTCATCCCATTTCGGGCTGGCCAATCAACTAAGGCACTAGCAAAGAAGTACATAGAGGTAATAATCTATTTAAGATTTAAACTCTTCATAATGTACTATCTCTGATACCCATGGACTCATACAGGAAATTGTGAGACTTCATGGAGTACCTGTCTGCATTGTCTCCGATCGTGACACTAGGTTCCGATCGCAATTTTGGCAGAGTCTGCAAGCAAGCTTGGGAACAAGTCAGAACTTCAGCACGGCTTATCATCCACAAACAGATGGTCAGTCGGAATGAACTATTCAGATCTTGGAGGATATGCTCAGAGTGTGTATGCTAGATTTCAAAGGATCGTGGGAAGATCACCTGCATCTTGTGGAGTTCGCGTACAACAACAGCTACCAAGCAAGCATAGGAATGACACCTTTTATGGCATTGTATGGAAGGAAGTGTCGATCGCCATTAAGTCGGGACGACATCGGAGATAGGGAACTTCTTAGACCAGAGATGATAGTAGCGACTGTTGATGTGGTTCGTACTATCAGGGAAAGGATGCGCATAGCCCAAGATCGACAGAAACACTGGGTTGATGCAAAGAGACGACACTTGGAGTTCCAACCAGGAGATCACGTATTCTTGAAGATATCTCCGAACCGCGGAGTGATCCGATTTGGAAGACGGGGTAAATTAAGTCCGAGATACATTGGACCATTCGACATACTCGAACGAGTCGGTGAATTGGCATACCGCTTAGCGCTTCCACCCTCATTGGAAGGAGTGCATAATGTGTTCCACATATCCCAACTCAGAAAGTATGTGAGTGACCCCAGCCATGTTCTTGATCATTCTGAGCTCACTATACAACCCGACTTGTCTTATGAGCAACAACCTGTGGAGATCCTGGACAGGAAAGTGAAGACACTTCGGAACAAAGAAGTTAACTTGGTCCGAGTAATGTGGAGGAAAGACACTCCAGGAGAATCCACTTGGGAAAGGGAATATGAAATGCGTGCAAGATATCCTCACCTCTTTGTAAACTAGTCCTCAAATAAAAGTTTTAAATTTCGAGGACGAAATTTTTGTAAAGAGGGTAGATTGTAACAACTCCATTTTTTGTGTACATAAATTTGATTTAAATTTGAAGTATACTTGGGGTATTTAATGTTGCTGTTACCACTTTAAGTATTTGTTTCACACAATAATTACAAGAAGGAGCTTGTAGCTCACTGGTAATACCTTGCACTGCTGAACCAAGCCACCAGAGTTCAAATCTCATACCCAACATTATTTTTAATATTGATTTTTTTAAAAACCTTTAGAATACCAAGAGTTTACACGTGCATGTCTCACAAAACCCCCACTACACCTAAAGATGTAACATTTACAGGAGTTAGATGAACCGTCGGGGGGTTCCCGGCTGCCTGACTCGGCCGAGAATCGGCCAAATCGGCCTTGACTCGGTCTGACTCAGTCCACAGACCGAGTCACGGCCGATTCCGGCGACGGCCACAACATGAAAGTTGTGTCTTTTCATATTCCCTATGCACCTGGAAAATTTCAGCCTCAGACCACTTCCAGAGCTCTTTTAAAACCCCAATTACTCCACTTTTAATACATTTTTAAAATATATTTTATCATATTTTTCATTTTAACCTTTCATCTACCCTAACCCTAGCCTACCCTATAAATACACCCCCTACCCTCTACCCATTCACCCCAAAATCCTGAGCCCACTCTCTCAAAATTTTTCCAAGAGTCGTGTACTTTGAAAACAAGCTCGAGTCGAAGCTCGAGGCGAAACTCCGACGAATTCCCGACGGAACTTCCGGCGACCGTTTTAAGGAACTACCGGCGATGACGCAATACATCGGCGATCCCTCTAGTTCCCTCTCACTCCCTTGTTTAATCTAAAACCCGTAGGTCCCTTTCTATCTCTCTTCCCTATTCAAGAAAAATACGAAATTACAAAACCCGACGGAATCGGAACAAATCCGATTTCCGATTTGGTTTTCTATAAAATTCCACTTCTCACTAATACAATCATTCTTAAACTTCCTCATGTTGATTATTAAACACTAATTAAATAATTTAAACAAGTTTCATCACATGAAATAAGAGCTTTCTCAAATTATCGTATTTTTCACTTAAATACCACATTGTTTCAATCCTTCATTTAACCCATCAAACTTGTTATACATTTAAAGTAGATCACGAGGTAACGACCTACCTCCTCACATACTTACATACAACCTAACACGATACCATTGAAACCTTAGACTACGAGAAAACAAGCATTTACATTTAAATACCATACACTTAATAAAACTATTTTTAAAAGAGTTAGAGTTGATACACTTTTAAATAAATACATCTTATTATGAAAATACGATAAGTTGTGGACATCGGTCGTTTATCTAAACCTGACTTTGTGGTGTCTAGGCTAGGCAAGTGAGAAAGGTAACTTTAAAATGCCCGTCTCACGGTGATTCGTGAGCGGATCCCTACTTTCTTCACTTGTACTTACCTGGCCACAATTGGCGGTGAAGAGGCGATTTGAGGCATCTCACAACTTGTCGTTTAGACCATTTAGAAATAGTCTAGTTGACTTAGGAAACCCTAGAACCTAAAATACGGAAAATCGACATTTTTACCATTAAATACCATTTACTTTATAAAACCGTTTTCTAAAGGATTTAGTATTTTACAATCTTTGCAAAGCGCCGCTACAACCCATTTTGGGGAACCCGTTCGGGATGGTGCGGTTTATCGCACATCCTCGGGCTTAGTAGTGCGAGATTCAGACCTCCGCAAGGAGCATTCGGTCTCGAAAGATTTAAAGTACGACATCTTAAGAAAATGAGATTTTTAGAATATAATAAATATATTAAAATTATTTTTGTATAAATATATGTATATTTATCATTAAAATACCTATTTTGTTATGATATAAATATTCCACTTTTTCTAAAAATCACAAGAATAAATTTTACACTAAAATACCATGAATTCCAAATAAATCAATATTTCAAATAAATACCTTTATTTATAAAACTAGGATATTTTCACTAGAAATATCACAATATAAAATCCACATTCATTACGACTCTAAAGACGAATAATAAATACTTGAGGTGTATTTTGAAAAATATATAAAAGTATTTTTACATAAAACCACCTCAAGTTTTATAAATTACCCTAAGGACCCTAGCAATTATAGGTTTAAGAAATAATCAAGACTTCGATTTATATCTCTAATTGTCTGACTCGGGTTTGAGTCTGATTAATCTGACTTGAATATGATTCAAGTCAAGCTACAATCTACAATATTCCAATTCAATATGAACACATGAATTCATGAATCCAATTATCAACCTATACAATTCGGCTGAACCGAACCATGGATATATATATATTCTAATACATGGTTCTCCAGTTATCCCGTTTAAATGATTCTACGGTTACATCCGTTTACTGATATCATGGTTTCGGTCAGTCAACCAATTATACAATCAATACAATTTACAAGGCAAGCAATACAATCAAAACACTACGGGGTTTAAGGGGTAGATTGGTACGGAAGGTGTTAAAGGTGGCACGAGACGGTAAGATTAAAACACCTAACCTATATTCCGTTGCTGTTGTACCGTGGCTTAACGGTTCCTTGTACATTCCGTTTGCCCTGGTTTCTAGCATATAGAGACCCCTCTCGTATACACCGGTATCCTTCTGTACCAAGCTACAAACAACTGCGTTAACACAACATTACAACAATATTATACAACTTTAAAAGATATCTTCTTATTCTGTCTATTCTACTTTCCTCTTACCTTTGGGACTTACCGAGCGACCTGTTCGCTGACGACATTCTATTTCTTTCTTCTTTGAATGTCGTCAGGTGGTTTGGACCCGGCAGAGATCGAGCCATCTGCAGAAGACTTGGAGCAGTTTGCTGAAGAACCAGAGCTCTAGTTTCATTGTACATTTTCCATTCAGTACTTTTCATTTCTTGTTATGCCATTGTTTAGGCATCGTTTTATTTCAGTTTATTTCCTTTTCATGAATTGTACAAAAGAATGTTAATAAATAAAAGTTGTTGTTTTTATTATATCTTGTCTCTTGTGTATTTACTTTTATATTGCTTAGATACGCTTAGCGTATGTACTTCTGAGTATATACGTAGCGGACCAGTCTCATCCCCTTCACCGTATACTAGGAAGCGGGGCGTGACACCGTGAATTTGGCAGAGATGGCATTTTTTCGCATGCTCTTCGCAATCCCTTATCATGGTGGGCCAGTAATATCCAAGCCGTTTGATTTGAAGCCGCATTTTAGGGCCGGATTGGTGGGCCCCGCAGACGCCTGAGTGAACTTCTTTCATGACTTTCTGGGCTTTGGCCGATGATAGACATCTGAGCCAAAGTTGGTCATATGAACTGCGGCATATCGTATTATTTACAAACATATATTGAAGAGCTCTCTTCTTCTGTTGAATTCTCGCAGATTTTCATTCGGGCAGCTTGTCGTATCGGAGGTACCCTATGAAGGGCTCTCTCCAATCGGGCTCGTTTTGAACGATCGAAGCTTCTTCGACAGGATTGCGCTTCTGTTCCGCGCTTTCCACTTCTCGTAGAGAGACTGGGGGTAGAATTTTCTGGCTCCTGACTGTGATCAGAATTTCGTTCATGTCAGGATCAGCCAGCTCCTTGGCTAATCGAGCGAGTACGTCAGCTTTTCCATTCAACGTCCTAGGAACTCTCATCAGCTCAATATGGGTGAACTGTTTCATAAGCTCCACCACCCGGCTTCTGTACCGAGCTAACTCGGATTTGTATATCTTATAGTCGCCACTTACTTGGTTGACAACAAGCTGGGAATCACCGTAGACTCGTAGCCAAAGGATTTCCATTTCTATAGCGAGCTCCAGACCAACTATCAGAGTCTTGTACTCAGCCTCGTTGTTTGTGCGAGGCTCGATGAGAGCAAAAGAACGCCGTAGGGTTCCTATCGATGGCGTGATGAACACCAATCCTATCCCTGCTTTTATCTCCGGGACCTTTGATTTACTGGAGGTCCTTATTAATGTAATACCCAGTCCCTTTTCTACCAATATGTGTACTTATGTTACTCTTGAAGTTTATTTATTTTTATAAATATTATTTTAGTATTATAACTTTTCCCTAATCCTAATTTATCTCAAGCCCATTACCTATCGATTCTATATTTTACAGATTCTTTTATTTTAATTTTATTTCCAAACCAGGCCCTTTTCTATTCCCTTATTCTTTTATTTCACCCAATCCCAAGCCCATACTTTTAAATAACTTAATTTCTTTTATTACAACCCAAACCTATTTTCCCTCAGCCCATAAACCATTTTCCTTCCATAATTCCCTCAGCCCACGAATTAAATCGACATTATTTTTTAGCAGCCCGGCCCGCTTACTTTCCCCACTTGATTTATTTTTCCCTCCACCGGCCCGGCCCTCATTTCCTTTTCCTCACCATTCTTTTTATTTTTAAACCCGGCCCACTCCTTCTCAGCCCAACTCCCTTCTCCCTCACCGCACCCGCTTCACCGACCCGACCCGCTTCTACACCCTCCATCTTCTCCAACGGCTACTTTCCTATTTTCCCCCACTCGCGATCCTTTCCTTCGCCGTAACCCACGCCTCCTCCTTCACCCACGCTCGCGCACGTTACCCCACAACTCGCACCCCTTGTCCCCTCTACCCTTAGCCACCTCTCTTCTCTCGTTCACATCTCGCACACTCTCTCTCCCTTCTCTTTTTCCCGCTCCCTCTCTCGAACCCACGCCCGCGCCCGCACTCGCCTCGTCGCCGTCGACACCACCCTCGCCTTCCTCTCTCTCTCTCCGCACCTCATCTCCTTCCATCGCCTGCCCGAGCATCTCGCCCTTGCAATCGAAGCCGACCCATCACCGGCCACCCTAACCCATTGCATCCCCGCCGAACTCCCCATCGTCACCGCCCTCATCTCCTCACCTCACCACTTCTATTCACCCCAACGCCTACACCACCAAGCTCCTCCTCCGACAACCACTCTCTATACCCCTCTCATTTTTCCCTCGCTCCAACCTCTGCCCCCTCGCCGACCCCTTCATCACCGCCGAAGACTACCACCGAGCCTCACCCTCGCAGCCCCGACCTCGTCATCGTCGTCGACACCCCCTGCAACTTTTCTCTCTCTCTCTGTTTCCCTCTGTCTCTCTCTCAAACTCTCTGTCTCTCTCTCTCTCAAATTCTTTCTCTCTCAAATTCTTTCTCTCTGCTTCTCTCTCTCTCTCTCTACATCTTTCTCTCTCTTGTCTCCCCCCTCTCTCTCTGTCTAACTCTCTCTCTGATCCCCTCTTTCTCCCTCTCTCTCTGGCTAACTCTCTCACCCTAAACATCCCTTCCACACTCTATTCATATTCTCTCAAATCCCACCCTCTCTCCCTCATCGATTCCAATCTCTAGCTTTGGATACCCCGAGCTCCCCATTGCGCTCCGGTCAACCCACGCGACCCACTTCGACGGCGATTGCTCACCAATAGCCACCGCCGTTGCATCCACCGTCTCCAGCCACTAAGTCCCGTCACCATCGCCGAGCTTGTGCCGCTAAGTTCAAGCCGAGCCAAGCCAAAGCCAAATACATGTCGCCGTTCGTCGCGCGTTCGTGACGTTGCTGCCGCCGTGCAACCCAAGACGTTTCCAGGCAAGTGTTTTACTTGCTACATGCTAATATAATTGTGATACAAACTTAAATCGTATAGATTATAATTTACAGATTTCCGATATATTATGCGACATACCTGTTCGACGCGTGATCCCAATGAAAATACTCACTTAATTTGACGGAAATGAATTGTTTCTGTTGGCCCATGTAGTGACGAATATCGTGTATAAATCTCACTGGAAAATACAACTGTTAGTGACTAAAATGTATACCCCCAAGTATACCTGTAAAACTAGAAATTTCTTGTACCTGCAAACCGTTAAAATCACCATAAATTATATACATACTTGAATGATGCGTTCGAGGGCTTAAATCGAAGCCGACTCGACGAACTATAACCCTATTCAATGTTCTCATGGTTTCTATACTTAAATTGTGACAATATTTAGATCGGAGTGCGACTCTGGACTGTAGTCCAGAGCGACTCTAGTTGTTGTTTACTGTCCCGTAATGGGTACCACCATGTTTCCTTAACTTGTAGGTTGCATAACTCCACAGTTTAGTAAAGGTGAATCTGTTATCTAGATAACACAAGTGGTTTCATTCTGTTTCGTCATCGTTTGCTATTTAATCTGTAATTTAAAAGATGGGGACGTATAACAGTCCCAACAGAATCAGAATTGACATACTAGTATTGAACAGCTTATAACTCATAACGTACAGACGCGATTGAGAATCCGTCTATTGCGTTGAAAACCTTACTAAAAACCCTAGATTCCATTCAACTGTAGCATCGCTAAATTATGAACCCAACTGGGATTAAAATGTGTTGCGAACCGGACTTCCGATTCTGAAACCGGATTTCCAGCCGTGAACGCTTAAAATGAAATGGCCATAACTAATGATCCTGAAACCTGATTGTCGTGAAACTAATTTCGCTGGATAGATAATCAAACATACTATTTATTCCCCATTTATCATTTCGCTAAACTGTACACGTTTGATTTATGATAAATTAGGCAAGTGGTGGAATACTGATTTATGACATCTTAATCATGCTTTACATACTGTTCCTCATCATATCATACATATGTCATTGTATTGATAACGTAGTGATCATGTGCATTACCCAGTGTTAAGTATTAGTGATGATTGTGGCAAGTACGTTAGCGTTCGTGCATAATTGATTAAGTGAAAGTGACACGTACTTGTACACAATCAGTGAACCTTATTATTCTATTGCATTGTCGACGTCTGTGGGACACGTGTACGTGTGACTATAAGTGGTATGGGACACTTATGGAAGCTCTTGCATGGGTGTCACAGATAAGGCACCAGACACTACCATTTATCTTGGGTATTAGTCGGGACGTGCTTGATGGAGATCCTGTCTCCAGTTCTCGCGCAGACTTGTCACAGACCGACTGGTATTTGAGGTTATGGTTAGCGTTTGATGTAGACCACGGGGTGTGGGGTAGTTTGAGTGTGAGTTCAACAGAATCTCGGGAGTCCCATGCCGGCTTATATATATGGAGATATATGGAGATTTACAGGGTACATGATTATTACCGTGAGTTACATGTTGGGCCCGTGGTCCCTTGCCCTTGGGTCCTACCCTTGGGTGGAGGACACTCACGAGTGGTTGACTCTCACACTTGGACTGACGATAGGCTTAGTGACCTGTACAGTGAGACTCAGAGACTAATAGGGATAATGGCATTGATATACTTTACTTACCGTTGTTGACATACCTGGCATATTATTTTACTGCTTTACTGTCCACTTGATTTATCAGACACTTCTTTGGTTACTGCATGTTCATACCTATACCTTCTTGATTTACTGTCATATATATCTATTATCATTGTTCGAGTTGTCACTTATATCTATATACTATATTGTTATTGTGTCGCTCTGACGACCTGAGTATGCATGCTCAGTGTGAGGAGTGGATTTAGCCGGGACCAGGGCCAGACGTACATCACGGACATCTTGATTAGCTATCCAGAGTTATTCCATTTTTGTTTCCCTTCAGGTCAGTTCTTTATATTGTTTTGTTTCAGTTACTGCATTTCTCATTACCTGCGCATTATTTACTGATTACCACTTAAAGCTAGAAGCCGAAGTGTGACTACGGCAGGATATTTCCTTGACCGTAGGAGCATGGCTGGCCTTGTTAACCCCTCGTATTCCGTATTTTGGGAAGCGGGGCGTGACAATTAATGAGGCTCTATTGAAGTAGAGCTCCCAACATGGCTCGCTATCCTCGAGGTGCAACACTTGTTCATCGGGTAATTCACAATTTAGCGGTGACCCTTCTGGTATAGGATGAGCAGCGAGGAAATTGGCGAGGGCTTGCCCTTTTATTGCTTTCTAAGGAGTATAAACTATGTCAAACTCAAGCAGCATGATAGCTCATCTTGCCATTCTGCCGGCGAGGCTTACTTTGGTCATTAAGTATTTGAGCGGGTCGACCTTGGAGATGAGCATAACCCGATGAGCAAGCAGATAGTGTTGTTCGCCGCCGAATACAGGAGACGTAACCGCGTAGGTTCGTCTTGCCTAAATCTGGGGGCAGATGCTATTTGGTTTTATCCGTCCACCTCTCCGAAGATGCCAAGTTGATTTATGGCACCGTGTATCGGAGGTTTGGACGGATGCGGCCGATGTAGCAGACTTCGTCAGATTCCCCCTCATTGTGAGGGGTTTTTGATTGTGGGGACGCTCTTCCCTGCAGGCGCAAGCCCCTGCAGTTAATTACGCTACCGCATCGCGGTAACCAGTTTCTCCTTCTCCAGATGGTCACTTCGTGTCGTGTTTATTTTTTTTGTTTGTGGTTGCCCATGGATTGTATACGGAGACTAATTTATGTTGTCGCCCGTAGGGCTTGGATTAGTCCAAATCCGTATTTTCTTAGATTTAGGTTTGGGGTTGGGTTTAAGGATGCGTTAGTCTCATTTGAGACTAAGATCAACTTAAACGTTTGTTAAGGATACGCTAGTCTAATTTTAGACTAAGATCAACTTAACGGGGTCGTTTAGATCCAACAAAAGAGAATTTGGGCTCTATTGTTTTAGTTTAGGGACATTACGGTCCATAAGTTTAAGGACATCATAGTCCATGTTTTTAAGGGCCCCACAGTCCATAAAGTTTAAGGACATCATAGTCCAGTTTAAAGACGTCATAGTCTGTAAAGTTTAAAAACATCATAGTCTATAAGTTTAAGAACCTCACAGTCCATAAAGTTTAAGGATATCATAGTCCATAAGTTTAAGGACCCACAGTCCGTAAAATGTCTGGTTGTCGGGACCCGTCACCTCTCTGAAGACGTTGAAGGATTACAACGACACATATCAGAGGAGTGAAGAGATGTACCCTTGAACCAATATTGGTTGAGAGATCTGTAGACCAATTTGGGACTAAGATCAAAGATTTATGAGCATATGGTCTCAATTAATCTGACTGAGGGATTTATGGCCAATTTGGGCTCGGTCCACTCAGTCAAAATGTTAAACATTAAATTAGGCTCATTCCTTTTCATTTAACAATGTTGAGCATTGGTTTGGGCTCTAACAATCTTTGTGTCTTTTATTGAGTGCTGAGCACTCATTATGGCTCTGGGGTTTTATTTATAGAACAGTTTATGTTCCTTCAGCGCGCATGTGAGGAGCACGTGGTGCACTTGGCGCTGAGCGCCAGATTCAGAGCGCTAAGGCGCTTTATATGAGATAGCGCACACGTGAGGAGCACGCGGCGCGCTTGGCGCTGAGCGCCAGTCAATGAGCGCAGAGCGCTTTCTTTGAAAGAGCGCACACGTGGGGAGCACGTGGTGCGCTTGGCGCTGAGCGCCATAAATGAGTGCAGAGCGCTCCTTTGAAAGAGCGTACACGTAAGGAGCAGGTGGTGCGCTTGGCGATGAGTGCCAGTAAATGAGTGCAGAGCGCTCTTGTTTGAAAGAGCGCACACGTGAGGAGCACGTGGTGCGCTTGGCGCTGTGCGCCAGTCAATGAGCGCAGAGCGCTTCTTGTGAAATAGAGCACACGCGAAGAGCACGTGGCGCGCTTGGCGCTGTGCGCCAGACTTGGAGCGCAGAGCGCTTCTTTAAATTTGGCGCGCTAAAACTCTGCAGTGCTTTGCGCTAGATTTGGAGCGCTGAAGCGCTTCTTTAAATTTGGAGCGCTGAAGTGCTTCTTTAAATTTGGCAGTTTTGCGCTCTGAGAATTAAATTCTTTCTTATAAGAGACTTTGTCTCATGGATCTAAGAACAAAGTTCTTATTTTATAGGAGATGTTTCAATCTCTTATGTTCTTGGTGAAAGTCTTTACCTTTATGGATCTGTGATCCTAAGAGAATTGAATTATTCTCCCCCTTTTTTATAATGAGATGTTATGATCTCTTTTGTGAAAGGCAGTTTTCTTATAGATTTGTGATCTAGCATAAGAACTAAGTTCTTTTTCTGATGAGATGTTTTTTATCTCTCTGTTTTTACCTTGAAGAAAAGTCCTTCTCAGAGCTTGCTCTTTTCTTTGAAATTTCTCAAAGCTTTGTGGGGAGGGTTCCTCTCTGTTTCTTCTTTTTTTTGGAAAGAAGGATCATTGGTCGTTCGGACCCACCACCTCTCCGACGACACTGAGAGATTAAAACGCCATATATCGAAGGTGTGGAGGGATGTACCCTTTGAACCATGTCCCACTCATCAGGGGGAAAGAACATGCTGGAGCTTAAGATTCTCGCAGCTGAAAAAGGCTTCTTTGCCTTCGCGCACATGCATCGCACGTGTTGGGCGCACGTTCGTCGCACGTGTTGGGCGCACATGTTTGCACGTAGCGCACATGGAGCTTGCCATATGCGCATTATGGGGGACAACTATGGCCCTAACTTGGAGCACTAAGCTCCTTTGAGGATTGAATCCTCGCACGTGCGTTGCACGTAGCGCACATGGCGCTTGCGCATATGCGCATTATGGGGGGAGCAAGCTCATATGGAGAACTAATCTCCTTTGAGAATTGAATTCTCCCTATGTGGTGGGCACACGTGCGTTGCACGTGGTGCGCACGAAGCGGGCACACGTGGTGCGCACGTGGTGCGCACGTGCGTTGCACGTAGCACTTGCGCATATGCGTATTATGGGGGGAGCAAGCTCCTATGGAGAACTAATTTCCTTTGAGGATTGAATCCTCTCACGTGGTGCGCACGTGCGTTGCATGTGGTGCGCACGTAGCGGGCGCACGTGCATTGCACGTAGCACTTGCGCATATGCGCATTATGGGGGGAGCAAGCTCCTTTGGAGAACCGATCTCCTTTGAGGATTGAATCCTCTACCTTTTCTAAGAGGTATCCCCTCTTATTTATATGGGAGTGGTAAAGAAAGGATCTCTCTTTTTCCCGATATGGGACTAAAAATGCATCCCCCATGTAGTAGAGCATTACTTTAGATTACACGTGCGTAGCACATTTGCTCATAACTTTTGATTCCGGATAAATTATGAGGCCCATAATATATCAAATCGAAGGATTTTTCGAGACACTTTCGATACCATCAGAATTTAGCTGTTTATCATGCGGGAGTTTGTCAAAATACAGTCCGGAAAATACTGGTTCGCATTTTATTCCTTAGATTACACGTGCATAGCACATTTGCTCATAACTTTTGATCCCGGCTGAATTATGAGGCCCATAATATATCAAATCGAAGGTTTTTTTGAGACACTTTCGATAACATCAGAATTTAGCTGTTTATCATTCTTGATTTTGTCAAAATACTGGTTCACATTTTCTTAAGCGTATCGCTGTCATTTGATACCTTGGGCTCTTTTGCGCAGAAATTTTTGGCGGGAACAATTGACCCCCACTACTTTACCCACGTAAGTATGTACGTGGGTGAAGTAGTGCAGAGTTATGCATTGCCATAGAATTTAGGGCTTAGGAGACAAGTTTAGGGTCCTTGTAGCCTAAGACTTTTTCATCTTCATGAGCCGTAAAGGTCTCAAGAAGGTTTTTTTTCTCCCTACAAGTCGAGAGGATCTCATAGGTGCATATTCTCCCTAGAAATCGTGAGAATTTCTAAGTGTTCATCGCCTCCGTGAGTCTTAAGGATCTCACTCGGGTATTTTTCCTTACGAATCGTAAGGACCCGTAAGCAGCTCTTATATTTCAGCGACATATAATTTTGGCAAATATGGCCCGTAGATAGTCCATCTTGACCTCCTTGTAGGGTAGTGATGGCTTAGAAAACAGGTTCAGATCAGCCGCCTAAGACTTTTCAATTTTATGAGCCATGAGGGTCTCATAAAGATTTTTCTCCCTACGAGTCGTGAGGATCTCGTAGGTGTATTTTCTCCTTAGGAATCGTGAGTATTCCTAAGTGCGTTTTCTCTTGAGAGTCGTAAGGATATCACTAGAGAATTTTCCTTCTTACATGTCGAGAAGACTCGTAAGTGGTTGTTTCCCTCCTTGTCGATGTTCGGCTTCGGAGAGTGTGGCCCATGAATAGTATGCAAGCGCCCATCTTAGACTGACTCGCTGGGCCCCGGTGCTTAGGAAACAGGTTTTTTAATCCCCACTGCCTAAGGCTTTTCCCTACGAGTCAAGACGAATCGAGAAGTTCTCGCAAGAATGTCCTAACGTCACAGTTAACCTCTGCTCTTTACGACAGAGGTCCGTTAAGGTCTGTGGTACTAGAGTTTTGTCCGTCGTACCGTCGCGTTGGCTGATGTATTCCTCGATAGGCAATCTTGCTGTTCGAGTAGCCTTGCGACTGTCGTGTCTCTGATCCCTTCGGGGGCTGGACAAGACGTCTTCAAACAATCTTCCATGTAGTATTACCGTCGAAAGAGCAAGCGTTAGGGATATTCTATGTCGCTTTTTACTTAAGGTTAGGCTCAGTTTGGGAGCCCCGATGAGTCATAACCACTCCGCGCTGGTGTGGAATGATCTCCGATAGTCTTTCTGATTTTATTTGAGTTGCCGTTAAGACCCTGAAGCTAGGGATTTTCCTTTGCTTCGTTTGCTGGCATTGCTTCTACTGTAACGAGACGAATGTCGCGGTTGTCTCTAGGTTGCATGTGAACCGTCGAGGCTTGGAACTAGGGGTTTTGCCATGGCTCCGTTGTTTTGACCCTGGGGTCAGTTGTTGACGTTGCATCTGCATCCTGCTGGGGTTGAGAAGGAACGCCACTGTTGATCTCTAGGTTGCGTATGAACCGTCAAGATTTGGAGCTAGGGACTCTGCCATGGCTCCGTTTTGCTGACGTCGTATATTCTTGCAGAGACACTGATTTCTCTGCGGGTCGACGTGAATCGAGATGCTCTCATTAAGGACGTTGATTTCCCTGAATCGAGGTTTTTGCCAAGGACACTGATTTCCTCGAAGTTGAGACGAATCGAGAGATTCCTGCAAAGACACTGATTTCCCTCAATCGAGGTTTTTGCCAAGGACACTGATTTCCTTGGATTTGAGACGAATCGAGAGATTCCTGCAAAGACACTGATTTCCTTGCGGGTCGACGCGAATCGAGATGCTCTCGTCAAGGACGCTGATTTCCCTGAATCGAGGTTTTTGCCAAGGACACTGATTTCCTCGGAGTTGAGATGAATCGAGAGATTCCTGCAAAGACACTGATTTCCTTACACGTCGACGCGAATCGAGATGCTCTCGTCAAGGATGCTGATTTCCCTGAATCGAGGTTTTTGCCAAGGACACTGATTTCCTCGGAGTTGAGACGAATCAAGAGATTACTGCAAAGACACTGATTTTCTTGCGGGTCAACGCGAATCGAGATGCTCTCGTCAAGGACGTTGATTTCCCTGAATCGAGGTTTTTGCCAAGGGAACTGATTTCCTCGGAGTTGAGACGAATCAAAAGATTCCTGCAAAGACATTGATTTCCTTCCGGGTCGACGCGAATCGAGATGCTCTCGTCAAGGACGTTGATTTCCCTGAATCGAGGTTTTAGCCAAGGACACTGATTTCCTCGGAGTTGAGACGAATCGAGAGATTCCAGCAAAGACACTGATTTCCTTGCGGGTCGACGCAAATCGAGATGCTCTCGTCAAGGACGCTGATTTCCCTGAATCGAGGTTTTTGCCAAGGACACTGATTTCCTCGGAGTTGAGACGAATCGAGAGATTCCTGCAAAGACACTGATTTCCTTGCAGGTCGACGCGAATCGAGATACTCTCATCAAGGACGCTGATTTCCCTAAATCGTGGTTTTAGCCAAGGACACTGATTTCCTCGGAGTTGAGACGAATCGAGAGATTCCTGCAAAGACACCGATTTCCTTGCGGGTCGACGCGAATCGAGATGCTCTCGTCAAGGATGCTGATTTCCCTGAATCGAGATTTTTGCCAAGGACAATGATTTCCTTGGAGTTGAGACGAATCGAGAGATTCCTGCAAAGACATTGATTTTCTTGCAGGTCGACGCGAATTGAGATACTCTCGTCAAGGACGCTGATTTTCCTGAATCGAGGTTTTTGCCAAGGACACCGATTTCCTCGGAATTGAGACGAATCGAGGTATTCCTGCAAAGACACTGATTTCTCTGCGGGTCGACGCGAATCGAGATGCTCTCTTCAAGGACGTTGATTTCCCTGAATCGAGGTTTTGCCAAGGACACTGATTTCCCCGGAGGTCGGTTGACTTGTTTCCGAGACGGAGTCATTGGATGACGTATTTCCGAAATGGAATCATTGGCTGACATTATGTTGTTCGTGAACCATGGAGTCTTAGAACTGGGGACTTTGCCCTGGCCCCGTTTGGTGATGTTGCGTCCGAATCCTTTTGGAATGAGGAGGATCACCGTTGCTGATTTTTAGACTGTAGATGTTGCCGTTAAGATTTGGAACTAGGGACTTTGGCATGGCTCCGTTTCGTTGTGTCGCTTCTGTGCCCTGCTGGCATAAGAAGGAACCCCGTTGTTAATCTTCTGGGATGCAGATGTTGCTGTCGAGATCTGACTTTTCCCTTTGACAGAGTTTGTTGGGACATGTGGTCCCCTTTCGTTTATACCCATGGATTGTGTACAGGGGTCAGTATGGACTCGCCTGCGGGCAGAAAGTTTTATTTCATTTTTTTATTTCTTTCCGCGATACTCTATCATTTCAGCTTTTTATATCGCGAAAGTCGCGATCGCCCAATCATTTCGGCTATTTTTCGCGGTGCCCAATCATTTCGGCTATATTTTTATTTTATTTTTATTTTTATTTTTTTTTACTCGCTATTTTTTTTTACGAGTTGCCCAACCATTTCGGCTATTTTGTATGCATATATCTTACTTGCTGATTCTGTTGCAAGTTGTCCCATCATTTCGGCTATTTCATATGCAATTTTTGGCTCGCTGATTTTTATCGTGAGTATGTAACTTAGAATCTGGCACCAATCTTAGCATCAGCATCGCTGCGACTAGAATATTGCCAGGAGCGAATCATCATTTGCCGTGAAAGGACTTGGAATTTGATACCGATGTAGGCATCAGCATCGCTACAACTGGGATATTGCCAGGAGCGAATCATCATTTGCCTTTGTCGATTTAAACAAAGATGGCTTAGCAAACATTGTTAGAATCCTGTCGACTAAGGCTTTTGACTTCATGAGCCGTATGGGTCTCATAAAGGTGTTTCTCCCTACGTGTCGTGAGGATCTCGTAGGTGCATTTTCTCCTTAAGAATCGTGAGGATTCCTAAGTGTGTGTTCTCTTATAAGTCGTAAAGATCTTACAATAGTGTTTTCTCCTTATAAGTCGAGAGGACTTACAAGTGTTTGTTTATCAAATGAGGGCATTTGTTGTCGTTGGTGGGACTCGGCAAGGAAATGATTATTTATACCCGTGGATTGTATACAAGGGTTAGTATTGAACCGCTTGTAGGGCAATCTGAGAAAGGTGATGGCTTAAGAACAGGTTCAGATCCCTGCAGCTTAAGGCTTTTGAATCTTATGAGCCGTGAGGGTCTCATAAGAGGGTTCTCCTTACGAGTAGTGAGGATTTGGTAAGTGTAATTTCTCCTTGGGAATCGTGGGGATTCCTAAGTGTGTCTCTCCTTTGTGAGTCGTAAGGATCTCACGCAGGTGTTTTCTCTTTACAAGGTCGAGAGGACCTCGCAAGTGTGCACGAATTTTTTACGTGCCTGCGCCCTCTCGGGTTTTTAGAAACTCGCCGGTAGCCCCGCTGTTTTTACTCACGGAGCCCTTTCACGTTTTCATCCGTGCCCATTTTGCTTGTGGATGTACCGTTTTTTTTTTGTTTTTTTTATACGAGTTTGCGCCCTTTCGGGTTTTCACAAACATCGCCGGCAGTCCTGCTGTTTTTACTCACGACGCCCTTTCGGGTTTTCATCCGTTCCCATTTTGCTTGTGGACGTACCGTTTTTTTTACCACGTCAGCCTGGGGATGCCAGGGGTTTGTAGTAGTTTAAAGTCGTTTCGGTCTGTTGTTCGTAGGTCTGGGCACTCTCTCGGGCCTCTCTTCTGAATGCGAAAGAAGATTCGATCAACGTACCAGGGCATTTTTCCTGGGCAACGTACAATTACGCAGCTAGATGTCCTCGCAAGTCTTCGTATCTTTTGTGTCGGAGGTAGATTCCTTGAAGAGAGGGTTGAGGGTTATTTCTTTGTCAGAGTCGCTTCCAAAGGTGATAACTTGCGATCCCTTGGTGTCAACAATGTGACAGTTGCCGGTAGTTCTTTTGCGCTCATCTGTCATGCTTTTCTGTTCCCGACAGGCCTTGCGCTTCACTCACTGTACGTGTTGTCGGTGGGAAACATATCCCTGCCACCAGTTTTTAAAGGCCATGCACTCTTCGGTAGGGTGTGTGATCCTTTGATGGTATAAATAGTAATTTGGATGTGCATCTGCTTCGTCAAAGTGTATGCTGCCAGGAGTATTTCCTTTAAAAGGCGGCAGCTTCATTCCCATTGACAGGGCTTTGGCAAACCGTTTCCTCGTCTTAAGTTTGCTTTTGTTTGCGGTAGATGTGCTTTGATCTGGTAGGAGTGTTTTAACCCTTTCGTCCAGCCGCCGGCGTTTGGATTTTTCGAATATGGCCATTTCGCGCTCCCGATCGGCTTTGCTTTTTTGACGGGCTGCGTTCAGCAGCAAATCGATCATCTCGTCGGACGGTTCTAAGGGTTTTGGTTCGGGATCTACCCCCAATTTCTCCGCCTCAGGAACTTCTCCACCATCTATTGACGAGTGAGAGATCACGTGGCAGCTTGCCACATAATCCTCAGGTTCATCTGACGAGTCTTCTCCCTCATCTTTGTTGCCATCTCTGTTTTCAAGGATGTGGTTGAGAAACTATTGGAGTGTGACCGGGGTTCGCGCCTTCTGGTTGTATTCCTCCAGCGCGTCAATGTGTTTTTGCAGGTCCGTGCGCTTGTCATCGGGCTTCACGGGCTTTTTGGTCTTCTTATTTTTCTTTGAAGATTTTGACGGCTGGGCATGGGCATTTTGACTATCGCTACCAATTCTTGGCGTCGGGCGCGGCTTCAGCATTCCCTCGATGACCTCGGGTTTCAGCGGACTTTTCCACCTGATCGTCGGGCATGTTTGGAGATCCTTTAGCATTCTTTTTGTTTTGGCTGAAAGAGCGACCTCCCATGGAGCTTCTTCTACAAATGAGCATGATGCCCCTGACATGTCTACCTTTTTAGGGGTGTGCTGTTGTGGCGGATTTACCTTCCAGTTTTCGGACAGCGTGAACTTGCCCTGTTGATACTGGTCTTCAACCCAATTTTTGAAGACGTAGCAGTCTTCAATCGAATGGCCTAATACTCGGTGGTAGGGGCAGTAATTGGGATCGTTGACATCATTCGGTTGTAGTGGGTGTCTCGGATCCGGTAGAGTGATGAGCTCATTGCGCACAGCTAGTTCGAACAGCCTCCTTGTTTTATCCCGGGAAAACGAGTAAGGACGTCTCAAATTCTCATCGAGGGATTGCCGCTTGTTGCTTTGGCGAACAACCGGTCTCGGGCCACTCAGTTGTTGTTGAGCGTTGGCGACAAAGGTCGCTTTCCCTTTCCCTTTTTCGTTTCGAGGTTCCACCTTCGAAGAAGATGGTCTATGACCCATCTGATCCATTTGGGCCAGCTTGTCAATCAAGGCCTGGAAGGTAGTTGGCTTGAAAAACATCATGAACTTGGATATGGTCGCCTGCGGATCAAGAGTACCCACGAACATGCCTACTGCAGGCGCTTCTTCGATGCGTTGTTCGCACTTCGACCATAGATTTCGCCATCGTATCGCGTACTGGACCCATGTCTCGCCCAGCTTCACCCTGGCGTTAATTAATGCTGTGATTGGGATGCGTTCGCTAGCGCTTGCGAACCTTTGTGTAAACAGTAACTCCATTTCTGCAAATGTCTTAACGGAGTCGTTCGGGAGCTCGGAGTACCATTCAAACGTTGTCTCCGACAAGCTGCCAACAAACTGGTGAAGCAGCAGTTTGTCGTCACCCCCAGTATTTCCGCACAGGGCTCTGAATTGAGCAACGTGCTGGTGTGCATTTCACGTCCCCTTATATACATGGAATTTAGGGATCGTATATTCTGGTGGGTACTTTATTTGGTCGTACCAACCCGGATAGGGTCGTCCAGTCTTAACAATTTGACCGGCCGCTTCGCTCGTCTGATGAGCTCGTATCTGTTGAGCGATATAGTCATCCAAGACGGCTTTAGAAATGGTCTCTTCTTTGGCTGCTGAACAAGCCGGAAGAGGTTTCTATGTCTCCCTTCTGTCGTCTTTAAGGATAATCGGAGGGTCTTCAGCTGGAGGATCCGGCTGTAACATCATCCCGACCATGTCTTGGAATAAAAGCGCCATTCGTTTTATGTTGGCAGCTTGTTCCGCTGCCTCTTTGTCCTTCTTCTCGAGGATTCTGTGGAGGAACTCAACATTGGTTTCTTGTTCTTGACGCTGCTCTAATGACGTCTCCAGGCTTTCTTTTGGCCCAGTAAGTGTGGCCATCTGTGTTAACATTTCCTAAAGCTTCTGTTGTTGCTCCTGGGCCTTTGTTACGGATCTGGTGAGTGGTCGATGACCCGTAGAGATACGACTATCCTCTTTCTCGGATGCCATATAAACAGTGTGCACCACCATGCCCCCAGACTTGGGGCGTTTAGATTCAGTGCCCTTGAGATTCATCGCGAACACGGGGACTTTCTCCGGCCTCCTTCTTTTGTGGGCGGTCGAAGTTGAGGGAGCCATTGCAGCGGGCACCCAAATAGATGACATCTCTTGTGGCATGACAGGGTGGTCCTACTCATGCCAAACTTTCATCTTCTTCGATCTGCGGGAGTAATCTTGGTTGATCACCGAGTTTTGGACCTGTAGCCAAACCTTAGGAATTTTAGAGGACAGCCGCTGAGGGGGCTGTTCTGGCTTCACCTTTGTAACGTTCTCCATAGGTGGAGGAGACCTTTTTAGCACGGCCGTCGGAGAGTTCTTGCGGACTCTCCTGATAGTTTGAAGTTGTTCCCAGTTGGAACAGCAACATCAACATCTACCGTTGGAGCTGGCGGGGTAAGTCCAGATGAAGAATTTCCCCCAGCTTTCCTCACTCGGCGCCAATGGCGACTTCGAGCGTGTCGAGCAGACGGTACTAGCTCAGTTATGGGGGTGGCTTCTTCATGCCCCCTGCTCTGATAAGGGGCTGTAGTCGTCGTTAGCCTGTCGATAACCGACGTCCGCTGAGAGGGGATGGCCAACCTGTCGAAGGCAGACTTTCGGACAGGGGTAGTAGCCTTGGTGACTTCGCCTGAAACGGGAGTTGGAGTGACCAGTCTTGCAAAGACTGGTCTTTTAGCAGGAGAAGCCGCTTTGACGACTTCTTTGACTGGAGCAGGGATGGCTATCCGTTTCGGGATAACCCCTTTAGGCATCGCGGACTTCTTCACGGGCCTATCGGAGTTTTTGCTTAGCCTATCAAAGACTGAGGTGCTGGACTTGGACGACCCGTTGAGAGGGGCCGTGGTAGTCGTAAGCCGATCAAAGACCGACTTCTTCGGAGCTTCTTGCGACGGTAGTGGGGCGTTGAAGCTCATGGGTGGGAGTATGATCCCAAAGAACAGCCCAGTGGTGGCTTGCGTCACTTGTTCTACTGGCATCATGAAAACGGAGGCCGCTTGAGGCCCATAAGTCACTCCGCCTGCGAGGCCGGAGCGGGAGTTGTTGCAATTGTTGCAATTGGAAGCCATTGATCTGCACGGAAGTAAGACACCAAATCTTAGTACATCGAATCCAGGGGAAACCATAGCAAACTGCGATTCGTTCGCGAAACACGACACACGAAGTGTGGAGTGGAAAGAGGAACAGGTCCTACCGGGCATGCCAGAATATGTTCATTGCCGAATACAAGAGACGGAACCGCGTAGGTTCGTCTTGCCTGAATCTTGGGGCAAATGCTATTTGGTTTTATCCGTCCACCTCTCCGAAGATGCCAAGTTGATTTATGGCACCGTGTATCGGAGATTTAGACGGATGCGGCCGATGTAGCAGACTTCATCAGATTCCCCCTCATTGTGAGGGGTTTTTAATTGTGGGGACACTCTTCCCTGCAGGCACAAGCCCCTGCAGTTAATTACGCTACCGCATCGCGGTAACCACTATCTCCTTCTCCAGATGGTCACTTCGTGTCGTGTGTGTTTGTTTTGTTTTTGGTTGCCCGTGGATTGTATACGGAGACTAATTTATGTTGTTGCCCGTAGGGCGTGGATTAGTCCAAATTCGTATTTTCTTAGATTTGGGTTTAGGGTTGGGTTTAAGGATCGTTAGTCTCATTTGAGACTAAGATCAACTTAAACGTTTGTTAAGGATATGTTAGTCTAATTTTAGACTAAGATCAACTTAACGGGATCGTTTAGATCCAACAAAAGAGCATTTTGGCTCTATTATTTTAGTTTAGAGACATTACGGTCCAATTTAAAGACATCATAGTCTGTAAAGTTTAAAGACATCATAGTCTATGAGTTTAAGGACCTCACGGTCCATAAAGTTTAAGGACATCGTAGTCCATGAGTTTAAGGACCCCACAGTCCATAAAGTTTAAGGAAATCTTAGTCCAGTTTAAAGACATCATGGTCTGTTTGGTTTTGGTTCAACCGTTTGAGGATGCACCAAAAGTTATTGGTTATTGGGACCCTCCACCTCTCTGAAGACGTTGAAGAATTACAACGACATATATCAGAGGTAAGAAGAGATGTACCCTTGAACCAATGTTGATTGAAAGGCTCTGGGAATTACTTTGAATGTCATGTGGGATGATCAATTTTGGAAGACAAGAGTATAATTGGGGTTCAATTTTAAGGGATCTTGCCTCTGGAAGACTTAGCTAATTTAGGCTAAGATTGGCTCGAATATAGTGTTAAACACTAGAGTACATTCAGTGCTCACGTGCTCCCACGTGAGGCGCTTAATGTAGTGTTAAACACTAAAACTGAAGCGCTCACGTTGGGTCACGTGAGGCGCCTGAAGATGGGGCCTTGCTTCTTTTGTTTTACTCCCAGAATATATAAGTCTTAAACACTTGACCTTTATGACCATCACGTGTGGGCACGTGATGGGTATCCATGCGTTGGATATTAAAAGTATTTGTCAGGGGTCACGTGGGTGCACGTGATACACCCTAAAAGAGAAACTGCCTTGGCTTTTGGCTTTACTCCCTTTTGTTTCGAGGAGCTTTTTAAGGGTCACGTGGGAGCACGCGATACACCCTAAAAGAGAAACTGTCTTTATTGTTTTCCCTTTCCCTTTCCCTTTCCCTTTTAAATAAGTGTTAAACACTTTAGAAAATCTTTTTTTTCTCTGGTTCAAAGAAAGGGGGGTCACGTGTTACCATGTGATCATCAATATGCATGTAATTCTGAGTTTCAAGTCCCTTATTAACTTCTCTTCTTCTCTTTTTTTTTATAGGAATTTAATTCCTCGGAAATTTGCATGGCAGAATCTCCCCAATGAGAATTAACTTTTCAATTTTATGGGGTGATCTGCTTCTGCAGATTTATCGCCATGACGAAGAACTAAGTTCTTATATTAGGGGTTAAACCCTATCCTTGTTGAAGGAATTAAATTCCTATATGGTTTTGTGGGAGAATAGAATTCTCTGAACTCAGGTCTTCCCTTAGGTTTTAGATCTGCATGGTAGACTCTCCCCGATGAAAATTAAATTCTCAACTTATGGGGAGATCTGCTTCTGTAGATCTTCAACCAGAGGAAGAACTAAGTTCTTATTTAGAAAAGTTAAACTCTTGGTTTTGAGAATTAAATTCTCTTTTGTTTTATGGAATGATCTCCTTCTTTCTCTTACCTAGAGTTTCTTTTTTCCCTCAAGAGATCTTCTTCTCTCTGGAGAATTAAATTCTCTTTTTCTTTTGTTTTTAGGGAGAGGTTTTTCTCTTTTTTCTCTGTTCAATCCTCTCTTCTGTATTCTTCTTTTTTTCTCTTCTTTCTTGGCTTATTTATAGGAGAAAGAAAAGAATCAGTTTGTTCATTCCATCTCTCATTGAGAGATTTTGATTGATTTTATAACCAACATGATCTTTTAGATCACTCGGTGAATTTTATTCACCATTGGATTTTTAATCCAAAAGATATTTTATTTGTTGTTCCTGCCAAATTTTAGGAAAATATTTCCTTGTATAAAATCTTTCTATAAATTGGTGATTTTTAATCACCATTGGATTTTTAATCCAACGGTGCCCCCTTTTACAGAGTGCAATCTTTTTTGTTTGGAAAGATCTAGAGAAATATTTTTCCAATTAGGGTTTCTGATTCCTTTTAATTAGAATTTAATTCTATTAGTTCAGAGGGTTTAAGAGTCCATCACGTGTTAGCATGTGACCTTACCAATTAAGTATTTAATTAGAATTTAATTCTATTTGTTCAGACTTCAGAGGGATCAGGAACCCATCACGTGTTGGCACGTGACCCTGTTCTCCACCGAATACAGGGACGCGACCGCGCAGGTTCGTCTTGCCTGAATATGGGGGCAGATGCTATTTGGTTTTATCCATCCACCTCTCCGAAGATACCAAGTTGATTTATGACACCGTGTATCGGAGGTTTAGACGGATGCGGCCGATGTAGCAGACTTCGTCAAATTCCCCCTCATTGTGAGGGGTTTTTGTTTGTGGGGACGCTCTACCCTGCAGGCGTAAGCCCCTGCAGTTAATTACGCTACCGCATCGCGGTAACCACTTTCTCCTTCTCCAGATGGTCACTTCGTGTCGTGTGTGTTTGTTTTGTTTTTGGTTGCCCGTGGATTGTATATGGAGACTAATTTATGTTGTCGCCCGTAGGGCGTTGATTAGTCTGAATCCGTATTTTCTTAGATTTGAGTTTGGGTTGGGTTTAAGAATCGTTAATCTCATTTGAGACTAAGATCAACTTAAACGTTGTTGAGGATACGTTAGTCCAATTTTAGACTAAGATCTACTCAACAAGATTATTTAGATCCAACAAAAGAGTATTTGGGCTCTATTGTTTTAGTTTAAGTACATTGCGGTCCATAAGTTTAAGGACATCATAGTCCATGTGTTTAAGGACCCAACAATCCATAAAGTTTAAGGACATCATAGTCCAATTTGTTGGGAGATCTGTAGTCCAATTTGGGACTAAGATTAAAAATTTATGAGCATATGGGCTCAATTAATCTGACTGAGGGATTTATGGCCAATTTGGGCTCGGTCCACTCAGTCAAAATGTTAAACATTTAATTGGGCTCGGTCTTTTTCATTTAACAATGTTGAGCATTGGTTTGGGCTCTGACAATCTTTGTGTCTTTTATTTAGTGCTGAGCACTCATTATGGCTCTGGGGCTTTATTTATAGAACAGTTTATGTTCCTTCAGCGCACACGTGAGGAGCACGTGGTGTGCTTGGCGCTGAGCGCCAGATTCAGAGCGCTAAGGCGCTTTATGTGAGATAGCGCACACGTGAGGAGCACGTGGCGCGCTTGGCGTTGAGCGCCAATCAATGAGCGCAAAGCGCTTTCTGTGAAAGAGCGCACACGTGAGGAGCATGTGGTGCGCTTGGCGCTGAGCACCATAAATGAGTGCAGAGCGCTCCTTTGAAAGAGCGCACACGTGAGGAGCACGTGGTGCGCTTGGCGCTGAGTGCCAGTAAATGAGTGCAGAGCGCTCTTGTTTGAAAGAGCGCACACGTGAGGAGCACGTGATGCGCTTGGCGCTGTGCGCCAGTCAATGAGCGCAGAGCGCTTCTTTAAATTTGGAGCGCTAAGACTCTGCAGCGCTTTGCGCTAGATTTGGAGCGCTGAAGCGCTTCTTTTATTTAGAGCGCTAGGGCTCTGCAGCGCCGTGCGCTAGATTTGGAGCGCTGAAGCGCTTCTTTAAATTTGGAACGCTAAGACTCTTTTTAGGCAGCTTTGCGCTCTGAGAATTAAATTATTTCTTATAAGAGACTTTGTCTCATGGATCTAAGAACAATGTTCTTATTTTATAGGAGATGTTTCAATCTCTTATGTTCTTGGTGAAAGGCTTTGCCTTTATGGATCTGTGATCCTAAGAGAATTGAATTATTCTCCCCCTTTTTTATAATGAGATGTTATGATCTCTTTTGTGAAAGACAGTTTTTTTATAGATCTATGATCTAGCATAAGAACTAAGTTCTTTTTCTGATGAGATGTTTTTTATTTCTCTGTTTTTACCTTGAAGAAAAGTCCTTCTTCTCAGAGCTTGCTCTTTTCTTTGAAATTTCTCAAAGCTTGTGTGTGTGGGGGGGTTCCTATCTGTTTCTTCTTCTTTTTTGGAAAGAAAGATCATTGGTCGTTGGGACCCACCACCTCTCCGACAACACTGAAAGATTACAGCGCCATATATCGAAGGTGTAAAGGGATGTATCCTTTGAACAATGTCCCACTCATCAGGGGGGAAGAACAGGCTGGAGCTTAAGATTCTCGCTTCTGAAAAAGGCTTCTTTGCGTTCGCGCACGTGTATCACACGTGTTGGGCGCACGTGTGTCGCACGTGTTGGGCACACATGTTTGCACGTAGCGCACAAGGAGCTTGCGCATATGCGCATTATGGAGGGGCATCTATGGCCCTAACTTGGAGCACTAAGCTCCTTTGAGGATTGAATCCTCGCACGTGGCGGGCGCACGTGCGTTGCACGTAGCGTACATGGCGCTTGCGCATATGCGCATTATGGGATGGAACAAGCTCCTATGGAGAACTAATCTTCTTTGAGAATTGAATTCTCCCTACATGGAGAGCTCATATGCGCATATGCGTTGCACGTGGTGCGCACGTAGAGGGCGCACGTGCGTTGCACGTGGTGCGCACGTAGCGGGCGCACGTGCGTTGCACGTGGTGCGTACGTAGCGGACGCACGTGCGTTGCACGTAGCACTTGCACATATGCGCATTATGGGGGGAGCAAGCTCCTATGGAGAACTAATCTCTTTTGAGTATTGAATCCTCTCACGTGGTGCGCACGTGCGTTGCACGTAGCACTTGCGCATATGCGCATTATGGGGGGAGCAAGCTCCTATGGAGAACTAATCTCTTTTGAGGATTGAATCCTCTACCTTTTCTAAGAGGTATCCTCTCTTATTTATATGGGAGTGGTAGAGAAGAGATCTCTCTTTTTCCCGATGTGGGACTAAAAATCCATCCCCAATGTAGTAGAGTATTACTTTAGATTACACGTGCGTAGCACATTTGCTCATAACTTTTGATACCGGATGAATTATGAGGTTCGTAATATATCAAATCGAAGGATTTTTCGAGAAACTTTCGATACCATCAGAATTTAGCTGTTTATCATTCGGGAGTTTGTCAAAATACAGTCCGGAAAATACTGGTTCGCATTTTCTTCCTTAGATTACACGTGCATAGCATATTTGCTCATAAATTTTGATCCCGGATGAATTATGAGGCCCATAATATATCAAATCGAAGGTTTTTTCAATATGCTTTCGATATCATCAGAATTTAGTTGTTTCTCATTCGAGAGTTTTTCAAAATACAGTTCGAAAAATACTGGTTCACATTTTCTTAAGCGTATTGCTGCCATTTGATATCTTGGGCTCTTTTGCGCAGAAATTTTTAGCGTGAACAAGTGCCTCAGCTTTGTCAGAGCGAATATCAGAGCCAGGCATTGCTTTTCGATCGGGGAATAGTTGTATTCCGCCCCGACTAAAGTTCGACTGAGATAGTAGAGGGCATTTTCTTTTCCTTCCTCGTTGTTCTAGGCAAAGAGCGCACCGAGCGACTCATCCAGCGCGGCAGCATAGAGAATCAACGGTTTATTTAGAATAGGAGCAGCAAGCACTAGAGAGTGCAACAGATACCATTTGATACTTTCGAACGCTTCTTGACATTCGGCATCCCAGAGAAAAGGTGCTCCTTTCTTCATGAGTTTTGAGAAGGGCCTACATCTTCCCGATAGGTTCGAGATGAACCTTCGTATGTAAGCGATCTTGCCTTGAAAGGATCTTAGCCGCGTCAGACTATTTGGAGGGCGCATCTCTATAATGGCCTTTATCTTGGATGGGTCAACTTCGTTCCCCCAATGTCGGACTATAAAGCCCAGGAAATTTCCTGATGACACGCCAAAAGCGCACTTCAGAAAATTCATCTTCAGATCGTATTCCCTCAGTCTAGTGAGAACGGTCCTAAGATCTTGGATATGATCGCCCTTGGCTTTAGTCTTGACGGCCAGATCATCAACATAACATTCGACGACTCTATGGATTAGGTCATCAAAGATATTGGTCATTGCCCTTTGGTATGTAGCACCTGCGTTATTCAGTCCGAACGGCATCACCTTGTAGCATTATATTCCGATCGGGGTTCGAAATGCTGTATGCTTCTCGTCCTCAGGCGACATTTTTATCTGATTGTACCCAGACGAACCGTCCATGAAGGTGAACAGCTCGTAATTTGGGGTGTCATCGACCATCATTTCCATGACCGGAAGCGGGAAATCATATTTAGGGCATGCCTTGTTAAGGTCCCTGAAATCGACACAAACCCGGATCTGTTTCTTCTTTATTGGGACAATGCATGCGATCCAGTCTGTTTATTTCTCCTCCCTGATGAAGCCAGCATCGATAAGTTTCTTAGTTTCCTCGATGACCTTTTCTTCCAGCATTCTTCTCATTCTTCGAGGAGCTTGTTTGACTAGCTTGCCATCAGGAGATATAGCCAGCTTATGCACTCCACTTCCGGGAAGAGGCCAGGCATTTCTTTGTACGTCTACGCGAAGTAGTCGACGAACTCATGCAGCAGGGCGATTATCTGCTCTTTCATTTCCTATGACAAGAGTGAGCTGAAGTAGGTCGGCCTTGGTGTTAGTGTATATGCCCTAGAGGCCATTACTGTATCATACTAGTTTGTATATTACTTGATGGAAGCTTGTGATATTCACAGTTGTATATACAATCTTGCTCAAAATGGTAGTATGCTACTTGGTTTGTCTCTGCTTTAATATGTGCATGTGTTTCTTTTAGCATATTGCTGATATACATATTAGTAGAGCCCTTAGGATCTTTGCTTGATTACAAGCGTTGTGATGGCACTCACACTCGTGGGAGCTGGGTGATCTATAAGCACGTCCTTATACAGGTCCCTAGTCGTTGGACTATCAAGACAGGGCATCGATACTCCGGAGTAGACTAGCGTATGCGCTTCTCATCCCAGTGTGGGAGACGGTCTGTCCCACAGCCGTCAGTACGTCGTACTTGAGATAGTATACGGGTGCTCGTTAGGTTACGAGTACACTGGACAGGACTCGTCGGGAACTGTTGGTTGGTATTATACCTATCGTCAGTTATCAGTTCCCAGGTGACATGAGTACAGCTTAGTCCGTTGACTTGACACTGTCACTTCGCCTCGAGTGTGTTCCCACTGCACTTTGATTACAACCCTACCACGGCTCAAAGGAGTCGTGCAAACAGGTAGTTTTTGGGTGCAGTCCCGAAGCACTTATAAGCAGTGACGGTTAGACAGGATTCGTCTCTCCCGGTATTGGGGGTTGACATCGCGCTGTGTCCAGGAGAGTCATTACACGAGTAATCCTTGGCCAGGGCAAGCGAGATATACTGGTAGGTTTCCAGTGTTATCTCAGGGTGTTCTGGGCTTCACTCCGGCACGACTTGTACCGCTATTAGGGGACTGACGTTCACCGCCCCCCTAGGCCCGCCATGCGATGTATCAGACGAACAGACCGGACTGTACGGAGATTGTCACATACAGGCTCAGTAGGAGTTCAGATGGGGTTCACCTCGTCAGTCTTCTTATCGACATCTACCTGGGGACCGTTACGTACAGCTAGTGCCGCTTGCGGTCTGTGGTTAAACCCACTGCCAGCGTAGTGTCGAGTCTTTAGAGTCCCACACAGAGAGCTATTCGCCTTTAGGCAAAATGAGTAGAGGTCGCATTGTTTTGCGACAGGGTTCGTTCGCATCCGCGCACTTGTGCACGTTTGCTGTCCGGACAGTTTATACTAGCGGGCTTTGGTTTAAGCCGGATCCTAGTATATGATTTGGGATTGGTTTTTCTCATTGTATTCGTGTTCCTCGGATCACGAATGCGGGTGCGTATGCACAGTTGCTTGAGACAGAGGGAGGGTACTTTGATTAGGGTTAATGGCTATTGTCATTTTATTAACCCTAATACTTATGTGTGTATTATTGTTAATTGATATTAGTTTTATAATTGTGCATGGTTATGGTTGTTGACCATTTGACCTCCTTGAGCTATTGCCGCGCAACCGCGGCCAAGTTGGCTCTTCACTGGGTCGAGTTTGGTGCAGTGTATTTCTGGCTTGGTTTTAGGATTTTTCAGATGGTTTATTTGTGCCCAGATTTTCCAGAATAGAAATTTAATTTTGGGGGCCTATAAATCCGTATTTTTTTTCGAACTTCAATACACTTTGACTAAAAGGTTATATCTGTGATGTTTATATGTATTGAACGTCGGCTAATCGCTATATGTCGATTAGTCGAGGTTATACATATCTGTGATCTGTGATTGATGATGGTATGTGTATATGAATGGGTTGGATTGTCGCGGGTGAATAGCCGGGGTGGATGTGAGATGAGTGTTGCTTTTCTTTCATTCATTTGTAATATGTAAATTGATATAATATTATTATTTGTTTGGCCGCACAACCGAGTCGGGGTTGTAGCCGTCATTGTATAATTCTTTTTACTGTTTTTGCTCCTAGGATAGACCCATGGAGGGGGTGCACAAACTACCGGGTATCTCGAAGTACCGAGTGGCCTACTCACGGTGGTGAGGGAGGTTGCTTCGCTTCGGGTACTTGGCGGGTAGTTTGCCGCACCCGTAGGGGTCTTGGGTGGGGTATTTGGCTATTCACCGCGACCGTGTAATCCGCTTTTCGTTGCAGGCTCGAACGGATTGCGGATTCCTAGTATATCCAATGTATTCATCTGTGATCTGTAATGTCTATCATTGCTATATATTTATATATGATAACTATTTAGGCGTTGCTTATGTTTTACAGCCGCGCTAGCCCAGCCCCCGCTCTGTCGTTAGTTAAGTAACCTAACGGGTGATGACGGGGCCCCGTGGCGAATGCGAATGGCATAAGCGTACGTCATATTTTGGTTGTTTTCTGCAATGGTAGGATTAAATGATGGGACGCATTAAAAGAACTAATGCAAGAAAATAAACCAAGTAAAAGTCGATTGGAACACTTTGAAAACCACTCGGTTCTTTTCAAAACTAAACTTTTAAACGCGGAGCTTGAACCACTCCTTTTAAAAACTATCTCGTTCCATCGATTAGATCAAGTTCACTACGTTCACGGTTTCGCCAAAACCATTCGTAGCCCTCCGTCATTTTGTATGGATATTCAATAGTATTCAAGCTATGTTTGTTGACCTTCGTCAAGGCATAGTGATTGGTAGCTGTTGGGTGTTCATATGTTGCATAGATAGATGCGTTGGTTTGGGACAGTCGTACTACCTTGTTGACCTTCGTCAAGGGTATGTACGGGTGGGTTCGAATTAACCTGGATAATGACGGGTAGAACTTGACATGTGACTTATGATTTGTTGACCTTCGTCAAGGTCATAAGAGCATGGGGCAAAAATCCACATCGGGAGTTTCATAAGTACTGAAACTTGCTAGCGCAGCATACCATTTGGAGTGTGATGATTCTGGTAGGATTCCTTCGGTTTTATCACGCAATGATATTTGGATCCCGATCCTACTGTGAGTATATGCTACTCCTCGGGAAAACTCTCACTTAACGATCAATGCTATAAACTTAGTAGGTGTCTAGAAAGGTGTTAGCGGGGCTACGCCCACAGGGAAAAGAGGTTACTTAATTAAGGAACTTTGCGAAAGCGTTGGAAAACCTCCCTCGAAGTACCGACACTGGCCTGGCTGAACGGTTAAGCAAGTATTGTACGGTGAGAAAGATCCCGACTAATTCTTCCTTTATGGTTTGAGGAAGGATTCGAGAGACAGTGGGAGCCATCCTGTTTAGATAAATTAAAAACCAATCTAAACTTGCAAGAGCATCATGCTAAGTGTTTTCTTCTCTCTCTCTTAATTGCAGCGACCAGATGACCGCACCTAGGTTACATCTAGATAATAAGATGACTGAATCTGACTGGCAAAGGTCTGTCCAGATGTCCATTGCCCAGGACAAGCTGGAACACCTCTTGACTGATCCAACCCCTGCCGTCTCAGGTCCAGTTTCCCCTGTCATGGATATTAATATCCATATGACATCGGAAGAAGACTGTGCGAAAGCCAAGTGCCTCGTGTTAGCCTCAGTTGATGGTATATACCAGAGGTAGCACGAGAAGATGGACTCAGCTTTTATCTTCCTCCATAACAAAGTTTTATATGGAGAGCAATCTCGTATCGCAAGATATGAGACCTCGAACGAATTGCTTCCAGCGAGGTTGGCTATCGGGTCATCTGTAAGGGGCAACGTCCTTACAGAGACCAGCTCTTTTGAGCTCTTGGACCTGAAGACCACGTTGAAGAACGGGTCAGATGCTGACTCAGTTCATCAGTCTCTATCTACTACCCTAAAGGAAACTAGGGAAGTAGAAAGAAAGGGAAAGGCAGAAGTTTCAGGAACAGATGTAGTAAAAGAGGGATGTTCCTATTGTTACGGGAATGAACATGGGCAGAAGGATTGCAGGGCTTGTAAAGCCAGTAGCCAGAATTCGAAGTATGTTGTGGCTTCGGCTTTGGGTGTATTTGTGATAGAGAACTGTATGTCAGTTAACCCTACTTCCTGGGTATTGGATATCGGATCAGGATCTCATATCTGTAATTCGTTACAGGCTTTGAGAAACCGTAGGGTTATCAGGAAAGGTGATATGACTCTCAGGGTTGCTAACGGAATGAGCATGTATGCTGAATCCGTAGGGAAATATCATCTAGGACTGACAACTGGGCAGATATTGATTCTGCGTAACTGTTTTTATGTACCAGGTGCGATTTGTAATATCATATCTGTATCCTTAATTTCTAAGGAAGGATATGATTTTACTTTTGTAAGCGATGTAGTTAACATCCACCTAAATCAAGTTCTGATTGGGTCAGGTACATTACAAAACGGTATATACGTATTGAATCAAGCTCAGATCTTCAGTGTCCAGAACACACTTAAAAAAAAGTCTCCGGAAACAAATCAGGCTTTCTTATGGCATTGTAGACTGGGTCACATTAATGAGACACGGTTGACAAAGTTACATAAAGAGGGATACTTGAATCCGTTTGAGTATTAGTCTTATGCCACTTGTGAATCCTGTCTCATGGGAAAGATGACAAAGACTCCGTTCACTGGACACGGAGAAAGAGCAAGCGAGCTCTTGGGACTCATACACAGTGATGTGTGTGGTCCAATGTCTACACATGCCCGAAGTGGTTATTCATACTTCATTACTTTCACAGATGATTTCTCTAGGTATGGGCATGTCTTCTTGATGAAGCACAAATCCGAGGCCTTTGAGAAATTTCAAGAATACAAGAATGAAGTTGAAAAACAAACAGGCAAAAGTATCAAGACACTAAGATCTGATCGAGGTGGTGAATACTTGAGTGCCGAGTTTCTGGGCTACTTAAAAGAGAATGGAATTCTCTCTCAGCTTACTCCTCCATACACACCACAGCACAATGGTGTATCGGAAAGGCGGAATCGAACCCTATTGGATATGGTCCGTTCCATGATGAGTAAGGCTGAGTTACCGCGATCCTTCTGGGGTTATGCGCTAGAAACAGCAGCATATCTCTTAAACAAGGCTCCAACCAAGACTGTGCCTACCACCCCATATCAGATGTGGAGTGGGAAGAAACCCTGTCTCAAGTACCTTAAGACATGGGGATGTCCAGCTTTTGTAAAAAAGCAGCATGCGGACAAGCTCGAGGCACGCTCAGTACTGTGTAAGTTTGTGGGATACCCAAAGAACTCCAGGGGGTATCTTTTCTATTCCACAGAGAAATAAAAGGTTTTTGTTTCTCAGCATGCCCACTTCTTGGAAACTGAATTTTTTGAAAATCAGATAAGTGGGAGCGCAATAGAATTGGAAGAAATTCCAGAACCACAAGCTATTACTGAAAGCTTGGAAGAACCAGAAGTTTCAAGAGAACCGGTCATCCCAGTGCCACTCCGCAGGAGTAGTAGGCAGTCTCATCCGCCCGAGAGATACTACGGTTTTCTCATAGACGGGGATAGAGAGGATTGCACCATGGATTATGGTGAGCTTACTAGCTTCCAGCAAGCCATCCAGAGCGGCGACTCGGTAAAATGGATGGATGCATTGCGGGCCGAGATGGAGTCTATGTACACCAACAAAGTTTGGACTTTGGACTTTGCTCCAGAAGGGGTAAAACCCGTAGGATGCAAATGGATCTTCAGAAAGAAGATTGGTGTAGATGGGCAGGTTGAGACCTATAAAGCTAGACTTGTAGCAAAGGGTTTTCGTCAAAGACCTGGTTTGGACTATGACGAGACCTTTTCTCCAGTGGCTATGTTGAAATCCATTCGGATCCTTCTTGCCATTGCTGCCTTCCACGATTATGAAATCTGGCAGATGGACGTAAAGACGGCTTTCCTAAATGGAAATTTGGAAGAGTGCGTCTATATGGATCAGCCGGAGGGATTCAATCAGAGTGGGAGCAGCGGTAGAGTGTGCAAGTTGCTAAAGTCCATCTATGGACTTAAGCAGGCATCGCGGAGTTGGAACATCTGCTTTGATGATACTGTCAAAGAGTTCGACTTTATCAAAAACCCAGATGAACCATGCATTTACAGTAAGATTGTAGGGAGAACTGTAGTATTCCTCGTCTTGTACGTGGATGACATTCTCCTAATAGGAAATGATATTCCTATGCTACAGTCAGTCAAAGGATTCTTGTCACAGAGGTTCTCCATAAAGGACCTGGGCGATGCCAACTATATTCTGGGGATCCAGATCTATCGTGATAGATCTAAGAGGATGTTGGGACTCTCACAGTCAAGGTACATCGACACCATACTGAAAAGATTCAGTATGGAAGATTCCAAGCGCGGTAATCTACCGGCTTGTCACGGGATCACCCTCTCCAAAGAGATGTCTCCCAAGACTGATTTGGAGAAGGATCGCATGTCTATTATACCCTACGCTTCTGCGGTAGGCTCTATAATGTATGCGATGTTGTGTACCAGACCAGATGTAGCATACGCATTGAGCGTTGTAAGCCGGTATCAGTCGAACCCAGGGGAGAAACACTGGATAGCGGTAAAGAACATTCTCAAGTACCTGAGAAGGACTAAGGAGATGTTCTTGGTGTATGGCGGAAAAGACCTCCAGCTTGAGGCCTTTGCTGACTCCAGCTTCCAGAGTGACAAGGATAACTCCAAGTCCATGTCGGGTTATGTCTTTACCCTCAATGGAGGGGCGGTTTGCTGGAAGAGTTCCAAGCAGGAGACCGTTGTTGACTCAACTATGGAAGCGGAGTACATAGCTGCTTGCGATGCCGCAAAGGAAGCTGTCTGGATGAAGAAGTTCCTCACGGAGCTTCAGGTGGTTCCTACCATTGTTGATCCAATACCGCTGTATTGCGACAACAATGGAGATATAGCTTTAGCGAAGGAACCCAGGTCCCATCAGAAGTCCAGGCACATTTTGAGGCGGTACCACCTGATCAGGGAGATCATAGATCGCCAGGAGATCGAGGTAAAGAGAGTAAATACGGAGAACAACACTGCAGATCCACTTACGAAGGCCCTACCCCAGACTCAGTTCGAGCGGCTGATCGAGATGATAGGTCTTCGATACGCCAGTACATGGCCTTAGTGCAAGTGGGAGATTGTTAGTGTATATGCCCTAGAGGCCATTACTGTATCATACTAGTTTGTATATTACTTGATGGAAGCTTGTGATATTCACAGTTGTATATACAATCTTGCTCGAAATGGTAGTATGCTACTTGGTTTGTCTCTACTTTAATATGTGCATGTGTTTCTTTTAGCATATTGCTGATATACATATTAGTAGAGCCCTTAGGATCTTTGCTTGATTACCAGCGTTGTGATGGCGCTCACACTCGTGGGAGCTGGGTGATCTATAAGCACATCCTTATACAGGTCCCTAGTCGTTGGACTATCGAGACAGGGCATCGATACTCCGGAGTAGACTAGCGTATGCGCTTCTCATCCCAGTGTGGGAGACGGTCTGTCCCACAGCCGTCAATACGTCGTACTTGAGATAGTATACGGGTGCTCGTTAGGTTACGAGTACACTGGACAGGACTCGTCGGGAACTGTTGGTTGGTATTATACCAATCGTCGGGAACTGTTAGTTAGTATTATACCAATCGTCAGTTATCAGTTTCCAGGTGACATGAGTACAGCTTAGTCCGTTGACTTGACACTGTCACTTCGCCTCGAGTGTGTTCCCACTGCACTTTGATTACTACCCTACCACGGCTCAAAGGAGTCGTGCAAACAGGTAGTTTTTGGGTGCAGTCCCGAAGCACTTAGAGGCAGTGACGGTTAGACAGGATTCGTCTCTCCCGGTATTGGGGGTTGACATCGCGCTGTGTCCAGGAGAGCCATTACACGAGTAGTCCCTGGCCAGGGCAAGCGAGATATACTGGTAGGTTTCCAGTGTTATCTCAGGGTGTTCTGGGCTTCACTCCGGCACGACTTGTACCGCTATTAGGGGACTGACGTTCACCGCCCCCCTAGGCCCACCATGCGATGTATCAGACGAACAGACCGGACTGTACGGAGATTGTCACATACAGGCTCAGTAGGAGTTCAGATGGGGTTTACCTCGTCAGTCTTCTTATCGACATCTACCTGGGGACCGTTACGTACAGCTAGTGCCGCTTGCGGTCTGTGGTTAAACCCACTGCCAGCGTAGCGTCGAGTCTTTAGAGTCCCACACAGAGAACTATTCGCCTTTAGGCAAAATGAGTAGAGGTCGTATGGTTTTGCGACAGGGTTCGTTCGCATCCGCGCACTTGTGCACGTTTGCTGTCCGGACAGTTTATACTAGCGGGCTTTGGTTTAAGCCGGATCCTAGTATATGATTTGGGATTGGTTTTTCTCATTGTATTCGTGTTCCTCGGATCACGAATGCGGGTGCGTATGCACAGTTGCTTGAGACAGAGGGAGAGGACTTTGATTAGGGTTAATGGCTATTGTCATTTTATTAACCCTAATACTTATGTGTGTATTATTGTTAATTGATATTAGTTTTATAATTGTGCATGGTTATGGTTGTTGACCATTTGACCTCCTTGAGTTGTTGACCATTTGACCAACTAGACTTGTTGACTATGGTTGACACTTTGACCATCATCATTTCTTTTGGAAGATGCTTTTTGATCCTTGCAAATTGAAATGATAATGGTCATGTCTTGATTAACCATGACAATTATCTAGCTAATTTTCTATTTACAATAATTCACACATATTAGTGAGAATGGCTCACATTATTCTTATTCTATCATTTCATTTCTCTCTCTTGTCCTTCCTCTCCCTCAAGCTCTCCCCTCTCATGTATTGAGAAACACTTGAGCTTGAGAAAAACCCTCTCTTGATCATCTCTACTCTCATCTAGGGTTGAAGGACTAGCACTTCTTGAACCCTAGTTACTTCTAGCTTGGAGATGAAGCCAAAGGTTGAGGCTTTTGGGTGGATCTTTCTTTGACGGGAGAAGACGACAAGGTGACCTCCTTCCACTACTCTAAGGAGCAAGGAGAGAAGGATATAAAGCCCAAGGTATAATCTTTCTAGCACTTAGCAAGTTTCTAGTTAGCTTTAGCAAGTTTTTGTTTAGCAAAGATCCTTCAAAGCATAGTCCATGTTGCCTAAGCTCATAAAAATCCGAATTTTATTCCGTTTTCCGCCTCCCCGCAAGCACCGGGGTAGGTAACGTGGACTTACACTTGGGTTATCAGGCGTTCCTAAGTCAATCTCGGTTAGCTCATCAAAGGTTGCTTGTCCGCCGTCTTCGAGCTCTCGAGTGGCTTCTTCTGGCTCGGCTAGCTCATCTTCATCATTTGACTCTCCGCTGGCTTCACCAATATGGATCATGTAGCATGCTTTAGAATCAGGTTGAATGAAACCCATGCCCCGTCTATCTAGGATTCGTACATCGATGAGTGCTCGGACCTGAGGCATATGCCATAGCTCTTCGTAAAACTTCACCTCGACTCCGTTTGATATAACCGGCATCCGCCCCTTTGGAAATATTCCCACATCTCGGGCGCATAGTAACTGGGATTGAGGACGGCTCTTATGCCTCTCTCATAGGGAAGGCACGTGACAGACAAATCGTCCGGGGGCACAACTGGATTTGACCTATAAAACAAGATGCCCTTCTGTCCATTTTTCCTTCCGGGAACATAGAAAGTTTTCAGCTGGTCCACGGTAGAGACTGACAATGCATCGAGCTCTTTGCACATCTGCTCCGGCACCATTGTGACGGCTAGGGACTCTTCTGCAATATCGAAGGTGTCTCGTAGTTTCGCTTGTTGCATGGGGGTCCAGTCTGCACAGCTGTTGCAAGGCAGGTCCTCTTCCTCTGACTCTTCAGTGTCGCTGCCAAGATGAGGGCGGACTTTGCTGCTAGATGGGCCTTCAGTATCAGATTCTTCTGTATCGCTACCGAAACGAGGACGAGTTTTACAGAAGGACGGACTTCCAGCGTCGGACTCATCAGTGTCACTACCGAAATGCGGGCGCACTTGGGGGTTTTTTCTTTTGAAAGTGACAGTCGGCTCAGATTTGCTTTTGAGTTTCGGGGCCGCTCTTTCCTCAGTCAGTTGTGGCTTAGTATTTTGGGGGTTCATGAAGTACCGAGAATCCTCATATCGGACTTCATGCATACCGAACGGCTGGATGTCTCCGTAAATGCGTCTTTCTTCGCCATTTTTAGTATACTTCATTATAATACCCGGTTCTTTTGTACACCAGTATCTGTATTTTTATAAAGTTTTACTTGCAAAATTTATTTAATTATATTTATAATTATTTTATTTGTCTTGAAACCCTAAACCCAAATCCTATTACTTATTCCTTTTATTTTCCCATTTCCTATTTTCCCAGCCCTGCCCAACTACTTTTCCTTTTCCCTTTCTTTTCTTTTAGCCCGAACTCCGGCCCATTGAACCCAAACCCTACATCTAATTCCTTTTTATTTTTCAACCCCGGCCCAGCCCAAACCCTGCACCACACCCGACCCGACTCCCAGCCCGACCCGCTTCACCCTCCTTTCTCCCCACGTCTTCTTCCTCGCTTCTTTCCCGCTTCTTTCTTTCCTTCTTCCCACGTCGTGCCCGCCTCCCTCGCGCCCCATGTCCCCACGACCCCACGCGCTCGGGCTCGCGAAGCCTCCATCGACCCCGTCTCCATCTCGCAACTCTCGCAACCCTCCCTCATTCCTCACGTTCCCCCCTGCGAGCACCAACCCAACACTTAGCCCACGCTTTCGTCGTCGCCGCCCCCTCACCATCACCGTCTCCCTCGCGACCTCATCCTCTTCTCCTCCTCACCCCGATACCTCTTTCCCCTCTTCCCGACGACCTAACCAACTTTCCCCGACGTCAAGAAACCCATCCCCATCACCGGCAACCTCACTCTCGCCGGGAAAATCCGTCACCACCGACCTCCTCTTCACGTCCTCGCCTCCCCTTCTAACTCAGCACCATCCTCTTCCCGAGCACCGCGCTGCAACCCCTTCACCCGCGCTCGTTGCCGCGCTCGCTGCCATCCTCGCCTGCATACTCCCGCACCGGAGCTTCCTCCACTGCCGACGAGCACCTTTCCTTCCCTCAACCTCCATGATACCTCCAACGTCCCCGAACCTTCGCACCCCCACCCCGCAACCTCCATCCCCCCCTCTCTCTCACCCATCGCCTCCTGAGCACCACCGTTGCCTACCTGCGTCACCTGAGCCTCGCATCGCCTCCTCTACCACGACAACTCCATCTCTCCGCTGCTCCGAGGACAGACCCGGGCAACCCTGCTACCTAGCCGAGCCCTTGCTGCCACCTTCACCGAAGCTTCTTGAACCATCGCCGATCACCATCTCCTCTCTACACCGCAATCATTGTCATCACCATCGTCTCATCTTCCTTCAACCCAAACTTCACTGTGTTGAGTCCAAGCTCCTCTCCATAGCCGAGCTCCCCTAGTTGCTGCTGCTGCTGCTTGTGTCGTTGCCATCGCTGCCGTATAACCGCCGTCGAATCATCGCCAGGCAAGTGAACTCATCACTTGCTACATGCTATTACATACTAAGTCTAAGGATTAATTAAGCTAATAACATATATACATATGTACGCCATTGTAGCGAGTATTGTTCGAGTTATACCGGTACCTTTGTTGTTTGAACCTGATGTGAATTGTTAGGTATTAAGTTAGAACCCAATGATAATGGTATAGGGAAATACATATAGAAATCGTCTCGAATTCGGGTATATAACATAAGATCCCAACATGTTGAGTTAATTGCTCGCTGCAAAACCCGGAACTAAAACCTACTTTAAATGGCGGAACTAGTGATCATTAAACCCTTTTTTCTGTTCATAGAGGTACTACAGAAATTCGGTTGAAAATCAATATCGTTTCACCTATAAAATGTTACCCCCGATAGCCATTGAGAAATCAGGATTTTCCTGAACATGTCAGACCGTTAAATTCACGTTAAATCTTTTACAAATTGGATTTGAGCGTTCTATGGCTCGTATCGAAGCTAACAGATTAACCTACAGAACCATATAGTTTATATCTAAAATTGAACTAGTTACAATAGAGAAAACTGCGTAGAATTACGATTCTGGACTGCAGTCCAGAGAAGTAATTCCAGATAACCCTTGTTTTTGATTCACTGTTTTTCCTTGATCAAATGCGGAAATGTGAGGAACCTGATATCATTACGAAGAAAATTGAGTTAGCTTCCTTATCCAACTGGTCTCACTAGATTCCTCAACTGTATGATATTTTAAACATATTCTATAATGTCGATATGTTCTTCTGAATTATGCAGCGACAGATTTTACACATCAACCTTAACCTGACCATAAGTTCCTGTTGATATTGGATATCACTGATCTGCCAATTGAGGTGGAAACTTAACTGTAAAACCTAAATATTTTTCAACTATAGCATCACCTAATTACGATCCCAACTGGGATTAAAGTGTGTTACGAAACCGACTTCCAATTCTGAAATCGGATTTCAAGCAGTGAACACTTAAATTGAAATGGTCGTATCTAGCAAACCTGAAACCCGATTGGCACGAAACCAATTTTGATGAGTAGATGATTAAACCTACCGCTTACCCCTTTTACATTGTTTTGCTTAATTCTGCATGTATGATTTATAATAAATTGTGCAAGTGGTAGGACACCGACTGATGATATTTTGTTCATATCAACTATTGTATTCTCATCACATCATATAGATGTCATTGCATTGGTGACCTAGTGATCATGTGCATTACCCAGTGTTAGGTATTAGTGTTTGATTGTGGCAAGTACGTTAGTGTTAAGCATGAATGGATAAGTGAAAGTGACACGTACTTGTACACAATCAGCGGACCCTATTGATGTATTGCATTGTCGACGCCTATGGGACATGTATAAGTGTAACTATAATTGGTATGGGACGATTATGGAAGCACTTATATGGGTGTCATAGGTAAGGCACCAAACACTGTCCATTTATCTTGGGTATCAGTCGAGACATGCTTGATGGAGATCCTGTCTCCAATTCTCGCGTAGACTTGTTATGGACCGACTGGTATTTGAGTTTATGGTTGGCGTTTGATGTAGACCACGGGGTGTGGGATAGTTTGAGTGTGAGTTCAACAGAATCTCGGGAGTCCCATGCCGGCACATACAGCGATTCTGGAGATATATGGGGATATTACTGATTATTAGCGAGCGACTCGGGCCCGTATTCCCTTGTCCTTGGGTCCTACCCTTGGGTGGGGGATACTCACGAGTGGTTGATTCTCACACTTGGACTGACGATAGGTTTAGCGACCTGTACAGTGAGACCTAGAGACTGATAGGGTTAGTGACATTGACATGCATTGCTTACTGATACGATATACCTGCTTTACTGTTTACCTATACTGGCACCTTCATGCTCATATCGTCACTTTATGCTTTACTGTTTCATATTGAACATTATTACACCGGTTATGCTTGCATTTCTATTTATTGCTACTGTGTCGCTCTGACGACCTGAGTATGCATGCTCAGAGTGAGAAGTGGATTTAGCTCGGACCAGGACCTGACGTACCTCGAGGACATTGCGGATATCTGGATCAGTGACTTAGCGCTATCTTTCCTTGATCTCTATCTGGTTAGTTCTTTGTATCAGTTTTGATTTAGTGACTGCATTTCTCATTACATGTGCATTGATTACTGATTACCACGTAAAGCTAGAAGCCGAAGTGTCACTACGGCAGGATATTTCCTCGACCGTAGGAGCATGGCTGGCCTTGTCAACCCCTCGTATTCCATATTTTGGGAAGCGGGGCATGACATTCATGCATTGATGGAGAGTTGACGGAATGATGCCGTAATCGTGGAGCCACGGCCTCCCCAAGAGAATTTTATAAGACGGGTCAGCGTCGATCATGTATATCTTAGCTTCGGTCTGCAGATCCCCAAATTTGATTGGTAGAGTTATGGATTCCAGAGCTTGCTGGCAATTTTGATTGAAGCATTGAATGACAGTCCTTTCCCCTGATAGGTGTTGGACGTCCATTGACAAACTCTTCAGAGTTCGCAAGTTCATGATATTCACTGAGGACCCTAGATCAATCAATATGCGATTAATTCGGTCTCCGTCGCTGTACCCTGTCACGTAAAGCGGCCGATTATGCTCAGTCGTTCCCAGTAGCAAGTCTTTGTCCTTAAACGTGACTGCGGCGACATGCAGAGCGTATTGGGCTTCTTTCATATTGATTTCTGCAAAGCGAGCCTGATACCGCTCGGGGTTTTGTAGAGCGTGAATGTGAACGTCTCTAAGCTCTTTAGATAGGACCAAGATATCGTAGATGCTCAGGAGAGACGGGAGCTTTCGAAGATGAGCCAAGACTGTAGGGTTACTAGGCACTCTCATAAGGTTCTATAAGGCATCAACCATGCCCGATTTAAAAATTAGACGTGTCGAACAACCCTAACCAAGATCTTTAAACTAGAGATTAGGCGAAACAAAGCATGTTAAACACTTTAACATCTAAGAGTTTGGGATTACAACCTTTGTAGTCCGTTCCTTCACTTCTAAAGCTCCGTGTTGAGGTCCCTTCGCTGCGATCATCGAGTATCCGGACTCAAGAGAGGCTCCACGAAGAGAAAGATGCAGGCTTGCTTCCGATCTTCGATAACAAAGATGATCTACCTTGAAGTTTCTTTAACACAAGCTCCCACTCACAAATGAAGTGAACACCCTAATCTAAATGGCTAGGATAGATTAGGATGATGAAGTAGGAATTTAGCTCTCATTTATTTTCTTAATCTCACTCATTTTCATCACATACCAAAAAGCTAGAAAGCTTTTCATGCAAGGAAGAAGAAGGAAGAAGATGATCAAAATCCTTTTGTGATGAATAATGAAAAAAACCAAGTGAGGTTAGAAATGCAACCATGGGTTAAGTATGAAGACTTAACCCATGTAGAGAAACAACTATGGTTAAAGGGTTGGGTTGGGTTAAGGAAATATCTATGCAAAATATCAAGGTCAAAGTCAAAACTTCAAGAAGCTTCTTGAAAGCTTCATGAAAGTTTAACCCTAATCCAAACCCTAACCACATTTATTCTCCACAAAACATGTTGCATTTATAACCCTAACATATTACATTATATATCACATATACAATATTTATTGTAACAAAATAAAATAATACAATTAACATATATCGCATATATATCAATGTATTACCCGAGTGAGAAAAAGAATCTTTTAGTGAGCTTATATTAGTTAATGTAATTTAATATATCAAATATATAATTATACATTAAATTATCGAATCAACACTTGATCCGATAATCTGGCTATTTCACAAATAACCGATTAATATAATTTGTATCAGTTCATCGAATTAACACTTGATCCGATGACCCGGCTATATCACATATACCCGGCCGATATCTCATATCGCCAGAATCTAATACGGTATCACATACACGTATTGTTCTCGGTCCCGCACATATCATATATGTGCTCCTACTCCGTTTTGCCTGAGCCAAGAAACCTCTGTGTAGGGCTCTAAAGAATCGTCAATACGCCGGCAGTAGGTGATGATCATATCAAACACCCACAAGCTGCAAGCGGTCAGCTAAACGTAACAGCCACCCAGGTATTGAGCGATCAGAAGATCAACAAGCAAGCCTGTACATTCTCCTGCGAATCCAGTCAGTAACACTCCCGTACAGTCCGGTCTCTTCGTCTGATATGTCGCATATCTCGCCTAGGGGTGGTAAATGTCATACCCCAGTAGCTTGATAAGTCGTGTCGATATGAGGTCTATAACAGTTCGAGAAACTACTGATATCACTTACCAGTAAATCTCAGCAACCCTGGCCAGGTATTTCCAGTTATAGCCAATCGAACACAGCGCAACATCAACTCCCTATACCGGGAGAGACGAATCCCCTCCTATCGCTCATTGTCTCCATGTGATTCGAGACTGTACCCAAAAGCCACCTTTTTTCACGCCCTCTTGGACGTGGTATGATGGAAATCAAAGCACAGTGGGAATCACACAAGACTCTATGACGATCTCGGGTCTACAGACTAACCTGTACTAGTGTCATCAGAGAACTGCCATCTGACGTGAGGTATAATACCATCTGGGAGTTCTCGGCGAGTCCGTCCAGTGTACCCAGTCTCTACTGAGCACCCGTACACCATCCTTGATGTCAAACACCGATGAATATGGGATCATCTATCGCCCATCATATAGGTCAAGAAGCGCATACGCTAGTCTACTCTGGAGTATCGATGCCCTGTCTCGGTACTCCTACGACTAGGAACATTTGAAGGATGTACTTGGCGACTACACTGTCCCCACTAGTATGATCTGCATCATAGTCCTGGTAGTCAAGTACTCATCCTAAGGGCTTTATCAACATGTAACATAGAGACAATCAGAGTACATGTTAAGATAAAGAGCAACCAGATAGCATACTATCATGTCGAGCAAGAAAGTCCTCCCTATATATGTCCAAGCATCCACTACAATATACATCACTATGTACAGTAATGGCCTCTAGGGCATACATATAACTAACAAAGACATTGTAGTCCACCGAAGAAAGACTCGAATTTTCATGAGCCGGCTCTCCACCATCTTCTTCATTAGCGACTTGTTTTTCCTTCCCTTTTGGGGCGTTGCCCTGATTCGGCGGTAGAGCCCTGCCGCTTATGAGCTGGATTTGGTTGGCCCTTGTGGAAAGCTCCTCATCCTCTTCGGGAAAATAGAGCTCCTCCTCAGAGTCGCTGCCCAGATGGATGGCATAGCAGGTCACTATAGGGATCTCTTCATTGGAGTCTTCTTCTAGCTCCTCCAGAATCTCAGCTGCTTCTACAGGGAAGAACTTCTTCAATTGAATTAGAGTTCTTTCTTTCTGTTCATAGTCTTCGAGGGAATCAATATATTTTTGAATGGTCGATCTCCCTGCAGACTTTTTTTCGCGCCGAGCTGCGCTTTTCTTCTTCTTAAAATTTTTGGATTTTGAGCCTGATGGAGCCGAATTGGCAGCTAGAATGGTGGGCTCCTTCTGCCCTTCCCATTCTGTTCTGGGCTCTTTCCGAAGTAGATTTAGCATCTTCTTTGTCTTATTAGATATGTATGTACTCCACGGAGGTTGCGGTGAGTGAGTTTCACTTCTCAGGGCAGTGGGTTCAGCTGTCTTCTTCCAGAAGTCTTCAGCTTCTGTCTGTATAATGTTGGTGGTTTCAACTTGATTGTTCACCAACACTCTTAGACAGCTCGATCTCTCCAGTCTTGTACTGCTTCTCGACCCAATCTTTGAAGATATAGCAATCCTCGATCGCATGACTCACTACTCGGTGGTACGGGCAATATAGAGGATTGTCGGTCATTTTTGCTTCGTAAAGTCTTTCGACTCTGGCAATTGTAGACCGTTGTTCAAGGCATCTTTGAATATCTTGTGGACCTTGTCCCTTCTGAAAGAGTAAACCTTGTTCTTTTCTCCTCTAGTGAAGGCCTTTCTCCTCCTAGCACTGGCTTTCGAGACCGGTTGGCTTTGGATTCACCTGCCTTTCGCTTGTCTTCATTTTTGGATGCATTGAAGACATTGGTATTGTGGGAATTCCCGTTTCTACGGTTGCCGTCCCGCTTGCTTTTCCAAGTCTTATCTCTCTGAGAGTCCGGGGTAGACTCTTGCTTCGAGCGTTCTAGCATTTGGACTTTCTTGGTGAGCTCCTGAAATGTCTTGAGGTCTGCTGTACATAAGAATGGGACCATCCAATTGCTGAGGTTCCTAATGAGGAGGCTGACGGACTGGTCCTGCTCTAGCGGCGGTTCGCACTTGACAGTGAGGTTGCGCCATCGGTCAATAAAGTCCGTGTTGCTTTCATTTTTCCCCGGCTTGGTCCTCACAAGGTCAGCGATGGAGATTTTGTCGCTGACACTCATGAATCTTTGCCGAAACAGAGACTCCATTTGGGCGAAGGTAATGACGGACCCGTCTGGTATGCTTGCGTACCAGTCGAAAGCAACACCGGTCAGGCTATTGATAAACTGACGAAGAAGGAGCGCATCATTGCCCCCTGTATTCCCGCACGATGCTTTAAAGTGGGCGACGTGCTGATTTGCATTTCCCATCGCGTCAAATCTTCCGAACTTAGGAATGACGTAGCCGCTCGAGAACTCAATCAGATCGTACTGTGCGGGATATGGCCGCCCACTCCTGCCAATTTCTTTCTGAGCTTCGGCTTCGGCCACCAATGTTTTAACCTTGCTGGTGACCAAATCCATTATCCGATCTTGTGTTAGCGGGATGGTGCTATCTGGGGCCAAGGCGTCCCCAGAAGCGAAATGTTGCCGGCTTTCATGCGGCTCGCCCAATTTTGGACCCAAGGGGACATGCATCGGTTGCTTCGGGTTGTCATCACCTGGCTCATGAGTGGAGACTTGTGCTTGATTGAGAGGCGCCCGAGCAATTTGAGCCGTAAGCTACATCAAAACGTTCGTTAGGTCGTCAATTTTTTAATAAAGCTTGGCCATCTCTTTATCTTTGCTCCTGAGCTGTTTTCGAAGCTCTTGCTCTACGGTTCTGGGGCGGAAAGTCGGCTCTTCCTCGCTGTCCGAGCTTGACTCTACATAGAATGAGGGGTCTTTCTGTCTATCGGCCTCATTGAGAGGGTTTTCCTTATCCAGTGGAGGCGGATGATCTTGGGAAGCGGCAACCACATTCAAGCCAGATTGGGCTTGGGATGTGGTGGCCCCATCCTTGCTTTTGCTGCGCAGGTTGTCGCTGGGATGCGCGCACGCCATATAAACCGTATGGATAACATACCCAACCGTCTTATTATTATCGGCAGCTGATTTCACGGATCGCTGTCGTGGCCCTCCTGTTTCGGTAACAGGCAATCGACTGAAAGCGGCTGGTCTGACCGGGTTCTTGAATGGTGATGGCGCTTCTTTTCTGGGTTTTCCCTACTTCTTTCGTGCGGCACAGAGCGCCTGATAGACACTTGAAGAGACGATGTCATGCTTTCTCTTTTGGGGCTGGGGTACGTCCTTTTGTAACATTGTTCGGACCGCTGTCTTCTTGATTCTGGTGGTCATGGCATTTTTCTGAACGCACTTCAGAGGTTCGAAAGAATTGCTGACTTTTACGGCCGACTCAGCCGTCGTCACGGAGTAACCCTGCTCTTCGAACCTCACAAGATTCCACTTGGCCGAAGTCCTGGCCCTCTTGTTAGCTCGATACCTGAGCCGCTTTTGCCTTAACTTTTCTATTTTAAGTACTTGGCAGACTTCAGCTCTTTAGGAAGACGCCGTAGACCGATTGACAGAGAGCCCAGAGAAAATGCCTGCCCGCACGATCGTTAAGGGCACCATCTGAGCTTGCTGGAGCTGCTTTGTGGCCCCATTGGTGTTGACGGCCTTGCCCCCAGTTGGAACAGTGGAGAGCCATTCGAATACAAATTTGCATTTGGAGTGGGATGCTTTGGCGACTACAACGTTTGGCCTCCTGCCCCTTGAGGTCGGTTTGGCCGCTTGGTTTGCCGTGACCTCCGCCAGATGAGCGCTTCCAGCAGGGTAGATGATGACGGAAACAAATTGACGGGGTGGCTCCTCCCATTGCCGGCTGAGACTGGCAGGGAGAACCACGCGGGTATTGATCTTGACCACGTACGAGATCGGGGTCGCGTCGGAAGCTGAATTCATCTTAGAAGACATCGTCGTTGAAAGTTGGTTGCTACACGGAAAAAATATTATTTCAGTACAAACATCGGCATATATGTTAAATGAGTTCGCATGAACACTTGACCCGAGATATGGGAGGAAAGAAAGGTCCCACCAAGCATGCCAGAGTCTGTAGGGTGTTTTTTGTCACCCCGTTGAGATGGGAATACTCGCGTGCTTGTCAGGCATACTACAGATTCCTCCTGCCTAAGGTAGGCTGGGGTTTATTGATTGTGGGGATCCGAATCTGTGGCAGCTGCGGACTAAGCTGCCTTTAATTACCCCTCGCCTTTGGAACGAGGGAACCTCCGATTGACGGGTCAAACAGGTCATGCGAACTCAATGTGCAGTGTACGTGTGTTGTGCATTGAAGGGTTTTGGACATATCGGGGGCCCCGCAAAGTTTATGGGGGTCCCGATACCTGGATAGCGGGATGGGGGTCAAGGGGGTTAGCAGTCCCCTTGCGGGGTGAGGGGCAGCGCCCCGTTAGAAATTTTTTCTAACGGGGGAGGTATTTTTAGTGTGAAGTATATATAAAATGAGGGGGAAATGGCGTCCAAAAGACGCGTGGGCGCCAGCGCCTCACGTGCCTAGCACGAGGGCGCTGCGCCAGCGCCCCATGTGGTTGGCATGCGGGCGCTGGGCGCCAGCGCCCCACTTACCCGATTGACTTTTGGAGTTGAACTCCTGACAAAGAGGACAAAGGGCTTAGCCCCTGCACTGGAAGTTGTACTCCCAAAAGGAAAGATTTATTATTTTATATATATATATATATATATATATATTGAGGAGTTAAACTCCTAAGATATTTTCGGAGCTGATGAAAGGGGACTCCTTTCTTCTTCCTTGGGCCCTGGATCTTCCCCAAAGTGGGGTTTTTGGAGGTGGGACTCCTTCTTCTTCCTCTCGGTTGGTCGGATCTTGGAGAAAAAAGCGGGGGGTGAGATTTAAAAATCTCTCCCTTTTGAAATCTGATGGAAGATCCGAGCTCCCCTTTGTGGGTTTTGTGGTGAAAAACTATTTATTTTTGGAAAAAGAAGAGTTAAACTCTTGATTTAATTCAAAAAAAAGAAGATTTAGAGCCTTGAGGAAGGAGAAGGAGGCACAGACCCTAATCTTTTTTGAGAGAGAGAAAAAGTTGTTGAGATATTTTCATCATCTTTGCCTTTATAGGCTACACACTTTACATATAGCCCCTTGGTCTTTACAAAATGACATTTTGCCCATCCCATCCTCATGTGCTCATTTCTTTTGCACAAGAGCCATGAGTTTTACAAAAATTTGGCTTTATGCCCATTTTTCTTACATTTATTCATAAAAAACACCAAAATTATTTATTACAAAATTTTTATTGTGGCATGGGGGAGGCCGGCCACTTCATGTTCAGGCTTGACTCGGGCATGGGCCCACTTGACCTGGGACTGGGCCCACTTGGCTTGGGGTTGACTTTGACTTTTACTTGGTCAACCGGGGTGTAAATTTTTACCCCAACAAGTGGTTGGAGACTAAGTGCATCAGGTACTACATTCACCTTCCCTGGATGATATTGTAGGTTGATGTTGAAGTCCACCATAAGTTCTAACCATCTTCTCTGCCGCATATTCAATTTCTTCTGAGTAAAAACATACTTCAGACTTTTATGGTCTGTGTAGACATCTACCCGTTCTCCAAGAAGATAATGGCGCCAAATCTTGAGAGCAAAGATAACGGCTGCCAACTCCAAATCATGCTACGGATAGTTACGTTCATGAATTTTCAGCTGTCTTGATGCATAAGCTACAACTTTACCATGCTGATGTAGAACACATCCTAATCCCTTACCGGATGCATCGCAATGCACTACGAAACCTCCAGATTGGTCCGGTATTACAAAAATAGGTGCTGATGTCAATATTGACTTAAGTTCTACGAAAGCTTGTTCGCATGCTTCTGACTACACGAATTCTTCATCTTTACACGTGAGCTTGGTCGGGGGTGTTGCAATCTTCGAAAATTCTTCAATGAATCTTCTGTAATATCCTGCTAAACGCAAGAAACTTCGAATGCCCTTCAATAATGAAACATAACTTGTAACTCAACAGTTCGATACTTATACTGATCAGTCTTTATGGGCTCGGCCAGCCCCGGAATGATGCCGCTGACATCGTTCGTCTGTACTTATTACCTGTTTATTGCTTAGCGGTACGTCTCGGATTCAGCCCGAGAGTCTTGACCGTGGCCCGGGCACACACGGGATACTATTGAGTTATATCGACGATTCCATTAAATTGATTTCAAATACTTTTAGAATAGATAACCTAGAAGCACAGTTTTAGAATACACATCATACACCCATACATACACATACCTCATTGTTTCATATCTGTGTTATTCATTCATATTCATATTTACTTATATCATTGTTATTTTGATATTATGATGCACCAACGTCTGGGTTTTGCATGGCCCAGTTCCTCTACCTTTATCGCAGGCAGATCGAGAATATTTGAGCAATCAAGCCGAGCAATGAGAAATTGAACGTGTATTTAGAGATGTTTAGTTAGTTTATTTCCGCAGTTTTATTTCTTGATAAGATCCCATATTGGGACATGATTCAGATATTGTTTATTGGATTTGATTCGTTTTCGCTTATGCATTTTCTTGGCTCTATTTATTGTGGCAGATGGACATGTGTTAGCTGGATTATATATATTTTACCGTTCTTGATATCTGATAGACAGTCGTAATGTGACTGTGGAGGGATGATTCCTAGCCACAGGTAGTATGGTTGGCTCTGTCACATGCCGTGTTTACATATCTTGGGAAGCGGGGCTTGACATTGCCAATTATAAGCCACTTAATAAGGTGCTTAAATGGATAAGATATCCCCTCCCTAATAAGAGAGATTTGCTAAATAGAATTAGCAAAGCTAAGATCTTTTCAAATTTTGATCTAAAATATGGGTATTGGTAAATTCAGATTAATGAATCTGATAAATATAAAACTTCCTTTACTATTCCTTTTGGGCATTTTGAATGGAATGTTATGCCATTCGGTTTGAAAAATGCGTCTTCTGAGTTTCAAAATAATATGAACTCAATATTCAACCCATATACGGAATTTATACTTTCCTATATCAATGATATTTTAATATATTCTGATAATATAGATCATCATTTTAAACATCTAAATATTTTTCAAATATCTTGTTATTAAGAATGGGTTGGTTATATCAACCCCAAAAGTGAAGTTATTTAAAACTGTTATAAGATTTTTGGAACACAATATTGATAATGGTACTATTATACCAATTGATAGAAGTATTAAATTTACTTTTAAATTCCGAGATAATATTCTAGACACAAAGCAATTACAAAGATTTTTAGGTGTTTTAAATTACTTAGCAGATTATTATAAAAATCTAGCGATAGACGCAGCCGTATTATATAATAGGCTCAAGAAGAATCCTTCTTCTTGAACAACTGTTCATACTAAAACTGCACAAAAAATTAAACAAATGGTTAAAAACCTACTTTGTCTTCATATTGCCAATTCTACTTGGTATAAGGTAGTAGAGACAGATGCCTCTAATATTGGATACGAAGAAATCCTTAAACAAGTTGATCCTAGTAATTGCAAGAAAATACATATTTGATTTACGTCTGGAAAATAGAATCCAGCCCAATCTAATTATTTGACAATAAAGAAAGAAATTCTTTTTATTATAAAGTGTATTTATAAATTCCAAAATGATTTATTAAATCAGAAATTTTTGCTACGAATAGATTGTAGCGCTGCTAAAACTGTTATACATAAAAATATTAAAAATTTAGCAACCAAGCAAATTTTTGCCAGATGACAAGCTGAACTTTCAATTTTTTATTTTGATGTTGAATATATCAAAAGTACTAATAATTGTCTTCCTGATTTCTTAACAAGGAAATTTCTACTAGACTCTAATGCAAAGTCCAGCGAGAGACCAGGGACTATGAAGAGGTCGAGGGTGGGGGAGGAATAATAATTTCTCACATTCCCCTTATTCAAATTGGCTCAGGATGCAAAAACCAAAACCGGTCAAACATGATACAGAATTTGAATTGCAAACCTCATACGTTTTATCAGAATGGAGAATGCCGAATAAAATGGCATAAAGAAGTGTTTATAACACTCAACAGAAAATCTACATTAGCTTAGAAAAATTATCAAGTTCTGAGAACACCTCTGAATGAACTCGGTCTTTTAAGAAGGCTGTGGAAGAATATGAAGATAATTACTTTCAGAAAAATACTTTCGAAATAATTATATGTTTAGAAGGGAATGATATCCCTAAAATGCATGATCCGTGACTTCTGAAAGAAAAATACATTGAGACCAATTCATACGCTTCTCAAATAGAGAAATCCTGACAGATTTGTGAAGCTTTATTAACTGTTTCTAACTCGGTAGAGATGAAACATATTATCCCAATGGGAAAGAAGGAGGAGAAATAATAAACTTCTCCAAAGCAGTAATTAAAAAGGTTTATCAACCGCATGAATGGGCTCTACATCCCAACAAGGTCAGATCTTTCAAGATAGGCGTTATACGCCATGAATGCAATTACTGGGATTATATCCAAGTATTCAACAAATTTTTATATTATGAGAACCCGGGACGAAAGCATTGTAACGACTCTTAAATCTTAGTACGAAAATTCTTCTGTTAATACACAGAATAGAGTTTGACAGCCTGAGTTTGAGTTATAAGTCACTTTTGGTAAATAACAGTAAGAAGTCACTTATAGCTCACTGGTAAAACTCTTGCACTGCTGTGACGTATGCCCCGTGTTCGATTCCCATCAGACACAATTATTTTTCTTCTTAACTTTTTGGAAGCCCAAAAGATTGCACGTGTAATATACGGGGAAATGAAAAATTCAGAAAAATCAAACATGTGGAAAATTGTTTAAACAGGAATTTGATCAAGTGGAATAAATCTCGAGGCAGATGCCTCAAGATCGGCCGACCAAATTGGCCTAAAAACCAGCACCGACGGTCGAGATGTGGCCATTTCACCCCGGGTTTTGCATACACGCCTCTTCAGCTACCCATAACTCTCCTGCATTGTTTGATTTCCCTGCAATCAAACAAAGATCCTTCATTTCATAATTTAACATCATTTTTAATGCTTTTTAATCCAAATTTTAATTCCCAAACCATAATTCTCCACTATAAATACCATCATCTACCTTGGATCAGCACCACTCAGAAAATTATAGTAAAAAATCTCTCAAAAAGTTTCTAGTGCAAGTGGAGTTAGCGAGCAAGCAACTTCCGGCGAAGATCGAAGCAAATTCCGGAGCTCCCGCGACACCCCAAGGCCTCCCTCCTCTTCCTTAACCCTTTCTTGACATTTCCAAGCGGTAAGTCCTTTCCAAACACCTTTTCTTTTTATTGAAATTTTATTTCAAAACTTATATCGGTAAATGGAGTTAATACCGATATCATTGTACTAAACCTTAGAAACTCCTTCTCCTTTATTGTTTAATCAACCAAGTTTTTACACAATACTTGTAACCTTAAATCCTAGTGTTTAGAATCAAATTTCATCAAAATTCTCGTGGGAAACAAACATAGTAGAACTTTTTCATTAAAATACCTCGAAATTTATAAACACCTCTTTTAGTAATTATTAAAACAATACCTTAGGAAAACTTCACGGGGTAACGCTCTACCCCACACGCACACTTGGTTTCATTGCATGATACTCATTTTATGTATTTTCATTGTGAAGTATAATATTACGATAAAATACCACATAACTTAAAAAAACCGGATTTCTTTTAAAGCGGTATTTCCTATCTTTGCGATTACGTATCTGCAACCCTCTTTAGGGGACCCGCTAATGGATGGTGCGGATTATCGCACATTCTTGGGCTAGTAGAACGAGATACAGACCTCCTCACGGAGCATTTGATCTCAAAAGGATTTAAATACATTTTTTTAAGAAATACGAATTTTCTAAATAAAATAAAATTATTTTTAAAATTAAAATTATATAAAATTATAAATACATATTTTCAAAATATAATAAACCTATGTTTTTCAAAAATGAAAAGATTAACAAATGTCAATAAAATACCATTAAGATACCAAAAAGGCAAGTTTTACAATAAAATACCATGAACTTTCTAAGCTAAGTACTTATCACTAAAATACCCCAAATACTTAAAATCCATGCTCATGACAACCTCAAATAATACTAATCACCCTCGAGATTTACTTTTAAACTATATTAAAAATATTTTTTCATAAAATCCCCTCGAGATATATAAAACAATATTTAAGGACTTTAGTAAATATAGGTTTAAGCGGGATCAATTCTCTTGCCGGAGAAAGTGAGTGCTTGCCTATTTAAGGTAGACAACTTAACGGAGTTATTAATGGCAATTGTCTTGAAAAAAGACACAAATCTTATCGTCTATGTGCAGCAGTTGCCGATGACTTCCGGACCTAATTCAAAAGCTAAATCAGTTTACAAGTGTCTGACTCGGTCTGAGTCCAATTCAAACCTGAATCCAAGATCAAACACGAATACATAATCATGAACTTGAAAACTTGAAATCAAATATCAAACTCAAACATGTATACTTGATTTGACTTGACCAAATCCTGGTTATAATTGGACATGAATACCAGAACATAATGGTTGCTATTGAAATTGACTTGACTCGAACCATGAATACAACTTGACATGAATATATAAACACTTGACACGTATACTTAATATTGAACTCAATCTTGCAACTTGAGGTATTCATGGATTCAAGTAAGACTGGTAATTTTAACCGTAACTTAGAATACACGGGGTGTTGAGGTAGTTCATGCGTGAATCCAACAAAATCTCAAGAGTCCCCCTAGATCATGAATCCATGTCTACTAACACAAGCAAGCTATCATGAGGGCCCGTGTTTCTATGCTCCTGGATTATAGCCTGTTGAGTTTGGAATACTTCAACACTAGATTGAAGTCCAGTTACTAACACTTGATTCGAGCCCGTGGTTCCTACCCCTGGATTACAGCCTGTTAGGTTCGAGAACACTCTTGAGATTGGTTGACATTCAACCTTGAACTTACGTAACATTAGTTGACCCATGTAAAGACCTTTTATGACACTTATATTCACTTCATGTTCACTATACCTACACTACACGACCATACTATATTATGCTCATGTTATTTTGCCATGATATATATATATATATATATATATATATATATATATATATATATATATATATATATATATTGCATGTTATACAGAATTGCCATGCTTATATTAAATAACATAATTCAACACCATATCTCCTAGTCCATTGTTTCATGATATACATTTACCTTATCTTTATACTGTTATACTTTACACCCATTTCTTGGGGACTTACCGAGCGAAAATTCGCTGACGGGCATTCCACCCATCTTTGTTTCTTGGAATGTTCGTCAGATACTGTGGAGACTGAGGAGGCGAACACCACCAAGATGGAGCACGACCAGATCACGACTCAGGACTAGACTAGCTATTTTCTCAGTTTATGTATGCCACCTGTTAGGCATTTCTCGTCTTGTATTGTATTTACTTCCAGTTGAACTCATGTATTTTAATGCTTCAAGTTGAATGTAAATAAAGTTATTGAAGTTTAAATCTCATGTTTATTTCTTGTCACTTTATATTGCTTATTTTACGCTTAGCGTATTTATTCCGGAAAATGGCTTTTTCGAAATAAATACGTCGCGGACTTGCCGCGTCACCGTTTCCGTCTATTGGGAAGCGAGGCGTGACAAGCATTCTTGGTTTGTTATGATTAAACCTGATGTATTCCAAACTGGTTTTTACATTGGTGGAAAAAATTAGGAGCAAAGTTGAAAATTCTGTCTGAACAAGTTCATATCTTGTTTATGCCATGGATAGAATCTCATCCAATATTTCATAATATGGATAACACCTTAATCAAAGAAGGTGAAATTACGTTATACTGCTTTATTGAAAATAAGCCCCCCTACATTTGGAGGTGGAATTTATCAACAGAATTTGACAAGGGTAATATCCCTGTTCTTACCAGAAGAATCCTGATAAAATGGTTGCCATGAATTAAAGAGGAAGATATGATATCTGAAACAAAAGCGACTATCAAAAATAATGATAAAAGGATTAATGAGAAGTTGGCAACGGACAATCCTCTACAGAAGTTAAAAACTTCATTGCAAAGGAAATTTTCTAATATCTCCGAAGAGGAGTTAATGAAAAAATATCTCGAGCATATGAAGAAACAGTTCGAGCAAACGTTTGGCGGTTTTGATACTGTCTCTATATGCTCCACAAAATTTACCAGATCAGTAGAAATGAATGACACTTATGACTTCCTAGCAGGTCAAGCCCAAGATCCAGAAAAAAACCTGCGTTCCGTTAATCAGTTTTGGAAAGACTTAATGGGCTTATCTTTGGGCCAAGAAAAAGGAAAATGGCTTATTAAATAAAAGGCCCGATAATTATAACGAGTCTCAGAAACAACTCTATTAAAATGAATATCCTCACCAAATCGATCGACTGCATTTTGGTAAGCACACGTTTTTGGTGGGACCTATTAGAAATAACTCAGCGGAAAGAAGACACTGTTAATAATTCGGTGGAAAAAGGAATCTCATTTGCAGGGCTAAAATTGATAGTGACATCTCATCTCACCCCCTTCGCTTTCCACCTCTTATAAAGGTGGCAAAAATGGAGATAAAGGGACACTTCTCCCTTTCTACACTTTTCTCCGCTCTTCCTCTCCTTCTATAAAGAAAGAAGCCTTCTCTCATTGTAAAAGGCATCTCGAGACTCTGTCTCTCTCTCTCCCCCTCTCCCTTTCTTGTAATATTTCTGAAGTTTGTAATAATTGATAAATAAATAAATAAGTTTGTTGTTCAAGGGAAGCCACTTTTTTTATTGTAAGTTCCTCTTATTATCCTTCTCTTTTTTAAGTTTTACAAGTATCACCCTAATTAATCTGTGTATGTAGATGCGTTTAGAAGATTCATTAAAAAATAAATAAATAAAGAAGATGGGTTTAAAAATATGATGGGTTAGAAATGAAATTAGACAAACAACGATAAAATGAGAATGATAAAGAAATGATGAAAAACTATAGGTAAGTGATATAAAATCCCATGTTCTAATATTTTGGGAAATCCAAAAAAATTCCATATTCTCAAATCTTAAAAAATGTTAAAAGGGTATTATAGCATAAACACGTATTCAATTCAGGATTTGGGTTTAAAACATCAAGGTATATTTTTAGGGGTTTTCACACTTTTGGAACTTCATGAGTTTGAAAATAAGTCATTTCTCTAAACTGGATTGGGAAACAATTTTCCCTTTTTTTGTTGAAATAAAAATATGAGCAAACTTTGGAGATCGACATGAATCTACCCTCTCTGCCCGAGAAAGACTTCTATGCAAGGGCTTGTATGGTGCAAGCCCTTGCATAGCCTTTGGATGGGCTCCCTTCACATGCAAGAGGAGCCCATCCAAGGGCCCTAGAGGGACTTGCACCAAGACCTTCCAGGATAGTTTTTTCCCTCTCCCCACTTGCATTAGTACTTTCCCCTTGCGTTGTTGCCCATCAAATGATTGAAGGGACAAGAGCTAGTGCAAATGGATAAGTGTGTATGTGTGAGCACATTGATACCGCTATAAATGTTCTACATTGTTTCTTTAGATAATTATATAGGCGTGGCCAATGCCCTTCATTTGACATTGCGCATTTGCCATACTTTTTCTTTTCTTTATTTTTTGATTAACAACATTATATACACATATATTTAAAGAAAATTTAGGATTGATAGTTGGTTAGAAAAAGGTAATTTGAAAAACTTCATAAGTTGAAACCGATATTAAATTATAAAACACCGGCCATTTTACCATTTCAGAAAGAAGACATGGTTGATTTATGTTGCATGCCACATTCAAACTAATTCAAGATATAATTCTTCATGGTTTATCGTTCATTTTAAAGTGGATAAAACTTTAATCTCAATACTCAAATCATTTGGAGATAAACATCGTGGTATAAGAGCGGCAATTTATTGAACCCAAGGATACAATTAAAGATTGGGTTGTTTATTTTCATTCAATCTATATATCGAGCTATACAGGGGGATTATTTCCTGATTCAGTATCATAAATTATGGTCTGTTTAGTGAAAATGCTAGATTGCATCAAGGCCTTAAGCAAGTCAATTACGTTCTAAATGAGCAATTTATGTCGAGCAATTTATGTTCACCAATCATTGACAACATCCACATCCAATAAATATCATGGTACTAAACCAAGAATTGTGTGAGTTGTAATTAAGGCTTACATTACGAAAATAGTTGACTAAAAAACACTAATCAACCAATAAATCATGGCACTCTCACTTTCATTATAGATAGTTATTATTATCAAAAGTGATAAATGATTAGGTATCAGTCTTGTGCAACCAATTATTATCACCGACATTATATATGAGGCACATGAAATATCCCTAAATCTTCTCCCAATAGAAAGAAATGTCCCTAGTATTCTAAAACATGCACTCTCCCTCCCAAATTTAATTTATTCCTAAAATATCTTTTTTCAAACAATTAAAATGTTTAAATATAATAATAAAGAGAGAAAAGGAAATGTTACCTGATCGAAAATTTAAATGAAGAGAATTTTGGGAAGAAATGAAAGTTGAGGGCGGAAGTGCTGGTGTTAGAAAGTTACGGGTGTTTCGTGCCGTTAGGACAGAATTTAGGGACGTTTCCTGTAATGTAGCATATATACAGGGGGTGATCCATTGAGAACCTATCCACGCTTTTTAAAAACGGGAACTCCCGATCTACGACATATTTTAATGATCCGATCCGTTCAAGTTGATCACCCTACCCTCAAAAATATGTGTATGAAAAATCAAGAGATTTAATGACCTCTAGCTCATGCATTGATGAGTGCGAAAATGAACGTCTTTCGATAATGCAACATAAATGTCATCCGCTGTATAGGTTAGAGGCCTTTAAATCCTTTGATTTTTCATACACATATATTTGAGGATTAGATTATCAATTTGAACGGATCGGATCATTAAAATATGCCCTAGATTGGGAGTTCCCGTAAAATTGCTGACATAGGAGGAAATTTTCTCCTATGGCATCGAAAAAATATGCTCTCTGTGGTTTTTTCCGACGATCGACATTCATCATCTTCATCCTTATCATCTAAGATGTGGATACATCAAATTTCATGTGATTCTACCACTTTTTCACCGTCGAATTAGCAATATTAAAAGTTCTATTGTCAGTATACCGTTGATTTTGCACCTACTAAATTAATGGTGAAAAGGCGATAGAATCATATGAAATTTGGTGTATCCATATCTTAAATGATAAAGATGACGATGATGAGTGTCGATGGTCGGCAAAAGGAATGTAGGGTGTGTTTTTTCGACGCTATAGAATAAAATTACAGCCTAGGCCCCCCCTCTCTCTGTATCTAATTAATGCATCAGATATAAAAAGGTACTTGGCACCTAAAAATTGTCTAGAGATTAGTTATGATTTTGGCTAATTTTTTTTAATCCTCTTTGGCTTTTCTCAATCAGAAAATTTGACACTAATTAACAAAAATAATGATTATGAATTAATATGGTTGCTTGTCTTAAGCAATCAATTATCATTTGATCAATCTCAACAAAATTCAAGACTAATTAACAATATAAAAATATGAGTCTAAGGATGTGGCTTTTTGGTTCTAACTTAGTTGAGTTTTTAATTGTTTTAAAACAAAAATTCTTGGGTGTGCTCGTTAGTATATGATGTGCACGCAAAGCAAGCTGATAGTGAAATCAATTCTTTACCATTAAATTAAATGCTTCGAGCTGATTCCGTATTGATATCTGATATTTATCTAATACAGGTAGCGGTTTTCATTTTCAATAACTAATCATATCTATATCCGCAGCCTACAACAGGCCACCGGATACAGATATGGAAACACCTATATCCGTTTCATATTCGTATCCGATATAAAAATTAGCAATTTTTAACCTTTTCAAGTTTATATCTTTTCCAACATTCAACATGGATCTGTGTCGTATCTGACTTTTGCTTTCAATTCAAGTGACTCTCCGTATTCGTATTTGAATCTGTCTACGACTGCGAGATACAGATAGGATGATATTTATATCCGTTCCGCGTAAGATCGGTTTACATCCCACATTGAAAATTAAATTCAATGGGAAGAATCATAAGAAAATATTATATTATCTAATTTGGTGCTGTAATCACAAGGTGTTGTGCGTGTCATAAGAGTAGTGCATAATAGGATGGTATTAGACACTTGTATTGATTTCAAATAAATAAAGGCATGAGCTGCTCCTTGCTTCGTCAAGGATGCAAACCTGATGTGAACAAATCAAATGTAATCACCATTGAGATTACGTGAATCCCTCTTTTTTATGCACCCAAAACCAAAACCATGATTGATTATTATATATTTTAATGCAACATTTTTTATTTTAATTTTTTGGATACACGCTTCGCGAATCGGACGATCCCAATGCCTTTTATTTTGGTCAGAAAATTCTTACTGCTATTTAAAGGTATTAAATAACCCGACTTCAATAGCTAACAGTTTACTCCAGTCTTAACGATGCTCGAGTTAAAAATTATCTAGGTTATCTGTATTTGCTTCAACTCAGTCCTTTCTCTCTCTCCCTCCATCCATAACTGCACCAAAATCCAAATATTTGGACACCCAACGGGCAACGAGCACAACATATCTTCTGCGATAAAACTTTGTTTTCCAACATTGAAGCTCGTCAATTTGATCATTGGATGCCATAAAAACACACACCTCTACACCAAGAAAAATACCGGTCACCCCTAACTCAATCAAACACCAAGACACCAACACACACCATCAATCAAGCATAACTCATACGTTATTATTTCTCGGTTCCTTTTCCCCTAGGGTTCTCCGGAATAGAAAAGAAGAAAAGGAAAGAAAAAAACACTGATATAACACGTACGCGCCATACAACAAAAATGGTATATTTCAAGGCAACACAACTATAGAGAAAAGAGAAAAACGGTTTTAGGCCCATGGGACAAAAAAATAGCAAGCTTATATTTGTGGGGTTTAAAAAGTTAGACAAAAGTCCTTATATATCTGTTAACTACTACACATACTGTGTGTATTATTTAACATGCAATGTATAATAGTTAACAGAAAAAAAATTATGGGTATATAGTAAATCAGTCCTATCAACCCGCAGTAAGAAAGAAGAAGGGCATTTTAGCCGCACCACCAAAATTCAAGCCCCCTCTCAATCTCAACTCTTCACCGACCACAGGGGCATTTAGGGAACACCAGCCCATCCATTTCCAATATAAGCCCTGCACCTCATGAATTTTCTACACCATTTCAATTTCAATTTCAATTTTTTTAGGAGAGAAAACGAAGACAGAAAACCCCTAAAGGATTCAATCAGAAATTCACAGCGCCATTTCATCCAATGGATGTTGCGCTCCGCCTAAATCTTCCCCCTTTCCCCAATCGACGCCGCCCTAGCCCCCGCATCTCCCTCAGCCTCTCCTCCAAATCCCTGACCCTCTATTGCTAGACCCCCAAAACCCCCAATTTCGCCCCAAAATTTGATATTTTCTTGGTTTTTTTCGTAATGGGTTCTGGGGTTTCGAGCATTGCGGACGATGGGGCCCAGGAAACGGTGCTGGGGGACTTGCCGGAGAATTGCGTGGCGAGAATCTTGATGGGGTTTGAGCCGATTGAGATTTGCGGGCTCGCGAGGTTGAATCGGACGTTTCGGGGGGCTGCGGCTGCGGATTTTGTATGGGATGAGAAGCTGCCGATGAATTATGGGTTGTTTGTTGAGAGGGTGTTGGGTGAGGAGCTTGGAAAGGGGTTGAGAGGGAAGATGGAGATTTATTCGAGGCTCTGTCGGCATAATTTCTTCGATGGAGGTACAAAGGTATTAACTTTTTTGTTTTGTGTTTGGTTGATGAAGGGTCTTACATGCAATTTACCTTTTTCTTTCCGTGTGTTGTCATTGTTATGTGCATGCTGATTTTGGGGTTTGAGGAATTGCTTGCTTGATTTTCACTTGTTAGAGTGAATGAATTTGGGTTTTGATCGTGAGGAATTGCTTGTTTGATTTTTTTCTGTAAGCGTGAAGGAAATTGGACGGTGGATATTTGTTTGGTTATTTTAGATATAAAGATAGAAAGTTAGTATTTTTCATATTTGAGGTTAAAGGAAGAGTCTTAATCTGAGGGAGAATGACTCCTTCACTTTTCCCCATGATTTGTTTAGGCATAGAATTAGGTAGTTTTTGTTAAGATTTTTAGGCTTTTTCCCGGTAATTAGGGTTTCTTGCTAATTTGCAATTAATTTCTGGTTTTTTAAATAATGCATGCGAGGAATTTGAAATTTTGATATTATCTTTTGTGTGTGCATGTTTGAGAGAGTTTTGGTGTATATTGCTTGTTATTTTATATCTCATCCAAGATCTATAACCCTTCAACTGATTTACCAGAACTCGACGCCTTAAGGGTTTGTCTCGGTCTGGTACAAAATATCACTTAATGCGGATGCTATGAAGCCTATTGAGAGGCTATAAGTGTTGGATGAGCTATAGCATGTTGAAATTGATTGCAAATTTGGAGCCCGAGATCAAGAGCTCAAGATACGGCCCAAGAGTGAATACGTGCAGTGCATGTAGTGGAGAAAATTAATCATCAATTTAAATTCCAATGTTATCTCTTAGAATCCTATATACTCTATGTTGGATTAATCAATCAACATAGATTGGATGAATTAAAAAGTCAGCGGCTGCTTTGCAAAAGAAATATACAGAGAAGCCTTTAAAAAGGCCGCTGGATTTTAGAAGGCAATGTCCACGAGATTAAATTAATTCCTAGGCCAAAATTAAATCCAACAGAGCCTTCAATGAAGTCTGCGGCTATATATTGTTGATTTTGGTGGCTGCGACTGCGGCAATTTAAATCCAGAGGGGAATTAGATGCGGCTGCAACAGTGGCTAATTGACTGGGTGAGAGAGGGAGATTTGTATAGAGACCGGGCTTTGTGTTTGGGCGGTGATCGGAGAGGGTGTTCTTGTTGTAATTCTTTCTTAATAGTGGAAGTTTTCAAAGTCGGATTGCAGGATTAGGTGCAACTTGCGCCGAGTCTGGTTAAATCTTGTGTTTGCGTTGCTTGTTGTGTGCTTCTCTTTTTCAAATAGTTTGTTTGCACGCGATCTTGATAGATTATTTTTCCGCTGCGACTCTTGGTGTGTTTTGTGACTTTTTGGAGGATCACCGATATAGAAAATTCACAACAAGTGGTATCAGAGTATCAGATTCGGCGTTTTCAGATTATTTGGGGAGATGGAATCTACACATTACAAGATGGCTAAGTTTGATGGGCGGAACTTTAGCCTTTAGAGGTTGGAGATGAAGGTTATTCTCAAGCAACAAGGGGTTTACAAGATTGTCTTTGCAAAAGACAGTATTCCAGAGATGACCACGGATGATAAGAAAGAAAAGATGGAGGACAAGGTCTTCAGTTCAATACAGCTTCAGTTGGTTGACGAACTTCTATACGAGGTTGCGCAAGAGACAACGGCAGCGGGGTTATGGAGCAAGTTGGAGTCTATATACATGAAGAAATCTCTTACAAATCGTCTCTACCTCATGCAACGATTGTACACGTTAAAGATGAAGGAGGGGACATCCGTTAAAAATCACCTAGACGAACTCAACCAGATCGTGATGGACTTAAGGAACATGAAGACACAGATAGAGAATGAGGATCAGGCGATGATTCTACTCTGTTTGTTAACTTCAGAGTACGGGCAGTTTGTCAAGTCGATGGTGTATAACCCGGATAAACTTTCTTTAGAAGATGTCAAAGCAGGTCTGCACAGCGAGGTGTTGAGGTAGAAGGTGGTATGTGACAAGAGTACGCACGGTGACGCGTTTTCTGTTGGATACCGTTCAGATGGAGGCTCTAAAGAAAAATCGAGAAATTGTGATAATGACAAGTGCTTTATTTGCAAGGGGAGCGGGCATTGGAAAATGGATTGTCCGAAGCTTAAGAGGAAAGGTAAGAAGATGTCTTCCGGTATTGCAGCTGTGGCGGAGGATTTGAATGAGGGCAGTGATGGTTCGATTCTATATGTATGTGCGATTTCAAACGCACATGGATTGTGGATGTTGGATATGGGATGTTCATTCCATGTGACTTCTTACCGGAGTTGGTTTGCTACATATCGTTCAGTTGATAGAGGTTCGGACTTTATGGGGAACAATATGTTAAGCAGAGCTGTTGGGATTAGTGCAGTTCGGATCCGCATGCATGATGGGAGAGTTCGGACGTTGATAGATGTCAGGCACGTGCCAGATCTAAGGAGGAGCTTGATTTCATTAGGTGTTTTGGACGGGGTCGGTTATAAGTTCGTGATCGATAGAGATTCTGTGATGATTTTCAGAGATGCTCGTATTGTTGTGAAGGCGAAGAGGGTGAGGAATCCGTATTTTCTTCAGGGCCGGATGGTCTTAAGAGATGTTAGATCTTTTACTGGTTCAGGTGGTTCAGACTCCGTCAAGGTGTGGCGTCCACGATCGGACCATATTGGCGATGTGAGTTTGGAGGGGTCTCGAAAGAGGCAGTCACTTGGAGGTATAGAGATCAGCAGGAGAAATCTTCGAGAGGATTGTATTCCAGGGAAGAGACACAGATGGTTCTGGCACCGGTTTGTTCTCGAGATGGAGTCAGACTTTATGGTTGTTTCATTGACGACTTTTCGAGAAAGTTGTGGGTGTATGTTGAGTCGAAAACGGAGAATTTTCAGATTTTCTGGAAGGCTGTTGTGGAGAAGCAGTTCGGAAAGTGTGTGAAGGTTTTTCGTTCCGATCATGGTGGAAAGTTCTGCAAGTTAAGGAGGATCGTGCATCACACCATTTTTGATTTTAGGTATATTGGCGGAGCAGAACGGCTGGTTCGGACGATGTTTGGGAAGAACAGAAATTCACGGCTTACGGCTGGAGTTCCGAGAGAGTTTCGGGCAGAGGTCCTATCTACTGCCGAGCACCTCATCAATCGGTCATCATCGATGGCAGTAGACGTGATAATTCCCAAGGAGGTATGGACTGGAGGGGCTGGGAATTACTCAAGACTCGTAATTCTAGAAGCGAAGCAACATGGTACTGGTTATGGTGTCCTAGTACTAAGAATGGAGTAATCAGCCAAAATATAATAGTCGATGGGTCTGCGATGCCTCGAAGAAAACAGATTCAGTCAGATGGTGAGCAGAGAACAGGATCACCGAGCAAGGTGGTGTTCAAGACTTCAATCTATGATATAGATGAGGCGGTCGATACTTTGATGCATACGAAGAGTTCGGTACAGCCAGATGTGCGGGGGCCTATGGGATTTAGGCGCACGAGAGAGGTTGGGGATGATGCTCCGAGGATATTAGATCGGGAGTTCGACAGAAAGTTTGCATGCGAGATTCATGGCATGGATATTGTTATGGATGGGGAGTTGCGTCCGTTGCAGCGGTATATCGAGCAGGTTTTGTCTTGGTATTGGAGAGACTCAGCCTGTGTCTTCTCAGTTAGAGGCGCACTTCAGATTGGTGTCATCATCAGGGATAGCTAGCGATAGGGACAGTTGGAGGTCGAGAAAGGGTTACAAGGACATGGATGCAGTATCAAGTAGATCGACGTTTCAGATTGTTATCGCGGCATCAACATGAGGCATGATTGCTAGCTGTCTTGGAGACGGTTAGGGAGACCAAGTATTTACAGAGATTGTTGGTTTTGAGTGTTCCACAAGATGTGAGTGCTCTTAGATGACGAGAAGACGGTTATGGCTCTTACGAAAGTTGGTATCCATGAGAATCCGACAGTTGCATTTACGGGGATGGTTTCAGATTTCGTGTTCAAGCTGTGCTTGGACTTGATCTGCTTAGTTGATTGATGAGGCACGGTGACGACGAGAACAGAAGTTTCAAGTGTTTTTAAAAAGCGTCGAAATTGTGATGAATTTGAATCAAGGTGGAGATTGTTGAAATTGATTATAAATTCGGAGACCGAGATCAAGAGCCCAAGATACGGCTCAAGAGTGAATACGTGAAGTGCACGTAGTGGAGATTTAAATTAATCATTAATTTAAATTCCAATCTTATCTTTTAGAATCATATATACTCTATGATTAATTAATCACAAGCCTATATATATTGGATTAATCAATCAACATAGATAGGATGAATTAAAAAGTCAGCGGCTGCATTGCAAAAGAAATCCACAGAGAAGCCTTTACAAAGGCTGCTGGGTTTTAGAAGGCAATGTCCACGAGATTAAATTATTCCCTAGGCCAAAATTAAATCCAACAGAGAGCCTAAAATGAATTTTGCGGCTACATATTGTTGATTTTGGTGGGTGCGACTGCGGCAATTTAAATCCAGAAGGGAATTAGAGGCGGCTGCGACTGTGGCTAATTGGCCGGGTGAGAGGGAGATTTGTATAGAGACCGGGCTTTGTATTTGGACGGTGATCGGAGAGGGTGTTCTCATTGTAATTCTTTCTTAATAGTGGAAGTTTTCGTAGTCGGATTGCAGGTTTAGGTGCAAGTTGCGCCGAACCTGGGTAAATCTTGTGTTTGCGTTGCTTGTTGTGTGCTTATGATAAATTGTATTGTTTTGGTAGATTATCTGGTAAATCTTTTTCTAAGTAGTTTGTTTGCCTACGATCCTGATAGATTATTTTTCCGTTTCGATTCGTGATGTGTTTTGTGACTCCTTGGAGGATCACAGATATAGAAAATTCATAAGTGGTATTAGAGTATTAGATTCGGCGTTTTCGGATTATTTGGAAAGATGGAATTTACGCATTACAAGGTGTTCAAGTTTGATGGGCGGCACAATTTTAGTCTTTGGAGGTTGAAGATGAAGGTTATTCTCAAGCAATAAAGGGTTCACAAGATTCTCTTTGCAAAAGACAATATTCTAGAGACGACCACGGATGATAAGAAAGAAGAGTTGGAGGATAAGGCCTTCAGTTCAATACAGGTTCAGTTGGCTAATGAGATTCTATGCGAGGTTGCACAAGACATAATGGCAACGGGGTTATGAAGCAAGTTGGAGTCCCTATATATGAAGAAATCTCTTACAATCGTCTCTATCTCAAGCAACGATTGTAGAAGTTAAAAATGAAGGAGGGGATATTCGTCAAAGATCGCGTAGATGAACCTAACCAGATCGTGATGGACTTGCGGAACGTGAAGGTGCAGATAGAGAATGGGGATCAAGCAATGTATCTACTTTGTTCGTTGTCCTCAGAGTATGGGTAGTTTGTTAAGTCGATGGTGTATGGCTGAGATAAGCTTTCTTTTGAAGATTATAAGTGAATTGAATTTTCTTTCTCACTTATTAAATTCAGTATACAGAGAGCCTCTTTAATAGCCTTGAAAACAATAAGAAAGTTACAAACAGATTCTGTTACAAACAGATTCTAACTAAGTATAAACAGATTCTGTTACAAACAAATTCTGTTACAAACAGATTCTAACTAAGTATAAACAGATTCCGTTATAAATAGATTCTAACTAATCTGAGAAATATTTTACTGTTGGCTATTTCCAACACTCCCCCTCAAGTTGGTGCGTAGATGTCCATCATACCCAACTTGCTTATGAGTCTTTCGAACACTGTTTTGAATAGTCTCTTTGTAAAGATATCTACAGTTTGTTCTTTTGTCGGAATGCAGGGGATGTAGATGGACCGACATCCAGTTTTTCCTTGATAAAGTGTCGGTCGACTTCAATATGCTTCCTTCTGTCATGTTGTACGGGGTTGTGTGCTATGCTGATGGCAGCTTTGTTGTCGCAGTATAGTTTTAGTGGCTGAGTTATAGGCTGCTTTATTTTCTGTAGTACCCGTTGAACCCACAGAACTTCACAAATACCGTTGGCCATGGCTCGAAATTCTACCTCCGCACTACTTCTTGCCACGTCATTTTGTTTCTTGCTCCGCCATGTAACTAGATTGCCCTACACGTACATACAATACCCTGAAGTTGACTTCCTGTCTACGATGGAACGTGCCCAATCTGCGTCAGTGAATACTTCGACGCTGCGTGTCTCTCCTTTTTTGAAGAATAAATCTCTTCCTGGTTCACTCTTTAAATACTTCAAAATTCTATATGCTGCATCAAGATGCTCTTCTTGAGGTGAGTGCATAAATTGGCTTATCATACTCACTGCAAAGGTGATATCGGGACGTGTGTGGGAGAGATAGATCAATTTTCCCACTAACATCTGGTATTGTGGAATGTCCACTGGCGGGCTCTGTGTAAATTCTCCAAGCTTTTTATTCGGATCTATTGGTGTTTCCGCAGGTTTGTAGTTTGTCATTCCTATTTCTTTAAGAAAATCGAGAATATACTACCGTTGAGACAAGACAATGCTTTTCTTATTTCGAGCAATTTCCATACCTAAGAAATACTTCAATTCTCCCAAGTCTTTTATTTCGAACTCCTTGGCGAGACTTCCTTTTAACTGGTTGATCTCTTCCTCGTCATCTCATGTAACAATGATGTCATCAACGTAAACAATTAGTATTGCAATTTTTCCATGTCTCGAAACTCTGTAGAACATGGTGTGATCTGCCTGAGCCTGATTGTATCCTTGTCCTTTCACAAACTGATGGAAACGTTCGAACCAAGCTCGTGGAGTTTGTTTAAGACCGTAAAGTGATCTTTTCAATTTGCACACTTTGGAGCCGAACCCTTTTTCAAACCCCGGCGGAGGTTCCATGTACACTTTTTCGTCCAGGTCTCCATTCAAAAACGCATTCTTCACATCTAGTTGTTGAAGTCGCCAATCGAGGTTTACTGCAACTGACAGCAAGATCCGGATCGCGTTTAGCTTAGCCACAGGTGCAAAAGTCTCCGTGTAGTCGATCCCGTATGTTTGAGTGAACCCTTTAGCAACGAGCCTCGCCTTATATCGTTCTAGGGTTTCATCTGCACGAAATTTTGGTGTGAATACCCATTTGCATCTACAATCTTCTTTCCTCTCGGCAGCTCCTCCATGTTCCAAGTTTGATTTTTCTTATGTGCATTCATCTCCTCGAAAATCGTCTTTCTTCACTCTGGAGCTCTCACAGCATCCTGAACAGTTTTTGGAATCTCCACAGCAGACACATTAGAGGTAAAGGCTGAAAAACCGGGTGAGATTATTTTAGGACACAAATTTTGACATTGGATACAAGGGACGACTAGTGCATGACCTTGTGGACTTTCGGAGGGTTATGGGAAGATCCAACTCACTGTGATCCGGTTCTGTTCTCGAGTCGGATTCTTGGTGGGGCTGGACAGAGTCGGCCTCTGCTTCCGGAGAAGGATCTATCTCAATTAAATGTTCCTGTTGCGTTTTTTCCAGACATATTTCACGTTGTTTCCTTTTGTAAGTTTTAATTTCCACATCAGCTTCTGGTGGATTTAAATCCACTGAGCAAGTTGTTTTAGGAGTCGGTGGCGTGTTCATATTTTTATGGGATTTTTCCGGATTTTCTAATAAAGGAACCGAGTTTTCAACAGACATTTTCTGAGTTTTCAAGGACCGTTCTTTGAGTGTCCAGTGAATTTTCACTGTTTTGGTTTGCCAGGTGTTCAAAAGACTGGTTTAAAATGTCTTGATTTAAAAAATCTAGATCTTATGAATTTGTATGTGGGATTAAGTTGACTATTTTTGGGAGACTATATTTTATGGAAACCGAGTCTTCACTATTTGTCTCCCCCTGAAGAGGAGGCTTAAAAAAAGCTTTATTTTCAAAAAACAACACATCCATTGTGATAAATATTTTATTTGATAAAGGATCAAAGCATTTATACCCTCTTTGATTCGTGGCGTATCCAATGAAAACACATTTTTTCGATTTTGGATCAAGTTTACCCCTAGTGGGGTTGTGATCGTGAACAAACACGGTACAACAAAAAAATTTCAACGGCAGATCCGAGATTGCAAGGCGGCTTGGAGGGTAAAAGGATTTTAACAAGGCAACATGTTTTTTAAAATTGAGAATTTTCGGGGGCATTCTATTAATAAGATAGGTTGCTGTTAAAATTGCTTCATTTCATAATGTTTTTGGAACATAGTTGGTGAATAATAATGCCCTAGAAATTTCAAGAATGTGTTTATTTTTTCTTTCAACCACACCGTTTTGTTGCGCTGTGTTAATGCAAGAATTTTGGTGAATGATGCCTTTGCAAAAAAATCTCCCAAGGTTTTGTTAAAATATTCTCGTCCATTGTCACTTTGAAAATTCTGAATTTTTGTGTTAAACTGTGTTTCAACTATGGCATAAAAGGTTTTGAAAACTTGTTCAACTTCTAATTTCTTCTTTAGCAAAAACACCCAAAGGACTCTAGTATGATCATCAATAAACGAAACGAATCATTTTTTTTCCGAAGACAGATAAAACGCGGGATGGTCCCCAAATGTCACTATGGATTAAGGCAAACGGTGCTGAAGGTTTATAGGGTCGAAGTGGATAAATTGCCCTTTTTTGTTTGGCAAAAGCACAAACTTCATATTGAAATTGAGAAGGATTTTTATTCCGAAACAACTTTGGAAACAAATACTGTATATAATAGAAACTAGGATGACCTAGACGAAAATGTAACATAATCAATTTATTATCACGAGAAACAAACATGGACTGAAAACACGGACCTTGAGTCCAGAATCTGAATTTCACAATGAGAGAACTTGAATTTAACTTGACACTTAAGGTCTTGAGTTAGTTTTATAATGGAAATCAGATTGCAGGAAAGCTTTGGAACATGTAAAACATTAAGAAGGGTTAAGGAAGGAGTGATTGTGATGGTTCCTTGCCCGGCTATGGCAGAATATGAACCATCTGCAATTTTGACCCTTTTGCATAGGGTGTGTAGGTTGAAAATAATGTGAAGCAACTGGTCATGTGATCAGTTGCTCCAGAATCAAGAATCCAAGGAAGTTGATTGTTACCGATTTGGGATAAATAACAGGAGGGTTTTGACGGGTCTGCGGTGGAGTTAAAGAACTTGTACAGGTGCTCCAGTTGTTCCTTTGTGAATGGAGGCGATCCTGAGTTGATTCTTGGCTCCTGAGAACCATCGGACTCGATCTGCAAAGTGGAGGATACTTCAGTCTCTGTGGTGGAGGACATTATGGCTAGAAAAAAGGAACTGGGAAAAATTTTTGGTTGAGGAAAAATTTTTGGTTGAGGAAAAATAGTGATTTTTTGGAGAAAGTTTTACCGCTCTGATACCATATAAGCGAATCGAACTTACTTTCTCACTTTTTAAATTCAGTATACAGAGGCTTTTTTATAGTCTTGAAAACAATAAGGAAGTTACAAACAGATTCTAACTAAGTATAAGCAGATTCTAACTAATCTGAGAAATATCTTACTGTTGGCTATTTCCAACAAAGATGTTAAAGCATGTCTGCACAGTGAGGTGTTGAGAGAGAATGTGGTAGGTGACAAGAGTACTCACGATGACGTGTTGTCTGTCAGATACCGTTCAGATGAAGCTCCAAGGGAAAATCGAGAAATCGTGATAATGACAAGTGCTTTATTTGCAAGGAGAACGGGTATTGGAAAAGCTATTGTTCGCAGCGTAAGGGGAAAGGCAAGCGGATGTCTTCCGGTATTGCAGTCGCGGTGGAGGATTCGAATGAGAGCAGTGATGGTTCGATTCTATCGGTATGTGTGACTTCAAACACACATGGATCGTGGATGTTGGATATAGGATGTTCATTCCATGTGACTCCTTACCGGAGTTGGTTTGCTATATATCGTTCAGTTGATAGATGCTTGGTCTTTATGGGGAACATTATGGTAAGCAGAGTTGTTGGGATTAGTGCAGTTCGGATCCGCATGCATGATGGAAGAATTCGGACGTTGACAAATGTCAGGCACGTGCCAGATCTGAGGAGGAGCTTGATTTCATTAGGTGTTTTGGGCGGGATCGGTTATAAGTGCGCGATCGATAGAGATTCCGTGACGATTTCCAGAGATACTCGTATTGTCATGAATGCGAAGAGGGTGAGGAATATGTATTTTCTTCAGGGACGAACGGTCATAGGAGATATTAGATCTTTTACTGGTTTAGGTGGTTCAGACTCTGTCAAGGTGTGGCGTCCACGATCGGGCCATATTGGCGAGACGAGTTTAGTGGGATCTCGAAAGAGGCAGTCACTTGGAGGTGTAGAGATCGGCAAGAGAAATCTTCGGGGGGATTGTATTTAAGGAAAGAAGACAGATGGTTTTTGCATCGGTTTGTTCTCGAGGTGGAGTCGGACCTCATGGTTATTTCATTGACGACTTTTCGAGGAAGTTGTGGGTGTATGTTGTTGAGCCGAAAGCGGAGAATTTTCAGATTTTCAGAAAGACTGTTGTGGAGAAGCAGTTCGGAAAGCGTGTGAAGGTTTTTCGTTCCGATCATGGTGGAAAGTTCTGCAAGTCAAGGAGGATCGTGTATCACACCACTTTTGATCCTAGGTATATTAGCGGAGCAGAGCGGCTGGTTCGGACGGTGTTTGGAAAGAACATATATTCACGACTTACGGCTGGAGTTCTGAGAGAGTTTCGGACGGAGGTCCTATCTACTGCTGAGTACCTCATCAATCGGTCACTATCGACGGCAGCAGACATGAAAATTCCTAAGGAGGTATGGACTGGAGGGGCTGAGAATTACTCAAGGCTTCGTAATTCTAGAAACGAAGTAACATGGTACTGGTTACGGTGTCTTAGTACTAAGAGTGGAGTAATCAGCCAAAATATGATAGTCGATGGGTCTGCGACATCTCGGAAAAAACAGACCGAGTCAGATGGTGAGCAGAGAACAGGATAGCCGAGCTAGGTGGTGTTCGAAACTTCAGTCCATGTTATAAATGAGGTGGTCGATACTTTGATTCATACGAAGAGTCCGGTGCAGCCAGATGTGCGGAGGCTTATGGGATTTAGGCGCGCACGAGGGAGGCTAAGGATGAAGCTCCGAGGATATGGATCGGAAGTTCGACAGAAAGTCTGCATGCGAGATTCATGGCTTGGATATTGTTATGGATGGGGAGTTGCGTCCGTTGCAGCGGTTTGGTATGGAATAGAGACTCAGCCCGTGTCTTCTGAGCTAGAGGCGCACTTCAGACTTGTGTCATCATGAGGGATAGCTGGATAGGGATAGTTGGAGGTCGAGGACGGGTTACAAGGACACGGATGCAATGTCAGGTAGATCGACGTTTCAGATTGTTACCGTGGCATCAATAAGAGAGGCAGGATTGCTGACCGTCTTGGAGACGGTCAGGGAGACAAAGTATTTGCAGAGATTGTTGGTTTTGGGTGTTTCACAAGAGGTGAGAGTGTTGTTAGATGACGAGAAGACGGTTATAGCTCTTACGAAGGTTGGTATCCATGAGAATCCGACAATTGCATTTATGGAGATGGTTTCAGATTTCGAGTTCCAATAGTGCTCGACTTGATATGCCTAGTTGATTGATGAGGCACGGCGACGTCGAGAGCAGGAGTTCCAAGTTTTTTGAGAAAGTGTGGAAATTGTGATGAATTTGAATCAAGACGGAGATTGTTGAAATTGATTGCAAATTCAGAGCTCGAGCTCGAGATCAAGAGCTCGAGATCTGGCCCAAGAGTGAATACGTGCGGTGCCTGAAGTGGAGATTTAAATTAATCTTTAATTTAAATTTCAATCTTATCTCTTAGAATCCTATATACTCAATGATTAATTAATCACAAGCCTATATATATTGAATTTAATCAATCAACATAGATTGGATGAATTAAAAAGTCAGCGGCTGCTTTGCAAAAGAAATCCACAGAGAAGCCTTTACAAAGGCAGCTGGATTTTAGAAGGCAGTGTCCAAGAGATTAAATTAATCCATAGGCCAAAATTAAATCCAACAGAGAGCCTTCAATGAAGTCTGCAGCTACATATTGTTGATTTTGGTGGCCGCGACCGTGACAATTTAAATCCAGAGGGGAATTAGAGGCGGTTGCGACAACGGCTAATTGACCGGGTTTGAGAGAGCGAGATTTGTATAGAGATTGGGCTTTGTATTTGGGTGATAATCGGAGAGGGGGTTCTCGTTGTATTTCTTTCTTAATAGTGGAAGTTTTCGTCGTCGGATTGCAGGATTAGGTGCAAGTTGCACCGAACTTGGGTAAATCTTGTTTTTGCGTTGCTTGTTGTGTGCTTCTGATAATTTATATTGTTTTGGTGGATTGTCTGGTAAATCTTTTTCAAGTATGTTTGCACACGATCCTGATAGATTATTTTTTCGCTTCGACTCGTGGTGTGTTTTGTGACTCCTTGGAGGATCACGGATATAGAATTCACAACATAGTTGGTATTTGGGATTAACCCTTTGCTATTTCTTCAGTATTGATTAAGGTATGAATTTTAATCCAGATTGTCTTTTTATATTGAGAATAGGAAAGGGATCTGTAGACGGGCCTTAATTATATGATAATTGTTCCCAAACTCTGCTTATTTTGGCATTTCATGTAATATGATGTCATCACATCTGTGCTTTAGAATAAAAAAGATTTCTATGAGTTGCAGAAATTTGTGGAAATGCTTTTAGTCATACTAGTTGAATTCAGAATTATCTGGTTTGATTCTACGGTTCAAGTGAAAGGAATGAAGTCATTATATTTTGTTAAAGAGTACATAGAGAGTTTTAGTTGTTGTTGGTGGTGTTCTTTCTTTTTTGAGTTCAGCCGATAATTATTTCTATCGAAAGGATATTGTTTCTCCACGATTGCCATCTCTCCCCTTTTATGTTCTCCTCTTTCGTCCCTACCTTTTTTGGAGTTGTGGTTGAGACAAATTTAGTTATGTTGTTACCTTGTTTTATATAATATAATATAATATATTGATTGTAGGCGTTTTGACATATTGACTTTTAGAGGCGCCATGGTATACTTCCTCATATAGACAGACAGACAGACAGACAGACAGCACTTTATGTTTTACCTTCTTAGGCGATGCAGACCACAACACCATTAACCTCATAGTTATGGCCAAAGCTATCCTCTTTAATGGAGAAGTGGCTTGTAATCGGGCTTGTCGTTTTTTTTTGGACCTTCTAATTAGAAGGAAGTTATCCTCTTCATATTCTAATGGAGAAGGGGCTTGTAATCCGGCTTGCCGTTTTTATTTGGACCTTCTAATTAGAAGGAAGTTTCCTCTTATGCATACTTGTGGTTGAGCTTTTAATATGGGGGATCAGCATATGTGGTTTAGCTTTTAATCTTGGGGTTCAATATATGTGCGGCTTGTTATCAGGTACGATTTCTTAATTACAGACAAAAGCTGGGTTTTGTTGTTTAAATATTAGAAAGGAGGAAAAAGAAAGGAAGTAGAAGGTGTGTCTATTGGATTTTTTTAAAATATCAGGAAGCAGCAATAGATTAATTTCCTTCCTTTATTGACCCTTCCTAAAAAAATTTGGTATGTGCGGTTTTTGGTGGATTTGTGATTCTCTTTTCTGGGTTTTGAAAACTGTGGATTTGTTTCCTTGTTGAAGTCAATATTGGGATGTTTCATTTATCTTTTGAGGGGAGGACTGAAGAGAAGGGACGGGAATTAGAAGCGGTTATTTTCACTTTATAGTGTAGTTGATAAATGTTATTGGGAGGAAATTGCCTCTTAGATTTGTTTTCCTGTTGGTGAATCTTGAGAGTGGTAGAGAACTGGAACAGAAAATTCTTTGAAACTAGGCATGTAATAAATTCTAGAAGATGAGTCAAGTAGATAAATAGAACTTTGTGATTATATGTAGAAGTGATTAAACAGCAAAGCCATAGTATCTCTTTTAAACAGAAAGGAAAACCTGCTGTCTAAGAGATTCCAACCTAATCCAAATATTAGACAGCCCTGTTATGTGTAAGGCCTTAAATTAAATATGAAACCAAACCTCTTTAATTTGAACCAAAACTCTTACTGTGATAACGGCCTTAGTAATTACTGTATTCCCTTATTCCGTTATTGGTGCTATATACTTCAAACGACAGAAGTGAAACACTCTGATTTACTTTTGTTAACTTATTTTATTTTGTTGTGTTTTGCTTTTCGCTTCTTACTTCAATCCAATGTGAGATTTTTTGTGCTAAAGAATGAAAGTGAATGGAGTTAAATGTGGGTTTTGTTGTTTAGATGAAAAACATCTTTATTGGCAGAACAATGTCCCTTTATTCTTTTCTATACTAGGTTTAGACTTTGCTGGATTTCTTGCTGATGGATTATGACTTGTTTGATGATTATTGTAGGAATTTTGGCTGGATAAACACAGTGGTGGAGTTTGCATGTCTATATGTTCAAAGGCTTTGTTGATTACTAGAATTGACGACCGAAGATATTGGAATTACATCCCTTCCGAAGAATCTAGGTATAGATCCCCCCCAATCCCCCACCTCAAACACACACACACGTGCGCGCACAAAAAGAAAAAGAAACCCCAAACTCCAACAAAAAGAAAGTAGGAGAAAATTTACTTGTTCATGAAATATGAGTAATATACTTACCGTAAACATTATTCTATATTTTCTTATTTTTGAAAGATGATTAATTTACTATCATTCACTGTGGGTCAGTTAATGTGTTCACCATGCATACTTGCACTATGCATTATGATAATAGCATTTGCGAAAGTGAGCTTATGTATAATTGCTCTTATACTTGTGCCGAATTTACTTTCTCTTATTCTTCTTGTTTTCTGGAGAATAATGTCCTTGAGAATTTCAGTATATCGTATTTTCTGTTCTTTTTCTCCCTTCTTCCCTTTGTGTAATTCTAAGCGTAGAATTTAGTCTTTTATTTTGAAACCCTCTTGATTTTCCTGCTGAGCATATGTTAAGATTTGGTGTTATAGTACCTGTCTTATTTGCTGCAATAGAAAAGGCATCATTTGTTGACGCAACATCTATTGCAAGTTAATAACTTCTAGTTTACTGGGTTCTCCATGATTGTCGAATCCGAAGCGCATTTTGTGTCTGGTTGAATGAAAAACAAGTGGAAATGCATCATGGAAATTTCAATGTGGGGATGATGTGACATTTAATACATTTATTAAATGTCGCAAAAAAAAAACTTTTTACTACCCACTTTGTATCCATGTAGGCTACAAGGATTCAAACTTGGTAGAATCCAAGTCGCAATTACATATCTCAAAGTTGCAGGATTTCTGCAGCCAAATTGTTTGTGAAAAATGCTGCTGATGTATGTTGCATTTTCCAACTTCATTTCTATTTCTTAAAATATGACTAACCAGACAATGCAAAAAGGAATTTTTAAATTAAAATTTGCGACAAAAGCTGCATGCGGCTCCATTTATAACAACTAAACAATCATGGTACATTAATAGAGAAATTGAAGGAAGCTGAACCATCTCATTTCCAGGTTCCGAACTGTAGCATACCTCCAACAAATTTGGTGGTTGGAAGTCGGTGGAGAAATTGAATTCCCCTTCCCGAAAGGCACCTACAGCCTCTTCTTCCGCCTCCACCTCGGCCTTCCTTCAAGGCGTCTCGGCCGTCGGATTTGCAGCCCCAAGCACATCCATGGCTGGGATCTCAAGCCCGTCTGGTTCCAGCTCTCCACATCAGATGGGCAAAAAGCTCAGTCCAAATGTTATTTGGAAGTGCCTGGGACTTGGATCCTGTACCATGTAGGAGATTTTGATGTACAGAAATCCGGAGAGATGACCAAAGTTAAATTCTCGATGACACAGATAGATTGCACACACACAAAAGGGGGCCTTTGTGTAGATTCTGTGTCTATATATCCTAAAGGGTTTGAACAGAAGGACATTTGAGCCCCATTAGATAGATGTTTGGGCGACACATCTGTATATGGTCATTTGTATCCATTTTTAGAGTGTCTAAATACCACGAACGTGTTTTGTAAGATCCTGTGAGATGTAGTGCTAGACTGCTAGGGTTGTTCATGCGTGGGCTTCTGGTTGATGCTTTGCTTTGTATGATGGGGATAATATTTTCCCTTTGTAAGATGCATTCAATATTCATTATTGTCACATTGTTCTAATTGAACAAAATTTAAGCCCTCAGGCTTTGAACTGCTGTACTTGTGTGTTAATAATAATTTTGGTAATCCAGAGGCATCTTGTGTCAATTTAGCAAAAGCAGAACAGAGCTTTTAATAATTTTAGGTTTGATTCAAGAAGTTGTTTCAATACTGTTGTCTGATAAGATGAATTATTCACAGGAAGTTGCTTTGCAATCCTTTAAAGCTTATGTGAACTGTTCTTTGCATGGGTTGGATTGTTCAAATTGAACTGCTAGGAACGGTTCAGTGACAATCACTTGGTGGTTTTATTCTTCATAATTTGGTGAGTTTTTAAGTACTCCGGCAACTAAAAGTACTCTTTAATCGACAAATCTGAATAAGTAGGGTAGATTATTCACTGTTCGACTGTTCAAACGTTTTGCCTCTTGAAAACTCATCTGCAGCGCAATCACCAATCAATTTAGTAGTCATATTGTTCAATGTGGTGGTTTGACTCTTCGACTAATCAACGCTCGGCTTCTTGAAAACTCATCTGTTTAGCAAATTGATACGATCGATCAATTTATTAGCCATCTTGTTCAATAGGGCGGTTTGACTGTCAACTAAGTAGTGTTTTTTGTGCTCGAAATAATCTTGCATTTGCTTGGCCACATGACCTCACACACCTAACTAATATCATAGCTCACATTCTTCAGGCAATAAATTGGCTATACATAATTGGACAGAATCTCCACCTTGACTTGCATTGGTCTTGCAGCCTCACGTGTATCTACCACATTTACTGAGGATTTTATTACCAATTGTAGCAGTGCACAATGTAGGTTGCAACTTACGTGACACGTATTGGACGACACACCGTATATGTATCATTGGATATGCATCCTATGTGTCTTGTACTTGTTTCTAGCATGTTATAGACGCACTGTTGTAATGTTTATTAAACGTCTTGCTTTTTTAAGAAAGGCTTGTTAATCACCTGTCTTATCATCTACTTTATTTGATATTTTTGATGTGCAATTTGATGAGTGCATATGATTGTATGTTGTTATTATGAGTGTCTTTTAAATACTAGACTTGTTAATTTTCTAGTTTCATGTTGCTGCAGTAGTTTGGTATATTATTTCTTTTATAAAATTACACACAAACACATATATACAACACACGCACGCTCGCGCACACACTATCTATTGCCGTGTCCATATATCCTATATTTTGTGATTTTGCCGTGTTGCCATATCATATTGTGTTGTGTTCATGTCCCCGTGTTTGTATAACTATGGAATAAAGAGGCAATAGGAGAGAATTCCCTCATACGGCGTCGAAAAATACACGTTCCACCATTTTTTTCCGACAATCGGCACTATCTATCTTGATCTTCATCATCTCATATGTCGATACACCAAATTTCATGTGATTGTAACTCCTTTTCACTGTTGATTTAGTGGGTGCGAAATTAACGGTTTACCAACAATAGAATTTTTTACATAGTTAAAGCGCACGAGAAGTTAGAAATAAATAATGGTTTTTTTGATAATAGAATATTTTTAGTATTTTTACATCACTAAATCAACAGCGGTACGATGTTAAAATCACATGAAATTTTGTATAACTGCGTATTATGATGAAAATCAAGATGGACGGTGCTGGAGAAATAGTGGAGGGGTGAATTTTTTTGATGCCATAAGAGGGTTTCCCTCTTGGGGATTTTGTCCCCCTCCCCGCTCCACACAGTAAGGCTAATTTACTTTCATGGCATAACCAACTTAATTATGTTCTTTGGATAATTAATATATGTGACCCTCATGTATGAATAAAGGACGCATACATTTTGTTATTTATAAGGAGAGAATGTAGAAAATCTTTGTAATTAAATAGAGAATTGATTAATACAAGGAAAGGGAAAATCTCTTAGGATATTTACAAGATTTTTTACTTTCTCTTTCCTTATAAATGACAAAGTATCACTACCATATCCATGAATGAGGAGTAAATAGAGTAATTATCCACATGACGTAACTAAGTTGATTATGCCCTTGAAGTAAATCATCGTTTATCTATACACACTTACTCTCTCTCTCTCACACACACACCCGCATAGAGGATGCGGAGTATATAGTCCCATTATAGGAATTTCCTACAGTTGCGGGATATATGACAATACACTATTCTTGGGTTTTCCGCATTTCACCCTTTTTAAATCAAGTGTAATTAATGCTAGTAGGTGCAAGATAATCATACATATGAATGAATTAAGGGATCGTATTGTGTCATGTCATACGCCAATATAGGAATTCCTATAGTGCCACTTTATATCTGTTTTTTTCATATATATGTATGCGCGCGCGCACACACACCAGGGCACGGTAGGGAATTTACTACCGCGACACATCTAAAAGTCAACTATCCGTTGATATTTTTGATGATCAGATTCAACAATGTTGATTAATATGTCCTTAAATATATGTTTATCAATTTTCATGTCATTTGGACACTATATATACTAGTGTTTTGCATGTGCGATGCATGTTATCTGTATTGAGAGAGAAATTTGTGGAGTTAGTTATTGGAAAAAATGTGTAGGGTTAGTTACGGTTACAATTTGAGATCGATTTTTTAAATGTTTTTTTAATGAATTTCTCTTACAAATTAGATAATTAAGGTTCCAAATCAATTTCAAAATTGGAGATAACTTACTTTTTGCACTAATACACACACATGTATATATAGATACATGTGTGTATACATACGCGTGTATGTATATATACATGTATATTTATATACATACATGTGTATGTATGTGTACATGCATACATAGTTACATATGTGTGTGTGTGTACATGCATACATATACATACATATGTATGTGTACATGCATACATATACATACATATTTGTGTGTGTGGGGGGGTGTAATGGAGGACAAAGGTCCTAAGAGAATATTTCCTTTTATGACGTCAAAAAAGCATACCCTCAGTTTGTTTCGACGATCGGCATCCACCATTTTCATATTCATGGGCTAAGATGTATATACACCAAATTTTATTTGACGCTAACATTTCTTCATCGTTGATTTAGTGGATGCAAATTTAATGGCTTTTCGATAATAAAACATTTTAAGATTTTTCAGATCACTAGATCAATGGTGAAAAGGCGTTAGAATCACAGGAAATTTGGTGTATATCTACATATTAGATGATAAGGATTAAGATAGATGGTGCTGATCGTCGAGAAAAGCGGTGGAGGGTATAGTTTTTCGGCTCCCTCATGAGGCCTGTGGATATTATTCTCTATACACACAAACCTCTCTCTCTCTCTCTATATATATATATATATATATATATATAGAGAGAGAGAGAGAGAGAGAGAGAGAGAGAGGTGCCATAGGAGGGAAGTTTCTCTTATGGCGTCAAAAAAATACACCCTCCACGATTTTATCGGACTATCGGCACTCATTATCTTTATCCTTATCATCTAAGATGTGGATACTCCAAATTTCATATGATTCTACCATCTTTTCACCATTGAATTAGCAATATAAAAAGTTGTATTGTTGGTAAACCGTTAATTTTGCATCCACGAAATCAACGGTGAAAAGGCGATAGAATTGCATGAAATTTAGTGTATCTACATCTTAGATGACAGGGATGAAGATGATGGATGCCGATCGTCGGAAAAAATGGAATGTATTTTTCTGATGCCATAAGGGGAAATTCCCTCCTATGACCTCTTTCCTACATTATTCTCTCTCTCTCTCTCTCTCAATATATATATATATATATATATATATAGTGTGTGTGTGTGTACATGTATATGTGCGTGCATGTGCGTGCATGTGTGTGAGAGAGAGAGAGAGCCAATTTGATAAAGATGTTCAATGAGTACATGTACCTATTTCAAGGTGAATTCCTAAGCTGATTACATGCATCTATTTCGAGGTGAAATTCTAACTTAAATGTATAGTTTTTCCTGTATTAGATTTGCACATTAATGTACTTTGTTTTATATATTACATGCACCTATTTCAAGGTGCATTTCTCACCTATTTGCATGCATGATTTTCCTGTGAAGGATTTGCCTATTCATGTATTTTGTTCCAATAATATATTCATCAATAAATGAAAAAAAGAAAATTTGGAATGCAAATTAAGCCAGAATAGATATTATAGATACGGACACCTGATGTACCAATGTTCGGTTTAAAGCTTTCGAAAATGTTACATATTATAAATTGAAGGGCAGGGCACTCTCAAGCTATTCAATCTATTGGTCAATAATTCTTCCTATGATACACAATGGAGAATTTCACTTTAATCTCTATACACTGGGGAAGGCTACAACATTATAGGATTTTGCTGGCAATTCAAATCTTAAGGACCAGGACCCGATCCTAAATATATTTGATTGTAAAGGTTAGAAATCTCTCTCTCTCTCTCTCTCTCATCTCTATACACTGGGGAAGGCTACAACATTACAGATGTTTTTTTTATTAAACTAATCTTGAATTATAACTTTTCTTTTCCGTACTTGCAAATAGTTTCTGCAACAAGCCTGCAAGAAAATGCACCCACAAGAGGAGCAATAAAAATACATTGGACGTGATAAATCAATTGGACAGAAGGCCTCTATATTGGTCAAGCTATGGAAACATTTATCCTAGTGCACCAGAGAATCTCACTTACTAGTTAAAGTCCAATTTGTGTGTTATTGGTGAATAAAGATACGGCCATTTAAAGGTTAAAGTCCAGAGAATCTCCACTTCCTTCAACAAACAGGTGCGACATGCACCGACAAGCATCCCATCACCCGGTGCGACATTCACCGACGAGCATCTACTTCATTTGTCCCGCGCTACATGTAAAGCTCGGTGTGACATACATCGCCAAGCAACTCCTTCACTTTCCGCCAATCAGAGTATCGGCACAATAAAATCGGCACGACATGTATTAATTGCGAACATCCTCAGTCCCATCCCACTTGAAAGTTCCATCAGCACGATTTAGTCTTAAATCCCAAACGCAGCTCCATCAAGAAATACGCCGCTCATTAGAAAAATCCGCATAGAAGCGAAAAAACCCGACCATGGAAAGTCTTAATCAAACTCCGAAGCCTCCAAGAGACCAATTGCAGAAAGAAGAACCTAGACAGTATCTCTCAAAAAGAAGAACCATGAAAGGAAATCTCAAGGAGCAATGCCCCTAACGGCCAAACTCCAAGTGGACAAGCAAATCCCACGCCGGCCAATTTCACAGAGCAATGCTTACAGCGGCCAATCTTGCCGAGCAATGCACATCGGCCAATCTCACATAGCAATGCTCACATCGGCCAACCTCGCAGAGCAATGCCCATAAACGACTAATCTCACAGAGCAATGCCTACAGCGGCCAATCTCGCAGAGTGTCACGACCCGAAGATACAGAACGTGACCGACACTTAAATTATGAAACGTCTAAAGGCGTAACGTAATCTAAGTAAGCTGAAGCCCAGAAATCTAAACCATTTAAAAGAAGAAGCGCAGGAAAACAAGTTTAAAAGCAACATCAAATTTTCTCAAAAATTTCGGCAGAGTCTCCTTTGTAAAACTGGCCCCAAACAGGTACAAACAAGAATAATATACATAAGTAATAATAAAGGCATTCCCAAGCGGGAGCTAGCTCTTCGTCAATTGGCGGACACAACCACAAGCAATAATATACAACGCCGAAGGGCGAGAAACAAAACTCAGAAGAAAACCAAAAATCCACCAGAAACCATAATAATACAAGCGCGACTTTAAAGTCGAAAAATAAACAACCGTCTTCTAAATCTATCAAAATACAAGTCTGGTTGATGGAGCTTGCTAGATACAACTCAAATAAATAAAAGTACAACGGCGGTCACGATATAAGTGAACCAACCTACCAATCAATTACCCTGAATAAAATAGTGTGCCAGCAAGCCGCCAAGAAAACCTGTACATCTGAACCTGTAAGAAAATTTGGTACAACGGGGGTGAGTTGCCAACTCGTGAGTAGAAGACATCTGCGAGTAGAAATCGCATGCACGACGATCTCCTAAGTCATAATAATATATACTTAACATAACACTAGATATCTAGTAGTGACAGGGTAAGAACCTATGCATAAGTGCGATACTCAGTGCTCGTGTCAGTGTCACAACAGTAACAAGTCATATATTTGATGTATGAATGCATCATGAATAAGAAAATCATCAATGAATCTCGTATAATGAAACCGAAACATCATCAGTGAAATCGACAGAAGTCCGTGTTAAGCATCGATACAAAATCTCAATATCTCAATATCTCAATGTCTCAATATCTCGGGTTCCGTCAGTCCGGATCGGCCCAAATCCTCAAATCTCATGACAACGGCCGGTATCCTCCGGATATCCGCCGCGCCAGACATCACCGGTAGATAGTCCGTGCCCCTGCCAGGCTCATCGCCATCCCCACGAAATATCTTTCTCGCCCCGGGGTACCTACCGGGCCCACCATATACCTGAGACGGTTCCTCCACTACTCGAACCGGGTCTTGAAATCCAATAGAAAACATGAAAACTCATGGTGGACGACCCATACATCACGAGAAAACCGCAACTTGAATTTTAAAATGAGTGAGAAAGAGAGAAGTTATTATAAATTCTTGCGGTTTTCCCCCAAATCCAGAAATCTCATGGAAATCCGAAATCCAAGAATCAAGAGTAAGTAAACAGTGAATATTGGCATAAAGTCCCAGAATAGTATATGAATGAATATATGAATGCATGAAGTATCTATGTAACGAATGCAATCTCTAAGTTAACACGAGCGCAATCACACAAATATTATGTAGTAACTAGCTTTTAGCTGATTATATCAATGAGATAATATTTTCTAAAGTGTACGTGGCATGGCAATTATCGATAATGATGTGTGTGAGCCGGCAAATATGTGTACGTGGAACATGCGCATCATCGGTAATGGTGCTGGTGTCCTAACAGATGAATTCAGAACAGCGAAGGAAACATATGTATAGACATGAATATAACAGAGAAAGAGCAATAACCGCAATACCGAAGAATATACATTTCTACAATACGAGTCATACCGTTTTGGTGTTTGAAAAAGCACGAATCATGGTTTTTAGAAAAATAGGGGTTACGGTGTTTTTGAGAAAAAAAATACGACCTTTGAAAAATCCGTAATATCCCTCAGGCTGTTTTTAAAATAGTGCGCACGATTCGGTAGTTTTGAAAATATGTATGACTCAAGCCTAATCTAACATCTACCTAACCAACTAAGAGACTAAACTAAAGAACTGGTCGAAAGGTAAGAAAAATCCACCTAAAGTCCGAGTCGATATCTCTGGTGGTCGGCGATCTAGCCTCAATAGCGTCACGTACATAGTATGACTTCCTCGAGTCAAGAGTGCGGATCAATCATCATACGTATAATGTGTACGGTAAAATCTATCGTACGGCGTCCCAAAATCGGGGTACGGGTCGACTATCATATATACATCAGCATTCATATGGTATCATCGTCAAACAATATCTTGATCTGGTTACTGACCTAAAGTCTCGTGCAATCTGATATCATCAACACATATTATCATATATGAGTATATATTGCACAAGCGATCCATTATAAATATCATAACATATCTCATATCATATCTTGATCATATGTCAACTATCATATATATATATCATCAATCACATGGTATCATCGTCCAACGATCCGCTATAATACCATAACATATCTCATATCATAACTCGATCATATATCAAATATCTCACGGCATCATGCCCAGCCATATCGACTCATCCCCAAGTATCATATAACATCCTCATCACCCGTGTGTGTGTGTGTGTGTGTGTGTGTGTGTGTGTGTACTTACACACACACACACATAGACACACATATACGCACAAGAAAACAAGTGTGTGTGTGTGTCAACCTATACTCTAGGGTCTCGCGACTAAGAACTAGACTAAAAGAACTATCATCCAACTTACACAAATTCCGATCCGTGGTCTCCTAAAACCTTTCTTGCTCCATATTCGTATCTCGCAATAACATATCTATATATTAGTATATCAAAACCGCGTCATATCCTACGAAGTTGCGGGGGTGCTATACGCCATCCACCCGACTTCCCCCGTAGATATACATCTACTCACCCGGTCCTTATCTGCCGAAGTTGATGCCGCCATCCTCTTCTTCATTGTCCGAAGTCCACGTGAGAGGTACCTATATGCAAACATATATAATATCGTAAACCGAAATCACGGATAAAAACCAAAACGACATACGAAACACGCATAGGTTGAAACCTATGACCCGCTCATGCAAAAGAACCAAATAACCCTTGATATCGGCGTACAAACACCGATTGGTCGAGAAAAACCCAAACATACCAATCGCGGTTTCAAAACTCACTAATTGCATATGAAATAGGGTTTAAATCATCAAAACTTCAAAATAACTCAAATCAATTTATTTCCGAAAACCTAGAAAGCCTCGAATAATCGTTTTAGTACAAAACTTGATGTTTAAACAAAACTAGTGGCCACAATATTCACTAAATATCATAACTAGATCATACAAACCATTTCTATAATTTAATCTCATCAATTTTCATTAAACCCAAAATTCTAGTTTGCAAAATTATCTAATTTTAACAATTTCAAAGTAACAATGCACAAAACAACAACTAAACTAGGTTTTGCATGATCTAAAGTGTTAAAATACAATTTATAATGTTAATGATGTGATGAAAACCCTAATTAGATTTTAATCTCAATTATTTCATCAATTTCTAAAAACCTAGTTTGCTAAAAAATCTTAATTTGGATATGTTAAATGCTACAATTAGCAATACGCAACAAGATTAAGTTTTGCATAGCATTAACATGTTAATCTACACTTTATAACCATGATTACATGATAAGAACCCTAATTGCACCCAAAACCCTTTCTTGAAATTTTAATTTAGCAATTAGAACCGTAATTAAACACCGAAATTTATTAAATTGAGGTAATTAAACATCAAGTAACAATTGGTTTAAGATTATAACTAAAAAACATAAGATCAAACATGCAACTTGATCTCCAAAATGCTAACTTTTCTCCAAGATCCAAGCTTGTTTGGACAAAGAATAATGGGTAGAGATTGAATTTGGAATTTGTATGGATTTTTTTGGGAGATTTTTGAAGAATTTTTGAAAGGAAAAAGAAGTGAAGAAATGGAATGGGGGGCTGCCTTTTTCGGCCAGCAAGAGGAGGAAGGGAGAGTGAGGGAGAAATGTGTGGTATTGTGTGGAAACATCCTTAATAAATGCATCTTTTCACTTAAACCCTTAATTATTTAATTTTTCCAATTTAAACCTTTTCCTAGAAATCTCTAGAACCATGGAGAGAATTCAAAAAGAAAGGATATATTGCAAACTTGATTTTTAAGTTGTCATGGTTCATTAGTGTATGATTAGCACATTCCAATTTGTAATTTACACAAATTTAATGTATATTTAAAAGCATAAAATAATATTTAAAAATAATTAATTACGGAAAATATTTTAGCAAACTAGAAATTTACAAGTGACCAATTAAATACCAAATACTAGCAATTACATAGCTAAAATAGGTATTTTTAATTTTATGATGAAAAATAACTATAGTTATGTTTTACGGAAAATACGGTTTATTTTACCGATTATCAGAAAATTCACCTAAAGAATTTTATTTATCTAATTATTTATTTAATTATTTTTAAAACGTTACACAGAGCAATGCCCCTAATGGCTAATCTCCAAGCAACAGAGCATTGCCCACAACGACCAATCTCCAACAAGAAAAACCCGAATGGTGAAACTCAAGAAAGACTTAAACTGGCGAATCTCAAGCAAGAAGCCTCTTAATGCGGCTGCCATCCAAGATAAATCTCGAAGCGATGAAATTCGCCGACGAATCTATTTACCGCTGAAAACTGGACCGAGACGTTAGAGACGTCTAGCCTGAATTTGGAGGCAGATTCTATATGAACATATCTATCCATCACTCCGAAAATGCCAAGTTGATTTATGACACCGTTTATCAGCGGTTTGGATAGATGCGACCGATATAGCAGACTTTATCAGACACCCCTTCATTTGTGAAGGGTTTTTGATTGTGGGGACGCTCTTCCCTGCAGGTGCAAGGCTCTGCAGTTAATTACGTTATTGCGTTGCGATAACAACTTTCATACGCTCCAGGAAAATTACTTCGTGTCGTATTTTGTTTATTTATATGTGGTTGCCCTTGGATTTTGTAAGAAGACTATATATATATATATATATATATATATAGGGCACGGATTAGTCCAAATCCGTATATTAGATTTGGGGTTTTGAATTTAGGACGCCGATCTCATATAAATGAGGTCCGTCAGTTCATGGGATATATGGGTTTGATATAAAGATCGTTGGTCGTATATCGGACTGAGATCGACTTAGGAATAGTGAGCATATGGGCTCAGCTGATCATCAGATCATATATGAATAGCTAATGGATAGTATACGGTAGTCGAGATAGCCCTCAGGGCAAAACATATTAGTTTAAAGATATCGCGGTACATGGGAGACATGGATGGAATATGGCTTGTTTTTGCTCGTGTATTGTATACGGGGGTCAATATGGATACCAGTCGTAGGGCCAAACATATATTAGTTTAAGCAATAAGGACATCGCGGTCCAATATTAGTTTAGGGACATTTCGGTCTATATTTCATCTTGCACGCACGTGTATATTTTATATGGCGAAGTAAATGATGGTAACATAGGTTCTCCCAATATTAGGGTGCGATCCAATTTGAAGACATTTATATTTCCCTAAAAAAATATACATATGCATATATGTATAAACCCGGAGCTCAATATAAGATTCACATCTATATGAGATGTGTGTCAATATGAGGTGTACACATCAATATGGAAGTGCATAAATATGAGGTGTATCGATATGAGGGTATGCATCTATATGGGATGCGTAAGACATTCTCTGTCTTGTTGAAATTTCATATTTTTAATCAAGTAGGGACGAGAAAGGATCTGCTACCTTTTTGAAGACGTTAAGGAATTACAACGCCGTATATCAGAGGTGTGGAAGGATGTATCCTTGAATCAAATTAGGTATATGAGGGAAGAAAATATGGTGGATCTAAGGATCGTTAGTCTTATATGAGACTAAGATTAACTTAGAAGATATGTGATGAAGATCATTAGTTTTATATGAAACTAAGATCAGTTTGGATATTATCGACGAAAGATCATTAGTCGTATATGGGACTAAGAACAACTTGGATATCAAGAGCACATGGGCTCAATTGATTTAAAATCAAAGAAGAAACTTAAGTTTCACAGACTTAGCCAATTTGGGGCTTAGATTGGATTTCTATATCACCCAGCAATGCTGAGTAGTTAGTCACGTAGCCTTCACGTGAATATTACGTGAAGTAGGCATGGCTAATGAAGCGAGTTGAAGCAACTCGCTTCAGAATTCGTTTGCTTTGCCTAGCCGGCGAAGCGAATTTTTCTTGCTATGCCGGCTAGACGAGGCGAGGCGAGGCGATGGCAATAGTAACGAAGCCAGAACCCGCTCACTTTGCGAGGCGAGGAAAATTCGCCGAGCCAGGCGAATTTTTCGCTCGGTTCGGTTTCTATTTTTAAAAAAAAATCAAAAATTAAAATTAGGATTAAAAATTTGAAATTTAAACAAGTTTTTTTTATTAAAAACAATCTTAATTGAATTACAATTTCATAATACAATTTGTTGTTTTTTTTACATTAAAGACCGAACCCACTCAGTCTGCCTACGTATCCCTCCTAAATATTAATTTCAATGAGGGGGAATCGGGTCTACGTAGTTCTTTTTCTACTATTATAGATCTTACTCACTACTCGTCTGTGCCGGTTGTGGTTCCTCATCCTTCGGTGTTGGTCTCGTCTGATCATGTAAGCTCCTCAGGTAGATAATCCGAGTCCAAAGTGATTGCCATTTTGTTTCCTGACGGCTGTTGCTTCCCAATCTTGCGAGCAAATCATGCACTCCATTGTGTCGTGCGCCAAGCTGCATCTCTTTTCTCTTAATATCCTGCCACCTGTACTAAAAGAACTTTCCGACGCTACTGTGGACACTGGAACGGTTAGTAAATCACGGGCCATAGCAGAAAGCACCGAATACAAATGTCCGTGGCTTTTCCACCAGGTTAAATTATCAAAATCATCTATAGTTAAATTTATATATGAATCAGTTTGTAAAAATATTGATAACTCGTTTAAAGATGGAGATGATGAGGCTACCGGGACTTTTGCCCTTTTCTTCTGTTGAATAAGTGCTAAATCTGGAGTCGAAATATGCGAACTAGTTGAGGGTGGTGGTCTACTAATTCTACTAGAAGAAAATCGTGCAACATACAAATCAAACACTTCATCTAAATTACTTTTAACGATACTAATATAAGCATCAATATCTACACCATGCCCCATGGCCGTGTGGAAGCTGGTTAAAAGAGCATCCAAACCTTCTAATTTAATTCTAGTGTCCATTACCGAACATAAACAGTAAATAATTAGAACTTCAGAGAAATATTTAGAAATCTTATCTAGCATAGTAAATATCGGATAGTGAAGTACTGGATTTTCGACGTGACTAGCAAAACAATTAGCTATATTATACAATTCAGAGATAAGAATATGAGAAGTGGGGGTATGTGTAGCAGAAAATCGTTCGGTTGCCATTTTAAAAGTCATAAGATTTTTTTTAAAAAGATCTGCAACCGCCTAATGATCAGGTTTTAAGTGGTTTTCTACAGGCATTTGTTCATTCCACATGTTACTAATAATTCCGGCGGTTTTTAATGTAGTACGAAATATGTCATATGTACTATTTCACCTAGTGACCGCATCTTTTTTAAGAGACGATCTTACACTTGCAGTTAGGCATCTAGTTTTGTATTCAACTTTTTTTCCAGAGTTTGTAATAAACCTACATGCATCTTTAATTGTTTGAATATTTGTATTACATACGGTATATGCATCCTGTACAGAAAGGTTAAATATATAACATGCACAACGAATATGAAAAAAAACGACCACTGCAAAGTGGTTTGCATAGCCTAACGAGTTCAACAATAGCAGAATTATTGTTGCTAGCATTATAAAAAAATAGAATTTTTTTATTTACACAATGATATTCTTCTAAAATAGATCTAATTTCAGAAGTTATATGAAAAGCACTGTGCGGGTATGGAAATTGTCTAAAAGCAATAATTCTTTTTTGCAAAAACTAGTTAGAATCAATCCAATGTGCAGTAACACGGATCCAGGGAAGTTCCCATCTATCCGTCCAAACATAATAAGTTAATGAAATACCGATATCTAAAGAAATAAGAGTAGCTATTAATACCTATTTACTGTTGTTGTAAAGGATAAAACACCGACTTTTAAGCGTAGTTCTTGAAACCCTTTTGAATATCGGTTGCAACGCCGTTTGAACGTACCACTCAAAATCTGCGTTTTCTCCGAATCCGAGAACATGTTCATCTGTCATAACATATCTTGCCATTTCTGAAACATTTAAATCATGATTATATTGAAAAATACCTTGACCGGCGAAACCAATTTGTGTTTATGTAGTGGTGGAATCGGCTGGGGCTTCTAAGTGTTTTTTTTGCATATTTATTCAAACTACCGGTGCCAGCACTATCCTTGTGTTTATATGCATTACCACAATATTTGCAAACGACGCATCTAATACCATTCATAAATTCAATTTTATAGTGATTCCAAACATCACTAGTAGTCACACGTTTTTTTAGCTTCTCCTGATGTATGGGTGGATTCTTCCGCTTGTTGTTCAGGATGAAGAATTTAGGTTTGATGCGTATTAGATGGACTCTCTATATCAATATTTTAACCAAATGTTAAAAAAAGGGTGTTAGAGTAGAAAATTAGAAACAAGAAATAAGAAAAAGAGAAGAATGGGTCGATCAGAGGCTCGGAGCATCGAAACTCGGAGTCGGACTGTCGGAGGATCGGATCGGAGTTTCTATTCTTTAGAGAGATGGAAATCATCACAATAGTATTAGAGATTTAGATTATTTTTTTAGAGAGTTGGGAATTCTTTTTGAAAGAGAAAAGAGTTCGGAACGAGAAGAAATGGGGTTGGGGGTATTTATAGGTTTTTAGGAGGTTTTTGAATTTTTTGCCTGTTTCTAACCATTACGAGGCGAGGCGAGGTGAATTGAAATTCGCTTCGCTTCGCCTAGATCCTACCGTTAAGAGCCGTTGGATGGGAATTCCAAGACGAGGCAAAGCGAACCCGAGGCAACTCGTCGAGCGGGCGGCCGTTTGTGAACATTGGGCGGCGAGTTCGAGACGAATTCGTGGCGAATCGGTCAACGAGGAGAGGCGAGGCAAATCGGTGAGTCTTGCTGATTCGTGGCGAATCGTGGCAATTCCCGAGGCAAAGCGAGGTGAGTTGGTGAGTTAGGCGAGGCAAACTACAACGAAACACGTCCGGAAAAGTTAGGAACCGACTCGCTTCGCTAATTCACGGCCGGCGAGGAGAATCGATTCGCCAAATTCGCCCACGTCATCACGAAGCGAATTTTATTCATTTCGTGACGAGGAGAAGTGAATCGATTCTCCATCGATTTGCTTCATTAGCCGAGCCTAACATGAGGTGCTGAGTCTCTGGCGTCTTTCAAGCGCTCATATATATGGTACGTGAGGTCCTGAGTCTTTATTTATGGGCGTTCACGTGTGTGGCACGTGAGGTACCGTCTTCATGGGCTTTGGGCACTCACATGTATGGCATGTGAGATGCTAAGTCTTTGAGCTTATGTGCGCTCACGTGGATATCATATGAGACGCATCTGCTTCTTTTGAGTGCTCACGTGGATATCACGTGAGTCACCATCTTCATAGTTTCTTTTGAGCGCTCTCACGGATATCGCGTGAGACGCTGTGTCCTTAGAGGTTTAATCTCTGTTCATATTTTTTAGAGAAGTTAAACTTCTGGTAATAGTATTTTGACCATTAACGATCACCAATATCATTATTTTAAGGATTTGAGATCAAGTTCTTTAAGAACTAAGTTCTTGATTATGAAGAAACTAAGTTCCTGGAGTATAAACTCAATCTTTTACAAGTCTTTTCTTCCATTGTTCTTTTCAATCTTGTTCTTCCCTGAATCTCTGATTCTCAAGAACAAGATTTTTCCGATGAGAATTAAATTCTCATCTTGTGGGAGAGTTGTCTTATGGATTTCAGATCCAGGGAAAGAACTAAGTTTTTTAAAGGGTTAAACCTTTAGATATGATATGATGGGTAAAGTAGAGATATTTTTATCTCTGTATTTTCTTTACTTAGGGTTTGAGAGGAGGAAGATCTTCTTCTTTATTGGGAATTAAATTCTCTGTTGAAAGTGTACGCTTGCACCACGACGGGGTTTAAACGGGCATCACACATGCAATTTTCAAAAATTTCGGGTGCTAACGAACACTAACCAAGATCTTAACTAGAATAATAGGGTTTACTATGATGATATCATAAAACCAAGAGAAGGAAAGATGGCTACAACCTTTGTAGACCGTGTCCTTCTCTTCATAAAGCTCCGGATAGTAGTCCACGCGACTCTACTATGCTCCACTTGAAAAATGAACAAGGTTCCTCCGATAATATTTGTGCCGAAGATGATCCAACCGAAGTCCGCCAATCCGAGCTACCTTTTCACTAAACTCTTTAGTGAAGAAAACACACTACACTAGAGTGCTAATGAAGTATAGGATGGTGAAGTAGGGTTTTATATGCTCACTAGGGTTTCAAGCTTCATGGTTCACATCACATGTGAGGGGTTGAAGCTTGAAGGCATGAAGAGAAAGAAAAAAGATGAAGAGGAGCTAGAGAGCTCATGAGCTCATGTGAAGAAGAATGAGCAAATCTAGAATAATGGCAACCATAGCTCTCATATTATTGAAGTATGAATATTATCTAATAACATATCCACAACCATACTTCAATAGTGCAAGCTTTTCATTAAACAAATAAAAAGGCCATGCTTCTCACCACTCCACAATTTCCACCTCATCATTTATATTTTCACAAAATAGAAAATGTCATGCTTCATATAATATATATATATATCATATATATATATATATATATATATATATATATATATATATATATTATGAAGAATAATTAGTGAGCTAATAATATTAGTTAATATATAATTATATCAAATATAATATATATCAAATTATTAAATCAACACTTGATTTTATAATCCGGTTATATCACATATAACCGACTAATATCATTTATCTGTATATCACATTATCTAATCAACACTTGATTCGATAATCTGGTTATATCACATATAACCCAACTGATAACAAATAACCGCCAAATTAGAATATGGTGTCACATACTCGTATTTAATCAGGCCCCCGCACATATCACATATGCGCCCTACTTCGTTTCGCTTGAACTAGAAAACTTCTATGCGGGACTCTGAAGACTCGTCAATACGCTAGCAGTAGGTGCCCACAAGCCGTCAGCGGTACTAGCTGGATGTAACGGTTACCCAGGTATTGAGCGATTAGAAGATCAACAAGCAAGTTTGTCCAAACTCCCATGAATCCTATAAGTAACACTTACCGTACAGTCTGATCTCTTCGTCTGATATGTCGCATATCAAGTTTAGGGGTGGTATCGTCAGACCCCAATAATTTGATAAGTCATGTCGATGTAAGGCTAATAACGGTTCGAGAAACTACTGATAACTCTTATCAGTAAATCTCAGCAGCAGTCCTGGCCAGAGACTTCCAGTTATAGCCAATCGATCATAGCACAACATCAACCCCCAATACCGGGAGAGACGAAACCCTTCCTATCGCTCATTGCCTCCATGTGACTCGGGACCGTACCCAAAATCCACCTGTTTGCACGACTCTTTTGAGCCGTGGTAAGGAGGAAATCAAAGCACAATGGGAGCCACACAAGACTCTAAGACGATCTCGGGTCTACAGACTAACCTATACCAGTGTCACCAGAGGACTGCTATTTGACGATAGGTATACTACCAACTAGGAGTCCTCGGCGAGTCCTGTTCGGTGTACCCATTCTCTAATGAGCACCTGTGTACAATCTTTGATGTCAAACACCAATGGATATGGGATCAACCATCGCCCCCATACATGGTCAAGAAACGTACACACTAGTCTACTCTGGAATATCGATGCCCTGTCTCGATATACCCTTGACTAGGAACAATTAAAGGATGTGCTTGTGGACTATCCAGGTCCTAGTAGAATGATCCACATCATAGTCCTGGTAGTCAAGCCTACATCCTAAGGGCTTTATCAATATGTATATGAAAGACATTATAATAATACCAGTGAACATGTTAAGATAAAGGCAACCATATAGCATACTATCATGTCGAGCAAGAAAGTTCTCTATATATATGTCCAAGCATCCACTATAATATACATCAATGTACAATAATGGCCTCTAAGGCATACATATCCCTAACAATCTCCCACTTGCACTAATGCCAGTTGTTGTAGTATCTCATACCCAACATCCCAAATAGTCTCTCGAATTGCGTCTGGGGGAGGGTCTTCGTGAGTGGATCCGCTACGTTGTCCTTCGTGCTAACTCTCCTGACCTCAATCTCCTGGCGATCAACTATCTCCCGGATTAGGTGATACCGCCTAAGAATATGTCTGGATCCCTGATGGGACCGGGGTTCCTTGGCCAAAACCACAGCTACATTGTTATCACAATACACAGGTATTGGATACTCAATGGATGGAACCACACCAAGTTCAGCTATGAACTTCTTCATCCAGACAACCTCTTTGGCAGCATCGTTGGCAGCGATGTATTCAGCCTCCATCGTCGAGTCTGCTACGGTATCTTGCTTAAAATTCTTCCAACATACCGCCTCTCCATTGAGGGTAAAGACAAAACCCGAGACCGAATTACCTCCGTCCTTATCAATTAGAAGCTCGAATCGGTAAAGGATTCCACCTGGAGTTCACCGTTACCATACACCAAGAACATTTATTTAGTCCTTCTCAAGTACTTAAGAATGTTCTTCACAGCTGTCCAGTGGTTTTCCCCAGGATCTGATTGATACCTACTCACTACACCTAGTGAGTAAGCTACATCTGGTCTGATACACAACATCGCATACATGATTGACCCGACTGCCATGCGAGCCCTCTCCAAATCAGTTTTGGGAGATATCTCTTTTGAGAGAGTGATTCCTGAGCAAGCGGGTAAATTACCACGCTTAGAATCTTCCATACTAAACCTCTTTAGTATGGTGTCAATGTACCTGGATTGGGACAATCCCAACATCCGTTTAGATCTATCTCTATAGATCTTAATCCCCACGATGTAGGAGACATCACCTAGATTTTTCATGGAGAACTTGTGTGATAAGAAGTGCTTGACCGAGTGTACCATAGGAACATAGTTTCCTATCAAGAGTATGTCATCCACGTACAATACGAGGAAGACAACTTTACTCTCTACAACCTTCTTGTATATACAAGGTTCATCTACATTTTTGATGAAGTCAAACTCTTTGACAGCTTCATCGAAACAGATGTTTTAGCTCTGCACACGCTTCCGCTGCTCCCACTATCTACGAAGCCCTTTGGCTATGTCATGTACACGCTCTCTTCTAAATCACCATTTAGAAAAGAGGTCTTGATATCCATCTACCAGATTTTGTAGTCATGGTATGTAGCAATGTCAAGTAGGATCCTAATGGATTTAAGCATAGCCACTGGAGAAAAATGTTTCATTATAGTCGACACCAGGTCGTTGACGAAAACCTTTTGCTACAAGTCCAGCTTTGAAAGTCTCAAATTTTCCATCTACACCAATTATCTTCTCAAGATCCACTTGCTCCTGATGAGTTTTACCCTTCAGGAGCAACTTTCAAAGACCATACTTTGTTGGTGTACATGGATTCCATCTCAGATCACATAGCATCCAGCCATTTCACATAGTCTCCACTTGTGATGGCCTGCTCGAAACTAGTTGGGTCATCATTTTCCATGATGCAATCCTCGCTCTCACCGTCTATGAGAAAACCGTAGTATCTCTCAGGTGGATGAAGAAACCTACTAGATCTGCGGAATGACTGAGGTTCATTGGGGACTATTGAATTCTCTGGTTCCATTAAATCGTCAGTTATAGTTTGTTTAGCTGGAACTTCTTCCAATTCAACCTCATTGCCACTAATTTCTTTCACAAAAAATTCATTTTCTAAAAATGTGGCATGTCAAGAAACAAACACCTTTTGTTCCTCAGGGTGGTAGAAAATATACCCTCGCGAATTTTTAGGATATCCTACAAAATTGCACAGAACTGACCTTACCTCGAGCTTGTCCGAATTTTGCGTTTTAACATAAGTCGGACAACCCCATATCTTAATAAAATTAAGACATGGTCTCTTCCTTTTCCATATCTCATATGGAGTGGTAGGTACAGATTTGGTGGGAACCATATTCAATAGGTGTGCGGCTGTCTTAAGCACATAACCCCAAAAGGAAATGGGTAACTCAGCATTACTCATCATAGAGCGCACCATATCTAATAGGGTGCGATTTCTCTGCTCCGAAATTCCATTGTGTTGTGGTCTATACAGAGGAGTAAGCTGAGAGAGAATCCCATTCTCTTTTAAATAGTCTCGGAATTTCGCGCTCAAGTATTTTCATCCCTGATCAGATCGAAGGACTTTAATACTTTTACCCGTATGGTTCTCTACTTCGTTCTTATATTTCTTGAATTTCTCAAAACATTCAGATTTTTGTTTCATCGGGAACACATGTCCGTATCTTGAGAGATCATCGGTGAATGTAATGAAGTACGAGAAACCATTCCTGGCATGTGTAGACATATGACCGTATACATCACTATTTATTTGTCCCAAGAGTTTAATAGCTCTTTCTCCGTGTCCAGTAAACGGAGATTTGGTCATCTTGCCTTTAAGACATGACTGGCAAGTTTCATAAGATGTAAATTCGAACGGATTCAAATATGCATCCTTATGCAACTCAGCCAGTCTTGTCGCATTGATATGACCTAGTCTATGATGCCACAAGAAGGCTTCGTTCATTTCTGAACTGTTCCTCTTGTGTGTGTTCTGTATACTTAGAACTGTTTTGTGGTTTAGAACATATATACCGTTATACAACGTACCATACCCAATCAACACTTGATTTAGGAAAACATTCATAATATTTTTGGTACGAAATAACAGTCGCTCAGAATCATTGTTTTACCTCTTGGTAATACAAGGTGATATTCGCCAACTGATTTGGCTGCAACAATTGCACCATTCCCTACTACTATAGACATATCACCATTTCTCAGTTCTCTACCTCTCTTTAGCCCATGTAATATATTACATACGTGGGATCCTGATCCGATATCCAATACCCAGGACGTAGAGTTAACTGAGAAACAATTCTCGCTAATTAACACACCCGAAGACGATACATCAACATGCTTATTCTTCATTTGGGTGGCGCGGGAATCCGGATATTCCCCTATTCCTTGCTCAGACTTATGACAATCATAAGAATAAGTAGAAACTAACCCAGTATGATAAGTAGGTTCGGTCAATACATCCATATTATTATCTTGATTAAGGCAGGTCATTGGTCGCTACCAGGAGAAAGAGAAGGATAATCACTTTGCGTGCGCTCTTTGTAAGATTAGATTGGTTATTATTTTATCTAATCAGGATGGCTCCTACTGTTTTTATCAAATCTTCCTTCAAACCTTAAAAGGTAAGATTAGCCGGGATTAATTACACCCTACAAGTTCGCCAATCGTTCGGCCAGGCAGGTATTGGTACTCCGAGGGAGTCTCCCCATGCTTTCGCATGGAACTAATTAAATAACCTTGTTTCCACAGGGGTATTATCCCGTTAACACCTTTCTTAGACACCTAATGGATCAGCTAATTGTAATGTGCAAAACTCTCCCAAGAGTAACTCTTACTCGCAGTGGGTGTCGGGATCCAACTATCATATAGAAGGTATGTAATCTCATTGAAAATTTCAACACTTGAAATTCTCAATAACTGTTTTTACCCCTAGCAACTTATGACCTTGGTTATGGTCAACAAATCATAAGCTCTATCCAAGTTCAACCTGTCATTTCTTGATTAAATTAAACCCATCCGTACGACCCTTGGCTAAGGTCAACAAAGCCGTACGACTATCCTAATTCAATCGCATCACATGCTGCAGATAAGCACTAATCAGCTACCGCACACTATGCCTTGGTTATGGTCAACAAACGTAGCACGAATACTGAATAGTACTTATCTGAAATGACGGAGGGCTACGACTGGTTTTTAAGAAAACCTTTAACGTAATGAACTTGATATCGTTGTAGAATCTAGTGATTTGAAAAGGAGTGGTGTAACAACTCCAATTTCAATGTACAGAAAATTGTTTAAAAGTTAATGTACAATTGGGGTATTTGCAATCCTGTGTACACTATAAGTATTTGTTTTACTTTAGAACAGCAAGAAAGTACTTGTAGCACATTGGTAAAGCCTTGCACTGCTGTGACGTAGCCCCTGTGATTGAATCCCCCCAGCCACATTATCTTTTTAATTAATTTTCTTTTAATCTTTTAGAATCCCAAGAGTTTGTACGTGCACTACACGTAATATCTTAAGTTACAGATTAATTAAACATGTGCATGAGGATATACGAGACGATAAGGACATATGGCACAAATCCAACCCAATTCCACCGGAATTGGACCGGCGAAAACCATCAAAGGACTGGCACCGCCGGGTAGAACCGTAGGTAATGCTATGATATTTTTGCCCGAGCACCCCTTGGCCTACCCCACTACCCCCATATTGTTTGTTTACTCTGCATTCATCCAGAAAACAATAAAATGTCCTTTAATCCCATTTTTAATGCAAATTTCAATGCATTCTTTAACCCTCTAAACCATAATTATTCCTATAAATACCACACCCCATTTCACACATCCTCACTCAGAAATTCCCTGCCAAAACTCTTAAAAATTCTCAAGTCCTTTTAGTGTGCAAGTGGAGTTAGCGAAGGGTGAAGTTTCGGCGATATTCCAAGGAGATTCCGGTGAAGAATCTGTTCCCCTCCGAAAGGCGGCGCGCAGGACCGCGATGTCCTGACGCTGGGATTCAGGGCAGATGCTATTTGGTTTTATCCGTCCACCTCTCCGAAGATGCCAAGTTGATTTATGGCACCGTGTATCGGAGGTTTAGACGGATGCGGCCGATGTAGCAGACTTCGTCAGATTCCCCCTCAGGGTGAGGGGTTTTTGATTGTGGGGACGCTCTTCCCTGCAGGCGCAAGCCCCTGCAGTTAATTACGCTACCACATCGCGGTAACAACTTTCTCCTTCTCCAGAATTTCACTTCGTGTCGTGTGTGTTCGTTTTATTTGTGGTTGCCCGTGGATTGTATACGGAGACTGAGTGATGCCGTCACTCGTAGGACGTGGATTAGTCCAAATCCGCGTTTACTTAGATTTGGGTTTGGTGTTTTTTAGTTTAAGGATACATTAGTCGCGTTGCGGCTAAGATCAACTTAAACGTTCGTCAAGGATACGTTAGTCCTGTTTTAGACTAAGATCGACCTGACGTAGTGATTGATTTAATTATCTGGCCGTCGGGACTCGTCACCTCTCTGACGTCGTTGAGGGATTACAACGACAGGCGTCAGAGGAGTTCAGAGATGTACCCTTGCACTAAAGTTGATTCGGAGTTTTATTGTTTATTTAAAGATCTAAGGACACATTAACCGTATTTGGGGCTAAGATCAACTTAGACGGGACCGTTTAGATCCGACAAAAGAGCGTTCGGGCTCGATTGCGCTAGTTTAAGGACGTGGCGGTCCATCGCCGGTTTTAAGGACGTGGTGGTCCATTATTAGTTTAGGGACGTTTCGGTCCGTCGCCAGTTTAAGGACGTAGTGGTCCATATTCCAGTTTAGGGACGTGGTGGTCCGATATTAGTTTAGGGACGTTCCGGTCTAATATTAGTTTAGGGACGTTCCGGTCCGATATTAGTTTAAGGACGTTTCGGTCCGATATTAGTTTAAGGACGTTTCGGTCCAATGTTAGTTTAGGGACGTTTCGGTCCACGAGTTTAAGGACCCCGCAGTCCATATGGGTGTGTGGTCGTTGGGACCCGTCACCTCTTTGACGTCGTTGAGGAATTACAACGATGGATGTCAAAGGAGTTCGGAGATGTACCCTCGAACCGGATGTAGATTGATTTAGGAGAGCCATTTTGCTCAGTCAATTTAATTTAAGGACTTATGGCTACGATTGGGCTAAGTCCAGTTGAAAATGTCCAACATTTTATTTGCTTTTGCATTGCATTTCTTTTTATTTTTATTTGGGCTTTGCCCAGAAAGGATGCAAAGCATCAATTTGTTTTGGGCTCTGCCCCTTTTTATTGTATTGCAATTTAATTTGGCCTACTAGGCCCCTCTGATTTGGGCCTGGCCCTTCAGTAAAATGCATTGCATTTGTCAGGCGCTTTGCGCCAATCACTGAGCGCAAGCGCTTGTGGTGAGGACACGTGTCATGCTCTGGTGAGCGCAAGCGCAACAGCGCAGTGCGCTGCGCTAGTGCGCTGCGCTAGTGCGCTGTGCTGTTGTGTTGCTGACACGTGGCGCGCTCTGGTGAGTTGCGCCCATTCCAGAGAGCGAAGCTCTATTTCAAGGCGCGTAGCGCAAGTTGTTCTGCAGCTGACACGTGGCGCGCTCTGGTGAGTTGCGCCAGTTCAGTTCCAGAGAGCAAAGCTCTATTTCAAGGCGCGTAGCGCAAGTTGTTCTGCAGCTGACACGTGGCGCGCTCTCAGGAGCGCAACAGCGCAGTTTGGAAGTGCAAAGCACTAAGAATCTTTTTAGATTCCAGAACAGAAGTGCAAAGCACTATTTGTTTTCTTTGATCTAATTAGTATCAAAGAAAAATGAGTTTTTCTCTTTTTTTCAAGAACCAGAGGTTCATAAAAGTGCAAAGCACTATTTTTTTTTTTTTATTTATTTATTTTTGTTTTAAAGAACCAGTGGTTCATACGAGTGCAAAGCACTATTTTTATTTATTTTTATTTTCTTTTCTGTTTTAAAGAACCAGTGGTTCATACGAGTGCAAAGCACTATTCATTATGTGAAGATCATTGATCAATAATTTATCAAAAGAGATTTCTTTTCTCTCGTGAAGGTTTTTACCTTCTTCTTTAAATTTTTCTCAGAGTTCTCTCTGTTTGAAGCTCTTGATTTTTTTTTCAAGAAATGTTGATGCCTTCTCTTCTCTTCTTGGCTCCTATTTATAGGAGAAGGAAAAGAATCAATTTGTTTAGCAAATCTCTCCTTGAAAGATTTGATTTTATCGTTGAGAGATTTGATTTATATTTATCATTAATCTGGGCCTTTAGATCATTCAGTGAATTTTATTCACCGTGGATTTTAAATCCAAAAGATATTCTATTTGTTATTCTGGTGAGATTTTCAGGGAAATCTTTCCTTGTCCAAGATTTTTCCATAAATTGATGATTTTTAATCATCTTTGGATCTTTAATCCAACGGTTCCCATAATCCTTTTCCATTTGGAAAGATTTAGAAGCTTTTAGAATTTTAATTCTATTTCGAAAGATTTTTAGAGAAATTTAGAATTTTAATTCTACTAATCTGTAAGGTTTTCAAAGCCTGTCACGTGCTGGCACGTGACCCTTGGTCACGTGTGAGCACGTAACCCCGAAATTGGTTCCTTTAACAGTCGCTTGTTCATATTGTTGTTTTAACCATCACGTGTCAACACGTGACCATTGGTCACGTGTGAGCACGTGATATTTCATTGAGATAACTTCTGATTTTTAATCAGGGAACAGATTTTAGAATTTAATTCTATTCATTATTTTAGAGGCCTTAAGAGCCCATCACGTGTCTGCACGTGGACCATGGTCACGTGTGAGCACGTGATGCCCCGTTGGGGTCTTTTCTAAGTTTTTATTATATCTTCTAACTCCTCCAGCGGATTCTTAAAAACCCATCACGTGTGAACACATAATGCCTCATAACTTTTGATCCCGGATGAATTATGAAGCCCATAATATATCAAATCGAAGGGTTTTTCGAGACGCTTTCAATACAATCAGAATTTATCCGTTTCTCCTTCGGGAGTTTGTCAAAAAACAGCCCGGAAGATACTGGTTCGTATTTCCTTAAGCGTATCGCTGCCATTTGATACCTTGGACTCTTTTGCGCAGAAATTTTTGGCGGGAACAAATGCCCCCCACTACTTTGCCCACGTAAGTATGTACGTGGGTGAAGTAGTGCAGAGTTATGCAGAGTTATGCATGGCGTATGACCAGTTTTGGGTTGATGTATCACTTTCAGAATCTTGATCTGAGAAGATAACGAGCGGACACAAGCGTCGTCATTTATCATTGACTCAAATCTCAACTCTTAAGGGATATAGTTCCAACCCTTAACTCCATGAGCCGCATCCTTCTATTCCTTTTTTTGTCTCACTCTGGCGTGGAGTGGTTCATACGCTTATGAGTAAGTTCTCCATTTCAGTGGCATGTAGCTTTGGCAAGTGTGGCCCATAGATGGTCGGCCCATCTTGACTTCTTTGCAGGGCAGTGATGGCTTAGGAGACAGGGGTAGGATCTGCCACCTAAGGCTTTTCAACTTTACGAGCTGTGAGGGTCTCATAAAGACTTTTCTCCCTACGAGTCGTGAGGATCTCGTAGGTGTATTTTCTCCTTGGGAATCGTGAGGATTCCTAAGTGTGTTTTCTCTTATAAGTCGTAAGGATCCTATAAGAGAGTTTTCCCTCTTACGAGTCGAGAGGACCCGTAAGCGGTTGTTTCCCTCCTTATCGAGATTCAACTTTGGAGAGTGTGACCCGTGGATAGTATGCAAGAGACCGTTTTGGGCCGACTTGCAGGGTCCCAGTGCTTAGGAAACAGGTTTTTTAATCCCTACTGCCTAAGGCTTTATCTCACGAGTCGAGACGCATCGAGAAAATCTCGCAAAGACATCAATTTCCTCACGAGTCGAAACGGATCGAGCAGATCTCGCAAGAACATCTTAACGTCGCATTTAACCTCTGCTCTTTACGACAGAAGCCCGTTAAGGTTGGTGGTACTTAGGGTTTTGGCCATCGTACTGTCGCATAAGCTGATATAGTCCTCGATAGGCAATCGTGCTGTTCGAGTAGCCCTGCGACTGCCGTGTCTCTGATCCCTTCGGGGGCTGGACAAGACGTCTTCAAGCAATCCTCCTTGGCAGTTTGACCGTCAGAAGAGCAAGCGCTAGGAATTTGCCATGCCGCTTTTTACTTGAGGTTAGGCTCATTTTGGAGAGCCCCGATGAGTCATAACCACTCCGCGCTGGTGTGGGGATGATCTCCGATAGTCTTTCGGGCTTTATATGAGTTGCCGTTAAGACCCTGAAGCTAGGAATTTGGCCTTTGCTTCGTTTGCTGGCATTGCGTCTGCTGTATCGAGACGAATGTTGCGGTGGGAACTAGGGATTTTGCCGTGGCTCCGTTTGTTTGATGACGTTACGTCTGCTGTGTCGAGACGAACGTTGGGGTGACATCTCGTCTGCTGTATCGAGACGGACGTCGAAGTGGTGACCACTCCACACTGGTGCGAGATGATCTCCGATTGTCTTTCTGGTTTTATATGACTTGCCGTGAAGACCCTGAAGCTAGGAATTTTAGCCTTCGCTTCGTTTGCTGGCATTGTGTCCTCTGTATCGAGACGAATGTCGTGGTTGTCTTTAGGTTACTGGTGAACCGCCGAGGTTTGGAACTAGGGATTTTGCCGTGGCTCCGTTTCTTTGATGACGTTACGTCTGCTGTGTCGAGACGAACGTTGGGGTGACATCTCGTCTGCTGTATCGAGACGGACGTCGAAGTGGTGACCACTCCACATTGGTGCGAGATGATCTCCGATTGTCTTTCCGGTTTTATATGACTTGCCGTTAAGACCCTGAAGCTAGGAATTTAGCCTTCGCTTCGTTTGCTGGCATTGCATCCTCTGTATCGAGACGAATGTCGCGGTGGGAACTAGGGATTTTGCCGTGGCTCCGTTTGTTTGATGACGTTACGTCTGCTATGTCGAGACGAACGTTGGGGTGACATCCCGTCTGCTGTATCGAGACGGACGTCGAGGTTGCCTCTAGGTTGCTGGTGAACCGCCGAGGTTTGGAACTAGGGATTTTGCCGTGGCTCCATTCGTTTGATGACGTTGCGCCTGCTGTGTCGAGACAAACATCAAGGTGGTGACCACTCTGTGCTGATGCGAGATGATCTCCGATTGTCTTTCCGGTTTTATGTGAGTTACCGTAAAGACGTTGAAACTAGGAATGTGGCCTTCGCTTCATTTGCTTTGTCGTGTCTGAATCCCTGCTGGAGGAAGAACGCTGAGGTTGACATTTCGTCTACTGTGTCGAGACGAACGTCATGGAGGTGACCACTTCATGTGAGATGGTCTCCGATTGTCTTTCCGGTTTTATGTGAGTTACCGTTAAGACGTCGAAGTTAGGAATGTGGCCTTCGCTTCGTTTGCTTTGGTGTGTCCAAATCCTGTTGGAGGAAGAACGTTGGGGTTGATATTTCGTCTACTGTATCGAGACGAACGTCAAGGAGGTGACCACTTTCTGTGAGATGGTCTCCGATTGTCTTTCCGGTTTTATGTGAGTTACCGTAAAGACGTTGAAGCTAGGAATGTGGCCTTCGCTTCGTTTGCTTACACTGCGTCTGGTATATTGAGACGAATGCTGAGGTGGAGCTGGGATTTTGCCATCACTCCGCTTTGTTTCGACCATGGGGTCTTTTGTTAACTTTGCATGTACACCCCGCTGGGCTGCGAAGGAACGCCGTTGGTGACATTGCGTCTACTGTATCGAGACGAATGCTAAGGTGGAGTTGGGATTTTGTCGTTACTCCGCTTGATGGTGTAACATCTGTGTCCTGTTGGAATGAGGAGGCACACCGTTGTTGATCTCCAGGCTGTAGACGTGGCCATTGAGATTTGGAACTAGGGACTTTGTCATGGTTCCGTTTTGTTGCGATTCTGAGGTCAGTTGTTGACGTCATGTCTGCATCTAGTTGGAGTGAGGAGAAACGCCGTTGGTGATCTCTAAGTTGTCGATGTTAACGTCGAGACCCTGAAGCTCGGGTTCTTCGTTTGCTTCATTTGTTGACATCGTGTCTGTAATATTGCGACAAATGTCGAGATGGTCTCTAGGCTGTCTATGAACCGTCGAGATTTGGCTTCGCTTTCTGATGGAGCCTGTTGGGAAGGTATTGTTCCCTTTTTATCTGTGCCCCTGGATTATATACAGGGATCGATGTGATTTCACCTGTAGGGCAAAAGTTTCATTCTTTCATTTTTTTTATTCTTTCCGCGATGCTCTATCATTTCAGCTTTTATATCGCGAAGGTCGCGATTGCCCAATCATTTCGGCTATTTTTCGCGGTGCCCAATCATTTCGGCTATTTTCTTTATTTTTACTCGCTGCTTTTTATTGCGAGTTGCCCAATCGTTTCGGCTGTTTTGTATACATACATTTTTACTTGCTGATTCTGTTTGCAAGTTGCCCCATCATTTCGGCTATTTCGTATGCATTTTTTTTTGGGCTCGTTGATTTTTTTTTTTTGCGAGTAGGGAATTTGGGGTCTGATACCAATCTTGGCATCAGTATCGCTGCGACTGGAATATTACCAGGAGCGAATCATCATTTGCCTTGAAAGGACTTGGAATTTGATACCAGTCTAGGCATCAGTATCGCTGCAACTGGGATATTGTCAAGAGCGAATCATCATTTGCCTCTGTCGATGTCGAACAAAGGTGGCTTAGTAAACAGGGTTAAGGGTCCTGTCGGCTAAGGCTTTTGACTTCATGAGCCGTAAGGGTCTCACAAAGGTATTTCTCCCTACAAGTCGTGAGGATCTTGTAGGTGTGTTTTCTCCTTGGGAATCGTGAGGATTCCTAAGTGCATGTTCTCTTGTAAGTCGTAAGGATCTTACAAAAGGGTTTCCTCCTTATAAGTCGAGAGGACTTACAAGTGTTGTTTGCTGTACAAGCATATTCCTAGTCACGGATGGGACTTTGTTAGGGAAATATTTATTTGCGCCCGTGGATTGTATACAAGGGCCAATATTGGACCACTTGTAGGGCAATGTCGAAAGTTGTGGGGGTTGCTTAAGCACAGATTTAGGCCTCTATGACTTAAGACTTTCAAATCTTATGAGCCGTAAGGGTCCCACAAGAGAGTTCTCCTTACGACTCGTGAGGATCTCGCAAGTGTATTTTCTCCTTAGGAATCGTGGGGATCCCTAAGTGTGTTGTTCCTTTGTGAGTCGTAAGGATCTCACGCAGGTGGTTTCTCCTTACAGGGTCGAGAGGACCCTATAAGTGTTTCTTAACGAGGTTGCGCCATTTCAGGTTTTCACAAATACTCGCCGGTAGCCCTGCTGTTTTTACTCACGGAGCCCTTTCGGGTTTTCATCCGTGCCCATTTTGCTTGTGGACATACCGTTTTTTTTATTCTCTTTTTTTTTCTTTTTTTTCTTTTTTTTTTCTTCTTCTTTTTTTTTTCAAATGAGGTCGCGCCCTTTCGGGTTTTCACGAACACTCGCTGGTAGCCCTGCTGTTTTTACTCACGGAGCCCCTTCGGGTTTTCATCCGTGCCCATTTTGCTTGTGGACATACCGTTATTATTATTTTTTATTTTTATTTTTTTTTAACGTCAGCCTGAAGATGCTGCGGGTTGGGAGTAGTTTAACGACGTTTCGGTCATTTGCAAGTTTTAGGACATTGCGGTCCATCATTAGTTTAAGGACATCTCGGTTCGTTGTTAGTTTAAGGACGTTTCGGTCCGTTATCCAGTTTTAGGACGTAGTGGTCCGTTAGGCTTTCTCTATGAATGGGCATGATGCCCCCGGCGTGTCCATATTTTTCGGAGCATGCGGTTGTGGCGGGTTCGCCTTCCAGTTCTCAAACGGCGCAAACTTGCCCTGTTGGTATTGGTCTTTAACCCAGTTTTTGAAGACGTAGCAGTCCTTGATCAGGTGACCTACTGTTTGGTGGTAAGGGCAATAGTTAGGATTATTAACGTCGCCTGGCTGCAACGGACGTTTTGGATTCGGCAGATTAATGAGTCTGTTGCTCACTGCCAGCTCGAACAGTCCCCTTGTTTTATCTTGCGGAAACGAGTAAGGACGTTTCAACTTTTCCAGGAGGGATTGCCGCTTGTTGCTTTGGCAAGCAACCGGTCTAGGGTCACCTGATTGTTGGTGAGCGCTGGCGACGAGGGCCTTTTTTCCTTTTCTCATTTCGGGGATCGGGTCTTGGAGGAGACGGTCTATTGCCCATCTGGTCTATTTGGGCTAATTTGTCGATCAAGGCCTGGAAGGTGGTCGGCCTGAAGAACATCATGAATTGCGAGATGTTCGCCTGCGGATCGAGAGTGCCCACAAACATGCCTACCGCAGGTGCCTCTTCTATGCGTTGTTCGCATTTCGACCATAGGTTTCGCCATCGTGTTGCATATTGGACCCACGTTTCGCCGGGCCTTATCCTGGCATTTATCAGTGCTGTAATCGGGGTGCGTTCACTAGCACTTGCGAATCTTTGTGTAAACAGCAGTTCCATCTCTGCAAATGTTTTGACAGAGTCGTTAGGTAGCTCCGAATACCATTCAAAGGCTGTTTCTGCTAAGCTGCCGATGAATTGACGTAGCAACAATTTGTCATCGCCTCCAGTATTGCCGCATAAGGCCCTGAATTGAGCGACATGCTGATGCGGATTCCCTGTCCCTTTATATACGTGGAATTTAGGGATCGTATATCCTGGCGGGTAATTGATTTGGTCATACCAGCTCGGATACGGTCGTCCGGTTCTAACAATTTGCCCAGCCGCTTCATTCGCCTGATGAACCCGGATCTGCTGAGCTATATATTCATCTAGGTCGACTTTAGAGATTGCTTCCTCCTTGGCTGTTGACAGCGCCGGCGGAGGATTTGACGTTTCTCCCCTGTCGTCTTCAAGGACGATCGGAGGATCTTCAGCAGGAGGGTCCGGCTGTAACATCATCCCTACCATATCTTGGAAGAGGAGCGCCATCTGTTTTATGTTAGCCGCTTGCTCTGCAGCTTCTTTGTCCCTCTTTTCGAGAACTCTGCGTAAAATGTCAGCGTCGGTTTCTTGTTCTTGACGCTCATCCGAAGACGTTTAAGAGCTTTCTTTTGGCTCAGTGAGTGCAGCCATTGTAGTCATCATTTCCTGAAGCTTTTGTTGTTGCTCCTGGGCTTTCGTCACGGATCGGGTGAGCGGTCGGTGGCCCGTAGAAGTGCGGCTTTCCTCCTTTCCAGAAGCCATATAAACAGTGTGCACCACCATGCCCCCATATTTGGGGCGTTTGTGTTCAGCGCTTTTATGCTTCGCCACGTTCACAGGGGCTTTTTGTGGCCTCTTTTTTTGAGTGATTGGAGTTAAGGGAGCCGTTGTAGTGGGCACCCAAGTAGCTTTTGCTTTTTGTGGTTTGACAGAGTAATCCTTCCCCTGCCGAACCTTCATCTTTTTCTGTCGTCGGAGGCAGTCTTGATCGATCACCGACTCTTGGACCTGTCGCCAGACTTTGTAAATTTTAGAGGACAGCCGTTGAGGGGGCTGCTCTAACTTCTTCTCTGGAGTATTCTCCACAGGTGAAGGAGTTCGTTTCAACATCGCAGTAGGAGAGTTTCTGCGCACCTTGTTGAGCAGTTCAAAGCTGTTCTTGGTTGGAACAGCAGCATCGATCCTCACCATCGGAGCTGACGGAGTTATCCCAGAGGGGGAGTTGCCCCCAGCCTTCCTTACTCGACGCCAGTGGCGACGTCGGGCATGTCGTGCTGATGGAGTTGTTTCATCTATAGGGGTGACCTCCTCATGCCCCCTGTGTTGATCAGAATATACCGGTACCAGCTTTTTAAAGATCGACGTCCGTTGAACGGGGACGGCCAACCTGTCAGAAGCGGGCTTCCGAACATGGGAAGCGACCCTGGTGACTTCGCCAAGAACGGGAGCTGGGATAGCTATCCGTTTCGGGATAACGCCTTCTGGTATGGCAGGCTTCTTCATGGGCCCGATGGAGCTCTGGCCTAATCCATTAAAACCTGAAGCAGTGGAGTTGGATGACCCGTTGAGAGGGGTCGCGGCAGTGGTGAGTCGATCGAAGACCGACTTCTTTGGAGCTTCTTGCAATGTCATTGGGGCGTTGAAGCTCATTGGTGGGAGCATAGTCCCAAAAAATAGTCCAGTCGTGGCTTGAGCCACCTGCTCCACCGGCATTTTGAAAAGGGAGGCCGCTTGGGGCCCATAAGTCACTCCTCCAGCAATGACGGAGCGAGAGTTGTTGCTGCAGGCGATGCAGTTCGAAGCCATTGATCTTCTGTTTTCTGCACGGAGCAAGACACCAAATCTTAGTATCTTGAATCCACAGGCAATCACAGCAAACCGCGATTTGTTCGCGAACACGACACACGAAGTGTGGAGTGGAAAGAGGAAGAGGTCCCACCGGGCATGCCAGAATCTGTTCCCCTCCGAAAGGCGGCGCGCAGGACCGCGATGTCCTGACGCTGGGATTCGGGGCAGATGCTATTTGGTTTTATCCGTCCACCTCTCCGAAGATGCCAAGTTGATTTATGGCACCGTGTATCGGAGGTTTAGACGGATGCGGCCGATGTAGCAGACTTCGTCAGATTCCCCCTCAGGGTGAGGGGTTTTTGATTGTGGGGACGCTCTTCCCTGCAGGCGCAAGCTCCTGCAGTTAATTACGCTACCACATCGCGGTAACAACTTTCTCCTTCTCCAGAATTTCACTTCGTGTCGTGTGTGTTCGTTTTATTTGTGGTTGCCCGTGGATTGTATACGGAGACTGAGTGATGCCGTCACCCGTAGGACGTGGATTAGTCCAAATCCGCGTTTACTTAGATTTGGGTTTGGTGTTTTTTAGTTTAAGGATACATTAGTCGCGTTGCGGCTAAGATCAACTTAAACGTTCGTCAAGGATACGTTAGTCCTGTTTTAGACTAAGATCGACCTGACGTAGTGATTGATTTAATTATCTGGCCGTCGGGACTCGTCACCTCTCTGACGTCGTTGAGGGATTACAACGACAGGCGTCAGAGGAGTTCAGAGATGTACCCTTGCACCAAAGTTGATTCGGAGTTTTATTGTTTATTTAAAGATCTAAGGACACATTAACCGTATTTGGGGCTAAGATCAACTTAGACGGGACCGTTTAGATCCGACAAAAGAGCGTTCGGGCTCGATTGCGCTAGTTTAAGGACGTGGCGGTCCATCGCCGGTTTTAAGGACGTGGTGGTCCATTATTAGTTTAGGGACGTTTCGGTCCGTCGCCAGTTTAAGGACGTAGTGGTCCATATTCCAGTTTAGGGACGTGGTGGTCCGATATTAGTTTAGGGACGTTCCGGTCTAATATTAGTTTAGGGACGTTCCGGTCCGATATTAGTTTAAGGACGTTTCGGTCCGATATTAGTTTAAGGACGTTTCGGTCCAATGTTAGTTTAGGGACGTTTCGGTCCACGAGTTTAAGGACCCCGCAGTCCATATGGGTGTGTGGTCGTTGGGACCCGTCACCTCTTTGACGTCGTTGAGGAATTACAACGATGGATGTCAAAGGAGTTCGGAGATGTACCCTCGAACCGGATGTAGATTGATTTAGGAGAGCCATTTTGCTCAGTCAATTTAATTTAAGGACTTATGGCTACGATTGGGCTAAGTCCAGTTGAAAATGTCCAACATTTTATTTGCTTTTGCATTGCATTTCTTTTTATTTTTATTTGGGCTTTGCCCAGAAAGGATGCAAAGCATCAATTTGTTTTGGGCTCTGCCCCTTTTTATTGTATTGCAATTTAATTTGGCCTACTAGGCCCCTCTGATTTGGGCCTGGCCCTTCAGTAAAATGCATTGCATTTGTCAGGCGCTTTGCGCCAATCACTGAGCGCAAGCGCTTGTGGTGAGGACACGTGTCATGCTCTGGTGAGCGCAAGCGCAACAGCGCAGTGCGCTGCGCTAGTGCGCTGTGCTGTTGTGTTGCTGACACGTGGCGCGCTCTGGTGAGTTGCGCCCGTTCCAGAGAGCGAAGCTCTATTTCAAGGCGCGTAGCGCAAGTTGTTCTGCAGCTGACACGTGGCGCGCTCTGGTGAGTTGCGCCAGTTCCAGAGAGCAAAGCTCTATTTCAAGGCGCGTAGCGCAAGTTGTTCTGCAGCTGACACGTGGCGCGCTCTGGTGAGTTGCGCCAGTTCCAGAGAGCAAAGCTCTATTTCAAGGCGCGTAGCGCAAGTTGTTCTGCAGCTGACACGTGGCGCGCTCTCAGGAGCGCAACAGCGCAGTTTGGAAGTGCAAAGCACTAAGAATCTTTTTAGATTCCAGAACAGAAGTGCAAAGCACTATTTGTTTTCTTTGATCTAATTAGGATCAAAGAAAAATGAGTTTTTCTCTTTATTTCAAGAACCAGAGGTTCATAAAAGTGCAAAGCACTATTTTTTTATTTTATTTATTTTTTTTGTTTTAAAGAACCAGTGGTTCATACGAGTGCAAAGCACTATTTTTATATATTTTTATTTTCTTTTCTGTTTTAAAGAACCAGTGGTTCATACGAGTGCAAAGCACTATTCATTATGTGAAGATCATTGATCAATGATTTATCAAAAGAGATTTCTTTTCTCTCGTGAAGGTTTTTACCTTCTTCTTTAAATTTTTCTCAGAGTTCTCTCTGTTTGAAGCTCTTGATTTTTTTTTTCAAGAAATGTTGATACCTTCTCTTTTCTTCTTGGCTCCTATTTATAGGAGAAGGAAAAGAATCAATTTGTTTAGCAAATCTCTCCTTGAAAGATTTGATTTTATCGTTGAGAGATTTGATTTATATTTATCATTAATCTGGGCCTGTAGATCATTCAGTGAATTTTATTCACCGTGGATTTTAAATTCAAAAGATATTCTATTTGTTATTCTGGTGAGATTTTCAGGGAAATCTTTCCTTGTCCAAGATTTTTCCATAAATTGATGATTTTTAATCATCTTTGGATCTTTAATCCAACGGTTCCCATAATCCTTTTCCATTTGGAAAGATTTAGAAGCTTTTAGAATTTTAATTCTATTTCGAAAGATTTTTAGAGAAATTTAGAATTTTAATTCTACTAATCTGTAAGGTTTTCAAAGCCTGTCACGTGCTGGCACGTGACCCTTGGTCACGTGTGAGCACGTAACCCCGAAATTGGTTCCTTTAACAGTCGCTTGTTCATATTGTTGTTTTAACCATCACGTGTCAACACGTGACCATTGGTCACGTGTGAGCACGTGATATTTCATTGAGATAACTTCTGATTTTTAATCAGGGAACAGATTTTAGAATTTAATTCTATTCATTATTTTAGAGGCCTTAAGAGCCCATCACGTGTCTGCACGTGGCCCATGGTCACGTGTGAGTGATGCCCCGTTGGGGTCTTTTCTAAGTTTTTATTATATCTTCTAACTCCTCCAGCGGATTCTTAAAAGCCCATCACGTGTGAACACATAATGCCTCATAACTTTTGATCCCGGATGAATTATGAAGCCCATAATATATCAAATCGAAGGGTTTTTCGAGACGCTTTCAATACAATCAGAATTTATCCGTTTCTCCTTCGGGAGTTTGTCAAAAAACAGCCCGGAAGATACTGGTTCGTATTTCCTTAAGCGTATCGCTGCCATTTGATACCTTGGACTCTTTTGCGCAGAAATTTTTGGCGGGAACAGAAACGACGCCCAAAGCCTTCCTTAGTTTTCTCTCTTCCCTATATTGTTCAATAGCTAGTAAGTCCCCTCTCCCCCTCTCTTCTTCTACTTTAAAAACTTTCATTTCTAAAACCCGACGGAAGCGGAGTTAATCCGACTTCCGATTCAAATTTCTTTAAAAATTCTATTTTTCTTAATCAAAAAAATACCATACTCTCACATAATGTTTATCAATCATTAACAAACACTTTAAAACAATTTTCATCTCAAAATATTCTTTTATGCAATTTTTATTGTATTTTTACGGTAAAATACCACATACTTCATTTCCGACATAAAACAACATAAAACTTGTATTACCTTTAGATAACTCATGAGTTAATAACCCATCTCATCACAACACACATGTTTGAAATAACACGATGAAGTTTTGGGAATATATTCATGGGATAACACAACATTACAAATAAATACCATTAACTTGCAAAACCATTTCTTTAAAAAAATGTATTAATCAATTCCTTACAATTATACCTCTACAACCCACTTTTGGGGACCCCGTTCGGGAAGGTGCGGATTATCGCACATCCTCGGGCCTAATAGATCAAGATGCAGACGTCCGAAAGGAGCATTCGATCTCGATGGAATTTTTAATGCATTTTTCTTTAGAAAATGAGATTTCTACAAGAATAAATAAAATTATTTTTATTAAATATATAACTATTATCAAAATATCTATTTTAATTATATTATATAAATATTCAAAGTTTTCTAAATCAAAGAAATCACCATTACATGAAAATACCATCCAAATACAAAACAATTCCAATATTTCAATAAAATACCATATACTATGAAAACTAGGTTCTACTCACTAGAAATTTCACATTTATATAATATAGATCAATGAAAACCCTAAAGACGATAATTAAATACTTGAGGTGTATTTTGAAAACATATCAAAACTATTTTTACATAAAACCCCCTCAAGTTATGCTAAATTACAATAAGGACCTCGTAAATATATGTTTAAGCGGGACCAATTCTCTTGAGTCTCAGGGAGCCGGAGAATGTGGGTGCCTTCCTATTTAAGGTAAACAATCTAACAAACGGTGTTATCAACACGGTAATTTTCTTGGAAAAAGACACAAATCCTGCCGTTCATGTGCAGCAGTTACTGATAACATCAAAACTAATCCAGGATTTCAAGTTCTTTTCAAAATATCTGACTCAGACCGAGTCTCAATCTAATTAATCTGACTTTAATGTGATTCATGTATAAATTATAATACAACATGAATCCATGAATCCGTCTGTTCAATCTATATTGACCGAACCGAACCATGGATATACTCCGTCTACATTACTCTCCATTTATATCCATTCCATTTACTGATATCATGATCTCGGAAAGTCATCCATTGATTGATCATCTTTATTGTGTTAAGTAAAATGTTTCACAACCAAAGAAATTTATACCACAATCAATTAACGGTGTCGATGTAGCGCGTTAATGAATACGGATCGTCCACTGAGATGCGTATACTTATTCGATCTTGTTTTAGATGAATTGAAATGAAAAATAATAAAGAAAATGATTTAAGATTTATGAGATTGATTTTCAAGAAACATAAAGAATATAGATCTAGAATCAAGAAGATGTCCAAATCAATTTAGTTATCAAGATTTATAGAATAGCTTGTAGGAATCGATTGAATTAGTAGTTATCATGAATACTAATTATGACGAATCTTATCTATTGATGGATTGTAACTAGATCGATGATGAATGAATGAAGATTAGGGATCTATTGAAGAAACTAGGGTTTCTCCTTCACTATCCCTTATCTTTTCATTGATCCTTATTCAATTCTAGCCTCTAGCAAAGAGGATCATCAATCATTTGATCCCTAATTTGCAACGAAATAATCAAGAACATTGATCTCGCTCCAAATTAGGTTATTGACGATTCTTTTTCCTAGAGTTTACAATTCTCATAAGACTTAAGATTGGTAAAAGGATTTCATCATCATTAGATCTACCGATTCTCTCGATTCCGTTACAAGCGGAGATTTCACTCACACATCATGAAAATTAAAGAATGAAGAATGAAGAATTTCATAATGCAAGAATGTAATGAAAACGAGAATTAACAATTTATAACCTTCATTAAATCTTCTTCAAATTTACACAACTCCTCAATTCGAGATACAAGATTAAGCTCTCGATCGCTCCTTTGAAGAGGTGAATTTGTCGTCGATCTTTGCGAAGCTCGATCTCCGTGAGTCACGAATCGTCGTGGATCTCTTGCTCGAATGATGATCAGTGTTGCGATGAAGGATCGTTGATTGCTCGCTTGATTTGCTTCTCAATGGATCTTGATCTTGAATTGGAATTTGATTTGGATGTTGTTTTGGATCAAGTTGTGTCACTCAACTTATGCAAATTTGGCTCAATATTCAACAACTAATTGTGTAACCCCAAAACCCTAGATCTAGATCTCCTTTTATAAAATTCAAATGAATCTTCCCTCCAAAGCTAGGTTGTTAGGGAGAGGCTTCTAGAATGAGGTTGTTACAAGGAGGCTTGTAGAATGCGGTTGTTACAAGGAGCCTTCTAGAATGAGCCACGTGGTAATTAAGAGTCTTGAGGAAGCAAGGTTGTTGTGAAGAAGATTCTGGAGATTTCTCATTCTCTGATGTCCTGACTCGACCGCGGATCCGCGGCAACGCGGCCAACTCGGCCGCGGTTCTGCGGCCATTTGATGAGATCTCTGCATCATTTTTCTGTGCTCTTCTTCTGTTGATGTTTGGGTCTTCTTATGATATCTGGAATATTTTTATCTCTTCTGAATCTTTGCCAGATTTTGATTCTTTGACTTGCTGCATTTTGTCGGCAAATTTTGCAATTCCAGTTCTTTGACCTGAATAATTTTCTGCACACAACCTTGATGAAAAGTGTTGAGATATACAATATCATGCATGTAGTACTAAACACACAATTTCCTATAAAGAACGTTGAATATACATATAACACGGGATATTTAGTATTTTCCAGACAAACTGGTAATATGTGTTATATTTATATCAACTATCCTTAAATGATCAGAATAATGAGGAAATTGATGTGTTACAGATTGCATTATTTTCGACTGAACATCCATCTATATAATAAAACAATACAATCAATACAAAAGATATCGCGGGGTTTTTAAAGGGGTAGATTGGTATGGAAGGTGTTAGAAGTGGCACGAGACTGTAACCATAATACACCTAACCTGAATATCCATTGCCGTTGTACCGTGGCTGAACAGTTCCTTGTGCTCCGTATACCTTAGTCTCCGGAATAGTGTGACTCTTTTCGTATACACTGGCATTTTCTGTACCAAGCTATAAACAACAGCGTTAACATTATAATCAAACATTATAAGTTATATTCTCTTTCTGTCTATTCTATCTCTACTCACCTTTGGGACTTACCGAGCGATTTTTCGTTGACGACATCCCTTTCTTCTTTCTTTGGAATGTTGTCAGGTGTTTCGGACGCTTTAGAGACCGAGCCCAACACTGAGGATTTGGAGCAGTTTGCTTTTGACCCGGAGCTTTAGACACTTGTACATATTTATTTCATTTCAGTTATGCCATTGTTTAGGCATCGCTTTCTACTCATGTATTTACATTTCATTTGTACTTGTAAAAGAATGTTTAATAAATAAAGTTGATGTTCATTTACATTCATGTCACTTGTGTACTTTACTTTATATTGCTTAGATACGCTTAGCGTTTTATTTCTAAGTAAATACGTCGCGTGACCCGTCGCGTCGCCTTACCGTACACTGGGAAGCGGGGCGTGACAAGTGGTTTAAGCTCCGCTTTTAAAATCGAGAAGTTTTCAAAAACAAACCGAATAGCTTTTACTAGCTTTTGCTAAAGAGGTCACTCCCGGTGAAGAGATATCGGCTCTTTCCTCATCGAATGAGGTGATTGATATTCATCAAGGAATACCACTATGCAAAGCAAGAACTACAGAAGCTATGATAATAAACCGAATGGTTGTAGCATTTTCTAGTTTTGCTAAAGAGGTCACTCCCGGTGAAGGGATCTCGTCTCTTTTCTCATCGAATGAAGTGTTGGATATTCATCAAGAAATACCACTATGCAAAGCAAGAACTAGAGCTACCCATTTTATAAACTTTTTGATTCTACAACATCTTTAGGTTTCTTTTCTTTTCATTAATCTTATTAATGAAGTCCCATCATTTAATGTTTCCTAAACATCACAGAAAAATGAAACGAAAATAGAACGTACGCTTATACCATCAGCATTCGCCATGGGGCCCTGTCTTCACCGTTAGGTTACTTAACTAATGGCAAAGCGGGGGATGGACTAGCGCAGGTGCAAAATATAAGCAACGTTTATTATATATCATATATATATATATATATAATATAGCATTCGTCTCACGTAGTTATATAATCACATCACAGAACCAAGCAGCAGAAGCAACATATGAAATATTGGATATATTAGGAGGCCCGTGTTTTAAATTCAGCCAATAATGTAAAACAGGGATTCCACAGTCATGATGAATAGCCAAACACACATCCTATAGACCCCTACGAGAGCGGAAAGCAACCCTGCCAATTCTAGAGTTAGGATACCCAGTCTCGACTCCTCGAGATGGTCTTCCACTGGACTCTAGAACCCGATTACTTGTGCTCCCCGTCTTAGGTCTATCCTAATACGGAAAAGTAAATAATATACATCAGTGGTGACATCATCCTCAACCCGGAAGTGTCCCAATAAAAGAATATTACATACAAATTTTACATGAATGAAAATAAAAAAATCTCACCTCACGCAAAACCCCTGGCAATTCAATCACGACAATCCAATAAAACAAATCACAGCAACACATAACATCACATGTCATCAACGTAAGTAAATACACGTATTCCGAATTTCGTTGACATATAGCAACGAGATCGGGATACCCCACATATTACACTTACGATCGCAGAAAAGAAATGAAAAACTATAATAATTAGAATCCGCAATATCCTTAGACATCATAAACCCGGAATATCTCATATTTCGGATTTCATGCTTAACCAGATAAATCTTGTATTTTAGTTTCAAATTGAAAACACTTTTCAATTACTTGGCCGGGAAATCTACAAGATTCCCGACTACATTATCGAATACTCATCGGAAACTTTAGTAGATGGCTACACACCCCGACGCCGTCGACGAAGTGCAATAAGGCGGAACACCGTGGCCGCAAGCACCCGAGTGGGTGCTTTTGGCAACGAGGTTCTCTTACGGTCATTGGTCATGGTTATGGGGCATGGCTGTCTACTAGAGTTACCCGGCGGGTGTTCACATACAATACGCGATTGCGACGGAGTTTTGATCCGAATCAAAACTCCGTGGCAACCGATAAACCGAGACTGAAACACTAGATTTACAATATACTAATTAGTTTTCACAAAACTAATTATTTCAGATTCTAACAATTGTATCACATATCATCAAAGTCTATACAACATTAAACTTTTCAATCGATTTAACAAAACCCACATATTACAGAGAGCTCAACAACTTGAGAATCATCAAAAATACCAAGAGAGTGCATGATGCCAAAATGGAGCACCAGGAGAAAGATGACACCACAAGGCCATTAACTTGCCGCGGAACCGCTGCTAAACTTAGGGGTTGGCCGCGCTTCCGTGGCGGTTTATTGGACTTAGGTTCTCAAGTTTCTGGCTCCATAAAAAACCCTGCACGATTTTTTGAGTATTTATAATCACGAAAATTTCAACTCTTGAAAATTCGATAGAAACTTGTGAAAAATCCGGTTTCGAAAACCGATCGAACACTTTAACGTCGTAAAGACCTTCCCTAATGTTCTAGCTTGGCTCTGATACCATGAAAGTGTACGCTAGCACCGCAGCGGGGTTTAAACGGGCATTACACATGCAATTTTCAAAAATTTCGGGTGCTAACGAACACTAACCAAGATCTTAACTACAATAATAGGGTTTAATATGATGATATCATAAAACCAAGAGAAGGAAAGATGGCTACAACCTTTGTAGACCGTGTCCTTCTCTTCATAAAGCTCCGGGCAGTAGTCCACGCGACTCCACGTGAAGAATGAACAAGGTTCCTCCGATGATCTTCGTGCCGAAGATGATCCATCCGAAGTCCGCCAATCCGAGCTACCTCTTCACTAAACTTTTTAGTGAAGGAAACACACTACACTAGAGTGCTAATGAAGTGTAGGATGGTGAAGTAGGGGTTTTATATGCTCACTAGGGTTTCAAGCTTCATGGTTCACATCGCATGTGAGGGGTTGAAGCTTGAAGGCATGAAGAGGAAGCAGAAGATGAAGAGGGGCTAGAGAGTTCATGAGCTCATGTGAAGAAGAATGAGCAAATCAAGAATAATAGCAACCATGGCTCTCACATTATTGAAGTATGAATATTATCTAATAATATATCCACAACCATACTTCAATAATGCAAGCTTTTCATTAAGCAAATAAAAAGGCTATGCTTCTCACCACTCCATAATTTCCATCTCATCATTTCTATTTTCACAAAATAGAAAATGCCATGCTTCATAATATATATATATATATATATATATATATATTATGAAGAATAATTAGTAAGCTAATAATATTAGTTAATATATAATTATATCAAATATAATATATATCAAATTATTAAATCAACACTTGATTTAATAATCCGGTTATATCACATATAACCGACTAATTTCATTTATCTGTATATCACATTATCTAATCAACACTTGACTCGATAATCTGGTTATATCACATATAACCTAACTGATAACAAATAACCGCCAGATTAGAATACGGTATCACATACTCGTATTTAATCAGCCCCCCGCATATATCACATATGTGCCCTACTTCGTTTCGCTTGAACCAGAAAACTTCTGTGTGGGACTCTAAAGTCTCGTCAATACGCTAGCAGTAGGTGCCATAAGCTGTCAGCGGTACTAGCTGGACGGAACGGCTACCCAGGTATTGAGTGATTAGAAGATCAAAAAGTAAGCTTGTCCAAACTCCTATGAAGCCTATAAGTAACACTTACCATACAGTCCGGTCTCTTCGTCGGATATGACACATATCGAGTCTAGGGGTGGTATCGTCAGACTCCAATAACTTGATAAGTCATGCCGACGTAAGGCTCGTAACGGTTTGAGAAACTACCGATAACTCTTATCAGTAAATCTCAGCAGCAGCCCTAGTCAGAGACTTCCAGTTATAGCCAATCGAGCATAGCGCAATATCAACCCCCAATACTGGGAGAGACGAAACCCCTCCTATCACTCATTGCCTCCATTTGACTCGGGACTGTACCCAAAATCCATCTGTTTGCATGACTCTTTTGAGCCGTATGGGGAGGAAATCAATGTACAGTTGGAGCCACACAAGACTATATGACGATCTCGGGTCGACAGGCTAATCTGTACCAGTGTCACCAGAGGACTGCTATCTGACGATAGGTATGCTACCAACTAGGAGTCCTCGGCGAGTCCTGTTCGGTGTACCCATTCTCTAATGAGCACTTGTGTACAATCTTTGATGTCAAATACCAATGGATATGGGATCAACCATCGCCCCCATACAGGGTCAAGAAACGTACACACTAGTCTACTCTGGAATATCGATGCCCTGTCTCAATATATCCTCGACTAAGAACAATTAAAGGATGTACTTATGGACTACCCAGGTCCCAGTAGTATGATCCGCATCATAGTCCTGGTAGTCAAGCCTACATCTTAAGGGCTTTATCAACATGTATATGAGAGACAATCTAATAATACCAGTGAACATGTTAAGATAATGGCAACCAGATAGTATACTATTATTTTGAGCAAGAAATTCCTCTATATATATGTCCAAGCATTCCCTATAATATACATCAATGTATAATAATGGCCTCTAGGACATACATATCCCTAACATCTGTTACCGATGATTTTGGAGAGACTTTTATATTTTTTTATAGAAGCTTATAGGGGGACTCCTCCATCTGAGATATAATCTCTTTCCTTCTATTTATAGGAGAAGGAAAAGATTAATCTGTTTTGAGAAAATCTCTCATTAAGAGATCATAATTGATTTCATAATAAATCAAATTGATTTCATAATAGATTAATCGGTGAATTTTATTCACCGTTGGATTTTTAATCCAAAAGCTCTCTGTTTAATAAAGAAGATTTCTTGTTTGTTTTAACAAGATTAGGAAAATATTTTCCTAATATAGAATTTAATTCTATTATATGTATATCTTATTAGTTTAACAAAATTAGAAAAATATTGTCCTAACATATAATTTAATTCTATCATATGAATATTTTGTCAGGAAGATATTTTTCTAACCATAGAATTTAATTCTGTTTAACATGGAAGATCTTTCTTATTTTAGAAAGACCAGGTAAATATTTTCCATATAGAATTTAATTCTATCAAATGGTTTAATTGGTGATATTTTATCATCATTGGATTTTAAATCCAAAGATTCTCTGTTAGAGAAAGATATTTTCATATTAAAAAGATCAAGGAAAATATTCCCTAAATATAATTTAATTCTATCACATAAAATTTAATTCTATTAGATAAGAGCGTTTCAAATTGGGGCGCTCACGTGCTATAACGTAAGCACTGCCATATACTTATATGGCAGCGGCGCTCACGTGCTTTGCATGTGAGCGCTGCCACAAGAACGCGGCAAGAGAACACAAGTGTTTAACAGGTGGGTGTTCACGTATTTAACACGTGGGGACTATCATAGGATTTAATCCTATCTGAAGCCGGTACTTACATTCTTTGCATGTGAGTGCTCACATATTTAACACGTGGGTGCTGCTATAGTATTTAATCCTAGCTGCAGCAGGTACTCGCGTGCTTTGCATGTAGAGGGCTGTCTTAGGATTTAAATCTACCCGAAGCCGCTATTCACATGCTTTACATGTGAGTGATCATGTGTTTAACACATGGGGCTGCTCTCTAATTTTATAAATGGAACAAGTTTTGAGCCAAAATTTTTGGCCGGAACAAATGCCCCATGTACTTTGCCCACATAAGTATGTACGTGGGTTAAGTAGTGCAAAATTATGCATCGCCGTAGAATTGATGTCTCAGGAGACAGGTTTAGGTCTATGTCGTCTAAGGTTTTGTCCATCTTCATGAGCCATAGGGTTTCAAGAAGGTTTTTCGCCTTATGAGTCATGCGGATCTCATAAGTGCATATTCTCTTTAAAAATCGTGAGGATTCGTAAATGTCCATCGCCTCCGTGAGTCGCAAGGATCTCATTTGGGTATTTTTTCCTTACGAGTCGTGAGGACCCATAAGTGGCTTATTTACTTCATTGGCATGAAATTTTGTCGAATGTGGCCCGTGGATAGCATACAAGAGTCAGTATAGACCTTCTTGTATGGTAGAAAATGTCTTAGGAAACAGGTTTAGATCTTTCGCCCAAGACTTTTCAATTTTAGGAGTCGTGAGGGTCTCATAAAGATATTTCTTCTTATGAGTTGAGAGTATCTCGTAGGTGTATTTTCTCCTTAGAAGTCGTGATGACTCTTAAGTGTGTTTTCTCTTGAGAGTCGTAAGGATCTCACAAGAGTATTTTTCCCTTACTAGTCGAGAGGACCCATAAGTGGTTTCTTCTTCTTATTGGATGTAACTTTATCGAATGTGGCCAGTGGATAGTATACAAAAGTCAGTCTTGACTCTTTGTAGGGCAACAATGGCTTAGGATATAGGTTGATATTCCCGTCGCCTGAGACTTTTTAACTTTATGAACCGTAAGGGTCTCTCAAATATGTTTCTCCCTACGAGTCGAGAGAATTCCGCAGGTGTATCTTAACGTGAAATATAGATAACACCTTTTGATACAGAAGTCCATTAGGTTTGTGTTACTAGGTTAAGTGCATCATACCGTCGCGTTGGTTGATATATTCTCGGCATGCAATCCCTTAGGTTATTGCTCGAGTAGCCACGCGTCTGTTGTGTCTCTGATCCCTTCTGAGGCTGGACAAGACGTCTTCAAGTAGTCTTCTCAGGTTGGAATATTCACATTACCATCAGAAGATCCAACGTTACGTATTGCTGTGGCACTTTACTTGAGGTTAGACTCGATTTAGAGCCCCGATGTGTCATAACCGCACCCTTCTAGGATTGGATGCCATCCAATGGTCTTTAGGCCTGCCATCAAGACCCGAAACTAGAAATTGTAGGGTGTTTTTCGTCACCCCATTGAGATAGGAATACGTGCGCGCTTGTCAGGCGCATTACAGATTCCCCCTGCCTAAGATAGGCTTGGGTTTATTGATTGTGGGGATCCGAATCTCCGGCAGCCGTAGACTAAGCTGCCGTTAATTACCCCTTGCATTTGGAGCGAGAGAACTTAGTCTCTACACTGGATCTTGAATGGAGTTAGACTCCTAAAAATATTTAGAAGTGATCAAAGGGGGCTGTTTTGTTTCTCCCATTTGGCCCTGGATATTCCCAAGATGGGATTTCTGGAGATGGGTCTCCTTCATCTTCCTCTCGGCTGGCCGGGTCTTGGAGAAAGGGGGTGAGATTTTAAAAATCTCCCCTTTTTGAGATCTGATGGAAGTTCTGAGCTCCCCTTTGTGGGTTTTGTGATGAAAAACTATTTAGTTTTGGAAAAGAAAGAGTAAAACTCTTGATTTAATTCAAAAGAAGGGAAGAGGGTTTTAGAACATTTTGGAAGGAGGAGGCACATGAACCCTAGTTTTTGGGGAGAATGAAAAGTGTATCCTTTATTCATCATCATGTTGCCTTATATAGGCTTACACATTTACATATAGCTCCTTGGGCTTTACAAAATGGCATTTTGCCCACCCCATGCCACATGTGCTCATTTCTTTTGCACATAAGCCACGGGCTTTACAAAAAATTTGGCTTTATGCCCATTTTGCTTACATTCATGCACAAAAAATTACATTAAAATTATTTGCTACATGATTTTTATTTTGGCACGGGGAGGCCGTCCGCGGGGCTTGACTTGGGCATGGGCCCATTTGACTTGGGCTTGGGGTTGACTTTAACTTTGACCTGGTCAACCGGGGTGCAATTTTTGACCCCAACAAATTGTCCTCCATCAATAAATGCACATCGCGCATACGATTTTTGTGCATGAAATTGATGGATCTTGAAGCTGGACCTCGAGGTAGAATATCATTCCAGGGCGGAGCATCCCCCAAGGAGCATGATCCCGAGGATCGGAGGTCATTCCGATTTGCGGAGCATAATTCCAGGGTCGGAGTATAATTCCGAAGAGTCGGAGCATAATACCGAGGATCGGAGCATAATTCCGAAGAGTAGAGGCATGATTCCAGGGATCGGAGTATGATTCCGATGAGCGGAGCATGATTCCAACGGGGGTCGGAGCATAATTCCGACGGGCGGCAGACATTCTGACCGAAGCATATTTCGATGCTGAGGTTGATTCCCAGGCGAAGTATAATTACGACGGGGAATGCAGATACTCCGAGGCGAAGCATGATTTCGACACGGGGTACATTCTGAGACAAAGCATGATTTCGATGCAGAGCTTGCTGGTTGACTTGATTCCGAGACGGAGCTTAATTCCGACGAGGAGGTCGCTGGTTGATTCCGAGCCGAAGCATAATTCCGACAGGGAAGGTAGATACACCGAGGTGAAGCTTGATTTCGACGCGGGGTACACTCTGAGACGAAGCATGATTCTGGCACAGAGCTTGTTGGTCGACTTGATTCCGATGCGGAGCTTAATTCCGACGAGGAGGTCGCTGGTTGATTTTGATCCGAAACATAATTCCGACAGGGAAGGTAGATACACCGAGGCGAAGCTTGATTTCGAGGCGGGGTACACTCTGAGACGAAGCATGATTCCGGCGCAGAGCTTGTTGGTCGACTTGATTCCGAGGCGGAGCTTAATTCCGATGAGGAGGTCGTTGGTTGATTCCGTGTCGAAGCATAGTTCCGACAGGAAAGGTAGATACACCGAGGCGAATCTTGATTTCGATGCGGGGTACACTCTGAGACGAAGTATGATTCCGACGAAGAGCTTGTTGGTCGACTTGATTCCGAGGCGGAGCTTAATTCCGACGAGGAGGTCGCTGGTTGATTCCGAGCCGAAGCATAATTTCGACAGGGAAGGCAGGTACTCCGAAGCGAAGCTTGATTTTGACGCGGGGTACACTCTGCGACGAAGCATGATTTCGACGCAGAGCTTGTTGGTTGATTCCGAGCCGAAGCATAATTTCGACAGGGAAGGCAGATACACTAAGGCGAAGCTTGATTTTGACGTAGGGTACACTCTGAGACGAAGCATGATTCCGACGCAGAGCTTGTTGGTCGACTTGATTCCGAGACGGAGCTTAATTCCGACGAGAAGGTCGCTTGTTGACTTGATTCCAGGGCGGAGCATAATTCCGACGAGGAGGTCGCGGGTTGACTTGATTCCAGGACGGAGTATAATTCCGACGAGGAGGTCGCTGGTTGACTTGATTCCAGGACGGAGCATAATTCCGACGAGGAGGTCGCTGGTTGACTTGTCCCCGGCACGGAGTGTCTATGCTCGACGTTTTCCCGGCACGGAGTGTCACTGGTTTTGATGTAGAGGATGATTACCAGGCGAAGCATAATTCCGACAGGATAGGTGGATACTCCGAGGCGAAGCATGATTTCGATACGGGGTACATTCAGAGATGAAGTATGATTCCGCCACAGAGGTTGTTGGTTTGATTTGATTTGGGTTGACATCAGCATCGCTACGCTGGAATATGGTACCAGAAGCGAATCAGCATCTGTCTTTGAGTGGATTTGGGGATTTTAGTTTTGGTCGGCATCTGCATTGCTGCACTGGAATAATGCCAGGAGCAACTCATTATTTGCCCAGGGAGGATTTGGGAATTGGTTTTTGGGTCGGCATCAGCACCGCTACACTAGAATATGGTACCAGGAGTGAATCATCATTTGCTTTTCTCTGTTGGGAAGCGATGGCTTAGGAGACAGGTTTGGATCCCTATCACCTAAGGCTTTTCAATTTTATGGATCGTAATGGTCCCATAAAAGCATTTTCTCCCTACGAGTCGAAAGGATCTCGTAGGTGTATTTTCTCCTTAGGAGTCGTGAGGACCCCCAAGTGTGTTGCTCCTTTATGAGTCGTAAGGATCTCACGCGGGAATTTTCTCCTCACAAAGTCGAGAGGACTTTGCGAGTGCATTTCATCTCTTTTTCACGAGTTTGCGCCCTTTCGGGTTTTCACAAACTTGCCGGCAGTCCTGCTGTTTTTACTCACGGAGCCCTTTCGGGTTTTCATCCGTGCCCATTTTTCTTGTGGACATACCTTTTTTTCTTTTTTTTTTGAATCTTCATCGCCGGTGATACTTTGAATGTGGTCTCGCCGGTAGGACTTGGGAGAGATTGGGATCGTTGTACGCCCGTGGATTGTATACGGTTATGCAGGATGTATGATCCAGACCGTAGGGCCGGAAAAATTTCGGGACTTTGTTGGCGTCTGCATCGCTGCACTGGAATATGGTACCAGGAGTGACTCATCATTCGCCGTATGGGATTTGGAATTTGGTTGGCGTCTGCATCGCTGCACTGGACTATGTACCAGGAGCAACTCATCATTCGCCACTTGGGGATCTGGATTTTAGTTGGCGTCTACATCGCTGCACTAGAATATGGTACCAGGAGTGACTCATCATTCGCCGTTGGGATTTGAGTTTGGAATTTGGTTGGCGTCTGCATCGCTGCACTGGAATACGGTACCAGGAGCGACTCATCATTCGCCACTTGGGATTTGAGTTTGGAATTTGGTTGGCGTCTGCATCGCTGCACTAGAATATGGTACCAGGAGCGACTCATCATTCGCCACTTGGGGTATGGGGTTTGGAATTTAGTTGGCGTCTGCATCTCTGCACTGGAATATGGTACCATGAGCGACTCATCATTCGCCACTTGGGGTATGGGGTTTTGAATTTGGTCGGCGTTTGCATCTCTGCACTGGAATATGGTACTATATTTGGCCTCTTGCCTTTCGAGGCCACCACATTTGGCCTCGTGCCTTTCGAGGCCAGTTTGTCAGTTACCGGAGCTTGAAGAGAAGGGACGACATTAGCTGATACGAACAGAATAGAGCCAAATGGTAGCGGCATCTCCTCCCATTGTTGCCCGAGACTGGCCGGGGGGACTGTCCTGACGTCCATCTTCATCGTGTAGGAGATGGAAGCTGAGTTCATCTTTGGAGACATTGCTGAGAAGTGATTGCTTGAAAACCTGCATGAAAGAGCATTATTTTAGTATAAATATAGATATGTATATTGATTGAGTTCGCATGAATATTTAACCCGAAATATGGGAGGAGAGAAAAGTCCCACCGGGCGTGCCAGAATCTGTAGGGTGTTTTTCGTCACCCCATTGAGATGGGAATACGCGCGTGCTTGTCAGGCGCATTACAGATTCCCCCCGCCTAGGGTAGGTGTAACATTTCCAAAATAATAAAATATTATTTTTAGGAATTTTTATAATTTAATATTATTTTATTGATTATTTTAATAATAAATTAATAATTAAATGCAAATAAATGGAGAAAAATTATGGAAAATTATGGAAAATTCTAAAATGGGTTATTTATTGGAATTATGCCATTTTTAAGTGTTTGTGATCATTTATATGCTAATTTAGCGCTAATAGCGATTAAAAATCGCTAATCGGATTTTTTTTGGCTTTTTGTGCAAAATTGTGCACATATCATTTTTGGACTTGTGTTACATTTTTCTAGCCATGTTACTTTGGGTTTACTATTGATGTGAGAAGGTTTGGGATTAAAAGAGAAAAAGGAAAAGAAAATGAGATATAGGTATGGTGAGAGAGTGAGGGTGGGTGAGGGTATTTGACTTGGCCATTCCCGTGGTTTTCCTCTCATTTCCTCCCCCTCCTTCTTGAGCTGCTGCTGCTGCTGCTATTGCCCCATTTCCCCCTCCACAAAACCCTCTCAAATCATCTCACAAACATACTCAAAACCTCACACTCATTTCACAAAACATGCACACAAGCCCAAGATCTATGCTATGGACCAAGAAAGATGGTGTTTTGGTGCTGTTGAGGATTCATGAGGGTCTTGTGAGGTAATTCCTTCACAATTAGAGTGTTAATTCTTGTTCTTAAGCTTTAATTCAAGTTTCATATCGATATCGTGTGAATTGGTGCACTTTGGACAAAATTAGAGAGGATTAGGGTAAAGTTGAGATGTGACTTTGCAATTGGACTCTAATGGTGACCTTAGACCCTATTTTGACCAAGCCCCTGACCTGACACAACCTGAAACCCAAAAATACGGAATTACGGGACTTTCATGTCGGTTTGTGAGTGTTTAGAGTGTGCAGGGAAATCTGGAATGTACTGGGACTGTTTCAGGCAAATTCAACAATACCAGGGACCGAATTGAGACCATAGGAGGCCACCCTGACCAGACGGACCCCATTGGGCATAGGTGGGCCGGCGAGGCCGGTTTTGGGAGTGTTGTGGCCGGCCAAGTGGTGATGGAATGCATCGGGGTTGGTCCAGTAGCTCAAATAAATCATATATAGCACCCTAGAGTTGTTTATTTTCCCTGATTTGGCCTGAGATGAAATCTGGGATCGTTTTCTTGGGTTGCTGCCTTACTTTCAGTATTTGGTGTTACGTATTTTGATTTCCACATTTTGGTGTTTGTACGTTATCTCGATCGTGTGACGTTTGTACGACTGCATCGAGTGATTTCGGGTTGTTTTGCGAAGGCTAACCGTAGGTTCTAACCTATAGGCCTTTTAGCGTATCGTATTGGATTTAGCGTGTCGTTTCAAGTTTTGATGTGGTTTTGATGCGATGCGATACGTGTGATATGTGTAGGTACACCGCGACGATCCGAGGCGATGCAGAAGATGACGGTGACATCGACACCGACACGCAGGATACAGGTGAGTAGATTTATAACTACGGGGAGAAGTCGGGTGGATGGCGTATAGCACCCCCGCAGTCCGTAGTGTTGTATACGAATACGTATATACACGTATATTTATTATGTGTGGTTTAGATTAGTAATGGAAATAATGGTATTTTGATGATAAGAATGTATTGGTTTAGTATAGTGCGAACCCTAGAGTAATGGTTGCACACACACATACATTTACACACATTCTTGCTTTCATTCTTTCATTTGATGGTGCGTATATCTACACATGGGTATGGGACTATGTGTTCATATACAGGTTGATGATGATACGTGGGTTTGAGATGATACTTGATGTGAGGCCGTGAGATCGGCGATGTGACATAGTTGCCTTTGAGGTGCGATATGATAGTTTTAGCGGGCCTTTGGACATGTGCTTTACCCGCATTCATACTTTGATAGATGGTATCGATTTGTACTAGACTTAGAGTAGTACCCCAGATTGTGCGATCTGATGATAGTGATACCTGATATGTGATGTGATTGGGTGATATTGACCCCTACCCAGCTATTGGGATGCCGTACGACGATCTACCGTACGAGCCGATATTGATGATAGATCCGCACTCATAACTCGAGGATATCTTATGATATGTTATTGAGGCGAGATCACCGACTATCATATCTGTATATATATATATACCGACTCAGATTTAGGTGGTTTCATACCCCTCCTATCTAGATTACTTGGTAGACATTAGACTAGACCGAGTCATACCTATTTCAAAACTAACGAATCGGGGATATTTTAAAGATAAGCAGAAGGGTTATACGGATATTTTCAAAAGACGTATCTTTTCATAAAAACACCGTAGCCCCTATTTTCAAAACCCGATGATTCGTGTTATTTCAAAAGGCACCATTTGTAGGACTTGTATTAGATTAATGCAGATTAGTTATAGTTGCATCTAGTATTCAGCTCCCGTTCATTATTGTGGATCGCTTCGCATCGCATGCTTATATTATGTTTCATACTCCATTATTGATGTTATGATGTTAGGACACCAGCACCATTACCGATGATGCGTATGTACCACGTACACTTACTTGCCGGCTCACACACATCTTCATCGGTAATTGCCATGTCACGTACACCTTAGAAAGTATTATTGCATCGACATAGGTTGTTATCTAATAATTTAGACATGATATTAGTGTACTTGCCTTATATGCTAGATTAGACATTGTAATTATTACTTGTTACATCATGCATGCTATTATTCATGGATTTTTATGCCTATATGCACTGTTTACATGCTATTGAGGATTGGATTCGGATTTCCATGAGATTTTCTGGATTTGGGGGAAAACCGAAAAACTTATATAAACTTCTTTCTCTCTTTAAAATAAAAAGTGCGGTTTTCCCATGATGTATGAGTCGTCCACCATGAGTTTGCTGATGGATTTGGAAACCCGATTCGAGGAGACGGATGAACCGTTTCGGGTACATGGTGGACCCGATGAGGTACCCCGGGACAAGAAGCGCGTGGTGATGACGATGTGAGCCTGGCAGGGGAGCACTACCTACCGGTGATTTTACCCGACGCGTCGGATATCCGGAGGATACCGTCGTGGTCTTGAGATGGATGGTAGGGGCCGGTCTGGACTGACGGCGCCCTAGATATTATGATCGAGACATTGAGATTTCGAGATTTTGAGGTACAGAGACTGTGATACAGAGATACCGAGATATTGGGATTATGTTTTGTGCCGATGCTACGCACTGTTTTATGCTGATTTCATTATGATACCTCATTTTAAAAATACAAAGGAAATCTCACTAAATTATGAAAACAGTTCTTCATTTACTTGTATTCTGTTTTCATGCATTCATACCTCCTTCATATGATATATTGCTACCCTTGGGCACTGACACGGGCACATGAGATTACACTCGGGTTAGATATTTACCCTAGCCGTGTTATAGGCTGCTGGTTATATTTTTAAGGTTATATTTTGATCGTATTGACCTAGGATGGGTCATGCATTCGATATCTGCTTGTAGATATCTTTCTATTCACGAGTTGGCAACTCACCCCCGTTGTGCCCCAGTTCTTGCAGGTTTTTTCCGTACAGATTCCATAGCGGTATTTCTGGCACACTGCTTCCATATGGGTGACTTGCGTTGGTAGGTGGGTTCTTTTGTATCAGAACCGCCATTGTTCATGTATTATTTATTGTATCTAGAAATGTCCATCAACCAAAAACTGGTATATTGTTTCAGACTAAGACTTCAGTGTTGTATTATTTCGACCTTAGAGTCGCGCTTGTAGTATTGCGGTTTTCTAGCTGTTTTTGAGTTTCTTTTCAGTTTAGATCCTCGTCCTTTGGCGTTGTATATTGTTGTTGCTTATGTGGTTGTGACCGTCGATTGACGAAGAGCTAGCTCCCGCTTGGGGATGCCTTTTATCATGATATATATATTGTTCTTGTTGTATCCCGTTCGGGGCCAGTTTTTACAACAGAAACTCTGCCGAAATTTTCGGAAAATATTACACATTTTAAAAATACATATTCGGCTTAGTTATTTAAGAACTTGATTTTCAAACATGTTTTCTTCACCTCTTTAAACCAGTTTCTTTACTTATTCTTAAAAATGGTTTTAGATTTCTGGGCTTTTGGCTTACTTGGATCAGATGGAGTCCTATAGACTTCATAGGATTCAAGGGCCAGTCACGTGCTCTTTCGGGTCGTGACAGTAGGCTGGGGTTTATTGATTGTGGGGATCCGAATCTCCGGCAGCCGCGGACTAAGCTGCCGTTAATTACCCCTCGCATTTGGAGCGAGAGAACCTCCGATTAGCGGGTCAAACAGCTCATGCGAACTCGTTGTGCAGTGTACTTGTGTTGTGTTTTGAAAGGGGTTTTGGATATATTGGGGGCCCGCAGAGTTTTTACGGGGGTCCCGCAATCCGTTAGAATTTTTTTCTAACGGGGGACAGTGTTGTAGAGTATGTGTATGCGTTTGTGTGTGTGTGTATACACATATATATAAAAAAGGGAAAGGGCATCCAAAGGATGCGTGGGAGAAGGCGCCAGCGCCCCACGTGCCAGGCACGCGGGCGCTGTGCGCCAGAGCGCCAGCGCCCCATGTGCCTGGTACGCGGGCGCTGTGCGCTAACGCACTACGTGCCTGGTACGTGGGCGCTGTGCGCCAGAGCGCCAGCGCACCATGTTCCTTGCACGCGGGCACTGTGCGCCAGAGCGCCAGCGCAACACGTGCCTGGCACGCGGGTGCTAGGCGTCAGCAGCAAAAGGGACTTGGTCCCTGCACTGGGAGCTGTGCTCCCGATTTGACTTATGGAGTTGAACTCCTGATAGAAATTAATTTTAGGGAGTTAAACTCCAATGGATCTTGAATGGAATTAGACTCCTAAAAATATTTAGAAGTGATCAAAGGGGTCTGCTTTGTTTCTCCCCTTTGGCCCTGGATATTCCCAAGATGGGATTTCTAGAGATGGGTCTCCTTTTGCTTTATGCCCATTTTGCTTACATTCATGCACAAAAAATTATATCAAAATTATTTGTTACATGATTTTTATTTTTGCATGGGGAGGCCGGCCGCGGGGCTTGACTTGGGCATAGGCCCTGATTGATAAAAAATATTTAGTAACCGCAATCAAGAACGGCGTCGCTTGGTAGCTAGCCGGTGAGTACAGGTCGATCCACAGGGATTTTGTGTTTTCCTAATCACGCTAACAAGTTAATTCCGATTGTGGTCGGAATGATTATTAAATCTAAAAACTAAATTATTCTATACTAAGATTAGGAAACTAAGATTATCTAGATCTAAGTCTTGTTAGGGTTTGGTTTAGGGTAGGTTTGGAAATGTAAATAAATCTCAACGCTTTCTATACCCAAATTAGGATCTAAGAGGAGTTATGGTAATTATCAATAAAGGGGATTAAATCCATTTGGAAAGATGCTTCTTTCTCTAGGTTCTTATCCTTCCTTTAGAAATCCTTACCCTAACCTCCATGGAAAACCATCACAACCGGGCCTTTATACTACGGTATCACCGCTATCTCGTGGGATAGGGTGCCATAGGGCGCGGTGTGTGCATGTATGCATGGAGTCCTATTGAAAATATATGATGGGAAAGAAAGGGATGAGAGATCTCATCTCTCAAAAGCCTTCCCCAAAGCTAACCCTAACAAGCGAGGAGACTACTCGCTCATTAGGGAATTTAAAAACATTTATCTAGGGCAAGGAATTAAATCTAAACTAAGGCACGAATAGAAATTACCTACTTTATAGATGGCTCTCTCCAAAATCAACACAGGGTTGTCAGATCTGAATTCATGAAATGAAAAGAGGCGCCGATGCTCTCCATAAAGAATTCTGAATTTTTTTATTAAAAGGAGGCATACCTCAAAAGAGGTATTAGGGTCTCTATTTATAGGACATAGAAACCATAGGGTTACAATTGACTCGCACATCTGATATTACAAAAATACCCTCTAAGAAAAGACCTAGTCAACGATTCGCACACCGCCATAACTTTCTGCACCGACACGGGCCCTTAATGGCCGCGGTTCCGCGGCCGTATAGAGTGCTTGTGTGCTCATATTTTCTTGGTCTGTTCTGGTGAATGTTTACTTCATGTTTCTTCAGTCTTTTTCTTAGATTGGCTTCTAGGTTTCTTCCAGATCTCCACAGTGAATAGTTGTAGTGGACTTTTACCGTTGCTTCGTGACGAAGTCTTGAATCTTGCGTCGCCTTCTACTTTGTAAACTGTTCTTCGTGTAGGCTTTATTTAAGATTATCTGTTTGTTGGTCGAAGTCTCACTTTTGCATCGTCTTTTGTCTTTTTTACTGTTTTTGTCCCGAGAATCTGTAACCTGCAACTAAGTAGCAGACATGGGTCAAAAGCACCTGTTTATTTGTAAAAAGAATAAGAATGGGGAATATAATAATGCAATATAATGGTGTGAACAAATACCCCCAAACTTATCGTTTGCTCGTCCTCGAGCAAACCTAGTTTTATTCTCGACAAAAACCTAACCGCACTTTCGCAGGGAAACGCGATTGCACCGAGCTCGTGCAACAAGCCGTTAAACCTCTAGGTGTCCCTAGTAGGAGGAGTGTTGTCTCCTGAGGGTTTTCAGCGGATACTACCCACAAAATCCTATCAATTCAGCCTATTAACTTTTATTCTCCAATTAGGTTTTCCAACAAGGAAGTCTATTATCTTCGACTCATAAATTATCCACCCGTATTCTTCACGCTTCCTTATTATTTAACTTAAGATTATATATGTTCTGTAGACTTACTTAGCTTTTGGCATCTTTTAAGTTTTCCTTCTAGGGTTCTATCTCAACTTAGGAATTCTTATCATCTCTATTAAAGATATAAGTCTTATTCTTCATTCATATCTCTTGTCTAAACCCCAATCACATACCCCTACGTGTGTGTATATATCACCCCTACACTTGGAAATTCAAATCAAGCAATTATACTCTTGTCCGTTGTCCAAAGCACTTCTTAATTGGTGAATTTTTAGATGAATTTCGCTCATACATCCTTCATGCGATCGTTAATACTTCTTGAGGTACCAACAACCGATTACAAAATGTGTATGCACATTAAAGCGTAATTCCTAATCTTGTAACACCTAAGGCTTTAGCAGTGACTCCCAAACCAGTTGGTCTAAGGCACTAGGTGATGAAGTACCCTCGCTATATTTTTTTTTCCTATTTTTGCAGCCTCAAGTAATTACAAAAACCAGTGTTCATTTTTTTCTTTATTCACACTTGTATTATTTTTTTTATTTTTTTATATTCATACTAAGGACTTTAGACAAGAGCATTTCAAGGTCTCTTCTACTATTCCAAGTTTCAAGTTGCGTGATTGTGCAATTCGTAGGGTATACATTTTCAGAATCTAGACTTAAGCTAAGAATTATTTTTCAAACTTATACTCTAATAAAAGCATCAATACTCTTCCCTTGTTTTAACTTAGCCCAAGAAGTGAACTCAAAATTTGCCTATTTCTGAATAAACTACAAAGACATATACTTTCTACCGTTAAATTTTAAGAAAGGTTATTTTTAGGGTTTTTAATTTACTAAGTCTAGGATCTAGTTGTTCCTAACTAGTTAACCTATTTGTCAAACTTAAGTCAAATACGGCCAAAATTGAATACATTAATTTTTTATAATTTTTGAAATTTTTCAATTTTTTTTATGGATTTTAAAATAAGTATGCAAATGCAAAAAAATATATATACATATGAATGCGAAGGAAGAAGGCTTACCGAGCATACCCCCAAACTTAAACTTGACAGTGTCCTCACTGTCATGCCACACCAAGAGGGTCAAAATTGTCGGCACTCCCCTGTTTATTTATTTATTTTTTTTATTTTTTTGAATATTTTTTTATTAGAAAAGAAAACAAAAAATATATATACATATATACAACAAGGTCCTCCCAAACTAAACAAGGCCTTACATAAGCCAAAGGTTAGCACCAACCATTCAAAAATCTCATCGTGGTAATGGTAGAGTTGGTGAAAGAATGGAGTGGAAATAAGAGAAATGAAAAGCACACGAGACCACATGTGAAGAAGAGTGGAATATGGTCTCGGTGGAGGAGAAGAATGATGGAAAAGAGAAAGAAGTGGAGTACGATCTTGAGGGTGTAAATCGAGTGAATAAATTAGCACTATTTATGATGACCGATGTGTTAAAAGAGATTGTGCTAACCTATCAACCCGTCGAGAAATGGGGTCAAATCCCTCAAGATTCGCAAGAAAACATGGGTCCGTCGAACTTGGTATTGGAGATGAAAGCGTAACAGTCTCTTGTAAGGTCGGAACGATAGGAAGGACGAAAGGGAGTGAATTAGGGATAGTTTCATTCTCACCGTAGTAAACTGTCTCGAACTGGAAATATTCCAACAATGGTTCGAAACGACTGTAAGCAACTGAGTCTGAAGGTTCAACTAACTCATCTGAAAATTCAAAGGACTCAAACTCGGGCGGTGAGTCTTCAACATCGTCCGAAAAAGTGAAACACTCGTAAGTGTTATCGGCTGTGAGAACTGTGTCAGATTCAAAGGGAAATTTTTCAAGCTCACAATCTTCAAGCGTGATCTTTTGGGTGGTCGGAACGATGGAAAGGAGGGAGGGTGATATAACAGTTAAAGGTTCAAGAGGATGAATTGGAAAATCCGACACATCAAAGAAAAATGGTTCAACCTCAATATTATCCTCAATACTATCCTCATAATTCTCCTCAAAATTTTGCTCATCCATGCCATTATCATCAAAATCAAGACGCATATGAAGTTCGGGAGAAACAATTAATGACTCGGGATGATGAATTGGACATAAAATTTCAATCTAATCAACAGGTTCATCATCCGAAATATTCCTGGCGTCTATATCCTCAATCAAGTAAAAATCAATTTTTTTTGACACCTCCTCAAAAGCATGGATATTGATAAATTTAGGTTCAAGATTAGAGGTGTAAAGATCGAAAGGATTAGGTGTGGTTTCACTCGAAAGGGTTTCTTCACAGTCTGACAAATCAAGCACTACAAAATCACATAACTCATTTTTATTTTCAACTGGTGAACTATTTGGGACAATCGATGGAAAACCGGAGTTGTGGGTTTCAATTGGATAAGGGTAGGTTTGATTTGGAAATCCTCTCAAATTCGCACTCTGTCCAACCGCCTCCACATTGAAAAATTTGAAGCTAGTTGGAAACTAGCTACCGGTTCACTAGGTTGCATAAGGGCGGCAATGGACGCATCCACATTCCTAACCATTTTGTTTGTTGCTGAAATATAAGCTTCCAACTACTGTTCTAGACTCGACATGGGTTGTGAAAGGGTTTCGGTAAAAGATTCGAAATTGTTTGGATACGTGAAACTCCCAACTGGCTGTGTAGAAGCAATGTCTAGTGAAGGAGGGAAAGTCGGGTAGGACTGGTAGGAATTGGATGGTTGGACAGGAGTAGGATCAACATTTGTATAAAAAGGTGAATGGACTTGTTGATCCCTATAACTGGATGTGTGGAGAGGAGTGAAAGATCGGCTACAAGATTGAGCAATATGCTCAGCAATGAACATCGGTTTAGGAGTTACAACAGCACTTGAAAAAGTGGTATCAACGTACGAAGGCGGTGAAGGTTGACATGGTTGACACAAAGTGTGTTGTGAAGTCGAACTGTTTCTCCTAGATGCTTCTATTTGATCTTTCAAAGAAATTTTGGGCATGGAGGGATCTTCCTTAAATCGACCGAAACAATTGACGTACGAGGCAAAGTTAGGTTCGGGATATTAAAGTTCGGCAAGAGATTTATGAGGTGGGGTACCCATGATGTCAGAAGGAGAAGAGAAAGAAGGTGGGTGTAAGGATTTCTTAGCGACAAAATTTTGCAAGTTTTTATAAAAAAATTTCCTTTTTCCTTTTTCTCTTTATTTGAAACTGTTTGCAAAAAAAAATTTCGATAAAGGGCTTTGACACACTATCAATCAACCACAAATGCACAATCCGGCCTAGATCTAGGGTCACCTAGGTCAGCTAGACAGCTCCTAACTGTTCCAAAGGGCTAGAGATAGGACCTCAAACCGCCTCTTCACCGCCAATTGCGGCCAGGTAAGTGCCAGGTAAGTGGGAGGCTCCCCGCTATAAGTAGCGGTCCTAATTAAGTAACCACTTGCCTTAGACACACTTGCCTAGACACCGCAAAGTCAGGTTAGGATAAATGGCCGATGCCTATAACTAGTCCTCTGTCCTATTGAGCTCGAAGTCCTTAGGGCTGAGTGTAGTATTTTTTAATTAATAGATGGTCAATGCATAAGCCTTATGTGATTTCTGGGGTCCTGGGAAGGGTGATGAAATCCCCACCCAATCTGAATTGGTCTCAAGCCCCTTAAAGTCCGATTAAAGATATGCAAAACAGAAAAAATCACTTGCAATCAATTTTTATTTTTTTAAAGCGCGGCGCAAAGAATCCTGCACAAGATTTGTTATTCGGAAGGGGAAAGATTTTTTTTTAAGCGCAAAGAATCCTGCAGGAGATTTTTCAGAGGAGATATCAGAGATTTGCAGAGGAGGAGATCGGAAGACTTACAGAGATTTATTATTATTATTTTTTTAGTGAACCGCAGAGGAAATCTGGAGACTTGAAACGATCAAACGGCCGCTGATCCGCCGCTGCAACCCTCTTCCGACCGCGGATCCACCGCAAGGCGATGACGTCAGTACGCGATTTTTTTTGTCACCAGATCGCCGCGGTTGACTTGTTGACTCGGTCCTCCAAATTTCTTCTGTTGTCTGTTGTGATATTCCTCTGTTTGTTCAGATTTGATATTTGCGGTTTTGATCTCTGGAGATTTTCAGATCCGAACTTGATTGTAGATCCTGCAAAATTCAAATAAAGATACCCTTCACAAAATAACAAAATGATAAATTTTTATATTTTTTTTTGATTTTTCAGTTTTTATGATTTTTTAATTTTAGATTAACCCGAAATTGCAAAAAGGAAATTTTATGCCATCCCCGGCAGCGGCGCCATTTGATTTTTCAAAAATATTTCTAGTAACCGCAATCAAGAACGGCGTCGCTTGGTAGCTAGCCGGTGAGTACGGGTCGGTCCACAGGGATTTTGTGTTTTCCTAATCGCGCTAACGAGTTAATTCTGATTGTGGTCGGAATGATTATTAAATCTAAAAAATAAATTATTCTATACTAAGATTAGGAAACTAAGATTATCTAGATCTAAGTCTTGCTAGGGTTAGGTTTAGGGTAGGTTTGGAAATGTAAATAAATCTCAACGCTTTCTATACCCAAATTAGGATCTAAGAGGAGTTATGGTAATTATCAATAAAGGGTATTAGATCCATTTGGAAAGATGTTTCTTCCTCTAGGTTCTTGTCCTTCCTTTAGAAATCCTTACCCTAACCTCCATGTAAAACCATCACAACCGGTCCTTTATACTACGGTATCACCGCTACCTCGTGGGATAGGGTGCCGTAGGGCGCGGTGTGTGCATGTATGCATGGAGTCCTATTGAAAATATATGATGGGCAAGAAAGGGATGAGAGATCTCATCTCTCAAAAGCCTTCCCCAAAGCTAACCCTAACAAGCGAGAAGACTACTCGCTCATTAGGGAATTTAAGAACATTTATCTAGGGCAAGGAATTAAATCTAAACTAAGGCAAGAATAGAAATTACCTACTTTATAGATGGCTCTCTCCAAAATCAACACAGGGTTGTCAGATTTGAATTCATGAAATGAAAAGAGGAACCGATGCTCTCCATAAAGAATTCTGAATTTTTTTTTATTAAAAGGAAGCATACCTCAAAATAGGTATTAGGGTCTCTATTTATAGGACATAGAAACCCTAGGGTTACAATTGACTCGCACATCTGATATTACAAAAATATCCTCTAAGAAAAGACCTAGTCAACGATTCGCACACCGCCACAACTTTCTGCACCGACACGGGCCCTTAATGGCCGCGGATCCGCGGCCAAAAGCAGGGTCTGGCCGCAGTTCCGCGTCCGTATAGAGTGCTTGTGTGCTCATAATTTCTTGGTTTGTTCTGGTGAATGTTTACTTCATGTTTCTTCAGTCTTTTTCTTAGATTGGCTTCTAGGTTTTTTCCAGTTCTCCACAGTGAATAGTTGTAGTGGACTTTTACCGTTGCTTCGTGACGAAGTCTTGAATCTTGCGCCGCCTTCTACTTTGTGAACTGTTCTTTGTGTAGGCTTTATTTAAGATTCTCTGTTTGTTGGTCGAAGTCTCACTTTTGCATCTTCTTTTGTCTTTTTTACTGTTTTTGTCCCGAGAATCTGTAACCTGCAACTAAGTAGCAGACATGGGTCAAAAGCACTTGTTTATTTGTAAAAAGAATAAGAATGGGGAATATAATAATGCAATATAATGGTGTGAACAGGCCCACTTGACCTGGGCTTGGGCCCACCTGGCTTGGGGTTGACTTTAACTTTGACTTGGTCAACCGGGATGCAATTTTTGACCCCAACTGAAATATGCCATCCCTTTGCTTTTGCTTTGATGATGTCGTGCAAATTCTTCGCTGAAGTAGGGTAGACATCCATATGACCTCTAGGCCGTATATATCACTATTGAAATCTGGAGCTAGGAATATGCCATCACTCCGCTTTGATTTGACCATTTGGTCCTTGTTGACGTTGCCTTTGCACCCTGCTGGAACGAGAAGGAACGCCGAGATGATCTATAGGTTATAGATGTTGCCATTGAGATCCGGAGTTAGGAATATGCCATTGCTCTACTTTGATCTAACCCATTGGTCCTTGTTGACGTTGCGTCCGCATCCTGTTGGCACGAGGAAGAACGTCGAGACGATCTCTAGGCTGTAGATATTGCCATCGAGATATGTAGTTAATTTTTCCGTCACTTAACTTTTACTTTAGCTCCTCAGAGCTTTGTTGATACCACGTCTGTATTCTGCTGGGGTAACAGAGACGTCGAATTGGTCTTTAGGCCACATATATTGCCATCGAGACTTGGAGTTAGGAATATACCTTTAGTCCATCTTTAATTTGATCTTTTTGGCCTTTGTTGACGTTGCATCTACACCTTACTTGAACGAGAAGGAACATCGAGCTAGAATTAGGATTTTTCCATTACTCCGCTTTTGATTTGCTTGAGAAGCTGCCACTAAATCCTTCGGGGGACGAAGTGGCTCTCAGTAGTCTTTGAGCTTATATGCCGTCGTTGAGACTCGAATGTTTGCTGAAGCATTTCGTACTTGGTAGTATTCAATAGAGCACATTGCTCATTTTTATTTGTTTGTGCCCGTGGATTGTATACAAGAGTCAGTATTGACATGCTTGTCAAGCGGAAAATTTTTATTTTTATTTTATTTTTATCCACGATTGCTCTATCATTTCAGCTTTCAATATCGCGAAAGTCCCGATTACCCAATCATTTCGGCTATTTTTTATTTTTACTCGCTATTTTTTATTGCGAGTTTCCCATCATTTCGGCTATTTCATATGTATATATATTTTACCCGCTGCTTTTTATTGCAAGTTTCCCCATCATTTCGGCTATTTCATATGCATATTTTTTTGCTCGCCGAGTTTATTGCGAGTTGCCCCATTATTTCGGCTATTTCATATGCATATTTTTTTGCTTGCTGATTTTATTGCGAGTTGCCCCATCATTTTGGCTATTTCATATGCATATTTTTTTTGACTCGTTGATTTTTTTATTGCGAGTTAGGAACTTGGAATCTAATACCATTTTCGGCATCAGTATTGCTACAACTGGAATATTGCCAGGAGCAAATCATCATATGTCTCTGGAGGATTTGGAGTTTGACACCTGTTTAGGCATCGACATCACTACAATTGAAATATTTTCAGGAGCGACTCATTATTTGTCTTTGTTTATTTAAACTAAGGTGGTTTAGCAAACAGGGTTAGGATCCTATCGACTAAGGCTTTTGACTTTATGAGTGGTATTTTTCCTACGAGTCGAGAAGATCTCATAGGTGTATTTTCTCCTTAGAAATCGTGGGGATTCTTAATTGTCTTTTCTCTTATAAGTCATAAGGATTTTACAAGTGTATTTTCTCCTTGTAAGTCGAGAGGGCTTACAAGTGTCGTTCACCATATGGGGTTATTTTTTGTCATTAGTGGAACTCGGTTGGAACATATTTTGTTCATGGCCGTGGATTATATATAAGAGTCTATATCGAACTACTTGTAGGGAAACTTGAGGGATATGACGGTTTAAGTATAGGTTTCGATCCATGCAACCTAAGACTTTTGAATTCTATGAGCCATGAGGATCTCATAGAGGTATATTCTCCTTATAAGTCATGAGGATCTCGTAAGAGTGTTTTCTCCTTAGGAATCATATGGATTCCTAAATGTGTTGCTCCTTTATGAGTTGTAAGGATCTCACGTAGGTATTTTTTTCTTAACAAGGACGAGGGGACCCTGCAAGTGTACACAATTTTTTACGAGATTGCGCCCTTTCATGTTTTCACAAACTCACCGGCAGTCCCGCTGATTTTACTCACGGCGCCCTTTCGGATTTTCATCCGTGTCCATTTTGCTAGTGAACATACCTTTTTTGCGAACGGTAGAACTCTTGAAAGTAATTTCGCTGCAGGTGACCCATCTATTTGCCGTTGGGACTTGGGGGTGGCTTCATCGCTGGAGTAGCTGTATAGCCGGTAGGACTTGAATTATAATCTTCGCCGGTGGGACTTCAATTACAATGTCGATCTTAAATAGCATATTAGTTTCGGGACATTGCGGTCCATTATCGCCGTGCTTGGGGCGACGCGTTAGTTTAGGGATATTTTGGTCCAACATCCTCGTGTTTGGGGCGATATGCTAGTTTAGGGACGTTTCGGTCCAATATCTCCGTGTTCAGAGCGAAATGCTAGTTTAGGGATGTTTTGGTCTAACATTTATCATTCGGTCGGGGAGTTACATAACTCATCCTTTCCAATGTTTGCTTTCTTAGGTGCTGTTCATATCATAATTTTGCATTATTTTATTCCCATTCTTATTCAGTTTACAAATAAACAGGTGCTTTTGACCCATGTCTGCTACATAGTTGCATGTTACAGGTTCTCGGAACAAAAACAATGAAATGATGAAAAGACGATGCAAAAGTGAGACTACGACCGACAAATGGAAGAATCTTGATCAAGCCTACAATTTGGAAAATAAACGAAGATCAATGGAAAATTTCACAAAGTACAAAGGCATCGCAAGGTTCAAAGACTTCGACACGAAGCGAACGGTAAAGTCCACTACATTATTCATTGTGGAAATCTGGAAGAGAACCAGAAGATATTCTGAAGAAAAAAATGAAGAAAACAGATGACAAATGCAACCTGACCAAGACCAGAAAAGATGAGCTCATGATCCTTCTATTTGGCCGCGGAACCGCGGCCATGAAGGACACGTGTCGGTGGAAATTTCTCTGGCGGTGCGTAGGCGCGTTGACTAGTTTTTTCTTAGGGGGTAAAATTGTAATTGCAGATTTGAATCGATTGTAAACCTATGGTTTCTATGAATCTATAAATAGAAGCCCTAAAACCTTTTTTAGGTTATGCCTCTTCTTGTGCCTCATTTCATTTTATCAAAATTTAGATCTGTAAATTTCTGTAAAGAATGAAGAGTGCATCAAATTAGAGTAAGTTTTCTATTCTTGCCCTAGTTAATTTTATTATCTGTCCTAGTATAATTTTCCTTTCTGCCCTAGTTTAAATTCTATTCTTTGCCCTAGTTAGATAGTTTAGAAAATATTTTTCAATTCCCTAATGAGTGAGTAGTCTCCTCGCTTGTTAGGGTTAGATTTGGGGAAGGCTTGAGAGATGAAGATCTCTCACCCCTTTCTTTCCCATCACACGTTTTTATAAGACTCCATACATACATGTACACACCTCTCCCTACGGCACCCTATCCCACGAGGTAGCAGTGATACCGTAGTATAAACGACCGGTTGTGCGTTTTTTCCATGGAGGTTAGGGTAAGAATTAAGAAAGGAAGGACAAGAACCTAGAGGAAGAAACACCGTTTCTTCCTGATGGTACTAATCCACTTTATTAGTTATTACCATAACACCTCATAGATCTAAATTAGGGCATAGAAAGCGGTGAGGAATATTGACTTTCCAAACTTAACCTAAACATATCCCTAGCAAGATTCTAGTCCTAGAATAAATCAACTTAGTTTTTTAGATTTAATCAATCCGACAACAATTGGAATTAACTCGTAAGAACAAATCGAGAATACACAACATCCCTGTGGACCGACCCGTACTCACCGGCTAGCTACCAAGCGACACCGTTCTTGATTGCGGTTATAAACAATTCATCCTCCTGAACCTTCAACTGTTATACTTCCTAAATCAAATCCCCTCCTTTCCATCATTCCGACCACATAAAAGATCACACAGGAGGACTGTGAGCTTGAAAGATTTCTCTTCGATCATAACAGTTTTGACGCCACTAGTGCGTTTCTCTTTGAATCTGACACCGTTCTCACAGCCAATAACGATTATGAGTGTTTCACTTTTTCGGACGATTTTGAAGACTCACCGCCCGAGTTTGAGTCCTTTGAATTTTCAGTTGAGTTAGTTGAACCAGCAGACTCGGTTGCTTACAGTCATTTCGAACCATTGATGGAATCCTTCAAGTTCGAGACAGATTACTTAGGTGAGAATAAGACTATCCCTAAATCACCCCCCTTCGTCCTTTCTATCGTTTCGACCACGCAAGAATTCGTCGCGTTTCCGCTTCTAATGGATGGTTTACCAAGTTCAATGTACCCATGTTTTCTCGCGAATTTTGAGGGATTTGACCCCATTTCTCGACGGGTTGATAGATTAGCACAATCGTTTTCAACATATCGGTCATCACAAATTGCGCTAATTTATTCACTCGATTTACACCCTCAAGTTCGTATTATACTTCTTTCTCTTTTCCGCCATTCTTCTCCTCCACCGAGACCATATTCCACCCTTCTTCCCATACAGTCTCGTGTGTTTCTTATTTCTTTTCTCTACACTCCATTTTTTCACCAACCCTACCATTATCACGATATAATTTTTGAATGGTTGGTGCTAACCTTTGGCCTGTGTAAGGCCTTATATAGTTTGATTTTTTTCTCTTCTCCCTAACTCTGAACTTTAACGCTTAAAACAGTGGAAACACTGTTTCACTTAAGTTTGGGGGGAACCTTGTTGTATATTTATTTTTTGTTTTTTTAACAATAAAAAAAATAAATAAATAATTTTTTTTTATAAATAAATAAACAGGGGAGTGCCGGCATTTTGACCCTCTTGGTGTGGCATGACAGTAAGGACACTGTCAAGTTTAAGTTTGGGGGTGTGTTCGGTAAGCCTTCTTCCTTCGCATTCATGTGTATATTTTTGCATTTGCATACTTATTTTAAAACCCATAAAAAAATGAAAATTTTAAAAGTTATAAAAATTAAAGTATTCAATTTTGGCCATAATTGACTTGAGTTTGACAAATAGGTTAACTAGCTAGGAACAACTAGACCTTAGAATTAGTAAATTAAAAACCCTAAAAATAACATTTCTTAAAATTTAACGGTAGAAAATATATGTCTTTGTAATTTATTTAGAAATAGACAAATTTCGAGTTGACTTCTTGGGCTAAGTTAAAAAAAGGGAAAAGTATTGAAATTTTTATTAAAGTATAAGTTTGAAAAATAATTCCTAAGCTTAAGTCTAAATTCTGAAAATATATACCCTACAAATTGCACAAACACGAACCTTGAAACTTGGAATAGTAGAAGAGACCTTGAAATGCTCTTGTCTAAAGACCTTAGTACGAAGAAAAATAAAAATACAAGTGTGAATAAAGACATAAAAAAAATGAACACTGGTTTTTGTGATTACTTAAGGCCGCATTAATAGAAAAAAATATTTAGCGAGGGTGCTTCATCACCTAGTGCCTTAGACCAACTGGTTTGGGAGTCACTGCTAAAGCCTGTTACAAGACTAGGAATTACGCTTTAATGTGCATACACGTTTTGTAATCGGTTGTTGGTACCTCAAGAAGTATTAACGATCGCATGAAGGATGTGTGACGAAATTCATCTAAAAATTCACCAATTAAGAAGTGCTTTGGATAACGGACAAGAGTATGATTGCTTGATTTGAATTTCCAAGTGTAGGGGTGATACACACACACACGTAGGGGTATGTGATTGGGGTTTAGACAAGAGATAGGAATGAAGAATAAGACTTATATTTTTAATAGAGATGATAAAAATTCCTAAGTTGAGATAGAACCCTAGAAGGAAAACTTAAAAGATGCCAAAAGCTAAGTAAGTCTACAAAACATATATAATCTTAAGATAAATAATAAGGAAGCGTGAAGAATACGGGTGGATAATTTATGAGTCGAAGATAATAGACTTCCTTGTTGGAAAACCTAATTGGAGAATAAAAGTTAATAGGCTGAATTGATAGGATTTTGTGGGTAGTATCAGCTGAAAACCCTCAGGAGACAACACTCCTCCTACTAGGAACACCTAGAGGTTTAACGGCTTGTTGCACGAGCTCAGTGCAATCGCGTTTCCCTGCGAAAGTGAGGCTAGGTATTTTGTTGAGAATAAAACTAGGTTTGCTCGAGGACGAGCAAAAGATAAGTTTGGGGGTATTTGTTCATACCATAATTTTGCATTATTTTATTCCCCATTCTTATTCAGTTTACAAATAAATAGGTGCTTTTGACCCATGTTTGCTACATAGTTGCAGGTTACAGGTTCTCGGAACCAAAACAGTGAAATGATGAAAAGACGATGCAAAAGTGAGACTACGACCGACAAATGGAAGAATCTTGATCAAGCCTACAGTTTGGAAAATAAACGAAGATCAATGGAAAATTTCACAAAGTACAAAGGCAGCGCAAGGTTCAAAGACTTTGACACGAAGCGAACGGTAAAGTCCACTACATTATTCACTGTGGAAATCCGGAAGAGAACCAGAAGATATTCTGAAGAAAAAAGTGAAGAAAACATATGACAAATGCAACCTGGCCAAGACCAGAAAAGATGAGCTCATGATCCTTCTATTTGGCCGTGGAACCGCGGCCAAACAGGGGTTTTGGCCGCGGAACCGCAGCCATGAAGGACACGTGTCGGTGGAAATTTCTCTGGCGGTGCGTAGGCACGTTGACTAGTATTTTCTTCGGGGGTAAAATTGTAATTGCAGATTTGAGTCGATTGTAAACCTCGGGTTTCTATGAATCTATAAATAGAAGCCCTAAAACCTTTTTTAGGTTATGCCTCTTCTTGTACCTCATTTCATTTTATCAAAATTCAGATCTGTAAATTTCTGTAAAGAATGAAGAGTGCATCAAATTAGAGTAAGTTTTCTATTCTTGCCCTAGTTAATTTTATTATCTGCCACAGTATAATTTTCCTTTCTGCCCTAGTTTAAATTCTATTCTCTGCCCTAGTTAGATAGTTTAGAAAATATTTTTCAATTCCCTAATGAGTGAATAGTCTCCTCGCTTGTTAGGGTTAGATTTGGGGAAGGCTTGAGAGATGAAGATCTCTCACCCCTTTCTTGCCCATCACACGTTTTTATAGGACTCCATGCATACATGCACACACCGCTCCCTACAGCACCCTATCCCACGAGGTAGCGGTGATACCGTAGTATAAACGACCGGTTGTGCGTGTTTTCCATGGATGTTAGGGTAAGGATTAAGAAAGGAAGGACAAGAACCTAGAGGAAGAAACACCGTTTCTTCCCGATGGTACTAATCCACTTTATTAATTATTACCATAACACCTCATAGATTTAAATTAGGGCATAGAAAGCGGTGAGGAATATTGACACTCCAAACTTAACCTAAACCTATCCCTAGCAAGATTCTAGTCCTAGAATAAATCAACTTAGTTTTTTAGATTTAATCAACCCGACAACAATCGGAATTAACTCGTTAGAAAAAATCGAGAATACACGACTTCCCTGTGGACCGACCCGTACTCACCGGCTAGCTACCAAGCGACGCCGTTCTTGATTGCGGTTATAAACAATTCTTTGAATCAATCAGGTGCTGCTGCCTGGTTATTGTATGAGTGGCCACTTCATGCCTTAGGCTATCTTCACTTTCTTGGACTGCTTCGTTTATCATTATACAAATCTGGTTATTTTTGCAGGAAATATCGGGCACTTTACATGACACTTGCCCCCCGCTTATTGATATCGATTTTTGATGCTGACGGAGCATCTTTTTCATATACGAAAGAAAGAGATATCACGTCACTCTTTCCGCTGAGTCTTCTTCCTCCTAGGAAGATTGAACTTGACCCAAAGCTTTTTCCCTCATCATCCATTTTAGAAGTGGGACATGGCTTCTATATCCCTTCCATGATTTCTGGTTTAAGCGAGCTATTCCTCGTGACTACAGGACCCACTTGTAGGTACCTTAATATCCTTTCTGTTCTTTTAAAGAACGGACCACCTCATATAAAGATTCTTCTGCCAGCGAGCAATATGCCCCCTGCATATATTTTGGAGGAGTAGGACCCACGCTGTCTCTATTTTGGCGACGGGTTGCTTTAGAGCCGCTCATCTTTTTTGTAACAACCCTAATTTTTCCTATACACTTTCTATACAATTTTTTTTAAAATTTTTTAAAATCCATAAAGGAGTATTTTAACCTGAGCTTAATATATATATAAGTAATTATTTTGTTTTTAAATAACTCCATTTTTAGTGTACATAAAATTGTTTTAAAATTAAAGAAATACTTGGGGTATTTAGTGTTGCTGTTACCACTTTAAGTAGTTATTTTCCCACAATAATTACAAGAAGGAGCTTTTAGCTCATTGGTAACACCTTGCACTGCTGAACCAAGCCACTAGAGTTCAAATCCCATGCCCCACATTATTTTTGTATTTATTTTGTTTTAATTTCTTTTGGAAGTCAACAGTCAAAATGCCATAACTCCCAAAATATGTACTGGACAACAAAAAGTAAATATACCAAATTGTACCCCCGAAGTTTCCCCGGCCTCTGGTGGCCTGACTCGGCCCGACTCGGCGCCGCCGGCCGGCGACTCGGCCGACTCAGTCCGGCGCCGTCGGCCGGACTTGACCGGACGGCCGAGTCACCAACAGAGAAAAGTTGTGTTATGACTTGGTCAACCCTCCTGCACACTTATTATACCTGGATCGATTTTAAATTGCCCAATAAATCTCTTTTACTCCTAGGTTTAATAAGTTTTAATGAATTTTATATAATTTTTATATTTTTTATTAAAAACCATAACCCTAGCCTAACCCTATATTAACCCCCATATCCTCTACCCTCTCACCCTACATTCCTAAGTCCACTCTCTAAAAATTTCAAGAGAACTTGGTACGTTAGAAAATGAGCGAAAGGCGAAGCGTTGAAGAAATCGACGGCGAAATTCCGACGATTGTGCTAGGACCTCTCAACGACGTTTCGACGCACCGGCAAACCCTCAACCTCTCTCTTACTCTCTAGCATTGTCCAAACTCGTGCTTTGGACACAGCAGAGATCGAGCCCACCGGTGAAGACTTGGAGCAGTTTCACGAAGACCCCGAGCTCTAGATATTGTACCTTGTTCTATTCAGTATTTTCATTTCCTGTTATGCCATTGTTTAGGCATCGCTTTTCATTTCAGCTGTATTTACTTTTCATGCATTGTACAAAAGAATGTTATTAATAAAGTTGCTGTTATTTCTATATCTCCTGTCTCTTGTGATTTACTTTTATATTGCTTAGATACGCTTAGCGTATGTACATCTAAGTATATACGTAGCGGACTTCGTCGCGTCCACTTCGCCGTACACCGGGAAGCGGGGCGTGACAGGTTTTGTTGGTGGCCCATGCAGGTCAGAGTTGTATGAATCCCTATCATGCAGTTCTGGTCTGCGTGAACAACCTAAGCAATATAACACAAGAACCAGCAACTAAAACATTCTTTACAATCATGTTCCTTGAATCCCATCATTTCATATTCCTTAAATCATATACTTTGAATCCCGATATGGATTTTTGCCCCAGACGATTATGACCTTGACGAAGGCCAACATATTATAAGACGCAAGTCAAGTTCTACTCGTCATTATCCAATTTAATTTAAACCCATTCGTACAAACCTTTGATATAGGCCAAAATAGCTATACGCCTGTCCCAAATTAACACATTTATCTATACTACAGATGAATACCCAGCTGCTACCAATCACTATGCCTTGGCGAAGGTCAAAATATATAGCTTGAATACTACTGAATACCCATCTGAAATGACGAGGGCTACGGCTGGTTTTGGCGAAAACCGTGAATATAATGAACTTGATATAGTGAAGGAACCATGATACCTTTTAAAAGGAGTGGTTTAGGCTCCGCATTTAAAAATTGTTTTTTAAGAAAACCGAGCGATCTTGAAATTGTTCCAATGATTTAACTTTAGTTTGTTTTCTTTGCATTAATCAATATTAATGTGGTCCCATCATTTAACCCTATCATTGCAGAAAGAAATGAAAATAGAACGTATGCTTATACCATCCGCATTCGCCACGGAGCCCTGTCATGCACCGTTAGGTTACTTAATTAATGGCAGAGCGGGGGCTGGACTAGCGCGGGTGCAAAACATAAGCAACGTTCATTATATATATATATATATATATATATATATATATATATATATATAGCCATTCGTCTCACGCAATAATAGGCCCAGATCACAGCAATACAGATGAATATATTGGATATACTAGGATATATGTGTTTCGTTTTAGCCTAGAACAAAAAACGGATTCCACGGTCGTGATGAATAGCCAAACCTCACCCTAGACCCCTACGGGTGTGGCAAACTACCCGCCAAATTCCCGAAGTGAAGCAACCTCTTTCAATAAAATGAGTAGGCCACTCGACACTTTAAGAAACCGATAGTTTGTGCATCCCACCTTGGGTCTATCCTAGGTGCAAGAAAAAGTAAATGAAATAATACAACAGTGGCTACAACCTCAACCCGGATGTGCCCCGCAAAAGAATATTATATCAATTTACAAATATACATGAATGAAAGAAAATAACACACTTCTCACATCCCCTCGGCTATTCATTTACGACGATCCAATACTTCATATCCACAAACCATCATCAAGATACTAGATATGTGCAACCCCACTAATCGGCATATAGCAATTAGTAGACGTTTAGCAACACATATACAAATAGAAACGAATAAACGATGTTAAAATTCCGACTTCGAAATACTCCGTATTGCCCCAACAAAAAGATAACAGAATACGAAATTTGGGCAAAATCAAACAATACCTAAAAACCTAAATCAAGAGTACAGAACACTACAAAAAACCTAAGACCCAACTCCCTTAAAAAACCAGCGAGGCCGGGAAAATGAGCATTTCCGCTGGTCAAACTTTGGAGTTTGTATCTCATTTTTTCTATGGTGTTCTAGTTACTTTATGAGGAGCATTCTGCACTTGTTTAAAAAAAAAATTAGAGGCACTTTTAAAAACAACAGAAACTTGGATTTCGTTTTGATTGTTTCGGAGTTATTTCGGTTTCGTAACTTTAAACTTCGTTTAACAAACTAGTTAAGGTTTGAGTAGGCTCTGATACCACTGTAAGTCGATGTCGCACACCCCATGCACTTGCGGAGATGCGGAATTTACAAAAAAACGATTTTCTTACTTCGCAACACCGACCTAAACTCCATGATCTTTTCGGAAACCTTAACTAGCTAAACTACTCGGAGGTTTTAACTACTCTGTTAGAGTTTTATACCTCCTTGATTCTAGTCCTTCGGGTCTTCTTCTCCTTTACTTGAGCTCCTAGAAAGTGTGGATCTAGCTTGGTCGTCGGCCTCCTCGTGTCGAAAATGATCCATTCGAGAGTCTATGGTTCAAGCTCCAACCTTTAAACTGAGGTAACTAAAGTACCCAGTTTGCTAAACTAGGTAGCTTAGAAGATGTAAAGTGTTAATTGGACTATTTAATCTCAAGTGACCATAGGATTCATAACACATATGAGGGTTAGGGTCTTGAGGAAGAAGAGGAAAAGAAAATAGAGAGAGAAAGAAAAAACCACAAAAATGAGCTAAGTGTTGTGTGCTTGTGAAGAATGGCTCATTGTTTTTCTTACATGAAGCATGGATTATTTTCAATAGAAAATATCAACCATGCTTCAATAGTAATTCCAAACCAATAAACAAATCAATAAGCCATGCTTCACCATACCACAAATATCTCCATTTTCCACCTCATTAATCTATTTTCCAAAATAGATAAATCCAATAATGAGGTGTCCCCTTCTAGAAGCATCTCTTGTAAAATTACAAGAATACCGTCACCGTATATACATACATGTATTCGTACTGAGAAAATACGAATACGATGAGATAATAATAATCCAATAATATAATACTAGAATCTGGCTTAAACCAAAGCTCACTAGTATTATCCGTCCGAACAACATCCGTATGGCCAGTACACGTATATGATCGGAACCCTGCACGTAAAACCATACGGCCTCTACATCGTTTTGCCTGAACCAGGGAAACCCTCTGTATGAGACTCTAAAGACTCGACAGTACGCTGACAGTGAGTTTAACCACAAGTCCGTCAGTGGTACTAGCTGTACGTAACGGCTACCCAGGTATCTGTCGAAAAGTAGGCCGACGAGCGAACTCATCCGAATCCCTACTGAGCCTATCTGTGACAATCTCCATACAGTACAGTCTGTTCGTTTAAGAGTATCGCATATTGGGCCTAGGGGTGTGGTAAACGTCAGACCCCTAATAACGCAATAAGTCGTATCGGTGTAGAGCCCAATACACCCTAAGAAACTACTGGTGTACCTACCAGTAAATCTCGCTTTCCCTGGTCAGGGTCTTTGTGTATTGGCTATCCGAACACAACGCGATATCAACTCCCAATACCGGAAAAGGCGAATCCTATCTAACCCCTACTGCCTCCAGGTGCTTCAGGACTGCACCCAACCACTAACTGTTTGTACGACTCATTTGAGCCGTGGTAGGGTAGTAATCTAAGTACAATGGGAACACACTCGAGACGAATAGTGATGTCAAGTCAATGGACTAACCTGTACTCATGTCATCCGGCGATTGCTAACCGACGATATGTATAATAACAACCAGCAGTTCCCATCGAGTCCATCCAGTGTAACTCATAACCTAATGAGCACTTGTATACTATCTCTGGTATCGCATACCAATGGCTGCGGGACAGACCATCTTCTCTGACTGGAATGAGAAGCGTATATACTAGTCTACTCTGGAGTATCAATGCCCTATCTCGATAATCCTACGATTAGGGACAAGCTTAAGGATATGCTTATAGACCACCCAGCCCCTACTAGTGTGACTGTCATCACAACGCTGGTAGTCAAGCAAAGATCCTGAGGGCTCTATCAATATATATTAGCTATATGCTAAAAGAAATATATACACATATTAAGATAGAATCAAACCAGATAGCATACTATCATTTTGAGCAAGACTGTTATTATATTTGTGTATATCTCAAGCTTTCAAAATATAATATACAATCCAGTACTATACAATAATGGCCTCTAAGGCATATATCACTAACATAATCCTGCCCTCATACCTCTGAACAAAATGGCGTTGCCAAGCACAAACCTCGTCATATTCTTGAAACCATATGTGCTCTAATATTAACAGCATCCATTCCACGAAATTTTTAGGTAGAAGCCCTTCTTACAACAGTATTACTCATTAATGTCACATCTCTTTTTCTTAATCTTTGTCCATACTCTCGTCTTCACTCAACCATGTTTGGCTATTCCAAACTTCGAGTTTTTGGTTATGTATGCTTTGTTCTTCTAACACCTCATGAGAGAGACAAATTATCTGCTCGTTCCACATGTTATGTTATGTTAGGATACCGTTCAAGTCACAAAGGATATCGTTGTTATGATCCCGTTAGTCGGAGGCTTCGCATATCTCGTCATGTTACTTTCTTTGAAATGTATACTACAATTCCTCAACTAGTGAGTCTGACTTATCCTTTCTCGATACATCCATGTCCGTATTGCCTCACCCCTCATACACTCCACTTCCACCGAATCCATCACTATTGCCAGAAAGTATCTCCACTGATGCAGACCCGTTTGCTGCCACTCCAGTCACCACTTCTTCAGCCACTGCTCTGTCATCACCACCGCCTTCGCCAGCTCAAAATTTAATAAGGCATCAGAGTTAGGTCAAACCGCACCTCTGCCTCGCGTCCTCCATGCTTGAAGCTCTCGAGATCTGCGCTCTTGAGCCTGCTCACCCTTGCGCCTCTATGCTCGAACCCTCGCAATATGTGCTCGAGCCCGCGCGCCCTCGCAGAGACTTACATTTATACGAGCTATATGAACTACGTGCAACGTCACCACGCTGCACGTGAGGAGGTGTTAAGATATGTAAAGTAAAATAGTCCCACATCAAAAAAACTATAAGAGGTAAATTGGTATAAAATATAAAATTGGCCAAATCTCAACAAGACTTGAGTCTTTTTGTTGGAACCCTGATGGAGGTCCTTTTCGGGTCTCCGTCAGATGTTGTCTTCCGTCGATCTCCCGGTGGATTTTGGAGGTAATCTCCTGTTGCGTATGGGTATCAATGGGTTTTGAAAAGATTGGTGGTTTGAGGAGTTTGCGCCTAGCACCTGCAAGGAAGTCCCGGGGTGGTTTGGTACCATCAAGGACCCTCCGACGATCAAGTTAGCACAAGATCCGAGCAGAGTAACGGCTAAGTAGGGTGAAAAAAGATTACTTGACCCCTCTGTAATGGGGGTTTATATAGTGGCGGCAGCACGCAGCAGCAGGCGTGAGAATCTCGCCGGCATTTACGCTCCCGACGTCACGCCCGCGTAACGAGCGGATCGCCCGTTAATGGGGATCGTAATGGCGTGGAACGTGGGATGTTGCCGGCTGAGAATCTGTGCATGGCGAGATTTGCGGAGCGGCGGTTACGCCTGTGAGTGGTGGAGTTGGTCGGTCGGAGGGACCGAGGAAGATGACATCGGCAGGGGAGCTCGGGAACGAGTGGGAGGGCCGAGGAGTTTTGGTCCTGTGGCAGCTCAGGGTGAGCTGAGAGGCCGAGGAGGCCAACTTGCAGGGGGTCCTGAGGAGAGCCAGCTTGTGCTTGCAAGTCGGGTATAGGGGTGGCCTGGTCGGCCCTTGTGGGCCCTTTCTTCTGAGTTCTGGGACACGTCATCTGCCATGTGTCCTGATCTGGGAGATCGCCAATATAGAGGATCATCATTGTCCCCCCACTCTTGTCCCGACCAGATGGCGCGTCGGGTCAAGAGTGGACTGCCGGGCCGCCCGGGGTGAGCTCCCTCTCAAGATTTCATCGGGACGCGTCCTCGGGCTGTCGGCTGTCTTTTCTGCCAGCGAATCAGGGCGAGATCTCTGCATTTAAGGAAGGTGCGCCAGTTCGTGCATCCTGTCACCTAAGTGACGGTCCGCGTGTTAAGCATCGGTTGTCCGACGCGACGTGTGAAGACCTGCATCTGATGGGATGCGGCCCAGTGTGGGAACGACAAGTGGAGCGATCGGGGCCGTTGGACGCGAGGAGGCATTTTGGCAGGAGATGAAGGGCGCCGTTGGATGAGGGCGATTGCAGTGATAAATAGGGGTGGGGCCTACTCCAGGGCCCCTACCCCTTCATATTTCCTCGCTCTAAGTCCTGGTTGCTCGGCGCGCGTCTTCTTTCTTCTGCTTTCGTTTCCCGAGGATCTCTCTTCTTCAGGTTAGATGTCTTCTTCGTAAAATTTGTAGATGCCGTAGGAGTAGGTTCTAGGGACCTTCTAGTTTAGCCTGAGTCTTCCCGGGGAGCAGGGGTCAGATCCTCTTCCCAGGATCGCGCGGCGAGGGCAGCCCCCAGGGAGGAGGCGGTAGACGCTACCCCCGGCGCGTCGTGTTGGGTGAGGCATGAGGACGAGCTTGCTAATGCTCGGGCTCGCTTCTACATCCCCTCATGTTATACGCATCGTCTGGCCAAGGAGGGAGAGAGGGCATACCAAGTACGGGGTAAGGAGATCGTCCTGTATTTGGAAGCTTTTTGGGGTGGAATGCGCCTGCCCTTCTCTTCCGAGGTCGTCGAAGCGCTGAACTTCTTCGGGTTAGCTCCTGGCTAGCTAGTGCCGAACTCATGGAGGATGCTCCTCGGGTTCCTGATCTGCCTGAAGCTTCAGGCGGTTCCCTTCAACCTCTCCATCCTTGATTCCTCCCTTGTTTTCAAAAATCATCTTGGGGGCCGAGCGGACGACCCGAGGTGGGTCTATCTCTCTTTTAGAAAGCGACAAGGGGGCGCCGCCGGGACAGGGGTTGTATCCCTGCCTTCTTCCATTCATGACTGGAAGAAGAAGTTTTTCTTCGTCGCGCTGCCCGAGGGCGAGGACTAGCCCGTGCCCACCAAGTGGTCGAGGGAAAAATGCTTACCGGGGAACTAGTCCAATGACCCCGCCCCGGTGAGGGTGGTGTCGTAGGAGGCCATCTCTCGATTTGACGTGCTGCTGTCTGGGAGGGTCCTGAGTTGGGTCGGCCTCAGCCCCGTCGAGTTCGTCGGTAAGTTAGGCTTGCTTTTTGGGCTTGTATATTGCATGTGTCGCTGACTTCTTTGCATTTGGTTTTGTGCAGGACCTATGGATATGGACGAGCTCCGAGCCTCCATGCGCCAGCCGAGGAAGGTCACGAAGGCTGGAGGCGCCAGCTCTTCCCGTTCGAAGCCTTCCCAGGCTCCCTCGGCCTCCGTCCCGGTGCCTCCGGTGGCTGCGTCCCTTGAGCGTTCGGGGGCAGATCCCGCCCCGGGGCCTAGCAGAGTGCCGGGCCGGAAGCGGGCTCGAATTCTAGAGGACCCGGTCTCGGAGGAGGAGAGCGGCTCTCCATCGAAGCCACTCAAAAGGGGTTCCCGGAGGTCTCCTCAGGGCCCGCCCTCACCAATCATGGTGGAGGATGGGGGCCTCCGATTCGCGGTGCCCTCGGGGCTATCTGTCGCGGATAGCCTGCTGCACGAAATAGAGAGGTCAGTAGGGGAAGGGTCCCCGGGGGGACCTTCAGGGCCCAGATGGCGTCCATCGCCCAGGAGTCCGTGCGGGTAAGTGATCGGTTGCTTATGAGATTTGGTGCTTCCTTCGTCTTCCTGACCTTTTTCTTATTTTGTTTAGGTCCTCCAGCACGTCGCCCTTGCCTTATGCATGGAGGCCGAGGTGATAGCCCCGGCGATGAAGGTCGCGGACCAGCTTGCCTCGCTGGAAGAGAGCTCCAAGCGGGGGCAGGAGGCAGCGATGGTGAGGGTTGCCGCCCTGGAGGACGAGGTGGAGGCCGGGAAACGAGAGGTTGCCCGTCACCGCGAGGCCGCCGTAGCTGCCGAGGTCAAGCTTGAGGACGCTCAGGCGCTCGCCGTCAACCTGAAGAAGACGGTGAGGACCCTCCGGAAGGAGCTGGGGGCGGCGGTCAAGGCGGCGGAGCGGGCCGACCTCTCGGCGGCGAATGACTTAGCCGTGGCCACCACCCGCATCTGGCACGAGGCCCACGACGCCGTTAAGGCCCGTATGTCGGAGTTCGCCGATGAAGAGCTCCGGGCCGAATACCCCCTCGCGGACGCCGATGAGCACGGGGAAGAGATTCCTGACGAGGGGTTGGCCGAGGACCCTGCTCGGCTCGTGGTAGATATCGAGGACCCCAAGGTCGTGCCTGGCCCCGAGGCCTAAAGCCCCCGTCTTCCTCCTTTTTTATTTTGTAAGCCTCCGGGCGGTCTGTAAGGCTGGGGAGCCCAAAATACCCTTTGTAAAGACTTCACTTTTGGTAGTAAAACTTTTTTTATTTCATCAGTTTGCACTTTGTCTTTTGTTTGTGAAGAATGCTCGTAAAATATCTTTGCTTGCACTGCTGGGCTTCCATGTCAGGTCGGCTATCTGTCTAGCGATCGTTCGTCGAGTTGATCGATCACTTGCCAAGTGTACCAAGCGCTGCTGAGAAGGAGGCATCTTCATGGCCCCGAAGTCGAGGGGGGATCGCTCAGACTTGGATAGACCTGATGTCCCTTGTTGGGGCCTTGGATCCGCTGCATGTGATAGGCAGAGGGATGTCCGTCGTAGTTGTGTCGAACATGAATGGGCTCAGAGGCCTCGTTATGAGGGCTACAAGCCCACAGCGTCTGTTGGGCAGGAGGATGCCTGCTGGGTATGACCGAGCAGGGAAGCTGCTCGGTTGCCTCTTGGCGAGGGCTTTGATTTCTGGTGTTGCGAGCAGGCAACCACCAGCTGGGGATGGCCGAGCGAGGGTCGGGCTCGACTGGCTCTGGGAGGACTTTTCGATCGCTGGCGTTGTGAGTGGGGAAGCTACCGGCTAGGGATAGCCAAGCAGGGTAGCTGCTGAGCTGCCTCTAAGGAGGAATTTGATCCTTAGCGTTGGAGGGGCCGTAGGAGGCCGGCTAAGGATAACCGAGCGATGAAGCTGCGCGGTTGCCTCTTGGCGAGGGCTTTGATCCCTGGCATTGTGAGTAGGGAAGCTACCGGCCGGGGATAGCCGAGCAGGGAAGCCGATCGGCTGCTTCTAAGGAGGACTTTGATCCTTAGCATTGGAGGGGCTGTAAAAAGCCTACTAAGGATGACCGGGCAGTGAAGCTGCGCGGTTGCCTCTTGACGAGGGCTTTGATCTCTGGCGTCGTGGATAGGCAACTACCAGCCTAGGATGACCGAGCGGGGTAGCCATTCAGATGCCTCTTGTGAGGTCTTTGATCCATGGCGTCATGGGTAGGGAGCTACCAGCCGGAGATGACCGAGCAAGGGTCGGGCTCGGATGCCACTTGCGAGGGCTTTTGATCCTTCAGGACGGGGACTGAGCAGGGTTACTGCCCAGTGCCTCTTGGAGAGAACTTTAATCCCTGTCGGTTGTGGTAGGAAGCTACCAGCCGGGGATAGCCGAGCAAGGGTCGGGCTCTACCGCCTCAAAGGAGGACTTTGGTCCTTAGCGTGGGAGGGGCTGTAAGAATCCTACCAAGGACCCTGGTCAGGCAGGGTTACTACTCGGTGCCTCTTGGCGAGGGCTTTTGTCCTGAAGGATAGCCGAGCGAGGGTCGAGCTCGACTGCCTCTGGGAGGGCTTTTGATCCCTGTCGGTTGTGGTAGGAAGCTACCGGCCGGGGATAGCCGAGCAGGGTAGCTGCTGAGCTGCCTCTAAGGAGGACTTTGATCCTTAGCGTTGGAGGGGCCATAGGAGGCCTACTAAGGATAACCGGACAGTGAAGCTGCGCGGTTGCCTCTTGGCGAGGGCTTTGATCCCTAGCGTTGCGAGTAGGGAAGCTACCGGCCAGGGATAGCCGAGCATGGAAGCCGCTCGGCTGCCTCTACGGAGGTCTTTGGTCCTTAGCGTTGGAGGGGCCATAGGAGACCTGCTAAGGATAACCGGACAGTGAAGCTGTGCGGTTGCCTCTCGGCGAGGGCTTTGATCCCTGGCATTGCAAGTAGGGAAGCTACCGGCCGGAGATAGCCGAGCAGGGAAGCCGCTCGGCTAACTCTACAGAGGACTTTGATCCTTAGCGATGGAGGGGCCGTAGTAGGCCTGCTAAGGATAATCGGGCAGTGAAGCTGCGCGGTTGCCTCTCCGCGAGGGCTTTGATCCCCGGCGCTGCGTGTAGGGAAGCTACCGGCCAGGGATGACCGTGCATGGTAGATGCTTGGCCGATTCTTCATGAGGTTTCGTCCGACCATCCCGTGGCAGGTATGGGGAACAGGAACGGTCGCGGCGAACGTGCGTGTAGCATGCGCATTGAATGTGCGGGGAGGCGAAGCGCCAGAGTCGCGTCGTTTCGATTCTGCCAGAGAAGGCTCAATGATCGCCGCGTGGTAGCGACTTTGTGGACGAAAACGGGCGACTGTTGGGTTCCGTTGGGACGCAGTGAGCTATATAAGGCTGAGGGAGCACTGGTCCTTCCTTTCTTCGTAAACAAATCGTTGAGAATGGAAGACTTTCCCTTTACCATTCCTGATATCATCTACTTCGAAGACGTATACCTTTATGACCAGAACTGCACCGAGGACACGGTGTAGTTGGTCTATGGGAGCATCGAAGACCACTTCGGCCGGCTGCTCCCCCGGTACTCCCCCCTGCTGCAGCTGCTGATGTACTCTATCTGGAGGGCGTCGCCGGGGCTTTACAACCCCTTGCCGAGCAGCTCTACGACGAGACCGTGGGCAAGCTGCGGTCTCTGAGGCGCTTCGGCTTAATCTCCGCGAGTCGGCTGGCTTGCTCGGTGGCGCTCGTCCGTGAGTGCTACGAACTGAGGCTCGAGGTCAACGCGCGCGGGGGGAATTGAGGGCTGAGGTTGGATCTCGCGAGGTCTCGGCTGGCGGAGATCTTTACTGGGTACCATGAGCAGCGCTCTCTGCACCCCCTTCCCCCGCTGCTGTAATTTTCTTTTTCTTTTTATATGTATGGCTGAGGAGCCCATAATACCTTTTTGAATAAATGAGACATTTCCTTCTTTTTCGCAATGTTCCATTGATCTTTATTAAATTTACAACAGACCCTAGGAAGAGTTTACATTGCCCTAAAAAAAGTACATGCTAATAGATGACCTTATTAGCGTGACCCGAGCTCCCCGGAGGCTTGTTGGTCTCCGTGTTCGGCGCCGGGTATGGGCCTCCCTGGGCTCCGGACCGGTCATCTGCCGAAACGAGCATGATCTGGCCGATGGTCAGCTCGGCGGGAGGGGGACGCTGCTCCTGCTCGCGGTCGCCCTGCCGCATATCCCTCAAGTAGGTGGCGAGGTGCCCCGATCGGATGAGCTCCTCGATGTAGTCCCGGAGTTGCTTACAATCCTCCGTGGCGTGGCCCAGCGTCCGGTGGAAGGCACAGTAGGGCCCCCGGGTTCGCTTCGAGGCCTGACGCGGGATTGGAGGGAACTTGAAGAACCTCTCGCCCTGGGCTTCCTCTAGTGACACTGCGAGGGAGACGTTGAGCGGGGTGTACTCCTGGAACTTCGGGTGATAGGGCTGCGGACGCTCTGGATTCTCTTCCCGAGCCCTTTTCTGGTCGGACCGTTCTGCTCGAGGGAGGTTCGCGTTCACCTCGGACTCGAGCTGGATCTCGCGCTCGGTCCATGCCTTGACCTCGGCCATGGTCTTAGGCTGCGCCAACGCAAAGGAGCGCAACCACTCCTTGTACCTAAGACCAGATTTGAGCGCCGTGATGACGGTCTCGTCCCGATGCTCGGGGACCTAGAGGAGGGCGTTGTAGAAGCGGGTGACGTAAGCTTTGAACGTCTCCTTGTCCTCGCTCTTAATTGTGAAGAGATGGTCGACCGTACGCTTCTGCCGACGGTTCCCGACGAAGTGACCGAGGAACTGAGTAGCCAGCTCGTCAAAGGTCGAGATTGAGCGAGGCTCGAGTCCTCGGAACCAATCCTGACCAGAGCGGATGAGGGTGGCTGGGAAGGCCCTGCACTGGGCGGCGTCGGAATGGTCCTGGAAGCTCATCCCCGTGGTGAAAGCATCCAAATGGTCTTTCGGGTCGGTTTTCCCATCGAACAGAAAGTCCTTCGGGGGCTTGTTGCGCGAGGAGACATGGACAGCGAGCAGTCCCTCGGTAAACGGCTTGGTGAGCGATTCGGCGGCGTACTTAGCCCCGTCGCCCGAGAGGTGACCTTCCCAGCGCATGCCCTCGATCTTCTTTTTGAGGGCGTCGAGTCGGCCGTAGTACCTCGAGAATTCGGCGCCTTGTGATACTTGGCCTCTGCTGTGGGAGATCTGTGTCTGGGCGTGGCCCCGGTTTCTCTCGATGAAGTTCCTCAGATCCCCGGACGAGGTGGCCCTCGAGCCGCCGTAGCGAGCCCCTTCTGTGCGACCCCGTCGAGGGAGGGGGTGTCGATCATGCCTGGGGACAGGCGAGGTGACCGACATCTCCTCAGGGGGGTAAGGGTCGCGAGAAGCCTCGAGGTGAGGCGCTCTGGCGGCGGATTTTAGTGTGGAGCTGTGGGGCGCCCAGCAGGCCTCAGGGAGTATCGGCCCATGAGATCTGTAGCCATGGGTCGTAGACTGCCGGTGGTCAGCCATGCCGACGATGGCAGAGCCTTCTAGAGGTGGAGGAGCGGCGATCTGGGGCCCTGACCCGGCCGTTTGGACGCCGACGAGCGCCTCCACGAGGGACTGTAGCCGATCTGTTCGGCCGGCGAGGGCGTTGATGACGGTCGCCGGAGGAGGTTCATCCACGCCTCCGGTGAAGGGGAGGCGGCGGCTGGTACCTGGATCTTCAGGGTAATCGTTTGCCATATGGATGGAGATCGGAATGCCAACTTTGTTTTTTGTGGAGTTTAGCTTCCCACACACGGCGCCAACTGATGGAGGTCCTTTTCGGGTCTCCGTCAGATGCTGTCTTCCATCGATCTCCCGGTGGATTTTGGAGGTGATCTCCTGTTGCGTGTGGGTCTCAATGGGTTTTGAGGAGATTGGTGGTTTGAGGAGTTTGTGCCGAGTACCTGCAAGGAAGTCCCGGGATGGTTTGGTACCACCAAGGACCCTCCAACGATCAAGTTAGCACAAAATCCGAGCAAAGTAACGGCTAAGTGGGGTGAAAAAAGCTTACTTGACCCCTCTGTGATAGGGGTTTATATAGTGGCGGCAGCACGCAGCCGCAGGCGCGAGAATCTCGCCGGTAGTTACGCTCCCGACGTCACGCCCGCGTAATGAGTGGATCACCCGTTAATGGGGATCGTGATGGCGTGGAACGTGAGATGTTGCCGGCGGAGAATCCGCGCATGGCGAGATTTGCGGAACGGCGGTTACGCCTGTGAGTGGTGGAGTTGGTCGGTCGGAGGGACCGAGGAAGATGGCCTCGGCAGGGGAGCTCGGGAACGAGCGGGAGGGCCGAGGAGTCTTGGTCCTGTGGCAGCTCGGGGCGAGCTGAGAGGCCAAGGAGGCCAACTTGCAGGGGTCCCGAGGAGAGCCAATTTATGCTTGCAGGTCGGGTACAGGATGGCCTGGTCGGCCCCTAGGGGCCCTTGCTTCTGAGTTCTGGAACACGTCATCTACCACGTGTTCTGATCTGGGAGATCGCCAATATAGAGCACCATCAAACCCACTTATATCAAAGCCCGTGTACATTCCCAGATAAAATATATAGTCACGCCCTCTCGAAACTTAACAAGGGGCATGAATGCTACTCAATTGAGAGTCTGTCACTAGAAGGCTTAGGGTAGTGAGATGGAAACTACCCTTCTCATTTCTCAGCATCGTACTTGTGGCCATGCAAGATGCCAGGACCCAAATCACAATTGAAACTCAAAAATCCGAGGTTCAAATGCTATCCAATTGGGAGTCTTTCGCTTTACGTGTCAGGTATAATTGAGATTAAAACTGCCCTTCTCAAAATTTTAATTATAGCATGCAAGATGATATTTTCAGTTCTGATGAGGACCTATTGATTTGATATATCAGAAAATGGTTAGCTTATCCATTTTCTTTATGCTTGCATTTATTTTAGTAGCATCGTTATTTGTGAAATTAGCATGCAAATCTTGCACTTTTGTTTCAGCTATATGTAGGAAACGTCTCTGACTTTCTTCTACTTACCCATTCTTTCTGTTTCTTGTGTGTATGCTAGTTTGTATGGTTCTTGAATTTTCGATGATGTATGAAATGATGATGAGTGTGGAATCTCATCGACTCTAAATATCAATACTTAATCTAGACTGCAATCTGTTGAACCTATAGAGTAGACTATTGACCCATTAAAAACTCATCTGTTGAGCAAATAGAGACGATGGATTGATCGGTTCGCTTACCTTGCAACTGGTTTCTCTACTGACTGGTGAAAAAATGATACTGTCCAATCGACTGGTTTGACATCGGCTTTCATATTTACTTTGGTCACGTGACCTCATGTAGTTAACTAACATTATGCGTTGGCAATCTTCGAGCATCAAAATTGGGTTGGTTGCAATACGTAATTTAACAAAATGTCCGACTTGACCTGCATTTTGCTTGCAGCCTCATGTGGATCTTCCAACTAATAAAAATTTCTTCACCAATTTTTGAAGTTTAAAATCGTTATTGATCTAAGAGGACTCACATGAAGATATTTATTTAGTTTGATAAGGTAATTAGTTATCACTCCAGAGGGGCCTCAGAATGAATCTATTTTGGTGGAAATCAATTCATGTGTGTTATATTATATAATTTTTATGTAAAACTCGATTTAGCAATTCTACTCTTAAAAAAAGTCCAACGCTTGATACACATATCAACATTTGTAATTTGCAACCTTGAGCCAATTCAAGAAAGAGTATCAATGATTTCATGCACCTATTCAAGGTGCATTTCTGACTTGATTACATAAATGAAGGTGCATTTCTATTTTAGTTACATGTCTGGCAGAAGATTTGCGAATTCATGTACTCTGTTTCAATATAAATATATTGCATGCAACTACTTCAAGGTGAATGCCTGACTTGATTGCATTACATGCACCTATTTGAAGGTGCATTTTTTAAAGTTAATTACATTCATAATTTTTCCTATAGATTTCATATTCATGAATTTTACTTCTATAATATATTCAATCAATATATGCAATAAATTTTATGGAGTGAATATTAAGGAGGAACAGATTCTGTAGTAATGGACACCTAATGTACAGAGGCTAGGTTCAAAGCATTTGAGAATCCTCCATATTATAAATTGAAGGGACTTGGCATTCCCGACCTATTCAAATCATTGGTGAAAAATTCTACCTATGAAAATAATGGAGAATTTCACTTTATTCTCTATTTTTGCCGAAGGCTATAGCATTGAAATCTTGAGGCCTAGGATCCGATCCCATAGAAACATAGGATTAAAGGTTAGACCTCTCTCTCTCTCTCTCCCCCCATCTCTCCTCCCACACCCCACCCCCCACCCCCCACCCCCAACCCCTGTGTGTTTTTGTAACCGAGTCTTAAACCAAGATGAAGACTGACTTATTTCTTAACAGGGATTAACGACGAAAAAGTAGTATATAGACAGAACCAAAGATACATAGAATTTTAGTTCTAAACAGTTGTGATAGTATTTTTTTTAAAGAAACTTTTGAAAATCAGCAATCACACAGTACTTTCTGTTATTACAAAGAGTTCTGTTTTAAACCAATTTGATCTTCAACATTCATTTTCAGTACTCGCGAATGGCCTCTGCAAGTGGCAATGCAAGTGAAAGCTCCCGAAAGAGGAGCCTCAAAAATACATTGGACCTGAGACATCAAAAGTACATTGGACCTGAGATATCGACGGGACACTAAAAATGGAATCAATCCTTGTGTGCCAGAGAATCTCACTTTGGGTTGAAATTCAATCTATGGGTCATTACTGAAATACAAATACGGCCTTTTAAAGGTTCGTCTTGTGGTTATTTCATATGCATTGGTTTTGCATGCAGATATTGATCATTTTCACTAATTGTTACTGTTTTGTTAAGTGTTTCTCACTTTTGTTACAGCATTTTTTCAGCTTGGTTATCCTATTTATGCCGAGGACGTGAGTGTCAAAATAAAAGAGGTGAGAGAACGCGCTCCAGTCTTTGATTTTTCTTTTTTCTTTAAAAAATGAAAATTTTAATGTGAAGGTTGAGGAACTAAACTAATATTACAGTCACATTTTTCATAGTTTGGGATATATATGACAAGTTTAGAGTACTGAATAATGTTCCCAGAAATTGGAATGAATTGCTCTTTTTACCGAAAGCCGAGATAGCATGGGAGTTATATTAAGATTAGGAATTTCTTTTCTTTTCATTTCTTTAATATTACCATATGTAAAGTTTTTCTCTAGCTGTAAATTTTGGATTGAATGATTTTTTACTCACTGGAAAATGCATGGCAATCTCTTTATGAGCTTTTTCAACCTGTTTCTGCATTGGTGATATTGTTAAAATTTATTAGATGTGCCTCACATTCGAACCCCTAAGATTTCCAACTCGAAAATCCGGAGTTATCACGAAACTACATAGAGATTTGATGTCATCTACAGGTCATACGTCTAGCAGTCTCAGCTCCAGACATCTGCTTCTTCTGTTCTGTATGCACGAGCATATATACTTTGGGCAGACCTATGCCTCGACAGATGTCTGCCGAGCGCTTTGTTCTTTTGGTGTGATATCCTAACGTCCGTCACATCCTTGTTCAGACGTTTGGTAGACGCTCTGGAGTATCGGTGATATTTTGGCAGACGTCTGCCAATTCCTTATGCAAACGCCTGCTGTATTGGGCTGGACGATGTTTCCTTAGTTAGGAAATTAGTTGTTTGTGGAAATCTTTTTTAAATGTTACATATATGATGGCTTATTTTAGATATAGATCTGATACTTTTTGTTAATTTGTGAGAACTCATTGATAATTATGAAAGATCTAGGGTTTGAGAAGGATTTGTATTCTCTATCGATTTATACTCTTCCGATATTTGATTATTAATAAAGCTTCGTCTATTTGTTTTGTGCTTAGTACTCCTATTTCTATCTTGTCTATGGTTTGAATTTTTTCTTGTTATCGATTGTGCGTTTGTTTTGTGATTGTCTCATATACGCAACAAAATTGAATAGGAAGAGTTCACAGACAAGAAATTGACAGTTTATTTTATACCAGGTGAGTTCCTAAAATTTTGATCTCTGTTACGACTGAAAACTTAGTCTTCCATTCACCTAAATCAATTGCCATTTAGAGTTAACTTGCTATGTCTTGTATGGCCTTTTCCCCTTTCTTTTAATTCCCAGAAGCTCAAGAATCCACATATCCGAAACTCAAGAATCCGAGGCACGAAGGCAAATTGTTGATTTCGCTACGAGGCTCAGAGAAAGTTAGTAGTGCCAACATAAAATGTTGATTTCATAATGAGGAAGAGTATGGTTCTAAAAAAAATGTAGGTAGGTGATGTTTATTAAACTGGTTATTTATTTATTTTTCAATCCAAAACATTTTACGGAACAAGGAAAAAAAATCGAAGCAAAGGATTTATGTGCGTCGCTCCCCATCAATCTGTCAGCTAGTTGCAACCTCCAATTCTAAAATGCAAGACCTAGCCTATCCTACCTGTAAGAGTTGAGAGAGCTTCACAACTAATATGTTTTCAACTGGAATACATCAAATTATACTAATTAATATATCATCATGAAACTCTTATATTATCCCCTATTATATTTTAAAGTAATTTATTTTCTCCAAAACTACATATTTACACCCTTTATTAAATGAGTAATACATGGTTGTGGTCCCCCGCAACCATGACGGGGTATAATTGGTTTCTAGGACCGGCACTTCCATCCGCATTGACAATGGGGTATAATTGGTTTCTAGGATCGGCACTTCCATTTGGTTTTGGTGAACACCACTCCCACCCGCATCCACAATGTGGAATAATAGGTTTTTAGGACCAGCGCTTCCATTTGGTTCTGTGACCACATCGCGGCGAAGTTTTTTCCTTACAAAAAAAATCCATAGATCATAACCAACAATAAAAATCCAGATCGGTTATGTAGAACTAAACCTGGTCCATTACTTAAACATTCTATATAATTATGCTGAAATGGATCGGACCGGGTCGAATATCAATTCAGATCCAGCCCACACCCCAACCATAAACTTGTTCTCTCTCTTCAGCTATCACTGGCCTCCCTTCCTTTTCCAGCGACTGAAACATTGCAAACCCTAACTCGTCGCTGGAGGCAGTCTCGGCGGCCATCGACGGCGAAATCCTTAGCCTCCCATTCTCGTTTCCTCTATAAAATCACACAATTTTGTGAGAAAAAGATGAGATTTTTAGCTCTCGCCCTGAATCGAGGTTCAAATCGAAGTGCGAGGAGTTTTGCGGAAGCTGCGTGGCTCGACGACTAGGTTAGTTACCAAACCACGAGGTATCAGTTATGATTTCACTAAAAGAACCGAATAATCTTTAAATAAATCTTGAAATGAAATGCATTCTACTCAAATTTTGAAACCGGGTTAATCATTTGAAATGAAAACTTGTTCTTTTTATATCAAGTTAATGTAAAGATGATTCGTTTGAGCTTGAGAGTTTATCGATGTGTGTGATTGTTTGATGCAAGGGATTAAGAAGTTGACTCTATATAAACCAATTCAAATTTGTAGAGAGAATGTTGTAAATCGTATTAGCTTATGAATTATGATGTTGTGTAAAATAGAAGGAAATAGCTTTGGTAAGATTCTGTGAATTGGGGCTAGCTTGCTAGGGATTGTTTATGTGAGGGCTTTTGACTGATGCTTTGCATGATATAATAATATTTCAAATATCAAGTATTGTTCTGTAAAAATTCAATACTACCATATTGTTCTAACTAGCATTTATTGAAAGTTAGGGGAAAATGGGTCTTGCTCCCTGGGCCCAAATAGCAAGAAGGAAAATTCCACGGCCCCAAAAAACTTGTGAAAAAACTCCCTATAGCACACCGGCGACTTTTTATTTTTCAATATTTCCATACCACCCTTGTAACCTTTTGCAGATAACCACTATATTTATTAGAAAACTACTGCATTTATCAGATAACTATACTACCCAATGTGTCTTCATGTATTTTCAAACGGCTGCTCTTTACTTGTAGTTATCTGAGGAATGTAGTAGTTATCTGATAAATGTAGTAGTTAACTTGTAAATGTATTGGTTATTTGCTAATGTAGTGGTTATCTACCAAAAAGTTACAAGGTTAGTATAGGAAAATTGGAGGAAAAAAAAGATGAAGTGGCAGGTTTACTTGAGAGGCTTAAACAGGCAGATTTTTGGAGATATGAGTGTTTTTCACAAGCTTTTTTGGGGGAGATATTTAAATATGTTGCTTTTTTGGCTTAGGGAGCTAGAACCATTTTCCCTTAAAAGTTAAGGTTGATGAGTAATTTTGAAGGTTGGAAGGCTTTGCCTTGTTGTACTTGAAATTCAAAAGGTTGCAGTCAAAATTGAGGCAAATGTATGCAAACACTTAACACACAAATTTGGACAAGCAGTAAAAACGAGATAAAATGAAAGAAGTGAAGAAGCCCAACATGCTGATAAGAAAACAATCATAACTTTTTGATAAAATCTCAACTTTGTGGAATGGAGCCTGCGCTTTCTGCGGTCTTTTTGCTGAAAGAAAGTTCACAAAAGTAACAAAGAAGAAGATAGAATCGAGATGAAAGAAATAGAAGAAAGAATGCCAACCTGCTGAACAGAATGATCCAACCTCTGAAGAATCCAACCTTGTACTATATGTGATCTTCTTGCAGAGAAAGAGACAACTTGGAGATTGAAATTTTGATATTGAAGAGAGTTTTCCTGATAAATGATCTTAGTTTACATGAGGCTTGATGACATTTAAGTGGGATTATTCTGTAATTCAAAAAAAATGTGTGTGGGGGTGGGGGGTGGGGGGTGGGGGTGAGAGAGTTCTGCCGCCGCCCAACACCACCTCCGACGTCGTTCCGTCACCAGCAACCACGCTGCTACCATCAAAATCCATCACAAACCTACTACAACCCAGCTATCATGAATTCCAGCCGCCACCCACCTCAAAATCAAACCTTTTACCCTAGATCCCAACAATACTCCTCTTATCACACTTAAAGATATCACCTTGTTCCCTCTCAGGTGGAAAGAAGGGCAGATGGTGATCATTGAAGATCTGAGCATGAACCCAGAAGAGTCGAGAGAAACTTCAGAAGGGAGAGAGACCAGAGGGGATTTCTATGCATTTGGAACCCTGCTATTTTCCTCCCTACTATTATGGTGCTTTGGGAGCATCTTGACCGCACATCACACACGCAAAGCACGTGAAAAACGCCATCACCAAAACCCTGTTTTACACTGTTTGGCAGTCGATCGTGACCGTTGATTTTAAGATCAAAAAATTCTGGACCGTTGATCTTAATAGCAGGGAATAGCAGGGGGTGAAAATATCAGGGACTCCGGATCCGATTTATATAAGGAAAGAGCACAGATCCATGAGCCAAAGCCCCTTTATAGGCGGATTTGGAATCCTTGCTATTTTCCTCCCTACTATTATGGTGCTCTGGGAACATCCCGACCGCACATCACACGTGCAAAGCACATGAAAAACACCAACGTCAAAACCCTTAGTTTTACACTGTTTGGCAGTCGATCGTGACCGTTGATTTTAAGATCAAAAAATTCTGGGCCGTTGATCTTAATAGCAGAGAATAACAGGGGGTGAAAATAACAGGGACTCCGAATCCTTTATAGACAGGATAATGATAGAGAAGATAGTGAAGAGGAAGATGAGTCAGACAGGAGAATTCCTCGAGGGAGAAGGGCTTACAAAGAGCCCACAAATTACAACTCCCCAGCCAAACAAGTTTCTATTGAGTCTGATAGAAATTGTAGGGTGGATGATATTGATGGCGGAAGACATTCAATGGTACCCACCAACCTGTTATTTATGAAGACTGCACAAAATGATTTTTCCAAAGATAACAGCAGGTTCGAAGGAGCTAGGCATCCCCATCATAACTATAATCATCAAGTATCTGAAGGAAGAGGAGAGGAGGCTAGAAGTAATGTAGTGACTCCTGTCAAGACCTTCAATTGCAGGGAGGACGATGAGAGAAAAAGGTAATGGATGGGTTGAAATCATCCTTAAAGAAGAGATTAAGAACAAGGGCGTCGGTCTAACTCGACAAAGCTGCAAGAAAAAGAGGAGAGAAGTTGTTACAATTGTGGAGAACCGGGGCACTTCTGTCGAGATTCTAGGAAAAGGGAATCATGCTAGGGGTGAGTAGAACCAAGCCATGGATCTTTTGAGTGTCCGCGTAGAGGACCTAGTGCAGACAAGAGCATTAGAAGAGGAGTTGGGGGGGGGGGGAGAGATAAACCCAAAATGTTGAGGGTGTTGGTGCATGTGACTGCGGAGATGAGGAAGAAAGAGGAAGATTTTATGCAGTTCTGGGGGTGTTGTTAAAGTTATCTTTAGAAATCCTACTGAGACGGAGCTCCTGGAGGCTATGGCGAACCAGTTCCAATCTCTGAATGCTCCTAGGTGGATTTTAAGAAGACATCCTGAGGGCTTTATTATTAAATTTGGTGAATGGGAATCCTTGGATGTGGTCTCTAAAATGGGCCCTCTCATTTGGGATGATTTAGGCGTCAAAATTTGCAAGTGGACTAGAGAGAAAGGAGTTAAGGTCCTAGTTGGAAACATTGAAGGATGTGTTACTGTTAGAGATGTTCCAGTGCACGCACGTATCTTGAGATATTATTATTGTTATTTTTATTACTATTATTTTTGGACAAATTATTTTTAGCAGTATAAAATAATGTTGTTTATATTTCTTCAAATAAGGAATGATTTGCATCTGACCCTATAATCCTATTCATATGATCAACACCGAAAATTCATTATTCCGACCTATGGAAAGCAACATTATATTTCTTTGAACTTTGTTTGTTGTTAATCGAGTCATGGACTATGCCTTAAAACATGATTTCGTTTTATCATTTTTTGAATTTTGAAGTATACGCTGCATCAAAGTGCTTAGATAAAATCTTTCACATGTGCTTGACTTTGATATCCTTCATAACACCTCAGTCAGTTTAGTTTTGAAGTACTTCCCAGTAGCTAGGGCCCACATCACATCTTGAACCAATTGGGAGTCTTTCGCTACAAGGCTCAATTAATTGAGATTGAAGCTGCCCGTCTCTACATTTTAATTAGGCGATGCAAGATGATAATTTCTGTTCTGACTTCTGAGGAGGACATGTTGATTTGATTCATCGGCAAATGGTCAGCGTATCGATCTTCTTTACGCATGCATTTGTTTAATTAGCATGCAAATCTTGTACTTGTATGTTTCAGCCATATGTAGAAGATGTCTCTTCGACTTTCGTCCGTTTAATCTTTTTTCCCATTCTTTCTGTTCCTTGTATATATGGTAAGCTGTATGATTCTTGATTTTTCGATAATGTATGAAATTATAGTTGGTGTCGAATCTCATCGACATTCTAGAGATCGATACTCTGAAATCTGTTGAACTAATAGAGTAGACTATTTACCCGTTAAAAACTTATTAGTGGAGCAAATAGAGAAGATCGATTAGCTTACCTTGCAACGAGCTTTTAGATTTGACAATCAGATTTTAAATTTACTTTGGTCACATGACCTTATGCAGTAAACTAACATTATGCATTGGCATATTTCAAGCATAAAAATTGTACTTAGTTGTAATACATAATCCAACAAAACGTCCGACTTACCTGCATTCAGCTTGCAGCCTCATGTGGATCTTCCACACTCAATTAGAATTTCTTCACCAATTTTTGAAGTGTAGAATCATTAACAATCTAAGAGGTCTAATATGAAGATATTTGTTTAGTCATATAAAGCTATGTATCACGAGTTCGGATACGGGATACGATACGATACGGATTCGCAATTTTTCAAAAACCTAGGATACGGGATACGTTTTTATATTGATTTTTTTTATTAAATAAATATGAATATATATTAAGATTTATATATAAATATAGAATAATATAAATAAATAATGGCATTAAGTTAGATATTCAATGCACTATTAAATTTTTGAGTCTTAATTTGCAAAAGAAAGAAGATGCGTCGATTCAAGAGAGGTTGGTGAGACATTTACAAGTTCGAGAACATCCGAAAGAATTCGAGAGTTTCGGACTCCGATACGCGATCGGGCATGATTCGTGAGGCACTTACAAGTATCTGTGCTTCATAGATATAAAGTAATCAGTTATCTCTCCAAGGGCTCGGCCTGAATCTTTTGTTGGAGCAAACAGAAGTCAAGTGGATAATACGTAATAAGTTTTGCGGTGCAAACTTTCTTTAAAAAAGAATAACTTTGTTTTGTGATAAGAAATTTTAGAGAAGAATTAGCCTTTGCTTTGAAGGCTTATCTTTGTTTTGTATTGAATTTCCTTGATCTGGATTGAGGTTACAAGGCAAGCAGCATAACCTTTAAATAGAGGTGAGATATAACTATTTCATCTACCTTGTATAGAGCATAGTCTTTGAATGCAGGCAGCAAATGACAACTTGAATTTTACAATGTATATAAATCTAACACATGCATTTATCTTCTTTACCCATCACTTCTGATTTTAAGAGGCAAATTGGAAATTGCCTTCTAATATTCCTTCTCAATTTGCAAATTACCAACTGTTTCTGAAGTGGATAAATTTTTCTATGGTGACCACTTTGGTGAAGATTTCTGTAAGTTGATATGTTGAAATGAACTCCAGCTCGATCTCTTTTTTATCTTCGAGCTCTCTGATAAAATGGCGTCGAATCTCGATGTGTTTGGATCTTGCATGAAATATCGGATTCTTTGTTAGAGCAATTGCTGACGTGTTGTCGCAATAGATTGTTGTAGGAGCTTCTTGTTTTTGTAGCAGATTTGAGAGAATTCTTCAGAGCTAACTTGCTTCACATGTTGCGCTTGTAACTGAAATGTATTCAGCTTCTGCTGATGACAATGCTACTGTCTGCTGCTTCTTGGTCAACCAGGATATCACCTTTGAACCTAGTGTGAAAACATATTCTGATGTGTTTTTTCGATCATCGACGAAACATGTCCAATCACTGTCGATGTAGCCGACTAATGTGTTGTCTTCTTCAGTTGTGTATGTGAGCCCAAGTTTCTTTGTGCCCTGAAGATATCTGAGGATGCGTTTGGCTGCTGTGTGGTGTAGTTTGCCTGGATTACTCATGAATCTTGAGACTACACTGACTGCGTGCAGGAGCCTTCTATTGGTGAGATAGATTAGCGATCTGACTAGGCGTCGTTAGGTTGAAGCATTGACCTTCTGTGCACTGTCATTCAATGCTGCTGGTGTGGCAACCGGCTTGCAGTTTGAAAGCGGAGGGTCTAGTTCTTCTAACCAAGACTCTTGAAATGCAAGGTCTGGTGATTCGTCTTCTTCAGACTCCTAATCATCATCCCGAAAGGTACATTCATTGCAAGATATTTGTAATTCTTGTGACATGGTATTGTTCTCTTATGAACTATAGAAATTTGAAGAAACCGAAAGGAACAATGAAAAATGGATCAAAACAATGAATGAAGAAATTGCGGCGCTTGAGAAAAACAAAACATGACAGTTTGACTCATCTTCCAGAGGGAATGAGTTAATCGGACTCGAATGGTTATACAAGACCAAATACAATGAAGACGGCTTAATCCAGAAGCTGAAAGCTCGACTTGTAGCAAAAGGCTACTCACAGAAGCCATACATTGATTTCAACGAGACGTTCGCCCCAGTTGCTCGCATGGAGACAATCAGAACTGTCTTAGCACTTGTAGCACAGTTGAAACTAAACGTGTTCCAGCTAGATGTCAAATCAACATTTCTTAACGGAGAGCTTGAAAAAAAAGTGTATGTCGAACAACCTCAAGGCTATAATGTCAAAGGAGAAGAACGCAAAGTCTATCGCCTTCACAGAGCACTTTACGGGCTAAAGCAAGCACCGCGAGTCTGGAACAGTAAAATCGATCAACATGCAGATATTTTCACCAAAGCAGTGAAGATAGAAAAATTCATCCACTTCAGTAAGAGTTTGCAAATTGAGAAGGAATGTTGAAGACAATTTGAAATTTGCAAACAAATTAGTCAAAACAAAATATTAAACATATTTGAAAATGCTTAATATGCATTTAAGAATTAGAATACAAATTAGATTTTACCTTCTTAGTCAATTAACATTATCTAAACATATTTCGTGAATTTGTAATAGTGTTAAGATGCGCTATATAAGGAGGTGCTCTCTTTGTATTGTATCATTCAAAAATTAAGGGTAAAAACAAAGTTAAGCCTTCAAAGCAAAGGCTAATATCTTCTCTAAATTTTTTTTATCACAAAACAAAGTTATTCTTCTTTAAATTAAGTTTGCTTCGCAAAACTTATCCCGTATTATCCACTAGATTTCGGTCTGCTCCAACAAATTTGGTAAAAATAAATTTGTTTTCGTCTGGATAATGCGGGATAAGTTTTGTGAAGCAAACTTAATTTAAAAAAGAATAATTTTGTTTTATGATAAGAAATTTAGAGAAGAAATTAGCCTTTGCTTAGAAGGCTCAACTTTGTTTTGTATTGAATTTCCTTGATTTGTATTGAAGTTACAAGGCAAACAGCACAACCTTTAAATAGAGGTAAGATATAACTATTTCATCTACGTTGTCTAGAGTAGTTTTTGAATGTAGGCAACAAATGACAACTTGAACTTTATAATGTATATAAATGTGTAGCGTATGCATTTATCTTCCTTACCAACTACTTCTGACTTTAAGAGGCAAATTGGAAATTGTCTTTTAACATTCCTTCTCAATTTGCAATTTGCAAACCGTTTCTGAAGTGGATAAATTTTTCTATGGTGGCCGCTTTGTAATAGGAAGCTTTAGAGAAGACATTTGCCTTTGCTTTGAAGGCTTAACTTTGTTTTTCTTTTCTTGTTTTTAATGATACAATACAAAGAGAGTATCTCCTTATATAGTGTATTTTAGCACTATTACAAATTCATGAATTATGTTTAGATAATATTAATTGATTAAGAAGGTAAAATCTAATTTGTATTCTAATTCTTGAATGCATATTATGCATTTTTCAATCATGTTAAATATTTTGTTTTGACTAATTTGTTTGTAAATTTCAAATTGTATTCAACATTCCTTCTCAATTTGCAAACTGTTTCTAAAGTGGATGAATTTTTCTGTCATCACTGCATTGGTGAAAATATCTGCAAGCGCCAAGATGTTTTTGATTGTCCCCATGCGAGCAACTGGAGCAAATGTCTCGTTGAAATCAATACCTGGCTTCTGCGAGTAGCTTTTTTCTAAGTCGAGCCTTCAGCTTCTGAATTGAGCCGTCTTCGTTGTATTTGGTCTTGCGGACCTATTTGAGCCCGATTTACTATTTCTTTTCTAGAAGATGAGTCAGCTCTCATGTTTTGTTTTTTCCGATCATCGTAATTTCTTCATTCATTGTTTTGACTCATTTTTCATCTTTTTCGGCTTATTCAAATTTCTGTGGTTCACAAGAAATCAATGTCATGTCACGAGAATTATAAATATCTTGCAATGAACGCATCTTTCGAGGTGATGATTCAGAGTCTGAAGAAAATGAATCTCCAGATCTTGTTTTGAAGGTCTTGATTGGAAGAACTAAACCCTCTCCTTTTTTCTTCAATGATTGTTGGTATTGTTTGATTTTCTTTCCAGCTCCATGAAGATGTTTCATCAAAGATAATATCTCGTGAAATCACATGCTTATCAGTGTTAGAATCGTACAATTTGTAAGATTTAGATACATCACTGTAGCCGATGAAAATGTATTTTTCTCATTTCTTATCGAATTTTTCTTTTTTGTTTGGCGTTGAATGTGAGTATAAGCGATACAGTCGAACACCTTCAGGAAATCTATCTTTGTTTTGCAATTGTACCGGGCTTTGTACGGTGTTTTGGTCAGCACGACTTTTGTTAGCGATCTGTTCAAGATGCACACGGCCGTATTCATTGCTTCAACCCAAAACTCGTTTGAAAGGTTTGTCTTTCAGCATGTTTCTGCCCATCTCGACGATTGATCTGTTTCTTCTTTCTCCTATGCTGTTTTGTCGAGGAGTGTACCTTGTTGTCAACTCTTTCTTGGCACCATGAGCTTTCCAGAAGTCTTGAAACTATATAGAAATAAACTCTTTCATGATGTGTTGGGGTCGAAAATTGCATCCCGGTTGACCAAGTCAAAGTCAAGGTCAACCCCAAGTCAGGTGGGCCCAAGCCCAGATCAAGTGGGCCCATGTCCGAGTCGAGCCGGAACATGAAGCGGCCGGCCTCCCCATGCAAATCATGTAAAAAATAATTTTGATATAATTTTTTTTATAGGCATAAAGCTAAATTTTTGTAAGCCCATGGCTTATGTGCAAAAAGAAATGGCACATGAGCCATGAGATGTGCAAAATGCCATTTTGTAAAGCCCAATGGGCTATATGTAAATATGTAAGCTTATATAAGGCAACATGATGAATAAAAGAGACTTTTTTCATTCCCCTAAAAATCTAGGGTTTGCCTCTTTTCCCTTTCTGAAGGTTCTAAACCTTCTTCTTTCTTTTGAATTAAATCAAGAGTTTTACTCTTCCTTTTCCAAAACTAAATAGTTTTCACCACAAAACTCACAAAGGAGAACTTGGATCTGTCATTAGATCTCAAAAAGAGGAGATTTTTAAGTCTCACCCCCTTTCTCTAAGATCCGGCCAAACGACGGGAAGGAGACCCATCTCCAGAAACCTCACTTTGGGGAAGAACTAGGGCTCAAGGGGAGAAGCCCATTCATCAGCTTCAGAATATCCTAGGAGTTTAACTCCTCATATATATATACACATACACACAAAATAATAAGTGCTCCTTTCTGGGAGTATAACTCCCATTGCAGGGACCAAGTCCCTTTTGCCGCCCGAGCGTCCACGTGCCTGGCACGTGAGGCTCTAGCGCCCTTGCGCTAGCGTCCAAGCGCCTACGTGCTGACACGTAGGGCGCTAGCGCCCACGTGCTGACATGTGGGGCGCTAGCGCTCAAAGCGCTCGTGTCCTTGCGCTCAGCACGCGAGCGACCACAGCGCTAGCGCCCATGTGCCTGGCACGTGGGGCGCTTGCGCCAGCACCCAAAGCGCTGGCGCTTTTTCCCACGCATCCTTTGGATGCCCTTTCCCTTTCTTATATATATATATGTATGTATATACACACATACTCTACAACACTGTCCCTTTCAAAAAATTTAGGTCGGGGCGCTCCACCGCATCCCGCAAGGGGGCTGTAGCCCCCTTGACCCCCAGCCCGCTATCCGGGTAGCGGGACCCCCGTAAAAACTCTGCGGGCCCCCGATATATCCAAAACCCCTTTTAAAACACAACACACGCACACGGCATATTGAATTCGCATGACCAGTTTAACCCGTCAAATCGGAGGTTCTTTCGCTTCAAAGGCGAGGGGTAATTAACGGAAGCTTAGTCCGCGGCTGCCGGAGATTCGGATCCCCACAATCAATAAACTCCAGCCTACCCTAGGCAGGGGGAATCTGTAATGCGCCTGACAAGCGCGTGCGTATTCCCATCTCAATGGGGCGACGAAAAACATCCTACAATATGTTCTCAACATCTTCAATTTGTGGCAACTTTGTTTTTCTACGAATGTTTTGAATTGAACAAACATAAAAAAGACTTAGGATTTTTTTTAAGAAAATGAACCCACATCATTCTACTATAATCATCGACAAATAGTAAAAAATATCTTTTGCCACTTATACATCGGCATGTACAAGTTCTAACGGAGCTTTGGCTCTTCAAAATGTCTTTGTAAATGGGAGTAAATGCACTTTGCCGTAAATGCATTTTTCACAGACTTTTTCTTCTTTGGTTTTTTTTGTAGAACACCAATAAACATATTTTTTGTTCTTAACAAACCAAGGCTTCTAAAATTTAAATGGCCAAATCTTAAATGTTATAATAGAGAATTATTATTTTCTTCGGATTTTAATGCAAGGTTATCATATGACATTTTTAAAGGAAAAACTTTATTTCGTGCCATTTTAATTTTAGCCATTATGTATTTATTGTTGTAATCAACAATCACACATTCATCTTTAACAAAGTTTACCAGATATCCTTTTTGTGTTAATTGACCCACACTTAGCAAATTTGTTTTTAGTTCTGGATCATAAAGAAGTTCTGAAATAAACTGTTACCTCCTTTTGTTTGCATGACATCTCTCTTTTTCCTTCGACTTTATGCAGATTTCCATCACCGAGTTTTATCTGAGAATCGACCCTTTCATTTAGACCGACAAAGATGCTTTTATTTCCTGTCATATGATTACTGTAACCACTATCCAGATACCAAATATCTTTTGCGTCGGATTGAGCATTAAAATAGGAATAGAATACATGATATGTTTCCGAGAAATTAGTTTCATCATTTTTCTCATTTTTGCAATCTCGTTGGGAGTGATTAGTAATTTTGCATCTTATTCATTTGTATCGGCAATTTTTTTTATTTGTGATTGGATTTTCCGCAAACTAAACAATTTGAGGAAAATTTGTTTGAAAAGTTTTTATTTTGGTCATACTCCCTCTTTGAAATTGATCATAACTTTCATTCTTCTTTATATTGATTTTGAAAACCTTTTTTGAGCTGCTGCTTCGGAATTTCTTTCCATTATTTCCTTTTGGAAATTGTCTTCCTTTGTTTTCTTGAATTGTCGTTTTTGACAGAAATGCTTGCTTCACCTCTTTTGTTGCGGACATATTCATTCGCAACTCATTTGTCTCCAAAGACGCCATTAACTCGTTGAAAGTCGGAGTTGATAGGTTTTTGGACTCTGCAATCACCGCTACAATATGATCTCATTTTAACGGCAAATTTCTTAATATTTTTTCGACAATCCTTTTCTCTTCGTATCTCCATAAGTTTTGATTTGATTAATTATTATGGTAACTCTATCAGAAAATACTTTCATTGATTCATTATTCTTCATGACAAGATTGGCGAAATCTCGCCATAAAGATAGTAGTTTGATAGAGATTACCTTTACAGAATCTTTGAATTGTTGTTTGAGAATTTCCCAAGCCTCTTTTGATGCAGCAGCGTTCGTGATTCTGGGAAAAATTGTTCTGCTCACGCCTTACTGAATAAAGAGAAGCGATTTTGCGTCTTTCTTTCTATTCTCACGAAACTCATTTTGTTTTGTTTGAGTCCGTTATGCAAGTGTATCGGAATCATTGGCTATTTGGTAACCACCTTCGACAAGCTCCCAAATTTCTTGAGAGATAAAGAGAGTTTTCATTTGAAGACTCAAAAAATCGCAAATCTCGCCGTTGAAAACCGGAATGAGATCTTGCAAGTAATCGAATAAGGATGGTGCCGACGGAGAACATGTTGCCATATCGATTGAGATAGAGACGAATGGCTCTGATACCAAATTTGTTGGAGCAGACAGAAGTCTAGTGGATAATGCGGAATAAGTTTTGCGAAGCAAACTTAATTTAAAGAAGAATAACTTTGTTTTGTAATAGGAAGTTTTAGAGAAGAAACTGGCCTTTGCTTTGAAGGCTTAACTTTGTTTTGTATTGAATTTCCTTGGTCTGGATTGAGGTTACAATGCAAGAAGCACAACCTTTAAATAGAGGTGAGATATAACTATTTCACCTACCTTGTCTAGAGCATAGTCTTTGAATGTAGGCAACAAATGACAACTTGACTTTACAATGTATATAAATGTGTAGCACATGCATTTATCTTCTTTACCCACTACTTCTGACTTTTAAGAGATAAATTGGAAATTGCCTTCTAACATCTTTTTTGGTGGAAATCAATTTATATTTGTTGTATTATATAAATTTTTTACTCTAATTTAGTATTTCTGCTCTTACTAAAAAAATATCCAAGACTTTATATACATATTAACATTTGTAACGTGTGGCCTCGAGCCAATTTAAGAAAGAGTTTCAAAGGTTTCATGCACCTATTCAAGGTGCATTCTCACATTGATTACATCAATGAAGGTGCAATTCTATTTTAGTTACATGCCTGGTAGAAGATTTGCACATTCATGTACTTTGTTTCAATAATATATTACATGCACCTACTTCAAGGTGTGCATGTCTTGCTTCAATACATCATATGCACCTATATGAAGGTGCATTTTTCACTCATTTACATTCTTGGCTTTTCATGTAGAACAATTTCATATTCATGAATTTTACTTCTGTAATATATACATCAGTATATGCAATTAATTATATGGAGTGCATATTAAGCAAGAACAGATTCTGTAGATATGGACACCTGATGTACAGATGCCAGGTTCAAAGTATTTGAGAATGCTCGATGTTATAATTTGAAGGTACTTGGCACTCCCAAGCTATTCAAATCTTTGGCGAAAATTTCTTATGAAAGATGATGGAAATTTTACTTCATTCTCTATTATTGCCGAAGGTTATGGCATCGCAGGATTTTGATCGTCGTTGAATTCTTAAGGCCCAGGATCCGATCCCATGGAAACATGACCTTAAAGGTTAGGAATCTCTCTCTCTCTCTCTGTCTCCCCCTCCCTCCCTCCCTCCCCCTCTCCCTGGATCAGGACTGACCTTTTCTCTTTCTAACAATTACAATAGTATTTTTTTGTAAGACATTTTTTTGATTATCAGCAATCACACAGTAGTTTCTGTAATTACAAAGAGTTCTGTTTTAAACTAATTTGATCTTCAACTTTCATTTTCAGTACTTGCAAATTTCCTTTAGAAGTGGCAATGCAAGTGAAAGCTCCCGAAAGAAGAGCATTGAAAACATATTGGACTCGAGAGATCGAGGTGACGCTAGGCCTTCATATTTGTCTAGTAATGATAAAATCAATCCTAGCCAGAGAATCTCACTTACGGATTGAAGTCCAATTTATGATTCATTACTGAAATACAGATACGGCCATGTAAAGGTTAGTCTTGTGGTTATTTCATATGCATTGGTTTTACATGCAGATATTGATCATTTTCACTAATTATTGTTTTGGTTTGTGATTCTCACTTTTGTTACAGCATATTTTCAGCTTGGTTATCCTATTTATGCGGCCGAGGACATGAGAGTCAAAATAAAACAGGGGTGAGAAAGCACCAGTCTTGATTTTCTTTTCTTTTTTTAAAAAATTTTGAAATTTTGATGTGAAAGTCTAGGAACTTCTATACTTCTTTGTAAGTGGTTAACTAGCAAATCATGATTAGTTGGTTGATATATCATATGGAAATTAACTTCCTCTTAATGGGTGTCCTAAGTTCTAGATGTTGCTACTTTTGAAATTTGAATGAGTTTGAATTGAAATTTATAAAAGAAACTTGTGTGGGTTTGTCTATGGCATTCGTAAATTAATTTAAAAGAGGAGTTTTTGAACCAAACTAATATTACAGTCACATTTCTCGTAGTTTTAGATATATGACAAGTTTAGAGTACTGAATAATGTTCCCAGAAATTGGAACGAATTGCTCTTTTTGCCCGAAAGCTGAGATAGCATGGGAGCTATATTGAAATTAGGAAGTTCTTTACTTTTCATTTCCGTAATATTACCATATGTAAAATTTATGTCGACATAATCTGTAAATTTTGGATTAAATGATTTTTTTTACTCCAGGAAATGCATCGCAATCTCTTTAGAAGCCTTTTCAACCTGTTTCTGCATTGGTGATATTGTTAAGATTGAATTATTGGGAAGAGTTCAATGACAAGGAATTGATGGTTTATTCTATATCAGGTGAGTTCATAAATTTCATCTCATTAAAACCGAAAATTTAGTCTTCTGTTCACCTCAATCAATTATCATTCAGAGTCAACTTACTATGTCTTATATCGCCATTTCCCCTTTCTTTTACTTCCCAGATGCTCGGGCATGTACAGATCGGAAACTCAAGAATCCGAGGCATGAAAGCAAATTATTGATTTTGCTACGAGGTTCAGAGAAAGTTACTTGTGCCGACACAAAATGGCATTTTCAACTATGAGGAAGAATAGTGCTTCTGAAAGAGAGAACTTCGCCTTTAATCTGAAAGAGTTAAACAAATTGAAGCAAATGTACATTAGGTGGTTCAAGTAAGCACAATTTTTTATTTCATTATTTCTCCTTATATTTAGATTTGGGTTTCCCTTGTTTTGGTTTTTTATGATTTCCATAAATCATGGAAAATTTGTTTTGATTAAGGTTGGGTGTTCAATCCTTACGGAAAAAATAATGTATGTAGGTGATGTCTATTAAGAATGGTTTATTTATTTATTTATTTTTCAATCCAAAACATTGTACGTAACAAAGGAAAAAATGGAAGCAAAGGATTTATGAGTGTCACTCCACGTCAAATTGTCATCTAGTCGCAAACTCCAATTCTAAAATGCAAGACCTAGCCTACCTGTAAGAGTTGTGAGAGCTCTGCAGCTAATATATTATCAACTCAAAGACATTAAATTAACTAATTAATATAGCAGCATGGAACTCTAATATTTATCCCATATTAAGTCAAACTAATTCCATTTTCTCCAAAACTACTTATTAAATGAGTCATATGTGGTTGCGGTTCCCCGGCGGCCATATGATGGGGTATAATTGGTTTCTAGGTACTCCCATTTGGTTGTGGCAAACTCATCGGGGACGTTTTTTTTTCTTATAAAAAAATACTTAAATCATAACTTATAATAAAATTACATACTCGTAAAACCACAAAACCAGCACTCCTATGTATGACCTCCAGCATGTGCCACAATCTCTATGCTAATATAATAAAAGAAAGTCGTTAAAATCGAGGGTGGGCAAAACTGAATACTTTTTTCAGCTGTGTTATCCTGAGAATCAATTTGGTGATTTTCATTTTAAGATCAGCTCCCTTTGGCGTTAAATTAGTATATATGAGTTATTAGAGGTCTAATGTTTAGATGAATCTTCTTCATGGACCTATATTAAAATTTCCAATTAAATCAGGCCTTTTAGGTTATTGGGCATGGGTTATAACAGATTGGGTATGAAGAACTAAATCCAGTCCTTTACTTAGACATCATATACAATTATTCTAAAATGGATTGGACCGGGTCGAATATCAATGCAGACCCGATCCAAACCCCAAACCTAATATATTCTAGCGACTGAAGCAAAGCAAACCCAATTTCTATAAACTTAATATGGCTTTGGCAGTCATGCGCAGGCCCACGAGTGCGAACTTTTTGGTGGTGGCTGGCTTGGAAACATATTGTCGTAAGGCAAGAGTTGTAACGACGGGGTGCCATATTGATAGCATTTGTCTGTTCTGCGGTGTATGTGAAGAGTCTATTGATTATGCGATCATACAATGTTCAGTTGCGGAACATTGTTGGCTTGCCATCTTTGAGGCCACGGGCTACACAATTCCTGATTTGAATACCATTGAGAGTTTGATTGCAATAACAAAATCTTAAATCGGGCTCGGAGAACTAAACAACGTCTTAAGCTGTCTCTTCTCATGTATTCTCATGTATGGTGTATGGAAGATATAGAAACAACACAATGATATGGTGTTTAATAACCTCTAGCTGATTCTCGATAAGATGAAAGAGAAAACTCTTTTCAAGCAAAAGAATTCTAGTGCCATCGGCTGAATATCTACTCAAGTTCATCAACAGCTAACTGGTGTGACCATGTGCCATCCGGACACCCTAACAATCCCTTTGTTTTGGCCCAGTTAAAGAATTATCTATTAACAGAGCATGTGTTTTGTACCGTGACGAACGAGATCATGTCCTACAACTAAGGGGTGGAGACTTACGGGTCTCACGGTTCCATTGGTCGAACCATCCGCAACTAGAGAGGCTGTGCGCATTACGATATTCGAGCTACATGCCATTAAGCTTTGGTTAGAAGATGATTCAGCCTTTTGGTTATAGTTTGGATTAATCATGAAGGTTTACTTTTGATATTGTAAAGCTTATACTTAATATATGAAATTGGATTAAGTTGCTTGATGGTTTTGGAGCCCCTCATATATTCCGTGAAGGAAATACCGATTTTTTGGCGGATGTTGGAGCACTGGATAGTGTGGTCAAGTTGCAGTTGCTTTATTACAGTTGGTCCGGAAGTACCGGTTGCTTCTTGGTTAGATCTTAAAGAAGGTTTTGCATCAAAAAAGAACAAAGCAAACCCTAACCCATCGACGGCGAAATCCTCAGCCTCTCTCTCTCTCTCTAAAATCTCACGATTTTGTGAGAGAAAGATGATATTTTAGCTCTCAGCCTGAATCGGGTTCAAATCGAAGCACGAGGAGTTTTGCAGAAGCTCCACATCTCGACGATTAGGTTAGTTTCTAATCACGAGATATCAATAATGATTTCGGTAATAGAATCAAATGATTTTTACATGATCTGAACATGAAATGCATTCTGCTCAGAATTTGAAACTGGGTTCATAATTTGAAATGAGAACTTGTTCTTTTTATTTCATATTAATGTAAAGATAATTCTTTTGAGCTTGAGAGTTTGTTGATCGTTCGTAATTGTTTGATGCAAGGGATTAGAAGTTGACTCTATATAAATTAATTCATATTTGTAGAGAGAATATTGTAAATCGTATTAGATTATGAATTATGATGTTGTGTAAATAGAAGGAAATAGCTTTGGTAAGATTTTGTAAATTAGTGCTAGCTTGCGAGGATTGTTTATGTGAGGGCTTTTGACTCATGCTTTGCATGATATAATAATATTTCAAATATGTAAATATTATTTTGTTTAAAATTCATTAATAAGACATTGTTCTATCTAGCACTTATTGAAACTTTGGGAAAAATGGGTCTAGTTTTCTGGACCCAAAAATCAATAACGAAAAGTCCACGGGCCCAAAAAACTTGTGAAAAACTCCTGATAGCACACCAACACACCAACTGGCTTTTTATTTTTCAATATTCATATACAACCCTTGTAACTTTTTGCAGATAACTATTATATCCATCACAAAAGTGCTCCATTTATCAGATAACTACTATCCCACGCGTCTTCACATCTGTTCGGACAGCCGCTCTTTTCATGTAGTAGTTATCTTAGGAATGTAGTAGTTAGCTAATAAATGTAGTTGTTAACTTGTAAATGTAATAGTTATCAGAAAAATTCTGTTAAATAGTGGTTATCTAATAGTAATCATAGTATAAGAAAATTAAAGAACAAAGAAAATGGCAAGTGTACTTGTGGGACTTAAGCTTGGAAGGCTTTGCATTGTTGTCCTTGTACTTGAAATTCAAAAGGATGCAGTAAAAATAGAAGCAAATGTATGTAAATGAGGTCAACACTTCCCTTGTCTTCCATCCAAAAATGAAAGAAAAGAATCCATGTAGACAACTCCAAAATTTTTAAATGAAAAATCTTTTCTTCTTTCATGTGTTTCTGTAAAGACGATTATTGAGATTTATCAATCTATGCGGTTGTCAAGTAGTTTTGCTCTTGACTTGGTATAAATATTCATATCTGTAAAGAGAATAATTTAACTCAGAGAGAGAACTTGGTGTGTTTCATAGATTTTCCCCCACAAATGTTTGAAGTAGGTTTGTAGTTTACACAGTAAGTCAGAGCTGTCATATATCAATTCAGCTTGACATAATACACCACATACAATTCCCTACAGGAGTCTACCAACTTTCCATGTTTGAAAATCCCTCCTCAAATTAGTATAACAATAACATAATTAACATGACCATATCTAAGAATCATTCTCATTAAACCATATGTCTTATAATTAAGAGGTATCCAAACTATTGTTTAAATACCTCTGAAGTACTCTAATTATTGCGAGGATTTTTCTTGAACTTTTACAGAGTTTAAGAAGACCGTTCGGGTCAAATATTAACATAATTTGTTCACCCATAACTTAAGTTAACATGTATGTTGGGATCGAAAATTACACTCCTTTTTTACCAAAAGTCAAAAGTCAAAGTCAACGCCCAACAATTGGGTCCAAGCCTAACCAACCCGGATACAAGACCAAGTAAATGGGCCCCACCCAAACTGTCTCGAGCCGAAGCGAAACCAGATGACCATCAAGAGGGAAGAGAAAGAAGAAGAAAAAATGGAACAAATAGATTTTATATGTAAGTAAATAGGAAAATGTAAATCAAATTGGTGGAAAGCTAAAATTTTGTAAAGCCAATGGCTAAAGTGCAAAACATATGTACATGAACGTGAGAAAAGGCAAAAGGCCATTTATGTAAAGCCCAAGGGGTAAGATATAAAAGTGTAAGCCTATTAAAGGCAAGACATACGAAGAAATAACAACTTTCATCCTCTCTTGATTTTTTAGGGTTTTGAGCCTCCACTTCTGTAACACCCTAGTTTATTTATACCAATTTCAGTTCACTTATTTTCTTATTTATGCTATTTTCTTGATTTGTCGTGTTTTGGGTGCGAATAGTATTTTAAATTTTACATTTGCATTCGACCCGACCCGCTTGCTTAAAACTTGTTTGATTCATATTTATGAATTATCCTGACTTGTTACATAGACATGTGCATTTTCATGAATACTGCATACTGGCATTTTATCTGGCACTGCATCTTTTACCATATAACATTTTAAGTCACGTAAAATATTTTAAAAATACATTGCATAGCCTGCATGATACCCCTAACCCCGTGGTAGTATCCGCGCATCTTGTTCTCATCTCGTTCAGTGAAACGGACGTGTTTGGATGGCTACGCGCACGCACGTGCATCCGTTCTTGGGGGTATGTATTTTCGTTACCCGAGCATTCATTTTGAATTTTGAAAGTCGCATATATTTTTCATATTTTAAATTTGAAATTTTAGACCCGATCCGGACGCGTTTTGGAATATTTTTGTATCCCGCCAAAATTCAAATTTATTTAATATTTAAAATTTATTTAACCGTTTAAAATTCCTTTAACAGTTCAAATATTAAAACTAACTAAAATCTTTTAAACTAAATAAATCTTAACTCTTTAACAAACACAGCTCTCTCTCTTTCTTTCTTTACCTTGTGGCCCCCCACCATTCTCTTCTCTCTATCTCTCTCTTCCCCTCTTTCACTCAGTCTCTCTCTCCATTCTCTTTCTCTTTGTTTTCTTTCTCCCCCTTTCTTCCCTCTCTCTTCTCTCTTTCTCTCTTTCTCTCTCCCCACTAGAAAACAAATTTCTTTCTCCTCCTCTCTCTCTCCCTCCCCTCTCTCCTCTCGCTTCTCACTCCCTCTCCTCTCGTGGTTATCTTGGATCGCATCACCCCCGAGCGCTACGCTCACCTCCCTCAACTAATTCCCCCATTCTCGTCTTCCTCCTCTCATTTAAAAACCCCCGAGCCTCCTTCCTCTTCACAACCCATCACCAACTCTCAACCCTAACCCTAAAAACTCCCTGCCTCTTCACTTAACTCCCTCAACCGAGCTACTCCTCCTCGTTACCTTCTCCTTCGCCACCTCCTTCGTTCTCCAGAGCTCCCTGCACACACCCTGCACCAAGAACCCAGCACCACCACTCGTCGCCGACGACTCCCCGCCGTCGCCATCTCTTCCATTTCCTCCTCTCCCTCTCCTCTGTATTCTCCTACACCAACCCAAAACAACAAACAACACCAGAGCCTAACCCAAGCCCAAACCCTAAAACACAGAACCCTAACACCAAACCTCATCGCCGGAGCTCCGATCTCCTCCTCGACACCAACACTCGTCTTCTGACCCCTGCACACCTATAAATCAAATGAGCAATCCCTTCCCTCTCTTCTTTTTCTTCCTCCTTCTTTTTTTCTTTTCTTTAGATTCTTGATTTTTTGTATTTCATAGTCTGCCAGAGCCGGGCTTGACGCCGACGATCCAGACGACGTACCTTACCTGCGTGATCACCCTTGTGCGTTACTTGGAGCCGTTCCGTATGCCGCGCGTGCGTCGCGACAGTTTGCCGACGTCGGACGTACCGAACATATCCGTTTCTTGATCCGTTTAGGCAAGTTAATCTTGCTACATACTACATTACTTTATATATATCTAATTTAATAAATATAATACTGCTATTTTAAATTATGCACCCCATGTTTACTTTTACCGTTTTTCGACATCCGTCTGCATCCGTACGTGTTACTTTACATCTAGCGCATGCAAACTTATCTTTTTACATACTGTACTTCAATATACTGCATCCAATGGAATATTTACATCTCATATTGCTTAGTTGTACATCCCACATTACCATTTTACAGTTTTACTGTTTTCGGATACCCGTTTGCATCCATCTCATTTAAATATATATAACTGCATTTATAGATCACATTAATACATAATACTGTGATATTAACACTCCATGTTTAATAAAGTGCATCCTAATTAGTATTGGAACTATAAATTTAACCCTAATCGATAATTATGCATCCATATCATTGATTTTATATTTATGTGCATACTATGTCACATTATTTCATTTTATTGTTATATTAGTACTCCACACTTGATTTTTTGCACCCATACTTATTACAGTTTGATTTTGAGCCCCCGCTTGATACTTGTGCACTACCTGACATGACCTAATACAGTACTTGACATAACTTGATACATGTGCACTACTTGATATGACCTGATTATATCACTACTTGACTTGATACCTGATCTTGTTATTAATGCCGATAAATCTTGACTTGTTGTCCCTATGGACATATCCTGTTGTCTCTACAGACAAACTTGTACCTGCTTGATCATGTTTGGCATTAACTCCAGATTTATGAATACCTGACTTACACACATAACTTAGGGGTATGGGGAAATCAAGAATGTAGCCGAACGTAACTCAAAGGGCTATTACATCATGTTACCGTGGTCCCGTGGGGTTGAATGGGACATAGACTCACGGTCTATCATATCTTGTTACCGTGGTCCCATGGGGTTGAACGGGCCATAGACCGATGGGTTACGATGAGGATTACATTAATTGATTTCGAATAACTTTAGAGTAGATAACCCTATAACACAGTTTAGATTACTCACTGCACTTCACCTGTTTATATCCTGTTCACTGATCTATATTCATGTTACGGTTTAATTGCTACTGATGACTTGTTACTGTTCATACTTCATGCCTGCATATTTCATCACATCCTGCTTGCCTAGAATTATTGATATTGTGACGCACTAACGTCTGGGTTTTGCATGGCCCAGATCCCTTATCCTTATCGCAGACAGTCCATGAGTATTTGATCAACAGGCCGAGCAGTGAGGACCTGTTATTCGTTTAGTTTAGTTTTTCTTTCAGTATTTTATTCCTGATGTGAGCCCATATTATAGGACGTTCATTCCAGATCATTATTGTACTTGAATTTTTTGCTTCCGTAGCATTTATTTCATGACTCGTTTATTCTGGCTTATGGACATGTATTAGATAATTTAGTTTATTTTACTGTTCTTGATATCTCTAAACAGCCGTAATGTGACTGTGGAAGGATCTTTCCTATCCATAAGTAGCATGGTTGGCTCTGTCACGTGCCGATCTTAGCTCACTCTGGGAAGCGGGGCGTGATAACTTCTCCTGAGGTGATTTTCTCTTTCATCCCTCACTTTATCTTTAGCATCTGGAAAACTCATAAAAAGAGTTCCTTTCCTCTTGAAAACCTAAATAAAACTATATCAAGATCCAAAACAAGATAAAAGACTTTGCTTTTCTTCATCAAATCAGAAAAAGGAAGGACATGGCTTTCACCCCAAGCAAACACCTTGGATGAAGAACCAGGTTTCACCATCAAAACACATACATAGACGACTTTCATAACTTTCATCCTATGAACTCTTTCGGCACCGGATCCATGGGAACATGAATCAAAACCCATCTTCCTCTTCATGACTTTGAACACAGGATGCAGCTATGTTCATCCTCGGAACCCTTACGGGGTCCCCCTTTGGAACCCCCCAAAAGGGTTCTAGCTTCGGGCCCTCCTATAGGGTCCCTCTTCGGAGCTCCCCCGAAGGGGGCTCCCGACTTCAGGACCCCCTTTTCATGGGTCCCACTGCTTTGGGATCTCCCTAAAAGAGGTTCCCCGTTTTTACCATCTCTCTATCTTTTCTTCTTTCGGGAGTTTTCCGACACTCAAAACACATCCCCTTTTAAAAAAATCTTCCTTTTGGAAAGCGGCCTCGAGCCCAGTAAGGGAGTTGCTAGTCCTCTTAACCCCCAGCCCGCTGACCGAACAGCGGGACTCCGTGTAATGGTCCGAGATATGTTCAAAGAGGCCTAAAATTGTTTTCCAACACAACGCACATATCACAGAATGAGTTCACATAATTCATATGACCCATCAATCGGAGGTTCCCTTACCTCAAAGCGAGGAATAATTAACGGCAGTTTTGTCCGCGGCTGCTGGAGATTAGAATCGCCATAATCAATAAACCCCCTGTCTATCATGTGCAGGGCATGGATAATCTGTACATGCCTGGCACGAGAGTGCATCCATCTCAATGAATGACGAAAAACACTATACAAGATCGGTATAGTACCAAACACATTTCTTTTATGTTGTCACCTTGGGCCATGAGAACCCATGTTTAAATCAAAAGGATAAGGTTATTCCTTTCCCTTTTCCCCATATTTTTCAAATCGTTCTCTTTTTCTTAGAACCTCAAATTCATGAGTTCTATAAAATGAAATAAATGGATTTGATTTGTACCTCAAGATCACATATCTAAGGATTTGTTGTAAAAATGACAATTTTTGCCTTTTTGATGGAGCACCAATACTTGGGTTGTTTCCTTAAGATTACATATCTTTGTTTTCCGTAATATTAATGAGATAAATGTATGGAAATATAAACTACATACTGTGGCCTAAATTATTTATAATTAACAGGAAGATGCTTCGCAATCTTTTAAGCTTCTTCTCATGTCCTCTGCATCGCTAGAATTATTCCGATTAACCTATTGGGAAGGGTTCAGAGACAAACAAAATTGATGGTTGAATCTATAGGTCAGGTGAATTTCTATGGGCATATCTATTGTAGCTGTAAATTTTAGTCTTATTTTCATCTCAATTAAATATCCAACCATATCAATATTCTATTTGTTTTTAGTTTCCTATGCCTTAATATCGCTTCTTTTTTTTTTTTTTTTGGCATTTAGAAATATAGATGCCACACGACATCAAATTATATGGACATGACAAACACATGTTTTCGACTTCGATATCCATAATAAAACAATGGGCAGTTCAGTTTTGAAGTACTTCCGAGATGCCCAGACCCATGCCATATCCGAAAATCAAGAACCAGGCATGAACGCAAATTGTTGATTCCACCATAATGCTGGGCAAAATGTTGATTCTGTATGAATGAGTTATTGAATCGATTCATTAGCAAATGGCTAGCTTATCCATCTGCTTCTATACCACTTTACGCATGGATTCATTACTAGCAATAGTTTTGTGATTCGCATTTGCATCAAGCACAATGGAGTTGACTGATCTGAAAGAGGAGTCTTCACATTAATATGAAAGATGTCGCAAACAGATTGAAGCAAATGTAAGTAGATAACTATTTAAGATTCTGTTTTCCCCCCATCCAAAATGGCATGCAACGGAGCAATGGAAGGAAAGGATTCATGTATATGACTCTAATTATTAGGTATGAAAACTAGGTTTTTTTCATGTCACTACAGGAATGCACACCCTGGTTCGACGGCTTTTATCCGTCAATTTAGGTCTATTTCAACAGGAGCTTCTAAATTGCGGCGGAAAACCACCGTGGCATTTAATTTCATTGTTGTAGACTTAATTCGACGGGTAATACGCGTCAAATTAGACCTATTTAATTCGACACGAGTTACCTGTCAAATTAGATATTATTTCGACACATATCTCGAGTCAAATTAGACCTGATTTTATACAAATATAATATCATTAAATAATATAATAATACTTTTTAAAATCTAATTTGATGGGTATATCCCGTCGAATTAGACTTTATTTCAACGGGAATTACCCGTCAAATTAGGTGTAAACAGCAGAAAAAAATAAATTTCAAAACAAAGAATCTAGAACGTCAATTCCAAATTCCAATCCAATCCAACATTTCAATATTATTTCAATTCCATTTTAAATTCCAATCCAAATCCAAATCCAAATACATTCCAATACAAATCTAAACACAATCCAAAATCAATTCCAATCCAAATCCAAATATGTTCCAATATCAATTCCAACACAATTCAATCTAATCCTAAATTATTTGATAATTGAATCAAACAACCAATACAAACACACACACACATACATATATGAAAGCTAGAAATGAAATCAGAATTAATAACCCAAATATATATGTACATGAAAGCTAGAAATTTAGACGAAACTAAACTACGAGAAGGAGATCACAGGGAGGGAGAAAGCCGATTACGAGGGAGGCACATCATCTTCATCTTCATCTTCGTCTGGGAGTAAAGCCGCTGCGATTAAAAGTTTAAAATATATAATTTAGTATATATGATATTTATATATTTATATATTATTAAGTTCAGGTTATCGAACTTATAGGAGGCACTGACTTCCCTCGTTGTGCATACATACGGCTAAGACGAAGCCTTTGGATTGTGCTAAAACCACTAAATGGATCGCCAGCGGGAGCGGGGAGGGGGGGCGATCGGTTAGAAGAACCTCTGATATCCGATGTCCGCTCAGTCTGAGATCCATCATACATCGAGGTCCTGGTCTTACGCCACGTCTCCGATTCCACATCGTCTGCCTGACAATACTTTGGAGGTGGATGCTCAGTCGGCCTATAAGAAGCGTTATACTGGGTGTGAGAGATCTTGATGGACACACATTGGACTCTCCTGTGAGTATCCGGTCGATACATGGTGAAAGCCCTATCTGCAGCAAATAGTCTCTGCTGGTCATCAACCGGATGTCCTTGCTTCGTCTCTATTTCCTCGATCAACCGATCTCTCTCAGTCGCCATCATTTCCTATTTGGAGAAGAAATATATTACTGTTCCAACAGCTACATAATTATTTTGAAATAATTAAGAAACACGATATTAATGGAGTACATATTTCTTTTGGGCCGCAACCAATGCAGGCGTTCCATCGTCCCGTATAAATCTGGCCTTGAAGACTTCGATCCGACCAATAGGGTCTCCATTATAGCCTTCTTGCTGCATATTACATTTAGAAAGTTAACACATAACTTTCTAAGATATATTTTGAACTTATTAATATAAAATATTGAATATCAAAACTTACGTATTCGACACAAAATTGTCGGGAACTCTTGTTCCCTTTCCTGTAGATATCTTGCAACTCAGTGCGAGATACTTTACCTCGCGCGCTCCGCTCCTTCAGTTATATCAAATATTGTTTATTGAGTTGCTACAAAAGAATAAAAAGGTATCGTTAAAAGATATACCCTGAATTCATGCTCATGTAATGCCTGACTATGGCATGTGTCACACCCCACGCCACAGTACGGATGGTATTGTCCACTGTGATCGAAACCACATGGTTTTGTCTATTAGAGCAAACCGGACTCGAGAAGGGGCCAACTTCCCAGAAGGTTGCCCATCCTAGGATTTCCCTAGTCCGAGCATGTTTAATTACGGAGTTCTTCAAACTCTGGAGTGCCGGTTCATCCAAAAAGCGCATTCGTACTTGAGGGTGGCATTATTACATTTATAACGCGGTTCGGTCCTCTTTCAGAATATGCTTCAAGGATCCGATCCCATTGTTCTGAAGTGGCTCCATACTCAGATCACCATGTGTCCGTAACAGACCGCACTGAGTGTGGACAGAATAGATCACCATGATGTTCGAAGACCGCACGAGTATTACATCCCCCCATCTAAAGAACAATGGTTCGTCTTCGAACCACAGACTTACTGCCGAGAGACCTTCATGGGCCACCATAAATGTCATCCCCACCCCTAGTACGGATGCTATTGTCCACTCTGGTCGAAACCGTACGGTTTTATCCTTTGAAGCGAACTGGACTAGAGAAAGGGTCACTTCCAGAAGGTCACCCATCCTAGGATTTCCTTAGCCCGAGCATGCTTAACTACGGAGTTTTTCAAACACCAGAGCGCCAGTTCATCCAAAAAGCGCCTTCGTAATTGAGGACGACATCATTACATTTATAATGCAGCTCGGTCCTTTTTCGGAATGTGCTTCAGGGACCCGATCCCATTGTTTTGAAGCGGCTTCATACTCAGATCACCATGTGTCCGCAACAAACCGTACTGAGTGTGGACAGAGTAGATCACCATGATGTTCGAAGACTGCATTGCTCTGGGATATTACAGCACGCCAGTAGTCGTCGGACCAATCTTGATCTGGCTTTATCGTATACATCTCTTCCGGTGTATTGGCGAATTCGATTTTTATGAAGATCTTTTTCTTATGGTCTCTCCGGTTCTTCGTCATATGCTTAAGCAGCTTGTCGTGAACTTCTCGTTCATCAACAACCGCCTCGGGACTCTTTTTTCCATATTACTGAAATTTAAACCGACTCTGCAAAACAGAATAATTCATCATCGTATGGGCAGATATATTTAAACAAATCAAAATACAGTTCAATATTGAACAATATAAACAAATCTCACCATAACCTTTCATACAGCAATGCTATTCTTTTGCATCAACTCTGGGATTTCCCACCCAAGGGCCACTCACCCGCCATCGTCGTTCTCGATCATATGAGGTATGCGTTCCTCGTTGTCCACTATAAACGACATCATCTTCTTCGCATCATTACATCAAGAACAACGTCCCTGAAATTGAAAGATATGCAATCGGCTTGTCGGGGGCATTTGCCATCCTCTTCCAGATATCAGTAGCCCGTATGGGTCCTTTCACACCCCGTGTCTGTGGATGGGAAGGCTATCCCTCATCCCCTGTATCCCCGATCGGTCCTATCATCACCTGACATATCTAAAATAACTTCACATGAGCAATAAATATGTGAGTTTCACATTTCTTAAGTTAGTTCAGATGATAGAGCAATAATACTAAAAAGAATATCATAAAGATACAATAAATTGTAAGTTTCACATTACTTAAGTTAGGACAACTACCGGAGCAATAACAGCGAAAAGAATATCATACAGGAGAATTAAAATATAAGTTCCACGGTCTGCAAGCAATCACAGTGAAAAGAATATCATACGGAAGCAATAATACGACCACAACCCACTCTCGATGAGAATTGCATAAACTCTTCAGCACCATTACAGAATTCAGGGCCAAATTTGTTCTTATTTATCCAAGTCTTATCTATTCTTGTCTGGTACGTAAAACCTAAAATAGTTCACGATTATTTATTATATCAAATTAAACATTTTTAGATGGTTCACGATATTAACGATCCTATATTAGATATCGAGGGTAACGTATGTCGAAAGTAAGGCTTCTATTCTATTAAGAATGTATAACACGTACACCCTTTGCACTTGTGCTTTCATTCGTTTCGAGAAAATTTCGGCAGCACCTCCCCGATGTTTTCCGAGTACACTGCAATAGAAGTGATAAATATCTCAATACTATCAGTATTGAAATGATCATCTCAGCTAGATTTGTATACGGAGAATCAGCGGAAAGGTACTGACAAAACTCATATCGAAACGAATGAAAATATAAATATGCAGTGAAGTGTATACGTTATATATTCTTAACTTATCCAAAACGGGACAAATCTATCAGTTATAGTGCGACTAGTTTTCTCGTCGCATAAACTACGAGATGGTTATCAACGAAGAACGATTAACATTCGAGATTGACAACCCACGCGTAGTTTTATGTCACAAAGATAACCGTACGCATATAACTGATGGACGGGTTCTAAGGCGTAATATTTTATCAATGTGAGATACTAGATGATGATATGTATTGGTTTATTTTTTGTTATCATCGAGTATCATACACCTAATTAGATTGGTTTTGATGGTTATCATTTTAATATCGTCGGTTTAATTAATGTTTAATTAGTAACTTAATCTAGGTTTAGTATATAGCTAAGAATTAAAGGGTGTAGGCAGTGTACCGGATATCGATATATATCGAGATTTCTACACAAATTTGCCAATTATTTTTTCTAGGCATTTCTGCAAAAAATTTCTAATATAATGAAATTAACTAAAATTACATGACAAATAAACTTTAAAAATTGATTAAATAGAATTAATTCACATAATTCGTCGCCGATTTCATATCAAAGTAGATCTGGTGGACGTTGTCTGTGAAGGAGGGAGCTCGGATGTAGATCCTGTCGGAGGAGGGATGGTCGATGAAGGGGGTGCTTGGTGAAGAGTAAGGAGTGCTCGGAGAAAGGGATGGAGGAGGGGTGATCGACTCAGACTCGGGGTTGACGAGGAGGGGAGTTAGACGGTGATGATGATGATAGGGCAACGAGGTTGACAAGGAAGTGGTGGGGAGGCGATTTTTTTGGACCGGAAGAGGGTAAATTGGGGATTTTCAGAGTGGAGGAGTGAAAGAGGGGAGTTGGGAATTTTTTGCAAGCGGGGAAGTAATTTGGGGAGGGAAGGGGCTGAATTAATCGAGCTACCGTCGAAATAGGTGTTGACCAAAGTCAACAAATTTTCAAATATAGACAGCCAATTTCGATGGAAGCCCAGCGTCGAATTTGGGCTCCCGTCGAAAAAAGTCTCGGTTTCTTGTAGTGTGTTTATGTAAAGATAATTATTCTCAGCTTGTGAATTATAATCCCTGTAGTTGTTTGATGACGGGATTATGACATTATGCTCTCTTTTTTTGAGTAAAAAACGAGAGTTTGGAACCCTGCATTTCATTAAAAGATTTTTAACGAAAAATAAAAGAACCGCAACCCAAAAAGATGGAACCAAGTCCAATATCACAAGCATAGGGACCAACCCCGAATAAATCTAAAGAGCAATAACAAAGTTATAAACTAATACAAGCCAGTAAGCATGATATAAAATCCGGCACCAAAGTCCAACACGTCGAATCCCGACCATCCTACACATCATGTCCATCCTGGAGCACATGCTCGTCCTCCTATATTTCGTCCTCTCTCGAGTCACCTATCCCTATATCTGTGGTCCTTATAATTGTGTTTGCATCCTCCTCCCCAATGATATATCCCCTAACTCGCTTCTTTACACGAGTCGAAGCCGCTCCTGTCCAAAATAATATGGTTGTGTCAATCCAGCATCCAAGTCCACTAATAGATATAACTTTACAATTGAAAATTCTATTATTTCTCTCCTTCCAAATCAGACAACAAGTTGCCTAACCCAATATCCCACATGGATAGTAAATCCATATGGATAGAAAGAATCCTGCAAGTTCCCCAAAGATCATGGAAAGTGATTGGTGTAAGTACCCTTCCTGTTTTTTTGACTAATTTGTCTCCATAAATTAACCGCTAACGAAGTAGATGATCTACGCTTTCCTGTATGTTTACACATATCGCGCACTCGGTCGGCCCCACCCATTTTCGTTTGATTAGGTTATCCCGTGTTAGGATGGCATTTTTGTAAGTTAACCATAAGAGCTCCTCGACTTATTTGAGTGGTATTTTGATCTTCCATAAGATCGGCGCAAACTCATCTCCACCTCCGAAGCTAAGCACCCGATAGAATGATTTAACCGAGAAACCTCCATTTGGTCCCCACTTCCATTTCATACGGCCCTCTTCCTCGCCGCCAGTGGGTTTCCAATCCTGTAAAAACTGAATGGCACTATGCTCAACTTGGTATAAGCTATTCGTCTTTGTAAAGAGAATAATTCGAATCATAGAGAACTTGGGGTGATCCAGAGAATATTTTAAACTATATGATAATATCTTACTCAATGATCCGGAGCTGCCCCATATCGATTTAGCAAGAGCAGAACAGAACTTTTGATAATTTTAGTGAGGTGTCAAAAAGTTGTTGTTTACTTCTTGATTTTTTTTCTATATTGTTGGCTAAGTTATGAAGTACTTGCTGGACAATGTTTTGTTAAGTTGAAAGCTTCCCAGACATGTCCTTTGCGCTGGTGTAATTGCGCATATTGAATTGTTGGAAGGGTTCAGAGACAGGAAGTAGGCTGTTTATTCTGTAAATCTGGTGAGTTTCTAAAGCTCTCTAGCAATCCATATTATGTTTTATGTAAGAAACTAATATGAAAGAATAAGAAAGTTCCTTGGAATATTCCCTCAAGCATATTGCGCTTTAGTGGAAAAATTGTTTTCTACCTCCTATAATTTTCTTATTACATTTGGATCATTGAAAAATTTTATCGGCTCCCTACGCAATAGTTATTATTTTTTTAATCTCATACAGCTATGTTTATATGGTGGAAAAATTTTGAGCTTACTTCTTTAAATCTCTTTATATTTTCTCTCGCTATTTGGGTTTTACTAGCAAAATAATGAAAAATTTCACAATTTTTGTGGCTATAGAGCATGCAAAATATTGGAAAATAGAAGAATAACAGAAAATTTTAAAGTTAAAAATTTCGCTATTTCGTTTGGTATTGAACAAAAAAATATAGAAAACCGAAGAAAACAAAAATTTTGGCATTTTTGAAAAATTCAGAATTTTCTTGTGCTAAAGCATGTAAAAATTTAAATTATGAAGGAAACAGAAAATTTAAGATTTTTAAAAATTTCGCAATTTTCGTATGCTATAGCATGCATATTGTTAATAAAACAAAAGAAAACAAATTTTTTTAGTTTTTTCTTATATTTTACCATTTTCTTGTGCTATTAATGTAAAATATAGAAAAATGGAAGAAAATAAAAAATATTGAGACTTTTGAAAATTTCATGATTTTCTATACTATATATCAAACTAAAATTAATATAAAAAAACGAAGAAAACAGAAAATTCTTGATATTTTTGAAGATTTTGGGATTTCTTTATGCAATAACAAGTAAAATGTTGAAAATAAGAAAATAAAAATTTCGAGGTTTTGGAAATTTTTTGATTTTGCAAAATACTAAAAATTTGAAGAATACAAAAAATTGGGATTTTTTAAAATTTCATGTTTTTTGTGTGTTGCCTGGGGTTTCCAGTCACCCAGAGTGTCAGTCATTAGGACTGAATTTTGTTCTGTAGACTCTTAGTAGTAATCGGCGTCTTTTTCTTATTTTACTTCACATAGGCTTTTCTCTCCATGATACCCAGAAGTTCTCGAAAGTACGAGCAAGAAAACATGGGAAAACCGGAAAAAACAGAAATTTTTTATATTTTTGAAGTTTCATGATTTTCATGTGCTACCATGCAAAATAGTTTTTGAAAGGAAGAAAATAAAACTATTTTTTGAGATTTTTGACTATTTTGCGATTTCTATCTGCTAAATCATATGTAAAATATTGAAAAAGTGAATAAAACAGAAAATTTTACAATTTTTGTTTGTAGCAAGCAAATTTTGAAAAATCGAAGAAAATAGAAAGTTTTGGGTTTTTGTTTATATTTAACAATTTTCATACTCTATGGCAAGCAAAATAATAAAAACTCAAAATAAATAGAAAATTTTAAGATTTTTGAAAATTTCACAATTTTGGTGTGCATAGCAAAAAAAATTGTACAGCCGAAGAAACCTAACATTTTTTTTGAGGCATTTTAAAATTTAACGATTTTTGTGAGATATAAGAAGCAAAACATTGAAAAAGTAAGAAAACAAAGCGATTTTTATGTGTAGCATGAAAAATTTTGAAAATTTGAAGGAAATATAAAATTTTAGAACATTTGAAGATATCGCCATTTTTGTGCGAGTAACGACCAAAATATTGAAAAACCGATGAGCAAAGAAAATTTTGAGATTTTAGAAAATATCGCGATTTTCGTGTGCTCATGCCAAATGTTGGATAATCAAAGAAAAATGAAAATGTTTGAGATTTTAGAAAATTTCACGATTGTAGTGTGCTAGCAAGCAAAGTACCGAAAAGCCGGAGAAAATCGAAAATTTTGAGATTTTCGATAGTTAGGCGATTTTCGTGTATTAATTTAAAGAAAAACAAATAATTTTAGGATTTTTGTAAATTTCATGATTGCCATGTGATATAGAATACAAAATATTAAAAAACCGAATAAAACAAAAAAGAATTGAGACATTTGAAAATTTCATGATTTTCATATGTTATATTATATATAGTATATGCATAATATTGAAAAAGAAAGAAAGAAAACGGAAAATTTTGCGATTATTCGTGCTATATCATGAAAATATTGCAAAAACAAAGAAAACAAAAATATTTTATTTTTGAAGATTTGATGATTTTCTTCAAAAATACTTGAAAACCAAAGAAAGTAGATATTTTGAGATATTTTAATATTTCGCCATATACATGTGCTGTAACGTGCAAAATGTTGAAATTTTGGAGAAAACATGTATTGGGATTTTTTTATACATTTCCAATTCTCGTGTTCTATACATGCAAAATATTGAAAAACCGAAGAAGAAAGAAAAATTTGAGATTTCTAAAAGTCTCATGATTTTCGTATGCTATATACCAAGGAATATATTGAAAAGCTATATTGAAAAGCCGAAGAAAAATGTCGAACTACTTGCAAGTTAACCCTTCATGGATTTTACATACGAAGTTTATAAGATATTACAACTTACAAATTATATAACAATAAATATTTAAATTAATATATTTTTTCTTGACTTTGGACTTTAGTATCCGCATATGACACGGGTTCCCTTTCTAGTTATAAAATATATCCGGTGAGCTCTAAAATGCTCTCTGTCAATTATAAGATATATCAGTAAGCTTCAAAATGCTCTCAATCAATAAAGTATTCCCTCCCTCTCTAAAGCAAGCATGCACACACACATACCTGCAAAGTGGAAACTTTTATCTCATATGTTACAGCTAACGGGTCTCAATACAAACAGACGGCTAAAAAAATAAAGCACACGATTTAACGTAATTCGGCCAACTTAACCTACATCCACGGACGAAGACAGCAGCAGTAGGCACTACTACAAATGTGCTCAAGAATAACAGGGCATTAGTAACGGTTCCAACCGTAATCAATTACTCGTAATGGTTGTAATAGTTTGGTAGCGGTTGAAACCGCTACCAATGTCAATATATGGCGGGCCCTACAACCTTATCGAGATAAAACACTAATTTCCCCCCAAATTCTCTTCAACGTTTTGTCGTATAATGCAACTAATTATACGACAAAATGTGGTATATTAGTTGTCGTATAATGCAACTCATTGGTAACGGTAACAGTTGGAACCGTTACCGTTCTTTTGGTGACGGGGATATAAGTGATATTTGTCGTATAATGCAACTCATTGGTAATGGTTATAACCGTTATGAAAAATGGGTAATGGTAACGGTTGGAACCGTTACCATATTTCTGGTGATGGGGCTATTGTAACGGTTGAAACCGTTACCAACCGTGGTTTAGGTAACGGTTCTAACCATTACAAATGACCGCAAGTGTAGTATGAGGATTCCATTATCTCGAAAAATAGAACGCAAAAGAGTTCTCTCAGTCTCACCCAAACCTCACTACGAAAGAATACACTCGCAAAAGAGAACACTCAAAATTAAAGAGAAAAAGCAATGAGTCAAAAGCACTCTCTTTACACCGTTTTTTCCTCGCAAATCGTTCTCGGTGGCCTCTTGATGAGGGCTTCGATCCTTAGCGCGGGAGGGCAAGGGGTTGCCTGCTAAGGATGGACCGAGAAGGGTTGCTACTCGGTTGCCTTTTGATGAGGGCTTTGATCCTTGGCGTCGTTGGGTAAGAGATTACTATCCATGGATAGACCGAGCAAGGAAGCTGCTCGGTGGTCTCTTGATGAGGGCTTCGATCCTTAGCGCTGGAAGGCAAGGAGTTTCCTGCTAAGGATGGACCGAGTAGGGATGCTGCTCGGTTGTTTCTTGAAGAGGGCTTTGATCCTTGGCGTCGTTGGGTAAGAGATTATCGGCCATGGATGGACCGAGCAAGGTTGCTGCTCGGTTGCCTCTTGATGAGGGCTTCGATCCTTAGTGTGGGAGAGCAAGGAGTTGCCTGCTAAGGATGGACCGAGCAGGGTTGCTACTCTGTTGCCTCTTGATGAGGGCTTTGATACTTGGCGTCGTTGGGTAAGAGATTACCAGCCATGGATAGACCGAGCAGGGAAGCTGCTCGGTGGCCTCTTGATGAGGGCTTTGATCCTTAGCGCGGGAGGGTATTGAATTGCCTGCTAAAGATGGACCGAGCAGGGTTGCTGCTCGGTTTCCTCTTGATGAGGGCTTTGATCCTTGGCGTCGTTGGGTAAGAGATTATCAGCCAAGGATGGACCGAGTAGGGAAGTTGCTCGGTGGCCTCTTGACGAGGGCTTCGATCCTTAGCGCGGGAAGGAAAGGAGTTGCCTGCTAAGGATGGAACGAGCAGGGAAGCTGCTTGGTGGCCTCTTGATGAGGGCTTTGATCTTTAGAGCGGGAGGGCATTGAGTTTCCTGCTAAGGATGGACCGAGCAGGGTTGCTGGTCAGTTGCCTCTTAATGAAGGCTTTGATCTTTGGCGTCGTTGGGTAAGAGATTACCGGCCAAGGATGGATCGAGCAGGAAAGCTGCTCGGCTTTGCGAGGTTCGGTCTAACCTTCCTTGGTGTGCGAACATCGGGAAGACTGACCGTCGCGGACGACACGTGTCAGGAACGCATGGGGAAGGCGAAGCATTTCGAAGAGCCGCGTTAGTTCCGCCACATGGCGGTGCGGTATTGGAGTAATTTGGGTGAATCCCAGGATTCACGCCCATGCACGCGCAAATTTGGGTCCTTAGGGATGCTGTTTGTAGTTATAAATAGAGAAGGAGACGGCAACTCTTCAGCGTCGCTTTTTGAGATGACTGATCCCATGTATTCGATCGAAGATATCATCACCTTCGACGACGTTTTCATGTATGACCGGACCCTGGCTGGGGATAGGTACTGGGATGTGGTTCAGTGCCTCGAGGGTGATGTCGGCCGGCTTCTCCCTCGGCGGTCGCCCTTCCTACAGCTGCTGATGTATGCAATTTGGAGGAGGTCCCCAGGGTTGTACAACCCCTTCTCCGAGGAGTTGCTGGACGAGACGCTCGATAAGGTGCGCTCGATCTATATGCTCGGCCTCATCTCGAAGGCCAGGCACGACCGATCCTTGGCCCTCATTTTGGAGTGCTTCCAAAAGAGGTACATCGTGAGCCATGGCGGGAGGGGGGAGTACCGGGTGATTCCGTGGCGTCCGGGTTCGCAAGCAGCATTGGCGGGAACGGGTTGTAGGGGCCTGGGCTCGGTTGGCGGAAGTCTACTCTGAGTATCACCAGGAGTACTTCGATCCCGTTCCCCCTCTGTTGTAAATTTTTCTTTTTCTGTAAGGCTGAGGAGCCCACAATACCTTTTGAATAAATAAAATTCTCCTTTTTTGCGATGCCCTATTGCTTCTTTCTTATTACTTAAATAAAAAGAACTTAGAAGAATTTACATCGCTTTTGTGAAAGAAGAAATATACATTCATAGACATTCTTTTCAGAGGCACAGCTTCAGCTTCTCGGCGTTATAAGGCCGTGGAAATTTGCGACCATTCGCATCTTGTAGGCGATAGGCTCCGCCGGGCAGGATCTCGGAGACGAAGAACGGATCGTCCCATTTCGGGAAAAACTTATGCAGTTTGCCTTGATCGATGAACTCGTTCCGTCTTAGGACTAAATCTCCGGTTTTGAAGAAGCGACTCTTGACTCGCGTGTTGTGGTAGCGGACGGATTGCTGTTGATAAGAGGAAGCTCTGATCTGAGCCCGGTCCCGTTTCTCTAACAAGATTTCCAGATTAGTTCGGAGGGCCGAGGTGTTTTCCTCGTCGTTTAAGTGCTCGACCCTGTAGCTGTGCAGCCTGATCTCCGCCGGGACCATTGCCTCAGTGCCGTAGCAGAGGCTGAAAGGGGTCTTTCCGATGGGGGGTCTTCTTCGACGTGCGCAAGGCCCATAAGACCCGGGGTAGTTCCTCGACCCAACTGTCTTGGCGTCCTTCTAGGCGTGTCTAAAGACCCCGGATGACGTCCCGGTTAGCGACCTCGGCCTGCCCGTTGCACTGGGGATGCGCGACCGTGGAAAACTTCATAAGGATACGATATTCGCTGCAGAATTCCTTAACTTTTTCGTTTTCAAAATTTGTCCCATGGTCGGTGATGATACACCTTGGGATGCCAAACCGGAGTATCACGTTGTTCTGCAGGAACTTGATAATCGTGGTGGCGTCCGATTTCCTGATGGGGACAGCCTCGATCCACTTCGTGAAGTAGTCCACTGCGACGAGGACGTACTTGTGTCCACCCGTACCGGTAAGAAACTGGCCTATCATGTCCATTCCCCACTGGGCAAACGGCTATAGGGAGGTTAGGGCTGTTAGCTCGGTAGCCGAAAGGCGAGCTATGCTTCCATGGAGTTGGCAGCTTTTGCACCAACTGACAAGCTTCTGTGCGTCCTAATGAATCGTCAGCCAATAGTACCCTTGGAGCAGTGCCTTCTGGATCAAGGTGCGGGCCCCTTGGTGCGCGACGCTGACCCCTTCATGAATCTCATGGAGGACGTAGTCGGCCTCATGGGGGTCGACGCACCGGAGTAGGGGCTGGGTGAAGGATTTTTTTGTAGAGGTTCCCATTGCTCCAGACGAAATGGGGAACCTTGGATTGGAGACGGCGGGCTTCTGCTCGATTATCTGGGAGTGTACCTTCCCTCAGAAACTCTACGAGGGATTTCCTCCAATCCCGGTCTTCTTTCCGGGCTGTGTACACTTGGAGCGGCATTGCCCCGTCTTCCACGCTGGGCCGTGGTAAGACCTCGAAGAGAATGTTCCTCTTGTTGTTGGCCGTATAGGATGAAGCCAGCTTACTCAAGGCGTCGGCCTGGGCGTTTAGCTGTCTGGGGATCTGCTCCACCCGGACTTCGTCGAAGTCTTTTCGTAATTTTCTCACCTCGGCCAGATACTTCACCATTAGAGGCTCCCATGCCTCGAATCGTCCGGTCACTTGGCTAACGACTGGGGCGGAGTCGCTGCGGATCCGGATTGTTTTCATCCCACTCCGGAGGCTATTCGTAGTCCGGCCAGCAAGGCCTCATATTCTGCTGAGTTATTTGAGGCTTTGACCCCGAGCTTCAGAGAATACTCCATCTCCGCCTCGTTCGGGCCCCGAATGATGAGGCCGACACCACAGCCTTCCTCGGTCGAGGACCCGTCGACGTAAAGGATCCAATCGGGGACAGAGTCGGTCTTTCCATCGAATGAGGGTTGAGCTCTGGGGGCCGACGTGGATTCCGGCTCTTTACTGGGGATGGTGCACTCAACGATAAAATCGACCAGGGCCTATGCCTTGATAGCCTACCTCGGGCGGTATTTTATGTCGAACTAAGACAACTCCCATCTCCATTTCTCCAAATGACCAGAGGACTCGGGAGAGGCGAGGATGGCCACTAAAGGCCGCTCGGTAAGAACGAGGATGGTGTGCGCCTGGAAATAGTGCCGTAGTTCCTTGAGGCCACGATGAGTGCCAAGACGATCTTCTCAATGGCTGGGTACCTCATTTCCGCATCCTTGAAGACGTGGCTCACATAGTATACCGGCTTCTGGACTCCCTCGACCTCTCGGACGAGCACCGAACCTGCAGCTTGGTCGGACACCGCTAGATATAGAGATAACCCATCCCCTTCAACTGGCCGGGTGAGCAACGGGGGAGTCCCAAGGTGCCTATTTAATTGCTCAAAGGCGGTCTGGCACTCCTCTGGCCATTCGAACCTTGGTATCTTCCTTAGAGTTTTGAAGAAAGGGAGGCACTTCTCCCCAGACCTTGACATGAAACGACTCAGAGTGGCTACCTGCCCTGATAGCCGCATGATTTCGACGTTAGTCTTTGGCGCGGCCATGTTGAGGGTGGTGCTGATTTCTCCGGGTTAGCCTCGATTCCACGGTGGGAGACCATGAAGTCGAGAAACTTTCTACTGGTGACCCCGAATGCGCACTTGGCGGGGTTCAGTTTCATCTTGTATTTGCGGAGGACGTCGAAGGCTTCTCCCAGATCCTTGGCATGTTCATCTGACGAGGTTGATTTGACGAGCATGTCGTCGACGTAAACCTCCATGTTCCTGCCGATCTGTGGCTTGAACATCCGATTAACCAAGCGTTGGTACGTAGCCCCAGCGTTTTTGAGGCCAAAGGGCATCACCTTATAGCAGTATACCCCCGATCCATTGTGAATGCGGTGAGATCCTCATCCGTCGGATTCATACGGATTTGGTTGTAGCCGGAGAAAGCATCCATGAAGCTAAGTAGCTTGTGGTGTGCCAAACTGTCAATGAGCTGATCTATCCAAGGGAGGGGATGGTTGTCTTACGGGCAGGCCTTGTTAAGGTCAGTGAAGTCGACGCACATGCTCTACTTCTTGCTATACTTTTTAACCATGACTACGTTCGCCAACCATTCCAAGTAAGGCACGTTCCGAATGAAGTTGGCAGCGATGAGCCTGTCCACCTCGTTCTCGATCGCTTTTTGTTTGATCGAGCCGAAGCTTCATTTTTTCTGCATGATGGGTCGGACTGTAGGGTCCACCCCGAGCTTATGTGATATGATTTTAGGGTCGATTCCAGACATGTCGGCAGGTGCCCAGGCGAAGACGTTCGAGTTATTTCTGAGGAAGTGGATCAGGTCGTCTCGGCGATTCCCCGTCAAGAGTGATCCGATCTGGACGGTCCGCTCATTATCCCCTTCTGTAAGGGGGACCTCAGTCAGTGGTTCCACTGGGGTTCCTCGGACCTCTTTTTGCTCATCTCGAGTATCCAGGGAACCCTTGATATCATCCTCGCACTCAAGGTCATTGTTTGGACGCTCAGACGTAGATGTTGCGGTGAAGCAAACCTTTGCGGTTTGTTGGTCCCCGTAGGCCCGACCTATCCCTCCTTGGTCGAGCGGGAACTTTATCACTAGGTGGTAGGTCGATATCTGGACGCGGAGGGAGTTCACTGTCGGGCGACCTAGGAGGACGTTGTAGGCCGATGGAATTCTTACGACGATAAACTCCACAGACACGGTGCGCGTACGGCCCGCTTCCCCGATGTTCAATTGGAGGGTGATTATCCCTTCCTCAAGGATGGAGTGGTTAGTGAACCCCGACAGGATGTGGGCGGTCGGCCTTAGGTCCGACGGGGTGAGTTCCATACGCAGAAAGCAGTCATAAAAAAGAATGTCAGCCGAGCTTCCCGAGTCGACTAATATCCTCTGCACTTCGTAGTGGTGGACCAGGGCTGTGATCACCAGTGGGTCGTTGTAAGGCAGGGATATCCCGTGGAGGTCCTCGTCGGTAAAGATGATCGTCTCAGCCGCCTTGGATGGTTGCCAGTCCCCTCGATCGGTAAAGGGTGTCGCGTTTCGTTGATCCCCGTCGTACCCCGTGCTGACACGATCATGATTTGGCCGATTGTCAACTCGCTAGAAAGGGGATGGTGCTCTTACTCACTGTCGGCTTGCCACTTGTCTTGCAAGTACGTTACCAGGTGCCCCTGTTTCCCCTAATCAGAGCAAAGTTCTGTTTGAATTTCAAATTCAAAAGGTGAAGCGACACTTTAGATCCCTTGCGCTGCGTGCAGAGCGCCACGTGTCAAAAGCAGACACGCCAGCGCAAGGGGCGCTGCACCCAAGGCAGCGCACCCCAATCAGAGCAAGGCTCTGTTTTAAAATTTAAATTTTAAAAATAAAGGAAGCAACGCTTCAGATGACCTGCGTTCTGCGCTGCGCGACACGTGTCAGCGCAGTTGCGCTAGCGCAGTTGCGATGCGCTCTGCGCTGCGTGACACGTGTCAAGTGCAGATGCGCTTGCGCCAACTGTGCCAGCATTTAAACAATAAAATTTTGGAAAGATCTTTCCAATCTTGTTAAAAACAAGAAGATTACCTTCTGTTAAACAGAAGCCCTAGGATCAAAGATCCAACGGTGGGGAAATATCCCCAAATCAATCAGAGAAAGATCTCTTTAACTGATTTAACAAATCAATTGGCCCTATATAAAGGCCCCTAGACTCCAAGTCTCAGATATACAGAACTCCTCTAAAAACTTTGAGAAGAACTCGAAGAGAAAAAGATAAACCTCTGAAAAAAGAAGAATTTCTTCTAAAAAGATCAAAGATCTAAGAACAAGATCAAGATCTTCAATAAAAAAAATATAAAAAGAAGTAATTTACTTCTTTATCAGATCTTTTGGTCTATATAAAGGCATTGCCTTTTGATGAACCATCGGTTCTTGAATCTTGAGGTAGAACCTCTAAAAAGATTCTTTTCACTGATTTGAATTTGATCAAGATGCGCTCTGCGCTATTGAACAGTGCCTTGCACTATTGATTTGCGCTATTGCGCTCCTTGGACTGGTGCAAGTCACCAGAGAGCGACACATGTCAATTTGCGCCTTGCGCTCCTAAAAACATAGCAATGCGCTCTTGGGTTGGCGCACTGCACCAAAGCGCCACGTGTCAGCAGCGCACTGGCGCAGCGCACTGCGCTAACAGACTTGCGCTCACTAGAGCGTGACACGTGTCACCTCCACATGCGTTGGCGCAAAGCGCCTGACAAGCCACGTGGCGCACTGTCAGAACATTAAATGCTATGCATTATTGAAAAGGGCAGAGCCCAATTAAAGGTCTGATAGACCCAAGATAAATGTTGTGCATTATAATTAAAGAGCCCAATGCTATGCATTAATAAAAGGGCTGAGCCCCAAATAAAGGCTCAAATAGCCAGAACAACAAAATGTTCAACTCATATCAACCGAGCCCATATGCTCACAAACCTCCAAACGGATTTTAATCCCAAATTGGACTGTAGATCTCCCAACCAACATTGGTTCAAGGGTACATCTCTGAACTCCTCTGATATTTGTCGTTGTAATCCTTCAACTTCTTCAGAGAGGTGACGGGTCCCGACGGCCATACATCCCATGGACCACCATGTCCTTAAACTGGCAATGGACCACCATGTCCTTAAACTGGCAATGGACCACTATGTCCCTAAACTAGAACAATAGAGCCCCCAAATGCTCTTTTTCGGATCTAAACGATCTCGTTAAGTTGATCTTAGTCTAAAATTAGACCAACGTATCCTTAACAAACGTTTAAGTTGATCTTAGTCTCAAATAAGGCTAACGTATCCTTAAACCAAAACCCCAAACCCAAATCTAAGAAAATACGGATTTGGACTAATCCACGTCCTACGGGCGACAACATAAATTAGTCTCCGTATACAATTCACGGGCAACCACAAACAAAACAAACACCCACGACATGAAGTGACCAGCTGGAGAAGGAGAAAGTTGTTACCGCGATGCGGTAGCGTAATTAACTGCAGGGGCTTGTGCCTGCAGGGAAGAGCGTCCCCATAATCAAAAACCCTTCAGACGAGGGGGAATCTGATGAAGTCTGCTATATCGGCCGCATCCGTCTAAACCTCCGATACATGGTGTCATAAATCAACTTGGCATCTTCGGAGAGGTGGACGGATAAAACCAAATAGCATCTGCCCCGAACTTCAGGCAAGACGTCTCTGTCGCGCCGTCCTTCAGAGGGGAACAGATTCTGGCACGCCCGGTGGGGCCTTTTCCTCTTTCCAGTCCACACTTCGTGCGTCGTATTCGCGAATGAATCGCGGTTTGTTAATGGTTGCCCTTGGGTTTCAAGTTACTAAGATTTGGTCTCTTGCTTGGCGCAGAAAGCAAACAACAATGGCGTTCAACTGCTCGAACTGCTCCAACTGCAACTGCAACCGACGCTCCGCCTCACCTGGAGGTGTAGCCTATGGACCTCAGGCGACATCACTGTTCACGATGCCGGTGGAACAAATCACCCAGGCTACTACTGGACTATTTTTTCGGGACTATGCTCCCGCCAATGAGCTTCACTGCCCCAGTGCCCGTACCGGAAGCTCCTAAGAAGTTGGTCTTCGATCGGCTTGCTACTACCACGACCCCTCTCAATGGGTCGTCCAATTCCAACTCCTCGGTCTTCACCAGGATGAACTCGAGCTCCAAAGGGCCTACCAAGAAGCCCATAATACCTGAAGTGGCCATCCCAAAGAAGATTGCCATCCCTGCTCCTGAAGTCGTCGAAGCGGCTTCTCCAGCCAAAGGGTCGGTCTTCGCAAGACTGACTGCTCCCATTACCGCTCCCGCTCAGAAATCTGTCTTTGACCGGTTGGACACGGCTTCTCAACGGACGTCAGTCTTCAAGAGGCTGACATCGGCAACAGCCCCTCACCTGAACAGGGGGCAAGACAAATCCGTCGCTGAACCAATCCCAACAACTCGTCACGCCCGACGTCGCCACTGGCGCCGGATAAGGAAGGCCGGGGGCAACTCCCCCTCTGGGCTAACTCCACCAGCTCCAACAGTGGAAATTAATGCTGCTGTTCCAACCGGGAACAGCTTTGAGCTGCTGAACAGGGTACGAAGGAATTCACCAACTGCTGTGCTCAAAAGGTCTCCTCCACCGGTAGAGACCGTCGTAGAAACAAAGCCGGAGCAGTCTCCTCAACGGCTATCTTCCAAAGTCTACAAGACTTGGTGACGAGTCCGAGAATCGGTGATTGATCCGAATTTCTCCCATCAGCATAAGAAGTTAAAGGTCCGACAGGAAGAAAACTGTCCTGTTAAGCCACGGAAGACGACAGCTACCTGGGTGCCCACAGCAACGACCCCCTCAACTTCGATGGCCCACAAGAGAAGAAGGCCGGAGAAAGTCTCCACGCCTGTGGCAAATGTCAAAGGCAATGAACCCAAACGCCCTAAGTCTGGGGGCATGGTGGTACATACCATCTACATAGAGTCCGGGAAAGAGGACAACCGTATATCCACAGGTCATAGACCGCTTACGCGATCGTGACTAAAGCTCAAGAGTAGCAGCAGAAGCTTCAAGAAATGATGACTGCGATGGCCGCACTCGCCGGGCCAAAAGAAAGCCTAGAAGCATCCTCGGATCAACGCCGGGAGCAAGAAACCGATGCCGAATTCCTTCAGAGAATACTGGAAAAGAAGGACAAAGAGGCTGCGGAACAAGCAGCCAATATAAAACGAATGACCCTTCTGTTCCAGGACATGGTGGGTATGATGATCCAGCAGGATCCTCCTGCTGAAGATCCTCCGATTGTCCTTGAAGATGACAGAGGAGAAACGTCAAATCCACCGCCGGCTCTTTCAGCAGCCAAGGAGGAGACAATTTCCAAAGCTGCCCTGGATGACTACATTGCTCAGCAAATACGAGTTCACCAGGTAACTGAGGCAGCCGGTCAAGTTGTCAAAACGGGGCGACCATATCCGAGCTGGTATGATCAGATCAAATACCTGCCGGGCTACACGTTCCCAAAATTCCATGTCTATAAGGGGACATGCAATCCCCATCAACATGTTGCCCAATTCCGGGCTCTTTGTGGCAACACCGACGGTGATGATAAGCTCCTGCTTCGCCAATTCGTCGGCAGCTTATCGGAGACGGCGTTTGAATGGTACTCCGAGCTTCCGAACGACTCCGTCAAAACTTTCGCTGAAATGGAGTTGTTGTTTACCCAGCATTTCCCAAGCGCCAGCGAGCGTACTCCAATAACAGCTTTGATCAATGTAAGAGTAAAGCCGGGCGAAACTTGGGTTCAATATGCAATCCGATGGCGGAACTTGTGGTCGAAGTGCGAACAATGCATCGAAGAAGCGCCAGCGGTGGGCATGTTCGTGGGCACCTTAGATCCTCATGCAACTATTTCACAGTTCATGATGTTCTTTAAACCAACCATGTTCCAGGACTTGATTGACAAGCTAGCTCAAATGGACCAGATGGGCCATAGACCGTCTCCTCCAAAGCCGGACTTTCGAAATGAGAAGGGGAAAGGAAAAGCGATCGTCGTCGCCAATGCTCAACAACAGCCGAGCAACTTGAAGCCGGTTGTCCATCAAAATAATATACGTCCACGCCTATCCCTCGAGGAGAGGCTAGGACGTCCTTACTCATTTCTTCAAGATAAAACGAGAAGACTGTTCGAGCTGGCAGTGCACAATAGACTCAGCAATCTGCCAGATTCAAGACGTCCGTTGCAGCCAAACGACGTCAGTGATCCCAATTACCGCCCCTACCACCGAGTATTGGGTCATCCGATCGAAGATTGCTACGTCTTCAAAAACTGGATTGAAGACCAATACCAACAAGGCAAGTTCGCGTTGTCCGAAAAATGGAAGGTGAACCCGTCGCAACCTCATACCCCTAAAAAGGTGAATATGCCGGGGGCAACGTGCTACCTTGTTGAAGAAGCTCCGTGGGAGGTTGTGCTATCTGCCAAAACCAAAAGGATGCTGAATGATCTCCAGACATGCCCGGCGATCAGGTGAAAGAACCCGCTAGAACCCCAGATCATCGAAGGGATGCTGAAGCTGTGCCCAACTCCAAAGATCGGTGGTGATGGCCCAAGCACTCACACCCAGCCGTCGAAATCTTCAAAGAAGAAGAAGAAAAGATCCAAAAAGCCTGTGAACCCTAGCGACAAGCGCATAGACTTACAGAAACAGATTGACGCGCTGGAGGAGTATAATCAGAAGACACGGACTCCCATCACGCTCCAAGAGTTCCTCAGCCACGTCTTTCAGGAGGAAGATGATGGAGAAAGCTCGTCGGATGAATCTGAGGGTTACGTAGCAAGTTGTCATATGATCTCCCACTCGTTTACAGATGATGAGAAAACTCCTTGCACTGAGAAGCTGGGGGCAGATCCTAAACCGGAACTTCTGGGGCCATCAGATGAAACAATTGATGCATTCCTCAACGAAGCTCTTTTGAAAAGTAAAGCTGATCAGGAACGTGAGACGGTCATATTTGAAAGGGCCAAACGCCGGCGATTAGACGAAAGAGTCGAGACACTTCCGCCCAATCAAAAGACATCCGTTGCGGATAAAAATAAATTCAAGACGAGGAAAAAGTTTGCTAAAGCCATATCAATGGGAATGAAGCTACCGCCCTCTGAAGGAAACACTCCCGGTGAAGTAGAGATGCATCCTAGCTACTGCTTATATCATCGAAAGATTTCGCACCCCACTGAGGAGTGCAATACTTTTAAAAGATGGTGGCAGAGATATGTTGCTCACCGGCAATATTTTAAGTGGATGAAACGCAAAATTCGGCGAGAGCAAAGAAGTGCAACTGAGGAGTATAAAAGAGACACCGGTAGCTGTTGCATGGTCAACGCCGGGGGATCGCAGGTTCTCATCTTTGGAAGCAACTCCGACGAAGAAATGGCTCTTAGCCCTCTTTTTAAAGAGTCCACTTTGGGAAAAGAGGAAGAACCGAAGGCCTGTGAAAATATTCAGCTGCGTAATCGTACGCTATCCGAAAAGAATCTCGGACCCACGAATAGAAAAGATAAGGGAAAAGAAAAGGTCTCCGAGGATATCACCCTGGACGACCAAGTCATGAAAGAGCTGACCACCAAGGACCCGCCAAAGAAGAGTAAGGTGGACTATAACGTTCTGGCGCACCTGAGAAAATTGCCCTCGCAGCTCAGTATTATCGACACCCTCTTACTATCCAAAGAAGCGAGAGATTCCCTGATCAAAGCGCTACGGGAGCCAGAGCAATTCCAAGCTTTTCTCGCCGAAGAAAAGATGAAGAACGAGCTGGAAGAAGTGCACACAGCCGATGTCACTTTTGGTGATGAAGACCTCCTCCTTGGGACTTGCGAGCACAATCGTCCCCTCTATGTCTCAGGGTACTGCCACGATATAAAGATAGGCAAAATCCTGGTCGACAATGGGTCTTCCGTCAACCTTCTCAACGTGCGAGTACTGAAGGAAATCTGCATGAGTGTCCAACATCTCTCTCGTGATAAAATCACCATCTCCGGTTTCGACTCCCAGTCATCACGGACTCTCGGGTCTGTGATACTGACGTTACACTTTGGGCTACTCGTCACGGATGTTAAATTCCACATCATAGACGCCAAGACATGCTATAATGCTTTGCTCGGCCGACCCTGGTTACACGAGTACAACATCATCCCGTATACACAGCATTAGTGTAGAAAGTATTTTAAGGATGGTCTCGAGTATACTGTAATAGGAGAGTTGAACCCATTCTCCGTAAACGAGGTCCACAAGTACGAAGATGCAAAATATTTCTTGCCAGATTTCGAAGACACGGAGAGGTGTCACAAGCCGGAGAACAAAGCTATCGCCACCATCCTTGTCTTCGGGAGTGATACTGAGGAAGAGGAAGAGATGGTTTATTCGGGGCCACCCCAATACAAAAAGCCAGGACCATCCGCTCCTATGTTGATCTTTAGCAGTGACTCGGAAGATGAAGTCCATGCTACATTCTCGGCTCGGCCCTCAATACAAACATTCGCTGACAAAGGGCAAAGTCTGCAAGTCGCCATGGTTTCGCCCAAACATCATAAAGAACTAGATGCGCTCGATACCTACAGTGTAGAAGAGCTGCGGACGTTCTATGTCCCTCCCAGGCGAGAAGGTGAAAAGGCGATTCTATTCTACTGTTCCGGGGAAACCAAAGTGAAGAAAGAAATTTGGCACGGTGCGGAGCCTACGCTTGACAGGCTTCAGCCCATCCATTTACCCAGATATTACACGGACGGACTAAAAAGACTCTTAAGGCGCCAAGGTGTACCCCTTAAGCAAACTGCTCGAAAAGCTAAGTTCTATGACAGGGTCTGGAACGTTCCCGGAACTCAGCACAAGTTGCCTAACAGGAGAATGGAAGCAATCGGGCTCGGATATGTTCGGTCCAAGAAACGGGAGCTACTCCGCGACTGCTATGTTGTGCATAACTTTGATGAAGAAGGGGATGCTCAATGGGAAGATGCTAATCTTGAACCAGAAAAAGTCCCCGACGTAAAAATGCCCAGTCCGTCGTTCGAAGAACAAATGGACAAGCTTATAAGGGAAGCTGGTCAAAAAGTTCGAGACGACCACAACCGCGAAATGGCCATCTACGAGAAATCCAGGACGCAACGCCTCATCCAACAGGCTGTGAAAGACGAAAATGCCGCTCCCTATCAACCTGTTGTAAAAAAGGCCCGACGCAGAGGCAGAAACAAGTCAAAAAGCGGAAAAGGCATTCAGCAACGACAAAGCAGGACCAAGAAGCCACGCAGTCGGGAATCGAGCGGTCCGGATTTTTCCCTTATGAAGAAGATGAGTCGAGCATAGTCTTTTCCTCAAGACAAGACAAAGAAGATACTTGATCTAGCTATAAAACACCAAATGATTACGCTTCCGGAGTCCAAGCACCCCGAACAAGCAGGCGAAGTCTCACACCTGAACTATTGCTCTTATCACAGGGTAATAGGACACCCTCTCGAAGAGTGCTTCACCTTCAAGAATTGGGTCGAAGATCAGTATCAGCTCGGCAAGTTCGCTCTATCTGACAGCTGGAGGGTAACGCCGCCACAGAAGCATGAACCCAAAGCCACGAGAGCAGAACCAGATCCATATCGGTTTTGGAAGCGAGCTCGTACTTGTCATATGATAAAAATATCAAAAGAAGAGCCCAAGAATATGGATGACCTTCCCTGGTGCTTCGAAAACAGCGACGACGAGGTGATCTCAGAATTCCCACCAGCGCCGAAAAAGCTGGAAGATGGAATACACACCACTGCAGATAACCTCAAGAAAATTGAGTTGGGGACAGAAAACGACCCGCGACCGACATTCGTTAGTAAGCTGTTGTCTGAAGGAAGGGTGGCTTCATTAAAAGACGTGCTTATGCAGCATAAAGATTGCTTCGCATGGAACTATTCCGAAATGCCAGGACTAGATCCAGAAATTGTTGTGCATAAATTGGCGATATCCCCGGACGTTAAGCCAATCAAACAAGCACCGAGAAGAATGCGGCTCGAGCTTGAGATGACATTAACGCCGAAGTCAAGAAGCTGATCGACTCTGGGTTTATCCAGGAAGTTCAGTATCCCGATTGGATCGCCAACATCGTCCCGGTGATGAAGAAAAATGGGATGGTGCGCATATGTGTAGACTTTCGGGATCTCAATAAAGTCTGCCCGAAGGATGACTTCCAAGTATCGGTCACCGAGCTGATGATAGATAATACGTCCACTCACGAGCTTTTCTCTTTCATGGACGGCTCATCAGGGTATAATCAGATAAAGATGCATCCCGAAGACCAGAAGCACACCGCTTTCCGGACCCCTTTGGGTACATTCTGCTACAAGGTGATGCCCTTCGGTCTAAAGAATGCCGGTGCCACCTATCAGAGGGCCATGACGAAGATCTTCGATGACCTTATACATGAAATCGTCGAATGCTATATCGACGACCTCGTGGTAAAAATAAAATCATACGAGGAGCATTTAGAGCATCTGAAGACCGTATTTCAACGCCTTCGACAATACAACTTGAAGATGAACCCTCTCAAGTGCGCATTCGGAGTTTTCTCGGGCAAATTCCTAGGATTCATCGTCCGACACCGAGGTATCAAGATAGATCCGTCAAAGATCAAGGCGATCATGGAAATGCCTCCGCCAAGGACTCTCAAGCAATTGCGATCTCTCCAAGGGAAGCTCGCGTATATCCGGCGATTTATAGCCAATCTTTCAGGCAAGTGCCGTTCTTATAGTCATCTGATGAAGAAGGGAACCCCGTTCGTCTGGGATCACAAATTCCAAGACGTGCTGGACGAAATCAAGCAATACCTGCAGAATCCGCCAGTGTTGGCTGCTTCGGTCAAGGGAAACCCTCTCATTCTTTATACAACCGCCCTTGAAGGTTCCTTAGGCGCATTATGGGCACAAGAGAACGACAAAGGGAAAGAAAGAGCTCTTTATTACTTAAGTAGAGTTCTCCTGGGGGCAGAAACTAACTACCCCCCCATCGAAAAACACTGCCTGGCGTTGATCTTCGCGATAACAAAGCTCAGGCACTATGCGTTGGCACATGAAGTCCGTCTCATATCGAAGGTGGACTCTCTCAAATATTTGATGTCAAAGGCCATACTGACAGGTCGGCTCGCTAAATAGGCCCTGCTCTTTATGGAGTTTTCAATAACTTATCAACCTCTTAAGGCAGTGAAAGGCCAGGCCATCACTGACTTCCTCGCCGAGCATCCGATACCGGCCGATTCCCTTTTGAATTGCAAACTGCCAGACGAACATGCGATTGATGCGATCGACGGTAGTGATACTTGATGGGAACTCTATTTTGATGGAGCGTCTTCCATGAAGAAGCGCAAACAAAGCATCCCTATAATCAAATCGGGGGTAGGCCTCATCTTCGTAACTCCACAAGGAGGGATAAAGCGCTTTGCTTTCTCCTTAACAAAGCTGAGGACGAACAATGAAGCCGAATACGAAGCTTTGATAGCAGGCCTCGGGATCGCCATCGACATGGGAATTGAAAACCTCCTCATATACGGAGATTCTCAACTGGTCGTCAGTCAAGTAAATGGCGACTACCAAACGTGCAAACCCGAATTGGTGAAATATGGCGAGCGAGTACAGCAACTGCTGACTCAAATTCCCTCCTACATGCTGGAAAGCATACCGCGCGCGGAAAATAGCAAGGCGGACGCGTTAGCCAAGCTCGCTAAAGAACTGGCCGACGAAAACCTCGATGATGTAAGAATCGTGGTACAAAGCCGTCGGGTGCTTGCCCCAGCAGAAATATCTCCGGAATCATCCGAAGAAAAGGGAGTGACTGAGCAAATGGCTATGCAAATAAAAGACCAGGAAAAGGCTAAGGATTGGAGAGAAGCCTTTATAGACTACTTCAAATCCAGTCGAACACCTGAAGATGCGTCCTCAAGACATCAGCTTATGAAACGAGCTTTGTCATTCGCCTTCGTCAATGATACTCTGTACAAGAGGTCGTTTGATTCTCTGTGGTTGAGATGTCTGGGACCTGAAGAGGCGAAAAGAGTCATTCAGAAAGTTCATGACAGACTCTGCGGTTCTCACCAAGCAGGCCCGAAGATGAAGTTGAAGATTAAACGGATGGGCTACTATTGGCCCACGATGATTCAAGACTGCCTCGAATATGCGAAGCAATGCCACTCATGCCAGATTCATGGGGACTTTATCCATCAGCACCCAAATCCTCTACATCCAACAGTGGCTAGCTGGTCGTTCGAAATGTGGGGGACTGACGTAATCGGCCCCATCGAACCAGCATCGTCCAGGGGACATCGATTCATCTTGGCGATGACTGATTACTTCTCCAAATGGGCAGAAGCAGTACCGCTGAAGGAAGTGAAGACGGAGAATATCCTCCATTTCTTCAAGACACACGTCATTTATCGGTTTGGAACTCCGCGATAGATCATCTCCGATAACGGGCCAGCCTACAAAAGCCATAAGATCAGCCGCTTCGCGCAACAACACAACATAGACTGGAGATATTCCTCAGTTTATAATCCCCGAGCTAACGGTCTAGCTGAGACTTTCAACAAGACCTTGACGAAGATCGTGAAGAAGATGGTGTCCCGAAATAAGAAGGACTGGCATGCGAGACTGCAAGAAGCTCTCTGGGCGTATCGAACTATGTTCAAGACAGCCACGAACACAACGCCGTACACGTTGGTATTCGGTACAGAAGCAGTACTCCCCCTCGAAATAGAATTACCCTCTCTACGAGTGGAAATCCACTACGAGCTGACGGATGAAGAAAATGCTCACCTTCGGCTTGAGGAGCTTGATTCCCTTGATGAAACCCGGCTCATAGCGCAACAAAATCTGGAGGCTTATAAAGCAAAGATGACGCGCTCATATGAAAGATTGACCAGGCCGAGGATATTCCGCCAACGCGAACTCGTGCTAGTGGTCAAAAGACCTATGATCCCTAATCGCGCCAAGCGGGGAAAATTCAAGCCGAACTATGAAGGCCCGTGCATCATAGACAAGGTCTACCAGGGTGGAGCCTATCTACTCATAGATATGCACGGTGAAAGGCCTTTCAGGCCAATAAACGGTCACTTCCTAAAGAAATACTACGCTTAATGAGTTACAGCCTAGGTCAATGATAGATGACGACGACTATGTCCGCTCACTATGTTCCTAAGCCCAAACTCTATAAGTAGTAGCCGGCCTTCTTCAACAACGGACCGAAACGTCCTTAAACTAATGACGGACCACTACATCCTAAAACTAGCTGTTGACCAAGATGTCGATAAACTGCGGTGGATTGCAACATCCCAAAGCTGATAAAAAAAAAGCAAAAACATATATAAAAAAATAATAAAAACGGTATGTCCATAAGCAAAATGGACACGGATGAAAACCCAAAAGGGCTCCGTGAGTAAAAACAATAGGGCTACTGGCGAGTCTTGTGAAAACCTGAAAGGGCGCAACCTCATTATAAAAAAAGAAAAAGAAAAAAAAGAGAGAATAAAAAAAACGGTATTGTTCCCCTCCGAACGGCGGCCGCGACGTTAAGACGTCTAGCCTGAGATTCGGGCAGATGCTATATGGTTTTACCCGCCCACCTCTCCGAAGATGCCTAGTTGATTTATGGCACCGTGTATCGGAGGTTTAGACGGATGCGACCGATGTAGCAGACTTCGTCAGATTCCCTCTCGCTTGAGGGGTTTTTGATTGTGGGGACGCTATTCCCTACAGGCGCAAGCCCCTGCAGTTAATTACGTTACCGCATCGCGGTAACAACTTTCTCCTTCTCCAGAATTTCACTTCGTGTCGTGGGTGTTTGTTTTGTTTGTGGTTGCCCGTGGATTGTATACGGAGACTATTTATTTCGTCGCCCGTAGGACGTAGATTAGTCCAAATCCGTACTTTCTTAGATTTGGGTTTTGGGTTTTGGTTTAAGGATACGTTAGCCATATTTGAGGCTAAGATCAACTTAAACGTTTGTTAAGGATACGTTAGTCTAATTTCCATACTAAGATCTACTTAACGGGATCGTCTAGATCCATTTCCAGTTTAGGAACATGGTGGTCCATTTAATATATGGCCGTCGGGACCCGTCACCTCTCTGACGACGTTGAAGGATTACAACGACATGTGTCAGAGGAGTTCGGAGATGTACCCTTGAACCAAAGTTGATTGGGGGTCTTATAGTCCAATTTGGGACTAAAGTCTCTTTGAATGTTTAAGGATACATTAGCCATATTTGAGGATAAGATCAACTTAAATGGGATCGTTTAGATCCAACAAAAGAGCGTTTGGGGGCTCTATTGTTCCAGTTTAGGGACGTAGTGGTCCATAGGTAGTTTAGGGACATTGCAGTCCATATTCCAGTTTAGGGACCTGGCGGTCCATGTTTAGTTTAAGGACGCTTAAGTCCGTGGGTTTAAGGACCCCACAGTCCGTGTTTTAGTTTAAATACGCATAAGTCCGCGGGTTTAAGGATCCCACAATCCGTCTTTTGGTTTAAGGACGCTTAAGTTCATGAGTTTAAGGACCCCACAGTCCGTGTTGATGTGTGGTTGTCGGGACCCGTCACCTCTCTGACGTCGTTGAAGGATTACAACGATAGGAGTCAAAGGAGTTCGGAGATGTACCCTCGAACCGAATGTAAATTGATTTAAGAGAGCAGCTGTGCTCAGTCAATTTAATTTGAGGACTTACGGCCATGATTGGGCTAAGTCCAGTTGAAAAATGTTCAACACTTTTATTTGTTTTTGGCCTATTAGGCCTGTGCTAGGGCTTTGCCCATTTTTAATAATGCATAGCATTAATCTTGGTCTCTGTTGGACCTTTATTTGGGCTCTGCCTCTTTTAAATGATGCACAGCATCTATTTTTATTTGGGCCCTGATGCATTGCATCTGTTTGAAAATAATGCATAGCATTTACTAGGCCTGTTAGGCCTTTTTAATTGAGCTCAGCCCTTCTTTTTAATGATGCAGTGCATCAATCATCTGACAGTGGCCATGTGGCCTATCAGGCGCTTTGCGCCGCGCAAGAGCTTGTGGAGGTGACATGTGTCACGCAAGCGCAGTGCGCTGCGCCCGTGCGCTGCGCTTGCGCTGCTGACACGTGGCGTGCTCAGGTGAGTTGCGCCAATTTCAGAGAGCAAGGCTCTTTCTTAAAAGCGTATAGCGCAAGTGATTCAGATGCTGACACGTGGCGCTCTCTGGTGGCTTGCGCCAACCCAGGAGCGCAACAGTGCAGTTTTTTCAAGTGCAAGGCACTATTTCAATAATCTTGGGAATCTTTAATATTCCAGAACCAATGGTTCATAAAAGTGCAAAGCACTGTTTGATTTCTTGATCCAATTTAGATCAAAGAAAACAAGTTTTTTTCTTGTTTTTCTTGTTTTCAGAGAACCAGTGGTTCATAAAAGAGTGCAAAGCACTGTTGATTATATGAAGATCATTGATCTTGTTCTTAGATCAATGATCTATTATAAGAAATTCTTCTATTTTATGAAGGTTTTTACCTTTTTCTTGAAATTTCTTCAGAGTTCTCTCTGTTTTGAGGTTCTCAATCTCTCACAATGTTGATGATGTTTATGATTTGGGGTCTAGGGGTCTTTATATAGTGCCCATAAATTTGTTTAAAGAGATCATTCTCTGAGTGATTTGGGAAATTTTCCCCACCGTTGGATCTTTGATCCAAGGGCTTCTGTTTTACAGAAGACAATCTTCTTGTTTTAACAAGAACAGAAGAATCTTACTAGAATTTAATTCTGTTTGGCGCAAACGCCCCAGCGTGTGACACGTGTCAAGCAGCGCAGAGCGCTTGCGCAACTGCGCTGACACGTGCCGCTTGCGCATCTGCGCTTGCGCATCTGCGCTGACACGTGTCGCGCAGCGCACGGTGCAGCACATCTGCGCTGACACGTGTCGTGCAGCGCAACTGCGTTTGCGCTGACACGTGTCGCGCAGCGCAGCGCTTGCGCAACTGAAGCGTTGCTTCCTTTAATTTTGTTTTAAATAGAGCCTTGCTCTGATTGGGCGCGCTGCCTTAGACACTGCGCTCTCCGCGCTGGCGTGCCAGATTTTGACACGTGGCATCCTGCGCACAGCACAGAGGACCTGAAGCATTGCTTCATTTATTAAAATTTAAATTTTCAAAGTAGAGCTTTGCTCTGATTGGGGGGAACCGGAAGCGTTGCTTCACCTGAGATGTCTTTTCATCTTCCTTTTTCAAGTCAGACTTGTATTTCCCAAAATTTTCTTTTCCCGGGTCTTGGAAATAATTCCAGTGTGCACAGAATTTTCTGTGCTTGGCTTATATATAACTCAAAGCCGAGCCTTTTCTTCTCTCATCTTCAGAGAACTTTTTCAATCATGGCTTGCAACCGCCCTCATGCCCGCCGACAACCATGGGAAGTGCCTATTCAGGACATCGTTCCCCGTTTTGCTGCACACTTGGTGGACCCTTCTCTTACGGACGAGCAATGCGATGCTGCAATGTACGAGGTTTTGACTCGTGTGGGGTCTTCTCTCCCTCCGCACTCCATTTGGCTTCGGATGATCCTTGCCTCGGTGCTCGCCGATCTTTCCCCTCCTCCAGTAGAGATGTCCTCGGCAATGCTTGATGCCGCGGAGGATAAGATCGAGTGCTTCTTCAAAGCGCACTTGATCACTAAAGCCCTGAGGGACTGCTCTTTCCACTTGCTGAGCCAGATACGGGCTCGCCGGGTTGTCATCGCCACCTTTTCTGACGAATGTGACGACGATCGTTGGACGTCTACCTCTCGGGAGGACCGCCGCTTCAACGTGATGGAGAAGACAGAGAGGGAACTGGGGAATCTTCTTCTTATCTTTGCGAACCCTTGTCCTTCCGATCCCATATTTGGTGATCTTTTTTAAATGTAATAATAATAATAATGAACAAGTGTTTTTTAATCAAGTATTTTATTATCTGTTAAGGGTTCCCTTTTATTTTAGCTCTCTGTTATGTTTGTGCATCGCATGATTTAATTTGCTATTGTTAGTTGCATGTGATTCTGGCAAGGATAAAGTGCCTTTGGTGCTTAGCCTCTTTTATGAAGCATTGCTTTACTTTTCAGTCTTAGAAATAGGGTTTCGTTCTAATTGGGGGTAACATATGTCCCCCCACCGTTGCACTTGCGTAGTTCCAAACGCGAGCGCAGTGGTGGCAGAATTCCAACCGTTGCGGCAACCTTTTGAAGTTGAAACGGCACTTGATGTCTATAAATATGACCTTTGGTCCTTCACAGATGATTATCATCTTTAAGATTTTTACTTTCAAAAACTTCAGAGCATTGCTCTTGCCTTCAAGAACTCCCTGAGTTAGATTTTCTTTAAAAGAAAATTTTTAGGTCAGAATTAATCTTGAATTAATCTTGAATTAAATCAATTTTAATTAATAGAGTTTTGCTCTCATAGATCTTTGATCTAAAGAAAACCCCTTTGGGGTTTCACCAATAGAGCCTTGCTCTCAAGAATCTGTTTCAGGGTTTCTTAACCCATGAACAGAACTTTGCACCTTTGGCAAAACATAAATCTCTTTGATCTAAAAAAAATGATGAACTCTTAAGAGTTTGAATATGGATAATGAAAATTAAAAATGGAATTTTATATTTAATGGATTATATCATCTTTCAATAGTAAGGATCTCAGAGTTCTCGGGGAATTTCTTTAAATTCCCCTTATTAAGATTTTGACAGTCACTCCTGTTTGCAGAGCATTGCACTCGAGGAGTTTAACTCACTGTGTATTTTTTGTATCGCTAATCTTCCTATGATGTTTCCTCCAGGAATTATGGCGGTACGTCTATACAGTTTGCATGAGTTCATCATCTACGAGGATATCCGCGCACATGGTCGTCATCAAAACCAGAAGTTTACGGATGCCCAGTATGCGGAGGTAAGGGTCGTCTGAACGCACGTGTTAGTTGGCTGCTCCCCCGCCGCTCTGCTCTCTTGAAAGTCGTGTTGGGAGCAATTTGGAGGGCACTCCCGGGGTTCCACGAGGCCTTACCGCTCAATGTGCTGGATGATGCCGAAGACAAGGTGCATTCAGTGTACCTGTCGGGGCTGATCTCGAAGAAACGGCGAGATAACCTCATCGACATCCTGCATCAAATTTTCCAGCAGACGATGATAGTTGCTGCTTATCAAAGGCTGGGGGGCTCGCCGAGGATCTTGACACACAGGAGCGCGAGAGGTTGCGCACGAGAATAATCAGAAAGTCCAGAAGAACTCTGAATGGCCTTACTTTTGAATTCCTCAATCCGTGCCCTGGATCTGAGGTTATTCCATTGTAATAATGTTTCTCGTTTATTGCTTTTATGATTGTAAGAACTTTTGGCAATATTAATGGAAAAAAATTTATCCCAGCTTGTCTTAATTTTCGTTCTTAGTCTTTTGCCTATGCATGAATGAGTGTGTCTCGAACGCTTGAACAAATGTAAATCGGGTGCTCCTTCTGTCGCTTTCTTCTTTCTTTTATCCTCAGCATGATGTCTTAATAAACAGGGTTGGCAGATAACTTAGTTTTTTCCAAGAGATAACGATGGCTTAGGCCGCAGTTTCAGATCTGCTGCCTAAGACTTTTCAACTCTATGAGCCGTGAGGGTCTCATAGAGACTTTTCTCCCTACGGATCGAGAGGATCTCATAGGTGGATTTTCTCCTTAGAAATCGTGAGGATTCCTAAGTGTGTTTTCTCTTATAAGTCGTAAGGATCTCATAAAAGAATTTTCTCCCTTACAAGTCGAGAGGACTCGTAAGTGGTTGGTGAGTTAACTTGTTTCCAAGTCGAAGTATTTCTCCGATGGGGAGGTCGTTGGCTGACTTGTTTCCGGGTCGGAGGTCGTTGGTTGATTTGTTTCCGCGACGGATGTCGTTAATTGACTTGTTTCCGAGACGGAGGTCATTGGCTGACTTGTTTCCGAGACGGAGGTCATTGGCTGACTTGTGTCCAAGACGGAGGTCGTTGGTTGACTTGTTTCCGAGACGGATGTCGTTGATTGACTTGCTTCCGAGACGGAGGTCTTTGATTGACTTGCTTCCGAGACGGTGGTCTTTGATTGACTTGTTTCCGAGACGGAGGTCGTTGATTGACTTGTTTCCGAGACGGAGGTCGTTGATTGACTTGTTTCCGGGACGGAGGTCATCGGCTGACTTGTTTCCGAGACGGAGGTCATCGGCTGACTTGTTTCCGTGACGGAGATCGTTGACTGACTTGTTTCCGAGACGGAGGTCGTTGGCTGACTTGTTTCTGCGACGGAGGTCATTGGCAGACTTGTTTCCGCGACGGAGGTCATTAGCGACTTGTTTCCGAGACGGAGGTCATTGACTGACTTGTTTCTGCGACGGAGGTCATTTGCTGACTTGTTTCCACGACGGAGGTCATTGACTGACTTGTTTCCGCAACGGAGGTCATTGGCTGACTTGTTTCCACGACGGAGGTCGTTGATTGACTTGTTTCCGAGACGGAGGTCGTTGATTGACTTGTTTCCGAGACGGAGGTCGTTGGCTGACTTGTTTCCGCGACGGAGGTCATTGGATGACTTGTTTCCGAGACGGATGTCGTTGATTGACTTGTTTCCGAGACGGAGGTCTTTGATTGACTTGTTTCCGAGACGGAGGTCGTTGATTGACTTTAGGTTGTCTGTGAACCGTAGAGCCTTGGAACTGGGGACTTTACCGTAGCTCCGATTGGTGATGCCAGGTCCGTGTCCTGCTCGAATGAGGAGGAACGCCGTTGTTGGTCTCCAGGCCGTATACGTGGTCGTCAAGATCTGGCTTCCCTTTGACGCAGCCTGGTGGGGAAATGTAGTCCCCTTTTTGTTTGTGCCCTTGGATTATATACAGGGATCGATGTGATCTCAACTGTAGGGCAAAAGTTTCATTCATTTTTATTGTTTTATTTCCGCGATGCTCTATCATTTCAGCTTTTAATCGCGAAGGTCGCGATTGCCCAATCATTTCGGCTATCTTTCGCGGTGCCCAATCATTTCGGCTATTTATTTTATTCTTACTCGCTACTTTTTATTGCGGGTTGCCCAATCATTTCGGCTATTTCGTATGCATACGTTTTCTTTACTTGCTGCTTTTTATTGCAAGCTGCCCCATCATTTCAGCTATTTCGTATGCACGTGTGGCCTACCGGCCTTTCACCGTAAACTTGAAATTAGACACCGATTTCGGCATCAGCACCGCTACAACTGGGATATTGCCAGGAGCGAATCATCATTTGCCTCCGTCGATGTCGAACAAAGGTGGCTTAGCGAACAGGGTTAAGGTCCTGTCGACTAAGGCTTTTAACTTCATGAGTCGTAAGGGTCTCACAAAGGTATTTCTTCCTACAAGTCGTGAGGATCTCGTAGGCGTATTTTCTCCTTAGGAATCGTGAGGATTCCTAAGTGTATGTTCCTCTGTAAGTCGTAAGGATCCTATAGGAGGGTTTTCTCCTTGTAAGTCGAGAGGACTTATAAGGGTTGTTCATCATGCGTACATATCCCCAGTCACGGATGGGACTTAGTTAGGGAAATGTTTATTCGCGCCCGTGGATTGTATACAAGGGTCAGTATTGAGCCACTTGTAGGGCAATATCACAGGTTGTGGGGGGTTTGCTTAAGCACAGGTTTAGGTCTCTGTAACTTAAGACTTTCAAATCTTATGAGCCGTGAGGGTCCCATAAGAGAGTTCTCCTTACGAGTCGTGAGGATCTCGTAAGTGTATTTTCTCCTTAGGAATCGTAGGGATCCCTAAGTGTGTTGCTCCCTTGTGAGTCATAAGGATCTCACGCGGGTGGTTTCTCCTTACAAGGTCGAGAGGACCCTGTAAGTGTCCTTTAACGAGGTTGCGCCCTTTCGGGTTTTCACAAACTCTCGCCGGTAGTCCTGCTGTTTTTACTCACAGAGCCCTTTCGTGGTTTGATCCGTGCCCATTTTGCTTATGGAAATACCGTTTTTTATTCTTTTTATTTTCTTTTTTTTAAACGAGGTCGCACCCTTTCGGGTTTTCACGAACACTCGCCGTTAGCCCTGCTGTTTTTACTCACGGGGCCCTTTCGGGTTTTCATCCGTGCCCTTTTTGCTTATGGACATACCGTTTTTATATTTTTTTTATTTATATATATATATTTTTATTTTTATATATATTTTTTTCTTTTTCTTTTATTCATCTCGTCAGCCTGAAGATGCTGCGGTAGTAGTATAAAGACGTTTCGGTCCTTCATTAGTTTAAGGACGTTTCGGTCCGCCATTAGTTTAAGAACGTTTCGGTCCGTCCAGGAGAAGGCTGGCTACTGCTTATTTGAGTTTAGGAAGATAACGAGCGGACATAGTCGTCGTCATCTATCATTGACCTAGGCAGTAACTCGCTAAGCGTAGTATTTCTTTAGGAATTGACCGTTTATTGCCCTGTAAGGCCTTTCACCATGCATATCCATGAGTAGATAGGCTCCACCCTGGTAGACCTTGTCTATGACGTACGGGCCTTCATAGTTTGGCTCGAATTTTCCCCGCTTGGCACGATTGGGGATCATAGGCCTTTTGACCATTAGCACGAGTTCGCCTTGGCGGAATGTCCTCGGCCGGGTCAATCTTTCATACGAGCGCGTCATCTTTGCTTTATAAGCCTCCAGGTTTTGTTGCGCTATGAGCCGGGTCTCATCAAGGGCATCAAGCTCCTCAAGCCGAAGGTGAGCATTTTCTTCGTCCGTCGGCTCGTAGTGGACTGCCACTCGTAGAGAGGGTAACTCTATCTCGAGTGGGGGTACTGCTTCTGTACCGAATACCAACGCATATGGCGTTGCGTTCGTGGCTGTCTTGAACGTAGTTCGATACGCCCAAAGAGCTTCTTGCAGCCTCTCATGCCAGTCTTTCTTATTTCGGGACACCGTTTTCTTCATGATCTTCGTCAAGGTCTTGTTGAAGGCCTCAGCTAGACCATTAGCTCGCGGATTATAAACCGAGGAATATCTCCAGTCTATATTGTGTTGTTGCGTGAAGCGACTGATCTTGTGGCTTCTATAAGCTGGCCCGTTATCGGAGATGATCCGTCTCGGAGTTCCAAACTGATAGATAACGTGCGTCTTGAAGAAATGGAGGATGTTCTCCATCTTCACTTCCCTCAACGGTACTGCCTCTGCCCATTTGGAGAAGTAGTCAGTCGTCGCCAGAATGAAACGATGTCCCCTGGACGATGCTGGTTCGACGGGACCGACTATGTCAGTTCCCCACATTTCGAATGGCCAGCTAGCCACTGTTGGGTGCAGAGGATTTGGGTGCTGGTGGATGAAGTCCCCATGAATTTGGCATGAGTAGTACTGCTTCGCATACTCAAGGCAGTCTTGAATCATCGTGGGCCAGTAATAGCCCATCCGTTTGATCTTCAACTTCATCTTTGGGCCTGCTTGGTGAGAACCGCAGAGTCCGTCGTGAACTTCCTGAACGACTCTTTTTGCTTCGTCAGGTCCCAGACATCTCAACCACAAAGAATCGAACGACCTCTTGTATAGAGTATCATTGACGAAGGTGAAAGACAGCGCTCGTTTCATAAGCTGATATCTTAAGGACGCATCTTCGGGTGCTCGACGGTATTTGAATTAGTCTATAAAGACTTCTCTCCAATCCTTGGTATTTTCCCGATCTTTTATTTGCAGGGTCGTCTGCTCAGCTGCTCCCTTTTCTTCGAATGATTCCGGAGATATTTCCACTGGTGCAAGTACCCGACGGCTTTGTACCATGATTCTTACGTCGTCGAGGTTCTCATCAGCCAGTTCCTTAGCGAGCTTGGCCAATGCGTCCGCTTTGCTGTTTTCCGCACGCGGTATGTTTTCTAAAGCGTAGGAAGGGATTTGGGTCAACAGTTGCCGCACCTTTTCGCCGTACTTCACCAGCTCTGGCTTGCACGTTTGGTAGTCGCCGTTTACTTAATTAACGACCAGCTGGGAGTCTCCGTATATGAGGAGGTTTTCAATTCCCATGTCGATGGCGATATCGAGGCCCGCTATCAAAGCTTCGTATTCGGCTTCGTTGTTTGTCCTCGGCTCTGTTAGGGAGAAAGCAAAGCGCATTATCCCTCCTTGTGGAGTTACAAAGATGAGTCCTACCCCCGATTTGATTATAGGGGTATTTTGTTCGCGCTTCTTCATGGAGGATGCTCCATCGAAATAAAGCTCCCATCGGGTGTCACCACCGTCGATCGCATCAAACGCATGTTCGTCTGGAAGATCGCAATTCAGAGAAGAATCGGTGGGTATCGGATGCTCAGAGAGGAAGTCAGCGATGGCCTGGCCTTTCACTGCCTTGAGAGGTTGATACGTTATCGAGAACTCCATCAAAATCAGGGCCCATTTAGCGAGTTGCCCCGTCAATATGGCCTTCGACATCAAATATTTAAGGGGGTCCACCTTCAAAATGAGACGGACTCCATGTGCCAACGCATAGTGTCTAAGCTTTGTTATCGCAAAGATCAACGGTAGGCAATGTTTTTCAATGGGGGAGTAGTTGCTTTCTGCCCCCAGTAGGACTCGACTTAAGTAGTAGAGTGCTCTTTCTTTCCCTTGGTCATTCTCTTGCACCCATAACGAGCCTAAGGAACCTTCGAGGGCGGTTGTATAAAGAACGAGGGGCTTTCCCTTGACCGGAGCAGCCAACACCGGCAGGTTCTGCAGGTATTGCTTGATCTCGTCTAGCGTGCTTTGGCATTTTTGGTCCCAGACGAACGGGGTTCCCTTCTTCGTCAAGTGGTTGTAAGGACGACACTTGCCTGAAAGGTTGGCTATAAATCGCCGTATATATACGAGCTTCCCTTGGAGAGACCGCAGCTATTTGAGAGTTCTTGGCGGAGGCATTTCCATGATCGCTTTGATCTTTGACGGATCTATCTCAATACCTCGATGTCGGACGATGAATCCCAGGAATTTGCCTGAGGAAACTCTGAATGCACACTTGAGAGGGTTCATCTTCAAGTTGTATTGTCGAAGATTTAAATACGGTCTTCAGATGCTCGAGATGTTCCTCGTATGATTTGCTTTTAACCACGAGATCGTCAATATAGCACTCGACGATTTCGTGTATAAGGTCATCAAAGATCTGCGTCATGGCTCTCTGATAAGTGGCACCGGCGTTCTTTAGACCGAAGGGCATCATCTTGTAGCAGAATATACCCAAAGGTGTCCTGAAGGCGGTGTGCTTCTGGTCTTCGGGATGCATCTTTATCTGATTATACCCCGACGAGCCGTCCATGAAGGAGAAAACTTCATGAGTGGACGTGTTGTCTATCATCAGTTCGGTGACTGGCACTGGGAATTCGTCCTTCGGGCAGGCTTTATTGAGATCCTGGAAATCTACGCATATGCGCACTGTCCCATTTTTCTTCATCACGGGAACGATATTGGCGATCCATTCAGGATATTGAACCTCCTGGATAAAGCCCGAGTCGATCAGCTTCTTGACCTCGGCGTTGATGCTCATCTCAAGCTCGAGCCGCATTCTTCTTGGTGCCTGCTTGACCGGCTTGACGTCCGGGGATATTGCTAATTTATGTACAGCAATTTCTGGATCTAGTCCTGGCATTTCGGAATAGTTCCATGCGAAGCAATCTTTATGCTGCATAAGCAGGTCTTTTAATGAAGCCATCCTTTCTTCAGATAGCAGCTCACTAATGAATGTCGGTCGCGGGTCATTCACCGTCCCCAACTCAATTTTCTTGAGCTTATCTGCAGTGGTATGTATTCCATCTTCCAGCTCTTTCGGTGCTGGCGGAAATTCTGAGATCACCTCGCCGCTATTGTTTTCGAAGCACCAGGGAAGGTCATCCACGTTCTCGGGCTCTTCTTTTGATATTGTTATCATGTGACAAGTACGAATTCGCTTCCAATCCCAATGTGGAACTGGTTCTTCTTTCGTGGCCTTGGGTTCGTGCTTCTGTGGCGGCGCTACCCTCCAGTTGTCGGACAGAGCGAACTTGCCAAGCTGATACTGATTCTCGACCCAATTCTTAAAGGTGAAGCAGTCTTCGAGAGGGTGCCCTATCACTCGGTGATAAGGGCAATAATCCGGGTGAGAGACTTCGCCTGCTTGTTTGGGGTGTTTAGACTCCGGCAGCGTAAGCATCTGATGTTTTAGAGCGAGGTCAAGTATTTTCTTCGTCTTGTCCCGAGGAAAAGAGTATGCTCGACCCATTTTTCTTATGAGGGATAGATCGGAACCGCTCGATTTCCGCTTGCGTGGCTTCTTAGTCCCGCTTTGTTGCTTTTGAGCGCCTTTTTCTCCTTTCGACTTGTTTCTGCCTCTGCGTCGAGCCTTTTGTATAACAGGTTGACAGGGAGCGGCATTTTCATCTTTCACAGCCTGTTGAAGGAGGCGTTGCGTTTTGGCTTTCTCATAGATGGCGATTTCGCGGTTATGGTCGTCTCAGACTTTTTGACCAGCTTCCCTTATAAGCTTGTCCATTTGTTCTTCGAACCACGGACTGGGCACTTTTGCATCAGGAACTTTTACTGGTTCGGGATTATCATCTTCCCATTGAGCATCCGCTTCTTCATCGAAGTCATGCACGACGTAGCAACCATGAGGTAGCCCTCGTTTCTTAGACCGAATGTATCCAAGCCCAACTGTTTCTATTCTCCCATTAGGCAGCTTGTGTTGAGTCCCGGGAACGTTCCAGACCCTGTCATAGAATTTGGCCTTTCGAGCGGTCTGTTTAAAGGATATCCCCTGGCGCTTCAACAGCCTTTTCAAGCCTTCTGTATAATATCTAGGAAGACGGATGGGCTGAAGCCTGTCAAGCGTAGGATCCACGCCGTGCCAGATTTCTTTCTCTACTTTGGTTTCTTCAGAGCGGTAGAATAGAATTGCCTTTTCACCTTTTCACCCGGGAGGGACATAGAACGTTCGCAGCTCCTCTACACTGTAGATATCAAGTGCATCTAGTTCTTTATGGTGTTTAAGCGGCACCATGGCGACTTGCAGACTTTACTCTTAGTCAGCTAACATTTGTATTGAAGGTCGAGCAGAGAATACAGCATGGACCTCGTCTTCTGAGTCACTACCAAAGATCAACATGGGAGTGGACTGTCCCGGCCTGTTGTGTTGGGACGAACCTGAATAAACTATCTCCTCCTCCTCCTCGGTATCACTGCCGAAGACAGGGATGGTGGCATTAGCTTTGTTTTCCGGCTTGTGACACCTCTCCGTGTCTTCGAAATCCGGTAAGAAGTATTTGGCATCTTCATATTTGCGAACCTCGTTCACAGAGAACGGGTTCAGTTCTCCTGTCACGGTATACTCGAAACCATCCTTAAAATACTTCATACACTGATGTTACATAGAAGGGATGATGTTGTACTCATGTAACCATGGTCGACCGAGCAGAGCATTGTAGCATGTCTTGGCGTCTATGACGTGGAACTTAATGTCCGTGACGAGTAGCCCGAAGCGTAGCGTCAGTATCACAGACCCGAGAGTTCTTGATGACTGGGAGTCGAACCTGGAGATGGTGATCTTGTCCCGAGCAAGGTGCTGGACACTCATGCATATTTCTTTTAACACCCGCACATTGAGGAGATTAACGGAGGATCCATTGTCGATCAGGATTTTGCCTATCTTTATATCGTGGCAATATCCTGAGACATAGAGGGGGCGATTGTATTCGCATGTCCCAAGGAGAAGGCCCTCGTCGCCGAAAGTGACATCGGCCGTGTGCACTTCCTCCAATTCATCCTTCATCTTTTTTTCGGCCAGGAAAGCTTGGAAATTCCGGATCCTGCAGTGCCTTGATTAATGAATCTCTCACCTCTTTTGATAGTAAAAGGGCGTCAAGAATGCTGAGCTGCGAGCATAGTTTCCTCAGATGCGCTAAGACGTTGTAATCCACCTTATTTCTCTTCGGCGGGTCCTTGGCATTTAGCTCCTCCACAACTTGGTCATCCAAGGCGATCTCCTCAGGGACCTTCTCTTTCCCTTTATCTTTTTTATTTAAGGGTCCGAGATTCTTTTCGGGAAGCGTGCGATTACGCAGCCGGATATTTTCGCAGGCCCTCGGCTTTTCCTCTTTTCCCGAGGTGGACTCTTTAAAGAGGGGGCTAAGAGCCAGCTCCTCGTCAGAATCGCTCCCGAATGTGAGAACTTGTGATCCCCCGGCATTAACCATGCGACAATTGCCAGTAGTTCTGTTAAGCCCTTTGGTTGTATTTTTCCGCTCCCGACGAGTTTTGCGCTTCTCCCGTTTAAAATGCTGTCGATGAGCAACATATCCTTGACACCATCTATCGAAAGCTTTGCACTCTTCAGTGGGGTGCGAAATCTTCCGATGATATAAGCAGTAGGAGGGGTGCATTTCCACTTCACCGGTAATGTTTCCTTCGGAGGATGGTAGCTTCATGCCCATTGATATGGCCTTAGCAAACCTTTTCCTCGTCTTGAATTTGCTTTTATCCGCAGTGGATGTATTTTTCTCCAGCGGAAGTGTCTCAGCTCTTTCGTCAAGTCGCTGGCGCTTAGCCTTTTCAAATATAGCCGTCTCGCATTCCCGATCAGCTTTACTTTTCAACAGAGCTTCATTGAGGAATGCGTCAATTACTTCATTCGATGGCCCCAGAATTTTTAGTTCAGGATCTGCCCCCAGCTTTTTAGTTCAAGGAGTCTCCCCATCGCCCGTGAACGAATGGGAAATCACATGACAGCTCGCCACGTATTCCTCAGATTCATCCGACGAACTTTCTCCCTCATCTTCCTCTTGAAAGGCGTGGTTGAGAAACTCTTGGAGTGTAATAGGAGTCCGTGCTTTCTGGTTATATTCCTCCAGCGCGTCAATTTGTTTTTGTAAGTCTGTGCGCTTATCGCCAGGCTTCACAGGCTTCTTGGATTTCTTCTTTTTCTTCTTTGAAGATTTTGACGGCTGGTTGTGAGTGCTTGGGCCACCACCATCGGTCTTCGGAGTTGGACGTGGCTTTAACATCCCCTCAATGACCTGCGGTTCCAACCGGTTCTTCCACTTGATCGCTGGGCATGTCCGAAGATCGTTCAGCATTCTTTTTGTCTTGGCCGATAGTACAACCTCCCATGGGGCTTCTTTAACGAGAGAGCACGTCGCCCCTGGCGTATTCATCCTTTTAGAGGCGTGAGGTTGCGGCGGATTCACCTTCCATCTATCGGATAACGCGAATTTGCCTTGTTGGTATTGGTCTTCAAGCCAATTTTTGAAAACATAGCAATCTTCGATCGGATGACCCAGTACCCGGTGATAGGGACAGTAGTTGGGCTCATTGACATCATTTGGTTGCGACGGACGTTTTGGCTCCGGTAGATTTATGAGTCGGTTGCGCAATGCCAGATCGAATAATCTTCTCGTTTTATCTCGGGGAAACGAGTATGGACGTCCTAGTCTCTCCTCGAGGGGTACCTGCAGACGCATATTATTCTGACGAACAACCGGCTTTGAGTTGCTCGGCTGTTGCTGAGCATTAGCGACAACGATTGCTTTTCCCTTTCCCTTTTCATTTCGGGAGTCCGGCTTTGGAAGAGGGGGTCTATGGCCCATCTGATCCATCTGCGCTAGCTTGTCAATCAAGGCCTGGAAGGTAGTCGGCTTGAAGAACATCATAAATTGCGAGATGGTTGCTTGCGGATCGAGGGTTCCCACAAACATACCCACTGCAGGAGCTTCTTCAATACGCTGCTCGCATTTTGACCATAAGTTCCGCCACCGTAGTATATTGAACCCATGTCTCGCCTGGCTTCACCCTGGCGTTAATCAGTGCCGTCATCGGGGTGAGTTCACTGGCGCTTTCAAAACGCTGGGTAAACAACAACTCCATCTCCGCGAAGGTCTTGATAGAGTCGTTCGGGAGCTCATAGTACCACTCGAACGCTGTATCTGATAAGCTTCCAACGAACTGGGGAAGCAACAGTTTGTCATCACCGCCGGTGTTGCCGCAGAGTGCCCTGAACTGGGCAACATGCTGGTGAGGATTGCCCGTCCCTTTATAGACATGGAACTTGGGAATTGTGTAGCCCGGCGGGTACTTGATTTGATCGTACCAACTCGGATATGGTCGTCCTGTTTTCACGACCTGGCCAGTTGCTTCAGTCGCATGATGAACCCGTATTTGTTGGGCTATGTACTCGTCCAAGTCAGATTTGGAGATTGTCTTCTCCTTAGCTGTTGACAGAGCTGGCGGAGGATTCGACGTTTCTCCCCTATCGTCTTTAAGGACGATCGGGGGATCTTCGGCCGGAGGATCTTGTTGGATAATCATCCCCACCATGTCTTGGAACAGGAGGCCCATACATTTTATCTTGGCTGCTTGTTCAGCAGCCTCTTTATCCTTCTTCTCCAATATCCGACGAAGGAATTCGGCGTCAGTTTCCTGTTCCTGGCATTGATCAGATGACGCTTCGGGGTTTTCTTTCGGCCCAGTGAGTGCGTCCATCGCGTTCATCATTTCTTGGAGCTTATGTTGTTGTTCCTGAGCTTTGGTCACTGACCGTGTAAGCGGTCTATGACCTGTGGATGCACGGCTGTCTTCTTTACCAGACGCCATTGTTCCCCTCCGAACGACGGTGCGACGCGTGGTCGTCTCGCTTGAGGCTCGGGGCAGATGCTAATTGGTGCTATCCGTCTACCTCTCCGAAGATGCCAAGTTGATTTATGGCACCGTATATCGAAGGTTTAAACGGATGCGTCCGATGTAGCAGACTTCGTCAGATTCCCCCTCGCTTGAGGGGTTTTTGATTGTGGAGACGCTCTTCCCTGCAGGCGCAAGCCCCTGCAGTTAATTACGCTACCGCATCGCGGTAACCACTTTCTCCTTCTCCAGATGGTCACTTCATGTCGTGTGTGTTTATTTTATGTTTGGTTGCCCGTGGATTGTATACGGAGACTGAGTTATGTCGTCGCCCATAGGGCGTGGACTAGTCCAAATCCGTATTATCTTAGATTTGGGTTTGGGGGTTTGGGTTTAAGGATACGTTAGCCTCATTGAGGACTAAGATCAACTTAAACGTTTGTTAAGGATACGTTAGACTAGTTTTTTTTAGACTAAGATCGACTTAACGGGATCGTTTAGATCCAACAATAGAGCAATTAAGGGAGCCCTGTTGTTTAGTTTAGCGACATTGCGGTCAATGGGTAGTTTAAGGACATTGCGGTCAATGGGTAGTTTAAGGACATTGCGGTCCATGGGTAGTTTTAAGACGTTGCAGTCAAGGTTAAGGACCTCATAGTCCGTGGATTTAAGGACTCCACAGTCCAAAGTTAGTTTTAAGACATCTCGGTCAAGGTTAAGGACCTCATAGTCCATGGATTTAAGGACTCCACAGTCCGGCGTTAGTTTTAAGACATCCCGGTCAAGATTAAGGACATCATAGTCCATGAGTTTAAGGACCCCACAGTCCGTATCAATGTGTGGTCCTAGGGACCCGTCACCTCTTTGAAGACGTTGAGGAATTACAACGCCAAGTATCAAAGGAGTGAAGAGATGTACCCTGGAACCAAGGTAGATTAAACAGTCTTTGACCCAGTTTAGGACCAAGACCAATTAATTATGTTTTGAGCCCATTGGCCCAGTTAAGTTTGGATTGAGGACTTATGGCCATCTTGGGCTAAGTCCAATCATGTTTGGAATATTGGCTTTCTGTTAGTCCATTGAAGGAGAGGCTTTGCCTCTAGAACTTAGCCAATTGGGCTGAAGCTAGTGTTAAACACTAAAGACCAACCAGTGCTGAACACTGGGAATGAGATTGACAAGTTAGTGTTTAACACTAAAAGATAGTTGGTGTTAAACACCAGCAACAGAGGCTTTCAAATCAGTGTTAGACACTGGCAGTGGAGATTTCAATTTAGTGTTTAACACTAAGGCAGATTAGTGTTAAACACTGGAAACAGGGTTTTCCAAGTTGGTGTTCAACACTAAGAAAGTCAGTGTTAAACACTGTAAATAGAGTTTTCCAAATTAGTGTTTAAACACTAAGAAAATCAGTGTTGAACACTGGATATAGAGGTTTCAACTTTAGTGTTAAACACTAAGGCAAGAGGGGTCACGTGGTAGCACGTGAGAGCGCCCTCAATTCATTTTATTCTGCCAAAAGTATTGCATACTTTGGAGCATCACGTGCTGTCATGTGATAGGCATTTAAATGTTTGTCTGTTAGAGCTTCTGCCAAGGGGTCACGTGGTAGCACGTGATAGCGCCCTGTTTTCCTTTATTTTGTTCTACAGATAAGTGTTTAACACTTTTAGTTCCAAAAGCCATCACGTGTGGGCACGTGATGGGGGCTTGCGCTTTGATCTGTTAGAATGTTCATTAGGGGTCACGTGTCGACACGTGAGTGCGCCCTAAAGCTCCTTTCTGTTTCTTTTTCTTTTGTGTGCTTTAGAGATCACGTGGGGCACGTGAGGCATTGCCTCAAAGTCCTCGTGAGGTGCCTACTTCAGAGTTTTATTTGGCGGGTCTCTGTATGCGTTAAAGTTCTGTTGATAGGGTTAAACCCTTAAACTTCTGAAGAATTATATTCATGATAGGGTTAAACCCTAGTTTCTTTTCTTAAAGGAATGAGATTCCTGTTATTTTAACAGAACTAAGTTCTTAACTAGGGTTAAACCCTGATTCTGTTCATTCTGAAGGAATTATATTCCCACAACATAGGGTTAAACCCTAATTTTAATTCGAAGGAATTAAATTCCTATAATTCTATGAGAATTAAATTCTCAAACATCCATTCACTCTCTATACTTTGGATCTGCATAGCAGGATCTCAACCCAATGAGAATTAAATTCTCAATTCATGGGGAGATGCGCACTTTGCAGATCCTCTGCTAAAGAGAGAACTAAGTTCTTCTTTTTAATATCAGAGTTAAACTCTTTCGAGAATTAAATTCTTTTTTTTCTTGAAAGCCTCCCCCTTCTTACCTAAGGTTTTCTTTTGCAGAAGATCCAAATTCCTCCAAAGTCTCAAGGCTCTATTTTTCTCTCTCTCTATGTATCGATCTCTGTATGTCTATCCTCTGTGTGTCTCTTGGCTTCTATTTATAGGAGAAGAAACGGAATCAATTAGTTTTGATGAATCTTTCATTGAGAGATTTGATTTGTATTCACCATTCGTTTGGACCTTTGGATTATTAGGTGAATTTTATTCACCATTGGATTTTAAATCCAAAGATTTTCTTTTGTTATTTCGGTTAGATTTTAAGGGGAAATCTTTCCAAGTTCAAGATTTTTCCATAGATAGGTGATATTTAATCACCTTTAAATCTTTAGTCCAATCGGTTCCAAATAATCATTTTCCTTTGGAAAGATTTAAATGATCTCTTCAGAATTTGATTCTGTTAAATAAATAGGCTTTGAAAGCCGGTCACGTATGGCCGCGTGACCCCTGGTCACGTGTGGGCACGTGACCCCTTGAACGAGCTTTCCTCTGTTTTCTGCACTTTGTCTCCTAGCCGCTGTTCATCCGTCACGTGCCAACACGTGACCCCTGGTCACGTGTGAGTACGTGACCTTTTCTGAAGCCTTTTCCTTGATTTGATCAGGGAACTGATGTGCCTTCGCCGCTGCTTTTAAATGTCACGTGCCAACACGTGACTGCTGGTCACGTGCTAGCACGTGATGCTTCTCCCGTAGGCTTTCCTGATTTTAAATCAGGAAACAGCCATGTAGACGGTATGAACTACAATGCCCCCTGACTTAGGGCGTTTGGGTTCACCACCTTTGATATTCGCCGTCGGCGTGACGTCTTTCTCCGGCCTTCTTCTCTTATGGGCCGTTGAGGTTGAGGGGGCCGTTGCTTTGGGCACCCAAGTGGTCATCACTTTTCGTTGCTTGACCGGGGGATTTTCTTCTTGTCGACCTTTCGACTTCTTGTGTTGGCGAGAGAAATTAGGATCGATCACGGATTCTCGGACTCGTCGCCATGTCTTGTAAATCCTGGAGGACAGCAATTGAGGAGGCTGCTCCGGCTTTTCTGCTTCCACAGCGGTCTCTACCGGTATAGGAGATCTCTTGAGCACCGCAGTTGGCGAGTTTCTGCGTACCCTATTCAGTAGCTCAAAGTTGTTCCCAGTTGGAACAGCAGCATTAACTTCCACCGTTGGAGCTGGTGGAGTTATCCCAGAGGGGAAGTTGCCCCCAGTCTTCCTTATCCGGCGCCAGTGGCGTCGTCGGGCGTGACGAGTCGTCGGTATTGGTTCAGAGACAGAAACAGCTTCTTCTTGCCCCCTGTTCAGGTGTGGGGCTGTTACCGGCGTCAGCCTATTGAAGACCGATGTCTTTTGAGCAGCAAGAGCAGGAGTGGGAGTTGGGACGATCAGTCTTGTAAAGACCGATCTCTTAGCAGGAGAAGCCTCCTTGACGACTTCACGAGCAGGTTTGGCTACTCTTTTTGGAATAACCTTTTCTGGGACTGCAAGCTTCATTGTGGGCCCGCAAGAGTTTTGGCCCAGTCTGGAGAAGACCGAGGCACTGGTGTTGGACGACCCATTGAGAGGGGCCACGGTAACTGTAAGTCGATCGAAGACCGACTTCTTAGAAGCTTCTGGTACGGGCACAGGGGTGCTGAGGCTTGTTGGCGGAAGCATGGTTCCGAAAAACAGCCCTGTGGTGGCTTGAGTAATCTGCTCCATGGGCATCGTGAACAAAGAGGCCGCTTGGGGCCCGTAGGTTATGCCCCCAGTTGAGGCAGGACGCAAGTTGCAGATCAGTTCGAGCACTTTGAACAGGTGGATGTCATTACTGTTTTGCTTTCTGCGCCAAGCAAGAGACCAAATCTTAGTAACTTGAAATCCAAAGGCAACCATTAACAGACCGCGATTCTTTCGTGAATACGACACACGAAGTGTGGAGTGGAAAGAGGAAAAGGTCCCACCGGGCGTGCCAGAATCTGTTCCCCTCCGAACGGCGGCCGTGACGTTAGGACGTCTAGCCTGAGATTCGGGGCAGATGATATATGGTTTTACCCGTCCACCTCTCCGAAGATGCCAAGTTGATTTATGGCACCGTGTATCGGAGGTTTAGACGGATGCGGCCGATGTAGCAGACTTCGTCAGATTCCCCCTCGCTTGAGGGGTTTTTGATTGTGGGGACGCTCTTCCCTGCAAGCGCAAGCCCCTGCAGTTAATTACGTTACCGCATCGCGGTAACAACTTTCTTCTTCTCCAGAATTTCACTTCGTGTCGTGGGTGTTTGTTTTGTTTGTGGTTGCCCATGGATTGTATACGGAGACTATTTATTTCGTCGCCCGTAGGACGTGGATTAGTCCAAATCCGTACTTTCTTAGATTTGGGTTTTGGGTTTTGGTTTAAGGATACGTTAGCCATATTTGAGGCTAAGATCAACTTAAACGTTTGTTAAGGATACGTTAGTCTAATTTCTAGACTAAGATCTACTTAACGGGATCGTCTAGATCCATTTCCAGTTTAGGGACATGGTGGTCCATTTAATATATGGCCGTCGGGACCCGTCACCTCTCTGACGACGTTGAAGGATTACAACGACATGTGTCAGAGGAGTTCGGAGATGTACCCTTGAACAAAAGTTGATTGGGGGTCTTATAGTCCAATTTGGGACTAAAGTCTATTTGAATGTTTAAGGATACGTTAGCCATATTTGAGGCTAAGATCAACTTAAACGGGATCGTTTAGATCCAACAAAAGAGCGTTTGGGGGCTCTATTGTTCCAGTTTAGGGACGTAGTGGTCCATAGGTAGTTTAGGGACATTGCGGTCCATATTCCAGTTTAGGGACATGGCGGTCCATGTTTAGTTTAAGGACGCTTAAGTCCGTGGGTTTAAGGACCCCACAGTCCGTGTTTTAGTTTAAGGACGCATAAGTCCGCGGGTTTAAGGATCCCACAATCCGTCTTTTGGTTTAAGGACGCTTAAGTCCATGAGTTTAAGGACCCCACAGTCCGTGTTGATGTGTGGTTGTCGGGACCCGTCACCTCTCTGACGTCGTTGAAGGATTACAACGATAAGAGTCAAAGGAGTTCGGAGATGTACCCTCGAACCGAATGTAAATTGATTTAAGAGAGCAGCTGTGCTCAGTCAATTTAATTTGAGGACTTACGGCCATGATTGGGCTTAGTCCAGTTGAAAAATGTTCAACGCTTTTATTTGTTTTTGGCCTATTAGGCCTGTGCTAGGGCTTTGCCCATTTTTAATAATGCATAGCATTAATCTTGGTCTCTGTTGGACCTTTATTTGGGCTCTGCCCCTTTTAAATGATGCACATCATCTATTTTTATTTGGGCCCTGATGCATTGCATCTGTTTGAAAATAATGCATAGCATTTACTAGACCTGTTAGGCCTTTTTAATTGGGCTCAGCCCTTCTTTTTAATGATGCAGTGCATCAATCATCTGACAGTGGCCATGTGGCCTGTCTGGCGCTTTGTGCTAATAAATGAGCGCAAGAGCTTGTGGAGGTGACACGTGTCACGCAAGCGCAGTGCGCTGCGCTTGCGCTGCTGACACGTGGCGTGCTCTGGTGAGTTGCGGCAATTTCAGAGAGCAAGGCTCTTTCTTAAAAGCGCATAGCGCAAGTGATTCAGATGCTGACACGTGGTGCTCTCTGGTGGCTTGCGCCAACCCAGGAGCGCAACAGTGCAGTTTTTTCAAGTGCAAGGCACTATTTCAATAATCTTGGGAATCTTTAATATTCCAGAACCAATGGTTCATAAAAGTGCAAAGCACTGTTTGATTTCTTGATCCAATTTAGATCAAAGAAAACAAGTTTTTTCTTGTTTTTCTTGTTTTCAGAGAACCAGTGGTTCATAAAAGAGTGCAAAGCACTGTTGATTATATGAAGATCATTGATCTTGTTCTTAGATCAATGATCTATTAGAAGAAATTCTTCTATTTTATGAAGGTTTTTACTTTTTTCTTGAAATTTCTTCAGAGTTCTCTCTGTTTTGAAGTTCTCAATCTCTCACAATGTTGATGATGTTTATGATTTGGGGTCTAGGGGTCTTTATATAGTGCCCATAAATTTGTTAAATTTGTTAAAGAGATCCTTCTCTGAGTGATTTGGGGAATTTTCCCCACCGTTGGATTTTTGATCCAAGGGCTTCTGTTTTACAGAAGACAATCTTCTTGTTTTAACAAGAACAGAAGAATCTTACTAGAATTTAATTCTGTTTTGCGCAAACATCCCAGCGCATGACACGTATCAAGCAGCGCAGAGCGCAGCGCAACTGCGCTTGCATAACTGCGCTGACACGTGTCGCGCAGCGCATCTGCGCTTGCGCATCTGCACTGACACGTGTCGCGCAGCGCAACGCGCACGCAACTACGTTTGCGCTGACACGTGTCGCGCAGCGCAGCGCTTGCGCAACTGAAGCGTTGCTTCCTTTAATTTTGTTTTAAATAGAGCCTTGCTCTGATTGGGCGCGCTGCCTTGGACGCTGCGCTCTCCGCGCTGGCGTGCCAGATTTTGACACGTGGCATCCTGCGCACAGCGCAGAGAACCTGGCGTTGCTTCGTTTATTAAAATTTAAATTTTCAAAGTAGAATTTTGCTCTGATTGGGGGGAACCGGAAGCGTTGCTTCACCTGAGATGTCTTTTCATCTTCCTTTTTCAAGTCAGACTTGTATTTCCCAAAATTTTCATTTCCCGGGTCTTGGAAATAATTCCACTGTGCACAGAATTTTTTGCGCTTTGCCTATATATAACTCAAAGCCGAGTCTTTTCTTCTCTCATCTTCAGAGAACTTTTTCAATCATGGCTTGCAACCGCCCTCATGCCCGCCGACAACCATGGGAAGTGCCTATTCAGGATATTGTTCCCCGTTTTGCCGCGCGCTTGGTGGACCCTTCTCTTACGGACGAGCAATGCGATGCTGCAATGTACGAGCTTTTGACTCGTGTGGGGTCTCCTCTCCCTCCGCACTCCATTTGGCTTCGGATGATCCTTGCCTCGGTGCTCGCCGATCTTCCCCCTCCTCCAGTAGAGATGTCCTCGGCAATGCTTGATGCCGCCGAGGATAAGATCGAGTGCTTCTTCGAAGCGCACTTGATCACCAAAGCCCTGAAGGACTGCTCTTTCCACTTGCTGAGCCAGATACGGGCTCACCTGGTTGTCATCGCCACCTTTTCTGACGAATGTGGCGACGATCGTTGGACATCTACCTCTCGGGAGGACCGCCGCTTCAACGTGGTGGAGAAGACAGAGAGGGAACTGGGGAATCTTCTTCTTATCTTTGCGAATCCTTGTCTTTCCGATCCCATATTTGGTGATCTTTTTTAAATGTAATAATAATAATAATGAACAAGTGTTTTTTAATCAAGTATTTTATTATCTGTTAAGGGTTCCTTTTATTTTAGCTCTCTGTTATGTTTGTGCATCGCATGTTTTAATTTGCTATTGTTAGGTGCATGTGATTCTTGCAAGGATAAAGTGCCTTTGGTGCTTAGCCTCTTTTATGAAGCATTGCTTTACTTTTCAGTCTTAAAAATAGGGTTTCGTTCTAATTGGGGGAAATAGGTATGTCCATAAGCAAAATGGGCACGGATGAAAACCCGAAAGGGCTCCGTGAGTAAAAACAGCAGGGCTACCGGCGAGTGTTTGTGAAAACCCGAAAGGGCGCAACCTCGTTAAAAGACACTTATAGGGTCCTCTCGACCTTGTAAGGAGAAACCACCCGCGTGAGATCCTTACGACTCACAAAGGAGCAACACACTTAGGGATCCTCACGATTCCTAAGGAGAAATTACACTTGCGGGATCCTTATGACTCGTAAGGAGAACTCTCTTATGGGACCCTCACGGCTCATAAGATTTGAAAGTCTTAAGTTACAGAGACCTGAACCTGTTCTTAAGGAACCCCCACACTCTTCGATATTGCCCTACAAGCGGCTCAATACCGACCCTTGTATACAATCCACGGGCGTGAATAAATACCCCAGCAAAGTCCCACCCGTAACTAGGGATATGTCCATATGGTGAACAACCCTTGTAAGTCCTCTCGACTTATAAGGAGAAAACTCTCTTGTAAGATCCTTACGACTTATAAGAGAACATGCACTTAGGAATCCTCACGATTCCTAAGGAGAAAACACACCTACGAGATCCTCACGACTTGTAGGGAGAAATACCTTTGTGAGACCCTTACGGCTCATGAAGTCAAAAGCCTTAGTTGACAGGATTCTAACCCTGCTTACTAAGCCACCTTTGTTCAACATCGACAGAGGCAAATGATGATTCGCTCCTGGCAACATCCCAGTTGTAGCAGTGCTGATGCCGAAATCGGTGTCTAATCCCAAGCTTGCGGCGAAAAGACAGCAAGCCACACATGCATACGAAATAGCCAAAATGATGGGGAAACTTGCAACAAAATCAGCAAGTAAAAATGAATGCATGCAAAATAGCCGAAATGATTGGGTAACTTGCAATAAAAAGCAGCGAGTAAAAATAAAATAAATAGCTGAAATGATGGGGCACCACGAAAAATAGCCGAAATGATTGGGTAATCACGATTTTCGCGATATAAAAAGCTGAAAAGATAGAGCATCGTGGAAAGAAATAAAATAAAAAATATATATAATGAAATTTATGCCCTACAGGCGATATCATAGCAATCCCTGTATACGATCCAGGGGCACAAACAAAGAAGGAAACACACCTACCCTCCCCATGCTCCATCAGAAAACGGAGCCAAGTCTTGACGGCAAGTCATATAAAGCCTGAAAGACAATCGGAGATCATCCCACACCAGCGCGGAGTGGTCACCACCTCGACATTCATCTCAATACAACAGACGAGATGTCACGACAGCGTTCTTCCTCCAACAAGATTCGGACGTGACAAAGCAAACGAAGCGAAGGCCAAATTCCTAGCTTCAGGGTCTTAACGGCTAGTCATATAAAGCCTGAAAGACAATCGGAAATCATCTCGCACCAGTGCGGAGTAGTCACCACCTCGACGTTCGTCTCGACACAGCAGACGCAACATCACCAAAAGGAGCCACGGCAAAATCCCTAGTTCCAAATCTCGACGGTTCACCAACAACCTACAGACAACCGCGGCATTCATCTCGATACAACGGACGCAATGCCAGCAAACGAAGCAAAGGCTAAATTCCTAGCTTCAGGGTCTTAACGGCAAGTCATATAAATCCTGAAAGACTATCGGAGATCATCCCACACCAGCGCGGAGTGGTTATGACTCATCGGGGCTCTTTAAAATGAGCCTAACCTCAAGTAAAAAGAGGTATGGCAAAATTCCTAACGCTTGCTCTTCCGACGGTCAAACTGTCTAGGAAGATTGCTTGAAGATGTATTGTCCAGCCCCCGAAGGGATCAGAGACACGACAACCGCAAGGCTACTCGAACAGCAAGATTGTCTATCGAGGAATACATCAGCCAACGCGACAGTACAACGGACAAAACCCTATGTACCACAGACCCTAACGGACCTCTGTCGTAAAGAGCAGAGGTTAACTGTGACGTTAGGATATTCTTCCGAGAACTGCTCGATTCGTCTCGACTCATGAGGAAATTAGTGTCTTTGCGAGAACTTCTCGATTCGTCTCGACTTGTGAGATAAAGCCTTAGGCAGCGGGGATTAAAAAACCTGTTTCCTAAGCACTGGGACCCTGCGAGTCGATCCAAAATGGACTCTTGCATACTATTCATGGGTCACACTCTCCAAAGTCGAATCTCGAAAAGGAGGGAAACAACCGCTTACGGGTCCTCTCGACTCGTAAGAGGGAAAATTCTCTTATAAGATCCTTACGACTTATAAGAGAAAACGTACTTTGGAATCCTCATGATTCCTAAAGAGAAAATACACCTACGAGATCCTCTCGATCCGTAGGGAGAAAAGTCTTTGTGAGACCCTCACGGCTCATAAAGTTGAAAAGCCTTAGGCAGCATATCTGAACCTGCCTCCTAAGCCATCACTACCTCTTGAAGAAGCCAAGACAGGATGCTCGCTCTATCATCTATCGACCATGTTTACTAAGGTAACATGCTGATAATAAAAGAAAGAAGAAAGTGGAGAAATGACACAAGACATTATGAAGAATGTATATCTTTTATCCATAAATTCGATTGAGTACAAGATACATTGTGTTAAAGAATAAGAGAAACAAATACATTTTATTTACAATTACAAATGATACAAAATATTCATGGAGAAGGAAGCGTCTTCAACAAATCCGCAAGCTGCTCTCGCACTTCCTTCAACGCCTCCTCCTGAGCGGCTGCCACAGCCAACTCTGCTTCCACCTGGGCCCGCTGCTGCATGTAAGATGAAAGTTGTTCTTCGACGGCTCGCTGAGCTGCTTCGCAACCTTGGGAATCACGCTCAACGGCATCGAGCTTTTGCTTCAGTGTTAGCCCATCAGAAATACTTTGTAGAAGGCCCTCGAAGATAGCCTTCACCCGGGCAGCGTTCGCGTCGACCTCAGCACGCAGTCAAGCAGATTCGCTTGAGGTCTCTTGGCATTCCCTCCACCTTAAAGCCGCTTCTTGTTCCAGATGGCGGAAGTAAGAAGCGCTCTGCTCGATCCATGCCGCCCGTTGAGTACTCACGGCCAAAATCTCAGGAGCAGGACGCATAAGCTCCAGCTGATGCAGGCGGGCCAATTTCTCCCTACAGTGATTAACCCAAGACTCGACGACGCCTTTATTATGGAAATTTACAAGCGTCGCCAGCATCGGATTAACCTCCGCAGCGAAATCTGCGGCGGATGTAGGAGCTTCTGCGTCAAGCTCCTCGACGCATTCGCTCAGCATGCTCAAACTCATCGCAGCACCCTTTGAGGATGGACGCCTGGAGAACGGGCCTGCCGGCATCATGATGTGGGACTCGAAAGGAACCGGAACCAGAGCGACAGCTGCAGAACAAAACACAATCAAATGGCGATTCAAGGTATATAAGAAAGTCATCAATGATGGAGTTTACTATACCAGCTGCAGCAGGCAGTAGAGCCGGGAGGACCGGTGGCGCAACCGGTCTCTTATCTCCTCCTTCGATCTGTAGCACTGCAATCGGGGCAAGGAAGAATTAGACTCTTATCTACTCCTTCGATCTGTAGCACTGCAATCAGGGCAAGGAAGAATCAGAAACAAGTTCATTATTGGAAAAAGAAAGGGCATTAATTGAAAACTATACTCACCAGCGCCACTGGAGGAAGCAAGTTCCGACGAGAAGGAGAAGTGTGGGTGCAGCACCTGGTACAGGTGATCAAAAAGCACTCCTGCAAAGACGCAATAGTATAACGTCAGTACATAAATTATGCAGCCAAGATAAGACTGATGGGTCACAAATCCATACCTTCCAGCATTTGCGATGGTGCGAGAGAAGGCAGAGGAGTGGTCACCGTCAAGGCGGTAACTGGCGGCGCTGTTTCGAGCAGCGCGGCATCAACACTAGCCGCACCTGCGTTAAAACCAAGATAAACTTTTTTAGGAAAAATTGCAGAATAAAAAAGGAAGGGCGGTGACCCAAGAGTTACCTGAAAAGTCGTCGGCTAGAGCCCTAACGAGGGTGTTACTTGATGTAACGGCGGCGTCTTCCTCCTCCATTGAGACGGTCTCACCTCCCGTTGCCTCAACGCCCAACTCTACAGGAGCCATCATCACGCTCGCGACGCCAAAAGATGACAAAGAACCGTAAGCAGGGAGAGTGATGATCAGAGCGGCACCCGACTCTTGAGAAAGAGCGACCGTCTCGTCCTTAGCGATCATGCCCGTCTCACCCGCTAACCCCTCGGGCTCAGCGATCGCGACCATCTCATCCACCGCTGCCATAGGTTCATCGGTTGTAACCGCTCAATCCTCTACTGCCTCAGGCTCGGTCGTAGCAGCCGTCTCACCTACCGCCCCTTCGAGCTCGGCATCGGCAACCTTCTCGGGCATAGCAGGCGTGACTGTCTCGTCAGCCACTAGCTCGAGCCCGGCAACTACGGCTGCACCGCCTACCGTCGCCTTGGTTCGGCTGCTGCCTTCTCCACCATCCCCTCAGGCTCAACGGTCGCCGCCGCTCCTTCCATTGGACTTGGCCCTGCAGGATAAGATGTATAAGAACCGATGGTTTTACAACTTTTGCAACAAAGTCTCGAAAGACACATTACCTGAGGTGGATTGATCGTTGGCCTCCCGAGCTGCACGCGCCGCCTGTCTATGAGTAGTAGACAAGACGGCCGGGGGCTCCTCGGAAGGAGAAGCAACGGGAATAACGGCGCTTAGGCCCGCTCCCACGGCCAAAGCAGCGCTACGCTCCTTCGCTGCGCGCCTCAAACGCTTCCTCTCTTCCCGAGCCGTCACGACGGACCTTTTGGAAGCCTCCAACAAGGTGTCGTCGTCCGTGTTCAGAGTTGCCTCTAGAGCCTTCAAGGCATCCATCATCGGCTTTTTGAGTCGGATCTTTTGCGGCAATTCCGAAGAGACCGGAACATCGGTAGCTGGCCCGGGGAGAATCCCCGCATCGGCTTGCGCAATAGATCCCGCGGCCTCTGCAAAGAGACAAAGAAAAGGTTAGATTGGCCATAAGAAAAGAGAATAAAGACTCAATGAGCCGAGACGTACCAACGCCCGATAGAGCGCGTTTCCTTTCTTCCTCCTGGAAGGTTTTCAGGGAAGCAGCGATGGCTTCTTTGGTAGAGATGTCTGTTTAAAAAGAAAAGCATTAGTCAAAAACAATAATAAAAGTACGATGAAATGACAAAGAACGCAACTAGTGATTACCTGATTGCGCGAGTTTAGCCAACCACGCTTCAAGCCTTGCTGATCGCTCAGAAGCCGCGATGGCGGCCGCCAGATCGGTGTCTTCTGGCTCCACGAAGAAACCCTCGTTGCTTCCGTACTCACTTAGGCCTTCGGTAAGAGGGGCTTGAGGCTCTAAGCCGAGCACAACATCAAGAGAAAGAACGGACTTCTTCTTCCTCTTCTGCGCGCGAACCCCGGTCACTGCCAAAATCAGCTTGCGCTTCGCGGGCACCTTAAGACGGCGGGTCCCGATGTCCGAGCCTACGCCGAACTCCGGTGAAACCACATTCACCGTCTCCACCGGAACACGGGGTGCTGGGGGCACGTCCACGGTATCACGAGGCAATCCGCGCGGAGGGCTCAGCATGCGCGGTGGCTCAGCTCCAGCATCTCTCAGCGGAGGAACGATAGGGATCCTTGGCCTCAGGGGAGCTTTGCGGTCACTGCCAGGGGGCACACCCTTGCGGTCAACCAACAACCGCTTCTCTTTCCGGATGACGGCACCCATCGCGTGCGCGTACCAAGCCACGTACACGTTGAGGGCCCGTAGGACGCAGCTCGGCTCGCTGATAAAGAAGTGGGAGCCCGTGTTCAATCGCATAAAGTGGTGCAGCACGCTCTGTATCCCCTCCCTGGTGGCCGCAGGCTCTTCCAAAAACGCCTCCAGTGGGACCCCCTGGTTATAGCTTGATTGTTGGGCAAACCGATAGGGGTTGTACCTCATGAAGAGCGCCATATCGTTTTGCCTGAACACCAGGAAGCCCGGCCGGATGGAGTATAAGTGAAGAATCTCCCGGGCTTTCAATACGGAGGCCCCGTCCTTGAAACTATCACGCAGCGCCAACACCGTATTGGAGGTATCCGGGCCGATGGTCATCACCTTTTCCTAGAAAGAAATGCCCGCTCCGACCATGCGCGGACGAAGAAGCAACCCCCTAGCCTCCCGCGGAGACCGATTCACAATAGAGGCGCCAACCAGTCGCATAACTCTTGGGAGTTTGCACTTCTTGTAAAACGAGGGGCTCTTATGAATGCCAAATACCCTAAGCACATGCACTTCCATCCACGAAGTGAAGTAGTGCATCGGGAAATTGGCGGGTTGCATCCCAGGTTCATTTGCGTCCGCCGCCACGCTGAGTCCATGGTACAGGTGGGCCAATCCGGCGATTCCGATCGATAATTGTATGCCAGCCACCATCCGATGCGCTGGGTAGAAGATAGACGGCCTCATGTAACGCGGGTGCATGGGGAGCACAAACCAGTATATCCATAACCCCAGAAACCCGAGGAAGAAGGTCTCCTCGTCGATGCCCGGGGCGGCAATTTCCGATAAGGTCATGATTGCGGCGTCAGGAAGGTAAAAACCCTTTTGGTCATCCTCCAATGCTGGTCGACGATCTAAACCGAAGCCGAAGGGGTCGTCGAGCTTGGCGAACTTTTCACTCTGCTGCGATAGAATCTCCGGTCGAAGAAAGCGGGCGATGAAATCTGCAAAACTGACTCCCCGGCCTCCCTATTCCAAATAGAGACTTTCATACAATTTCAGCACCCTCACCAGACTCGGAAACTGGTGCTGAATAGCATTCTCCGGAGTTAGGCCCATTACCAGCGGCTTGGTGGCGAAGACATATTCGTCAGGAGGAAGTAACTCTTCATAATGCTCCACCCTCAGTGGCAAACCCGAAATCTCAGCAAACTCTTCCAGGGGGATGGAGATTTCCCTGTCCGACAAAAGAAAGGTATGGGTGGGGATGTTCCATTGTTCTATGAATGCCTTAACCCACTACGTCGGAGGAGCAGGGTACTCGAACAGTGAGGCATAGACCACAGGGTACAGACCAATCTTCATCAGATGCGTCTTCTTCGCTGACAGGATATACCTAGCCCACTGCAGATACCCGGCCGATTGTCGAGGGGTCAACCCGATGTTATAAGGTTGTCCCCAAGGGCGGGCCTCACCCTGGCATATACGCCGCCCCAAAATGTCCATGGCTGGCAGCGGCTGCATGGGGATGGCAGCAAGCGAAGGCTGGAGAAGATCCTCCGAGTTCCAATTTACGACCTCCACAGTATAGTTCACCGGGGGTGCATCCGCATATGGGATCGACGAGATTGGCTCTGACGGCGTCGCACAGGAGAAGCTTCGGCGACCTTTGATGATTTCACTATACCATCTACCCCACAGATGAAGGTTCTTATGCTCCGGGTCATGATCCTTAATGAGAGCGAGAACCTCCCGGTCCACCGGCGCCTTAGGGAATCCTCCCTCTGAGCGGAAGAATGGGAACGAAAGATCAGCAGACATGTTGCCTGTAAGAGAAAGCGAAGTTCCATTATCAGTATCATCATTTAATTTTAAAAGCCTGACAATTGATACTTTAAAATTTGTACCGCACTGCAATGCAGTGGAGAGGGGACCAAAGGGGGACCCACAAAATCCAGATGACAATGCATTAGTTAATAAGACAGTCTCATCATTGGATGAGACTGTCAATTAAAGAGGAGATCCTCAAAAGAATATTCTCATTAAATGAGAAATCCCTTGAGACAAGGAGAAAATCTCCCTTTTCAGAGCAAAGCTCTGTCACAGAGTGACACTTGTCAAGCTCTGGTTACAAGGGAATAAAATTCCTTAAAAGAGCCTAGCTCTGTAATAATGATGGAAAAATCCATCAAAGAAAAAAATTAATTTTTAAAAAAATTAAAGTTTGGAATCTTAAAGATCCATGAAAAACTCTTAAGAGATTCATCATCTTTAGATCAAAAGATCTATGTTTTGTCAAAGAGCAAAGCTTTGTTCATGGGTTAAGAAACCCTGAAACAAATTCTTGAGAGCAAAACTCTGTTTGTGAAACCCCAAAGGGATTTTCTTTAGATCAAAAGATCTATGAGAGCAAGGCTCTATTAATTAAAATTAATTTAATTAAGTTAAGTTAATCTTTACCTAAGATGTTTCTAGAGTTCTAACTCTGAAAATGAGAGCAAGGCTCTGAGGTTCTTGAAAACAAGAGCAAGGCTCTGAAAATAAAATTCTTGAAGATGATAATCATCTGTTGAGGACCAAGGGTCCTATTTATAGGTGCTTAAGCGCCCCTTCAACTCCTGAGTTGATCCAACAGATCAGATCTTGCCACCGCTGCACTCACGTGTGCGCCACGTGAGCGCAACGGTGGGGGGGCATTTGTTTCCCCCAATCAGAACAAAGTTTAGTTTGAATTTCAAATTCAAAAGGTGAAGCAACGCTTCAGATCCCTTGCGCTGCGCGTAGAGCGCCACGTGTCAAAAGCAGACACGCCAGCGCAAGGGGCGCTGCGCCCAAGGCAGCGCACCCCAATCAGAGCAAGGCTCTGTTTTAAAATTTAAATTTTAAAAACAAAGGAAGCAACGCTTCAGATGACTTGCGCTCTGCGCTGCGCGACACGTGTCAGTGCAGTTGCGCTGCGCGACACGTGTCAGCGCAGTTGTGCTGCGCTCTGCGCTGCGTGACACGTGTCAAGCGCAGGTGCGCTTGCGCCAACTGTGCCAGCATTTAAACAATAAAATTTTGGATAGATCTTTCCAATCTTGTTAAAAACAAGAAGATTACCTTCTGTAAAACAGAAGCCCTAGGATCAAAGATCCAATGGTGGGGAAATATCCCCAAATCAATTAGAGAAAAATCTCTTTAACTGATTTAATAAATCAATTGGCCCTATATAAAGGCCCCTAGACTCCAAGTCTCAGATATACAGAACTCCTCTAAAAACTTTGAGAAGAACTCGAAGAGAAAAAGGTAAACCTCTAAAAAAGAAGAATTTCTTCTAAAAAGATCAAAAATCTAAGAACAAGATCAAGATCTTCAATAAAAAAAAATATAAAAAGAAGTAATTTACTTCTTTATCAGATCTTTTGATCTATATAAAGGCATTGCCTTTTGATGAACCAACGGTTCTTGAATCTTGAGGTAGAACCTCTAAAAAGATTCTTTTCTTTGATCTGAATTTGATCAAGATGCGCTCTGCGCTATTGAACAGTGCCTTGCACTATTGATTTGCGCTATTGCACTCCTTGGACTGGCGCAAGTTACTAGAGAGCGCCACGTGTCAATCTGCGCCTTGCGCTCCTAAAAACAGAGCACTGCGCTTTTGGGTTGGCGCACTGCACCAGAGCGCGCCACGTGTCAGCAGCGCATTGGCGCAGCGCACTGCGCTAACAGACTTGCGCTCACCAGAGCATGACACGTGTCACCTCCACATGCGCCGGCGCCTTGCGCTCATTAATTGGCACAAAGCGCTTGACAAGCCACGTGGCGCACTGTCAGAACATTAAATGCTATGCATTATTGAAAAGGGCAAAGCCCAATTAAAGGTCTGATAGACCCAAGATAAATGCTGTGCATTATAATTAAAGAGCCCAATGCTATGCATTAATAAAAGGGCTGAGCCCCAAATAAAGGCTCAAATAGCCAAAACAACAAAATGTTCAACTCATATCAACCGAGCCCATATGCTCACAAACCTCCAAACAGATTTTAGTCCCAAATTGGACTGTAGATCTCCCAACCAACATTGGTTCAAGGGTATATCTCTGAACTCCTCTGATATTTGTCGTTGTAATCCTTCAACGTCTTCAGAGAGGTGACGGGTCCCGACGGCCATACATCCCATGGACCACCATGTCCTTAAACTTGCAATGAACCATTATGTCCCTAAACTAGAACCATAGAGCCCCCAAATGCTCTTTTGCTGGATCTAAACGATCCTGTTAAGTTGATCTTAGTCTGGAAATTTGACTAACGTATCCTTAACAAACGTTTAAGTTGATCTTAGCCTCAAATATGGCTAACGTATCATTAAACCAAAACCCCAAACCCAAATCTAAGAAAATACGGATTTGGACTAATCCACGTCCTACGGACGACGACATAAATTAGTCTCCGTATACAATCCACGGGCAACCACAAATAAAACAAACACCCACGACACGAAGTGAACATCTGGAGAAGGAGAAAGTTGTTACCGCGACGCGGTAGCGTAATTAACTGCAGGGGCTTGCGCCTGCAGGGAAGAGCGTCCCCACAATCAAAAACCCCTCAGACGAGGGGGAATCTGACGAAGTCTGCTACATCGGCCGCATCCGTCTAAACCTCCGATACATGGTGCCATAAATCAACTTGGCATCTTCGGAGAGGTGGACGGATAAAACCAAATAGCATCTGCCCCGAACTTCAGGCAAGACGTCTCTGTCGCGCCGTCCTTCGGAGGGGAACAGCCCCGAGCGGATTAACTCCTCGATGTAGTCTCGGAGCTATTCACAGTTCTCGGTGGAGTGGCCCTGCGACCTGTGGAAAGCGTAGTAGGGGCCCTGGGTACGCTTTGCTGCCTTATTCGAGACTTGGGGGAGTTTGAAGAACCTCTCGCCCTTATCCTCCTCCAGCAGTACCATCTGGGAGCATTGAACGGGGTGTACTTCTGAAACTTCAGGAATAGGGTTTTGGCTGCTCAATCTTCTTTTTCTCCTCCCAGGCCCTTTTCTTCTGATCAGGTTGCTCTGTCTGGGGCAGGTTAGCATTTACCTCGGACTCAAGCTGGATCTCACATTCGGTCCAGGCCTTTACCTCGGCCATGGTCTTAGGTTGCGCTAATGCAAAGGAGCGTAACCACTCCTTGTGCCTAAGACCCGACCTGAGGGCTGTAATGACCGTCTCGTCCCGGTGCTCTAGGACCTCGAGGAGGGCGTTGTATAAGCGGGAGACGTATCCTATGAAGGATTCTTTGTCCCCGCTCTTTATGGTGAAGAGATGATCAACGGTCCACTTCTGCCGTCTGTTCCCGAAAAAATGGTCGAGGAATTGGGTGGCCAGCTCATCAAAGGTCGAGATTGAGCGTGGGATGAGTCCCCGGAACCAGTCTCGTCCAGAGCGGATGAGAGTGGCGGGGAAGTCACGGCATTGCGCGGCGTCGGAGTTGTCCTGGAAACTCATCCCGGCAGTGAACACGTCCAAATGGTGTTTCGGGTCAGACTTCCCGTCGAAGAGGGAGACTTTTGGAGGCTTGTTCCGGGAGGAGACGTGGACAGCGAGTAGCTCTATGGTGAAAGGCTGAGCGAGGAGTCGGCGGCATATTTAGACCCGTCGCTTGAAAGACGATTTTCCCGATGCATGCCTTCGATCTTCTTTTCGAGGGCGTCGAGTCGGCCGTGGTATTCCGACGATTCAGCATACTTTAATTTATGGCCTTTGCTGCTGGCGACCTGTGCCTGGCTACGACCCCGGTTTCGTTCGATGAGGTTCCTTAGGTCCCCTGACGAGATTGTCTTCGAGCTACCGTGGTGAGTCCCGTCCGTGCGACCCCGTCGAGAGAAGGGTGCCAGTCATGCCTGGGTGCAGACGAGCTGACCGACACCTCATCGGGAGATACAGGAGCACAATGGGGCTCAGGGCAGGGTGCTCTGGCTAGAGACCTCGTTGTTGAGCTGTGTGGTGCCCAGCAGGCCATTGAATTGGTTAGCCTGGGGGATCTGCGCCCGCCGGAGACAGCGAGGCGGTGATCGGTCGTGCCGATGTGGGCAGCGTCTTCTCTCCCTCTGTAGTGGTCCCGGTCCCGAGGTGGAGGAGCAGTGACCTGGGGAGTTTGCCCGACCGTTTGGACATAGATGAGCGCATCCACGACGGACGCGAGTCGATCTACCCGAGCAGATAGGTCGTGAATGACGTTCGGGGGAGGAGAGGATCCATCCGCGCCTCCATTGTGGGGAAGGCGGCGGCTAGTGCTTGGATCGTCGCGGTGATCGCTCGCTATGAAATTAAGATCGGAAGGTGAACTTTCGTTGAGTGGAACTAGCGTTCCCGTGGACGGCGCCAACTGATGGATCTGTCACGCCCCACTCCCAATACAGAGAGTATTGTCCACTCTGGCCAAAGCCGCACGGTTTTGTCCTTCGGGGCGAACCGGACCCGACCAGGGGCCACTTCCCAGGAGGACACCCATCCCAGAACTTCCCTGGCTCAAGCACGCTTAACTACGGAGTTCTTAAGCTCCTATAGTGCATGTTCACTTAAAAGACGCATCTATATTGAAGAGTGGTATCATTCCATTTATAGTATAGATCTGTCCCCTTTCAGAATGTATTCCGAAGATTCCCCGTTGTTCTACAGTGGGTCCCACGGACTCAAGAGGTGGACCCCACGGATTCAAGAGGTGGCCCCCGCCCACTTAACATGACACTTGGCGTTGCACTTTGTTCCGTATAGCACTTTGCTCCGTGAGCAAGAACCGGGTTCCGACATTCTCCTCACCTTTGAACAATGGTTCATCCTCGAACCACAGACCTACTATTGAGGAACCAGCTCTGATACCATTCTGTCATACCCCACTCCCAATACAGAGAGTATTGTCCGCTCTGGACAAAGCGGCACGATTTTGTCCTTCGGGGCGAACCGGGCCCGACCAGAGGCCACTTCCCAGGAGGTCACCCATCCCAGAACTTCCCTGGCTCGAGCACGCTTAACTACGGAGTTCTCAAGCTCCTATAGTACCGGTTCACTTAAAAGACGCCTCTGTATTGAAGAGTGGTATCATTCCATTTATAGTATAGATCTGTCTCCTTTCGGAATGTATTCCGAAGATTCCCCATTGTTTTATAGTGGGTCCCATGGACTCAAGAGGTGGCCCCCGTGGATTCAAGAGGTGGCCCCCACCCACTTAACATGACACTTGGTGTGGCACTTTGTTCCGTGTGGCACTTTGCTCCGTGAGCAAGAACCGGGTCCGGACATTTATAGTCCGAGTGTCTTGGAGCGGTTGTTCCTCAGGAGAATCTACCTAGGAGCGGGAGGAAGATATCCGTGCATGTTTTCCACATCTCTTTGTTTAGTATTTTATTTCATTGTATCCTTGTTAAATTTCGAGAACGAAATTTTTGTAAGGGGGGTATGATGTAAATCACCGTTTCCTTTAATAAAATCTTCCTATAGTTTCCTAGTTCCCCGAGTGCTATCATATTTTTCTCGTATTTTTTTGTGTGAAGATTAGTTGCTAGATTTATCATATTTAAATCCTTCTAAACCCTTCAAAGTCAAAATCCAAAACAACACACACACACACACACACACACTGAAACCTCCTCAGCCCAGCCCAAGAAAATTACACCAAAGAATTAAATACCAAGCCGACCCAGCCATTTTCCCTTTCCTAAGCCCATTCCCACGCCCACACCTAACAAACCCGACCCGACCCGCTTCATAACCCTTTCTTCCTCCCCACGGAAATATTTCCCGCTCGTTTTTCCTTCAGCTCCCACGTCGCGCGCCCACGTCGCCTCGCCGCCCCACGTCCCCGCGTTCGCCGACCACGACCGCGCACCCCCTCGAGCTCCTCAACCTCTCCTCGTCTCAACCTCCTCTCTTCCTCCTCACTCTCGATCTCTCAAACTTCTCTCCTCACTCAAAAAAAAAAACAGAAAACTCCTACGTCGCCGATGATGACTACGACCTCCACTGTTCCTCCCTCGTTTCTCTTCTACCAACACCACTACCACTACAGTCTTCTCCTCCGTCAACTGAGCTCCTTCTACTCACAATTTCCAGCCTCCGCGGAGCCCCCTGCATACCCACCTCGGCCACCACCTGCACCCCGACGCCGACGATTCCCCACCACCTCATCGACCCTCAACATCCTCATCATCACCATTACCACCAAACACGAGCCCCTACTACCTGCTCCCTCTCTCTCTAAAACCACCAAGCTCCGAATCCTACACGCGACCACTATGACCATCACCGGAACGACCACCGCCGACCATCACCGACCCCAACACGCCCCAAGAGATCCACAGCACCACACGCCGCCTCCAGCGATCGCGAGCCATCCCCGGGCAACTCCGACGACGAACCCGAACGCGAGCCGAGGCCGTGAATCTAAACCGTACCGTTCGTCGCGTGTTCGTGCCGTTGCCGCTGCCGTGCGTCGCCAAAGCGTCTCCAGGTAAGTACCCTACTTGCTACATGCTAGTTATTGTAGGGTTCCTAGGCACACTAATGAGGTCTCACAAGTGATCAAACATGCCCAATTCAAAAAATTTCATGTGCCTACAAACCCTAATACGGATCGTTAACTAGATTTATAGGCGATGCAAGAAAGTAAACGGATTTATCGCTAAAGGAAAGTGACTACAACCTTTGTAGATCTGGTTCTCCACCTCCATAGCTCCACTTTGACGTCCCTCCGATGTAGCAATCGGAATCCTAGACTCTTGCGGTGGTTTCATCGGAGAAAAGAACGGGCTAGGTCGCCGACTTCGATGCCGAAGATGATCTACGTCGAGGCAACTCAAGATCAAACTCCAACTTCACCAAGTCATGAAACTTGTGAAGAAAACACCCTATACTACTTGGCAAGTGGTAGAGGATGAAGAAATAGGAAGTGGGTTCACTTTAGAATTGGATTTCTCACTCTTTTTCTCAAGTTGCCATTGATGGAGGCAAGGTTTCTTCTTGTTGATGATGAAGAAGAAGAAGAAGAAGAAGAATATGATAAGTCTTATAAAATAGGAAATAATATGATACTTATCATAATGGCAACCATAGTTAGGTGTAGAGAATAAACCATGGTTAGGTTGAATGGTTAGGTTTAGGGCTAAGAGACAAAATGGTCAAAGCTTCAAAGCTTCATGAACTTTCAAGAAAGAAACAAACTAAGCCACCATTTCATTCTTGCCCCAAAAAATAATTAATGAATAAATAAATAAATAAATAAACAAAACCCTAACCATTAACATAACCATGGTTTAAACTAAACATACACCCAAACATTCATGTATTATCAAACATGATACAATCTTGTGCACAAAAATATATCACATATACAATGTGCATTTTAAGTGAGAAAATCCATTTAAAGTGAACCAATACTAGTTAATGCAAAGTAATATATCAAATATATAATTATACATTAAATCATTAAATCAACACTTGATTTAACGATCCGGTCATATCGCATATAACCGACTAATATCCAATGTATCGGCCTATCGAATCAATCCTTGATTCGATAACTAGGTTATATCGCATACAACCAATCGATACATTCATCGCGAGAATAGAATACGGTATCACATACACGCATTATTCTCGGTCCCGCAAATATCTCATATGCGCTCCTATTTCGTTTCGCTTGAGCCAGGAAACCTCTGTGTAGGACTCTAAAAACTCGTCAATACGCCGGCAGCAGGTGATGATCATATCAAACACCTACAAACCGCAAGCGGTCTGCTAAACGTAACGGCCACCCGGGTATTGAGCGATCAGAAGATCGACGAGCAAGCCCGTTCACACTCCTGTGAATCCAACCAGTAACACTTACCGTACAGCCCGGTCTGTTCGTCTGATATGTCGCATATCTCGCCTAGGGGTGGTAAACGTTAAACCCCAGTAGCTTGATAAGTCATGCCGACGTGAGGTCTATAACAATCGTGAAACTACTGATAACTCTTACCAGTATATCACTGCAACCCTGGCCAGGGATTTCCTGTTATGGCCAGTCGGGCATAGTGCAATATCAACCCCCAATACCGGGAGAGACGAATCCCCTCCTATCGCTCATTGCCTCCATGTGAATCGGGACTGTACCCAAAAACTACCTGTTTGCACGACTCAGTAGAGCCGTGGTAGGGTGGAAATCAAAGCACAGTGGGAGACACACAAGACTTTATGACGATCTCGGCTCAACAGACTAAGCTGTACCAGTGTCACCAGAGAACTGCCATCTGACGTGAGGTATAATACCATCTGGGAGTTCTCGGCGAGTCCGTTCAGTGTACCCAGTCTCCACTGAGCACCCGCATACCATCTCTGATGTCAAACACCAATGGATATGGGATCATCCATCGCCCATCACATGGGTCGAGAAGATATGCGCTATTCTACTCTGGAATATCGATGCCCCGTCTCGATATTCCCACGACTAGGAACATCGAAGGATGTACTCATGGACTACCCAGGCCCCACTAGTATGATCTACATCATAGTCCTGGAAGTCGAGTACACATCCTAAGGGCTTTATCAACATGTAATCAGAGAGACAGAAAGTATACATGTTAAGATAAAGAGCAACCAGATAGCGTACTATCATGTCGAGCAAGAAAGTCCTACCTATATATGTCCCAGCATCCACTACAATATACATCCAATGTACAGTAATGGCCTCTAGGGCATACATATAACTAAAAATCTCCCACTTGCACTAGGGCCATCTGTTGCAGTAGTTGTAGTATCTAATACTCAACTATCCCCTAAAAGTCTCTCTTTGGGAAAAAGCCTTCGTGAGTGGATCTGCCGTATTGTCCTCTGAGTCTACTATCCTAACCTCGATCACCCTGTAGATCAACTATCTCCATGATCAGGTGATGCTGCCTCAGAATATGTCTGGGTCACTGATGGGACCAGGGTTCCAGGGCCAAAGCCACACTTCCATTGTCATACAATGGCAGGAACCTAGTTCATCTTATGAACCAATATACACCCAAACTGCCTCTTTGGTAGTATCTTAAATAGCGATGTTACCAGCCTTTATCGTCTAGTTTGCCACGGTATCTAGCTTGGAACTCTTCCAACATACTGTCCCTTTACTGAGGGTAAAGACGATGCCTGCGAATGACATTCAGTCGTCTTTATCACCCTGGAACCTTTCCAGTGATTCTCCCCAGGATCAACTGATACTATCTCACTATAGCTAATGAGAATCCTAACATCCATTTAGATCTATCTCATAAATCCAAAACCCAGGATTTAGGAGGTATCACTTTGATCCTATTGGAGAATCCTTGTGATAAGAGAAGATCGACCGATCATAGTATAGGAAACTCTTTTCCTATCAAGAGTATGTTGTCCATGTACAATACGAGGATGACTACCTTACTCTCTACTACCGTTTTGTATATACAAGGTTCATCTACTATTTTTGATGAAGTCAAACACTTTGACTATCACATCAAAACAGACGTTCCAACTCCGCGATGCTTGCTTTATTCTGTAAAGCAACTTGCACACGTTTTCGCTGCTCCCACTGTTTACGAAGCCCTCTGGCTGTGTTCTTATAGATGTTCTCTTCTAAATCATTATTTAGAGAAGTAGTCATGGCACCCAACCACCAGATATCGTAGTCATGGTATGTAGCAATGGCAAGTAGGATCTGGATGGACTTAAGCATAGTCCCTAGAAAAGGTTTCATCATTATCCACACCTGGTTGATGACTAAAACCTTTAACAAGTCTAGCTTTGAAAGTCTCAACTTTTTCCATCTACACCAAGTAATCTTCTCAAGATATACTTGGTCCTGATGGGGATTTAACCCTTCAGATATAGCCAACAAAGTCCATACTTTGCTGGTGTACATGGATTCCATCTCAGATCGCTAAGCAACCAGTCATTCTTACAGAGTCCCTACTCTCGATGACCTGCTCGAATCTAGTTGGGTCATCATCTCATGACGCAATCCTCACTCCCACTGTCATCGAGAAACCGAAGTATCTCTTAAGCGGATGAGGAACCCTGCTAGTTCGGCGGAGAGGCTGAGGTTCGTTGGGGACTATTGAATCCTTTGGTTCTGTCAAATCATCAGCTGCAGTTTTGTATAGCTGGAATCTTTCCAGTTCTACAGAAGTGACCTTGCCTCGATCTTGTCCGGATTTTGCTTTAGACATAGGCCGGACAACCCCAAATCTTAACTAACTCAAGAGATAGGCTCTTCCCATACCATATCTCATATGGAGTGGTTGGCAGTGATCTGATTCGAACCTAATTCAATAGGTATGCAGCTTCTCAAGTGCACAACCCCAAAAGGGAATAGGTAACTCAGTAGTACTCATCATAGAGCACACCATATCTAATATGGTGCGATTGCTCCGCCCTGATACACCGATGTGCTATGGTGTATTCAGAGGAGTAATACTGTAAGAGAATCTCATTTTCTTTTAGAATAGTCCAAGAATTCCGTGCACAAGTATTCTCCTCCCTGATCTTATCACAGAACATAATACTTATACCCGGTTTTGGTTCTCTACTTCTAACTTATATTCTGTGAATATCTCAAAAGCTTCGGACCTATGTTTCAACAGGAACATATGTATGAATCTTAAGAGATTATCAGAGAACGTAATGAAGTATAAAGAACCAGTCTTGGCATGTGTAGACAGGGGAGTTTACATACATCATCATATATTAGTCCCAAGAGTTTACTAACTCTTTCTCTATTTCCAAAAAACAGAGCTATGGTCATCTTATCTTTGTGACATGACTGGCAAGTTTCACAAGATGTAAATTCAAACTGATTTAAATATGCATCTAAAATGTAACTTCAGCTAGTCGGGTCGCATTGATGTGACCTAGTCTACAATGCCTCAAGAAGGATCCGTTCATTTCTGAACTCTTCCTCTTGTGTGTGTTCTGTATACTAAGAACTGTAGTTTGATTTAGAACGTCAATACTTTTAGATAACGTGCCTGAACCGATCAACTTTTGATATAGGAAATGTTCAAAACATTATCCATCAATACAAAATTTTATCATTTCTTTACTAATAAAGAGACTGATATGATTTTGTATATCAGGTTCGGTATCTAATAGCATTTGTTCAGAATCAATGTATTGGTAATACAGGGTGACAGTGACCAACAGACTTGGCTGCAACACTTGCCCCGTTTTCTGTCTCATGAAACTTATCACCCGTTCTCTGTTTTTCTACCTTTTTGTAGCCCTATGTAACAGATTACATATCTGGGATCCTAATCCGGTATCAAATACCCAGGATGCAGAGGATACTGAGAAACGGTTCTTTGTAATGAACACACCCGAAGGAGATGCATCATATGCACTTTCTTCGTTTGGGCGGCATAGGAATTCTGGTATTCCCCTATTTCCTGCTCTGCCTTATAACAATTATAAGTTAGAGCGGGACCAACGTTCCCCAGCTCAGTATAACAAGCGGGTTCGGTCAATACATCCATATTATTATCTTGATTAAGGCGTGATATGGTCGCTACCTAGAGAGAGAGAAGAAAACACTCTGCGTGCGCTCTTGCAAGATTAGATTGGTTATATATTTTATCTAATCAGGATGGCTCCCACTGTTTTTATCAAATCTTCCTTCAAACCTTAAAAGGAAAGACTAGCCGGGATTAATTACACTCTACAAGTTCGCCAATTTTTCAGCCAGGCCAGTGTCGGTACTTTGAGGGAGGTTCCCCGTGCTTTCGCACGGACCTAATTACAGTAAACCTCGTTTTCCCAGAGGCGTAACCCCGTTGACACCTTTCTAGACACCTACTTGATCGGCTAATTGTAAAGTGCAAAACTCTTCCAGGAGTAACAATTACTCGCAGTGGGTATCGGGATCCAACTATCACATAGAAGGTATGCAATCTCATTGCAAATTTCAACACTTGAAACTCCCGATAATGGTTTTTACCCCTAGCACCTATGATCTTGGCTAAGGTCAACAAATCATAGGTACTAGTCAAGTTCTACCCGTCATTTCGTGATTAATTAGACCCACCCACATGACCCTTGGCTAAGGTCAACAAAGCCACATGACTGTCCTAACTAATCGCATCATATGCTGTGTAGGAAGACATCACTTAGCTACCGCACACTACGCCTCGGCTATGGTCGACAAACGTAGCACGAATACTAAGTACTCTACTTCCTAAAATGACAGAGGGTTGCGAATGGTTTTTAAGAAAACCTTTAACACTTTGAACTTGATCTCGTTGCGGAATCAAATGGTTTTTAAATGGAATGTTTTTGAGGCTTTTCTAATTTTGCTAAAGGGGTCACTCCCGGTGAAGGGATCGTCGGCCCTTTCCTCGTCGAATGAGGTGCGGGATATATCATATATATCACTGTGCAAAGCAGAAACTATAGAAGCAATCAAAAAACAAACCGAGGGTTGTAGCATCTGCCAGTTATTGCTAAAGGAGTCACTCCCGGTGAAGGGATCTCGGTCCTTTCCTCATCGAATAAGGTGCAGGATGTTCTATAATGAACACCGCGATGCAAAGCAAGAACTGTAGCTACCTGTTTTATTTTTGAAATTCGATTCCACAACATCAATTATGTTTATTTTCTTTCATTAATCTCATTAATGAATATCCCATCATTTAAGTCCACCTAAATATCACAGATAAATATAACGTACGCTTATGCCATCCGTATTCGCCTCGATGTCCCGTCTGCACTGTTAGGTTAGGTAACTAACGTCAGAACGAGACAGGGCTAGCGCGGGTGTAAAACATAAGCAACGTCTATATAATATATCATATATACTATATAATATATCTATCTGAACAAATCACATGATCACATCACAGATAACGCAGCAGAAAATATCATATGAAATATTGGATATACTAGGACGTCCGTGTTTTCAATACGAGCCAGTATAAAACACGGATTCCACGGTCGCGATGAATAGCCAAACCCACACCCTAGACCCCTACGAGAGCGGCAAGCAACCCTACCAATTCTAGGGTTAGGAGACCCGGACTTGACTCCTCGAGTTGGTCTCCCACTGGACCCCAGAACCCGGTTACTTGTGCTCCCCTTCTTGGGTCTATCCTAATGCGGAAAAGTAAATAATATACAAATGGTGACATCTTCCGCAACCTGGAAGTGCCCTAATAAAAGAATATTACATACAAGTTCTTACATGAATGAAAAAGGAAAAACACTCATCTCACATAAAAAAAACCCGGCTATTCAAACACGACGATCCAATATAACATACCCAGCAACACATAACATCACATGTCATCAACGTAAGTAAATATGTGCATCCCAATTGTCGTTGACATATAGCAACGAAACCGGCGATATCATATATTACACTTACGGTCACAGAAAAGAAAATGTAAAACTACAACAGTTGGAATCCGCAACCTCTTTAGACATCGCATGCCTAATCAAATGAAATACTTAGACATCGCATGCCTAACAATTATAAACCCCACATTTTAGTCTCATTATCGAAAACACTTTTCAATATCAAGTCGGGCAATTCAACAAGATTCCCGACATCCCGATCGAATGCTCGTCGCAAACTTTAGTAGGCGGCCGCACCCCCGACGCTGTCGACGAAGTGCACCAAGGCGGAACACCGCTGCCGCGAGCACCCGAACGGGTGCTTTCGGCGACGGGGTTCTCCTACAGTCACTTGGTCGGGGCTATGGGGTGAGGCTGTCTATTAAGTTTACCCGGCGAGTATCCGCGTACGCTACGTGATTGCGACGGACTTTTGATCGCATCAAAATTCCGTGGCAACCGATCAAGTGAGACTAAAGTGCTATGTTTATAACATTCATTCAGTTATCTTATGACTACTTGTGAATTCCAAATGCTGTATCACATTCCGGATAAATAGAAAAATGTTAAACTTTCCGATCGAACAATCGAACACCCAAGTTTTCCCGATACAGCTCAACACATGAAATAAGTCTAAAAGCATTCAGTTCATGCCTCAGTACCAACGGTCCAGCCGTAGAAGGGCAAGCCAACGCCTCACATGTGGCACGCCGTACTGCCCCAAACCCGAAGGTTCAAAGGGCAGTTCAAGACGGTCACATAATCGAGTTAAGGTTTGTTGTCTTCTAGAGGGACCATCGCGTTACTTGCACTACTTAGAACGTGATTAAACTACAGAAATATCCAACAATTGGAAATTTCCCGACAGGGGAAAAAGTGGGTATTTATATCCGGCCGAACTTTTTAACATATTCTAAAATTACCCGGAAAAACACACAGACAAAATTAGACAATCCGATCGAAACACCGAGTCCCCAATACAACCCAGAAAACTCAACTCTTGAGTTCAGATTAAAAATTCCCAGGAAAACCAGCACTGCAAAATAGGAATTACTGTGCAAAATTCAATGCAAGAGGAGACTAAACGGACGCGGAACCGCCGCATTAGCCATGCTAATGCCGCGGTTCCACCGCGCTTTGATGGACTAAGGAGTACGGGCTTCTCAGTAATTCTTAGATTCTCCTGCTGGTTTTTCTGCATATTTTTAATTCTCAAAAATCCCCGATTTCAAAAAATGTACAGAGAGCATTTTTGAGTTAGGGTTTCGGTTCGATCAGACTTCTAACTCCGTCAACGCATCGCCTAAGGCTCTAGCTAGGCTCTGATACCACTGTAGGGTTCCTAGGCACACTAATGAGGTCTCACAAGTGATCAAACATGCCCAATTCAAAAAATTCCATGTGCCTACAACCCTAATACGGATCGTTAACTAGATTTATAGGAGATGCAAGCAAGTAAACGAATTTATTGCTAAAGGAAAGTGACTACAACCTTTGAAGATCCGGTTCTCCACCTCCATAGCTCCGCTTTGACGTCCCTCCGCTGTAGCAATCGGAATCCTAGACTCTTACGGTGGTTTCATCGGAGAAAGGAACGATCTAGGTCGCCGACTTCGATGCCGAAGATGATCTACATCGAGGCAACTCAAGATCAAACTCCAACTTCACCAAGTCATGAAACTTGTGAATAAAACACCCTATACTACTTGGCAAGTGGTAGAGGATGAAGAAATAGGAAGTGGGTTCACTTTAGAATTGGATTTCTCACTCTTTTTCTCAAGTTGTCATTGATGGAGGCAAGGTTTCTTCTTGTTGATGATGAAGAAGAAGAAGAAAAAGAATATGATAAGTCTTATAAAATAGGAAATAATATGATACTTATCATAATGGCAACCATAGTTAGGTGTAGAGAATAAACCATGGTTAGGTTGAATGGTTAGGTTTAAGGCCAAGAGACAAAATGGTCAAAGCTTCAAAGCTTCATGAACTTTCAAGAAAGAAACAAATTAAGCCACCATTTCATTCTTGCCCCAAAAAAGAATTAATGAATAAATAAATAAATAAATAAGTAAATAAACAAAACCCTAACCATTAACATAACCATGGTTTAAACTAAACATACACCCAAACATTCATGTATCATCAAACATGATACAATCTTGTGCACAAAAATATATCACATATACAATGTGCATTTCAAGTGAGAAAATCCATTTAAAGTGAACCAATACTAGTTAATGAAAAGTAATATATCAAATATATAATTATACATTAAATCATTAAATCAACACTTGATTTAACGATCCGGTCATATCGCATATAACCGACTAATATCCAATGTATCGGCTTATCGAATCAATCCTTGATTCGATAACTAGGTTATATCGCATACAACCAATCGATACATTCATCGCGAGAATAGAATATGGTATCACATACACGCATTATTCTCGGTCCCGCACATATCTCATATGCGCTCATATTTCGTTTCGCTTGAGCCAGAAAACCTCTGTGTAGGACTCTAAAGACTCGTCAATACGCCGGCAGCAGGTGATGATCATATCAAACACCCACAAGCCGCAAGCGGTCTGCTAAACGTAACGGCCACCCGGGTATTGAGCGATCAGAAGATCGACGGGCAAGCCCGCTCACACTCCTGTGAATCCAACCAGTAACACTTACCCTACAGTCCGGTCTGTTCGTCTGATATGTCGCATATCTCGCCTAGGGGTGGTAAACGTTAGACCCCAGTAGCTTGATAAGTCATGCCGACGTGAGGTCCATAAAAATCGTGAAACTACTGATAACTCTTACCAGTATATCACTGCAACCCTGGCCAGGGATTTCCTGTTATGGCCAGTCGGGCATAGCGCAACATCAACCCCCAATACCGGGAGAGACGAATCCCCTCCTATCGCTCATTGCCTTCATGTGAATCGGGACTGTACCCAAAAACTACATGTTTGCACGACTCAGTAGAGCCGTGGTAGGGTGGAAATCAAAGCACAGTGGGAGACACACAAGACTTTATGACGATCTCGGCTCAACAGACTAAGTTGTACCAGTGTCACCAGAGAACTGCCATCTGACGTGAGGTATAATACCATCTGGGAGTTCTCGGCGAGTCCGTTCAGTGTACCCAGTCTCCACTGAGCACCCGCATACCATCTCTGATGTCAAACACCAATTGATATGGGATCATCCATCGCCCATCACATGGGTCGAGAAGATATGCGCTATTCTACTCTGGAATATCGATGCCCCGTCTCGATATTCCCACGACTAGGAACATCGAAGGATGTACTCATGGACTACCCAGGCCCCACTAGTATGATCTACATCATAGTCCTGGAAGTCGAGTACACATCCTAAGGGCTTTATCAACATGTAATCAGAGAGACAGAAAGTATACATGTTAAGATAAAGAGCAACCAGATAGCGTACTATTATGTCGAGCAAGAAACTCCTACCTATATATGTCCCAGCATCCACTACAATATACATCCAATGTACAGTAATGGCATCTAGGGCATACATATAACTAACAGTTATTACTGTTACATTTCTAAAACCTATTAATTCCGTGTTTAAAATTCGTGAAACTTTATAAGACACAAGTGTTTGATGCAAAACCTGAACAAAAACCTTCCACTAAACTGATAGAACTTGATCATATACTCTGGCCCCTGTGGCGATGAACATCATGTTAAAATTTGACTGGAAATTATGATCTTTACTGGCTTGAACGTTCACCCCCAATTACACCCGTTAAAACTGAATATTTCCCGCGTCTGAAATTTGTTAAAATCATAATTAATTGTGTACACATTGAAATGATGCGTTCGAGGGCTCAAATCGAAGCCGACTCGACGACCTAGAACCATATATAAGTTTTTAATTGTTTCTGTACTAAAAATCTGATGAGAACTGGTTTGGAGAGCGGCTCTGGATTGCAGTCCAGAGCAGCTCTGGCTGTTAATTTCTATCTCGTAATGCCTACTACTTTTCTGCCGGAACTTGTATGTTGCAGAACCCTATACTTAATTGAAGATGAAACTGTTAGCTAAATAACGCAAGTGATTTCATCCCTTTTATCGTCGTTTACTATTTAAACTGCAATTTAAAAGAACAGGACGTATAGCTGTCCCAAACTGAAACAGAACTGACACCCTATCGTTGAATAGTGCATAACTTCTGACGTAGAGATGTAATTGAGAATCCGTCTGATGTGTTGGAAACCCTATTGGAAACTCTAAATTTAATTCAACTATAGCGTCTCTAAATTCTGATCCCAAATGGGTGAAAGTTGTGCCGCAAAACGGACGTTCAGTTCAGAAACTGAATTTCCTGCAGCGAGCACTTAAATTGAAATGGCTGTAACTTGAATACTGGAAACCCGATTGCACTGAAACAAATTTTTCTGAACTGACGACTAAGTATACTTGTTACCGTCTTTGTATCGTTTCGCTAAATTCTGAACGCATGATTTAATGCAATTTTTATAAGCTCATGAGGTGCATACTAGTTCATATTACACATGACTTGTTAACTGCATAAATGTACATACCTTACCCAATTGCCATATACCTAGTGATAGTGCGCGTTATTATTCAGTATACAATGCATTATCGTGCGTGAATGATATTGGTTTAGGAGTGTCAAGTACGCCAATGGAAAAGTGAATGATTCGTGATAGTGAATAATACAGTGAACAGTGACAAAACCGCGTTATTGGTGCATACTTGTACACGACTAAATCATAATCATCAATAGTGAAAACCTGAGGAAAAAGGGGAAATCGAAGTGAAAAGAGCATCATATTTAGTGAGGACCGTGATTTAGAGGATGATCATTCGAACAGCGACTCTTATATATATTAGGCATGATTTAGCGATCCGGCTAACAGGGTTATGTCCCAGGCGTGTGGGCCGTTGTCTCGGGTATGTACGAGACCCTCATTAAACATGATCCTCCTTTCCACTATTCGATTTCTAACATGACTTAGAGACTGATAGGGACACAGATCATACTTTGCATCATTTAGTGACATAGTGATTATCTGCATTTTACTTTCACTGTTATTACCTTATTTTCCTGTTTCAGGTCATTATTATATTATTGTTATTGCGTCGCTCTAACGACCTGAGTATGCATGCTCAGACCTCGAGGAAGAACCAGCGCAGGAGTTGGATTTACCCTTCGAGCTAGCGGAGATTTAGTCTAGAGTACCTTTTCCTTCTTTTCTGCTTTCCCTAAAGAGATCTTGTATTTCGAACTCGGTTAGTAGTTCTTTCTTGTTTATTTGTAAATTGTGAATATGAAAGTTGATGTAATAATTTAGTGATGTATTTCCTTTACTTCTGTGCTTTGTTTACTGATTACCATGTAATGCTAGAATTCGAAGTGTGACTACGGCGAGATTATTCCTTGACCGTAGGAGCATGGCTGGCCTAGTCATCCCTCATTTTCTGTATTTTGGGAAGCGGGACGTGACATGGTTTTGTTTCTCTGATACCATTCTGTCATGCCCTACTCCCAATTCAGAGAGTATTGTCCGCTCTGACCAAAGTCGTACGGTTTTGTCCTTCGGGGCGAACCGGACCCGACCAGGGGCCATTTCCCAGGAGGTCACCCATCCCAGAACTTCCCTGGCTCGAGCATGCTTAACTACGGAGTTCTCAAGCTCCTGTAGTGCCGGTTCACTTAAAAGACGTCTCTGTATTGAAGAGTGGTATCTTTCCATTTATAGTACAGATCTGCCCCCTTTCGGAATGTATTCCGAAAATTCTCCATTGTTCTACAGTGGGTCCCACGGACTCAAGAGGTGGCCCCCATGGATTCAAGAGGTGGTCCCCGCCCACTTAACATGACACTTGGCGTGGCACTTTGTTCCGTGTGGCACTTTGCTCCGTGAGCAAGAACCGGGTCCCAATAGGATCTCTGGATCTCTTTCAGATGTTACCTTCCGTTGATATGCAGCGAGTGAAGACGAACGGCTGAAATTGAGTTGGGAGGTTGCCTCCTAAAGCGTATGGATCTCAATGGGCTTGAGGTGGTTGAAGCTGAGCTACCTGCAAGAAAGTCCCGGGATGGTTGTGCCATCGAGGACCCTCCGACGATCAAGTTAGATGGGCTAAATATGCAGAGTAGCGGCCTATTTGGGTAAAAAATTTCTTCACTGAGTCGTCTGAAGAGGGGTTTATATAGTGGCAGCCATGGGCTGGCGGACGTAAGATTCACGTCGGCCGTTACGCCACTGGCGTTGTACCTGCGTGAAAGGCAGGATTTCCCATTAATGACGAGATAGACTCGTTAATGGGGGAACGCGGGACCGTGGGCGGTGGATATCTCGCGTCTGGCGAGATTCACGGAGCCTTGGCGGAGACGTCTGTGATTTGTGATGTGGGTCGTTCGATGAGACCGAGGAAGCTAGGCTCGGCAGGAGGCTCGAGAACGAGCGGGAGGTCGAGGAAGCTTGTTTCAGCGATAGCTCGGAGCGAGCTAGGAGGGCCGAGGGAACTCAGCGTGCGGGAGGGCTCGGAGGCGAGCCAATGGATGTTTGTAAGACAGGCATAAGAGTGGTTTGGGAGGGCACCGAAGGTCGGGACCATCCTCGGGTCGAAGGCCCGAGGCATGCTTCCAATGTGCCTTTCTTGCTTCTTTCTCGTGAGGTTTGGGACACGTCACTTGCCACATGGCATGATCTGGGGGAACCCGGTATCAAGTATCATCACCGACTTACTTGTATGCATAACTTCTCTTCAAGAATATTTGCACAATATTCATGTACATTGGCACATTCATGTACTCGGTTTCAATAATATATTCATCAGTAAATGCAAATGATTTAAGGAATGCAAATTAAGCAGGAAGTGATTTTATAGATTAGACAACAGGTGTACCAACGGCTAGGTTCAAAGCATTTGAGAATATTCCATATTATAAATTGAAGGGACTTGGCAGTCCCATACCATATAGAACATTGGTGAGAAATTCTTATGAAAGATGATGGAGGATCCACTTCAATCACGAATTTGGCGGAGGCTTCATTATAGGATTTTGCTGATGATGGGGGTTTTGATGCTTGAATATCCCTTAAGGCTAAGGGTCCAATCCTATGATTTGCTAAAGTCTAAGGTTAGATTTTTCCCCCCTCATATGGCAGCGATTTCAATTCGGTTGGTTTTTTTTCCCCTCACGTCAGTCGAGAAAAGGGATTATAGGAAAATGTTTCCTAAATAATCTATAAATTTTGGCCTTTAAATGGTTCATCACTTACAGGAAAATGATTTGCAATCTCTCAAGCTTCCCAAACTTTTCTCTGCATGGGTGAAATGTCCAATTGACAACTAGGAAAGTTCATATAGAAGATATTGATTGTTTATTTTATATATCAGGTGAGAGTACCAAAATTTCTCTATATTGCAACTGTAGATTTAGTCGTTAATTCGCCTCGATCAAATATTCAATCATATAAACAATATTTCCTCGAAAACCCTTTGTTCTCAACTTACTAGCGCATCAAGCTATCGGACACAACCTTTCACGTGTTTCCGACTCCGAAACTCTTCAAATTTCCGGGCCTGTAGTATGATTGAAACTAGAGGATTCAAGGCGGAAATGTGAGTTGTCGACTTCGGTAATGAGGAAGTGCTGGTGTTTGGATGACCATCAGAAAATTGCTAGCTTATAGTCTTGTAACTTCACTTGAATCTAAAAGATTTGGTAAATATATTGAAGAAAATGCATGTATAATTTTCAAGTGTTTATGTTTATTCATTCCTTGGAAAACGGCTTGTAATAAAGCAAAATGGAAGATAAGGATTCACGTAGACCAGATGGAAACTTGTTCTTTTTTTTCTCATGCGGCATGTAAAGACGATTATTAATCCCTGTTGGAGCTTTTAAATGTGACGTATATGTTTTTTTAGACAACATTTTATGAACAATCCATTAACGGCTCCTATTTGCTTGTATTCGATGAATCCCATTTAATAAATATACATCGAACCATATTGACGCGGGCAAGATCCGTGCCAAGATGTTACCTTCCGTTGATCTGACGATGGCGGCGATGGACGGCTGAGATTTGACCTGGAGGCTGGCTCCTGAAGCGTGTGGATCTCAATGGGTTTGAGCTTGTTTGCGCCGAGCTATCTGCAAGGAAGTCCTGGGGTGGTTGTACCACCGAGGACCCTCCGACGATCAAGTTAGAGAGGAAATCCGAGCAGAGTAACGGATTAGTGGAGTAAAAATGGTTTACTTGAACCGTCTGCAGAAGGGGTTTATATAGCGGTGGCAGCAGGCAAGGCAGACGCGAGAATTACGCTGGTCGTTACGCTCCCGATGTCACACCCGCGCGATGGGCGGGATCTCCCATTAATGGCGAGACAGGCTCGTTAATGGGGAATCGTGATGGCGTGGAACGTGGGATGTGGCCGGCGGATACCTCGCGCATAGTGAGATTCGCGGGATGGCGGTGGCGCCTGTGAGCGGTGTCGTTGGTCAATTGATGAGACCGAGGAAGATGACCTTGGCGGGAGAGCTCGCGGACGAGCGGGAGAGCCGAGGTATATTGGTTCCGAGGTAGCCTGAAGACGAGCCGGGAGGCCGAGGAGGCAAATTGTGCAGGGGGCTCGAAAGTGAGCTAGCGTTTGTTTATAGGAGGAGCATAGGCGTGGTCTGGTCGGCCACTGTAAGTCCTTTCTTGTGAGCTTTGGGACACGTCATCTGCCATGTGTCATGATCTGGGAGATCACCGGTATCAAGCATCATCACATATTTCGATTTATTGAATCTACAGGTTCGATGAATAAGGTTATAAAAATATCATTGAACTATGCTTATGTTCATAGAAGTTGCAGGGTCAAGGAATATTACAAGAAAACAGAATGCATAAATTCATCTTCTTTATGAAAAATGGTGACCAATGATGAAAGTGAGTGTTACCACATATAAACAGTAGCCAAATCATTCCGCAAATCAATCCAGAATTCTCTCATGACATGGTGTAGATTCGATGTTTGTTCTACTTGAAAGGCAAATTTTATAAAAATCCTGAGCAATAGATGTTTTCAGGTAAAAGGCGGGTTCAAATTAACACCCCAGATTTTGTTAAAATGTTTTTAATAAAAGACCCATAAATATTGTCTCAAGGAAAGAGAATATTTCTCAACTCAGTGTTTGTCTATTGGTAGCCTCATCAACAATAACAAAGTCCGCCATATTTTGAATGACAAAAACAACCTTCCCAACTTGTGAAATTAAAATTAACCGTGGGAATGCGTTTGTTTGATGGAAGAAACTATTCAATTGACGCTATAATTTTTATAAACTATAGAGAGAATATTATTGATGACAGAGGATTTCCTTCAATCCCCTTACCAAATCCTTGATACAAAAGGTTAAACAAAAAGGAAATAACAAATACAATTTTCGAAACAAACAATTTGTCATCAAATATGCTAAAATTCTCTTGCAAATCATGGCTAAATAAAAGGATTAACGCGCTATTTGGATATGAAGCTAGGAAAACTGGACTTTATGTAACAGGGATGCAAACTATGGTTTACGGCCCCAAATTTCATTCGCAAATAAACTCTAGTTATTTTATACCAGATGTGTTTGGATGTGTTTGAGAAAATGGAGTTTTATAACTTAGATTATATTGGAAATTTAATAACTGCTATTTTTTCAATAGCTCGAAACAATCAATTCCGAAACTCAAAAAATTTCCAAATAACCTGTTGCTGCCCAATTTATTATGCTCTAGGCCAGCCGCTACCACATGTTCCCCGGATTCTGAAGGAATACCGTCACCATAACTGCAAGTCATCGGGGAAAAAATCGCTATCCTCTCCGAAAAGAGCATCATTTGATCCAAGTTCTGATCCGATGATATCATTGTTTGATATATCAACTCCCGAAATATCCTCACTTGGAAAATGACCATCGCCTTCGCTGCTGGCACCATTCAGAAACTCCATATAGCTCATACTCGACTGCTTGTCGGAAGGCTGTGGCAAAGGCTCCTCCATCTTTTTATATTCTGCCATCAGCATCGTTACAACATGAGCTTCGAACTCCTTTCCCTCTTCAGCTATTGTAGATAACTGATTAGTGTCTGATGCTGCTGCAATTGGCATCAGACCGTTTTCTTGGACCCCTGCAGATAAAAATCCATTTACAGCGTGGTGTTTGTTATGAAGATTTTCTGAATATACATAACATCAAGTTCTATTTAATGCAAAACTAAATATTTACTCGTGTAAAAGGATTATTTAAGAAAGTTGGAGTTCTCAAACCAAAATGTTAAAATTGTGAAGGACTAGTACATGTATCCATGTCCTTCAATAGTTGATTTTCAATACTTGACATCTGTAGAATTAGGGACAAGACAAAGGTAATGCCCTGAATCGATTTCACTATTCGAGTGATGCATCAAACATCTATATATTTTTGCCGACATGGCAATATTGGCCCACGTATCCCTATATGCGATATCTAAAACCTTAATTAGAGGACATATACACCAAGGTTTAAAATCTCGATAGCATCAGCGATCGGAATCAGACATCTAGGCAAAATCATCAGATTTTATATTGTTTGGGTAAACGGATTTCTAAAAATTAAAAAAAAACATTTAATTAATCATTAAAAATCAGAACAATTTGATATGTATCTTAGTAATTAATGATATCTAGAATGTTTATTTAAATATGTTGTAAAAAAACTGTAAACTTTGTGACATTTTACTAGTAATTAATTATGTCAAATAAACCAATCAATGATGTCAAATAAACCAATGGTCCATTAATAAACTCAATAGCCTAGTGACAAACTTAACTCTAAAACCAAAATAACTAATTGGTGAACTCAATACCAATGCTCAATCTCTCGGGCATTGAAACTCGGATCTTCTCGGATCGGTACAAGCCGAGATTTTAAACCATTTATATATATCTGGCTCTGCCTAAAATGACCGTTGCTTGGAATTTTATGAACTAGGACATAATAAGTTATATATTAATTACCTGAATTTGTCATCTGAGAGTTATTTGGGACCGTGGTTCCCATGACATCATCGTCCATGAGATCATTTCTTGCCATCTCAGGTTGAATGTCTTTGCTTTTATTCTGGGTGCTCCGATCGGGAAAGGGCGTCCTTCGACTTTGGAGGTATTCTGGAGATAAAAATTAATTGATAATGTCGAAAGAGTATCAAAACTAATATTATTCAGTGCGTGCATGCGATGCGCATCCAATGGAGTTTAAGCTATCTAAAATCTAAACATACATAAATTTTTATACGAACTATACCTCTCGTTTTCTCCTCTAGGTTGTGACCCATCATATCTTTCATCCGACTGAAGACATTGGAGCACTGTGAAGATAAGGTAAAAAATAAATTAATACATACCTATATGAATAAAAATATAAAGTACTAAGCCAAACTATATGAATATATCGCAGTACCTTCAAGGACAGAATCAATTTTTCAGAAAACCCCCAAGCATTTAGTGCTAGATTTTCCAGCTGATGACTTGATGGGAATAACCTACACATGACAACAGTTAGAGTTAGGCAAAATAAACGAAGTCAGTCTTTTAGTTAGAAGCAAGCCAGTGGCCAGAAAGAAAGAATTACAGACAAGATACCAAACGACAATAAGTCAAAGAGGAATTTGTGGCAGTCGGTGAATCGAATATCGAAAATATCAACCAATATATCAGCCAATATCTCGTTATTAGCATGCCAAATGTTTTGATACGCACATTTGGGCTCAATATCATCTGATATTTATCGTATCGGCCCATATGGAACTTATCAACTCATCATGAATGTATGAGCAGTGTTCGACCAAATATTAGCCTATGATAGATAATATTTAAGATTTTATCATATATTTTATATTTACTAGATTTATGAAAAATAAATATGTACAATGTTCATTATAGACTTGACGGATATTAGCATATGATATTAACTCGTATATACTGCCAATATATCATTCGCTAACATTATCCAAAATTGAAACACCCACCCAATACGATCCCGATATCCGATCACTTTGATGCAAATTTTCTTTTAGACGTGACCGCTTCGGGAGTCACACCGGTGACATCTCACTTTGGATAATCGAACATTGGCGCATATACATAAATATTTTGTTTCTCCTCTATTTGTTACTTCTTTCGGTGGATTTCGATAGTTGTGTCCAACCTCTGTATCGCTAAGTTAGGGAGCTTAGTGAGGTGTAGTCTTGCCACGTAGCTTGGTGGTGATTTTCTGTATCCTCGCTATAAGCTCGGTGCCCGTTCATTATATTTGGTAGTGTCACGCCCCGCTTCCCAGTGTACGGTGAAGGAGACGCGACGAGGTCCGCTACGTATATACTCCAAAATACATACGCTAAGCGTATCTAAGCAATATAAAATAAATACACAAGAGACAAGAATAAAAAGAACAGCAATTTTTATTTATTAACATTCTTTGTACAATACATGAAAGGAAATACAACTGAAATAAAAGATGCCTAAACAGTGGCATAACAGGAATGTAAAGTACTGAATGGAAAAGTGTACAATGAACTAAAGTGCTGGATCTTCGACAAACTGCTCCAAGTCTTCTGCAGATGGCTCGATCTCTGCCGGGTCCAAACCACCTGACGACATTCAAAGAAGAAAGAAATAGAATGTCGTCAGCGAACATGTCGCTCGGTAAGTCCCAAACATAAGAGGAGAATAGAATAGACAGAGAGTAAGACAGAGAGGGAGAGAGTAGCTTTTACAGTTGTATTATATTGTTATATTATGGTGTTTAGTGTTAACGCTGTTGTTTGTAGCTTGGTACAGAAGAATGCCAGTGTATACGAGAGGAGTCTCACTTGCCCCGGAGACTAAGGTATCAGGAACTCAAGGAACCGTTTATGCCACGGTACAACAGCAATTGGATTCATGTTAGGTGTCTTAATCTTACCGTCTCGTGCCACCTTTAACACCTTCCGTACCAATCTACCCCTTAAATCCCGCGATGTCTTGTTTGTATTGTTATCTTATAAACTGTATTGGTTGTAAGATTGATTGACTGACTGTCCGAAACCATGATATCAGGAAACGGTTATAACCGTAGAGTCATGTAAATGGAATACTGGGAATCATGTAAAAGGAATATATCCATGGTTCGGTTCAGCCAAATTGTATAAATTGATAATTGTATTCATGGATTCATGTGTTCATTTTGAATTGGAATCTTGTAGATTATAGGTTGACTTGAATCATATTCAAGTCAGAATAATCAGACTCAAACCCGAGTCAGACAATCAGAATTGTGAATCGAGGTCTTATAACTGCTAGGATCCTCAGGGTAATTTATAAAACTTGAGGGGGTTTTATGTAAAAATACTTTTATATACTTTTCAAAATACACTTCAAGTATTTATTACTCGTCTTTAGAGTTGTAATGAATGTGGATTTTATATTGTGCCATTTCTAGTGAAAATATCCTAGTTTTAGGTATTTATCTGTAATAGTGATTATTTGAAGTTCATGGTATTTTAGTGTAAAAGTTATTATTATGATTCTAGAAAAAGGTGGAATATTTATATTATAATAAAATAGGTATTTAAAAGATAGATATACATATGTTTATAAAAATAATTTTAATAAATATTTTATATTTCAAAAATCTCATTTTCTTAAGATGTCGTATTTTAAACCTTTCGAGACCGAATGCTCCTTGCGGAGGTCTGAATCTCGCACTACTAGCCCGAGGGTGCGCGATAAACCGCACGATCCCGAACGGGTTCCCTAAAGATTGGTTGTAGCGGCGCTTTGCAAAGATTGTAAAACACTAATCTTTTAGAAAACGGTTTTATAAAATAAAAGGCATTTATTTGCAAAGTGTATTTTTCCGTATTTTAGATTCTAGGGTTTCCTAAGCCAACTAGCCTATTTCTAAATGGTCTAAACGACAAGTCGTTAGAAGCCTCAAATCGCCTCTTCACCGCCAATTGTGGTCAGGTAAGTACAACTGAGGAGGGAGGGATCCGCTCACGAATCGTGAGGCGGGCCTTTTAAAGTTACCCAAGCTCACTTGCCTAGCCTAGACACCACAAAGTCAGTTTAGATAAACGATCGATGTCCACAACTTATCGTATTTTCCTAGTAAGAAATATTTACTTAAAAGTGTAACAAATCTAAAACCTTTAAGAATGGTTTTATGAAGATTATGGTATTTTAATGAAAATTTCGTTTTATCGTATTTTAAGTTTTGATGATATCATTTTAGGGTTGTATTTGCGTGTGTGTGGAGGTAGGTCATTACCTCGTACTCTACTTTAAATGTATATTAAGATTAAGGGGTTAAATGTGAAATTGAAACTTCATGGTATTAAAGTGAAAAATACGGTAAATTGAAAAAGTTATCATTTCATGTGTGAAAACTTATTCAAATTGATTTTTACAAGTTTAGTGGTCAAGATGAAGGTGTTTAGGAATGATTGAATTGATTAGAAGAAGAAAAATAAATATTATGGTATTAATGTGAAAAAGAATACGATATTGCAAAAGCTATCATTTCATGTGAGAAACTTTGTCCAAATTAATTGTTATGTGATTAATAGTCATCATGAATAAGTTTAGTTATTATGGAATTGGTGACAAGTAAGATTTTAGAGAAAAACCGAATCGAAAATCGGTTTGTTCCGATTTCCGTCGGGTTTCGTAAGTTCGTATTTTTGAGAAGTAGAAAGAAGGGAAGAATGGGATTTACGGGTTTCGATCTATACTAAAGAGTATAGAGGAACTAGGTGAGTAGCCGAGATGTTGTTTCGTCGCCGGTTGTTTCAAAAACGTCGCCGGAATTCCGTCAGCGCTTCGCCGTGAACTCGATTTCAACGCACACCCTTCTTGTGAAAATTTCAAGAGAGTAAACCTAGTGTTTTGGGATGAGAGGGTTGGGGGTAGGGGTCTATTTATAGGATAGGCTAGGGTAGGGTAGGTGAAAGGTTTTTATTTTAAAAAAATTGTGTCTGATGAGAATTGAACACACATGCTATGTCACAGCAGTGCAGAGGCTTTACCGATGAGCTACAAGTTGCTTCTTGTAATTATTGTGGTATTTAATTACTTAAAATGATAGCAGCAAGAATAAATACTCCTAGTATATATTAAATTTAAAGTAATTTCTTGTACACTAAAAATGGAGTTATTACATTCTTGTAGCTTGTAATTAAAAACAAAATAATTACCTATATCTTGTGCTCAAGTTAAAATACCCTTTTGTGGATTTTAAAAAAAATATTTGAAAAATTTTGTATAGGAAATTTAGGGTTGTTACAGGTAGTCTATCTGTATCCAAGTATATTGTTCGGTATCCCTTGTATCCTTTATTTACTCAATTTCGGTTCCATCCATATTCTGCCTGCATCAAGTGGTATCAGCTGTTGGCTCGTTAATTGACCTGATGTATCATAAAAAAAAGATGCCTCCAAGAAGAAATAATGTTGCCCCTACTAGAGAAAGAGATCTGCGAGATATCGAAATGGATGAAATGCGTACACAAATACAACAACTACAAGAGAAGCTTGCTCCGCTTACAAATCCGCCCAGAGAAGAATCACATCATGATTTTGGCTATGAAGAAGTCAAAGAAGACGAGTTTAACCCCTTCCACCGATCTCATAACCGAGCATCGAGTGAGGGAGAGGTTCATGTGTGTTACCTATTGGATATAGTGCTCTCAAGGCAATTATTTTAATCGCAAGCAAGCGATTATGATAATTGAGGGAGGATCTATACGGTTAGAACAATCTTACTCGAGATGATAGTATGCTATCTGGTTTGACTTTATCATTATTTACATGTTTTGTATGGTATAGCATATCACTATTACATATTGATAGAGCATATAGGATTCATGGTTGACTGCCAGGATTATGATGGCTATCACACCTGTGAGAACTGGGTAGTATATAAGCACATCCTTAAATGTCCCTAGTCGTGAGAATATCGAGACCGGGCATCGATATTCCAGAGTAGACTAGTGTATATATTTCTTTTCTTGACCTCGACAATGGACGATGGCCGGTCTCACAGCCATAGGTGTTAGTCAGTCACCAAAGATTGTATACAGATGCTCATTATGTTATTAGTTACACTGGACGGACTCGCCGAGAACATGCTAGATAGTATTATACCGATTGTCAGATAGCAGTTCTCAGATGATATTAGTACAACATAGTCTGTCGACCCGAAATCGTCATTTGTCTCGAGTGTGTTTCTACTGCACTTTGATTGCTACCCTGCCACGGCTTTAAAAAGTCATGCAAACAGGTAGCTTTTGGGTGCAGTCCCGAAGCATTTTTGGAGGCAGTGAACAGTTGAGGGTATTCGTCTCTCCCGGTATTGAGAGTTGATATCACCCATTGTACGGTTGGTCGTCACCATAAGATCTAGGTCTGCGCGGATGGGATTTACTGATTGTGATCAATAGTTTCTCGATTGGTGATAGAGCTTGACACCGGCACGACTTATCAGGTTATTAGGGGTCTGACGTTATCCACCCCTAGACCGGATATGCGATACTCTCAGACGAACAGACCGGACTGTATGGTACATGTCGCCGATAGGCTCAACAGGGTTTCGGATGAGATTGCTTGTCGATTTTCTTTTCGACAATACCTAGGTAGCCGTTACGTATAGCTAGTGCCGCTGACGTGCTTGTGGTTAAACACACCATCAGTGTATTGTCGAGTCTTTAGAATCCCATATGGAGGGTTTCTGTCTTTGACGAAATGTTATGGTTGCAGTACATTGGTACGCGCTTGGATTCGATTAAAACTAGTGTATTGGATACACCGACGGTAATCGGACGGTGGAAATACTAGCCGATCTTTTTGGAAATACGGATATTAAATCAGGCGCCGATTTAATATATTAATACATATTTTTTGTAGTATGTATTTACTATTATTTTATCACTAATTTAATTTTATCTCTTTATGTATTTTAAATACATTAGAAATTAATTACTCGTGTATATATATGTACTTGTATTGTTACATTTATATATATGTATAAATTTGTGATTTATTTAATTCTTTCCTTTTTATTTCTTTTTCTAATGCTTATGTTATGCCTAGGGCACATCATACCCTCAACATATTGTAGAATGGTGACATGTGTAATGAAGAGGAGGAGATGAACACTTAGATAGTTGGTTTGATCTAAGGGGTTGGATTGTTTTGGGAGGAAATAATTAGTAACCATATATTTAGAAATGGTTAAGGATTTATTTCTTTCTCACTCTCTTCTCTTTCATGAGAGCTCCCATCTCCTTTTTCCTCCTCTCTTTACACTTGAAAAAAAGAAAAAGAAAAACAAAATGATAAAATTAGTAGTGAGCTTGAACTATAACTCTTAACTAGTTAGTTTAGCAACCTAACTACTTAGGTTAATTCTAGTTTGAAATTGGAGCCATTGCACTTGAGTCTTCAAAGTGGGTCATCTTTGATGGAGAAGATGGGCTTGCAAGCTTGTTCCATGGAGATTCTTGAAGCCTACATTGGAGTCCAACACAATTTGGAAGCGCTTGAAGATATAACAAAGGTTGTGGTTTCAACCTAGCTAGTAGGCTAATTGTTCTCTTTTATTTGTTATAAGATATAATTTTTAGCTTAGATTCTCATGGTGGGATCAATTGCTCTCCCTACGGATTCATCTTTTAAAATTGCTAATTAGAGTGCACTAGTTCCTTCATTACCAAATTCATCGTAATGAGTTTCCGCCTGGTTATGATATCAAGGTTGATATTCCCGAATTGGAAGGCCGAAACCAACCTGATGAGTTCATTGATTGGGTCAATTCCATTGAGCGCGTCTTCGACTTCAAAAGAAGTTTCTAAAGGTGAATTGCTTGTTGCTATTAAACTCAAGAAACATGCTTCTATTTGGTGGGAGCAGTTAAAGAACCGATGTGCTTATCAAGGGAGGCAGAAAATAACCACGTACGTGGGAGAAAACGAAGAAAGAATTGCAAAAGAAGTTTCTGCCCGAGAACTATCTGCAAGATACGTATCTTAAGCTCCATCATTTCAAGCAAGGCTATCTGTCTGTTGATGATCATACCGAGGAGCTCGACCACCTTATGCTACGTTGTGGCATAGTCAAGCCTGAAGAACAAACGATCGCCCGATATATTGGTGGTCTGAGATCTGACATCAGCGATATTGTACAGCTTCAACCTTATTGGTCATATAACGACATGACCAAACTCTCCAAGAAAGTCGAAAAGCAGATCAAGGAAAGAAGAAAGCCAACGGGTTTTGGCGGAGCTCGCACAACCGAAGCATCCAACCGGGGAAATAGTTCTCAGCCAAGCAAGACCACTGACACCAAATCCACTCCATCAAAAGATTCTCCAACCAGTACAAATCAACAAACATCACCAGCGGAAACTGGCAGGCGTTGTTTCTATTGTCAGGGTATCGGTCACTGATGGAGGTCCTTTTCAGGTCTCCGTCAGATGTTGTCTTCCGTTGATCTCCCGGTGGATATTAGTGGTGATCTTCTGTTGATGTGTGGATCTCAATGGGTTTTGATGAGAATGGTGATTTGAGGAGTTTAGTGCCGAGTACCTGCAAAGAAGTCTCGGGGTGGTTTGGTACCACCGAGGACCCTCCAACTATCAAGTTAGTACTAGATCCGAGCAGAGTAACGGCTAAGTGGAATAAAATGGCTTACTTGGCCCCTCTGTGATGAGGGTTTATATAGCGGTGATGGCACGCAGCAGCAGGCGCGAGAATCTCGCCAGTAGTTACGCTCCCGACGTCACGCCCGAATAGAGAGAGGATCGCCCATTAATGGGGATCGCGGAGGCGTGCAACGTGGGATGTTGCTGGCGGAGAATCCGTGCATGGCGAGATTCGCGGAGCGGCGGTTACGCCTGTGAGCAGTGGATCGGGTCGGAGGGGCCGAGGAAGACGACCTCAGCTAGGGAGCTCGGAGATGAGCAAGAGGGCCGAGGAGTCCTGGTCCTGTGGCAGCTCAAGACGAGCTGGGGGGTCGAGGAGGCCAACTTGCAGAGGGCCCCGAGGAGGGCCAGCTTGTGCTTGTGGGTCGGGTACAGGGGTTGCCTGGTCAGCCCCTGTGGCCATTCCTTCTGAGTTTTGGGACACGTCATATGCCACGTGTCCAGATCTTGGAGACCGCCAATATTGAGTATCATCATTAGCTTCCCACTCTGGTCCCGACCAGCTAGCGGGTCGGATCGGGAGTGGACTGCTAGGCCTCCCGAGGTGAGCTCCTTCCTAAGGCTTTGTCGGGACGAGTCCTCGGGTTGTCAGTTGTCTTTTCTGCTAGTGAATCGGGGCAAGATCTCCGCATTTAAGGAAGGTGCGCTGGTTCATGCACTCTGCCACTGAAGCGACGGTCCACGTGTCAATCGTCGATTGGCTGATGCGACGTATGCAGGCCTGCAGCGCCTGATGGGACGCGGTCCAGCGCAGGTCAACACGTAGAGCGATCGGAGCCGCTGGACGCGAGGAGTCATTTCGGCGGGAGATGACGGGCGTCGTTGGATGAGGCCGCTTGCAGCAATAAACAGGGGTGGGGCCGTCTTTGGGTCCCTACTCCTTCATATTTCCCTCTTCCAAGGCCTGGTTGCTCGGCGCTCGTCTTCTTTCTCCCGCTTTCGACTCCCGAAGATTCCCTTCTTCAAGGTTAGATGTCTTCCTTTGTAAAGTCAGTAGATGTAGGTTCTAGGGACCTTTTAGTTGTGTCTGAGTCCCCCCCGAGGAGCAGGGGTCAGATCCTCTCCCCGGGATCGTGCGGCAGGAGCAGCCCCCAGGGAGGTGGCGGCAGATGCGGCCCCTGGCTCCTCGTGTTGGGTGAGGCATGAGGACAAGCTCGCCAATGCTCGGTCTCACTTCCACATTCCCTCGTGTTACACGCTCCGACTGGCCAAGGAGGGAGAGAGGGCGGATCAAGTACGGGGCAGGGAAATCACCCTGAATTTGAAAGCTTTTTGGGGCGGAATGCGCCTGCCCTTCTCTCCCGAAGTCATCGCCGCGTTGAATTTTTTCGGTCTGGCCCCCGGCCAGTTAGTGCCGAACTCGTGGAGGATCCTTCTCGGGTTCTTGATCCGCCTAAAGTTAGAGGCGGTCCCTTTCAGCCTCTCCCTTCTCGATTCTTCTCTCGTCTTTAAAAGTCACCCAGGTGGTCGAGCGGGCGACCCGAGATGGGTCTATCTCTCTTTCAGAAAGCGGCCAGGGGGCACTGCCGGGACTGGGGTCGTGGCCTTGCCCTCTTCTATTCATGAGTGGAAGAAGAAATTTTTCTTCGTTTCCCCTCCCGAGAGCGAGGACTGGCCCGTGCCTACCAAGTGGTCGAGGGAGAAATGTTTGTCGGGGAACCAGTCTGATGACCTCGCCGCGGTGAGAGTGGCATCATGAGAGCCCATCCCCTGACCCGACGTGCTGCTGTCTGAGAGGGTCCTGAGTTGGGCCGGGCTCAGCCCCGTTGAGTTCGTCGGTAAGTTAGGCTAGCTTTCTGCTCGTGTTTTGCTCGTGTTGCTAACTTGTTGGGTATTTGCTTTGTGCAGGATCCATGGACTTCGACTCACTTAAAAATCCTCCATGCGCCAGCCGAGGAAGGTTACGAAGGCTGAGGGTGCCAGCTCTTCTCGTGCAAAGCCTACCCCGGCTCTTACTGCTCCGGTGGTGGCGTCCAGTGAGCGTTCGGGGGCGGATCCCGCCCCGGGTCCCAGCAGAGTGTCGGGCCGGAAGCGGGCCCTGGTTCTGGAGGACCCGGACTCGGAGGAGGAGATCGGCTCTCCCTCGGAGCCGCACAAGAGGAGCTCCCAGAGATCTTCCCGGGGCCGGTCCTCGCCGATCGTGGTGGAGAAAGGGGGCCTCTGGTTCGCGGTGCCATCGGGGCTGTCCATTGCGGATAGCCTCCTGCATGAGATAGAGGCCTCAGCCGGGGGTAGAGTTCCTGGGGGAACCTTTAGGGCTCAGCTGGCGTCCATCGCCCAGGAGTCCGTGCAGGTAAGTGTTTGGTTCATTGCGAGATTCGGTGCCTCCTTCGTCTTTCTGATCTCTTTCATATCTCCCAAGTTCTCTAGCACGTGGCCCTCGCCTTGCGTATGGAAGCCGAGGTGGTAGCCCCGGCGCTGGAGGCTGCGGGACGGCTCGCCTCGCTGGAAGAGAGATCCGGGCAGGAGCTGGAGGCGGTGATGGCAAGGGTTGCCGCCTTGGAAAGCGAGGTGGAGGCCGGGAAACGGGAGGTAGCCCGACACCGCGAGGCTACCGTGATTGCCGAGGTCAAGCTCGAGGATGCCCAGGTGCTTGCCGGCAACTTGAAGAGGACGATGAAGACCCTCCGGAAGGAGCTTAGGGTGGCGGCCGAACTGAGGGCGGTCGAGAGCTATAAGAAGTCGAAGGACTTCTATGATGACCTGGCCGTGGCTACGACCCGCATCTGGCACGACGCCCTCGATGCCGTTAAGGCCCGGATGCCGGAGTTTGCCGACGGAGATCTCCGGGCCGAGTTCCCCCTCGCGGACGCCGATGAGCAGGGGTAAGAGGTTCCTGGCGAGGAAACCGCCGAGGACCCCGCGCGTCATATGGTGGATGTCGAGGACCTCGAGGTCGTACCTAGCCCCGAGGTTTAGAGCCCCCGTCTTCCTCCTTTTATTTCTTTGTTTTTGGAACTTTGTAAGGCTGGGGAGCCCCAAAAAATACCCTTTGTAAAACCTTTGCCTTTGGTAGTAATAAAATTTTTCTTCGGTTTCATCGAATCGCGCTCTACCATCTATTTGTGAAGAATGCTCGTAAGATATCTCTGCTCGCACCGTTGTGTTTTCATGTCAGGTTGGCCATCTGTCTAGCGATCGTCCGTCGAGTTGATTTTGATCACTTGCCGACGAGCATACTAATCGATGTCGAGGAGGTATCCCCATAGGCCCCGAAGTCAAGGGGAGATTGTTTAGACTTGGATAGACTTGATTCCCCTCACTGGGGTCTCGGACCCTCTGCGGGTGACGGGCAGAGCGCTGTTCACCGTATTTGTGCCGAGCGTGAGTGGGAGGCTGCCCTGTGGCCCCATGGGGGTGCCATCTTTTGACTTCTGGCAATGCGAGCATCGACCACCAGCCGGGGATGACCGAGCAGGGTAGCTGCTCGGTTGCCTCTTGTGAGGGCTTTGATCCTTAGCATTGAAGGGGCTGTAAGAAGCCCAATAAGGAAGACCGGGCAGTGATGTTGCACGGTTGCCTCTTGGCGAGGGCTTTGACCTCTGGCGTCGTGGGTAGGAAACTACCAGCCTGGGATGAACGAGCGGGGTAGCCGCTCGAGTGCCTCTTGCGAGGGCTTTGATCCCTGGCGTCATGGGTAGGGAGCTACCAGCCGGAGATGACCGGGCAGGGTAGCTGCTCGGTCACCTCTGGTGAGGGCTTGGATCCTTAGTGTTGGAGGGGCTGTAGGAAGCCCGCTAAGGATGACCGGTCAGCGAAGCTGAGCGGTTGCCTCTTGGCGAGTGATTTGATCTCTGACATCACGGGTAGCCAATTACCAGCCTGGGATGATCGAACGGGACAGCCGCTCGGATGCCTCTTGCGAGGGCTTCGATCCCTAGCGTCATGGGTAGGGAGCTACCAGCCGGAGATGACCGAGCAGGGTAGCTGCTCGGTTGCCTCTTGCGAAGGCTTTGATCCTTCAGGACGGAGACCGAGCAGGGTTACTGCCCAGTGCCTCTTGGCGAGGACTTTGATCCCTATCGGTTGTGGTAGAAAGCTACCAGCCGGGGATAGCCGAGCAAGGACTCGATTGCCTCTGGGAGGACTTTGGTCCTTAGCGCGGGAGGGGTTGTAGAAGCCTACCAAGGACCCTTAGCCGGGCAGGGTTACTTCCCGGTGCCTCTTGATGAAGGCTTTTATCCTGAAGGATAGCCGAGCGAGGGATCCTCGGGCTCAACTGCCTCTGAGAGGGCTTTCTGATCCCTGGCGTTGCGGTAGGGAAGCTACCCGCCAGGGATAGCCGAGCGACAGTTGGGCTCGACTGCCTCTAGGAGGACTTTATGATCCCCGGCGTTGCGATAGGGAAGCTACCCGCCAGGGATAGCCGAGCGATGGTTGGGCTCGAATGCCTCTGGGAGGACTTTCTGAGCCCCGGCGTTGCGGTAGGGAAGCTACCCGCCAGGGGTGACCGAGCAGGGTAGCTGCTGGGTTGCCTCTTGGTGAAGGCTTTGAATCCTGGTGTTGCGAGTAGGGAGGCTACCGGCCAGGTATAGCCGAGCAGGGTAGCTGCTTTGGCTAATTCTTCACGAGGTGTAGCCCGACCATCCAGCTGTAGGCATGGGGAATAGGAACGGTCGCGGCGACAGTGCATGTAGCATGTGCATTGAATGCGGGGGGAGGCGAAGCGCTAGGGGCGCGTCGCTTCGATTCCACCAAAGAAGGCTTGATGACCGCCGCGTGGCAGCGACTTTTTAGGCGAAAGCGGGCAACTGTTGAGCTGCGCAGTGGGCTATATAAGGCTGAAGGAGTACTGGTCCTTCCATCCTTCATAAACAGGTCGTCGAAAATGCAAGACTTCCCGTTTACCATCCCCGACATCATCCACTTCGAAGACGTGTACCTTTACGACCAGAACTGCACCGAGGACACGGTGCAGCTGGTCTATAGGAGCATCGAGGACCATTTCGGCCGACTGCTCCCCCGACGCTCCTCCCTGTTGCAGCTGCTGATGTACTCCATCTGGAGGGCGTCGCCGGGGCTTTACAACCCCTTGTCCGAGCAGCTCTATGACGAGGCCGTGGGCAAGCTGCGGTCTTTGAGGCGCTTCGGCCTGATCTCCGCGAACCGGCTGGCCCGCTCAGAGGCGCTCGTCCGCGAGTTCTACGAGCTGAGGCTTGGGATCGATGCGCGCGGGGGGAACCGGGGGCAGAGGTTGGACCTCGCGAGGCCTCGGCTGGCGGAGATCTTTACCAAGTACCATGAGCAGTGCTCACTGCACCCCCTTCCCCCACCGTTGTAATTTCCTTTTCGTTTTGCGTGTATGGCTGAGGAGCCCATAATACCTTTTGAATAAACAATGTTTTTCTTTCTTTTTCTTAATGTTCCATTGATCTTTATTAAATTAACAATAGATCCTAGGAAGAGTTTACATTACCCTAAAAGAAAGTTACAGTCTAGTAGATGATTTTATTGGCTCGGCCTGAGCTCCCCGGAGGACCGTAGGCCTCCGTGCTTGGTACATGGTACGGAGCTCCCTGAGTTCCGTGCCGGCCGGCCGCCGAAACGAGCATGATCTGACCGATGGTCAGGACAGCGGGAGGGCGATGCTTCTCCTGCTCGCGGTCGGCCTGCCGTTTGTCCCTCAAGTACGCGGCGAGGTGTCCTGATCGGATGAGCTCTTCGATGTAGTCTCTGAGTTGCTTGCAATCCTCCGTGGCGTGGCCCAGTGTCCGGTGGAAAGCGCAGTAAGGGCCCCGGTTTCGCTTCGCAGCCTGACGCGGGATTGGAGGGAACCTGAAGAACCCCTCGTTCTGGGCCTCTTCTAGCAATACTGCGAGGGAGACGTTGAGGGGGGTATACTCCTGGAACTTCAAGTGGTAGGGCTGCTGACGCTCCGGCCTCTCCTCCCGAGCTCTCTTCTTCTAGTCGGATCGTTCTGCTCGGGGGAGGTTAGCGTTCACCTCGGATTCCAGCTGAACCTCGCGCTCGGTCCACGCCTTGACCTCGGCCATGGTCTTAGGTTGCGCCAACGTGAAGGAGCGTAACCACTCTTTATGCCTCAGACCAGATCTAAGCACTGTGATGACGGTCTCATCCCGGTGCTCAGGCACCTCGAGAAGGGCGTTGTAGAAACGGGTAACGTATGCCTTGAACGTTTCCTTGTCCCCACTCTTAACCGTGAAGAGGTAGTCGACCGTGCGCTTTTGTCGACGGTTCCTAATGAAATGGCCGAGGAACTGAGTAGCCAGCTCGTCAAAGGTCGAGATTGAGCGGGGCTCGAGCCTCCGGAACCAGTCCCGACCTACGCGGATGAGGGTGGCCGGGAAGGCCCTGCACTGGACGGCGTCGGAGTGGTCCTGGAAGCTCATCCCCGCGGTGAAAGCGTCCAAATGGTCCTTCGGGTCGGTTTTCCCGTCGAACAGAGAGACCTTTGGAGGCTTGTTGCGCGAGGAGACGTAGACAGCGAGCAATTCCTTAGTGAACGGCTTTGTGAGCGAATCAGAGGCGTACTTAGCCCCGTCGCTCGAAAGGTGAGCCTCCCGGCGCATGCCCTCGATTTTCTTCTCGAGGGCGTCGAGCCGACCGTGGTATCCCGAGGAATCGGCGCCTTGGGATCCCCGGCCTCCGCTGCGGGTGACCTGCGTCTGGGAGCGGCCCTGGTTTCTCTCGATGAGGTGCCTCAGGTCCTTGGGCGAGGTGGCTCTCAAGCCGCCGAGGGGAACCCCTTCTGTGCGGTCCCGCCGAGGGGGGTGGTGTCAACCATGCCTGTGGATAGGCGAGGTGACTGACATCTCCTCAGGGGGATAAGGGTCGCGAAGAGGCTCGAGGTGAGGCATTCTGGCGGCGGACTTTGGCGTGGAGCCGTGGGGCGCCCAGCGGGCCTCAAGGAGTACCAGCTCGAGAGATCGGTGGCCAGGAGTCGTAGCCTGCTGGTGGTCAGCCGTCCTGGCGGGGGCAGAGCCTTCTGGAAGCGGTGGAGCGGCGAACTGGGGCCCAGGCCCGACCGCTTGGATGCGGACGAGCGCCTTCACGAGGGACTGTAACCGATCTATTCGGCTGGCGAGGGCGTTGATGATGGTCGCTGGAGGAGGCTCATCCATGCCTTCGGTGAGGGGAAGGCGGCGGCTAGTACCGGGATCTTCAGGATGGTTGCTCGCCATATGGATGGAGATTGGAAGGCCAACTTTGTTTTTGTGGAGTTTGCTTTCCCACAGACGGCGCCAGCTGATGGAGGTCCTTTTCAGGTCTCCGTCAGATGTTGTCTTCCGTTGATCTCCCGGTGGATATTGGTGGTGATCTTCTATTGATGTGTGGATCTCAATGGGTTTTGATGAGAATGGTGATTTGAGGAGTTTAGTGCCGAGTACCTGCAAAGAAGTCCCGGGATGGTTTGGTACCACTGAGGACCCTCCAACGATCAAGTTAGTACTAGATCCGAGCATAGTAACGGATAAGTGGAATAAAAATGGCTTACTTGGCCCCTCTGTGATGGGGGTTTATATAGTGGTGATGGCACGCAGCAGCAGGCGCGAGAATCTCGCCAGCAGTTACGCTCCCGACGTCACGCCCGCATAAAGAGCGGATCGCCTATTAATGAGGATCGCGGAGGCGTGGAACGTAGGATGTTGCTGGCAAAGAATCCGCGCATGGAGAGATTCGCGGAGCGACGGTTACGCCTGTGAGCGGTGGATCGGGTTGGAGGGGCCGAGGAAGACGGCCTCGGCTAGGGAGCTCGGAGATGAGCAAGAGGGCCGAGGAGTCCTGGTCCTGTGGCAGCTCGGGACGAGCTGGGGGGTCGAGGAGGCCAACTTGCAGAGGGCCCCGAGGAGGGCCAGCTTGTGCTTGTGGGTCGGGTACAGGGGTTGCCTGGTCGGCCCCTGTGGCCCTTCCTTCTGAGTTTTGGGACACGTCATCTGCCACGTGTCCAGATCTTGGAGACCGCCAATATTGAGTATCATCAGTCACCTCTTTGCAGATTGTCCGAACAGAAAGATTATTTCCTTCACCATAGAAACATATGATGAGGATTCACCACCCATCTTCGATGAAGAACCAGACGAAGAAATAACATATGAAGATCGAGGAGAAATTCTTGTAGTTCAGTGCAGCCTAAATATTGCGCCCTCGACAGATAACTCTTAGCTTGGCAACAATATTTTTCACACTCGATGTACTTCCCGTGGCAAGATTTGTGATGTTATGATAGATGGGGTTAGTTGCGAGAATGTTGTAGCCGCCATCATGGTTGAGAAACTCCAGCTGACAACCAAGGATCATCCATACCCCTACAAACTCTCATGGCTTTGCAAAGGGAGTGAAGTTAAAGTAAGCAAGAAGTGTCTGATCAAGTTTTCCATCGGCACCAAGTACAAGGATGAGGTTCTATGTGTCATTCCAATAGATGCCTGTTACATATTGCTCGGCCGACCCTGGCAGTTCGACCGAAGAGTGTTCAATGGTGGCTACCGCAACACTTATACATTCCATAAGAATGGGGCAAAAATAGTGCTCCGCCCATCGAGGATGGAAAGTAACCCAACCGACAAAGCAGCAGCTTGCTATTTGTCCAAGTCCGAGTTCTCGAAAGAGTTGGCCGACTCCGGTAAAGCATTTGCTCTCATTATTGTTGAAGAAAATGAAGAAAAGATTGACATTCTTCCGGCCCTCCAGCCTCTGCATATGAGTTTGAAGATGTCATACCACCAGAGATTCCTAAGGGGTTACCACCGAGTCGAAATGTCCAGCATTGCATAGATTTGATCTCTCATGCTGTGTTGCCAAACAAAGCAGCTTACCGAATAAATTCGAAGGAAAGTGAGGAACTTCAAAGCAAGTCAATGAGCTGATTAACAAAGGCTTGGTCCGAGAAAGCATGAGTCCCTATGCGGTCCTACTCGTACCAAAGAAAGATGGCTCTTGGCGCATGTGTGTCGATAGCCAAGTTGTCAATAAAAAGACCATCAAGTATAGGTTCCCCATTCCTCGGCTCGATGACCTGCTTGATCAACTCCATGGTGCCGGTGTTTCTCCATGATCGATCTTAGAAGTGGATACCATCAGATTCGAATGAGGCCCGGTGATGAATGGAAGACGACATTCAAAACTAGGGACGGACTTTACGAATGGATGGTTATGCCTTTCGGTCTAACTGATGCTCCTAGCACTTTTATGCGCCTCATGAACTGAGTGTTCAAATCATGAATACAAAAAAAATGCTCAACTTACCCCTAGCAACTATCAATGACTCTTTGATAATCTTCTATTGTGAATTCTTAAACGTCGTAATAAAACCTTCGTTGCCAAGCTGATTAGTAGAAATCAGGCTCTTCTTCAAATCTGGAATATAATGAGCATTCTTCAATTTTAATTGACCACTTCCTGACGGTTGCAGGACGATCATCTCTTTACCAATGATCTTTCACGGCTGACCGTTTCCCACCATCACATGTCCAAGGTCCTCCTGAACATACTCGATGAAATGATGTCGCTTCGAAATGCAATGGAAGAATGCCTCTGAATCAAGGAACCAAGTATTCGTCTTTATGTTCACGCTCACCGATAGACAAAGACCTTATTCCTCATGTTCTTTTGTAGACACCACATTATCTTTCTTTCTATATGCTTTTTTATTCGAGTCTTTATTTAGAGCTTTATAGTCACTTTTCTTGTGGCTTCTTTTCCCTCAATTCAAACACGCGCCTTGAATTTTTCCTTCTAATTTTCCTTGGCTTTTAAGCTTGCCCTTCTTCTCTTTCCCTCTTTACATCGTTCTGCCACGATTCTCCGCCAAAAGCGTGGAAGTTCCCGAACTCACACTCCCGGCCTTTCTCCGCGTTTCATCGTTTAATATGCAACTCACTGCATCATTAAACGTTAGAGTCCTCGAGTTTGAGTTGCTAACCGCCATCACTAGGTTCTCCCAATTCTTCGGTAACGAACAGAGAAATAGAAGTGCTCGAATCTCGTCTTCAAAGACGATTTCTACCTATTCGAGTTGGCTCGTCACGCTGTTGAGCTTATTCAGGTGCTCCATCACCAAACCGTTTTCAGCCATCTTCATGCTGAAAAACTTCTTCATCAGGAAGATTTTGTTTGATGTAGAAAGCTTCTCATACAACTTCGTTAACGTCGTCATTAGCGCCTTGGTTGTTTTCTCCTTCAAGATATTAAAGGCCACTTGCGGAGTCAATGACAACAGAATTATCGCCAGGGCTTTTCTATTCAAAAGGTTCCACGCCTCATCGGCCATCTTCTCGGGTTTTTCTCCCAGCAACAGAAGAAACATGTCCTTTTGATATAAGTAGTCCTCGTGCATGCGCCACCAATAAAATTCTGACCATTGAGCTTTTCAATTCTTAATTTATCCACCATTATCTTTCGTCTCTGTCGCCGCAAACTTTACTTCTCCCTTTAACTGAACCAACGCCTTCAAAACGTCGATCTAAGAAAGTGGGAAAGAGAACATAGTTGTCGTTACCCGCCGCTGATCTAGATCGTAGATTTGAAGAACCCTAGGTTCTTTCACCCTTACTCTGATACCAGTTGTTGGGAATCGATGGGGAGAGATCAAAACGCGGAACAATACTCGCGACAACACCCAAATCATGCAAACACGATTACGCAATTAAATGACGAAAGAACAATATAAATAAGTGAGAATAAAATAAGAAAATCAAACACAAAAAGATAAGGGATTTGTTAATGAGGTTCACCCACCGTATGGTTAGTCCCCGACAAAGCAGAATCTGCAGAGTCTCCACTATAATTTTCGAATCAATTACACGATCAAAGCCCTAGGAATTCTCTCAAAATTCCCTAGCCCTATCCATCACTCTCTCATACAATGGTCTCTCTCAATTGGCTATAAATAATACATATGAGAGGTTCCTTTAAACAGGTAAACCATAATCCTATAGTAAACCGGAGATAAAACTAAATTTAGTAAATTCTGTTCGTATCAGAAAATCCCGTCGGCAGACGTCTGACCCACACTTGGACAGACGTCTGCCTACGCTCTGTTAAATTTTTATCTCCCAAGGGCAGACATCTGAACCACACCTGGCGAGACGCTGCCCAGGCTCTGGATTGGGCTTCGTGGCGTCTGCAGACGTCTGCCCCGATGAACTGCAGACGTCAGCCTCCGCTCCGGCTTTTCTCGTGTAGTTTCCAGACATCTGAACTTGAGTTTCCTAGACGTATGAAGTGTATATGATTACACTTTCAAACGTCTGCCATTGTTTGCTTCAAACGTCTGACCTGAAAGATATTCCACCGTTTCTAACAAAGAATGATCTACCATTAGAAGTAGTTTCGTGTCTTTCTCGGTGAACGTGACCTTATGCACAAAGTCCCAACGCGCTACTCCCCAAAATTCAACGGTCGCCGTAAGTAATCGTGCACTCGATTACAACGACTTATGAACAGCTTCGAAACTATAGCTCTGGTTTCATGATATAATTGAGAAGTAGATTTGATGGAACAAAAATAGGGATCACGCCCCGCTTCTCAAAAACGAGAAATGAGAGCGACAAGCCCACGACGTATTCATATCGAAAAGCACTTTTTCTCGAAATAAATACGTTAAACGTCTATATAAGCAGTTTAGGAAATTATAGTACAAGAATTTTAAACTTGTAAAATATCCAACAATATTTATAACAGTCCCAAAAAAATAACTGAACACAAATTCGAAAATTTAAGAAATTAGGAATGGAAAATAGCCTTGAACAAAAGAAAGCATACTTACTGAAAAGGAAAACTAGAACTTGGCATGATTTGAAAAATATTGGCTGTACACCTCAGTTGGTACTACCTCGTACCTAACCCCGTCGCCTGATGATATTCTTAAGAAAAGAAAATAAGAAAACATGAATGCCGTCAACGAACTAAAGTTCGGTAAGTCTATATTTTATTAGAAAAAACAATATATGAAATGAAACATAGTATACAGTATAATCAAACAAGTAAATACTGTTACAATATTGATACGTAAAGTATGTTCTGAACATCAATTTTATGATCTAGGTATTCTATTTTATTTAGCATCAAATGTTATGCAATTTATACATTTATATAAATATTCTAGTTAAAAATTAGTGCTATTCATTATTTTAATATGCATTATAGGATTATGTTTTTCAAGATATTAATCATATAAAAGATTTATTACTAAATTGGTTACCCAATAGGTAGTATATATCACTAGTATATGTATAAGACATGCGAGTAACCGTGAACAGTAAAATGTAGTGTGTAAGTCAAATAAGCATGTATAACTAGAGTATCACGGCATTCGGTATTTCGGTGCTATTTACAATAAGAATAAGAATAAATATAAGTACAAATATAAATATAAGCATAACCATAAGTATAAGTATAGGTATAATTATAAATATAAGTATAAATAAAGGTATAAATATAAACTCGATTATGCGTGTTTTATTATATCATCAGGATATTCTGTAATGCCATGGAACAATAGAAACACGAGATTCAAGATATACATATAATGCAATATACCGTTTTTCTTTCGGTATCACGAGAAACAAGATATGATCCTCTGTTACACATAAATACCCCATTTTCAAGCTACATCATTCCCATGATATATATATATATATATATATATAGTATATATATCTAATAAATAGTGTACATGTCATATTCACGAGATTCAAGATATTCATTAGATTCACGATATTCACAAGATTCAAGATATTCAAATGGTTCATTTCAGGTTTGGGTCAAGATAGTACAATCTAACGTAGGATGATTCACAAATCCAAGGCTATCACTCAGGGATAAGAAAACACGGACCCACTCATGAATAATGGGACTCCAATCACCGCCGGAGTATTCACAGACCCAAGGCTATCATCCAAGGGTCAGGAAACACGGGCTCATTCATGAGTCAGTCATAAGACTCCTGAGAATATAGGTTCAGTCCTAAATATAATTCTAAATATCTATATATACACTATGTAATAATAGTTCAATTTAAGACCAGAAATAAGTATAAGTTCGCATGCAGAAATCTATGATTTTGGTTTAGAATTTGGGAATCTTACACAAGTAATAAATTATGGTTCAGAGTGTCGTGTAAATAACGAGACTGAGTTTGCCTCGATCGGGTTCCTAGTATAAGAGTTATGGAAGTTTTTGTAACAGTGCGCATATCAGGCCAATGCAAATTTCAGAATATTTACACTGATAGTATTTGGCATTTTTTGTAAGTTTTAGTTCAGATTCTGGTTTTCCCTGTTATATAGAAAATTGAGCATCTGCGAGTCGTGAACGATTCACAACAAGAAAATCCCGATTACGATCAGCGAGCGGATAGGGAGTTATGCCTATTTTACTACAACTGCACAGATAGTTTCTGCTGCAGTCCTGATTCGTCATATTTTGTTAGGATTCTATTTTCATAAAATTCGATAACTTTTTAGGTAAATTAACCTAGGAATAAAATGTAGCTAACACTCTATGCATATTCCAGCAACTTGATTTTGCTTAAATTAGAATCCGGGGTTAGCAGATATATATGTCTATTCTAAGTCTAGAGAAATCATTTTTAGCATACTAACGAAAACAGTTTGGAATTAAAATATAACAAATAGCAGTTGTTTTATGTTATAAAATTTTTAAATATTATATAATGTGATTGCAGAATAAATTAATAGATTACATTTCTAGTGTGTTACTATTACATTTAAAATAATAAATTATTACATGATAATTTATATGCAAGCTGCTTGTTGTTTACTGCCGAAAGATGCGACCGGGACGTTGGGACGTCCAGTCTGAATTTTAGGGGCAGACGCTATTTGGTGCTATCCGTTCACCTCTCCGAAGATACCAAGTTGATTTATGACACCATGTATCGAAAGTTTAAACGGATGCGGCCGATTTAGCAGACTTCATCAGATTCCCCCTTGTTGAGGGGTTTTTTATTGTGGGGACACTCTTCCCTGCAGGCGCAAGCCCCTGTAGTTAATTACGCTACCGCATCGCGGTAACCACTTTCTCCTTCTCCAGATGGTCACTTCGTGTCGTGTGTGTTTGTTTTGTTTTTAGTTGCCCATGGATTGTATACGGAGACTAATTTATGTTGTCGCCCGTAGGGCGTGGATTAGTCCAAATCCGTATTTTCTTAGATTTGGGTTTGGGTTTAAGGATCGTTAATCTCATTTGAGACTAAGATCAACTTAAACGTTTGTTAAGGATATGTTAGTCTAATTTTAGACTAAGATCTACTTAACAGGGTCATTTAGATCCAACAAAAGAGCATTTGGGCTTTATTGTTTTAGTTTAGGGACTTTGCGGTCCCGAAGTTTAAGGACATCATAGTCCATGAAGTTTAAGGACATCATAGTCCATAGTTTAAAGACGTCATAATCTGTAAAGTTTAAGGACATCATAGTCCATGAGTTTAAGGACCTCACAGTCCGTGGTAGTTTAGAGACATCATAGTCTGTAAAGTTTAAGGACATCATAGTCCATGAGTTTAAGGACCCCACAGTCCATGGAATGTCTGGTTGTCGGGACCCGTCACCTCTCTGAAGACATTGAAAGATTATAACGACAAATATCAGAGAAGTGAAAAGATGTACCCTTGAACCAATATTGGTTGGGAGATCTATAGTCCAATTTGGGACTAAGATCAAAGATTTATGAGCATATGGGCTCAATTAATCTAAGGTAGGGTTTTGTGGACAATTTGAGCTCGGCCCATTTAGTTAAAATGTTGAACATTTAACAACGTTGAGCATTGGTTTGGATTCTGAGAGCCTTTTTGTCTTTTATTGAGTGTTGTGCATTCATTATAGCTCTGGGCTTTATTATTTAAAGAACAATTTATGTTCACTTAGCGCACACGTGAGGAGCACGTGGCGCACTTGGCGTTGTGCGCCAGTCAATGAGCGTAGAGCGCTTTTTTAAGTAGCGCACACGTGAGGAGAACGTGGCGCGCTTGGCGCTGAGCGCCAGTCAATGAGCGCAGAGCGCTTCTTTAAGTAGCGCACATATGAGGAGCACATGGCGCGCTTGGCGCTGAGTGCCAGTCAATGAGCGCAGGGCACTTCTAATAAGTAGCGCACACGTGAAGAGCATGTGGCGCGCTTGGCGCTATGCGTCAGTCAATGAGCGTAGAGCGCTTCTGATAAGTAGCGCATACGTGAGGAGCACGTGGCGCACTTGGCGCTGAGCGCCATTCTTGGAGCACTGAGGCGCTTCTTTTTAATTTGGAGCGCTAAGGCTCTTTTTTAGGCAACTTTGATCAGTTCTGCGCTCTGAGAATTAAACTCTCATTCATAGGAGGCTTTGTCTCATAGATCTAAGAACAAAGTTTTTATTTTATAAGAGATATTTCAATCTCTTATGTTTTTTGTGAAAGGCTTTGCCTTTATGGATCTGTGATCCTAGGAGAATTGAATTATTCTCCCCCACTTTTTATAGTGAGATATTATGATCTCTTTGTGAAAGACATTTTCTTTATAGATCTATGATCTAGCATAAGAACTAAGTTCTTTTTCCGATGAGATGCTTTGATCTCTTTATTTTACCTTGAAAAAATTCTTCTTCTGCTAAGAGCTTGCTCCTCTCTCTGAACTTTCTCAAAGTTTGGGGGGGGGGGTTCTTTCTATCAGACTTGAAGTTTTGGGTCCTTTATATAGAGGAGGCTGATTTGTTGAATCGGTTGAAGAGATCTTTTCTCTAATTGATTTGGGGATATTTCCCACCGTTGGATCTTTGATCCTAGGGCTTCTGTTTTACAGAAGGTAATCTTCTTGTTTTTAACAAGATTGGGAAATATTTTCCCATACAGAATTTATTCTGTACTTTGGTAATTTTTTAATCACCATTGGATCATTGATCCAACGGTGCTCTGATTTTCAGAACATAATCTTTCCTGTTTGGAAAGATTCTGAGGAATGTTTCCTTAACAGAATTTTATTCTGGTCAATTGATGATTTTTAATCATGTTCGTTGGATCTTTGATCCAAGGGCCGAGAAAATTTTGTTCTATAGCTAGCGCTCACGTGCTTTGCACGTGGTGCGCTGCTTAGAGTGCAGCGCTCTTAGCGCTAGCGCTCACGTGCTTTGGACGTGGTGCGCTGCTTAGAGTGCAGCGCTCTTAGCGCTAGCGCTCACATGCTTTGCACGTGAGCGCTGCCTCAAAGTCTTTGACTCTCAGCGCTGGCGCTGCTATGATGCGCTGTTTCATTTCAAATTTTGAAATTTAAACAGAACTTTGCTCTGATTGGGGAAACACTTGTGTGTCAAACTATAAATATGAAAGTAGTATATTAAAAATATGAGAATAATTATATATCAATGATTCATCGTACTATATGATAGTTTTGTACACAAGAGTTACAATAAACATTATAGATTAGATAATTGATGTAGTTGAAGGTAAAAATTAGTAGGTTATTACAAAATATGAATACAGTATTATCATATATAAAATGAAACAAACAGTTATTTTAGTTATAATTGTTCATGTAGCTTATTATAGTTTTTTTAGTAGTGGTTAAAGGGTTAGTATTTGGCAGTAATCTTTGTGCATATAATCTTCTAGTTTTATTAGTATGGTATTAACGGTTAAACAATTTAAGCAGGACCAGTTCTCTTGAGCCTCAGGGTGCTGGAGAATATGGGTGCTTGCCTATTTAAGGTAGACAACCTAAAAATGGTGTTATCATACGGTACTTGTCTTGACAAAATACACAAATACTGCCGTCCATGTGCAGCAGTTACCGATAACTCCAAAACAATCAGGATTTCAATTCCGTTTAAATGTCTGACTCTGTTCAAGTCAAGGTCAAATCTGGAAATAATCTGATTTGAATTCAATTCAAGTATAACTACAATACAACTTGAATCCACGAATACCAGAATACAATCCATACCAATATGAACATGACTTGAACCGAATCATGGATATACTCTGTTTACACGACTATCCATTTATATCCATTCTGTTTACTGATATCATGGTTTCGGCAAGTCTTCCATTTACTACAAGACAAGACAATACAATCAGTACAATCAATACAATCAATACAAAAGACATTACGGGGTTTATAAAGGGGTAGACTGGTACAGAACATTTTAACGGTGACACGTGGTGGTCACTAAAAGACGTAATTACATCCATACCGTTGTTCCGTGGTATTATCGACATAGCCTTGTACTACAGATTACCAAAGTCCACAGTGTAAGTTGGACTCCTCTCGTATACACTGGCATATTCTGTACCAAGCTACAAACAACTGCGTTAATATTATAACCAAATATTACTAGTTATACTCTCTTATCCTTTTACTCTATTTCTATCTCTTTCTTTGGGACTTACCGAGCGATTGTTCGCTGATGACATTCCTATTTCTTTTCTTCTTTGAAATGTTATCAGGAGGATCCGACTCACTGGAGACTGAGCCTATTTCAGAAGACTTTGAGCAGTTCACTGAATACCACGAGCTATAGTCACTTGTACATATTTCTTTTCAGTTATGTCATTGTTTAGGCATTGCATTCCAGACTTGTATTTACTTTCCAGTATTGTATTGTAAAGAAATGTTGAATAAATAAAAGTTGATGTTCATTTATATCCACGTCTCTTGTGTACATTTTACTTTATATTGCTTAGATACGCTTAGCGCGTTTACTTCTGAGTAAATACGTCGCGTGGCCCGTCGCGTCTCCTTACCCGTACACTGGGAAGCGGGGCGTGACAGCTTTTGTTGGCGGCCCATGCAGGTCAGTTCTGCATGGAACCCTACCATGCAGGTCAGTTCTGCATGGACATACAGGCCAATTCTGCATAAAGTCCTAAGCAATGTAACACAAGAATCAGCAACTAAAAACATTCTTTACATTTCATGTTTTTTGAATCTTACAATTTCATATACTTTGAATCTATCCTAACCCTATTTTTCTTTCAAAGCTATGGATTCTCCAAACAATACCAACACCAACTTCAACAACACACCACCACCTCTACCGCTTACGCCTACCGTTGCTGCAGATGGTACTGCTTGAGACAATCTGAAACCTCCTGGAAGGACAGCAGCAGCAGACTGGTATATTACTGAACCGTCCAGAAGCGGAAGTGCCCGGAGTAAAGCAATTCTGGGCATTGCACCCAAAGCAATTTTCGGGAAAAGAGAGCCCTCTGGAAGCTGAAGAATGGGCTCAGAGCATCGAGGATGATCTGGTAGCAGCACAAGTGCCAGAGATCGCTTAGGTACGAGTTGCGAAGCTGCAACTCACCGACAACGTCCGAGTTTGGTAGAAAGCGGAAGAAAGCCGTCTTGACCAGCCGATCAAATAGAAACCCTTTCGCGACATGTTCAACGCGAAGTAGAGACTGCCCAATTTTACATGGAGCAGCAATTCATTCACCTACAACAAGGTTCGATGTGGACCAAATCTGTGGATGAGTATGATACTGAGTTTACCATGCTCAGTAGGTTCGCGGCACACTTGATACCGACTGCTTAGATCAGGTCCAGAAGATTTCAGTAAGGGTTAGATACGAAAATCCAAGCTGCCTTAGCTACAGGGGATTTCCCAACCTACGACCTGGTCCTGAAAGCTGCCCGTCGATATGAGGCAGTAGTGAAGAAGAAGGGCAGACCTCAATCTGCCGGAATGAAGCGCCCTACCATTCAGATGGCAGGAGGAGCCTCTTCAAAACCAACTTTTGAACCCAGGAAACCGGAAGAAACAAATAACCGGCCAAGTCCAAATTTTTGCTTCTATTACAAGAGGGGTGGACACCTGTGGAAGAACTGTAGGCGCGCAAAAGGCATGTGCTTAGTTTGTGGCGCATCCAATCTTAGAATTGGAACATGTCCTTATAGATGCAACACAGTTCTAACTCACAATACTTATCCGCAGCGGCCAGTTATCCAGGCTCCTGCACCTCGTTTTGCTCTTCCAGCCCCACCTCCACGTGGACCTCCTGCACATCCTAATCGCCAATTCCATCAGGCACCGAGGAACATGCCTCGAGGGCAGAAGAGCATGCTCCAAGGACAGAGGAATGTGCCTCCAGCTAGGAGGAATGTATCCCGGCGTTAGGCTTTCACATTAGCGTCCGTAGAAGCCGAGACTGTAGACCAAGGTAACCCTGGTAATTTCCCTCACATCTTTTCAATCTTACCAAAACTTTTGCATTTTTTCGTTCTTCCAAATTTTTTTATGCATTATCACTAGTTCTATCACCATCACTATCACCAAATTGCTTTGAATCTGTTACACTTTCCTTATAAAAATTTCGAGGACGAAGGGTAGAATGTAACAACCCTAAAGTTTCTGTACAAAATTTTTTCAAAGTACAGAAAGGAACACCTAAGCCCGAGCACAAGTTATAAATTTGATTTGCTTTTGAACAGCAAGAAAGCACTTGTAGCTCAATGGTAAAGCATTGCACTGCTGTGACGTCGCCCCTGTGATCGAATCCCCTGTTCCCCTCCGAAAGACGGCGGCGCGACTGGCGCCTTGCCTGAAATTCGGGGCAGATGCTAATTGGTGTTATCCGTCTACCTCTCCGAAGAAGCCAAGTTGATTTATGACACCATGTATCAAAGGTTTAAACGGATGCGTTCGATGTAGCAGACTTCGTCAGATTCCCCCTCGCTTGAGGGGCTTTTTGATTGTGGGGACGCTCTTCCCTGCAGGCGCAAGCCCCTGTAGTTAATTACGCTACCGTACTGCGGTAACAACTTTCTCCTTCTCCAGATGATCACTTCGTGTCGTGTGTGTTTGTTTTGTGTTTGGTTGCCCGTGGATTGTATACGGAGACTGAGTTATGTCGTCGCCCGTAGGGCATGGAATAGTCCAAATCCGTATCTTTCTTAGATTTGGGTTTTGGGGTTGTGTTTAAGGATACGTTAGCCTCATTTGAGACTAAGATCAACTTAAACGTTTGTTAAGGATACGTTAGTCTAGTTTTAGACTAAGATCAACTTAACGGGATCATTTGGATCCAACAAGAGAGCAATTAAGAGGGAGGTCCTGTTGTTTAGTTTAGTGACATTGCGGTCAATAGGTAGTTTAAGGACATTGCGGTCCAATGTTAGTTTTAAGATGTTGCGGTCAAGGTTAAGGACATCATAGTCCGTGGATTTAAGGACTCCACAGTCCGGCGTTAGTTTTAAGACATTACGGTCAAGGTTAAGGACATCATAGTCCTTGAGTTTAAGGACCCCATAGTCCGTGAAATGTATGTGGTTATCGGGACACGTCACCTCTTTGAAGTCGTTGAGAAATTACAACGACAAGTATCAAAGGGGTGAAGAGATGTACCCTTGAACCAAGATAGATTAAGTGATCTGTAGTCCAATTTGGAACCCAGACCAATTAATTATATTATGAGCCCATTGGCCCAGTTAAGTTTGAATTGAGGACTTATGGCCTTCTTGGGCTAAGTCCAATCATGTTTGAAATATTGACCCTCTGTTGGTCCATTGAAGGAGAGGCTTTGCCTCTGAAACTTAGCCAATTGGGCTAAAACTAGTGTTAAACACTAAAGACCAACAGTGTTGAACACTGGGAGATAAGATTACCATATTAGTGTTAAACACTAGAAATTGTGATTCTCGAATCAGTGTTAAACACTAATAAATAACAGTGTTAAACACTGGCAACCAAGTTATCAGTTTGGTGTTAAACATTAGCAGAGAGGAGATCACGTGGGAGCACGTGATGGCATCCAAAAGGTGGGGCCAGATCCCCCCTCATTTTGTTATACAGATAAGTGTTTAACACTTTTTATTCTGACAGCCATCACGTGTGAGCACGTGATGAGGGCTCATGCTCTGGTCTATTAGAATGCTCATTAGGGGTCATGTGGTGACACGTGAGGGCGCCCTAAAGCTTCTTTTCTTTTGCATTTTCCTTATGTGCTTCAGGGGTCATGTGAGGCATTGCCTCAAAGTTCTTTTCTGTGGATCTTTACAGGGGTCACGTGGCAGCACGTGACTCTGGTTCTTTGCATGTTTTAAAGATCTGTTCATCTTTTAAGAATTAAATTCTTCATAGGGTGAAACCCTAGCAATAAACTTTAGAGAAATTAAATTCCTATTTTCTTCTGAAGAATTATATTCTTAGATAGGGTTAAACCCTAATTTCTTTTCTGTAGGAATTAAATTCCCCATACATATAAAGAATTAAATTCTGGCATAGGGTGAAACCCTAATTTCTTTTTTAAGGGAATTAAATTCCTGTGAGTTTGAGAGAATTAAGTTCTCAATTAGGGTTAAACCCTAGTTCTGTCCATTCTGAAGGAATTAAATTCCTAGGGTTAAACCCTAATTTTATCTTAAAGGAATTGAATTCCTATCATTCTGTGAGAATTAAATTCTCAAAGCTCAATTCCTCCTCTATGTTTTAGATCTGCATGGCAGGATCTCAACACAATGAGAATTAAATTCTCAATTCATGGGGAGATGTGCACTTTGTAGATCCTCAACCAAAGAAAGAACTAAGTTCTTTTCTTTTTATAAGAGTTAAACTCTTTTGAGAATTAAATTCTCTTTTAAAGCCTCTCTTTTCTTACCTAGGGTTTTTCTTTTGCAGAGAATCAAATTCTTCCTTCTGAATTTTCAAGATTCCAAGGCTCTATATCTCTCTCTCTGTATATCTCTATCCCTCCTTTCTTTGGGCTCCTATTTATAGGAGAAGGAAAAGAATCAATCTGTTTGGTAAATCTCTCATTGAAAGATTTGATTTGTTCATTGAGAGATTTGATTTATCTTCATCATTAATCTGGGCTTTTAGATTATTAGGTGAATTTTATTCACCATTGGATTTTAAATCCAAAGATATCTCTTTGTTATTTCGGTTGGATTTAGGGGGAAATCTTTCCAAGTCCATGATTTTTCCATAAGTTGGTGATATTTAATCACCTTCAGATTCTTGATCCAACGGTTTCAAATAATTCTTCTCCATTTTGGAAAGATTTGAAGGATCTTTCCTCAGAATTTAATTCTGTTAAAGAATAAGGCTTTTAAAGCCAGTCGCGTGTGGCCACGTGACCGTTGGTCACGTGTGAGCACGTGACCCTTAGCATGAGCTTCTCTTCTTTTGTGCTTTGTTCTCTTGCCACCGCTTAACCATCACGTGCCAACACGTGACCACTGGTCACGTGTGAGCACGTGATGTCTCTTCTGAAGCTTCTTCCTGATTTTTTAATCAGGGAACAAATGTGCTCTGTGCCGCTGCTTAACCATCACGTGCCAACACGTGACCACTGGTCACATGTGAGCACGTGATGCCTCTTCTGAATCTTTTCCTGATTTTTAATCAGGGAACAAATGCCCCCACAACGTTGCTCTCACGTGTCTGCATGTGAGTGCAACGCTGTCACTTTTGTGACCATTGGATCTGCCTTGGGAGTAGGGTAGATGAAACGTTTTCCATCCCATCCTATAAATGCCCATGTCCTTTCAGAAGAGCCTCCACTTTGCTTCATCTTCGTCCTTGCAAACTTTTTTCTGAGAATTTAATTCTCCTTTTCCAGAGCTTAGTTCTCTGCCTAAAAAATTCCCAGAGTTTAACTCTGTTTAAGGATCCCCTTTTCTTCAGGTAATGATCTTTGGACGATCAAGGCACCCTCATACCTAAAACTCTCTAGATTGTAAATCCATACCAAGGGTTTTCCTTTTTGACAAAAATCCATCTTTTAAGTTCCTTAACGAAAACAAGAAACCATCTGATCTTCGAATACTAGATCTTTTAAAGTTTCTCTGATCTTTAGGGATCGTTGGTGGTGTTAGTCTTTTCCATGGAATTGAATTCCATAGTCAAGGAGCTCTGGCTCTGGAACAAAAAATTTCTGGGAATTTAATTCCCTTTTTCAAAAAGGAATTTAATTCCTGTGAGGAACTAAGTTCTTCCCATGGGGACTTCTTGGGGTTTCCTTGCCCTGAATTGTCTCCTGTAACCAAGAGGAAGAACTTGTAATGGTGCATTTCCCTAGGGAGCGTGCAGAGTTGCCTGAAATCCTTTGTTTATTTAGACAAGTATTCTTCTTGATTGGCTTGTCTATTAAATTCTCATGATCTTTATTTCAGGTATTATGGACGCCCATTTGTATGATCTTGATGAAATCATTTCTTACGGAAACATTCATGCACTGGGCCGCAGCCAGAACCAGGAATTCACCAACGCTCAGTGTGCTGAGATCATGAGCCGCTTTGACAAGTATAATGGTCGGCTACTCCCTTATTGCTCTTCTCTTTTGAAACTCATCGTGCTGGCGATCTGGGAGTCGCTCCCTCTCTTTTGCACCGGCGTACCGCTCGGGGCATTGGATGCCGCCGAGGATAAAGTGCATTCGGTGTATCTGATGAGCCTAATCTCGAAGAGAAGGCGAGACAACCTCATTGATCTCTTACACCAGGCTGTTCAGCAGTCGGCCATACTTGCTGCTTATCGGAGGATGGAGGACATCCGTGAGGATCCCGATACTTGTGATCGCGAGAGAAAATATACTAGGATGGTTCGAAATGCCTGGAAGATCTTGGACAAAGTCACATTTGAATTTCTCAATCCATGTCCCGCGTCTGAGGTCCTGCCGTTGTAATCGTTTCTTTTTATTTTTTATGAACTTTTAAAGTATGAGTGATAAGTTTTGTCGTGCCCTTCTATGTTTGCATGCCCCTTTTTGTGAGATTTTGTCATTTTTGCTATCATTGCTGCTGATGTGTTTAGCGTGTAAGGCACTATTTCACTTTTCAGTACACATCAAGCGTGGTGCTCAAGTGCTCCACACGTGGGGCCCTCTTGATGGGGTTATTTAATTTTTCATGCCATATTTTTTTGTGCACAGCATTAGATGCAGAAAAGGAGCCTTGGAAATAGTTCCATCTCCTTGATTTCCAATGCTTTCCCTTTTTTGGGCCTTGGAAATAGTTCCACCATGCAATATTCTCCGTGCGCAGCATTTAATGCTCCTCTTTATAACCTGAGGCCATAGCCTTGTTTTTCTCTTCACAGAGAAATCTATTCTCAATTTAGTGTGGTTTATCTTGGGGAAACAACTGAGTGCCATGGCCTGCAACCGCGCCCATGCTCGTCGACAGCCGTGGGAAGTGCCTATCGAGGAGATGATTCCTCGCTTTTCTGCGCGATTGGTGGATCCCCTTCTTACCGATGACGAATGTGATTCAGCAACATATGAACTCTCGATCCGCAGGGGGTCCCCTCTTCCAATGGGATCCCTTTGGCTCCGGATGATTCTTGCTGCCGTGCTTGCTGACATCCCTCCTCACCCAGCGGAGATGACCCTGGCGATGCTTGACATAGCTGAAGACAAGCTCGAGTGTTTTCACGAAGCATGTCTGATCACTCAGGCTCCGAAAGATTGCTCGGTTCACCTATTGGGCCAAATAAGAGCCCATCGGGCTATTATGTCTGCTTTTGCAGACGAACATGGCGCCAATCGGTAGGGAGCCACTCCTCGTGAAAATCGTCGCTTCGATGTGTTGGAGAAGGCGACGAGGGAGTTAGAAAATTTTGAATACTGTTTTGTTCACCCTTGTGCCACTGATCCCTTGTTTGGCGACCTTTTCCCGGTAGTGTAGTATGCTTAAATCGATGTACTCTTTTTGTCATTGGCTGTTGTATGCTTTTCTGTTGAATTTTCATGTTTGCCGGGTACTCGTATATGCGTCTTGCTTGCGTAAATGAGCTTCATATTTGTCCATGGAAATTTTCATTAATTGCGAGCACTATCGTTAGGTTGCATGCACATCAGAGCTTTGGGTATCATTTCCTTTCGAATATTCATATAGTTGTAAATGCATGCTCGGTAGGATATGCATCGGAGATTTTCCTTGTTGCCTCCCATATCCGGTGATTTGTGCGTGTTCTAGATTGAGTATCGCCGTCGAATGGAGGCTTGTTTATACAGTGCTCGAGTGTACCCGTCTTTCCTCGAAGGTTGTGGCTGCGAAAGTGGGCTGGCGAGGTTTGATAGCGCGGTGCGCGGCAAACATGGCATCATGCGAGAAGAGGCTCGGCCGCAAATTCTCAGAAAGGGAGCTGGCCTCTAAGGCATTGAGCGAGCTTCAAACCAGCCTCACAGCCAAAGCCAATAAAGTGTATGAACTCTGGCGGGTGCTTCAAGAGTCTATCAAAGTGGTGGTGGCTCTTGATAAAGCTGCCGTGTTCACTCGTGAAAAGGTCGAGGCTCACAAGGCCACTGAGAAAAAGCTCGAAGGCCGGCTCGCCTCGTATCAGGCCCAGCAGGCTCAGGCGGAGGCCCGTCTTCTGGCGATCCTGAATCATAAAGCCGTGGCCCCGCAAAAGCAGGATGAGCTAGCAAAATTATTAAATCGCCCGCCGGCTTGAAAACTTGTATCTTTTCCTTTCTTTTTGTACATACTCCTGAATGAGAGTATTTTTTGTTCTTTCATGAATTGTACTTTGTATCCATTTTGGTTTATGAATAAAGACATATTTTTCTTCTCAATGGCGTGTCTCCTTTTTATTGAATGTGCTCTGCGGACAATTTATCTTGGTCTCTTTGCATGGCAGTGATGGCTTAGGATAGATGCCTCCTAAGACTTTTGAGCTTTATGAGCCGTGAGGGTCTCACAAAGCGTTTTTCTCCCTACAGGTCGAGAGGATCCCGTAGGTGTAAGTTCTTCTTAAGAATCGTGAGGATTCTTAAGCGGGTTTTCCCTTGAGAGTCGTAAGGATCTCACAAGAAAGTTTTCTTCCTTACCGGTCGTGGGGACCCGCAAGTGCTGGGTGCGGTCGCCCTTATCCGTATTTCACGGGATCAGGGGTTGCTTTGGGATGTTTTCCAGGGTACCGTAGTTTAAAGACGTCGCGGTCAAGGTTAAGGACATCATAGTCCATGGGTTTAAGGACTCCACAGTCCATTGTTAGTTTTAAGACATCACGGTCAAGGTTAAGGACATCATAGTCCGTGGATTTAAGGACTCCACAGTCCGACGTTAGTTTTAAGACATCACGGTCAAAGTTAAGGACATCATAGTCCGTGGATTTAAGGACTCCACAGTCCAATGTTAGTTTTAAGACATCACGGTCAAGGTTAAGGACATCATAGTCCGTGGATTTAAGGACTCCACAGTCCAACGTTAGTTTTAAGACATCACGGTCAAGGTTAAGGACATCATAGTCCGTGGATTTAAGGACTCCACGGCCCAACGTTAGTTTTGAGACATCACGGTCAAGGTTAAGGACATCATAGTCCATGGATTTTAAGGACTCCACGGTCCAATGTTTGGTTACCGGGACCCGTCACCTCTTTGAAGACGTTGAGGAATTACAACGACGAATATCAAAGGAGTGAAGAGATGTACCCCTGAACCAAGGTAAAATCAGTCTAGAATCATGGTGGTTGATCGTTAGTTTTAAGACATTACGGTCGAGGTTAAGGACATCATAGTCCGTGGATTTTAAGGACTCCGCGGTCCGATGTTTGCTCTGGATGCTTCACACGGATTTGCTACCGTGTTCGGCGAGGACCAGGCTCCGCTCTGGACGTTTTCCGCGGGGTCAAAGAGTGACGTTATCCGCGTTCCACGTGGCCAGGAATTTTGCACTAGATGCTTCACACGGGTTCACTGCCGTGTTCGGCGAGGACTAGGCTCCGCTCTGGATGCTTCACACGGGTTCACTACCGTGCTCTGCGAGGACCAGGATCCGCTCTGGACGTTTTCCACAGGGTCAAAGAGTGACGTTATCCGCGTTCCACATGACCAGGAATTTTGCACTAGATGCTTCACACGGGTTCACTGCCGTGCTTGGCGAGGACTAGGCTCCGCTCTGGACGTTTTCCACGGGGTCAAAGAGTGACGTTATCCGCGTTCCACGTGATCAGGAATTTTGCACTAGATGCTTCATATGGGTTCACTGCCGTGCTTGGCGAGGACTAGGCTCCGCTCTGGACGTTTTCCACGGGGTCAAAGAGTGACGTTATCCGCGTTCCACGTGACCATGAATTTTGCTCCGGATGCTTCCCACGGGTTCACTGCCGTGTTCTGCGGGGACCAGGCTGCGCTCTGGACGTTTTCCACGGGGTCAAAGAGTGACGTTATCCGCATTCCACGTGACCAGGAACTTTGCACTGGATGCTTCCCACGGGTTCACTGTCGTGTTCTGCAAGGACCAGGCTCCGCTCTGGACGTTTTCCACGGGGTCAAAGAGTGACGTTATCCGCGTTCCATGTGACCAGGAATTTTGTTGAATATATCCGCATTTCACGGAGTGGGGATTTGACTCTCGGTGATCTGTATATCGCCGAGCCATGGAACTAGGAGTTGCCGCTGTTCCGCTTTGCTTGATGTTGTGTCCGTTGTGACGAGATGAGTGTTGAGACGATCTCCAGGCTATCTACGACTCATCGAGATTTGGCTTCTTCTTTTGATGAAACCTGGGAGAGGAGGAGTGCGATTCCTTCTTTGTTTGCGCCCCTGGATTGTATACAGGGATAGATGTAACATCACATGTAGGGCGTAAATTTCATTTTTATTTTATTTCTTTTTCCGCGATGCTCTATCATTTCAGCTTTTATACCGCGAAGGTCGCGATTACCCCATCATTTCGGCTATTTTTCGCGGCGCCCAATCATTTCGGCTATTTATTTTATTTTTACTCGCTGCTTTTTATTGCGAGTTGCCCAATCATTTCGGCTATTTTGCATGCATACACTTTTTTTTATACTTGCTTTTTCTATTGCAAGTTGCCCCATCATTTCGGCTATTTCGTATGCATGTGTGACTCGCTAGCCTTTTGCCGCAAGCTCCGGATTAGACACCGATTTCGGCATCAGCACCGCTACAACTGGGATATTGCCAGGTGCGAATCATCATTTGCCTCTGTCGATATCGAACAAAGGTGGCTTAGCGAACAGGGTTAAGATCCTGTCGACTAAGGCTTTTGACTTCATGAGCCGTAAGGGTCTCATAAAGGTATTTCTCCCTGCGAGTCATGAGGATCTCGTAGGTGTAATTTCTCCTTAAGAATCATGGGGATTCCTGAGTGCATAGTCTCTTATAAGTCATAAGGATCTTACAAGAGTGCTTCCTCCTTATAAGACGAGAGGACTCACAAGGGCTGTTCACCGTATGGACATATCTCTAGTCACGGATGGGACTTTGTTAGGGAAACGTTTATTCGCGCCCGTGGATTGTATACAAGGGTCAGTATTGAGCCGCTTGTAGGGTCGTCTGTTCAATCGCTTCCTTTTCCTCAGATGATTCCGGAGATATTTCTGCCGGTGTGAGGACCCGACGGCTTTGTACCATTATTCTGACGTCATCGAGGTTCTCATCAGCCAGTTCTTTAGCGAGCTTAGCTAACGCGTCTGCCTTGCTATTTTCCGCACGCGGTATGTTGTCCAGCATGTAGGAGGGAATTTGAGTCAGCAATCGCTGTACTCTCTCGCCATACTTCACCAGCTCTGGTTTGCACGTTCGGTAGTCGTCGTTTACTTGACTAACGACCAGTTGGGAGTCTCCGTATATGAGGAGGTTTTCAATTCCCATGTTGATGGAGATCTCAAGGCCTGCTATTAAAGCTTCATATTCAGCTTCATTATTCGTCCTCGGCTCTGTCAAGGAGAAGGCGGAGCGCATTATCCCTCCTTGTGGGGTCACGAAGATGAGGCATACCCCTGATTTGATTATGGGGGTGCTTTGTTTACGCTTCTTCATGGAAGACGCTCCATCAAAATAAAGTTCCCACCGGTTACTACCACCGTCGATCGCATCAAACGCGTGTTCGTCTGGCAGTTCGCAATTCAGAGGGGAATCAGCCGGTATCGGATGCTCAGTGAGGAAGTCGGTGATGGCCTGGCCTTTCACCGCCTTAAAAGGCTGATAGGTTATCGAAAACTCCATTAAGAGCAAGGCCCATTTAGCGAGTCGTCCTGTCAATATGGCCTTTTACATCAAATATTTGAGAGGGTCCACCTTCGATATGAGACGGACTTCATGCGCCAACGCATAGTGCCTGAGCTTTGTTATCGCAAAGACCAGCGCCAGGCAGTGTTTTTCAATGGGGGAATAGTTTCCTTCTGCCCCCAGTAGAACCCGACTCAAGTAATAGAGAGCTCTTTCTTTCCCTTGGTCGTTCTCTTGCGCCCATAATGCACCTAAGGAACCTTCGAGGGCTGTAGTATAAAGAATAAGAGGCTTTCCCATGACTGGAGCAGCTAACACCGGCGGATTTTGCAGGTATTGCTTGATTTCGTCCAGCGCGCTCTGGCATTTGTGATCCCTAACGAAAGGGGTTCCCTTCTTCATCAGGTGACTGTAAGGGCGGCACTTGCCTGAAAAATTGGCTATAAATCGCCGGATGTACGCGAGCTTCCCTTGGAGAGACCGCAATTGTTTGAGGGTCCTTGGCGGAGGCACTTCCATGATCGCTTTGATTTTCGACGGATCTATCTCGATACCTCGGTGCCGGATAATGAATCCTAGGAATTTGCCTGAAGAAACTCCGAATGCGCATTTGAGAGGGTTCATCTTCAAGTTGTATTGCCGAAGACGTTGAAATACGATCTTCAGATGCTCGAGATGTTCCTCGTACGATTTGCTTTTCACCACGAGGTCGTCGATATAGCATTCGACGATTTCATGTATGAGGTCATCGAAGATCTTCGTCGTGGCCCTCTGATAGGTGGCACCTGCGTTCTTTAGACCGAAGGGCATCACCTTGTAGCAGAATATACCCAAAGGGGTCCGGAAAGTGGTGTGCTTCTGGTCTTCGGGATGCATCTTTATCTGATTATATCCTGATGAGCCGTCCATGAAGGAGAAAACCTCGTGAGTGGACGTGCTATCTATCATCAATTCAGTGACTGGAACTGGGAAGTCATCCTTCGGGCAAGCTTTATTGAGATCCCGGAAATCCACGCATATGCGCACTGTCCCATTCTTCTTCATTACTGGGACGATGTTGGCGATCCAATCGGGATACTGAACTTCCTGGATAAACCCAGAGTCGATCAGCTTCTTGACTTCGGCGTTGATGCTCATCTCAAGCTCGAGCCGCATTCTTCTCGGCGCTTGTTTGACTGGCTTGACGTCCGGGGATATCGCCAATTTATGGACAGCTATTTCTGGATCTAGTCCTGGCATTTCGGAATAGTTCCATACGAAGCAATCTTTATGCTGCATAAGCACGTCTTTTAACGCTGCCACCCTTTCTCCAGATAGTAATTCGCTGACAAATGTCGGTCGCGGGTCGTTTGTTGTCCCCAACTCAATCTTCTTGAGGTTATCTGCAGTAGTATGTATGCCATCTTCCAGCTCTTTCGGCGCTGGTGGAAATTCTGAGATTACCTCGTCGTCATTGTTTTCGAAGCACCAAGGAAGGTCATCCATATCCTCGGGCTCCCCTTTTGATATTGTTATCATATGACAAGTACGAACTCGCTTCCAAGCCCGATGTGGATCTGGTTCTGCTCTTGTGGCTTTGGGTTCGTGTTTTTGTGGCGGCGTTACCCTCCAGCTGCTGGATAAAGCAAACCTGCCTTGCTGGTACTGGTCATCGACCCAGTTCTTGAAGGTGAAGCAGTCTTCGATAGGGTGTCCTATGGCTCGGTGATAAGAGCAATAGCCCAGATGAGAGACCTCGTTTACTTGCTCAGGATGCTTAGATTCCGGAAGTGTAACCATTTGATGTTTTAAAGCGAGATCAAGTATCTTCTTTGTCTTGTCTAGAGGGAAAGAATACGCTCGACTCATCTTCCTCATGAGGGACAAATCCAGACCGCGCAATACCTGATCACATGACTCTTTGATCCTGCGTTGTCGTTGTAGACCTCCTTTTCCGCTTTTTGACTTACTCCTGCCTCAGCGTCGGGCCTTTTGCGCAACGGGTTGACAGGGAGGAGCATCTTCGTTTTTTGCAGCCTGTTGAAACAGACGTTGCGTCCTGGCTTTCTCGTAGATGGCCATCTCGCGATTATGGTCGTCCCGAGCTTTTTGACCCGCTTTCCTGATAAGATTGTCCATTCATTCTTCAAACGACGGACTCGGCATTTCGATTGCGGGGTCTAGTTTTGATGAGGTGTTGGCATTTCCCGACAGGGCGTCCTCTTCTTCATCGAAGTTATATATGGTGTAGCTACCGTGGACTCGTTCCCGTTTCCCGGATCTTACATACCCAAGCTCAAGCGTTTCCATTCTCCCGTTGGGCAATTTGCGCTGAGTCCTAGGGACATCCCAAATCCTGTTGTAGAACCGAGCTTGTCGAATAGTCTGTTTTAAAGGTACCCCTTGGCACTTCAATAGACTTTTTAGTCCGTTTGTGTAATATCTGGGCAGACGGATGGGTTGAAGCCTGTCGAGTGTAGAATCTGCGCCATACCAGATTTCTTTCTCTACTCTTGTTTCCGTGGATCGGTAAAATAAGATCCCCTTTTCGCCCAGGAGGGACGTAAAATGTCCGCAGGTCTTGCACATTGTAAGCTTCAAGTGCGTCAAGATCTTTGTAGTGCTCCCGCGGAACCATGGTAATTTGCAAACTCTGATCGCTACCAGGGAATTCTTGTACTGACGGCCGACTGGAGAACACAGCGTTAACCTTATCTTCCGAGTCACTTCCGAAGATCATTATGGGGGTGGACGGTCCCGGTTTGTTGCGTCGAGATGGCCTAGCGTAAACTAGCTCTTCTTCTTCTTCAGTATCACTCCCGAAAACAGGAATGGTGGCGGCGGCTTTGTTCTCCGGTTTGCGACACCTCTCCGTGTCCTCGAAATCTGGCAAAAAGTATTTTGCATCTTCGTATTTGCGGACTTCGTTCGCGGAGAATGGGTTCAGCTCGCCTGTTATGGTGTACTCGAGACCATCCTTAAAATACTTCATACACTGATGTTGCGTAGAAGGGATGATGTTGTACTCGTGTAACCAAGGACGACCGAGCAAGGCGTTGTAGCAGGTCTTGGCGTCAATGACGTGAAACTTAATGTTTGTGACGAGTAGTCCGAAGCGTAATGTTAGTATCACCGATCCGAGAGTCCGTGATAACTGAGAATCGAAACCGGAGATGGTAATTTTATCACGAGCGAGGTGCTGAACGCTCATGCAGATTTCCTTCAACACCCGAACATTAAGGAGATTGACGGAGGATCCATTATCAACCAGAATTTTACCTATCTTGATATCATGGCAGTATCCAGAGACGTATAGGGGACGGTTGTGGTCGCACGTCCCAAGGAGAAGGTCTTCATCACCGAACGTGACATCGGCTGTGCGCATTTCTTCCAGTTCATCCATCATCTTTTCTTCGGCGAGGAAGGCTTGGAATTGCTCGGGCTCTTGCAGCGCCTTGATTAATGAATCTCTCGCTTCTTTTGATAATAAGAGAGCGTCAAGAATGCTGAGCTGCGATGGTAGCTTCCTCAGGTGCGCTAGGATGTTGTAGTCCACCTTACTCTTCTTAGGCGGGTCTTTGGCAGTCAGCTCTTTCATAACTTGGTCATCTAAGGCGATATCCTCGGCGACCTTTTCCTTTCCCTTATCTTTTCTAGTTGCGGGTCCGAGATTTTTTTCCGGGAGCGTGCGATTGCGCAGCTGAATGTTTTCGCGGGCCTCTGGTTCTTCCTCTTTCCCTAAAATGGATTCTTTAAAGAGAGGGCCCGGAGCCATTTCTTCATCAGAGTCGCTCCCAAAGGTGAGAACTTGTGATCCTCCGGCGTTGACCGTGTAGCAGTTGCCGGTAGTTCTTTTGCGCCTGTCGGTTGTACTTCTCTGCTTCCGACGAGTTCCGCGTTTCATGCGCTTAAAATGTTGCCGGTGAGCAACATATCCCTGCCACCATATCTTAAAAGCGTCGCACTCCTCCGTGGGGTGTGAAATCTTCCGATGATATGAGCGGTAATTAGGGTGCCTTTCCGCCCCATTGAGCGTGTTTTCTTTCGATGGTGGTAGCTTCATTCCCATTGACATGGCTTTGGCAAACCTTTTCCTCGTCTTGAATATGTTTTTATCCGCATCGGATGTCTTTTGATCCGGCGGGAGTGCTTCGAATCTTTCGTTTAGTCGATTGCGTTTGGCTCCTTCTGATGCGGACATCTCACACTCCCGATCGGCTTTACTTTTCAAACGAATCTCGTCTAAAAAGGCGTCGATCATTTCATCTGTCGGCCATACAAGTTCTGGCTCAGGCTGTTCCCCCAGCTTATCAGTGCTAGGAGTTTTTTCATCGTCCGTGAACGAGTGGGAGATCACATGACAACTCGCCACATATCCCTCGGATTCATCCGACGAGCCTTCTCTATTATCTTCCTCCTGAAAGACGTGGTCGAGGAACTCTTGGAGTGTGATGGGAGTCCGCGCCTTTTGATTGTACTCTTCCAGCGCGTCAATCTGCTTCTGCAAGTCCGTGCGCTTGTCTCCAAGCTTCACGGGCTTCTTGGATTTCTTCTTCTTTTTCTTTGACGGTTGGGTGTGAATATTTGGGCCATCACCACCGATCTTTGGAGTTAGGCGCGGCTTTAGCATCCCTTCAATGATCTGGGGTTCCAGCGGGTCCTTCCACCTGATCACTGGGCATGTTTGAAGATCGTTCAGCATCCTCTTTGTTTTGGCTAATAGCACAACCTCCCATGCGGCTTCTTCAACGAAAGAACAAGTTGCCCCCGGTGTGTCCGTCTTCTTAGGAGTGTGAGGTTGTGGCGGGCTCACCTTGCACTTCTCGGACAGCGCAAACTTGCCCTGTAGGTATTGATCTTCAATCCATCCTTTGAAGACGAAGCAATCCTCAATCGGATGGCTTACCGTTTGATGGTAAGGGCAGTAGTTGTGGTTTTCACCTCGCTGGGTTGCGGCGGTCGCCTTAGATTTGGCAAGTTGATAATCCTGTTGCGTACTGCCAGATCGAATAGCTTCTTCGTCTTATCCCGCGGGAATGAGTAGGGGCACTTCATTTTCTCATTATAATACCGCCGTCTTTCTTCCAGTTGATCCGCCAGCTTTGGGGCACTGGGTTGCTGCTGAGCATTCGCAATGAAGGTTGCCTTCCCTTTACCCTTGTCATTCCGAGGTTCTAGCTTCGGGGGAGGCGGTCTGTGACCCATCTGGTCCATCTGGGCCAACTTGTCGATCAAAGCCTGGAACGTGGTTGGCTTAAAGAACATCATGAACTGTGAGATAGTTGCATGAGGATCTAGGGTACCCACAAACATGCCCACCGCGGGCGCTTCTTCAATGCGTTGTTCGCATTTCGACCACAAGTTTCACCAGCATATAGCGTACTGGACCCACGTCTCGCCTGGTTTCACCCTGGCATTAATCAATACCGTTATCGGGGTACGTTCGCTGGCGCTCGCGAATCGCTGAGTGAATAGCAACTCCATTTCAGTGAACGTCTTGACGGAATCGTTCGGGAGTTCAGAATACCATTCGAATGTTGTTTCTGACAAGCTGCCGACGAATTGGCGAAGCAAGAGCTTATCGTCGCCGCCAGTGTTGCCACAAAGCGTCCTGAACTAGGCCACATGTTGATGGGGATTGCCTGTCCCCTTATAGACATGGAATTTTGGTATTGTATAGCCCGGCGGGTACTTGATCTGGTCATACCAGCTCGGATATGGTCGCCTTGTTCTGACAACTTGACCAGCTGCCTCAGTCGCCTGGTGAACCCGTATCTGCTGAGCTATATATTCGTCCAAGTCAGCTCTGGAGATTGTCTCCTCCTTGGCTGTTGAAAGAGCCGGAGGTGGATTTGATGCCTCCCCTCTATCGTCCTCAACAATGATCGGAGGGTCTTCAGCAGAAGGATCTTGTTGGATCATCATACCCACCATATCCTGAAACAGAAGGGTCATTCGTTGTATATTGGCTGCTTGTTCCGCGGTCTCTTTATCCTTCTTTTCCAGTATCCTACGAAGGAATTCAGCGTCAGTTTCCTGCTCCTGGCGTTGATCCACGGATGCTTCGGGGATTTCTTTTGGCCCAGTGAGTGCGGCCATCGCGTTCATCATTTCTTGGAGCTTCTGCTGCTGCTCCTGAGCTTTGGTCACTGACCGTGTAAGAGGTCTATGACCCGTGGATGCACGGCTGTCCTCTTTTCCCGACGCCATGTATACAGTATGGACCACGACGCCCCCGGACTTAGGGCGTTTAGGCTCACCGCCTTTGGCATTTGTCGCAGGCGCGGGGAGTTTCTCTGGCCTTCTTCTCTTGTGGGTCGTTGAAGTTGAGGGGTCCGTTGCAGCGGGCACCCTGGCGGTTGTCGTCCTTTGTTGTTTGACAGGACGTTTCTTTTCTTCCTGCACTTTCGCCCTCTTCTGCCGGCGAGAGTGATCTTGGTCGATTACGGAATCTTGAACCCTCCGCCAGACCTTGTAAATTTTGGAGGACAGCCGTTAAGGGGGTTGCTCCAGCTTAGTTTCTGTAACTCTCTCCACAGGTGGAGGAAATCTTTTCAGTGCGGCAGTCGGAGAATTCTTGCGTACCCTCCTTAGCGGTTCAAAGTTGTTCCCAGTTGGAACAGCAGCATTAACTTCCACCATTGGAGCAGGTGGAGTTAGCCCTGAGGGGGAGTTGCCCCCAGCCTTCCTTACTCGGCGCCAGTGGCGACGTCGAGCGTGATGAGCCGTTGGAACTGGCTCAGTGATAGGGACAGCTTCGTCTTTCCCCCTGTCCGAATGAGGCGCTGCCAGTGCCAGCCTCTTAAAGACTGATGTTGTCTTTTGAGTGGCGATGTTTAATCTGTCAAAGACAGACCCTCGAGTAGGAGCAGGAGACGGGATAGTCAACCTTGAAAAGACCGACTCCTTAACAGGAGAAGCCGCCTTGACGACTTCAGGAGCAGAGGTCGCTGTCTTCCTCGGGACGGCCATTTCAGGGTTCATGGGTTTCTTGGCGGGCCCACCAGAGTTCTGGTTCAGCCTGGTAAAGACAGAGGCTGCTGGTTTGATATTGGACGACCTGTTGAAAGGGGCTGTTGTAGCAGTGAGCCGATCGAAGACTGACTTCTTGTTCACTTCTGGTGCGGGCACTGGCATGGTGAAGCTTGCAGGCGGGATCATGGTCCCGAAAAACAAACCGGTGGTGGCCTGGGTTACTTGTTCCACCGGCATGGCAAGGATGGAGGCCGCTTGAGGCCCATAGGCTACACCTCCAGGTGAGGCGGAGCGTTGGTTGCACTTGCATTTTGAGCAGCTCGAGCAATTGGATGCCATTGATGCTTGATTTCTACGCCAGGAAAAAGACCAAATCTTAATAACTTGAAACCCAAAGGCAACCATTAACAAACCGCGATTCGTTCGCGAAGACGACACACGAAGTGTGGAGTGGAAAGAGGAAAAGGTCCCACCGGGCGTGCCAGAATCTGTTCCCCTCCGAAAGACGGCGTGACTGGCGTCTTGCCTGAAATTCAGGGAAGATGCTAATTGGTGCTATCTGTCTACCTCTCCGAAGATGCCAAGTTGATTTATGACACCATGTATCGAAGGTTTAAACAGATGCGTCCGATGTAGCAGACTTCGTCAGATTCCCCCTCGCTTGAAGGGTTTTTTGAATGTGGGGACGCTCTTCCCTGCAAGCGCAAGCCCCTGCATTTAATTACGCTACCGTATTGCGGTAACAACTTTCTCCTTCTCCAGATGATCACTTCTTGTCGTGTGTGTTTATTTTGTGTTTGGTTGCCCGTGGATTGTATACGGAGACTGAGTTATGTCGTCACCCGTAAGACGTGGACTAGTCCAAATCCATATCTTTCTTAGATTTGGGTTTTGGGGTTGTGTTTAAGGATACGTTAGCCTCATTTGAGACTAAGATCAACATAAACATTTGTTAAGGATACGTTAGTCTAGTTTTAGACTAAGATCAACTTAACGGGATCATTTAGATCCAACAAGAGAGCAATTAGGAGGGAAGCCCTGTTGTTTAGTTTAGTGACATTGCGGCCAATAGGTAGTTTAAGGACATTGCGGTCCAATGTTAGTTTTAAGACGTTGCGGTCAAGGTTAAGGACATCATAGTCCGTGGATTTAAGGACATCATAGTCCGTGGATTTAAGGACTCTACAGTCCGGCGTTAGTTTTAAGACATTACGGTCAAGGTTAAGGATATCATAGTCCATGAGTTTAAGGACCCCATAGTCCGTGAAATGTATGTGGTTATGGGACCCGTCACCTCTTTGAAGACGTTGAGAAATTACAACGACAAGTATCAAAGGAGTGAAGAGATGTACCCTTGAACCAAGATAGATTAAGTGATCTGTAGTCCAATTTGGAACCCAGACCAATTAATTATATTATGAGCCCATTGGCCCAGTTAAGTTTGAATTGAGGACTTATGGTCTTCTTGGGCTAAGTCCAATCATGTTTGAAATATTGACCCTCTGTTGGTCCATTGAAGGAGAGGCTTTGCCTCTGAAACTTAGCTAATTAGGCTAAAGCTAGTGTTAAATACTAAAGACCAACAGTGTTGAACACTGGGAGATAAGATTATCAGATTAGTGTTAAACACTAGAAATTGTGATTCTCGAATCAGTGTTAAACACTAATAAATAACAGTGTTAAACACTGGCAACCAAGTTATCAGTTTGGTGTTGAACATTAGCAGAGAGGAGATCACGTGGGAGCACGTGATGGCATCCAAAAGGTGGGGCCAGATCCCCCTCATTTTGTTATACAGATAAGTGTTTAACACTTTTCATTCTGACAGCCATCACGTGTGGGCACGTGATGAGGGCTCATGCTCTGGTCTATTAGAATGCTCATTAGGGGTTATGTGGTGACACGTGAGGGCGCCCTAAAGCTTCTTTTCTTTTGCATTTTCCTTATGTGCTTCAGGGGTTACGTGAGGCATTGCCTCAAAGTTCTTTTCTGTGGATCTTTACAGGGGTCACGTGGCAGCACATGACTCTGGTTCTTTGCATGTTTTAAAGATCTGTTCATCTTTTAAGAATTAAATTCTTCATAGGGTGAAACCCTAGCAATAAACTTTAGAGGAATTAAATTCCTATTTTCTTCTGAAGAATTATATTCTTAGATAGGGTTAAACCCTAATTTCTTTTCTGTAGGAATTAAATTCCCCATACATATAAAGAATTAAATTCTGGCATAGGGTGAAACCCTAATTTCTTTTTTAAGGGAATTAAATTCCTGTGAGTTTGAGAGAATTAAGTTCTCAATTAGGGTTAAACCCTAGTTCTGTCCATTCTGAAGGAATTAAATTCCTAGGGTTAAACCCTAATTTTATCTTAAAGGAATTGAATTCCTATCATTCTGTGAGAATTAAATTCTCAAAGCTCAATTCCTCCTCTATGTTTTAGATCTGCATGTCTCAACCCAATGAGAATTAAATTCTCAATTCATGGGGAGATGTGCACTTTGTAGATCCTCAACCAGAGAAAGAACTAAGTTCTTTTCTTTTTATAAGAGTTAAACTCTTTTGAGAATTAAATTCTCTTTTAAAGCCTCTCTTTTCTTACCTAAGGTTTTTCTTTTGCAGAGAATCAAATTCTTCCTTCTGAATTTTCAAGATTCCAAGGCTCTATATCTCTCTCTCTGTATATCTCTATCCCTCCTTTCTTTGGGCTCTTATTTATACGAGAAGGAAAAGAATCAATCTGTTTGGTAAATCTCTCATTGAAAGATTTGATTTGTTCATTGAGAGATTTGATTTATCTTCATCATTAATCTGGGCCTTTAGATTATTAGGTGAATTTTATTCACCATTGGATTTTAAATCCAAAAATATCTCTTTGTTATTTCGGTTAGATTTAGGGGGAAATCTTTCCAAGTCCAAGATTTTTCCATAAGTTGGTGATATTTAATCACCTTCAGATTCTTGATCCAATGGTTTCAAATAATTCTTCTCCATTTTGGAAAGATTTGAAGGATCTTTCCTCAGAATTTAATTCTATTAAAGAATAAGGCTTTTAAAGCCGGTCACATGTGGCCACGTGACCGTTGGTCACGTGTGAGCACGTGACCCTTGGCATGGGCTTCTCTTCTTCTGTGCTTTGTTCTCTTGCCACTGCTTAACCATCATGTGCCAACACGTGACCACTGGTCACGTGTGAGCACGTGATGTCTCTTCTGAAGCTTCTTCTTGATTTTTTAATCAGGGAACAAATGTGCTCTGTGCCGTTGCTTAACCATCACGTGCTAACACGTGACCACTGGTCACGTATGAGCACGCGATGCCTCTTCTGGATCTTTTCCTGATTTTTAATCAGGGAACATCCCCCCAGCCATATATATTTTTAATTGATTTTTTTTAATCTTTTAGAGGCCCAAAGGTTTACACGTGCACTACATGTAAAATGAAAAGTCACAAATAAAACAAACATGTGGAAAATTTTGTACTCGCTGAACAAGACGCGTGGTAAGCATCCAAGCCCCCGACCCTGCCAAACGACCGGTGGGATCGTGCTTGGGGTCGGCGCCGCCGGTCCCCCCGGTGGCTAATGCTTTAATTTTTCTACCCTGGCACCTTTGGCTTACCCCACTTCCCCCATATTGTTTGATTTTTCTGTACATTTACAAAGTGATTAAAATCACCTCTTTAATCCATTTTAAATGCAATTTTAATTCTCCAATTCAATACCCTAAACCCTAATTTTTCTTATAAATATCACACTACATTTCACCCCTACTCATTTAGAAATCCCATACAAAAACTCTCTAAAATTTTCAAGTCCCAAGTTGTACAAGTGGAGTTAGCAAAGGTCGAAGTTCCGGCGACGTTTCGAGAAGATTCCGGCGACGAAATGACTTTCCGACGATTTCAACAGCTTTCTCTATATCTCTTCTTTATTTTTAACCTGTAAGTTCCCACTTTCCCCCTTCTCTTCTATTAAAACGAAATCACTTTTCAAAACTAGTCGAAAGCGGAGTTAATCCGACTTCCGATTCTATTTTAACTAAAAACACAATTTTTCTTTAGAACAAATCCACCATCTTTTTGTATATTGTTTAGCAAACATAATACAACATTTACAACAATTTTCATCTCAAAATAATATAAATTACAACTTCTATTTCATCTTTACGGTAAAATACCATCATGTTACATACGACATTGTTTATTCAATTTAACTGTATTACCTTTAGAAAACTCACGAGGTGATGACCTACCTCATCACAATACACATTTTTGACATAGCACGATAACACTTGGGACAATAGTTTATGGGAAAATACGAGTTTACGATTAAATACCACAAACATTCAAAAACCATTTTCTTTAAAAGTGTATTACTTAATTCCATGCAAATACGCCTCTACAACCTATTTTGGGAAACCCCGATCGGGATGGTGTGGGTTATCGCACATCCTCGGGCCTAGTAGAGCGATATGCATACCTCCGCAAGGAGCATTCGATCTCGGTGGAATTTTTAATGCAAATTTTAAGAAAAATATGATTTCTATTTAATAAATAAATTCTAATTTATATATATATATATATATATATATATATATTATCAAAATATCTACTTTAAGTATACAATATATATATTCCATATTTTCTAAATCAAAGGAATCACCAATTTCATGAAACCACCTTTACAATTCAATACAATTCATAATTACACTAAAATACTGTATACAATGAAATCCGGGTTATATCCACTAGAATATTTCACTTTATAAAAATTACAATTATGAAAACCCTAAAGACGATAATTAAATACTTGAGGAGTATTTTAAAAATATATCAAAACTATTTTTCATAAAACCCCCTCAAGTTATATTAATTTACAATAAGGACCCTAGTAAACATAGGTTTAAGCGGGACCAGTTCTCTTGAGCCTCAGGGAGCCAGATAATATGGGTGCTTGCCTATATAAGGTAAACAACCTAAAAACGATGTTATCATACGGTACTTGTCTTGGAAAAGGACACAAATCATGCCGTCCATGTGCAGCAGTTACCGATAACTCCAAAACAATCAGGACTCCAATTCAGTTTAAAAGTCTGACTCTGTTCGCGTCAAGGTCAAATCTGGAAATAATCTAACTTGAATTCAATTCAGGTATAACTACAATACAATTTGAATCCACGAATACCAGAATACAATCCATATCAATATGAACATAACTTGAACCGAACCATGGATATACTCTGTTTACATGACTATCCATTTATATACATTCAGTTTACTGATATCATGGTTTTAGCAAGTCTTCCATTTACTACAAGACAATACAATACAATCAATACAATCAATACAAAAGACATTACGGGGTTTATAAAGGGGTAGACTGGTACGGAACATGTTAACGGCGGCACGAGGTGGTCACTGAAAGGCGTAATTACATCCATACCGTTATTTCGTGGTGTTATCGACGGAGCCTTGTACTACGGGTTACCAAAGTCCACGGTGTAAGTTGGACTCCTCTCGTATACACTAGCATATTCTGTACCAAGCTACAAACAATTGCGTTAACATTATAATCAAACATTACTAGTTATACTCTCTTATCCGTCTACTCTATTTATATCTCTTTCTTTAGGACTTACCGAGCGATTGTTCGCTGACGGCATTTCTATTTCTCTTCTTCTTTGAAATGTTGTCAGGAGGATCCGACTCACTTGAGACCGAGCCTATTTTAGAAGACTTGGAGCAGTTCACTGAAGACCATGAGCTATAGTCTCTTGTACATATTTCTTTTCAGTTATGCCGTTGTTTAGGCATTGCATTCCAGACTTGTATTTACTTTCCAGTATTGTATTGTAAAGAAATGTTGAATAAATAAAAGTTGATATTCATTTATATTCATGTCTCTTGTGTACATTTTATTTTATATTGCTTAGATACGCTTAGCGTGTTTACTTCTGAGTAAATACGTCGCGTGGCCCGTCGCGTCTCCTTACTCGTACACTGGGAAGCGGGGCGTGACATTCGCACAAGAAACGGCGCCCCAAAAAGGCGACGCTGAATTTGGAATTCACCGCACATGCCACGTTCTAAATCTATATCAAACTGAATGCAACTTGTAACCTAATGTTATAGGGCTTGTATCAAAGCCAATAGATAAACCTACAGTATCCCATAATAGCTGATCTCTGAATTTTAATAAGTTATAACGACGAAAACTGAGGCAATTCATGACTCTGAACTGCAGTTCAGAGCAAGAATCTCTGCCTTTACTTGTTTTAGAACGCATATTTTTCACTGTTTAAGCACTCAAGTGTGCGGAACCATATATAGAAGTGTAGATAATCGAATTAGCTTTCTAACGGTACTGGTCTCATTGCATTCCGGTGTCGTTTGATATTTATAACAGTTTTTAAACCGCCAATGTGTACCGCAGTTTCGTGCAGAACCAAAATGTATACCTTAACCTTAGACAGTGCATATCTCCCTGCGTATAGCGGATATTATTGATACGTCTAATGAGTTGGAAACATCACCGATAAATCTAAATATTATCTAACTATAGCATCGCCTAATTATGATTCCAACCGTAAGTAAAACGTGTTACGAAAAGGACTTCCAGTTCGGAAATTGGATTTCCAGCAGTAAACACTTAAAATGAAATGACCCTAATTCGCAAACCTGATACCCGATTGACTCGAAACCAATTTTACCGTACAGATAATTTAATAAAATGTTTACTCTTTTTATATTGTTTCTCCAAATTATGCACGTGTGATTTTCTATGATTTTTCTAATCCAACCGACACTGGTTGCTCACATGTATTCAGTAGTGAAATTACTGTATCCCCATCATGTTGCATGATTGTTATACCTTTGTAATTAGTGTTCATTTGCATCGATACCCTAGTGACCGTGTTACATTACCAAGTGATAAATGCTAGTGATTAGATTGTTGCAAGTACGTTAGTGTAAAAATGTAATTGAATAATAGAAGTGATACGTACTTGTACACAATCAGCGTAACCAATTAGTTATTGCATTGTCAACGCCTATGGAACATATATAAGTGTAATTATAACTGGTATGAACGGGTATGGAAGCACTTATATTAGTGTCATAGGTAAGATATCGAGCAATGTCTATTTATCTTGGATACCATCCAAGACATGCTTGATGGAGACCTTGTCTCCAGTTCTCGCGTAGACTTGTCATGGAGCGACTAGTATTTGGATTCATGGTCGGTGTTGGATGTAGACCATGGGGTGTGGGGTAGTTTGAGTGTGAGTTCGATCAACGGAATCTCAGGAGTCCCCCTGCCGGCATATGTAGTAATTTCAGGATTTGTATTGATAGTGTTTTTGATTCTTACTGATCGTGATTCGGACCCGTCCCTTGCCCCTGAGGCTTACCCTTGGGTTGGGGATACTTTTGCGATGGTTGATACTCACACTTGGACCGACGATAAGTTTAGTGACTTGGACTTTAAGACTTAGAGACTGATTGCTTTAGTGATATAGACATTACATTGATTACTGATCTGATACACCTGCTTTATCGTTACATGTATCGGTTATTTTATGCTCGCGTCATACTCTATGTTTACTACTTTATGTTTATCATCGTGCACATTATATATGTATATGTTACTATTGTGTCGCTCTGACGACCTGAGTATGCATACTCAGAGTGAGAGGTTGATTTAGCTCGGATCAGGATCTGTCTTACCTCGAGAATACTACGGACATCTAGACTAGCGACGTCAGCGCTATCCTTTCCTTTTACTCTATCTGGTTAGTTTACATCTGTTTTGATAGAATTAGTGACTGCATTTCTCATTACTTATGCTATAATTACCGATTACCACGTAATGCTAGAAGCCGAAGTGTGACTACGGCAGGATATTTCCTTGACCGTAAGAGCATGGCAGGCCTTATCACCCCTCGTATTCCGTATTTTGGGAAGCGGGGCGTGGCAACAATGAAAAGGAAGGAAGATCTATGATATTTATTGTTATGATTTGTTTAGCTTTCATATCAAAATTAAATAACCTTAACTACTGTAAAAAAAATAAAATACAAAAAAAATAAAAAATAAAAACATACATATGTATGTAAGATATAATTTGACGATTGTAACTGCATAAACTATTTGCCAGCGGCAGTGCCAACAATACCTTTTACATGCAGATCTTAATATAGTATAATACTTAGAAAATAATTATAATATATCAAACTGATGTCATTATGTACAATAAACAGTGTAGGTAGTAATTGGCCAAAGAAATAAAATAGATAAATAAAATACTCAATAATAATAGATAACAATTATATTATAAAATATTGTTAAAAATTTATATAAGCAGTTGAATGTTCTTAATATAAAGTTATAGATAATAAGAAATATGTAATGAATATTAATAGTATCTAGATATATATTAAGCGGTTGTTTACATATGGTATTTAAATCGTTATCAAATCTGTATTGAGATCTCAATATTTTATTCTCTTTTGAAAAAATCTAATAAAATCTAAAAGAAAATTCCCTTTTTCTTATCTTAAAAAACAAGATTTTATATGCAAAAATAATTAAAATAAAGAAATAAATAAATTGAAGAGCCTAAGATTAAACTCGAAAACCAATAGGATGGCAATGCAGCGTCTCAACCAATAAGATACAAATAATAATCATGTATTGATTTTGAAAAGAAAATATACATATGGATGTTTAAAGAAAAGTAATTTTTTTTATTAAAAGAAATGAAATACAAAAAGAAAAAGGTTTATGGATTTTGTGGTCGTTACAGAAGAAGAAAGAAGAAAATATTTCTTCTCTATAATATGATTTTAAGGCTTTGGTATTTTTTTTTATTGAGAAGAAAAGATATATGTTGTACATAGGATTATAAAAGGCTTTTAAAAAATAATGAGAAGTTTATTGCAATTAAAAGGAGTTCAAAGAAAATCAATTAAGCCAATTTAATTGCTATAAAGAGCATCTTAAAAGGATGTCGATCTGGACAACAATCTTATTTTACCATCTCAAATCAAGAAATATATATATATATATATATATATATATATAATAATAATAATAATAATAATAATAATAATAATAATAATGGAGGAAAGAGGCCATAGGTTGGAATTTCCTCCTATGGCGTCGAAAAAACACGCCCTCAATCGTGTTTTCCGACGATCGGGATGCATCGTCTTCATCGTTATCATCTAAGATGCGGGTACACTAAATTTCATGTGATTCTACAACTTTTTCACCGTTGATTTAGCAATGTAAAAAGTTCTATTGTTGGTAAACCGTTAATTTTGAACCCACTAATTCAACGGTGAAAAAATTGTATAATCACATGAAATTTGGTGTACCCGTATCTTAGATGATAACGATGAAGTTGATGCATTCCGATCGTCGGAAAACACGATGGATGGTGTGTTTTCTCAACGCTATAGGAGGAAATTCCCGCCATAGGAGGAAATTCCCTCCTATGGCATCTTTCCTCCATTATATATATATATATATATATATATATATATATATATATATAAACTAAAAGGCATACATTTAGTTTTGAAATACCAATATTTCCAACAATTTGGTCCCTATTTCAAAACTCAAATGATAAGATAACAACGAATAATCAAGATATCATATATAAAATAAATTAAAATGCATACATTTAGTTTTGAAATACCAATATTTCCAACAATTTGGTCCCTATTTCAAAACTCAAATGATAAGATGACAACGAATAATCAAGATATCAAACGATGAATTATAATATCGGAGTTAAACATGTTTTAGTCATGGTGTCTTTTGGACTATGAACCACAACCCGGAGAATATAAGTCTGAACCGCAGAAAATTGGTGAAGCATATAGCTTCTATGAACCATACCCTCTTATCACGGTACATTGACTTACAACTCACAACATGTTTAAAAATTTCAGAAGTTGTTCAAGCGGTTTGGCGTCTATGGTTCCTATGCCCTGCCTGGGTTTTCATGAGTGTTCTAAAGAACTTGTCTAGGTTTCCATAGAAGCGGCCATATTTCGACACTCGTACAGGTGAATCGTGAAATACAATTATACACACCATCCAAACTTAGGACTAGGGATTCTATTAAGAGCTTAGTTCATCATCTAAACACTGCAATTTAACACTATCTATGTCATAGGAAGGAACTCTCAATATATAATAAATCATGATAGTGCTCTCGCGAGCCGATAAATGGCTTGTTATTACCCATATGAATCTTGTTCTTGAGCTAGTCAATAACATAGGTTGGGTTACCGTCATTCTCAGCCCTTTGTTATTGGCATTAACCTCATTCCCCTCTATATATTTTATTCACTGGTTTCTTATTTAGTGATTAGTTAGAAAATTGTTCATAATTAACTATAACCTCAAAAGCAAGTGATATCACACGATATTTTAGCAATTGCTTTTCAAATTAATATCTCAGGCATATATGCCTAGTTTTCACATTTTAAATATTATTCCAGCTTTACCTACAACTGTTTGGTTTACCTCAATGTATAGACTCGGTGGAAACCGGTCTCTCATAATTGGAAAAATCTTTGTCTCACTATAAAACTTTTCGATACACTGAACATTCATATGAGCTTGATCTCATCAAAACTTTAATCATAAACCTCTACTTTTCATATGAAACATTATAAAATATGTACGACCTCAAAATCTAGCTTAGCTCACTTCCAAAATATTAATAAATCGAATCTCAATAATCTCCTTTTAATATAAAACTAAAATCTCAAACAATAGTTAATGTAAAATAAATATATACCAAAATATCATATAAGCTTAAAAAATTCACCAGTCTTAATCAACACAATCAATAATTCCATCCTTCTCGGATAAATTAAACCAAAAAAAAAAATATATATATATATATATATAATTAAAATCACTTAGTCCATTGATTGGAAGAATTAAAGTTAACCGCAATCAAGACGGTGTCGCTATGCAGCTAGCCGGTTGAGCACGGGTCGATCCACAGGGAGATGGTTGTATGTCCTTTCTTGTTTTAGACGAGTCAATAAAGAATTTGTGTATGTTTGTTCGAGACTATCCTATGTGTAATATTTGCAAGTATAAAGTTGTTAAGAAAAAGATACGAGATTATAAGCTAAAGAAATCCGTACTCAAAACCTTTGAGCCGAATCTTGACCAATTGAAGCTAGAGCAATCGGCAACAACGTGGATTAGGGGATTTAAGCGCGGTATTCATGGAATACGGCTTATTTACCCTTGTCCTTCCGTTCTTGTCTCTTGCTTTCGCCTCCGGCCAAACCGAACGCAACCGGTCGCAGTTAGGAATCACCGTTACCTTGTCAGGGTACGGTGCCTAACGGAGCGCTTGCGTATCGTTTGGGCGGAGTTCAATAGAAAATACGGGAAAAGGAAATGAGCAAAGAAACGTTAACTTATAATACCGTATTTCTTCTTAACAATAATAATTACATTCATTCACAAAAGAGAACCAAAAAGAGAGAACAAAAAGAAAAGAACAAAGAAAAGAAAAGATTACAAGTAAGTAAGTGCATGAAATGAAATTGCAAGAAAGTAAAGCAAGATAATAATAAGCAAGTAATAAAAAGCGATAAAAAGAACAAGAAAGTAATTACAAGAACATAGAATTCAAGACAAGCATGTGATCAATAGCCAACCCTTAAACTTGTAAGCTCAATCAAGAGTTTGCAAGATCAAGAGAAGGGTAGAGAATGCATGTGAAATGAAGAACTAGTCCCGTGAGAAAATACGACCCTTGAGATTAATAACTAACCCTTAACCATTCAAGCTCAATGAAGAGGTTGAATGATCAAGAGAAAGCAAGAATCTCAAGGGGAAGAAGAAACAAAAGAGAATGATACAAAACCCTCATCTTCATTAATCTCCCACTTAAAAAGCTCTCACTACAATTTTCATGGAAAAGAATGAAGAAGAAGAAAAAGAACTAAAACTACAAAAGAATGGACACAAAAATTGGACCCTTGGCTTAGCTCAATTCTGGAGTATTTATAGGCTGGAGAATGGAAATCTAGGGCAACCACCAGAACCCAAACAAAAAGACCAGAATACCCCTGAAAAGTCACTGTCTGTTGCGCCAGTACGGCCGCGGATCCGCCGCCAATACCCCCTATTGGCCGCGGATCCGCGGCCCTATGATGGAGTCAGGGCATGGGCTTCTGTGTACTTCCCTGGTCTTCTGTCCCCTCTTGTCTGGTATATGTATTTTCTGAAAATACATTCACATTTCTTCCAGAATTTCTGTTGAGGAAAGGTGGACTTTTTGTGGATGTTTTTGTCATGATTGCCTCGAGCTCCGCGTAGATCTCTTGGATCTTGTGCTGCTATTGAGCCTTGTGCATGAAAGCGACATTGATTTGACATTTTATCTCTTAAACTGATATCTGGCAACATACGGATGAAGAGCGGAGACCGTGTTTTCTCAGTGGTTGGCAGGAACCCGGATTTTGTCGTGTTTTCCATGAATTTCACCGTTTTAGAACCGAGAACCTGTATCCTGCAATTGACTAGCAAACACGGCTCAAGAGTATCTACCGATAAACACACGAGCGTAAGAATGGGCGGTATAAAATGCAGTATTCTGTTATGAACAAATACCCCTAAACTTAACTTTTGCTCGTCCCGAGCAAAACCAATTATTCACAAAAATAAAATCCTAACCGCACTTTCGCAGGGAACGCGATTGCACTGAGCATGTGCAACAAGCCGTTAAACCCTAGGTGTCCCTAGTAGGAGGAGTGTTGTCTCCTGAGGGTTTTCAGCGGATTTCACCCACAAAATCCCGTCAAGCTAGTGTCATAAGTTAACATTGATTCTACTCCTACAGTTTAGTATTTACGTTAGAAACTCTATCATCCTAAGTTTAGAAATATCCAACCCTTATGTTTCACACCTCCTATCTGCTTAACCTTAGATCATATACATTCCAAAAAAGTTTAGAAAGATGTTGGTTCTCCTGAGTTTTCCTTCTAAAGCGCGGCCTCAAATCAGGGATTTTTATCAACTTAACAGAAAACACAAGTCTTATTCTTTATCTCTATCTTTTATTCAAGCATCGATTGTATACCCCTACGTGTGTGTAATTTGCACCCCTACACTCAAGAATTCAATTCAAGCTATAATACCCTTGCCCTAATACCTAATACTACTTCTTTTCATTAAGGATGGACGGATTTGCTCACACACCTTTCCTGCGACTATTAATGCTTCTTGAGGCACTAACAGCCGATTACTGAATGTGTGAACATTAAAGCATAATTAGCAGTTTCCAGGTCTTGACTTTATTCTATTTTTTTTTTCTTTTTCTTTTTCTTTTCTTTTTTCAAGACCGGATATATTTTTCAATATGCTCTTTTGGTGTTTAGCTTTAAATACCGTTTTTTCTTTCATACTAGGCTTTCAGGCAAGAGTATTTCTAGGTATCCTCTACTATCCCAAGTTTCAAGGTACGTGTAGGTGCAGTTGTAGGGTATATATGTAAGTCGATGTAGTACACCCCAGTACTTATGGGGAGGCGGAATTTTCAAAAACGATCAAGTTTAAAGAACGAACATCGACTAACCGCTTGAATCGAAGCTAAACAAATAATAACCGAACACATAGCTATACTAAACTATAGTGTTAAGGGATTATACCTAATGAAAACGGTCCTTCGTCTTTGTGTCCTCCTTTGTTCTCCTCGACCTTCTCTAGGTAGTAGACGATCCACCCGAGAGCAAGACACCAAGCTACACCTCTAACTTGAGGTAACTAATCAACTTTGATTGCTAATCAAAGATGAAAGGATGATGTAGAGTGAAGGTAATGGATGTTTAAGTCTAACTAATCCTTTGATCTCAACACATGAGGATTAAGGATTAGTCTTCTTGAAGATGAGAGCTTGAGGAGAGAGAATGTGAATAATATTATGATATAAGTTTATGAGTATCATATCATATATGAAGCATTTTCTAATAATGAGAAAAGCATAAAGAGTGATGATAAATCATGCTTCATAAAATATCTAGTGGTGATTCATTAGCATGAGTCATTAAGCAATAAATGTGCATTAATGAAATGAATGAATCACCACCATGACTCATAACCTCATTCAATGAATATGACACATAACCCTCCTTAGTCACCATCTTCTAGAAGCTTCTCGAGCAATTACGAGAACGCCCCTCCGATCCGTAAAAATACGGAAAAACTTTAGACTGTATAAATCCAATAACCGGATACCAGTAACTGGCTTAAACCAAAGCCGACTGGTAAAAACTGTCCGAAAGTCGTACGCGCGTAAACGCACGTATGCGTCCGAACCCTTTGTCGCAAAACCATGCAACCTCTATATCGTTTCGCCTGGAGTAGGAAACTCTCTGTGTGGGACTCTAGAGACTCGACTACTACGCTGGCAGTGGGTTTAACCACAGACCGCAAGCGGCACTAGCTGTACGTAACGGTCCCCAGGTAGTTGTCGATAAGAAGGCCGATGAGTAAACCCATCCGAACTCCTACTGAGTCTGATGTGACAATCTCCATACAGTCCGGTCCGTTCGTCCAAGACTATCGCATATCGGGCCTAGGGGGGCGACAAGCGTCAGTCCCCTAATAACGGTATAAGTCGTGTCGGAGGGAAGCCCATTACACCCTGAGAAACTACTGGAACCTACCAGCAAATCTCGCTTGCCCTGGCCAGGGACTTTGCGTAATGGCTCTCTGACACAGCACGATATCTACTCTCAATACCGGGAGGGACGAATCCTGTCTAACTGCCACTGCCTCCAAGTGCTCGGGACTGCACCCAACTGCTACCTGTTTGCACGACTCCTTTGAGTCGTGGTAGGGTAGCAATCTAAGAACAGTGGGACACACTCGAGGCGAAGTAGCAGTGTCAAGTCTGCGGACTACGCTGTACTCATGTCACCTGGGAACTGTTCACTGACGACTGGTATCAAACCAACCAACAGTTCCCTGTGAGTCCTGTCCGGTGTACCCGTAACCCAACGAGCACCTGTATACTATCTCCAGTACGACGTACTGACGGCTGTGGGACAGACCATCTCCCCAACTGGGATGAGAAGCGTACACACTAGTCTACTCCGGAGTATCGATGCTCTGTCTCGATAATCCAACGACCAGGGACCTGAATGAGGATGTGCTTGTAGACTACCCAGCCCCCACTAGTGTGACTGCCATCACAACGCTGGTAGACAAGCAAGATCCCAAGAGCTCTATCAATACGTACACTCACATATTAAGATAGAAAAACCAAGTAGCATACTACCATGTTTAGCAAGACTGTTATATACATGTGAATATCCCAAGCTTCCATTAAGTAATATACAAGCTAGTATGATACAGTAATGGCCTTCTAGGGCATAAACACTAACAATCTCCCACTTGCACTAGGGCCATGTACTGGCGTATCGAAGACCGATGATCTCGAGTAGCCGCTCGAACTGAATCTGAGGAAGGGCCTTTGTGAATGGATCAGCAATGTTCTCTTCTGAAGCAACTCTCCGAACCTCGATCTCCTGACGATCAATGATCTCCCTGATCAGGTGATACCGCCTCAAGATGTGTCTGGACTTCTGATGGGACCTTGGTTCCTTTGCTAAAGCTATAGCTCCGTTGTTGTCGCAATACAGAGGTATTGGATCAACTATGGTAGGAACAACCTGAAGTTCTGTTAGGAACTTCTTCATCCAGACTGCTTCTTTTGCGGCATCGCAAGCAGCTATATACTCCGCTTCCATCGTCGAGTCAGCAACGGTGTCCTGCTTGGAGCTCTTCCAGCACACCGCCCCTCCATTGAGGGTAAAGACATAACCCGACATGGACTTGGAATCGTCCTTATCACTCTGGAAGCCGGAATCAGCAAAGGCCTCCAACCTGAGGTCTTTTCCGCCGTAAACCAAGAACATCTCCTTAGTCCTCCTCAGGTATTTGAGAATGTTCTTTACTGCTATCCAGTGTTTCTCCCCTGGGTCTGACTGATACCGGCTTACCACGCTCAGTGCGTAAGCTACATCTGGTCTGGTACACAACATCGCATACATTATAGAGCCTACCGCAGAAGCGTAGGGTATAATAGACATGCGTTCCCTTTCCAAATCAGTCTTGGGAGACATCTCTTTGGAGAGGGTGATTCCGTGACAAGCCGGTAGATTACCGCGCTTAGAATCTTCCATACTGAATCTTTTCAGTACAGTGTCGATATACCTGGACTGCGAAAGTCCCAACATCCTCTTGGATCTATCACGATAGATCCGGATCCCCAGAATGTAAGAGGCATCACCCAGGTCTTTCATGGAGAACCTGTGTGACAAGAATCCTTTGACAGATTGTAGCATAGGAATGTCATTTCCTATCAATAGAATGTCATCCACGTACAAGACGAGGAATACGACACTTCTGGCTACAACTTTACTATATATACACGGCTCATCTGGATTTTTGATAAAGTCATATTCTTTGACTGTCTCATCAAAACAGATGTTCCAACTCCGTGATGCCTGCTTTAGTCCATAAATAGACTTAAGCAGCTTGCATACTTTCCCGCTGCTCCCACTCTGATTGAAACCCTCTGGCTGATCCATATAGACGCTCTCTTCTAAATTTCCATTCAGAAAAGCCGTCTTTACGTCCATCTGCCAGATTTCATAATCATGGAAGGCAGCAATAGCAAGAAGGACCCGAATGGATTTGAGCATAGCCACTGGAGAAAAAGTTTCGTCATAGTCCAAACCAGGTCTTTGACGAAAACCCTTTGCAACAAGTCTAGCCTTATAGGTTTCCACCTGTCCATCTACACCAATCTTTTTCTTGAAGATCCATTTGCATCCTATGGGTTTTACCCCATCTGGAGCAAAGTCCAAAGTCCATACTTTGTTGGTGTACATGGACTCCATTTCGGTCCGCATTGCATCTAGCCATCGTACCGAGTCGCCGCTCTGGATGGCCTGCTGGAAGTCAGTAGGTTCATCATCTTCTATGATGCAATCCTCTCTATCCCCATCTATGAGAAAACCGTAGTATCTCTCAGGCGGATGAGACGGCCTACTACTCCTGCGGAGGGGTGCGGGAATGTTCTGTTCTTCTTGAACCTCTGGTTCTACCAAACTTTCAGTAGCAGTTTGTGGTTCTGGAATTTCTTCCAGTTCTATTTCGCTCCCACTTGATTCCTTTTCTAAAAACAGATGTTCCAGAAAATGGGCATTACGAGAAACAAAGACCTTTTGTTCCTCTGCGTAATAGAAATAATATCCCTTGGAGTTCTTTGGATATCCCACAAACAAACATTTTACTGATCGTGCCTCGAGCTTGTCCACATGCTGCTTCTTAACAAAAGCTGGACATCCCCAAATCTTCATATGCTGAAGATGGGGTTTCTTCCCAGTCCACATCTGATATGGAGTGGTAGGCACAGTCTTGGTAGGAGCCCTGTTTAGAAGATATGCCGCTGATTCTAGCGCATAACCCCAGAAAGATCGCGGTAACTCAGCATTACTCATCATGGATCGTACCATATCCAATAGGGTTCGATTCCGTCTCTCCGATACACCATTATGCTGTGGAGTGTACGGAGGAGTAAGCTGAGAGAGAATTCATTTCTCTTTTAGGTAACCTAGGAACTCGGCACTCAAGTATTCTCCACCTCGATCAGATCTAAGTGTCTTTATACTTTTGCCGGTTTGGTTTTCTACTTCATTCTTATACTCTTGGAATTTCTCAAAAGCCTCGGATTTATGTTTCATCAGATAAATGAATCTGTATCTTGAGTAATCATCCGTGAAAGTAATGAAGTAGGAATAACCACCTCTCGCATGTGTAGACATTGGACCGCATACATCGCTGTGTATGAGTCCTAAGAGCTCGCTCGCTCTTACTCCTTGTCCAGTGAATGGAGTCTTTGTCATCTTTCCTTTGAGACAAGATTGACAAGTGTCATAAGATTGATATTCGAACAAGTCCAAATATCCTTCTCTATGCAACTTAGTCAACCTTCTCTCATTGATGTGACCCAGTCTACAATGCCATAAGAAAGCTTTATTTAAATCTGGAGACTTTCTTTTTAGTGTGTTCTGGACATTGAAAATTTGGAGTTGGTTTAAAACATATATGCCGTTATTTAGAGTACCGGACCCAATCAAACCATGATTAAGGTGGATGCTGACAACATCTCTTACAAACGTGAAATCATAACCTTTATTTGATAACAAGGAAACTGATATGATATTACACGTTAAGCTGGGTACAAAATAACAGTTATGTAAAACCAAAATGTGTCCACTCGTCAATCCTAGGTGATAATCCCCGACGGACGCAGCTCCCACGCTAGCTCCGTTAGCAACCCTGAGGATCATATCACCTTCCTTCAGCACTCTACGGTTTCTCAGTGCCTGCAATGAATTGCAAATATGAGATCCTGATCCGGTATCCAATACCCAGGAAGTAGAGTTGATCGACAGACAATTCTCAATTACAAACACAACTGAAGTCGAAGCCACAGCTTGCTTCGGTTCCTGGTTCTTGGCGTTCCACGCCTTGCAATCCTTCTTCCAGTGCCCTTTCCTGTGACAATGGAAGCACTCATCCTGGCCAACTATCGGTACTGCAGTCTTTTTCTTTCCCTTCCCTCCCACCTTACTAACACCTCCTCTAGGTCTGGGTGCGGCCTTCTTCTTCCTTCCTTTGGCCCTAGCCTTGGACCCGGAAGAAGATGTACCGCCAACAAACATAGCGGGTGTTTCCCTTGAATTCTTCAAGGTGCCCTCTGCACTCCTTAACATGTTCAGGAGTTCCGGAAGTTCAACTTCTTTTCTTTGAAGATTGAAGTTCAGGATAAACTGGGCGTAGGTGTGAGGAAGGGACTGGAGAATAAGGTCTGTATAGAGCTCATTATCCAAAGTCGTCCCAAGGTCTGCGAGCTCTTCTATATAGCCGATCATCTTTAGGACATGTTCTCCTACCGATGACCCGACAGCCAACCTCGCTCGAAACAAGTTCTTTGAGGTCTCGTATCTTGCTATACGAGATTGCTCTCCATAAAGTTCCTTTGTATGGAGAAATATGCCATCAAGGTCCATATCCTCGTGCCTCCTCTGATGTTCATTGTTCATCGAGGCAAGCACGATGCACTTGGCTTTCGCGCAATCTAAATCCCAGGTTTTGCGGATTTCCTTATCCGCATTGCTGGATTTGGGACCAGGGACAGCAGGTGCCGTAGCGGTGAGGACGTACCCCAGTTTGTCATAGGTCAAAGACATTTTGACATTCCGCAGCCAATCTTTATAGTTTGGCCCCGTCAGTATATTTTTCTCTAAAAGTAACTTAAGTCCAGTCATTTTCAGGGTCGCTGCAATTAGGAGAGAGAGAAGAAAACTCTTTAGCATGATGCTCTTGCAAGTTTAGAGTGGTTTTTAGTTTATCTAAACTGGATGGCTCCCACTGTTTCTCGAATCCTTCCTCAAACCATAAAAGAAGAATTAGCCAAGACTATTCTCACCGTACAATACTTGCTTAACCGTTCAGCCAGGCTGGTGTCGATACTTCGAGGGAGGTTTTCCAACGCTTTCGCGAAGTTCCTTAATTAAATAACCTCTTTTCTCTGGGGGCGTAACCCCGCTGACACTTTTCTGGACACCTACTAGGTTTATAGCATTGATCGTTAAGTGACGAATATCCTGATAAGTAGCATATACTCACAGTAGGATCGGGATCCAAATATCATCGTCTGATAATGTTGTAGGAATGCTACCAACATTCATCAAACTCAAAATGGTATGCATCTCTTTGCAAATTTCAGTTTCTTTAGAAATTCCCGATATAAGTTTTTTCCCCATGCTCTTATAACCTTGGCTTTGGTCAAAGTGTCATAAGTCACATGTCAAGTTCTACCCGTCATTATCTTGTCAATTTGAACCCATCCGTATATACCCCTGACTTTGGTCAAATGGTAATACGACTGTCCCAAACCAACTCATCTATCTTATGCAACAAATGAAAACCCAGCAGCTACCAAACACTATGCCTTGACTTTGGCCAAAATGCATAGCTTGAATACTACTGAATACCCAAATGAAATGACGGAGGGCTACGAATGGTTTTGGCGAAACCGTGAACGTAGTGAACTTGATATAACCGAAGGAACCTGATAGCTTTTAAAAGGAGTGGTTAAATCTCCGCATTTAAAAATATCTGTTTTAAAAATAACCGAGTGGTTTCTTTTTAAATTGTTCCAACGATTAAAACTTTGGTTTATTTTCTTTGCATTATAGATAATGCGTCCCATCATTAACCTATCATTGCAGAAAACAACGAAAATACAACGTCCTCTTATGCCATCCGCATTCGCCACGGGGTCCCGTCATCACCCGTTAGGTTACTTAACTAACGACATAGCGGGGGCTGGGCTAGCGCGGGTGTAAAACATAAGTGACGTCTAAATAGCTATCATAAATATAGATATTTTACATTCGTCTGACGCAATGATATACATTCCAGAACACAGATAAACATTATTGGATTTGCAAGCAATCTGTATTTCTTTTGAGCCTGCAAGAAAAGACAGATTACACAGTTGTGATGAATAGCCGTTACCCCACCCTCGACCCCTACGGGTACGGCAAACTACCCACCCGGCAGTCTGTGTACCCCACCTTGGGTCAGTCCTAGGAGCAAAAACAGTAAAATGAAATAATACAACGGTGGCTACGACCGCAACCTGGAAGTGCCCCGCAAAAATAATATTACAACAAATTACATTTACAACAAATGAATTAAACAATAACCCATTGCTAACCCCGGCTATACACCACAACAGTCCAATACAGTTTATATGCACAAACATATATAACCATTTCAGAAATGTGCAACCCCCTGCCAACCGACATACTAGCAGTTGGGGGAGGTTTACGAACACATTAAACAATCACAGATATAATCCAATATGCAAATACTGTACAATTTCGATCGATTAAACAACATCAATATTGCTCCATAATCTGCTCTGTTAAACAGTAACCTGAGCAAATATTAAATATTCCAGAAAACCCTAAATATCACAGGGGACCCACACATGAAAGATGAGTCCATGACTCGGCAACTCGGCCGCGGAAGCGCGGCGGATCGGTGGGATCCGCCGCCCTTCCGCGGCGCTTTAGCCGAGTCATGGGCTCGAATTTCTTGGGTGTTCTCCTGGACTCCTTTCTAGCTTTCTGAGCACACCTGAAAAATTTTTGGACTTCATTTTAAGTTCGACAGAAACTGAACAGATTTAGGGTTTTCCGGCTTCGTTTTTCCGTTCGAAATTCGTACAAATTTGCAATCAAGTTATTTATTGTTTAGCGAGGCTCTGATACCACTGTAAGTCGATGTAGTACACCCCAGTACTTATGGGGAGGCGGAATTTTCAAAAACGATCAAGTTTAAAGAACGAACATCGACTAACCGCTTGAATCGAAGCTAAACAAATAATAACCGAACACATAGCTATACTAAACTATAGTGTTAAGGGATTATACCTAATGAAAATGGTCCTTCGTCTTTGTGTCCTCCTTTGTTCTCCTCGACCTTCTCTAGGTAGTAGACGATCCACCCGAGAGCAAGACACCAAGCTACACCTCTAACTTGAGGTAACTAATCAACTTTGATTGCTAATCAAAGATGAAAGGATGATGTAGAGTGAAGGTAATGGATGTTTAAGTCTAACTAATCCTTTGATCTCAACACATGAGGATTAAGGATTAGTCTTCTTGAAGATGAGAGCTTGAGGAGAGAGAATGTGAATAATATTATGATATAAGTTTATGAGTATCATATCATATATGAAGCATTTTCTAATAATGAGAAAAGCATAAAGAGTGATGATAAATCATGCTTCATAAAATATCTAGTGGTGATTCATTAGCATGAGTCATTAAGCAATAAATATGCATTAATGAAATGAATGAATCACCACCATGACTCATAACCTCATTCAATGAATATGACACATAACCCTCCTTAGTCACCATCTTCTAGAAGCTTCTCGAGCAATTACGAGAACGCCCCTCCTATCCGTAAAAATACGGAAAAACTTTAGACTGTATAAATCCAATAACCGGATACCAGTAACTGGCTTAAACCAAAGCCGACTGGTAAAAACTGTCCGAAAGTCGTACGCGCGTAAACGCACGTATGCGTCCGAACCCTTTGTCGCAAAACCATGCAACCTCTATATCGTTTCGCCTGGAGTAGGAAACTCTCTGTGTGGGACTCTAGAGACTCGACTACTACGCTGGCAGTGGGTTTAACCACAGACCGCAAGCGGCACTAGCTGTACGTAACGGTCCCCAGATAGTTGTCGATAAGAAGGCCGATGAGTAAACCCATCCGAACTCCTACTGAGTCTGATGTGACAATCTCCATACAGTCCGGTCCGTTCGTCCAAGACTATCGCATATCGGGCCTAGGGGGGCGGCAAGCGTCAGTCCCCTAATAGCGGTATAAGTCGTGTCGGAGGGAAGCCCATTACACCCTGAGAAACTACTGGAACCTACCAGCAAATCTCGCTTGCCCTGGCCAGGGACTTTGCGTAATGGCTCTCTGACACAGCACGATATCTACTCCCAATACCGGGAGGGACGAATCCTGTCTAACTGCCACTGCCTCCAAGTGCTCGGGACTGCACCCAACTGCTACCTGTTTGCACGACTCCTTTGAGCCGTGGTAGGGTAGCAATCTAAGAACAGTGGGACACACTCGAGGCGAAGTAGCAGTGTCAAGTCTACGGACTACGCTGTACTCATGTCACCTGGGAACTGTTCACTGACGACTGGTATCAAACCAACCAACAGTTCCCTGTGAGTCCTGTCCGGTGTACCCGTAACCCAACGAGCACCTGTATACTATCTCCAGTACGACGTACTGACGGCTGTGGGATAGACCATCTCCCCAACTGGGATGAGAAGCGTACACACTAGTCTACTCCGGAGTATCGATGCTCTGTCTTGATAATCCAACGACCAGGGACCTGAATGAGGATGTGCTTGTAAACTACCCAGCCCCCACTAGTGTGACTGCCATCACAACGCTGGTAGACAAGCAAGATCCCAAGAGCTCTATCAATACGTACACTCATATATTAAGATAGAAAAACCAAGTAGCATACTACCATGTTTAGCAAGACTGTTATATACATGTGAATATCCCAAGCTTCCATTAAGTAATATACAAGCTAGTATGATACAGTAATGGCCTTCTAGGGCATAAACACTAACAATATACTTTCTAAATTTGAACTCAAGAAAAGGAACTATTTTTCAGACTTATCCTCCAGTAAAGCATCAATACTTTCCCTTCATCTTTACTTAACTAAAGAACTGAACTCAAAATTACTTATTTCTCAAAAAAAACTGTAAGGACGTATACTTACCAAGTTTAAACAGAATGAGGGTTATTTTTAGGGTTTTCAATTCCTAAGCCTAGAATTTAGTTATTTCTATCATATCAACTAAACTTTCGGAATAAAGATCTAAGTTACCCTATTAGCTAACTTGACGACAAAGTTTTTATATATTTTGGAAAATTTTTAATTTTTGTGGGTTTTTAATAAAGTATGCAAATGCAAAATATACAAATGAATGCAAAGGAAGAAAGCTTACCGAGCACACCCCCAAACTTAAACTTGACAGTGCCCTCACTGTCAGGCTACACCCAGAGGGTCAAAATTGTCGGCGCTCCCTAGAAAAAAAATTATATACAAAACAAAAAGGAAAACAAAAAATATATACAAAAAAAAGTGTCCCCCCCAAACTTAAGTAAAACAGTGTTTCCACTGTTAAGCATTGAAGATCCGGATTTAGGGGGGAAAGAACAGTATCAAGTTATACAAGGCCTTACACAGGCCAAAAGTTAGTACCAACCATTCAAAGATTTTATCGCTATAAAGCAGTGGCTGGTGAAAGAAGGCGTAGAGAAAAGAAATGGAGAATACGCGAGACCATATGCGGAGAGAAGCGGGATACGGTCTCGGTATATGAGAGGAAGAAGAATGGCGGAAGGGAAAAAGAAGTGGAATACGAACTTGAGGGTGCAAATGGAGTAAATAGATTAGCACAATTTGTGATGACCGATGTGTGAAAAGCGATTGTGCTAATATATTTATCCGTCGAGAAATGGGGTCAAATCCCTCAAGATTCGTAAGAAGCCATGGGTACGCCAAACTTGGTAAACCAGACACAGTAAATGAAAGTGAGACGGGTTCTTGCAAGGTCGAAACGATGGAAGGGATGGAGGGAAGTGGTTGAGGAAGGGTATCGGTTAAAGGTTCAGGAGGGTGTACACAGTCATTGGAAGGAACAGGATGAATTGGAAAATCCGACTCATCAAGCAAAACTGGTTCATCCTCAAAACTATCCTCAATATTCTCCTCAAAATTTAGCACATCCATGCTCTTCTCTTCAAAGTCCAGACGCATATGGGGTTCGGGAAAAACATTTAATGACTCGGGATGATGATTTGAAGAGACAAACTCAGCCAAATCTACGGGTTCATCATCCAAAATATCCCCAGTGTCAATATCCTCAATCAAGTGAAAATCAAAATTCTCTGACACCTCATCAAAAGCATGGATATTAATCGATTCTGGTTCTAAGATATAGGTATAGAGGTCAAAAGGATTAGGTATGGTTTCACTTGGAAGGGACCCTTCACAATCGGGCAAATCAAACACTACGAAGTCGCACAACTCATTCATCATTCTATCTTCAATTGATAAATCATGTGGGATACTCGATAGACTTTCAAAAAGGGAGTTGTGGGATTCAATTTGGGACGGGTAGGTTTGATTTGGAAGGGGGTACATCTCACTCTCTCCACTCAAATTCACAGCCTGTCCTGCCGCCTCATCATACATTAAAAAATTTGGAGCTAGTTGAAAACTTGCTACCGGGTCACTAGGTTGCATGAGAGTGGCCATGGACGCATTCAAATCCATCATCTGTTGGCTTGACGCTACCCTAAAATCTTCCAACGACTGTTCCAGACTAGACATGGGTTGTGAAGGGGTTTCAGTAAATGATTCAAAGTTATTTGGATACTGAAAACTCCCAAACGGCTGTTCTGAAGTAATGTCTAGGGAAGGTGCAAAAGTAGGGTAGGATTGGTAGGAATTGAATGGCTGGACAGGAGTGGGATCAACATTGGGATAAGAAGGTGAATGGATTTGTTGGTCCCAAGAATTTATAGTGGTGAAAGGAGTGAAAGATCGGCTACGAGATTGTGCAATATGTTCAGCAATGGACATTGGTCTCGGGGTTACAACTGGATTTTCAAAAGGGGTATCAACACAAGAAGGGGTGAATGTTTGAAACGGTTGATACGAAGTGGATTGCGGGGTCCAGTTGTTTGTCCTAGACGCGTCTATCCGATCTCTCAACGAAATTTTTGGCATGGATGGGTCGTTCGATGTTCGGCCAAATCAAGAACCGTATGAAGTAATGTCTGGTTGTGGGTACCAAAGTTCGGCAAGAGTTTTGCGAGGTGGAGTACCCATGATATGAAGAGAGAAGGAAAGAAAGGCAGAGAAAAGGAGGGGAAAAGGAATGTGATAATTTTTTTTTTTAGTATATTAACAAAAGAATGAAGTATACACAAAAAAAGAATATGGACAAAAACAATCACGACACAAAAAATACCACACACCTAATCGTTCTAGGGTTAACTTAGGTCAACTAGACCTGCTCCAGAACTTGATTGTCGAAGTAAAACTGTGTCGAGAAACAGGCTCAAGATACACTGATCACGAGGCCAGGTAAGTGCAGAGATAAGGGGAGGTTTTCCAACGCTTTCGTGAAGTTCCTTAATTAAATAACCCTTTCTCTTTTGGCGGTTTCGCCGTTAACACTTTTCTAGACACCCCGTAAACAATATACCGTTAAGCAAGGTTCTAAACACAGTTAACTTCTCCTAGTGAGCGCGAAGTCCTTAAGGCTTAAAGTCTAGTTTCTTTTAAATTTTGTGCGGGTAAACGTTATGCGCAAGTTCGTGATTTGTGGGCCACGGAAAAGGTGATGAAATCCTTTACCGTATCTTGTGGGGTTCGCTTGCCCTTAAGTCCGTATTAATGTATGCAATACACAATTCAATAAAAATTCTATAAAGAATCAAAAAATTGTTTTTTTTTATTTTAGCACAGCACTGCAACAAATACGGGTTAGTCAATTTTGGCGTTTGCTAGCGAACTTGCAAAGAATCCTGCAAAGAATAGTATATTGGAAGCGTCGGATTTGAGAAGAAGGTGTTAGTAAAGTACGTACCGTTTAAGTTTTGGGTTAGGAAACCCCCGTTGAATCAAATCCGGTAAGCTTGAAAGGTTCGCTTGCGCGGGTCAAACTACCCGGATCTTTCGTACTGTACTTCGTAATCACCTTTGCCTTGAATGCACACTTTGCTCCCCACAATCGCAGTTTGCAAATACGCAAAAATCTGCACACTTGCCCACAAGAATTATCAAAAAAAAACAAAAAGACTTTTTTTTTATAAATATATACAAAAAGAATATTAACCCGAATAACAAGAAAGAAAATACGCTACCGTCGCCCCGGCAACGGCGCCATTTGATTGGAAGAATTAAAGTTAACCGCAATCAAGATGGTGCCGCTATGCAGCTAGCCGGTTGAGCACGGGTCGATCCACAGGGAGATGGTTGTATGTCCTTTCTTGTTTTAGACGAGTCAATAAAGAATTTGTGTATGTTTGTTCGAGACTATCCTATGTGTAATATTTGCAAGTATAAAGTTGTTAAGAAAAAGATACGAGATTATAAGCTAAAGAAATCCGTACTCAAAACCTTTGAGCCGAATCTTGACCAATTGAAGCTAGAGCAATCGGCAACAACGTGGATTAGGGGATTTAAGCGCGGTATTCGTGGAATACGGCTTATTTACCCTTGTCCTTCCGTTCTTGTCTCTTGCTTTCGCCTCCGGCCAAACCGAACGCAACCGGTCGCAGTTAGGAATCACCGTTACCTTGTCAGGGTACGGTGCCTAACGGAGCGCTTGCGTATCGTTTGGGCGGAGTTCAATGGAAAATACGGGAAAAGGAAATGGGCAAAGAAACGTTAACTTATAATACCGTATTTCTTCTTAACAATAATAATTACATTTATTCACAAAAGAGAACCAAAAAGAGAGAACAAAAAGAAAAGAACAAAGAAAAGAAAAGATTACAAGTAAGTAAGTGCATGAAATGAAATTGCAAGAAAGTAAAGCAAGATAATAATAAGCAAGTAATAAAAAGCGATAAAAAGAACAAGAAAATAATTACAAGAACATAGAACTCAAGACAAGCATGTGATCAATAGCCAACCCTTAAACTTGTAAGCTCAATCAAGAGGTTGCAAGATCAAGGGAAGGGTAGAGAACGCATGTGAAATGAAGAACTAGTCCCGTGAGAAAATACGACCCTTGAGATTAATAACTAACCCTTAACCATTCAAGCTCAATGAAGAGGTTGAATGATCAAAACAAAGCAAGAATCTCAAGGGGAAGAAGAAACAAAAGAGAATGATACAAAACCCTCATCTTCATTAATCTCCCACTCAAAAAGCTCTCACTACAATTTTCATGGAAAAAGAATGAAGAAGAAGAAGAAGAAAAAGAACTAAAACTACAAAAGAATGGACACAAAAATTGGACCCTTGGCTTAGCTCAATTCTGGAGTATTTATAGGCTGGAGAATGGAAATCTAGGGCAACCACCAGAACCCAAACAAAAAGACCAGAATACCCCTGAAAAGTCACTGTCTGTTGCGCCAGTACGGCCGCGGATCCGCCGCCAATACCCCCTATTGGCCGCGGATCCGCCGCCCTATGATGGAGTCAGGGCATGGGCTTCTGTGTACTTCCCTGGTCTTCTGTCCCCTCTTATCTGGTATATGTATTTTCTGAAAATACATTCACATTTCTTCCAGAATTTCTGTTGAGAAAAGGTGGACTTTTTGTGGATGTTTTTGTCATGATTGCCTCGAGCTCCGCGTAGATCTCTTGGATCTTGTGCTGCCATTGAGCCTTGTGCATGAAAGCGACATTGATTTGACATTTTGTCTCTTAAACTGATATCTGGCAACATACGGATGAAGAGCGGAGACCGTGTTTTCTCAGTGGTTGGCAGGAACCCGGATTTTGTCGTGTTTTCCATGAATTTCACCGTTTTAGAACCGAGAACCTGTATCATGCAATTGACTAGCAAACACGGCTCAAGAGTATCTACCGATAAACACACGAGAGTAAGAATGGACGGTATAAAATGCAGTATTCTGTTATGAACATCCATATAATTAGTATATATTTTCAAAAACTCTTCACTGGTTAAATAAGGTTAATCAAATATTCCACAGAGCCAAAACTCATGTATATTTATGAATTTAGCTTAGTGGTACACAATCATAATATACCTCCATATGTTATACACATAAGATTGAATCTATTAATTTTGTTAATATACCACAATATATTTTGCATTCAAAACAACTTTTTCCACATGTGATGATGCTCAATATTGAGGACCCCCAAGATCAGGACACGTGGCAGATGGCATGTCCTAGAACTCAGAAGAAAGGGCCGCAGAGGCCGACCGGGCCTCCCCTGAACCCGACCTGTAATCACAAGCTAGCCCTCCTCGGGGCTCCCTGTGGATTGGCCTCCTCGGCCCCTCAGCTCGCCCTGAGCTGCCACAGGACCAAGGCTCCTCGACCTTTTCGCTCGTCCCCGAGCCCCTCGGCCGAGGCCGTCTTCCTCGGTCCTCCGACCAGCTCCACCGCTCGCAGGCGTAACCGCCGCTCCGCGAATCTCGCCATGCGTGGATTCTCCGCCAGCAACATCTCACATTCCACGCCATCAGTCCCCATTAATGGGCGATCCGCTCTCTACGCGGGCGTGACGTCGGGAGCATAACTGCCGGCGAGATTCTCGCGCCTGCTGCTGCGTGCCTCCACCGCTATATAAACCCCCATCACAGAGGGGTCAAGTAAGTCATTTTTACTCCATCCAGCCGTTACGCTGCTCGGATCTAGCACTAACTTGATCGTCAGAGGGTCCTCGGTAGTAACAAACCATCCCGGGACTTCTTTGCAGGTACCTGGCGTCAAACTCCTCCAACTACCAAATCTCCTCAAAACCCACTGAGACCCACATTCAACACGGGATCCTCTCTAGAATCCACCGGGAGATCGACGGAAGACAACATCTGAAGGAGATCTGAAAATGACCTCCATCAGTTGGCGCCGTCTGTGGGAACCGAAAACTCCAAAAAAACAAAGTTGGTCTTCCGATCTCCATCCACATGGCGAATAATTGCCCCGAAAATATGGGTCCCAGCCACCACTTTCCCCTCAACGAAGACGCGGGCGGCCGCCCGAGCAAAAGGGCTAGAGGCCGCGAGCCCATCACCTTTGGCGACGGAGATCTCCACGGCATATCCGTGCCCCACAACGACCCACTGGTGATAACGGCCCGAATCCACCGGTACGAGGTCCACCGGATACTCGTCGATTCGGGCAGCTCGGCGGACATCCTCTTCCACGACTGCTTTCTACGTATGGGGCTCGCCCCAGCAGACCTGAAACCGACCTCTCATGTTCTTTCGGGGTTCACCAACCACTCCATCCCGCGCGCAAGGGGTGGTCACATTGCAGTTCACGATCGGGGAGCCCGGCCGCACGCGCACGTTGCTTGTGGACTTCATCGTAGCAAAAGTCCCGTCGGCCTACAACGTCCTCCTCGGCCACCCGACGCTGAACTGCCTCTAGGCCCAGATATCGACCTACCACCTAGCGATAAAGTTCCATCTCGATCGGGGCGGGATAGGTCGGGCCTACGGGAGCCAGCGGGTCGCAAAGATAGGTCTTACCGAAACGTCTTCGCTCGAGCAGCCGGCCGACGATGCCGAGGCATGTGATAACATCGAAGGTTCCCTGGACACCCGAGACGAGCGGAAGGAGATCCGTGGGGCACCGGTCGAACCTCTGACTGAGGTACCCCTAACAGAAGGAGACCAGGGAAAAACCGTCCAAGTCGGATCGCTCCTGACGGGGACTCGGCGAGATGACCTGATCAAATTCCTTAGAAGCAACTCCGACGTCTTCGCCTGGGCATCTGCTGACATGCCTGGGATCGATCCCAAAATCATCTCCCACAAGCTGGGGGTTGATCCTGCGGCCCGACCCGTCAGACAGAAGAAAAGAAGCTTCGTCCCGGTCAAACAGAAGGCTATCGAAAAGGAGGTTGATCGGCTCCTCGCCGCCAACTTCATCAGAAATGTACCCTACTCGGAGTGGCTGGCAAACGTAGTTCTGGTCAAGAAGTCAAGCGGGAAGTGGCGTATGTGCATCGACTTCACCGACCTCAATAAAGCCTGCCCCAAGGACAATTTTCCGCTCCCCCGAATAGACCAGCTCGTCGACAGCTCGGCCGTCCACGAGCTGTTGAGCTTCATGGATGCTTTCTCCGGCTACAACCAAATCCGTATGAATCCTGAAGATGAAGATCTGACTGCATTCACAATGGACCGGGGAGTGTATTGCTACAAGGTGATGCCCTTCGGCCTCAAAAACGCCGGGGCCACGTACCAAAGGTTGGTCAACCGCATGTTCAAGCCACAGATCGGTAGGAATATGGAAGTCTGCGTTGACGACATGCTCGTCAAATCCATCTCGTCGGCCGACCATGCCAAGGACCTGGGTGAGGCTTTCGAAGTGCTCCGTAAGTTCAACATGAAGCTAAACCCAGCCAAGTGCGCATTCGGAGTCACCGGGGGAAAGTTCCTCGGGTTCATGGTCACTCACCGCGGAATTGAGGCTAACCCAGAGAAGATCGACGCTATCCTCAACATGGTCGCGCCCAAGACCAACGTCGAGATCATGCGACTCACGGGGCGAGTCGCCGCTCTGAGCCGTTTCATGTCTAGGTTGGGGGAGAAGTGCCTTCCGTTCTTTAAGGCACTGAGGAAAATCCCGAGGTTCGAGTGGTCGGAGGAGTGCCAAGCCGCCTTCGAACAATTGAAGAAGCACCTCGCAACGCCGCCACTGCTCACCCGACCGGTTGAAGGAGACGAGCTGTCGCTGTATCTGGCGGTATCCGACCAAGCACCAGGCTCGGTGCTCGTCCGGGAGGCCGAGGGAGCGCAGAAGCCGGTGTACTATGTGAGCCACGTGTTTAAGGACGCAGAAACGAGGTACCCCGCCATAGAGAAGATTGTCTTAGCCCTCGTAGTAGTCTTGAGGAAGCCGCGGTACTACTTCCAAGCACACACCATCATCGTCCTCACCGAGCGCCCGTTGGGGGCTATCCTAGCATCACCGGAATCCTCGGGCCACTTAGAAAAATGGAGGTGGGAGCTATCTCAATTTGACATAAGGTATCGCCCGAGGCAGGCCATCAAGGCGCAGGCCCTGGCCGATTTCATCGTTGAATGCGCCATCCCTAGCAAGAAGCTGGAGTCCACGCCGCCCCTCGCAACCCAGTGTCCCGTCGCGGAAGGGCCTGGCTCGGTTCCGGAGTGGGTCATCTACGTCGACGGGTCTTCTACCGAGGAAGGCTGCGGTGCCGGCCTCATTATCCGGGGCCCGAACGAAGCAGAGATGGAGTATTCTTTGAGGCTCGGTTTCAAAGCCTCGAACAACACGGCAGAGTATGAGGCCCTCCTGGCCAGACTGCGCATGGCCGCCGGACTGGGACTGAAGATAATTCGAATCCGCAGTGACTCTGCCCTTGTTGTCGGTCAAGTGACTGTCCGCTTTGAAGCTCGGGAGCCTCTGATGATGAAGTACCTAGACGAAGTGAGGAAACTCCGAAGGAACTTTGACGAAGTCCAGGTAGAACAAATACCCAGGCAGCTGAATGCCCAAGCAGACGCCCTGAGCAAGCTGGTTTCGTCATACTCGGCCAATAATAAGCGGTCTATCCTCTTTGAAACCTTGCCTCAACCCAGCGTGGGAGACGGGGCGACGACACTCCACGTGTACGCGGTGCAGGAGAGCGACCGGGATTGGAGGAAGCCCCTCGTGGAATTCTTGAAGGACGGCACGCTCCTAGAGGACCGGGCAGCTGCCCGCCGTCTCCGGGTCAAAGCCCGCCACTTCGTTTGGAGCAACGGGAACCTCTACAAGAAGGCCTTCACTCAGCCCCTGCTCCGATGCGTTGACCTCCACGAAGCCGACTACGTCCTTCGGGAAATCCATGAAGGGGTGGGCGGTGCACACCAGGGGCCCGAACCTTGATCCAAAAGGCGTTGCTCCAGTGTACTACTGGCCCACTATGCACGAGGACACCCTGAAGCTAGTCAGGAGGTGCAAGAGCTGCCAGCTTCATGGCAGCATTCCCTACCCCCCGGCTACCGAGTTGACTGCCCTAACATCCCCATGGCCGTTTGCCCAGTGGGGATTGGATATGATCGGCCAGTTCCCTACCGGAACGGGCGGGCACAAGTACGTCCTCGTCGCGGTGGACTACTTCATTAAGTGGATCGAGGCCGTACCCATCAGGAAACCAGATGCCGCCACAACCATCAAGTTCCCGCAAAACAACATGATACTCCGGTTTGGCATCCCGAGGTGTATCATCACCGACCACGGGATGAACTTCGAGAACGAAAAAGTGAAGGACTTCTGCAAAGAATACCATATCCTCATGAAGTTCGCCGCAGTCGCGCATCCCCAATGCAACGGGCAGGCCGAGGTCGATAACCGAGACGTCCTCTGAGGTCTCTGGACCCTCCTAGAAGGGCGAAAAGGCAGTTGGGTCGAAGAACTACCCCGGGTCTTTTGGGCCCTGCGCACGTCAAAAAAGACTCCCACCGGAGAGACCCCCTTCAGCCTCTGCTACGGGACTGAAGCGATGGTCCCAACAGAGATCGGGCTATCCAGTCACCGGGTCGAGCATTTCGACGATGACACAAACACCTCGGCGCTACGGACCAACATGGACATCTTGTTGGAGAAGAGAGACCGGGCTCAGATCAGAGCTGCCGCTTATCAACAACAAACGGCCCGATACTATAATGCTCGGGTCAAACACCGCTCCTTCAAGACCGGGGATCTGGTCCTACGGCGAAACGAGTTCATCGACCAAGGCAGGCTTCACAAGTTCTCCCCATAGTGGGATGGTCCCTTCCTCATCTCTGAGGCGCTCCCCGGAGGAGCCTACCGCCTACAAGACGCGGACGGACGAAAGCTTCCGCGGCCTTACAACGCCGAGAAGCTCAAGCTATACCAGTGAGGTCAAGGCCAGCGAGTGTGTACCCCCCCTCTTTTTTCCTTTCGCAAAGATGATGTAAAACGTTCTCTAAAAATCCTGTCCATACGAATAAAGAAACGTCGAATCATCCCGAGTAGAGTTCCGTCTTTACAATCCAAAGCCCTCGCTAAGAGGCGGCCGCGCAGCCCCACTGCCCGGTTATCCTTAGTAGGCTTCCTACATCCCCCCGACGCTAAGGACCAAAGTCCTCCTTAGAGGCAACCCAGCAGCTACCCTGCTCGGTTATCCCTGGCAGGTAGCTTCCCTACCGCAACGTCAGGGATCGGAAAGCCCTCCCAGAGGCAGTCGAGCCCGTCGCTCGGCTATCCCCGGCAGGCAGCTACCCTGCCGCAACGCTGGGGATCAGAAAGCCCTCCCAGAGGCAGTCGAGCCTAAGGATCCCTCGCTCGGCTATCCTTCAGGACAAAAGCCCTCGCCAAGAGGCACCGGGCGGTAACCCTGCCCGGCCAAAGGTCCTTGGTAGGCTTCTACAGCCCCTCCCGCGCCAAGGACCAAAGTCCTCCCGAGGCAGTCGAGTCCTTGCTCGGCTATCCCCGGCTGGTAGCATCCTACCACGACCGACAGGGATCAATGCCCTCGCCAAGAGGCACTGGGCAGTAACCCTGCTCGGTTCCCGTCCTGAAGGATCAGAGCCCTCGCAAGAGGCAACCGTACGGCTTCACTGCCCGGTCGTTCCTGTCCAGTCGATCCCGGCGGGTAGCTTCCCTACCGCAACGCCCAGGATCAGAAAGTCCTCCTAGAGGAAGTCGAGCCCTTGCTCGGTTATCCCCGGCTGGTAGCTCTTTACCCGTGACACCAGGGATCGAAGCCCTCGCAAGAGGCACTCCCAAGCTGGTAGTTGCCTACCCACAACGCCAGAAATCAGAAGCCCTCACCTAAGGGCAACGGGGCAGCTTTCGTCCGTCCTCGGCGACGCTTGGCAAGCGATCGAAGTCAACTCAACCAACGGTCGCTGAACAGGTGTCCGACCTGACATGAAAACCCAGCAGCACAAACAGAAGATAAAGTGCGGACCGATGAAACCAAAGAAGAAGTTTTATTATCAAACGCACAGTATTTACAAAGGGTACTTCAGGCTCCCCGGCCTTACAAACTGCCCGGAGGCTTACAAAAGGGGGAGGTAAGGAAATATCAAAAAGACCTAAGTCGCAAACCCCCCTGCGCCTTGCTTCCCTCGTCGCTGGGGGCTTCACCACCGGAGGTTTTGCCACCAGGGGCGGCCTCATTCCCCCCATCGTTGTCGGCCGGAGGCCTTGCCACCGGGAGCGGGACCCGAGCACGGAGCTCGCCATCAACGAAATCGGGAAGCTGCTCCTTCACGGCATCCAGAGCCTTATTCCACGCGATGGCAGAATAGTCACCGAGCTCGACGTAAAACTGCTCTGACGCCTTGTAATCGGCCACGGCTTTCGTGGCCCGGGCCTCAGCGGCCTGAGCCGACAGAAGCGCCGCCTCGGCATCCCTCTAGCTGGCATCTCTCTCCTTCTCCATGTCCGCGAAGCGATCAGCCAGATCCGCCAGCTTCCTCTCGGCAACCCGGAGAGTTGCACTCAGGCGATGGCGGACGCCCTGATTCGCTGAATTAGCAAGCTCCGCACGGGCTGCCAGAACATCAGCCCTGGCCCTCTCCAGGCGCAGGTCACGCCGCAGGGCCTCGACCTCCGAAGGGAATGCCTCTACCGGGCTCGGCGCGTGGAACGCTCCCTCGGCTTCCATACGAGCGACGATGGCGCAGCGTTGAAGGACCTGACAGGAAGTGGGTAAGAAACCAGGAGTCACTCGGGCCAAAAAAGGAAGGCCAAAGACAACGCGTGAAGGGGTTCGTACCTGGACCGCCCCCTGGGCTATGGCCTCCATTTGGGCCCTCAGGGTGCCGCACGGAAGTCTCCTTCCTGCCGACTCTTCCATCTCGGCGAGCAAGCCGACAGCGACAGAAAACCCGGACGGAACCATGAAGACGGTCTCTTCCTCCTGCACGGGGATCCCTTCAGGGACCATCGACGGCGATGCACGAGAGATTGTCCTTTTCTTCTTAAGGGGGACCTCATCCTCGCCCCCTCCTCCATCTCCCGCCTGGGGCTCGGATGACCGCGGGCGCCTCTGACCGCCACCAGAAAAACCCCCAGGAGCCGCCAACGGGGCGAATGACCCTGCCGCCGGCAGAACATTCGACGCAGAACCTCGGCCAGCCAGGAGCACGCCCGCGTCGCGGGCCTCCCTCTGGGACGAGCGACCCAAAGAGTGAGAACGAACCATGTATCCCCAAAAAGGAGGAGCGCCGAGCAGCCAAAACTTAGAAGAAAGGTGAGATGAAGGATTAGGGGCCATGGAGCAGGCCCCCCCTATTTATCACCACGAGCAACCTCATCCAACGGTGCCCTTCGTCTTCAGCCGAAACGCCTCCTCGCGTCCAAACGGCTCAGATTGTTCCACCTGTCGTTCCCACATTGGACCGCACCCTTTCAAGCGTCGCAGGTCTGCGCACGTCGCGTCAGCCAACCGACGCTCGACATGTGGACCGCCACTTCAAAGACAAGATATACGAACCGGCGCACCCTCCTTAAATGCAGAGATCTCTCCCTGATTCGCTAGCGGAAAAGGCAGCTCACGGCCCGGGGACGCGTCCCGACGAAACCTTAAGAGGGAGCTCACCCCGGGCGGCCCGGCGGTCCACTCCTGACCCGACCCGATAGCTGGTCGGGACAAGAGTGGGGGGCTAATGATGATGCTCAATATTGAGGACCCCCAAGATCAGGACACGTGGTGGATGGCATGTCCCAGAACTCAGAAGAAAGGGCCCGCAGAGGCCGACCGGGCCTCCCCTGAACCCGACCTGCAATCACAAGCTAGCCCTCCTCGGGGCTCCCTAGGGATTGGCCTCCTTGGCCCCTCAGCTCGCCCTGAGCTGCCACAGGACCAAGGCTCCTCGACCTTTTCGCTTGTCCCCGAGCCCCTCGGCCGAGGCCGTCTTCTTCGGTCCTTCGACCATCTCCACCGCTCGCAGGCGTAACCGCCACTCCGCAAATCTCGCCATGTGCGGATTCTCCGCCAGCAACATCCCACGTTCCACGCCATCAGTCCCCATTAATGGGCGATCCGCTCTCTACGCGAGCGTGACGTCGGGAGCATAACTGCCGGCGAGATTCTCGCGCCTGTTGCTGCGTGCCTCCACCGCTATATAAACCCCCATCACAGAGGGGTCAAGTAAGCCATTTTTACTCCACCCAGCCGTTACGCTGCACTGATCTAGTACTAACTTGATCGTTGGAGGGTCATCAGTGGTAACAAACCACCCCGGGACTTCTTTGCAGGTACCTGGCGTTAAACTCCTCCAACTACCAAATCTCCTCAAAACCCACTGAGACCTACATTCAACAGGGGATCCCCTCCAGAATCCACCGGGAGATCGACGGAAGACAACATCCGAAGGAGATCTGAAAAGGACCTCCATCAACATGAAAGATTAACCACTTCTATTATTTGTCAATATATCACAAAAATCATATAATTTGACAAATCAAATATTTCAATAAATATTTGAAACATAGATAATCTTATGTAAATATCTCAATACAGATTGAATCACAATTTGAAGAATATATATATATATATATATATATATATATATATATATATAGCCGATCCTATGAGGTTCGGCCTCATTTTTTATTTTGAGATCCAATTTTCAAAAACCCAACCCTCTCCTCCCTCACGTGTTTTTCATAGATCCGCTCCGGCCACCGAGATCTAAACATGTTAGATATGTTATGTATCATATTTTATGAGCTTTGGAAATCTCTAACTAATTCATCAAATACACTAAAAATCGACGACTTTTCAATGCATGAAAAACAAGATGCTGGATGGGTGTGCTAGAGGTCTCCAAATCTCGTAAAATTTGATACATACCCTATCTAATATATGTAGATCACAGCGGCAGGAGCATATCGATGAAAAACACGGGAAGTTGGGTATTTAAAAATTGGACCTCAAACTTCCCTTTTATATATATATATATATATATATATATATATATATATAAGAATCTTTCACGAGCACAAAACAAATTTCATTAATCTCAAAATATGCAAATATTCTTTTCATAATCATTTTATGAAATTTTTCGAGAAATAGAACACTTCCAAAATTGGCTACATCTCAATCCAAATATAGAAGATTAATATTTATCACAAACAACTTTTCCTTATTAAACTTGAGGACCTATGATGATAATTATCAAAATATCAAGAGATCCAAATTATTATAATATCAATCAAGATAAATTAGCAAAGATCATATTTTACAAATGGAGCAAATATACCTAGCTTTCATGTGATGTAATCACCACAGCAAACATTCAAATCACTACTTTTAGAATTATAGAAGTCACCAAATTTTCCCATAAATTTAATTGGTAACATTCAAATCTGAAACTTTAATAGCATCCAAAAATAAACTGCTTCTGACTTGTTGGAAAAAATGAATAAATAATTGGAGGCTATTAAATTATAATTAAACCAAATTAACAACAAATCTAAATAGTTTGTCGTAAGAATTAAATGAGAAAAAGAAATTGCTTATCGTGGTTTTTCAATGGAGACCGAGGCTAGCAGAGAATGCTTTATCCTTAGAAGTAATTTCGCATCCCTTTCGATGAACTTGACCTTATACGCAAGATCCCAACACGCTACTCTACAGGATTCAACGGTCACCGCAAGTAACCGTGCACTCGATTAGTTATGAACAACTTCGAAACTATAGCTCGGGTATCAAGATTATAATAGAGAGGTAGATTTGATGGAACAAAAATAGGGAAGAAGAAAACATTTCTGCTCTATATTATGATTTTAAGATTTGGTATTTTTTATATTAAGAAGAGAAGATATATGTTGTACATAGGATTATAAAAGGCTTTTAAAAAATAAATGAGAAATTTATTGCAATTAAAAGGGGTTAAGGAAAAAGGAGTTAGCCCAATTTAATTGCTACAAAAAACATATGTTGACACGGTCAATAGTTTCATTTGACCATCACAAATTAAGCAACATATATGCATGAAATATATATATATATATATATATATATATATATATATATATATATATATATATTTATTTAAATTAAAAAAAATGGATGATCTTGAGATTTTAACCATATACATAAATAAATTAACATGCATACATTTGGTTTTGAAAAACCAATATTTCCAAGGATTTCGTTCCCACAGTGGCGGTTCGGGCGTGGGTATCAAAGATACGGAGTCCATCTAGATTTTGATATTTCTTGTTTTTTTCGGGAATTTTCACCAAACTATACTACGTTATGAAATTTGCATAAAGTACCCTTGATTAAACCAGAGTTTATATGACTTTAAAAAAATGTAAATTCGGTCTGATCGTTTGGATGTTGTGCGCTAATAAACCAGTTTAGAAACTATATCCATTAGAACAAATTGAGGTTATTTCTAGAAGTGTCGTATGAGATTAGTCTCTTGTACTTATGCTCAAAAAGTTCGAGAGCTAAAAGTTTGTCCAGGTTATGCATTTTCAAATTGTATTTTACTAGATCTTGTTTTCTTTTCCATATAAATTGAATTACCAAAAGCTATATAGCGATGTGTATCTTTTGAAACTGCAAGAAATACAATAAGCGCAAGTGGGTTAAGTTGTCTAATTCAACTCTACATTGACCTAAATAACCTTGTAGTTTTTTCTTCCCAAAGTGGAGGGTTCATTGTTTTTATTCCCACAATAGTTATTTTCCGGCAAAAACGATTAAATTTAATTTTCAAATTTTTTAATTACGGTAGTGCTATCCAGCTAGCTGTCTGTGTATACATGTGCGATTGGAAATTATGAATTTATAACTATAATAAAATCAATTTTATGCATGTGCGATGCATGTATGAACAGAAAAAATATTATAAAAATCAACTATTAAGATATTTTTTGCCAAAAATATCCGCGTTCTTTTTTATTTTTACTTCCATGATTCTTCAAATTTCTCCAATATCCTTCTTGTATTATCTTACCATAAGACTTCTCCTTTTTCCTTTGATGAGTTGGCATTCTCATTTTATCTCATTACTTTGAGAAGCATCAATTCAATATCAAATAACAAACTTTGCATTTGAGAAGTTTGCAGTATATCAGCATAGATAAAGAAGAAGAAAAGTATGCTTATCACATAGAATTGCATTACATATATGATTGTAGGTTCCAAACATCATTTTTATTCAACAGAGAATTGCTAATATGATAGAGATATAAATGGATATAAATAATTCAAGCCGATTCCGCATTCATATCCTCAAAAGCAGAGAGCAATTGTTACTCGGATGTCTATCTACATCTGTATTTCCATTGGCCGGCATTCAACAATAATGTTTGATTTTACCGGATATATTTTTTAGCAAATACAAATGGTAATTCTCATTTTCGAAAACTGTCTGGTAACTGAAGTTGAATCCGTCTGCTCCTATCCCATAGGAGATATGGTAAGTAAATATCACGATGCATAGTTGATTTATGCAGAGAGGGAAAAAAATAAAAAGCTGTCACTCTCTCTTTCTCTCTCTAGGAGCCATGGAGCTCGAGATGCAATCCATGGCGTCGGCGATCGGCGTCTCGATCCCGGTGCTCAGCTTCCTCATCTGCTTCGTCGCCACGATCCCGGCGAGCCTCCTCTGGCGCCTAGTCCTCGCCGGAACCCTAGCGAAGCACCTCTGCCCCTCCGCCACCGGCGCCGAGCTCTTCTACCTCTCCTTCGGCCTCTCCTCCAACTTCCACTTCCTCATTCCAATGGCGATGGGGTAGGCGTCGATACTCTTGTTCCGCCAGCACTGCGGGATCCTCACGTTCGTCACTGGATTCGGATATCTCATCGGATGGTAATTCCGCTCGATTTGTGAATTTCTTAGAATTTTTTTTCATCTTATTTGCGCTTGTTTGGTAATTTGGATGTTTTTATTAAAGATTTTTGAGTTTGGGGAGAAAGATGTGTGATAGGCATATTTACCAAGCTAAATGCTGTAGTTAAATCTCTACGCAAACCCTGTTTTTTAATTGTGACATCTCTGAAGATCAATGGAGATGCTATTATCTCTGCTTTTAATATGTCACATGGATAAGTTATTATTAGAAAAGTTGTCATAGAAAAAGTAGTTATTATTAGTGAAAATTTTAAAGTTGTTGGAATTAAATATAAGGAAACTGTAATTCAGATTTCAAATAAAAAAAATTGATGGTTTCTTAGATATTTCTAGGATCCGGATCCTCTACTTGGCAAGCAGGATTCTTGCCAATCTAAGGGCTGGGAATGGGGGTAAAACAAGGGGGCCCATGGTTTCTACAACATCTTTCTTTCTACCTGGCTTTCAAAATATTTCAATTAGTAAACCATTCATCACACACACACACACACACACACACAAGAGAATGTCTAAATTTTTGTTATGATGTTGCATGTCTTTGATGCATGCATTACTTGTTTATCCTTCTGAGAGTGGAAATGCAATTCCACTTGTTTGACATTTATTCAGTGAGTTTATTTGGTTCTTTTTACTTCCAAGGTTGCATGGAGAATCCAAAGTTTTGGCCTCTTTCCAATGTCGAACCTTTTCTTTACCTTCATCGAGATTTACTAGGTGGAAACTGAGACTCATATTACATGTAGCTGATTTACACTAGATAAGAAGATGACCCGAGACATCTTGTTAGTTTAGGGGTGAGTAAGCATTTTTGTTGGAAAGAAACTCATATATTTCATTCACTGTTATTTATTGTTGTTGTTGCTACTGCTGATTCTGCTAGAAAGGATTGGAGCAGAAATACCTCTTAGAAAAAGTATACAAAAGCCACTAATATCAAGATGTATTATCATATACAGGCCACCGAAAACTTCAGAACCAAAGACAAAAATTAGCTGAGAGAAGCGGCTAACAGACTCTCAGATTATTGTTAACAAGGAGCGTTTTATTCTGAGGACTATCAAGGAATTTGAAAGATTATATCTGTTAGCTATTGAGTCTACAGCTTTTATGTTTCTCTTTGAAGTGTAACTGGTATGGATGACAAACGGTCAAATCAATTATGCCTAAGATGGTTCGAAAGTTTCACTAGCAAGCAAGGATATATAAAATAAGGCCATTTATACCTACTTATGTGATCACATATTTTGCTGTTCATCATGGAATGTCAGTCTTGGTCTTCACATTTCTAGATTCTTAACGAGTTAACGTTTTTAAGTTGTGCCTGCTACTTAGGTGTTAAATTTAGACATGTCATCCTCTTATTACTCGTGATATTGTTTTATTGCAGCCATGTGTATTACATGAGTGGCGATGCATGGAAAGAAGGCGTGATTAATGCAACTGGTGATTACTTTTCCTTTTTTGAGGCATATATTATTGGGTTTTTTGATAAAGGGACCCCAAAACTTTGTATCAGTAAAAACAACCTCCACAACTGCTAAATAAACTATATTGGTCCCCTTGGTTTAAATTCCATCCAAAACCTAGTTAAATTTAACTGTCAAGAGGGCAAATTACTCTTTTTCCCTTTTCTTCATCCTTTCTCCATCACCATGGCATATCTTTCTATGGCAAATTCCAGCCATTTAGTCAAATCCCTAGCTTCGCTCCTCCTCCTCCTCCTCCTCCCTCCCTCCCTCCCTCTCTCTCTCTCTCTCTCTCTCACCATCCCATCAGTGATTCCAATCTTCTCTTCCTTTTCTATGAATGGAAAACCTTTCATCCATTCTTTTCTCCCACTTCTCATCCTCAATATCCTATTCAAACATTCAGTTCATTTATTTTATTTTTCTCCATAAATGAATTTCTCTTTGTTCAATTTTTGTTGAGAGTTTCGTCAAAATAGTGAATGAGAGAAAGAATTAAAGTTCTGTAGGGCGAATGAGTAATTTGGCACCCTGGTTAAGCTAATCCAACCCTTTTAACTTCAATTTACTAACAGAGGGTCCTTTTTGGTTAATAGCTAAGTTTTGGAGGTTGTTTTTAATAATATGAAGTTTTAACTTTTAAGGGGCTTTCAAAATACATAAGTTTTTGGGGTCCTATATCAAAAATACTCTTTGTTATTTAGGTTCCTTAGAGATCAAACTTTGATGTGTTGTCATCTTTCAAAACAAGGTTTTTCTAATAATTAACCTTGACCTATCTTTAAGCCTTCATGCAAGCTTTATATGATAACATGTCATGTGTTTCATCAGTCATGACTTAACATAAATTTTCACTGTATAAAGGTTCCAAGACTGATGCCCATATATATTTGTGAAGCTCATGTAACAATAACAATAGTTATGTGTAGCATGTAGAGATTATGCAAAGACATAACTGTTAAACGTGTATTATGGTTATACACACATTGATATATAGACCAAGAAAGACTGTTATATTCTATTAAATTATATGTAGACCGAGAAACAAGGTGATATCCTATAACATTATATTCAATAAAATTATATATTTGTTGAAAAATCTTTAAAGGCAAAACATTATCTAGACCTAGCTAGGATCTTGTAAGCAGAACAAACACAAACTCGCAAATCCAATTTATAGTGATGAGGCTTATTACGTCAATTTTATATAAATCTTTGCTAATTAAACATACTCATAAGTTGAATAAATGGTAAATGCAGATTTTCACTCTGTTGAATAAGCATAATAGGGTACAATAATTATGCCCACTTAGGCAAAGGACATAAGATGCATTTTAACAGGATGTGTCACTCATATGTAGCATGTGGAGAATTTACAAAGGCATAAATTGTGAATGTGTATAATGGTTAAATGCATACATACACATTGATATTGACCGAGAAAAATTGTGATAATCCTATAACATAATTTTCTCTCTCTGAACTGTCAACATGGCACAACATGATACATGATATTCCAGATGATAAATTTTTAAAGTTTAAACCTTTCTAGACCTAACTAGGATCTTGTAAGTGGGAATGAACTCACAAATTTAATTTATAGTTGATGAGGTTTATACCAAAATTTTGTATGAATCTTTGCTAATTAAGACTTACTCATAAACCAACAAATGCAAAATATCTCTATTCAATAAGCATAATATATAAGCGCACGGTTATGTGGTGGCTAATGAGACAACAAAGTTGGAAACAATGTATACTTGATGATGCCAAAGAGCCTTAGCTCGAGCGGCAAAGACACTCTCACTAGGTGGGAGGTCATGAGATTTAATCCACTTGCATTGGCAAAGAATTTTTTTTTATTAAATATGTGGAGCAATTTTTAATGGACCTAGGGGTTCACCCCTCCCTCCAAATGCTTAGAGGCAGTTGCACGCGCGTACGCGCGCGCGCACACACATAAAAATTGACTATCAGGTCATGATGAATGGCCGAGATGAAATGAGATAGATCTTATTGCCGACATCATGGATACTGTAATCATAACTGATAGCCAGGTGTAGGGAATGGGGACTGTTCGGTAAATTTCAAATCTTTTTTACCGCATGAAAAAATTGTTGATGGAAAAAAGTAATTTCCTTTAATGACCAATTGATTTGAAGTCGAAGAAGTAACACCTAATAACATGATATCAAACATCTTTTCATCTTTTGCATTTAAAGTGGGGCCGCCACCTTCTCGTCATACCGACAATTCTTATGATTTTCTAATTTTGAATATCTAACCCCAATTTTTAATGTGAAAATTAGAAAAGTTATAGTTTAAATGTTTCCTCTTTAAAATTAAGAAACTTCGTGTAGAGAAGCAAATTAGACCAGATTTTACTTATCTCAAACTCAAATCGTCAATTATACAGGGGTTGTTTGGTTGCAAGGATTTAGATGGATTCTAAGGACAAAATACCGTTGCAAGTATAAAGCCTATCTCAAATTTGAAATCCTTGTTTGTTTCTAAGGATTTACAGACCTTTGGGATTTTACAATATATGGATATCAAAATTGGAGCTTTTAGGAATGGATTTGAAGGAATTTGGTGCTGCATCATCTTTTAACGTAATAAAAAATATCTCTATCTCTATCTCTCTGTACAGTCTCTATTTCGAATTCATATCCCAACTAAACACAAACCAAACAAAAAATTGAGTGTATAGATACAACTTCATATTTATTCCTTCCATCTAAACAATTTTTTTTATTTTTCTCAATTACAAAAAAATTGGATTTATGATCCATTCTAAATCCATATTTTTCAATTTTGCAACCAAATAGGCCCTAATTAAATTTTTGTTTCTTAGTTTTAGCCAAGTTTCTTTTTACGAAAATAAACATAATTTCCTTTTCGTGTTCTCAAGTCATTTCAAAAAACAAAATTCAGAATTTGAAAAATTATGGCAATCAAAATCATTTCAAATTGGGTATTTCGTAACAATGTTGGCGAAAATGTATTTTACAATCCAAGAATTAGAATTTTAAAATTAAAATGAGAAAATGAACCTCTCAAAATTAAACCATACCACAAAGATTTCTACAATTTCAGAGCCTATATAATCAATCAAGATTGTCAGTCAACCCACTATCGGCTTGTGTTGTCTTTGCCGGTCTATCGTTATGTCACCACTCTACTGGCACCAACCAACAGCCGTCCACTTACCGCCATCCGCAGACCGGTTATCACCACCTATTCGTTACAGCTTGCAGATCGGTTGTCATCGCTTGCCCACAGATTGTCGTCCTTGCCCGCTTGCTACTATTGACCACCGTCTGCCGTTGCCCGTCCGAAGGTCGGTCGCCGTTGCAGCTAACCACCTCCCACGACTGTCGTCCGCTCTTTGTATTTGACCCCCACTGTCGTCCGCTATCCAATCTCCACCATCGCCCGTGGTCTAATCTTGGTCTCCATCGACCACCTTGCCGCCGCTATCCATGGTTGCCATCACTCCACCCAGTCGCCGACAACCTCTCCGACGCCGTCGCCTATCGACCATCTCTCGTCGTTACTGCCTTTTCCTTTCCCAGCCTCTAATGTTATTGCTATAAATTATGGGAGTTAATTTTCATTGACTGCTTATTATGCACCATTCCAAAACTTCACTACCAGCTCTAGTCCATTAAGAAAGATATTGTAATCTTTAATAATCTTGTATTCTCAAAAGTACCAATGTTGTATACACCTATATCATATATTCTTACATTTCAATCTCATGCACTAAATGGAAGCATTGAGCATGTTCGATTTGAGCCATACGGCCCAAACGTTTTGGGCACGGTATCGGGTTGTGTGTTGGAGCGTCGGTGTGTCCGATACATGTCATACATGGACATACAGAGCAAATAGAAGTGTCGACACTTCCTACCTTGGCAATAATTCATTGCATTTCGCAACTTTATGTATTTCAGTGTACTCTAACCTTCCCAAATGCATATTTCATTTACGGATCAATTTGATCTATTAGATATATTCAGAGTAATGTAATCTTAAGTCTTAATTAGATAGATGCTGCTGCAGGAGATTAAATCTATTGTATGTTTGTTTGTTTTTTTTGCATTTTAACACGACGATTTCATTTTATTCAAATTTAGGTGCGCTGATGGTGCTAGTATTAAAAGTCATTTCCTGTGCAATAAATTACAGCGATGGTGTTATGAAAGAAGAAGGTTTATCATAAGGCACAAAATAAGTATCGGTTCGTTGCCACTCTATAGTTGAATATATTGGTTACTGCCTCTGTTGTGGCAGTCATTTCGCAGGACCAGTATTCGAAATGAAGGATTATCTTGAATATACAGAAAACAAAGGGGTAATTGCAGCCTGCATTTCACATAATACTTTTAGGTCTATATTTCCTATGTTATTTTCTTATCAATACCCATTTTACCCTTTTCCTTCAATATCCTGACTTTTCCAGATTTGGGCACCTTCAAAGGACAAACATTTACCATCACCATATTTTGCGGCATTGCGTGCTTTAATTCAAGCAGGAATACGTATGGGCATATACGTATATCTGGTACCACACTTCCCACTATCCCAGTTTAGTGAACTAATGTACTATGAGTGGGGTTTCTGGCACAAGCTCTTCTACCGATACATGGCAGGCTTCACAGCTCGCTGGAAGTATTATTTTATTTGGTCAATTTAGAGAAGCATCAATTATTATTTCTGGTTTTGGTTTTACTGTCTGGTCAGATTATTCTCCACCTAAACCCCAATGCGACCGAGCAAAAAATGTTGATGTGCTTCGAGTTGAGCTTGCAACAAGTGCTGTTCAGTTGCCACTTGTGTGGAACATACAAGTCAGCACTTGGTTAAGATACTGTGAGTTTCAAATATCTTTTTTTGATAGAAAAGTTTCAAATACGTGAACTTGGTTAAAAAGCATACATGCTCAGTTGGTTCCTTGAGCAGAGTGCCTGTATATATGGTTGGCGAAGATTACAAATTGAGCCACAACCAATGTAATTTCGAGGACTTCTAGCTTAGCTTGGAAATATTGGTAACAATCAGTCTGTTAAGTCAAAAAATAAACAAAAAGAAACCGATAGTATTTACTTTGGTGCTGCATGTCGACTGTATCCCTGATGCAAGTTTTCTACATGATATAAATATGGGAGGTGCATGTATGTGCCATACATTATGCAAGATATCACATCAATGCCAGTTTCACAATGTTCATGTTTATTTTGAAATCGCAGCAATGCCAATTTCACAATGTTTATGTGTTGCTATATTTTTATGTCGATTTGGTAAAGTTTGTCACTGACACACTATTGATTGAACCTTTGATTAAATACCTAGTAAGTTGGATTTCTTTCACGGTAAACAGCTTTATATCATGGTCCAGCATGACTTATGGATTGTGTGTGTATAGCCAGATATCCGACAAATTGCGGTGACTCGATCAGGTGTCTAGTTTGCTGCATGTTTGATCAAGATTCTAAATATCGGATATCAGGTGCGTATCGGACATGTGTTTTCAATATCGGATAGCGGAAATCGGGCGATATCATGGCTCGTGGCGATACGAGTTCATATCAGGTGGTCATATCGGATATCGATATCGGACATATCAGACCGAAATATCAAGCATGTCGAATGAACCCTCCCCACCCACCCACCCACCCAAAAAAAATAAAAAATAAATAAAATGATAATGATAATGATAATAATAAGGAAAGAAAATAAAAGAAAATTTTTAAAAAATCACACACAAAAAGATATGGAAATGAAAACCAAAAAGAAGCCTCCCCCAGCCCCAATTGCTCTCAGGTTCTAATTCAAAGTTGACTGAAAATATATGATTATTAGCATGTTTGTGTCCTAACAATTTCTTTTCCGTACTCAGCTGTGCTAATATACACATCGATATCATGTAGATGGATAAATTATAGATGCTTGTAATGTTTGTTGTAGATGTCTATGACAGACTTGTGCAGAAAGGAAAGAAACCTGGATTTCTTCAGTTGCTTGGTGCACAAACCATCAGCACTGTCTGGCATGTGAGTATATATTGTTCCTTCCTCCGTGATATGATGATTGTGCATCTTCTAATGCTAGATTTACATATTTATTTTTTCTTTTAAATATTTGCCAATACAATTTCATCAAAGAACGATATGTCAGGTTGATGAAGTTTATGGCAAATTTTGTTCACACTTTTCCCTATATATGTTTTTGTTGCCTTGAATGGTTCCCCACCCCCACCCCCCTTCACCCATTGATTCCATGATAATTTATTGTTCGGCGGCGCGGGGGGGGGGGGGGGGGAGCCCCTAGATTAACAATTGAGTAAATTTGTGTATAGGCTCTTTTATCCAATAGGTAATGAGCCCTCATAGGCAAACTTATAGAAGAGATTCAAAAATTGCTGTTTCTAATCTTACAGCAAGAAGAATTTGTTCTTAAATGAAGTATTACAGGAATTTGAGGATTCATAGAATCTAAAAATGTTGTATCATTTCCGATTAAAACTATATATTTTATAAATAATTTAATATTGATTATTTTTTTTTTGATGGATTTATTAAATCGGATTATTAAAAGATTCAAAATTAAAGACTATGAAGATATGAAGGATACAGACATCTTGTGAAGGAAATTTCCAAATTTCAAATATCTGTTTGACGTCTCTTTAAGCGAATGTTTGAATTACAGATGTCTGGTGAAGGAAAATTTTGAACTAAAGACATTTGGTACAGACGTCTCCTCATGACAGTTATTGGCAGTTATTTAATTAAGTTTGAATTTCAAACCGAAGGAGTGCTCTCAACCGTTTTTGGCGATTAAGATGCGATTTTTCAGGGTAATTGTTGAAAGTGAACAGTCACTCATGAAGTCTATAAATAGACTTCAACAAACAACAACAAATATGAATCCTTTATCAATTCAATTAAAATCAAAGCCTAGAGTTCTTCATTTCCAACTTTGTGCAAATGGAGAGCAATTCCTTCATAAGTCTTCCATACAAAATTCCGATTAGAGAAATCTCTTGATTTATGTTTATTCACCGGATACTAATTGACAACGATATCAAAATCAAGTTTTTCTTGTGATTCGTGCTTAACGGGAAAATTGGACGGGCCGAGAGTGTTGTGACTTGGAAACATGTATATCGGCAAAACCTGTACGGAGGGTGACTATACGTTTTTAGGGCAGCGCGGTCAACTGCGTGCCTCCATATCTACGGGCTCAGATTCTAAACTTTTCAATTCATAGTTTATATTATCTTATTATTGTTTTTTATTGGAAAAGATTTTGGAAAATACTTCATTTTTAAAAAAAAGTATCAATTTCAACATTTATTTTAGTAAAATACCTAACAATACCTAAACGAGACAATGATAAAGTGGCTTGGTTGAATAATAGAGAAATTGAGAAAAAAAGTAATGGGGAAACCTATCTAAAGAGGGTTTCCCCCCTTTTATTCTACACCCACATCCTACTTAAGTGAATCCAACCCTAGTTAAAATCTGACTTACATGATTAACAGAGGATTTTTTTCTTCGAATAACAGATATAAATGTAGGGAGAAATATAGAAAAATGAAGTTTTGTGAGTAGAACATAGAAATAGGTGTGTTTTGGGGGTTTGAATTATAGGGGGAAAAAACTCTAAACTTGAAAGGTTATCAATCCACCGGTTCGCAAAATTATGATTACAGCTGCAAGTACTCGTGTACAATTAGAACAGCATTCACTCGCACACTATGGTCACTTCAAACATAGAATTTTGTCAATACACAATATTGAAGACATATTGGAAACTTTAATTTGGTATCAAATAAGCTATTTAATTTGTCCGGTGTTTATCTGACATTTAATGAAGATATTGTCCTTTGTTTAAGATTTCTTACCCAGGGGCTGACATAATTTAATTCTATAACTCATCAAAGGAAGCTATTTTATTTACTCAAATGAGATGTTCGCTGCCATAACAAGAAATAACTCAGATGATGATTGCAAAATACTGTAAAACTTTATTAGTTTAGCCATTCCTTTTAGGGAAAATGGCTGTTGATAGTTAATTTTCAATTATTCTGATTCGTTGTTTGAGCAACTTATTCATGGGAAATAGACTCAATTGCTGTTTTCCATAATGCATACCTTAATTTTCCCCTGTTTAGGCAGCTAATATTTTTTCTCTGCTTTTCTTTGTAACTACAGGGATTATATCCAGGATACATCATATTTTTTTGTACAATCTGCATTGATGATTGCGGGTTCAAGAGGTGCTTTATTGATATCTCACTTTTCCCCTCCTAAGCAGTAATCTACAGATGGCAACAATCTGTTCCTGCAAAGAATGCTTTGCTAAGAAAGATGCTGACCTTGACCAGCTTAATTTATTGAAGTATCAGAAGAAAGAGCTCGGAAATGCAACTGCTTGTGATTTTGGCTGCTAGCCTTTCCGTTTGACCACTTTTTCCATATTTTGAGCGTAATGTAGCTTCCATAGGGTTTTTTTTTTGTGTCATCGCTGTCTTTGTAATCTTGTACACTTGTTTGATTCATTCATTTCAAGCCATTATTTCCTTTCCTTTTTCTTTGGGTAAATTCTGTAGTGTTTGTATTTGATATAATTATTTACAAGATTTCCAAAAGGTGTTTAACTTCGATGATTAATGTAACCGACTTAAAATTTGGTATCGAGAGTTCTCTGCTGTTATTTCTGCTGCTTTATCGAGTTTGCTTTGTTTTGTATGCGGTAATAGAACACAGCATGTATCTATAGAGTGCAATATATGTTTGTAAGTACGTGATTCTGATACAGTCGATCATTTCTAACAACTCCAAAGTGCAGTTTGTATTTGGTTGAACAAAATAAGAAGTGTAAGTTCAATTGTTGCTAATGTTCAATTAGAATGGATGAGAGGATAATGTTACATTCGCAATATATCTTTCAAGTTAGAGAACTTGTTGCAGAGAAACTGGCTAAATTTGATGCAGTTTTTTTTTCTTCCCGTTTTTCCCGCTCATTTCGCAGCTTCCATTGCCTATATTGCTCACCAACCATTGAAAATCAAGCTGCAAATTTGGTATTCCACATTCATCTGCAAAATTACTAGCAATTTCCATTTTCATTTTCTTCTTCTTTTTTAAAAAAGAAGCAAGCAAAGCAAGTTTTGTGCACAAGACTCCCTTATTCTTTCTTTCATTCCAAGTTGCAGTTGCATTCATTAGCTGCCCATGTGCCAAAAGAAACTGTTACATTCCAGGAACATTTTTTTCCCATCTACAAGATGGGGTAAAAGGCCTAAAGATTGCTCCTGTTCCAAGCCATTCCCCATTCTTCTTTTCTAAATTCCTTGTGTTCTACACCTCTCATCACTGGTAGGAGTAGTTGCCCCTAGCTCTCAATCCCTCCCTCTCAACAAGCGAGATATATATTTTAGTAGACACGTGCTTCGACATACAACAAAGCTGATGTGACACCAACTCTCTTGATGGATATATACCAGTTAAATACTGTAAAATTGAAATACATATAACACGATTCAATTATATCCAATTCTAAGCTTACAACAATTCAACCGGCTTATTAGCATCTGACCCCCACGAGCTAGCCGACGTTACAGTCGAATTTATAATATAGAGCCGATTAAAGAGCGGTCTGAGACCAGTCGAGATGTAATAATTGTTAGATGAGATATTTCCATATATGTATGATCATATTGATTTAACAGAAAAAAATAAAATCATTAATGAATCGTCAATATTAAATGGCAGAACTTAAATTTAGAAACAACATAGAAGTGATTGGCTTAAAATATTGGCATCATAACCGCTTTTATCAACTTTAATGATCCCACTAACCAACAACTCCGGCTTCCTTGTCATCCCACTTAATAACACACATCATGTTGAGTTTGTCTTTGTCTTGTATTCTTGACCCTCGTGTGTGTTTAACGACTCAAAATGGGTCGAGCCGGCTCACAAGTGATTTGGAATTAGCATTTTTTTCTAGATGCATGTAAGATAAGGCTCAGGGTAATCTTGAGATGGCTGAAATCGTCTCGGGCCTAATTTTGGGCTGTTTCGGAAAAATTCGTTTTGAAGATTAATTAGAAGAATCTGTTGAAGATTTATTTAAAGAGTTGTTGGAAGATTTATATAAGATCTTTCAGGAGTTTGATTAGGAAAGTTTGTTTGGAGAATTATATGAAAATTTGTTAGAGATTGTAATGAAGATTTAATGAAATCCTAATTGGAGTATGATTTCTATTATTTCGTGCTATAAATAGAGAAGCGTCTCATCAGATAAAAGCTTTCAAACATGAGAATGAGAAAGAGAAAGAGGAGACGAAGGGTTAGGGATTCACTAGAAGAGTAGTCTTTGTGTTTGTATGAAGAGACGAACGTAAAGGCGAAAGATAGTCATACATAAATGAAGGTGGAGGGATTTACGAAGAGTGGTCTTTGTGTTCGTATGAAGAGACGAAGGTAAAGCCGAAGGATAGTCATCCATAGATGAAGTTGGAGGGATTTACCAAGAGTAGTCTTTGTATTTGTATGAGCGTTGAGATATGAGCGAGATGAGATAGAATATAAAATGTACCGGTATTCTTGATCATTAATAACGAGATTCTCATGTTTGCTTCGAGGATGTAGACCGTTGGTCGAACCACGTTAAATATTGGTGTTGCGTGTTCTTATTTCTGCTCGTCTTCCTTGTATGCTTCGCGAAAACCCCAACAAACTGGTATCAAAGCGTAGAGAACCGAAGGGTCTTCGATTCTATGGTCTAAGTTTACGGTGGATGACGACACTTGTGTTCGCTCCCTATCTTCTTAGATTTTAATTTCGAAGGTGCTGGTTCAAATATCTGAGAGAGAAGATTAAGTTTATTACGGCGGTAAACAGAAGATGGCATGAAGGAAGTTCGAATCAAGATGGAGCATTGTTGAAAAGAAGAGATTGAAGATGGTGACAGCTTATGATTTTTCATTATCCATTCTCGCATTATTTTAACGATAGCTTAAATATGAATGGTCGTTCAGTGTCACATGCTTCTCTTACTTTCTTTATCGATACTAAACTTGTATATACTTGATATTTAACTTGCATATCCTTTATCTTGTGTATATCGATATGTTTTACTTGTGTTATATTTTTTATATCGATATATTACTCACATTCATTATTTTAATGATTCGCAATATGGATATGTTAATACTTGTGTTCTACATCTTGGTTTTCATATAACATGTATATATATTTGGTATATCTATATCTCATACTTTGTTTTTGATTTATATCTTGATATTGATATATTATTCATAGTTGTAATATCGAAATAATGAATGTTCACATATATGTGTTTATTTCTTACTTATATTTCATAACACCGTATATGATATGCTTGGTCATGTTGAAATTAACTTTTCAGGATATCGGATATCTTTCGGCACAAGCGTTAAAAGAAGGATAGAGGAAATCAAGCTTAAACGTCATATCTAATTGAGATTAGAGGATACGGACGAGTGCTTCCCAATTTGCATATTCAAATTTCGTGAAGTTAAGTGTCCAAGGTTCAAGGAATTCAAGGGTTTAAGCTGCGAATAGCCAAGAAGCAAGAAGCCGAAGTTCGGATTTGAAGCATCAAAGATCGAAGTCGAAACCAAGTTTATTTGAAAATCAAATATCGATTTCAAGACGAAGATCAATGGAAGTCAAGTTGAAGATTAATAGAAAATCATGCGATTTTCCAAAATTCAAAAGCCCATGTCGAAATGTCAAAAATTTAAGTTTTCGAAAAAATGCGACATCGACATAGAATTCTATGTAAGTACACTATGGATTATAGATATATCATTTAGTAGCTCTTGAAAACTTACACACGTAAGCACAAACTTTTTACATTGTATAAACTTTGGGTTTTATTGTTTCAAAGTTTTAATTTTTCAAAAAACTCAAGCAGTTGTTTTTTTGTGCTTGCGAGACGTATGGCTTGTTGAAGTTCAGACGTCTATGCAATGTTGTTTTTTCTGATATTTGGAAATATCATAAACCCAAAGAGACAATAGACGTCTGAAGGTCAATTTGAGAGACGTTTAAAGAAGGTTTTGAAAATGAATATTTTATAGCTTCAGACATTTGTCATTTGTACTTCAGACTTTTATGCAAGTCTCGGGTTGAAATTTTTTTTTTAACTTCAAACGTGTGACTGAAGGTCATTGTGACAGACATCTAAAGAAGATAATTTTTGAAAAAATATAGCCGTTTATAGCTGTTGGGGATTTTTTTATATGAGCCAAACGTCTGCACTTGATAACTTCAGACGTCTGCCGTGTATTAATTCTGCGTGTCCCCATTTATTTTTGAGTTGTTTTTTTTTGGGCTATAAAAGGGTTTTAGATTTGGATTTTTCTTGGTATCACTTACTCGATTACTTGAGTTTTTCAATTGCCAATATCCAAGTGATCTTGAGCCAAAAATCTCTTCCCTTGTGAGAGTTTAAAAAAAGATTTTCATTTGCTTATCCAATCACTCTCATACACAAAAGATTTAAGAGCTAAATTTGTATATTCATACTTTATAGAGTATTAGAAATGAGCTTGAGAGAAACTTTATCATGAGTTTTGTGCTTCAAGTGTAATCTTTTTTTTTGTACTTGGGATCTTGAGTGCAAGATTACCATTGTGAGAGACGAGTGCATTTTTGTAGAGAGAACAGAGACGAGCTTGTAAGAGAAGAGTTTTCCTCGTGTGTCAAGCAACGTGAGGTTTTCGCAGGAGACACATCGGTTTAGCCTCCACCGGAAGCAGAGTTGTTGATTGCGGGTGCGCAACACGTGTGTCTCCGAAAAGGACGTGAGTTAGTGAAACGGGCTCGTGCGCCTAAAAAAGGTACACTAAGCGATCTCCCGAACCACTATAAATCGCCTCGTATTTGCGTTTGTTTTTTCTATCTCTCTATTTCTCTTGCTTTATATTCGTAAATAGAAATTGCATACTTAGTGATCGCTTGCGCTCTATTTGCTCATGCTTGTTATATCTTCATATCTTGCTATATGTTCACTATTCACAATTGTAGACTTGCTTAGTCTCTTATCTTATTGGTATATCGTTTGCTAAGCTATTCAATTGTGATTGTGTATTAGCAAGTTGTTAGAATTTTTAATTTGAGCATATAAGCAAATTAGTCCTATTCACCCCTCTCTAGGACCTACTTTCAGATGGCTCGTTGAATACAAGGCAAGGTGGAGATTTGATTAGTTTTCCTTATATCCTCAACCATCGTATGTGTAAAACGGTTCGAAATGGGTTGAGCCGTCTTACAGGTCGTTTGGAATTAGCATTTGTTCTCTGAATGCAAGAAACAACTCGGGATAATTTTGAGCCGGTTCAAATCGTCTCGGGTCGAATGTTGGGCTATTTTGGAAAGATTCGTTTTGAAAATTAATTAGAAGAATTTGTTGGAAATTTATTTGAAGAGTTGGAAGATCTATAAGAGATTTTTCAGGAGCTTAATTAGAAAAGTTTGTTTGGAGAATCATTTAAAGATTTGTTAGAGATTGTTTTGGAGATCTAATGAGATCCTAATTAGAGTAGGAATTCTATTATTTCGTATTATAAATAAAGAAGGGTCTTATCAAAGAAAAGTGTCCAAACATTTCTTCTCTGGATGCAAGAGACGGCTCAGAATAATTTTGCGCCGGTACAAATCGTCTCGGGCCGAATGCTTGGCTATTTTGAAAAGATCCATTTTGAAGATTAATTAGAAGAATTTGTTGAAGAGTTGTTGGAAGATCTATAAGAGATCTTTCAGGAGCTTGATTAGGAAGGTTTGTTTGGAGAATCATTTGAAGATTTATTAGAGATTGTTTTGGACATTTGATGATATCCTAATCGCAGTAGGAGTTCTGTTATTTTGTGCTATAAATAAAGAAGGGTTTGATCAGAGAAAAGTGTCCAAACATTAGAAAGAGAAAGAGAAGATAAAGGCGAGGGCGAAGGGTGAAGAATTCACCAGAAATGTAGTTTTTGTGTTTGTATGAAGAGACAAAGGCAAAGATAAAGAGTGGTTATCCACAGTTAAAGATGGAGGGATTTATCAATAGTAGTCTTTGTGTTTATATGAACAGACGAAAGCAAAAACGAAAGGTAGTCATGCATAGATGAAGGTGGAGGAATTTACCAGGAGTACTCTTTGTGTTTGTATGAGCGTTGAGATATGAGCGAGATTAGAGAGCATATAAAATGTACCGGTATTCTTGATCATTAATAAAAAGCTTCTTATGTTTACCCTGTGGATGCAGGCCGTTAATCGAACCACATTAGATATTGGTGTTGCGTATTCTTATTTTGTTCGTCCTTCTTGTATGCCTAGCGAAAACTCTAACACATCACATGCTTTTATAACCATAACTATAACCAAAAATAATATGTAACAAGTTGAAAACTTTCCCCCATTTTTGTATTCTAAATGGAGCAATAGATCATCCGCTTGTTCTCTTTCTCCCAAAGTCTAATTCAAGTAAATATTCACACATAAAAATGAACAACAAAAAAGGAAAAACTCTCTTTCTCTCTCAAATCAAACCATAATTTCTAATAACTATAGAAAACAGAATCGCTATATTTTCAAAATAATTCCCAATCCAATTTCGGGGCGGCGGCGGTCGAAGAGGCGGTGGAGTTTGAGTTTGATGTGGCTGTGGATGTGGATGTCGAGTTTGAGCTCGATGGACCGAACAACGAATCAAACGTCTCCCACTCTTGTGTCACTATTACCGACGCTGGTGCCTGTTGCTGCTTTTTCTGATGCTGATGTGTCACGATTTTGGCGTTCTTGATCTTGAGCACGTCGAGTGTCTCCACGTACTTTTGTACTCTCCGCACCTGAAAATAATAATTCCTAGCATAAGATTCTTAGAATTTGATTACATTATCGGTGGACTGAAACCTCAGATTTTGAGCAATGAGTGTACCTGCATTCCCCTTTGTAATTTCAAGTCTCGGTCGGCGACAATGCCGTCTAGTATGATTAGTTGCATCATTAATAGCTCGATGAGGTTAGATATATTCTTGTCCTCGACCTTCTTGCCTTTTGAAATTGATGTGTCCAATTCGGATACCTGCATTATATATTATCATCGTTATCAAGCCTTTTCGTCGACATTTCAAGAATTTTACTTGAGTTGCAAGCTTATGATGTCAAGCTCATGCTAATATGATGGAAACAATGATAGGATACAAGTTCAAGCAACAAAATCTCAAAAGGCAGTCTGCCAAAAAGGAGACTTTGTTTATTCCTAAACTTTAATGGTTTAATTATGATGAGCAAACAATGCAAAATATCCCGTGATTAGGAACAAAAAGAAATCATGATGCATTATAAGCCTATAACTTTGGCAATATCACTATAAGCATACTAATTTACTAAATATCCAACCGTTTAATTATGGTTTAATTATGATATAGGTTAATGAAATAATCCTAATACAAAAAAGTTATATGATTTTGGTAATCAACAGCTTACAACCATAGCGAGTACTATCAAAAGTATTTTCATGATCTAAATAGAAAATATAACAAACACCGAAATATAAATAAGGTAACCATAATCAAAGTTTTAACGATACTCATTCCAAAATTGTTTGTATCACAATCTAGATAGAACTCAATATGCATTCAAACTAAAATATTAACCTAAAAAATCTCAAATTTGAAATGACATCCTATCATTGGATTTAAACGGGACGAGTTTCAAAAAAATACAGTAAATACCTGCAATGCAATCTTATCGACCTCGGCGCTGACCTCCTTAACGTCCTTAACCGCCTTCTCCAACTTTGCCGCCTTGCGCATCTCAAGGAGGCGCTTCGCGCGTGCCGTGGGGTCCACCTCCATCACCAGCTTCGACTTGTCCTTCACTCCGCAAACGTCCAGATACAAACCCGAGTCCCTCTCCTTATCCTTGTACATTATCTTCATCTCTTGGTGATGCACGCCCGTGCGCTCCGCCATCAGCTTCTTCAGCTCTCCTGCATACCGAATCAAATCCCTTATCATAAAAAACGGTTCAAATTTTTCTTTTTACATGAATCATTATTTTTTGGTGCACCGGCATAAACTCAATGGTGTCTGAACAACCCAAGTTTAAATATAAATTTACCTTCATTTAGAAAATGGCTTAAACAATTCTAAATTTCATAGAATATCATGGCCTTTCATTGTTTATTTTATATAAATACCATATAACTTATGGAAAAAACAAATAACTTGCATCTTTTCAATAAATGCCACTAACTTTCCATATTTTCCAGTTTAATAACATACACCGTTTACTTTGAAATATCGAAAGGGGTATGGTGTATGGCACGCCCTATGTTATTCAGCTAAAAGTTGCCCAAAATTTTGTGGAATTTGTTTTCAAAAAACGCTATATTGAAGGCATATACTTGTAATTTACATATATGGCATTCTTTAAAGAAAATTCTTAAAATTACAATGTGAGCAAACCCAAAATTTCAACCAAAAAAGACGCTAGAATATAAAATATATATATCTCTCAGGCTCTAGCGTCATGACTTCAAAATTAACCAGATCCTTATCCCATTAAAAGTTCACAAAAAGGAATGATTCCAAAAAAATTAACCCAGATTCCGACCGACACAAATCCATAAAAATCTTTATTTGGGAAAAAAAGCTATACATGGCAATTTACATACAACACATTTATCTATAAAAAATTGCTAAAGAAAATACAATGTGAGCAAACCCAAAAATTCATCCAACAAAAGGACACTAAGCCTAGGGAAACGTGTCGGAATATCTACCACAACTTCATGGCTGACTTCAAAAATGGTACCATTGCAATCCAGATTAGTTCCGCTTTAAATGTTAAACAAAAATCACTAATCCCAAGAAAAGAAAATCCAGATTCCGACCGACACAAATCAACCAACCGACCAATCAATCAAAAGTTTTGATGCAGCGGCAGAAACTTTTAAGTGAAAAAACAATATATCAATCAATCAATCAATCTTACCAAAGGAGGACTGGTGGTTGACATAGATCTCATAGTACACAGACTCATATTTGACCTTCACCCGTATCGTCAGCACCGGGGCGGCGACGGCGGCGACCGCGGACTCCGAATCGGGGCTCCGTTTCTGGACCAGCATTCCGCCGGGCCTCATCTCCCATTCATTTGCGGATTTCTCTCCACCATGGCCGCTTACTGGGCTCCTTCTTGTTCTAATCATATTTCTTTTAGATCTATAGGAATGGAGAATAAAAATGAAAATTGAAGAAATGGCAAACGTAAGAATTAATGAGGAAAGGGCTTGAGGGGAGAGACGGCTATATATAAATATATAAATTATGTGATTGATTGGAAACGGGGTTTTTTTTTTTTAAAATTTTTTGAGGGAGAAAAAGAAGAAGAAAGAAAGCTTTGTTGTACCAACTCCTTGGTCTCAAAACACCCGAAGCTTCTATATGAAGCAGCGGGCGGCACCTTGCGTTTGTGACCCGATGAGTCTGGTGCTTTTTGCATTTTTGACCCTTCGATCTTCATCTTCTTGCTTGTTGGTTTTGTTTTCTGTGAGTTTTGGTTTTGCATATGGTTTCTGTTTGGTTTCGTTTGTAAAAGGCGAAAAAAGAGGTTGCGGTCCATGGACATTGCCTCTGGTGGGCCAGGACTCACCAGCTCCTGTGATTTACTTCGATTTAGGCAGGAGAATACCATTCTCTATGTGAAATAAATTAAAATTTGCTTAAGTATAACGCTGAAAAATTAACATTTGTTTAGTTTAATTTTAAAAAAATTAATAAATACATCTTCTCCGTTCATTTGTTTAGTTTAATTTTACTTGAAAATTTAACATTTATAGAGGCAACTTGATACTTACCAACAACATTCCAGATGTAGAAAGAATTCAAAAACTATATATATATTCTTAAAATTTACCAAAAAAGATGAAAGATACGTTCCAAAAGCATATGCCTTTTTCCTAAACCTATGGAATTTAATATGAGAAAACTATAGGTGCTTTTATGTAAAATGCTATATTACATGCCACGTATCTTACAGCCCTCCCATATTTATCTCCTTACAATTCCCCGGGCCCCAGCAAAACACGCGGCTTTACGCTGTCCTGTGTCTGCTCCCTCCAGCCAACTATCATTCTACCCACCCTTATCCACAAAATCTACGACACTGCCACTGACAGGGCACAGCCGATTAGCGCCTGTTTGGTTGGAGGATTCACCAAGAATTGGATCGTGGAATCCAGAAAATTGAGAGGATTCTATAACTTTGTGTTTGGTTGTGATATTTGGATTTGTAGAATTCTTTTGTTTTTTATGGAGGGTCCATCACAAAACAATAATACTACAATCCAAAAAAATTTGGAGAATTTGCGAGAATTTGCAAGAATTTGGCACTATTTATTATACTTTTTGATGGTAGCCTGATACTTTATTTATTTAATAATTCTCTCTCTAAAATTCTCAAATCCAAATCCTATTTTTTCACCAACTAAACAAAAATTATAAGGATCTACAAATCCAAAACTAGAAATCCAATACCAACCAAATAACAGATTACTAAATCCAGAAATTTTCAACCGTACTATTTTGAAATCCAAATTTCATAATCTTACAAACAAACAGCCCTTGCGGATGCCGAAACGCCAGTGGCACCATCGTAATATTCTCCAACCCAAGACACATTTCAGTAGGCGAGTCCCTTATTGATTCAAAAGAACAGCTGGCAGCAGCAAACAAGTGACACACGGTAAATATGACGTCACCCGTACGCCATTGCCGTCACGCCGCCCGCGGGCCCCACAGCCACCGACAGTTTGGAGGGACACGTGGCGGTAGGGGAGTGGCTCGTACTGTGTGTGGTAATTTGAGGATGAAGACCTTGTAACCTCTGCGGGTATAAAAATTAGCGGGTGGTGGATCCCATCGACCCGATAAGGGACAAGGTACCAAACCCAACATCTCTCTCTTCATATATATATATATTTTGGATTATTCAATTAGAGCATAAGTTTATTGGGCTTAATTGTGGCATTTAGTGATGGAATGCGAAAAAAAAATTGGAGATGTGATTATGTTATGATGGAGAAAGGAGAAGGTGGTGACTCTAAATCATTTCCATTGGCATGTTTCTTTCACTTGAAAAGTGATGAATCTACAATTAATTAATAGGTTAGTGCTAATCATAGCAAATTTTGGTAGGGAGTATAATGAGTTCATGAGATGTCAATTTGTGGCCTAAAATCATTACATCACAATTCGGAGTCGCTGCTATTGTGAGACAGTAGCACGCAAACGACTGATATTAGAGATACCGGAGATTTCTACTTTTAATTGTCTCTTAATCTCAAATTGATAGATATATGTTTATATTGCGCATTCTCTTTTGTTATGGTATGAGTATGGAGTTTATGCAGCTCGAGATTTATGTTATATTCTTGCTTTTTTCTTTGGAAAAGAATGCATTCAATCAGATTTGACAATATTATTTCATTAACACCTTATATTAGTGTCTCCATCATACTCATTACTTATGTTACCCCACTCATACAACTGACTCATTAATCCGATACGATTTAAGAAACCTCGAGCTTATAACTCATTTATTGGATATAAATTAAGACCATCCATGCTCATCAGAGACGAAGTCCATCATATGGCTCTATGCACAGCCCAGTCCATTTTGGCCTACAGGTAAGATAAGAATACATATATAAAATAAAAAAGGACTTACTAAGGACTATGTTGTTGCGATCTCTCTAAGTTAATTTTCGTTTATGCTTTTGTGCCTCTAAGGATAGGTGGATAGATTCCTCTATTTTTTTATTTATTAAAGGATGATATAAGTATCCAATCCAACAAAAAGTGTTGGTGTTCATTTGCGCCCCTAATTACCCAAAAGAAGGTCATTTGAGGATGAGTTTTCTAAATTATAAATGACCATGATGCAATTTTTTATTTTTTATTTTTAATTGCTTTTCTCTTCCAACGATTAGCAATAAGTCAATGCTTGTTATTTTTATAGCTTCCATCTTATTCCTTCTCCTATTTTTATTTAACAACTTGTTTATTTTTTAATAGAGGTAAATGTGATGAGTAAACTCCTTTTAAGAGATAATTAATAAAACACATGCATTAACTTGCATGACAACTTTAGTTGACTTCATTGTCTTGGTCTCTTTATCCAACAAATCAAATCATACCGAATCCATTATCGAATTTAATAGTGAAACTTACAATTATGATTGAATAATAAATTTAAAGTATAATCTATTTTTGTCTAAAATGAAAATAATCCAATGCAATTAGAAGGGCAGTTCGCGGGTCGAATCAAGGTGATCAATTTCAGTAGTTAATCTATCATTCTCTATTCGTCATTCTAATTATTTTTGGCAATTAGTCTTTTGAGTGAGCCAAGAACTGAATTTAGCACATTTGTTGATTTCTTGATGGTTTGGTGATATGGTATTGATTTATGACCCCTTAACCAAATTGGTATGGACCATGATTTTATTATTTTATCATATTTAGAGAATGTTCATATCATATTAAGTATTTAGAGAAATTAAAAGGGGAATGAGCCGGCGGCTCATTTAGGGGAAGGGGCCGTCACCCACGTGGCAGATCCTCGGCCGTCCATAACCACCATATGACGTTGAGATACGGAAAAAATTGGGTTCGTTCTTAGTTTTTTTGTTTTTTTTTTTGGGGTGAATTGTAATCGTAGGTGTTCCCTGCTGTACTAAAGGAGCTCACCAAATGTTTGAAAGAATGAAAAATATTTGTTCTTTGTTTAATAGTCGATGAAATTTGTTGAGTTCAGCAAGTGTATGAAAGAATGCTTAAAGTGATTTATTTTTTCTTTGGTCGGTGATGAAATGCAAGGGTCTCACTAAATGTTTGGGGAGAGTTCAGCCAGTGTTTGAGAGAACTTCGACAGAGAGAGAGAGAGAGAGGCTTGACAATTGAGGATCACTAATTGAAGAAAGGAGGACGCTGGCGTGGAGAGACTTGGGGCTGGGTAATGACAGGTCTCAAGAAGAGAAACTCAATGGGCATTGTTTTGAGGAGGAGGACTTGTTCTAAATTAATCCTTTGATTGATATTATTTCTTTGCGAAAAACACCATGGCTGAATGGGTTCCATCACCGATCACATAAGAACATCTTTATTAGCAAGGGCTTGATCTGAAGTAATTTAGATGGTAAATCTAGATTATCATAAAATATTATCATGCTTGCTGTAAAAGATATTTCCAGGAATATAAGATGGCCACAGCAATCAAATGACTCTATTTTATGGTAATCTTATTCCCCTCAAAACATGTGTCTATCCTTGATTAACAAGAAATATTTCCGTCTAACATGAATGAGTCATGACCATCCGCCACAAGCTTTCCTTGCCACCCACCAGCCGGTCCCGCCACTCATCGTCGGTGGGCCGCCGGCCGGCCGCCCTCGCTACCTGCCAGCCCCGCCACCCATCGTCGGTCGTCCGTCGGCTGGCCTGCTGCAGACCATCGCTGATCGTGCACCAGTCATCATTGATCGTTCGCCGGCCGGCAAACGATCATCGCCGATAGTTCATCGGCTGGCCAGCCCCGCCAGTCATCCGGCAACAGACCGCTGCCAGCCACTCACGGGCCCGCCGCCGGTCGGCCATTCTTCGCCGGCCTTGTTGTCATTCACAGACCCTTCTTCGACCTCACCGCCAGTCGACGATTACTCATGCATATATTACCGGGAATGATTAAAATATACCAAGCACGTTAATACAAGATTTTTAGAAATTAGATGCCAGGTCATCCTATTCCCAGAAATACAAGAATTTCGGGTAATCTACAATTCCATATACCTAAAGCAACCTTATATATAATACAATACCGAACATCAACCGGTCAAACTCATATATAGATTTTCGCTTACTAGCAATTAGTACTCTCTATCTTAAACCTTTTAAATTCTCTCAACAGTTCCTATGCGGTGTGCCAACATTACCTTGCAAGCTAGTAATCATAATGAAAACAACTCAATTATAAAACAATCAATATGATCTTATCTAGATTATGATCATGAGGATGACTTCGAGGACATCATGCATGGTGGAGGCCAATGTCAAATTGCACATTTCTTTTCTTCTAAATATGGGATTCTTCTTCCTTCCTTTCTTCCATCCTTCCTTTCTTTTTTTTCCTTTCACTTATTTAACTATCAATTGTATCTGCTTAAATCCAAGAAAATCCTACATGATTTCGGCTCTTGGAAGCAAACCATCCTTGATGATGCTCGATATTGGTGATCTCTCAGATCATGACACGTGGCAGATGACCTGTCCCAAAGCTTACAAGAAAGGACCTACAGTGTCCGACCAGACCGCTCCTATGCCCGTCCTACAGACAACCTTTGGCTCGTCTCCGAGCCTCCTGCACAACTGGCCTCCTCGGCCCTCTCAGCTCGCCTCCGGGATATAGAAGAACCAAGATAGCTCGGCCTCCCGCTCGTCCCCGAGCTCTCCCGTCGAGCTCATCTTCCTCGGTCTTATCGACCGACCGACGGCACCACTCACAGGCGCAACCGCCATCCCGCGAATCTAGCCATGCACGAGATATCCACCGGCCGCGTCCCAAGTTCCACGCCATCATGATCCCCCATTAACGAGCCTGTCTCGCCATTAATGCGGGATCCCACCTATCACGCGGGCGTGACGTCGGGAGCGTAACGGCCGACGTGATTCTCGTGCCTGCCTGCCTACTGCCACCACTATTTAAACCCCTCCTTTAGACGGTTCAAGTAAGTCTTTTTCTCCCCGCTAAGCCGTTGCTCTGCTCGGATATCCGGTCTAACTTGATCGTCGGAGGGTCCTCGGTGGTACAACCACCCCGGGACTTCCTTGCAGGTAGCTCGGCCACAACAACCTCAAACCCATTGAGATCCACACCCTTCAGGAGCCGGCCTCCAACTCTAATCTCAGCCGTCCATCATCGCCAACAGCAGATCTACGGAAGGTAACATCTTGACATGATCCGACATCCGTCAGCTGGCGCCGTCTGTGGGAAACTCATTATTCCACTAAAACAAAAAGCTCATCTTCCGATCCAACCCTATGGCAAGCGATCACCCCGACGATCCAAGCACTAGCCACCGCCTCCCCCTCAACGGAGGCGCGAACGAATCTCCTCCCCCGAACGCTATCAACGCCCTAGCCGGCCAGATAGATCGACTCCCTTCCGTCGTGGAGGCGGTCATCCGCGTCCAAACGGCGGGGCAAGATCCCCAGGTCGCCGCTCACCCACCTCGGGACCGGGACCCCTACAAAGGGAGAGAAGACTCTGCTCGCGTCGGTACTGCCGACCATCACCTCGCAACCTCCCACGGCCGCAAACCTCCCGAGCCAATACATTCTATGACCCGCTGGGCGTCCCACAGTTCAACACCGAGGTCCGTCGCCAGAGCGCCTCGCCCTGAGCCCCTTCGCGCCCCAGTCCCTCCCGAGGAGATGTCGGTCAGCTTGCCTGCTCCCAGGCATGACCGACACCCCCTCCCTCGACTGGGTCGCGCGGACGAGACTCGTCACGGCAGCTCGAAGACTACCTCGCCCGGGAACCTAATGAACCTCATTGAAAAGAACCGGGGCCATGGCCAGGCCCTGGCCTCCAACAGCAGAGGCCAAAGATCAGAATGTGCCGAATCGACGGGGTACCACGACCAACTCGACGCCCTCGAAAAGAAGATCGAAGGTATGCATCGGGAAGGTCATCATACGAGCGACGGGGATAAGTACGCCGCCGACTCGCTCACAAAACCCTTCACCGAGGAGCTTCTCGTCGTCCACGTCTCCTCCCGGAACAAGTCCCCAAAGGTCTCTCTCTTCGACGGTAAGTCCGACCCGAAGGACCATTTAGACGCATTCACCGCAAGAATGAGCTTCTAAGACAACTTAGACGCCGTTCAATGCCGAGCTTTCCCGGCCACTCTCATCCACTCCGGACGAGACTGATTCCGAGGACTCGCGCCATGCTCGATCTCAACCTTCGATGAGCCAGTCACCCAATTCCTCGGCCACTTCATCAGGAACAGACGGCAGAAACGGACCGTCGACCACCTCTTCACAATCAAGAGCGGGGACAAAGAAACCTTCAAAGGGTACGTCACCCGCTTCTACAACGCCCTCCTCGAGGTCCCAGAGCATCTGGACGAGACGGTAATTACAGCACTCAGGTCTGGTCTTAGGCACAAGGAGTGGTTACGTTCCTTTACATTAGCGCAACCTAAGACCATGGCCGAGGTAAAGGCCTAGACCGAGCGTGAGATCCAGCTCGAGTCCGACGTAAACACAAATCTCCCCGGGGCAGAGCAAACCGACCAAAAGAAAAGGGCGAGGGAAGAGAGAAGAAGACTTGAACGGCCAAAGCCCTACTCCCCAAAGTTTCAGGAGTACACCCCGCTCAACGTCTCCCAGACGGTACAGCTAGAGGAGGCTAAGGGCGAGGGGTTCTTCAAACTTCCCCCGGTCTCGCGCATGGCGGTAAAGCGCACCCGGGGCCCCTTCTGCAGTTTCCACAGGTCGCAGGGCCACTCCACGGAGAGCTGTAAGCAGCTCCGAGACTACATCGAGGAGCTTATCCGTTCGGGACATCTAGCAGCGTACTTGCGGGACAAGCGGCAAGCCGACCGCGAGCAGGAGCAGCGTCCCCCTCCCGACGAGTTGACAATCGGCCAAATTATGGTCGTGACAGCGGAGGGTACGTCGGGTACCTGCGAGGCTTAGCCTACACCGGTCGTGGAGCCCAACAGCCATCCGAGGATGAAGGCCAGGGAGACCGAGCCGATCGTTTTTGATGGCCTTACACCGCAAAGGAGCTCAAACCATACCAATAAAAATAACATATATTAGCGTGTACTTCTTTTACTGATGCAATGTAAACTTTTCTCAAGATCTTTCTGTCTATATAATAAGAAGAGGCTAATAAACATTGCAAAAAGAAGGGTTTTGTTTATTCAAAAGGGTACTATAGGCTCCTCAGCCGTACATCGAAAAAGAAAAATTACAATAGCGGGATAAGGGGGTGTGGAGAACATTGCTCATGGTACTTCGAAGATATCTCCGCCAACCGAGCCCTCGCAGCCTCGGACCTCTGCCCCTGATGCCGCCTGCGAACGTCGGCACCGTGCCTCAATTGGTAGCACTCAAGGATGAGCGCCGCCAAGCGATCCCGCCGAGCCGCGGAGATCGGGCCGAAGCGCCACAGAGATTTTAGCTTACCAACCGCCTCGTCCCTCAGCTGTTCGGACAAGGGGTTGTAGAGCCACTGCGACGCCCTCCAAATAGAGAACATCAACAGTTGGAGCAGGGAAGAGCGCCGGGGAAGCAGTCGACCGAAATGATCCTAAAGGCGGCCTATCACTAACCGCACCGTGTCCTCGGAGCAGTGCTGATCATAGAGGTACACGTCCTCAAAGTTTACGATATCGGGGATGGTAAAAGGGAAGTCCTCCATTCTTACGTTTTGAGTGTGGGGGAAAGGAGTAATCAGCACTCCCTCCGTTTTATAGCCCACAGGGCCCAGGGAGTCCAACAGTTGCTCGTTTCACACACAACTGTACCGCTACGCGGCATACATCTAGTCTTTCTCAGGGAAGCCTAAACGACGCGGCTCCACCGCTTCGCCTCTCCCATGCGTTCATGGCACGTGTCCCTGCGACTGTCCCTCTTCCCGATGCTCGCATTGAGAAGGTCGGGCAATAACCCTGCTCGGCCCGTCCTTAATGATCAAAGCCCTCACCAAGAGGCAACCGGGCCCTCCCTTGCTCGGTTATCCCTGGCTGGTAGTTCCCTACCCCACAACGCCAGGGATCAAAGACCTCGTCAAGAGGCACCGGGAAGTAACCTCGCTCGGCCCATCCTTAAGGATCAAAGCCCTCGCCAAGAGGCACCGGGCAACAACCCTGCTCAGCCCGTCCTTAACAGGCCTCTCACATCCCCTTCCGCGCTAAGGATCAAAGCCCTCACCAAGAGGCAACCGGGCCCGCCCTTGCTCGGTTATCCCTGGCTGGTAGTTCCCTACCCCACAATGCCAGGGATCAAAGCCCTCGCCAAGAGGCACCGGGAAGCAACCCTGCTCGGCCCGTCCTTAAGGATCAAAGCCCTCGCCAAGAGGCACCGGGCAGCAACCCTGCTCGGCCCGTCCTTAGCAGGCCTCTCACGGCCCTTCCCGCACTAAGGATCAAAGCCCTCACCAAGAGGCAACCGGGCCCGCCCTTGCTCGGTTATCCTTGGCTGGTAGTTCCCTACCCCACAACGCCAGGGATCAAAGCCCTCGCCAAGAGGCACCGGGCAATAACCCTGCTCGGCCCGTCCTTAAGGATCAAAGCCCTCACCAAGAGGTACCGGGCAGCAACCCTGCTCGGCCATCCTTAGCAGGTCTCTTACAGACCCTCCCGCGCTAAGGATCGAAGCCCTCACCAAGAGGCAACTAGGCCCGTCCTTGCTCGGTTATCTATGGCTGGTAGTTCCCTACCTCCACAACGCCAGGGATCAAAGCCCTCGCCAAGAGGTATCGGGCAGCAACCCTGCTCGACCATCCTTAGCAGTCTTCTTATGGCCCCTCCCACGCTAAGGATCGAAGCCCTCACCAAGAGGCAACTGGGCCAGCCCTTGCTCGGTTATCTCTGGCTGGTAATTCCCCACCCCACAACGCCAGGGATCGAAGACCTCGCCAAGAGGCACCGGGCAGCAACCCTGCTTAGCCATCCTTAGCGGGCCTCTTACGACCCCTCCCGCGCTAAGGATCGAAGCCCTCGCCAAGAGGAAGCCGAGCGGCTACCCTGCTCGGCTATCCCTAGCGGGTAGTTCACCACCCCACAACGCTAGGGATCAAAGCCCTCGCCAAGAGGCCCCAGACAGCAACCCTGCTTACCCATCCTTAGTGGGCCTCTTACGGCACCTCCGACGCTAAGGATCGAAGCCCTCGCCAAAAGGCAGCCGAGCGGCTATCCTGATCGGCTATCCCTAGCTGGTAGTTTACAACCCCACAACGCTAGGGATCAAAGCCCTCGCCAAGAGGAACCGGGCAGTACCCATGCTCGGCCATCCTTAGCAGGCCTCTTACGGCCCTTCCCGCGCTAAAGATCGAAGCCCTCACCAAGAGGCAGCCGAGCGACTACCCTGCTCGGCTATCCCTGGCTGGTAGTTCCCTACCCCAAATGCCAGGGATCGAAGCCCTCGCCAAGAAGCGACCGAGCAACTACCTTGCTCGGTCCACCCTTAGCATGACTCTCCGAGCCTTCCACGCTAAGGAACAAAGCCCTCACCAAGAGGCATCCGGTCTACCTACGTCTGAGCAATCTCCACCTTGACTTCGGGGCCATGGAGATACCGTCCTCCCACTGGTCTTTGCACACTTGGCAAATGATCAGGTTCAACTCGACGTGTGATTACTAGACGAAAAACAGGCCTAATATAAAGGCAGTACTATGCAAATAAAAGTGTTCACCGACAAAGGAAAATATGCGCGCAAATACTACTGCAAAAAGAATTTATTCACAAAGTCAAAAGTCTCTACAAAGGTATTATGGGCTCCTCAGCCTAACAAAAGTGCCCGGAGGCTTACAAAATTTCAGAGCAAAGCATAGAAATAAGAGGACGAGGGGTTTCAAGCCTCAGGGCTGGGCGCAACCCCGGGAAGCTCAATGACCATGACTGGGGCTGCGTCTTGAGGATCGGCGCCCTTCGCAGGAGCCTCGGCGCCGTCCTCTCCGGGAACCTCTTCCCCGGCAACGCTTTCGGGGGGACTCCCCTGCGTGCCGTCCCCGCGAGGATATTCATTTCAGAGCTCTTCATCAGGGAACTCCAGCATCCGAGCCTTAACGGCGTTGAGGGCATCGTGCCAGATGAGGGTAGTGGCTGCGGCTAGGTCGGTGTAAAAATGGTCCGACTTCTTATAGTTCTCCACCGCCTTCGCCGCCCTGAGCTCAGCTCGCTTCGTCCCATCCATCGCCGCCTCCAGCACCTTCCGGAGGGTACTCGCCGACTTCTTCAGGGTGCTGACGAGCAACTTGGAGTCCTGAAGCTTGGCCTCGGCGGCCCGGACAGCCTCACGGTGCCTGGCGACCTCCTGCTTCCCGGCCGCCACCTCCTGCTTCCCGGCCGCCACCTCGTCCTCAAGGGCAGCGACCCTCGCCACTGCCGCCTCCAGCTCCAACTTTGAGATCTTCTCCAGCGAGGAGAACTCGCCCGCGGCTCGCATCGCCGGGGCAATTTCCTCGTCCTCCATCTAGACGACGAGGGCGACATGCTGGAGGACCTGAAGAAATCATAGGGGGGTCAGGAAGAAAAGGGAGGCACCAAATCTCACGAATGGTAGGACGCTGAGTGAAAAATCAAGTGAGGTGCGAGCACTTAGCTGCACGGCCTCTTGGGCGATGGCCGCCATTTGCGCCCTTAGAGTCCCCCGAGGGACCTTGCCCCCGGCCGACCTCTCCATGTCTGCCAGCAATCTGTCAGCGACGGAAAGCCCGAGGGCACCTCAAAGCGGAGGTCCCCTTCATCCACTAAGATCGTGGAGGCCGGGGTGCGCGGGACCGTCCGGTGGAACATCTTGAGAGACGACGCCGGGGAGCCGGTCTCTACCTCCGAAGCCCGGGCCTCTTATTCCCGAACCCACTTTCGGCTCGGTGCTTGGCTGGGCTCCGCGGTACGGGCCGCACTCGAACGCCTCGATGGAGCGGCTACCGGTGGTGCCGGGGCCGACGCCGGACGGGAGGAGCTGGCACCTCCAGCCCTCGATCCCTTCTTCGGCGCGTGCATGGCCGATCGAAGTTTGCTCAGGTCCATGGGTTCTGCACAAGACAAGGTACAATGGAGTCAGCAACACAAATAGAAATAAAAATAAACTCAAGTCTAGCAGATCGCCTTTAAACTCCTAACTTACCGGCGAACTGGGCCGGGCTGAGCCCAGCGCAACTAAGAGCCCGCTCAGAAAGCAGCACATCGGCACGGGGAATGGGCTCCCACTCCGCCACTTTTACCGCGTCGGGATTGTTAGACTGACTCTCCCACCGACACCTATTCCTAGACCACTGGGTGGGCACGGGCCAGTCCTCACCCTATGGCGGCCCAACAAAGAAAAACTTCTTCCAATCGTGGATGGAAGAAGGTACGACGACGACTCCCGACCCAGCTGCGCTTCCCCGTTGTTTCCTAAAGGAGATGTAAACCCACCTCGGCTCGCCCGCGCGAGCGCCGGGGTGACCTTTGTAAATGAGAGAGGAGGCAAAGGTGGACAGCCTGAAAGGGATCAACTGCAACTTCAAATGGACCAGGAACCCTAGGAGAATCCTCTAGGAGTTCAGATCTAGCTGGCTCGGGGCTAGCCCAAAATGATTTAGCGCTCTAACAATCTCGAGAGGGAAGGGCAGGCGCATTCCGGCCCAAAAGGCTTCCAGGTACAGGGCAATCTCCTTGCCTCGCACCTGATCTGCCCTCTCCCCTTCCTCGGCCAAACGCAGCGTGTAGCCAGGAGGAATGTGGAAGCGAGTCCGAACGGTGGCGAGCTCATCCTCATACCTCACCGTGGATGACATACCAGGTGCATCCGCGACCTCCGCTCGGGGAACCGCCCCCGCCGCGTGACCCCGGGAAGAGGATATGACCCTAACTCCCCGGGAGGACACCGACTCAGAGGAGGAGGAAGAAGAGGAAGAATCTACATAGGGCTCCTTAGACTTTACCCGAACTACACCTACAGACTCTTCAGAAGAAGACATCTAATCTGATAGAGATGAGTCCTCGGACGAGAAAACGCTGAAATCCGACCTAAAAAGGAGAGCGCCGAGCTAACGAGACTCTGGACGAGGAGATTATAAAGAGATATGGGCCCTGAAGAGGACCCCGCCTCTACTTATAGCTGCCGGCGTACACATCCAACGGCGACAGTCATCTCCCGCCAAAACGACCCACCATATTTGACGGCCACAATCGCTTCACCTGTCGCACACGCATTGGCCGCACCCCATCGGACGCAGGAAACCCTCGCCCGTCACGTCAACCAACCAGCGCCAGACACGTGGGCCGTCGCTTCGACAAACGTACGGACGATCCGATGCATCCCCTTTAATGCAAAGATCTCGCCCCTGATTCGCTGGCGTCATCCAGAAAATACAACTGATTGCCCGGGGACATGTCCCGGCGATATCTACGAAAAGGAGCTCACCTCGGGTAATCCGGCATACCACTCTCGACCCGACCCGTGAGCGAGTCGGGACGAGAGTGGGGGGCTAATGATGATGCTCGATATTGGTGATCTCCCAGATCATGACACGTGGCAGATGACGTGTCCCGAAGCTTGCAAGAAAGGACCTACAGTGGCCGACCAGACCGCTCCTATGCCCGTCCTACAGATAAACTTTTGCTCGTCCCCGAGCCTCCTGCACAACTGGCCTCCTCGGCCCTCTCAGCTCGCCTCCGGGCTATAGCAGAACCAAGATAGCTCGGCCTCCCGCTCATCCCCGAGCTCTCCCGCCGAGCTCATCTTCCTCGGTTTCATCGACCGACCAACGACACTACTCACAGGCGCAACCGCCATCCCGCGAATCTCGCCATGCGTGAGATATCCGCGGGCTACGTCCCGCATTCCACGCCATCACGATCCCCCATTAACGAGCCTGTCTCGCCATTAATGCGGGATCCCGCCTATCACGCGGGCGTGACGTCGGGAGCGTAACGGCCGGCGTGATTCTCGCGCCTGCCTGCCTACTGCCACCACTATTTAAACCCCTCCTTCAGATGGTTCAAGTAAGTCTTTTTCTCCCCACTATGCCATTACTCTGCTCGGATATCCGGTCTAACTTGATCGTCGGAGGGTCCTCGGTAGTACAACCACCCCGGGACTTCCTTGCAGGTAGCTCGGCCACAACAACCTCAAACCCATTGAGATCCACGCCCTTCAAGAGCCAGCCTCCAACTCTAATCTCAGCCGTCCATCATCGCCAACAACAGATCTACGGAAGGTAACATCTTGACGTGATCCGACATCCGACAATCCTATAGTGTTTTTTGGCAGAAAACTATTCTATCTGATAGATCTCAGGATCTCCTTCAGATGTTATCTTCCGTTGATTTGCTGCGAGCGTTGATGGACGGCTGAGATTGAGTTGGAGGGTTGACTCCTGGAGCGTGTGGATCTCAATGGGTTTTGAGTGGTTGTGGCCGAGCTACCTGCAAAGAAGTCCCGGGGTGGTTGTGCCACCGAGGACCCTCCGACGATCAAGTTAGACCGGATATTTTAAAAGAGTAACGGCCTAGTGGAGTAAAGATGGCTTACCTCGATCGTCTGAGAGAGGGGTTTATATAGCGGCAGCAATGGGCAGGCGGGCGCGAGAATCACGCCGGCCGTTACGCCCTTCGCGTCACGCCCGCGTGATAGGCAGGATCCCGCATTAATGACGAGACAGGCTCGTCAATGGGGAATCGTGATGGCGTGGAACGTGGGATCGTGGGCAGCGGATATCTCGCGCGTGGCGATATTCGCGGAGCCGTGGCGGAGGCGCCTGTCGTCGGTGCTGGCGAGACCGGGGAAGATGAGCTCGGCGGGAGACTCGGGAATGGACGGGAGGCTCAGGAACGAGCGGGAAACTGAGGCATCTTAGTTCTGCGATATCTCGGAGACGAGTCGGGTGGTTTGGAAGGCCACCGAAGGTCGGGAGACTCCTTGGGCAGGAGGCCCGAGGTGTGATCCCAACTGATGTTCTTGATCCTTTCTTGTAGGTTCTGGGGCACGTCACCTCCGACGTGTCAGCATCTGGAGAGTCACGATATCGAGCCTCATCATTAGCCCCCCACTCTCGTCCCGACCAGCTCCTGAGTCGGGTCGAGAATGGTCTGACCGGTTACCCGAGGTGAGCTCTCATTGGAAGATATCGTCGGCTTGCATTCCCGGGCAAAGAGTGGTATTTTCTTGATGACGTCAGCGGACCAGGGGAGAGATATCGCAAAAGGGGAAGCGCCGGATCGCGTGTACGTTCATCGAAGCGACAGCCCACGTATCTGGTGTTGGTTGGCTGGCGAGACGTGTCGCAGGCATTCCCGCGCTCGAAGGGATGCGTCCGATGTGAATGCGACAGGTGGAGTGTTGTCGGTCGTAGGTTGAGAAACGTCGTTTTGGCGGGAGGCGATCGGAGCCTTAGGATGCGTACGCCGGCAGCTATAAATAGAGGTGGGATCCCCATCAGGGCCCATACCTCTTCATAGTTTCCTCGACCTTGATCGTGTCAGCTCGGCGCTCTTCCCCTCAGGTCGGATTTCTTGCATTTGATTTCCCGAGGACACCCCCTTTGATCAGGTTAGATGTCTTCTTCTGAGGAGTCAGTAGATGTCGTCCAAGTAGAGTCTAGGGCATCTTCTAGAGCTTCCTCTTCCACTTATTCCTCTTCCTCCTCTGAGTCGGAGTCCCCCCTGTGGAGTTAGGGTTGGTAATTCTCCCCGGGGTCGTGCAACGGGGGCGGTCCCCAGAGCATAGGTCGCGTGTGTTCTTGGCGTGCGATCCTCGTTGAGGCGTGCGGAGGAGCTCGTCAACATCAAGACTCATTTCCTTATTCCTCCCGGCTATTCTCTTCGTCTGGCCGAGGAGGGCGAGAGGGCAAACCAGGTACGGGACAATGAGATTGCCCTGTACCTGGAGGCCTTTTGGGCCGGGTTGCGTCTGCCCTTCGCCCCCGAGGTGAGTGCGGTGTTGAACTGTTTTGGGTTAGCCCCGGGTCAGCTAGTGCCGAACTCCTGGAGGATCCTCTTCAGGTTTCTTGTCCGGTTGTGATTGAGTCAGATCCCTTTCGGCTTGAGCCTCTTCGTTTCTTCTCTTTTCTACAAAAACCATCCCGGCGCTCGCAAGGGCGAGCCGAGCTGGGTATATATTTCCTTTAGAAAACAACTGGGGGACGCTGCCGGGTCGGGGATTGTCGTAGTACCTTCTTCCATTCATGAATGGAAGAAGAAGTTTTTCTTTATTGTGCCGCCCGAGGGTGAGGATTGGCATGTGCCCACCTTGTGGCAAAGGGCCAGCTTTCCGTGGGTGAGGCGGTCGAATGATCCCGACGCAGTGGCGGTGTTGAAGTGGGAGCCCCTCTCTCGGGTTGATGTGCTGCTGTCTGAGCGGGCCCTCAGTTGGGCCGGGCTCAGCCCCGCCGAGTACGCGGGTAAGTTGGGAGCTCTCAGGCCACCTGTTTAGACTTGTGCATTTTTTCATTTTTCCTGGCATCGCTGACTCTTCGTATTTTCGTCTTATACAGGACCCATAGATATGAGCAAGTTCCGGGCGGCAGTGGTTGACGTGAAGAAGGGGAAGAAGCCCCGAGGCGCCGGCCCTTCTCGCCCGCCGTCTGCTCCAGCTCCGCCGGTGGCCCTTCCACCCAGGCACCCAAGCGAGCCCCGGGCCCCCGAGTCCAGTCGTGCGCCGGTTCGAAAGCGTGCTCGGGAGCAAGAGCCTCAGGCCCTCGAGGTGGGAGACGAGGAGGGTTCTCCCGCGTCGGCCCTCAATAGGTTTCACTGGAGAGCGCACAGCTCCCCGGCTTCCCCGATCCTCGTGGACGATGGGGAGCTTCGCTTCGAGGTACCCTCGGGGCTTTCCGTCGCCGACAGCCTGCTCTCGGATATGGAGAGGTCGGCCGGGGGCAGGATCCCTCGAGGCACCCTCCGGGCCCAAATGGCGGCGATAGCTCAAGAGTCCGTGCCGGTTAGTGTTCGCACTTCACCAAGTTCTTCATTCAGCATTTTTGTTCGCGTGATCGGGTGCCTCCCTTCCCTTTTTAACCCTCTTTCTTTCTTCAGGTCCTCCAGCACATCGCCCTCGTCGCCAACATGGAGGACGGGGAGATAGCTCCGGCGATGCGGGCCGCGGGCGAGTTCTCCTCGCGGGAGGAGAGCTCAAAGTAGGAGCTGGAGGCGGCGATGGAAAGGGTCGTTGCCCTTGAAGACCGGGTGGAGGCCGGGAACAGGGAGGTCGCCCGGTACCGAGAGGCCGCCCGGGCCTTCGAGGCCCGGTTGGAGGACTCTAAGGTGCTCGTCGCCACCATGAAGAAGACGGCGAGCGCCCTCCGGAAGGAGAATAAGGCGGCGAATGAGTGGATGAGGCGTGCCGATCTTCGGACGTCGAAGGCTGAGCTTCTGGCGGTGGAGAGCTATAAGAAGTTGGACCTATTCTACGCCGACCTTGCTGCAGCCGGCGGCGTTAGACGCCCTCGACGCTGTCAAGGCTCAGATCCCGAAGTTCCCCGACGGCGATCTCCGGGCCACGTACCCTCTCGAGGATGATGCACAGGGGAACGCCCCTGGAGACGATGCCGGGGAAGAGGCCCCGGGCGGGAGCGTTGGGGAGAATTCAGTTCCCCCGGCTACCAGCGCCGAGGCTCCTGTGGTGGGTGCCGACCCTAAAGTTGCCGCCCCGGTGGTCGTAGTGGACGTGCGGCTCATCGGGGTTCTCCCCGGCCCTGAGGCCTGTGGCCCCTCGCCTTCTTACTTTCTTGTGTTGCTATGAAATTTTGTAAGCCTCCGGGCATTTTGTAAGGCTGGGGAGCCCATAATACCCTTGTAAAGACTTTTGAATTTATGAATAAAATCTTTTTGCAGTAGTCTTTGCGTGCACATTTTCCTTTTGTTTGTGGTAAACACTTGTATTTGCACGGTACTGCTTTCATGTTAGGCTGGTTTTTCCTTAAGGGATCGCACATCGAGTTGAATTCGACCGTTTGCCAAGTGTGCAAAGATCGGTGAAAGGACGGTATCTCCGTGGCCCCGAAGTCGAGGTGGAGATCACTTGGTAAGACATGTAGGGAGTTGAGCAGGGTAGCTGATTGGCAGCCTCTAGGCGAGGGCTTCGGATCCTTGGCGGCGTGGGGTAAGACATTACCAGCCAAGGATGGACCGAGCAGGGGAGCTGCTCAGTTTCCTCTTAGCGAGGGCTGTTGATCCTTAGCGCGGGAGGGCATAGAGAGGCCTGCTAAGGATGGGACCGAGCAGGGTAGATGCCTGGTTGCCTCTGGCGAGGGCTTTGATCCTTGGCGTAATGGGGTAAGGAATTACCAGCCAGGGATAACCGAGCAGGGTTACTGACCGGTGTCTCTTGGTGATGGCTTTGATCCTTAGCACGGAAGGGGCCGTAAGGAGCCTGCTAAGGACGGGATGGGCAGGGTTGCTACCCGATACCTCTTGGCGAGGGCTTTGATCCTTAGCGCGGGAGGGGCCGTAAGGGGCCTGCTAAGGACGGGCCGGGTAGGGTTGCTGCCCGGTGCCTCTTGGCGAGGGCTTTGATCCTTAGCGCAGGAGGGGCCATAAGGGGCCTGCTAAGGATGGTCCGGGCAGGGTTGTTGCCCGGTACCTCTTGGCGAGGGCTTTGATCCTTAGCACGGGAGGGGCCGTAAGGGGCCTGCTAAGGACGGGCCGGGCAGGGTTGCTGCCCGGTGCCTCTTGGCGAGGGCTTTGATCCATAGCGCGGGAGGGGCCTGCTAAGGACGGGCCGGGCAGGGTTGCTGCCCGGTGCCTCTTGGCGAGGGCTTTGATCCTTAGCGCGGGAGGGGCCGTAAGGGGCCTGCTAAGGACGGGTCGGGCAGGGTTGCTGCCCGGTGTCTCTTGGCGAGGGCTTTGATCCTTAGCGCGGGAGGGGCCGTAAGGGGCCTGCTAAGGACAGGTCAGGCAGGGTTGCTGCTCGGTGCCTCTTGGCGAAGGCTTTGATCCCCGGTGTCATGGGGTAGGGGACTACCAGCCAGGGATAACCTAGCAGGGTAGCTGCCCGGTTGCCTCTAGATGAGGGCTTTGATCCTTAGCGCGGAAGGTCATAGAGAGGCCTGCTAAGGATGGATCAAGTAGGGTTACTGCCCGGTTGCCTCTTGGCGAGGGCTTAAATCCCTGGCGTCGGTGGGTAGGGAATTACCAGCCAGGGATAACCGAGCAGGGTAGTAGCCCGGTTGCCTGTTGGCGAGGGCTTCGACCCCTGGCGTCATGGGGGAAGAGATTACCAGCCAAGGATGGACCGAGCAGTGAAGCTGCCCGGTTGAGTCGTGAGGTTCTGTCCGATCTTCCCCAGTGTTTGAACATCGGGAAGAGTGACCGTCGCGGTCGACACGTGTCATTAACGCGTGGGGGGAGGCGAAGCGCAAGAGCCGCGTCGTTCCAATTTCGCCGAGAAAGGCGGGATGTCCGCCGCGTGGCGGTACAGTTGTGGAAGACACGAGCGACTGTTGGACTCTTGAGGGCACAGTGGGGCTATAAAGCGGAGGGCTTGTTGAGCACTCCATTCTCCATCTCCAAAATGTAAGAATGGACACTTTCCCTTTCACCATCCCTGATATCATAACTTTCCTGGACGTGTACCTGTACGACCAGTATTTCACCGAGGATACGGTGCAAGTAGTCATAGGCCACATTGAGGACCATTTTAGCCGACTGCTTCCCCGGCGCTCACCCCTCCTCCAGCTGTTGATGTACTCAATCTAGAGGGCGTCGCCTGGGCTGCACAACCCCTTGTCCGAGCAGCTAAAGGACGAGGCGGTTCGTAAGCTGAGGTCTTTATGCCGCTTCGGCCTGATTTCGGCGGGTCGGCGGGATCGCTCGGTGGCGCTCATCCGCGAGTGCTACTAACTTAGGCATCATGCCGACGTTCATAGACGGTATCAGAGGCAGAGGTCCGAGGCGGCGAGAGCTCGGCTGGCGGAAATATCCTCGGAGTATCACGAGCAATGTTTTCTGCACCCCCTTCCCCCGCTACTGTAATTTTCTTTTCTTTTTTCAATGTACGGCTGAGGAGGCTACAATACCTTCTTTGAATCAATAAAAATTCTTCTTTTTAGCGTGCAATTCTCGACTGCTTTGTACTTCTTGTTTGTTTAAACAAAAAAAACTTAAGAGAATTTACATTGCCTTGTTGAAGAATTCAAGTAGTGGTCTGCGAAGGATGGACCGAGCAGGGTTACTGCCCGGTTGCCTCTTGGCGAGGGCTTCGATCCCTGGCGTCGGTGGGTAGGAAACTACCTGCCAGGGATAATCGAGCAGGGTAGCTGCTCGGTTGCTTCTTGATGAGGGCTTTGATTCTTGGCATCGTGGGGTAAGAGATTACCGGCCAAGGATGGACCGAGCAGGGTAGCTGCTCGGTTTTGTGAGGTTTCGTCCGACCCTCCGTTGGTCCGTGAGCGTTGGGAGGAGCGACCATCGCAGGGTGCACGTGTCAGGAAAGCTTAGGGGAGACATGACGTTTCGGGAAGCCGCGTCAGTTTTGCCACGTGGCGGCGCGGCATTGGAGTAATCTTGATGGATCCCGGGATTCGCGCCCATGCGCGCGCAAATCTGGGCCCTCATGGATTTTGTTTGAGGTTATAAATAGAGAAGGAGACGGCGACTCCTTCGGTAACATTTTCTTTTGAGATGACTGGGCTCATGTATTCGATCGAAGAGATTATCACCTTTGACGACGTCTCTTTGTATGATCGGTCCCTGGCTGAAGATAGGTACCGGGGAGTGGTTCAGCGTCTCGAAGGTCACTTCGGTCGGCTTATCCCTCGGAGGTCGTCCCTCCTACAGTTGTTGATGTACGCAATTTAGAGGAGGTCCCCGGGTTTAGATAACCCTCTCTCCGAGGAGTTGCTGGACGAGGCGCTCGACAAGGTGCGTTCGATCTTCTTTCTCGGCCTTATCTCGAACGCCAGGCACGACCGATCTTTGGCCCTCATTCTGGAGTGCTTCAAAATAAGGTACGTCGTGAGCCAGGATGCAGAGGGCGGAGTGTCGGGTGATTCCGTGGCGTCCCGAGTTAGCGTGCAGCATCGGTGGGAGTGGGCTGCAGCAGCTAGGGCTCGGCTAGCGGAAATCCGCTCTGAGTATTACCGGGAGTACTTCCTTGATCCCGTTCCTCCTCTGTTGTAACTTTTTCTTTATTTTTCTGTAAGACTTAGGAGCCCATAGTACCCTTTGGAATAAACAAACTCTTCTTTTTTGCAAAGTGTTATTGTTCCCTTATTATTATATAAACAGAATGAACTTGAGAAAAGTTTACATTGCCTTAGTGGAAAAAGAAATACACGCTAGTAGGTATTCTTTTTATTGGTACAGTTTAAGCTTCTCAGCGTTGCAGGGCCTCGGAGACGAGGAAAGGACCGTCTCACTTTGGAGAAAATTTATGCAGCTTGCCTTGATCGACAAACTCGTTCCGCCTCAAGACTAAATCTCCGGCCTTGAAGAAGCGACGCTTGACTCGCGCGTTGTAGTAGCGGGCGGTTTGCTGTTGATAGGCGGCAGCTTTGATCTGAGCCCGGTCTCGTTTCTCCAACAAGATGTCCAGGTTAGTTCGGAGTGCTGAGGTGTTCGCTTCATCGTCGAAGTGCTCGACCCGGTGACTGGGGAGCCTGATCTTCGCTGGTACCATTGCTTCGGTTCCGTAGCAGTGGCTGAAAGGGGTTTCCCCGGTGGGGGTTTTCTTCGACGTGCGGATGGCCCATAAGACCCGGGGCAATTCTTCGACCCAACTACCTTGGCGCCCTTCTAGGCGTGTCCGAAGACCTCGGAGGACGTCCCGATTAGTGACCTCGGCTTGTCTGTTGCATTGGGGTTGTGCGACCGCGGCAAATTTCATGAGGATGTGATATTCGCTGCAAAATTCCTTAACCCTTTCATTTTCGAAATTTGCTCCGTGGTCGGTGACAATGCACCTCGGGATGTCGAACCAGAGTATAACATTGTTCTACAGGAACATAATAGTCGTGATGGCGTCCGGTTTCCTGATGGGAATGGCCTCGATCCACTTCGTGAAGTAGTCCACCGCGATAAGGACATACTTGTGTGCGCCCGTACCGGTAGGGAACTGGCCTATCATGTCCATCCCCCACTGGGCGAACGGCCACAGGGAGGTTAGGGCAGTTAGCTCGGTAGCGGGAAGGCGAGGTATGCTTCCGTGGATTTGGCAGCTCTTGCATCTCCTGACCATCTTCTGGGCATCCTGATGAATGGTCAGCCAGTAGTACCCCTGGAGCAATGCCTTATGGATTAAGGTTAAGGCCCCTTGGTGCGCGCCGATGACCCCTTCGTGGATCTCACGGAGGACGTAGTTGGCTTCGTGGGGGTCGACGCACCAGAGCAGAGGCTGAGTGAAGGACTTCTTGTAGAGGTTCCCATTGCTCCAGACGAAATGGAGAGCTCTGGCTCGGAGACGGCGGGCTTCTCCCCGATCTTCCGGGAGCGTACCTTCCCTCAGGAATTCCACGAGGGGATTTCTCCAGTCCCGGTCTTCCTCCCGGGCTGTATACACTTGAAGTATTGTTGCCCCGTCTTCCACGCTGGGCCGTAGCAAGACCTCGAAGAAGATTCTCCTCTTGTTGTTGGCCGAGTAGGATGAAGCCAGCTTACTCAAGGCGTCGGCTTGGGCGTTGAGCTGTCTAGGGATCTGCTCTAACTGGACTTCGTCGAAGTCCTTTCGCAGTCTTCTTACCTCGGCCAGATACTTCACCATCAGAGGCTCCCATGCCTCGAATCGGCCGGTAACTTGGCCAACGACTAGGGCGGAGTCGCTGTGGATCCGGATCATTTTCAGCCCCAGTCCGGAGGCTATGCGTAGTCCGGCCAGCAAAGCTTCGTATTCCGCCGGGTTATTTGAGGCCTTGAACCCGAGCTTTAGAGAATACTCAATTTCTGCCTTGTTTGGACCCCGAATGATGAGGCCGGCACCACAGCCTTCCTCGGTCGAGGACCCGTCGACGTAAAGGATCCAATCAGGGACTGAGTCGGGCTTCCCATCGACCGAGGGTTGAGCTGCGGGGGTCGGCATTGACTCCGGCTCCTTACTGGGGATGGTGCATTCAACGATAAAATTGACCAGGGCATGTGTCTTAATAGCCTGCCTTGGTCGGTATTTTATATCGAACTGGGACAACTCCTACCTCCACTTCTCCAAGCGGCCAGAGGACTTGGGTGAGGCAAGGATAGCCTCCAGAGGGCGCTCGGTAAGAACAAGGATCGTGTGCGCTTGGAAATAGTGTCGTAGCTTCCTTGAGGCCACGATGAGTGCCAAGACGATCTTCTCTATGGCTGGGTACCTCGTCTCTGCGTCTTTGAAGACGTGGCTCACATAGTATACTGGCTTCTGGACTCCGTAAACCTCTCGAATGAGTACTAAGCCCGCTTCTTGGTCGGATACCGCCAGATATAGCGATAGCTCGTCCCCTTCAACCGGTCGGGTGAGCAGTGGTGGAGTCGCAAGGTGCATCTTCAATTGGTCGAAGGCGGTTTGTCACTCCTCCGACCACCCGAACCTTGGAATTTTTCTTAGAGCCTTGAAGAACGAGAGGCACTTCTCCCCATACCTCGACATGAAATGTAACAGCGCGGCTACCCGTCCTGTCAGCCGCATGATCTCGACGTTGGTCTTGGGCGCGGCCATGTTGAGGATGGCGTTGATTTTCTCCGGGTTAGCTTTGATCCCGCGGTGAGTGACCATGAAACCGAGGAACTTTCCCCCGGTGACCCCGAATGCGCACTTGGCGGGGTTCAGTTTCATCTTGAATTTCCGGACGACATCGAAGGCCTCACCCAGATCTTTGGCGTGGTCGACCGAGGAGACCAACTTGACGAGCATGTAGTCGACATAAACTTCCATGTTCCTGCCGATCTGTAGTTTGAACATGCGATTGACCAAGCGTTGGTACGTAGCTCCAGCATTTTTGAGGCCGAAAGGCATTACCTTGTAGCAGTATACCCCCCGGTCCGTTGTGAATGCGGTGAGATCATAGTCTGCCAGATTCATACGGATCTGATTGTAGCCGGAAAAGGCATCCATGAAGCTAAGTAGCTTGTGGCCTGCCGAGCTGTAGACGAGCTGGTTTATCCAAGGGAGGGGATAGTTGTATTTCGGGCAGGCTTTATTGAGGTCGGTAAAGTCGACGCACATTCGCCGCTTACCACTTGACTTTTTGACCATGACCACATTTGCTAACCATTCGGAGTATGGCACATTCCGAATGAAGTCGGCGGCGAGGAGCATGTCTACCTCGTCCTCGATTGCCTTCTGCTTTGATCTGGGCGAAGCTTCGCTTCTTCTACCTGACGGGTCAGGCCATAGGATCTACCCCGAGCTTGTGAGATATGATTTTAGGGTCGATCCCAGGAATGTCAGCAGGTGCCCAGGAAAACACGTCGGAGTTGTTCCTGAGGAAATGAACCAGATCGTCCCGCTGAGCCCTCGTCAGAAGTGACCCGATCTGTATGGTTCGTTCGCCGTCCTCTTCAACGAGGGGGACCTCTGCCAGTGGCTCCACCGAGGTCCCTCGAACCTCTTTCTGCTCGTCTCGAGTGTCCAGAGAACCCTTGATGTCACCTTCGTCCTCAACATCGTTTTATGGCCGCTCGGTCGTAGAGGTTGCAGTGAAACAAACCTTCGCAGTTCGTTGGTCTCCGTAGGCCCGACCTATCCCGCCTTGGTCGAGCGGGAATTTCATCGCCAGGTGGTAGGTCGTTATCTGGGCTCTGAGGGAGTTCAGCGTTGGGCGGCCGAGGAGGATGTTGTAGGCCGACGGGATTCTCGCTACAATGAACTCCACAGGCACGGTGCGCGTACGGCCGGCCTCCCCGATGTTGAATTGGAGAGTGATTACCCCTTCCGCCGGGATGGAGTGGTTGGTGAACCCTGACAGGATGTGGGTAGTCGGCCTTAGGTCCGACGGGGTGAGTCCCATTTGTAGGAAGCAGTCGTAAAATAGGATGTCCGCTGAGCTTCCAGAGTCCACCAGTATCCTCTAAACTTCGTAGCGATGGACCCGAGCTGTGATCACCAGCGGGTCGTTGTGGGGCAGGGATATACCGTTGTCACGACCCGAAAGTATGGAACGTGACTGGTACTTAAACTACGAAACGTTTCAAGGCGCAATGTAATCTAAGTAAGCCAAAGCCCAGAAAATTAAACCATTTAACAAATAGAGTGAAGGAAAAGTTGTTTTAAAGCAAATGGTTTCATCAAAATAAGTGGCATTAAACATTTAAAAACAACATCATATTTTCCCGAAAATTTCGGCAGAGTCTACCTTGTAAATACTGGCCCCCAAACGGGTACAACACATGAAAATACATATGAATAATGAATAAAAGCATCGCCAAGCGGGAGCTAGCTCTTCGCCAGTGGCGGAATCACAACCACATACAATATGTAAATCAAAAGTGCACAACAAGCATCATAAAGCAAGAAATGAGAAAAAACCACGTCGGCTCAAGTGAGCATCGACACAAAACACCATAAATACAAGTCTTACGAGTCTCACTGTCTAGTCAAATATACAAGGGTAGATGGAGTATACTAGATACAAATAATATACATGATGGGATAACATATCCTCGCAACCCACCTATGAGCAATGCCGCAAGTCCAAGCAAAAGGAACATAATGAGGAAGTGCGCCCACCGCTACTGTACTGACGGGTCGGACCTGCAAAAATACTGTGGCACAACGAGAGTGAGTTGCCAACTCGTGAGTAATAAGTAACATCTAATAAGGCTATCGTAACATGCACGCAATTTCGTCACAGCCTACATGTACTAATGTGATGCGATGCACTGGTATGTATGCAACATGAATGCGTAATCAATACGAGATCTGAGTATGTTTAGTACGAGAAAATCTGTATTCTTATCTTAGTAAAAGCTTCTGTAATTTAACTGTAATATCATCAATGAAATCAATAGAAATCTGTATCAAGCATCGACACCAAATATGAATATCTCAATGTCTCGACATCTCAAGTCTCAATACCTTGATGTCTCAATGTATCAATATCTCAAATCTCTCGGGCTCCGGCAATCCGTACTGGCCCATATTATCTAATCTCGGGCTTCGGCAATCCGGACTGGCCCATATCATCAAATCTCAAGACTACGTCGGTATCCTCTGGATATCCGCCGCGTCACAAATAACCGGTCGGTAGTGCTCCCCTGCCGGGCTCAACGCCATCATCTGCGACCATCTTGCCCCGGTGTACCGCACCGGGTCCACCATGCACCCACAGACGGTTCCTCCTCCTCCTCGAATCGAGTGTATGATACCGCTCAATAACCGATAAATCTCATGGTGGACGACACATACATCATATCACAAGAAAACCGCAACTTGCATTATTAAAATGATAACGGTTTATAAAATTCTTGCGGTTTTCCAAAATATCCAGAAATCTCATAATACTGAAATACTCAAGAAAAATCATCATATGTACACATGTCGGTGATGATGAATGCCTATGGTATCAACAATATGAAATACAATGCGTGACTAGAAAACTATGCATGAACGATGATGCAATGAGGTATATGCGTATGAGTAACAATCCTACGTATCCATCCTGATGAATTGAATATACAAATACAGGTTTACCAATCATATATGTTGCAACGGTTTTATATTCTAATTTAAACAAGTTATATAGTGTTCGTGGCATATCAATTACCAAGGTGTGTGTGTCCACATGAATAGTGCCCGTGCCGCGTAAACCAATGATAATGGTGCAAGTGTCCTATTAGATGATATCACATATATATATAAAAGATGATGCGATGCAACGAGATGAATAATTAGGAACTACGCATATAAATGCAAGTACTAAAAGAAATTCTAACTATCGGGCGCTCTGCGCCATCCAGACGATTCCCCCGTAGATGTGTACATCTACTCACATGAATGCCTCAGCTAGTCTGATCCAATCACCGCTTTTCCTTTCCGTGCCGCATCCGATGTCTCCGCAACTGATCCTAAAATCGTACAAATATCAATATAGAAAGCTAAACATTCGATAAAAACACGAAGACAGAACGATACATAAGAATTAATGCCACGAGTTAGAGTACGTGCACACTTGGTGCACAAGACCCGCGTAACATCGCTCAATTCCTACACGATCTGTCTGTCACATAAATACACCAGACCATGGTTCAAATCGCATGTATCACACAGACTCAACACTAAAAATATAGATAATTGGTCCCAGATTTTATCTGGAGCAGAAACAAGAAAAACAAGCAAGACCAAACCTCATATATTACCTACAGATAACTACCTGCAAAGTTTCAACGTTTTTCTCCAAAATTGGGCCGGCCACGAGGGGGTTGTCACCGGGTCAAATCGGGTGAAAAGGGTCCAGGTTTCTACACTACACTCCTAACACAATGTATAGTCTATTGTATATGTTTGTTTGTTTTAAAAACCACCACGGTAATAGCAGATTCATAATATCCTAAAACTTGATTAAAAACCATTTTAAAACACAAATTAGTGACATTAAGGTATTTTAGAGTAAACTTGTAGAAGGAATTGGATTATTAGACACTAACTAATCTTAATTATCCTAATTATACAATACAAACCCTAACTTATCCTAATCATCACTTAAACTTCAAAGTTAGCACTAATTACCACTTAAATACTAAATTAAGCATAATAAACCAAAAGTTTTGCAAAGGAATACTTAAGTTAGGCTTTATACCTCAAGGTGAGATGGAATTGATTCAACTTGAGATTTCTTGTCTCCCAAATGGAAAACTTGCTTCAAGAACCATGAAAAGGTTCGATTTTTGATATTTAGATTTGATTTTGTGATGATGTGAGGGATTTGTGTGTGTGGTAGAAAGATTAAACCATGGAAAATGAAGAAGGAAGAAGGGAGAAGGGAGGGGGCTGTTGAGTTGAGAGAGGGAGAGAGTGTTCTAGAGTGAAGAGAGAGAGAAAAATGAGCCATACTATGCAATAAATGCCCCCATACCCCAATTTTCCATTTCTTTTCCATTTTATAAATAAAAAAAAAGTCTAGAACATATGAGAGGAAAGAAAGAAGTGCATGTTACATTTTTTTTTGGAATTAAGTTGTCATGGTTGTTAAAACAAGTATTAACCAAGGGTTACACAAGATGTGTGTGTGCATGTTTTAAGGAAATAGTTTAGTAATTAATAATTAAGTAAAATAGATAATTCAGTGAACAATAATTTAAATGTTAACTAATAAAACACAATTATACACATATTCATATCATCAAATAGATATATTCATATTTATGAGGAAAATAATTATTAACTAGGTTTTTACGAAAAACACGTATTTTCGCTAATTAACACGAAATTAACCTATACGAATTTTCAAAGCGTTACAATCTTCCCCCTTTAAAGAAATTCGGTCCCCAAATTTAAAAATTAACTACGCGTACCCTCGAAGAGAAAGGAATATTTCTTCCGCATCTCGTCCTCAGCTTCCCACGTGACCTTTTTTGCCGCTCGGGCCACTTCAAAGAACCTATACGGACGGTATGACCTCGGACCTCAGTTTCTTCACCTGCCGATCTAGAATAACTATCGACAGCTTGGTGAAAGAAAGATTGCGCTCCAGCTAGATCGTCTGATGCTGTATCGCGCGAGAGGGGTCATGAAGGCACTTGCGGAGTATCAATACATGAAACACGGGGTGAATATCTGGAAAACCGGGTGGAAGAGCCAAACGATAAGAAACTGCGCCGACACGCTCGAGAATCTCAAAGAACCCACATATCTGGAACTAAGCCTTCCTTTTCTCTCCGAATCTCAACACGCTCTTCATCGGAGAAACCTTCAAGGAAACATGATCTACAACGACGAACACATGTCTGAGACGGCGTAAATCAGCATTAAACTTCTGCCTACGCTAAGTCGCTCTTATCCTATCTTGAATCAACTAAATTTCTTTTCAGTCATCTCCTGCACAATCTGTAGCCCCAAAATACTGCTCTCTCTGAGCTCTGTCCAACAAACGGGCGATCGACATCTCCTCCCATATAATATCTCGAAGGGTTCCATCTGAATCGTCTCCTGAAAGCTGTTATTATAGGAAAACTCTATCAAGGGCAAGGGGCGATCCCACTGCCACCGAAACTAGAACGCAAACCCGGAGCATATCCCTAAAAGTCTGAATGGTCCGCTCTGATTGACCGTCGGTCTGTGGATAGAAAACTGCACTGAAACTCAATTTGGTGCCCCAAGCCTCCTGAAGTTTCTGCCATAGTCGGCTGGTGAACTGGGTGTTTCTGTCGGACACAATACGAGTCGGAACTCCATGTAGTCGCACGATCTCATCAACATATATCTGAGCATACTGAACGAATCCGAAAATGGTCCTCACTGGCAGAAGGTGAGCTGCTTTAGTCAATCGGTCTACAATCACTCAAATAGAGCCATCCTCTCGACTGGTCCTAGGTAGACCCACGATACAATCCATAGAAATTTATTCCCATTTCCACTCCGGAATGGGCAAAGGTTGTAATTCTCCTGCTGGCCTCTGATGCTCAGCCTTGACTTGCTGACTAGGCAGCATCCCGAAACAAAATCTGTGACATCTCTCTTCATCCCTTCATACTAGTAGACTTCTCTTAAATCATAATTCATATATGCTGACTGATGCGCCTCCTCTAAGATCTCGCGTCTCAATCCCTCGGAATCTGGCGCACATAGTCGAATCCCAAATCGCAGTACTCCATGATCATCAATCACGAACTCTGAATATCTGTCTTGTCAAACCTGCTCTAAAATCTCTGACAAACGAACGTCATCGGACTATGCCTCACGGATATGATCAATTAACCGTGGATGTGCACGGACACGGACAAGTTGCCCCCTGGTCGACGTAAACTCGAACTATACTCGGTTGTCATATAGAATCTTCTAATCTGCCGTTGACTATCTCTGAACTGTGCTTAACAAGAAAAGCTATCTCCGGGCCTCCGACTCAAAGTATCTGCCACAACATTCGCCTTGCCCGGATGATAAAGAATCATCGCAGTCATAGTCTTTCACTAGCTCTATCCATCTGTGCTGTCTCAATTTCAGATCTCACTGCTGGAAAAGTGCACTTTAAGTTTTTTGTGGTCCGTGAATATCTGGCACGACTCGCCGTATAAGTAGTGTCACCAAATCTTAAGTGTAAAAACCACCGCAGCCATCTCTAAGTCATGTGTGGAATAGTTCTGGTCGTGCTTCTTCAACTGCCGAGAAGCATCGCAATAAACAACAAAACCGCCTAATCCTTAAGGCAAAAATAATACCGGCGCCAAAATCAAACAAGTCTTCAACTGCTGAAAGCTCTGCTCGCATTCCTCAGTCCAAAGAAAAAGGAACTCTCTTCCGGGTCAACCCGGTCAACGTTGCAGCTATATGCGAAAAAAAATCATGTACGAAATATCAATAGTATCCGTCCAAACCCAAAGTACTGTGAACTTCCGTCACTGATACAGGTCTGGGCCAGTGCTGAATGGCCTCGGTCTTCTTCGGTTCCATACTTGCCACCTCTCATAACTACGTGACCCAAGAAGTCAACATCATCCGACCAGAAAACACACTTGGATAATTTAACGAAAAGCTGGCGCTCCCTCAAAGTCTGCAACGAAATCCTCAATTACTGCCCAGGCTCCTCTCGGTTCCAAAAGTATACTAAAACGTCATCAACGAACACGATAATAACCGATCAAGGAACGGCCTGAATGTGCGGTTCATTAAGTCTATGAACGCTGCTGGGCATTGGTGAGTCCGAACGATATCACCAAAAACTCATAATGCCCGTAACGTGTGTGAAAAGCAGTCTTCAGAATATCATCCTCTCGAACCCGCAACTAATGGTAGCCTAATCGTAAGTCAATCTTCGAAAATGTCCCGCACCCTGGAGCTAATCAAATAAATCGTCGGTGCAAGGTAGGGGATATCTATTCCGCACAGTAACCCGATTCTACTGACAAAAATCGAAGCACAAACACAATTGCCGTTTTTCTTCTTGACAAACAGAACAGGAGCTCCCCAAAGTGACGCACTCGGACGAACAAGCCTTTTATTCTACAAATCTTGCAATTGATCCTTCAATTCTTTAAGCTCCACCGGGTCTATCCGATATGGCGGTATAGAAAAAGGCTCCGTGCCGGAAATCAAGTCAAAGCAGAACTCAATATCGTGCTCTGGCGACAGACCAAGCAACTCGTCAGTAAAACATCTGGAAACTCTCTCACAATCGGAACCTGCTCCAACGGGACCTCTGCGGCTCTAACATCACAAACATACGCCAAGAATTCCTGACATCCTTTTCTCAAAAGCTGACTAGCACGACAAGAAGGAATCAAACTGGGAAAGGCGACGCTACGGTCTCCCCAAAAACAACCAAGAACTGGCTTACCCGGAAAACTAAATCTGACTGCCTTCTTAACGTAGTCCATGAATACATAACGCATGGCTAACCAATCCATGCTCAGAAGAACTTCGAAGTCAAACATATCGAGAGGAATCAAATTGGCAGAAGAATCCCTATCTCTGATACGAACGAAACAAACACGAACGAAAAACATTTCGAGCGATAAAAGACTCGCCTGCTGGAATAATAACAATCAGCGGCAGATCAAACAAGGACGACTCTCGGTCTAATCTCAGTACAAAGTGCGTAGATACAAGTTCAAACAACAAAAGAAATACGCGCATCGAAAGAAAACACTGAAATAACACCCGACACGACGTCTACCTAACCGCCTCTGAGCTGGCATACCGGTACGAATCCGCTTCGGTCCAGAAACGACTGAAGTCTTAGAAATGCGCTCCTCCAACAGTAAGGTTGCGTTCATAGCAGCGACGCAAGTGTCTAAATGCTGGGCACCAATAGCAAGAAATAACTGCATGTCCAATCTCCACACGAACCTCTTTATCCATTTCTCTTTAGTGTCCACCAGGTAAGGAGTATATCGGACCTCTGAGTAACTAAATGTCGTACTCGGACACCGTCATCCCTGAAGTCTTACGCAAAGGCTCGAAACTACGAGCTCGGCACCTCGAACGCTCTCCGGAAGGAAACGAGCAAGAATTACGGCTGTGAACTCATCCCAAGTCATAGGAAGTAGGTTTGCAGCTCGGCCTCTCTCAATTGACTCGCACCACGTCTGAGCAAAACCTCTCTAGACAAAAACTCGCAAGCTCAATCCATATATCGTCGGAACATCTCTGTGAACGACAAATCCTAACCATCCTGTCGAGGATTGTCTACGTATCCTCTGCTGCATCTGTGCCTGTAAAAACTAGAGGCATCAGCCTCAAAACTCCTGTAATGATACGGAAATAATCTTGGTAACAACAGAAATAGATGCTTGAGCAGCAGTTACAATCACAGTCCCCGCAGCATGAGGGAAATCATAAGCTCTCGGAGCCCGGCTAGCCTCAACTAACAATCCAACCATCTGTCGCAAGTCCTGAATACTCGACTCCAGCCTAGCCATCCGTCCTGGAGAAGGCGGATCACTCTGTCCCTGAGGGGTAGGCGTACCACCCTGATCGGTCCTCTTCTCAAACGAGCCTACTCTAATCTCATCCCCAGCAGCAGTCCTCCGGCCCTCGATATCTCCGGCGGCATATTAGCTGGAACAAGAAACATGATCGATAGAAATATTGTGATCGAATCAAAAGGGTTTCCGGAATTAAGGAAGGAAATACAAGCAAATATATATCGTAAGGTCACTTGGGCAGAGTACCGTATCGTAAGTATGCCGCGGAACATACACACTGTAGGGTGTTTTTCGTCACCCCATTGAGATAGGAATACACGTGCACTTGTCAGGCGTACTACAGATTCCCCCTGCCTAGGATAGGCCGGGGTTTAATGATTGTGGGGATCCGAATCTCCGGCAGCCGCGGACTAAGCTGCCGTTAATTACCCCTCGCCTTCGGGGCGAGGGAACCTCCGATTAATGGGTTAAAATGGTCATGCGAACTCAATGTGCAGTGTACGTGTATTGTGTTTTGAAAGGGGGGGTTTGGATATATCGGGAGCCACGCAGAGTTTTTACGGGGGTCCCGTTACCCGGATAGCGGGCTGGGGGTCAAGAGGGCTAGCAGCCCCCTTGCGGGGTTCGGGGCAGCGCCCCGTTAGAAATTTTTTTCTAACAGGGACAGTGTCGCGGAGTATGTGTATGTGTACATTTGTATACAAATGTATATATATACATATATATATAAATAAAGGGAAAAAGGCATCCAAAGGATGCGTGGGGCAGCACCTTGGGCGCTGTGCGCTTAGGTGTTGTGCGCTCAGGCGCAAGCGCGCCACGTGTCGGCACGTGGGCGCTTTGCGTATGAGCACTGCGCGCAGGAGCGCAAGCGCGCGCGCCACGTGTCGGCACGTAGTCGCTTTGCACATGAACGCTGCGCGCTGGAGCGCAAGCACACTGGAGCGCAAGCGCGCGCGCCACGTGTCGGCACGTGGGCGCTTTGCGCATGAGTGCTGCGCGCTGGAGCGCAAGCGCGCGCGCCACGTGTCGGTACGTGGGCGCTTTGCGCTCGGGCGCAGTGCGCTGGAGAGGAAAAGAGGGCTTTTAGCCCCAAAAACTCTCGAAAGAGAAATTAGTGGAGTTAAACTCCTGAAAAAAAAGAATGTTTTGGTTGGGGAAATGGGTTCTTCTTCTTCCTTCTCTGTTGGCTGGCTCAAGAGATGTGAGATCTAAAAATCTCTTCTTTTTGAGATCTAATGATAGATCCAAGTTCCCCTTTGTAGGTTTTGTGGTGAAAAACTAATTTGTTTTATATAAAAAAGAGTAAAACTCTTGATTTAATTCAAGAGAAAGAAGAAGGTTTTGGAACCTTGAAGAAGAAGGAAAGATCTCAGATCTGGAAGACTTTTTTGAGAGAGAAAAAAGTTCTTGGGATATTTCATTATCCTTGCCTTTATAGGCTATACACTTTACACATAGCCCCTTGGGCTTCACAAAATGGCATTTTGCCTATTTCATGGCTCATGTGCCATTTCTTTTTGCACATAAGCCATGGGCTTTACAAAAATTGGGCTTTATGCCTATTTTCCTTACATTTATCCGAAAATAAAATAAAAGAAATACAACAAAATTATTTATTACAAAATTTTTTATCTTGGCATGGGGGAAGGCCGGCCGCTTCATGTTCGGGGTCGACCCGGGCATGGGCCCACTGGATCTGGGCTTGGGCCCACTTGGCTTGGGGTTGACTTTGATTTTGACTTGGTCAACCGGGGTGTAAATTTTTACCCCAACACACACGTTACGTCACTCTGCTTAAGTCACCTACTCCATCTACCAAGGGTCATCCTACACTCAGAAAGGTAAAACCTATCGCTCTGATACCAACTTTGTCACGACTCGAAGGTACGGAACGTGACTGGCACTTAAACTACGAAACGTCTCAAGGCGCAACGTAATCTAAGTAAGCCAAAGCCCAGAAAACTAAAACATTTAACAAATAGAGTGAAGGAAAACTTGTGTTAAAGCAAGTGGTTTCATCAAAATACGTGGCATTAAACATTTAAAAACAACATCATATTTTCCCGAAAATTTTGGCAGAGTCTACCTTGTAAATACTGGCCCCAAACGGGTACAACACATAAAAATACATATGAATAATGAATAAAGGCACCTCCAAGCGGGAGCTAGCTCTTCGCCAATAGCGGAATCACAACCACATACAATATGTATATCAAATGTGCACAACAAGCATCATAAAGCAAGAAATGAGAAAATACCACGTCGGCCCAAGTGAGCATCGACACAAAACACCACAAATACAAGTCTCACGAGTCTCATTGTCTAGTCAAATATACAAGGGTAGATAGAGTATACTAGATACAAATAATATACATGATGGGATAACATATCCTCGCAACCCACCTACGAGCAATGCCGCAAATCCAAGCAAAATGAACATAATGAGGAAGTGCGCCCGCCGCAACTGTACTGACGGGTCGGACCTACAAAAATACTGTGGCACAACAAGGGTGAGCTGCCAACTCGTGAGTAATAAGTAACATCTAATAAGGCTATCGTAGGCATGCACGCAATTTCGTCACAGCCTACATTACTAATATGATGCGATGCACTAGTATGTATGCAACATGAATGCGTAATCAATACGAGATCTGAGTATGTTTAGTACGAGAAAATCTGTATTCTTATCTTAGTAAAAACTTCTGTAATTTAACTGTAGTATCATCAATGAAATCAATAGAAATCCGTGTCAAGTATCGACACCAAATATGAATATCTCAATGTCTCGACATCTCAAGTCTCAATACCTCGATGTCTCAATATATCAATATCTCAAATCTCTCGGGCTCCGGCAATCCGGACTGGCCCATATCATCTAATCTCGGGCTCCGGCAATTCGGACTAGCCCATATCATCAAATCTCAAGACTACGTCGGTATCCTTCGGATATCCGCCGCGTCACAAATAACCGGTCGGTAGTGCTCCCTTGCCGGGCTCAACGCCATCATCTGCGACCATCTTGCCCCGGGGTACCGCACCGGGTCTACCATGCACCCACAGACGGTTCCTCCTCCTCCTCGAATCGAGTGTATGATACCGCTCAAGAACCGATAAATCTCATGGTGGACGACACATACATCATATCACGAGAAAACCGCAACTTGTATTATTAAAATGATAACGGTTTATAAAATTCTTGCGGTTTTCCCAAAAATCCAGAAATCTCATAATACTGAAATACTCAAGAAAAATCACCATATATACACATGTCGGTGATGATGAATGCCTATGGTATCAACAATATGAAATACGATACGTGACTAGAAAACTATGCATGAACGATGATGCAATGAGGTATATGCGTATGACTAACAATCCTACGTATCCATCCTGATGAATTGAATATACAAATACAGGTTTACAAATTATATATGTTGCAACGGTTTTATATTCTGATTTAAACAAGTTATATAGTGTTCGTGGCATAGCAATTACCAAGGTGTGTGTCCCCACATGAATAGTGCCCATGCCGCGTAAACCAATGGTAATGGTGCAAGTGTTCTATGAGATGATATCACATATATATATAAAAGATGATGCGATACAATGAGATGAATAATTAGGAACTACGCATATAAATGCAAGTTCTAAAAGAAATTCTAACTATCGGGCGCCTTGCGCCATCCAGACGATTCCCCCGTAGATGTGTACAACTACTTACATGAACGCCTAAGCTAGTCTGATCCAATCACCGCTTTTCCTTTCCGTGCCGCGTCCGATATCTCCGCAACCGATCCTAGAATCGTACAAATATCAATATAGAAAGCTAAACATTCGATAAAAACACGAAGACGGAACGATACATAAGAATTAACGCCACGAGTTAGAGTACGTGCACACTTGGTGCATAAGACCCGCGTAACATTGCTCAATTCCTACACGATCTGTCTGTCACATAAATACACCAGACCATGGTTCAAATCGCATGTATCACGCAGACTCAACACTAAAAATATAGATAATTGGTCCCAGATTTTATCTGGAGCAGAAACAAGAAAAACAAGCAAGACCAAACCTCATATACTACCTACAGACAACTACCTGCAAAGTTTCAACGTTTTTCTCCAAAATTGGGCCGGCCACGAGGGGGTTGTCACCGGGTCAAATCGGGTGAAAAGGGTCCAGGTTTCTACACTACACTCCTAACACAATATATAGTCTATTGTATATGTTTGTTTGTTTTAAAAACCACCACGGTAATAGCAGATTCATAATATCCTAAAACTTGATTAAAACCCGTTTTAAAACACAAATTAGTGACATTAAGGTATTTTAGTGTAAACTTGTAGAAGGAATTGGATTATTAGACACCAACTAATCTTAATTATCCTAATTATACCATAAAACCCTAACTTATCCTAATCTTCACTTAAACTTCAAAGTTAGCACTAATTACCACTTAAACACTAAATTAAGCATAATAAACCAAAAGTTTTGCAAAGGAATACTTAAGTTAGGCTTTATACCTCAAGGGGAGATGGAATTGATTCAACTTGAGATTTCTTGCCTCCTAAATGGAAAACTTGCTTCAAGAACCATGAAAAGATTCGATTTTTGATGTTTAGATTTGATTTTGTGATGATGTGAGGGATTTGTGTGTGTGGTAGAGAGATGAAACCATGGAAAATGAAGAAGGAAGAAGGGAGAAGGGAGGGGCTGCTGAGTTGAGAGAAGGAGAGAGTGTTCTAGAGTGAAGAGAGAGAGAGAGAAATGAGCCATACTATGCAATAAATGCCCCCATGCCCCAATTTTCCATTTCTTTTCCATTTTATAAATAAAAGAGAAGTCTAGAACATATGAGAGGAAAGAAAGAAGTGCATGTTACATTTTTTTTTTGGAATTAAGTTGTCATAGTTGTTAAAACAAGTATTAACCAAGGGTTACACAAGATGTGTGTGTGCATATTTTAAGAAAATAGTTTAATAATTAATAATTAAGTAAAATAGATAATTCAGTGAACAATAATTTAAATGTTAACTAATAAAACATAATTATACACATATTCACATCATCAAATAGATATATTCATGTTTATAAGGAAAATAATTATTAACTAGGTTTTTACGAAAAACACGTATTTTCGCTAATTAACACGAAATTAACCTATACGAATTTTCAAAGCGTTACAACCGTGGAGGTCCTCGTCGTTAAAAACGATCGGCTCGGCTGCCCTGGCCTTCTTCCTCAAATGGCCGTCAGTCCCGTCGATCGGTGTGGGGCGCTGAGCCTTGTAGGTATTCGTCGTAACCCCCGCTGTCATGACCATGATTTGGCCGATTGTTAATTCACCGGGAGGGGGACGTTGCACTTGTTCACGGTCGGCTTGCCGCTTGTCCCGCAAGTACGCTGCCAGGTGCCCCGAGCGGATTAGCTCCTCGATGTAGTCTCGGGACTGCTTGCAGTTCTCTGTGGAGTGGCCTTGCTACCGGTGGAAGCCTCAGTATGGGCCCTGGGTCCGCTTTGCCGCCATGCGCGAGACTGGGGTGAGCTTGATGAACCTCTCGCCCTTTGCTTCCTCCAGCAGCACCGTCTGGGAGACCTTGATCGGGGTGTACTCCTGAAACTTCGGGGAGTTGGGCTTCGGCCGCTCAATTCTCTTCTTCTTTTCCCGGCCCCTTTTCTTATGATCAACCTGTTCTGTTCGGGGTAGGTTGGAACTCACCTCGGATTCAAGCTGGATCTCACGCTCGGTCCAGGCCTTTACCTCGGCTATGGTCTTAGGTTGCCTAATGCAAAGGAGCGTAACCACTTCTTGTGCCTAAGACCCGACCGAAGTGCCGTGATGACCGTCTCGTCCCGGTGTTCTGGGACCTTGAGTAGGGCATTGTAGAAGCGGGTGACGTACCCTTTGAAGGTTTCTTTGTCCCCACTCTTTATTGTGAAGAGATGGTCGACGGTCCGCTTCTGCCGTCTGTTCCCGATGAAGTGGCCTAGGAATTGGGTGGCCAGCTCATCGAAGGTTGAGATTGAGCGTGGCGCAAGTCCTCGGAACTAATCCCGTCCGGAGAAGATGAGGGCGGCTGGGAAAGCGCGACATTGGGCGTCGTCGGGACAGTCCTGGAAACTCATCCCGGCCGTGAAAGCGTCCAAATGGTCCTTCTGGTCGGACTTCCCGTCGAAGAGTGAGACCTTCGGGGGCTTGTTCCGGGAGGAGACATGGACGGCGAGTAGCTCCTCGGTGAAGGGCTTCGTGAGCGAGTCGGCGGCGTATTTGGCCCCGTCGCTGGAATGACGGCCTTCCCGATGCATACCCTTGATCTTCTTTTCGAAGGCGTCGAGTCGGCCGTGGTATCCCGATGAGTCGACATACTCCGATCCTCGGCCCCTGCCGCTGGAGGCCTCTGCCTGGCCACGGCCCCGATTCCGTTCGATGACGTTCCTCAGGTCTCCTGGTGAGGTCGTTTTTGAGCTGCCGTGGTGAATCCGGTGCACGCGACCCTGTCGAGGGAGGGGGCGTCGGTCATGCCTGGGCGCAGGCGAGCTGACAGACGCCTCCTCGGGAGAGACAGGGGCGCGACGGGGCTCGGGGCGAGGCGCTCTGGCGTAAGACTTTGGGGTTAAGCTATGCGGCGCCCACTGGATCATTGAATACGTCGCCCCGGGGGACCTGTGGTTGTTGGAGACAGCGCGGTAGTGGTCGGTCGTGCCAACGTGGGCAGAGTCTTCTCTTCCTTTGTAGGGGTCCCGGTCCTGCGAAGGGGGAGCGGCGACCTGAAGAGCTTGCCCGGCCGCTTGGACATGGACGATCGCATCCACGACGGACGTGAGGCGATCTATCCGCGCGGATAGGGCATGAATGGCATTCGGGGGAAGAGGGGAGGGTCCCTCGTCTTCGCTGCGGGCAGGATGACGGCTGGTGCTTGGATCTTCGCAGTGACCGCTCGCTGTTCTCCTCCGAAAAGACGCGGCCGGGACGTTGGGACGTCCGGCCTGAATTTTAGGGGCAGATGCTATTTGGTGCTATCCGTCCACCTCTCCGAAGATGCCAAGTTGATTTATGACACCATGTATCGAAGGTTTAAATGGATGCGGCCGATATAGCAGACTTCGTCAGATTCCTCCTCGTTGAGGGGTTTTTCGATTGTGGGGACGCTCTTCCCTGCAGACACAAGCCCCTGCAGTTAATTACGCTACTGCATCACGGTAACCACTTTCTCCTTCTCCAAATGCTCATTTTGTGTCGTGTGTGTTTGTTTTGTTTTTGGTTGCCCGTGGATTGTATACGGAGACTAATTTATGTTGTCGCCCGTAGGGCGTGGATTAGTCCAAATCTGTATTTTCTTAGATTTGGGTTTGGGTTGGGTTTAAGGATCGTTAATCTCATTTGATACTAAGATCAACTGAAACGTTTGTTAAGGATACGTTAGTCTAATTTTAGACTAAGATCAACTTAACCATTCGTAAAGGATACATTAGTCTAATTTTAGACTAAGATCTACTTAACAGGATCATTTAGATCCAACAAAAGAGCATTTGGGCTCTATTGTTTTAGTTTAGGGACTTTGCGGTCCATTTTAAAGACATCATAGTCTGTAAAGTTTAAGGACCTCACAGTCCATGGTAGTTTAGAGACATCATAGTCTGTAAAGTTTAAGGACATCATAGTCCATGAGTTTAAGGACCTCAAAGTCCGTAAAGTTTAAGGACATCATAGCCCATGAGTTTAAGGACCCCACAGTCCATAGAATGTCTGGTTGTCGGGACCCATCACCTCTCTGAATACGTTGAAGGATTACAATGACAAATATCATATGAGTGACGAGATGTACCCTTGAACCAAATGACAGATTGAGAAAGAATGGGATGAACATTACTTTGAATGTCATCTGAGATCAATTTTGAAAGTCCTGAACATAATTAGGGCTCGGTTAAAAAAACAGGGTTTTGGCTTTGGGAGACTTAGCTAACTTGGGCTAAGATTGGCTTATCATAGTGTTAAACACTAGCATATGTTCGGCGCTCACGTGCTCCCACGTGAGGTCTTAAAGTGTTGTCTAAGAACTGAAGATTTGAAGCGCTCACGTGAGGTCACGTGAGGCTTTTTGAAGTAGTGTTAAACACTGAAGATTTGAAGCGCTCACGTGGGGTCACGTGAGGCGTTTGAAATAGTGTTAAACACTGAAAATTTGAAGCGCTCACGTGAAGTCACGTGAGGCGTTTGAAGTAGTGTCAAACACTGAAAGTTTGAGGCGCTCACGTGAGGTCTTTTGAAATAGTGTTAAATACTGATGATATGAAGCGCTCACGTGGGGTCACGTGAGACGTTTGAAGTAGTGTTAAACACTGAAGATATGAAGCGCTCACGTGGGGTCACGTGAGACGTTTGAAGTAGTGTTAAACACTGAAGATATGAAGCACTCACGTGGGGTTACGTGAAACGTTTGAAGTGGTGTTAAACGCTGAAAGTTTGGAGCGCTCACGTGGGGTCACGTGAGACGTTTGAAGTAGTGTTAAACACTAAAGATATGAAGCGCTCACGTGGGGTCACGTGAGGTGTTTGAAGTAGTGTTAAACACTGAAAGTTTGAAGCGCTCACGTGGGGTCACGTGAGACGTTTGAAGTAGTGTTAAACACTGAAAATATGAAACGCTCACGTGGGGTCACGTGAGGTGTTTGAAGTAGTGTTAAACACTGAAAGTTTGAGGCGCTCACGTGAGGTCTTTTGAAGTAGTGTTAAACACTGATGATATGAAGCGCTCACGTGGGGTCACGTGAGGTGTTTGAAGTAGTGTTAAACACTGAAGATATGAAGCGCTCACGTGGGGTCATGTGAGGTGCTTGAAGTAGTGTTAAACACTGAAGATATGAATCGCTCACGTGGGATCACGTGAGGTATTTGAGGTAGTGTTAAACACTGAAGATATGAAGCGCTCACGTGGGGTCACGTGAGACGTTTGAAGTAATGTCAAACACTGAAGATATGAAGCGTTCACGTGGGGTCACGTGAGGTGTCTGAAGTAGGGGAACAGCTTCTTTGAATTTGTTCCCTTTTTCTTTTCTAAGTGCTGAGCACTATTGGGTCACGTGAGATCACGTGAGGCCTCCCCAAAGACTGAAAGCCACCTCTGTTTTATTCTCTTTTGAAAAGTGCTAAGCACTATTAAGGGGTCACGTGATGTCACGTAAGACGCCCTTAAAATATAAACTGCATTGGATTTATTCTCCCTTTTTGCTTTATAAAAGTTAAGCGCTGCTTGGGGGTTACGTGGGGCCACGTGAGACGCCCCAAAAAATAGGGTTTATTCCCTTTTCTTTTTTATAAGTGCTGAGCACTTCTCAGGGGTAACGTGGGGTCACGTGACCAGATCTCAGTCCCACCTTTTTTGTTCCTCAAAGGTGTTCACGTGGGGACACGTGAGCTTTTATGTAGCGTTGAGCACTAATATGCATCACCAGGCTGTTTTTCTATGGTTCTGAGGAATCAAGTTCTCCTTTTGTTCTTTGCAGAGATTAGATTCTTTTTAAAGGGTTAAACCCTAGTTTCAGAGGAATTAAATTCCCATATTTTTTTTAAGAGTTAAACTCTTTTGAATTCAGTTCTTTTCCCTAGGTTTTGAATCTGCATGACAGAATCTCCCCGATGAGAATTAAATTCTCAACTTGTGGGGAGATCCGCTTCTGCAGATCTTGATCAGAGGAAGAACTAAGTTCTTTTAGAAGAGTTAAACTCTTGGTTTGATAATTAAATTCTCTTTTTGTGGGAGCTTTTGGGAGGGGTTTCTCTTCTTTAGAGAATTAAATCCTCTCTCCCTTTTTCTTCCCCTCCTCCCTTTTTTCTGTCCCTTTGCTCTTATTTATAGGAGAAAGAGAAGAATCAATTTGTTCAGAAAATCTCTCATTGTGAGATATTGATTGATTTTAAAATCAACCAAAATGATCTTTTAGATCAATCGGTGAATTTTATTCACCGTTGGATTTTTAATCCAAAGGCTCTCTGTTTAACAAAGAAGATTTCTTGTTTGTTTAGCAAGATTATGAATATCTTGTTAGTTTTAAAAAGATTAAATTTTATTTTATCAAATCTTTTTAGTTTAACAAAGATTTAAAAATATATTTTCTTAATACGGATATCTTGTTAACATAGAATTTTATTCTTGTTATAAGATTAGGAAAATATTTTCCTATGATAGATTTTTATTCTATCAAATGATCACCGCTGGATCTTTGATCCAAGGGTCCTTTGTTTAACAGAGAAGATCTTTCTAGTTTAAGGAAGATCAAGAAAATATTTTCCAAATAGAATTTAATTCTAGAATTTGATAGGAACATTTTAAATTAGGGTGCTCACATGCTTTGCACGTGATTGGCAAAAGCACTCACGTGTTTAACACGTGACCCCTATTATGGGTTTTAGCCTGTTTATGTTCAGAGCGCTCACGTGCTTAACACGTGAGGCATGTTTGGCCCTTGGTGATTTATGTTCAGCGCTTATATGCTTTGCATATGGGCGCTCACGTGTTTTACATGTGAGGCATGTTTGGCCCTTTAAGTTTATTTTATTCAGCGTTCATACGCTTTGCATATGAGCGCTCACGTGTTTTACACGCGAGGCCTGTTTTTTGAGGATTCTCCCCTTTTTTTGTAAGGAAACAAGTAGCTCTTGGCCGAAAATTTTGGCGGGAACACTCGTCATGTAGTCGAGATCGGAATATGAACTTTTGGTTGAGTGTAACCAGCTTTCCCACAGACGGCGCCAACTGATGGATCTCAGGATCTCCTTCAAATGTTATCTTCCGTTGATCTGCTGCGAGCGCTGATGGACGGCTGAGATTGACTTGGAGCGTTGACTCCTGGAATATGTGGATCTCAATGGGTTTTGAGTGGTTGTGGCCGAACTACCTGCAAAGAAGTCCCGGGCTGGTTGTGCCACCGAGGACCCTCCGACGATCAAGTTAGACAGGATATTTTAGCAAAGTAACTGTCTAATGGAGTAAAGATGGCTTACCTCGATCGTCTGAGATAGGGGTTTATATAGCGACAGCAATGGGCAGGCGGGCGCGAGAATCACGCCGGCCGTTACGCCCTTCGCGTCACGTCCGCGTGATAGGCGGGATCCCGCATTAATGACGAGACAGACTCGTTAATGGGGGATCGTGATGGCGTGGAACGCGGGATCGTGGGCAACGGATATCTCGCGCGTGGCGAGATTCGCGGAGCCATGGCGGAGGCGCCTGTGGTCGGTGCTGGCAAGACCGAGGAAGATGAGCTCGGCGGGAGGCTCGGGAACCAGCGGGAGATCGGGGCATCTTAGTTCTGTGATAGCTCGGAGGCGAGCCGGGTGGTCTGGAAGGCCTCCGAAGGTCGGGAGACTTCTCGGACAGGAGGCCCGAGGTGTGATCCCAACTGAAGTTCTTGATCCTTTCTTGCAGGTTCTGGGGCACGTCACCTGCGACATGTGAGCATCTGGAGAGTCACGATATCGAGCCTCATCACTGTCTAACGGATCAAAACCAAAACCATTAATTTGGAGTAAAAAAAACAATTCTACCTTGTTATTTTTCTTGAGAAAAAATAAAAATTCTAAAAACTAAGGGGATGGTCGGAAGAGGGGGGAGCTCGAAGGGAGGCCGGTGGAAGGGGATGGTCGGAGGAGAGGGGGCTCGAGGGGAGGCCAGTGGAAGGGGATGGTGGTGATGCTGATGATAAAGATGATGAAGTGGTGGAGAAGAAGAAGGGGACGGCGGCGTTGATCATGATGGAGGTCGCGGCGATTTTGGGGGATCGAGGATGGGGATGGTGAAGGGGGGAGCTCGAGGGGAGATTGGTGGAAGGGGCGGTGATGCCGATGGTTATGATGATGAAGTGGTGGAGAAGAAGAAAAAGGGCATGGTGGCGTCGATGATAATGAGGGTGATGATGGAGATTGATGATGGAGGTGGCGTTGATGATTGTCAAGAAAGGATGGGGTGACGAGCGGCGGTGCTGACGTGGCGATGATATGAACCGTTAATACTAACGGAGAACCGTTAGATAGTATAATTTTATGTAAAAAAAAATACGGTGGTTTACTGTCACGGCCACTTGTGAGCTTATTTGATTTAAGTCCAGTTGTATCTCATTCAAATGGAGATCAGGCCAAAAAAATATTCATCAATCTCTCTCAACCACTCCAATTCCCACATAAATTGAGGGCCCACCCATCCATCTATGTGACGTCACTATACCAACCAACTTGAGCTCCGTGAGACTGGGCTCTTACACTTTCTCCATCAACTTCTCATCATTGCCATTTGATTCTTCATGTTTTATACAGAGAGAGAATAACGGAGGAAAGAGGTCATAGGAGTGGATTTACTTCTATGGAGTTGAAAAAATACCTCCACTACTTTTTCCGACGATCGGCATCCATCATCATCATCATCGTTATTATCTAAAATGTGCTTACACCAAATTTCATGTGATTCTACCACTTTATCACCGTTGAATTAGCAATGTAAAAAGTTATATTGTCGGTAAAGTATTAATTTTGCACTAACTAAATTAACGGTGAAATTTTTTTATAATCATATGAAATTTGGTGTATCCGCATCTTAGATGATAAAGTTGGAGGTGATGTATGCCAATCGTCGGAAAAAATTATGGAGGGTGCATTTTTCCGACGCCATAGATGACGTTGATGAAGGTCAAGAAAGGGTGGGAGGCGACGAGCGGCGTTGCTGACGTGACGATGGTATGGACAGTTAATGCTAATGGAGAACCATCAGATAGTATTGTTTTCTGTCAAAAAGTAAACATAGGGTCACGAGCGGAAACCGCTCATGAGCTTATTTGATTTAAGCCCAGTTGTATCTCATTCAAATGGAGATCAAGCCAAAAAATTATTCATCAATCCCTCAACCACTCCAATTCCCACATAAATTGAGGGCCCACCGATCCACTATGTGACGTCACTATACTAACCAACTTGAGCTCTGTGAGACTGGGCTCTTACACTTTCTCCATCAACTTCTCATCATTGCCATTAGATTCCTCGTGTGTTTGTGTATATATATATATACACACACAGAGAGAGAATAATGGAGGAAAGAGGCCCATAGGAGAGAATTTACTCCTATGGCGTCGAAAAAATACATCCTCATCATGTTTTCCAACGATCGGAACCTATCATCTTCATCGTTATCATCTAAAGATGTGGGCACACCAAATTTCATGTGATTCTACAACTTTTTCACCGTTGAATTAGTGGGTTCAAAATTAACGGTTTACCGACAATAAAACATTTTACATTGCTAAATCAATGGTGAAAAGTTGTAGAATCACATGAAATTTGGTGTACCCATATCTTAGATTATAACGATGGAGATGATGGATGCCGATCGTCGGAAAACACGATGAAGATTGTATTTTTTCGACGCTATACGAGTAAATTCCCTCATATGGCATCCTTCCTCCATTATATATATATATAGGATGCCATAGGAGGGAATTTCCTCCTATGGCGTCGAAAAAACACACCCTCCATCGTGTTTTCCGACGATCGGAATGCATCATCTAAGATGTGGGTACACCAAATTTCATGTGATTCTACAACTTTTCACCGTTGATTTAGCAATGTAAAAAGTTCTATTGTCGGTAAACCGTTAATTTTGAACCCACCAATTTAACGGTGAAAAAGTTGTAGAATCACATGAAATTTGGTGTAACCATATCTTAAATGTTAACGATGAAGATGATGCATTCCGATCGTCGAAAAACACGATGGAGGGTGTGTTTTTTTCGACGCCATAGGAGGAAATTCCCTCCTATGGCATCTTTCCTCCATTATTCTCATATATATAGATATATAGATAGAGAGAGAGAAAGAGAGAGGAGTAGGGTTTTCAATCAAGGAAAGTTGCCGTAGGAGGGAATTTCCTCCTATTACGTTGGAAAAATGCACCCTCCGCCATTTTTTTTGACGATCGGCATACATCACCTCCATCTTTATCATCTAAGATGTAGATACACCAAATTTTATGTGATTATACCATTTTTTCACCATTGATTTAGTGGGTGCAAAATTAATGGTTTACCGACAATAGAACTTTTTATATTGCTAATTTAACGGTAAAAAAATGGTGGAATCACATGAAATTTGGTGTATGCACATCGAGGATTTTCCGTCAGGTGGCGTCGAAAAACCTAACCCTCCACCGTTTTATTCGACGATCGACACCCATCATCTTCATCTTTATCATCTAAGATGTGGATACACCGAATTTCATATGATTTTACCACTTTTCGCCGTTGAATTAGGAATGTAAAAATTTGTATTATCGGTAAACCGTTAATTTTGCACCCAGTAATTCAACGGTGAAAAAGTGGTAACATCACATGAAATTCGGTATATCCACATCTTACATGATAAAGATGATGATGAGGGGTGCCGATAGTCAAATAAAACGATGGAGGGTGTAGTTTTTTGGCGCCACTTGACGATAAAACCTTCTAGGGCCTATTTTCTACATTATTCTTATATATATATATAAATATATATATATATATATATATATATATATATATATATAGCGAGAGAGAGAGAGAGAGAGAGAGAGAGAGTAATGGAGGAAAGAGGCCATAAGGGGGAATTTCCTCCTATGACGTCGAAAAAACACACCCTCTATCGTGTTTTCCGACGATCAGAATGCACCATCTTCATCGTTATTATCTAAGATGTGGGTACACCAAATTTCATGAAATTCTACAACTTTTTCACCGTTGATTTAGCAATGTAAAAAGTTCTATTGTCGGTAAACCGTTAATTTTGAACCCACCAATTCAACGGTGAAAAAGTTGTAGAATCTCATGAAATTTGGTGTACCCACATCTTAGATGTTAACGATGAAAATGATGCATTGCGATAGTCGGAAAACGCGATGGAGTGGCGTTTTCTCGACGCCATAGGAGGAAATTCCCTCCTATGGCCTCTTTCCTCCATTATTCTCATATATATAAATTTTATATGGTTCCACCACTTTTTCACCGTTGAATTAGTAATGCAAGAAGTTCTATTGTCGGTAAACCATTAATTTTGCACCCACTAAATCAACGGTGAAAAAGTGATAGAATCGCGTGAAATTTGATGTATCCACATCTTACATGATAAAAATGACAATGATGGGTGCCGATCATCAAAAAGAATTATGGACGGTGTATTTTTTCAATGCCGTTGGAGAAAATTCCCTCCTATGGCATCTTTTCTCCATTGTTCTATATATATATAGAGAGAGAGAGATGTGGAGAGAATAATGAAGGAAATGTACCATAGAAGTGAATTTACTCCTATGGCGTCGAAAAAGTACACATTCCACGTATTTTTTCGACGATCGGTATCCATCATTATCATCTTTATCATGTAAGATGTACATATACCAAATTTCATGTGATTCTATCACTTTTTCACCGTTGATTTAGTGGATACAAAATTAACGGTTTGCCAACAATAGAACTTTTTACATTGCTAATTCAACGGTGAAAAGTGGTGAAATCGCATGAAATTTGGTGTATCCACATCTTAAATGATAAAGATGACGATGATGGGTTCCGATCGTCGAATAAAATGATGGAGCGTGTAGTTTTTTGACGCCGCCTGACGGAAATTCCTCCAATGTTCTTTTTTCTACATTATTCTTATATATATATATATATATATATATATATATATAGAGAGAGAGAGAGAGAGAGAGAGAGAGAGAATAATGGAGGAAAGAGGTCATAAGGGGGAATTTCCTCCTATGACATCGAAAAAACACACCCTCCATCGTGTTTTCCGACGATCAGAATGCACCATCTTCATCGTTATTATCTAAGATGTGGGTACACCAAATTTCATGAGATTCTACAACCTTTTCACCGTTGATTTAGCAATGTAAAAAGTTCTATTGTCGGTAAATCGTTAATTTTGAACCCACCAATTCAACGGTGAAAAAGTTGTAGAATCTCATGAAATTTGGTGTACCCACATCTTAGATGTTAACGATGAAAATGATGCACTGCGATAGTCGGAAAACGCGATGGAGTGGCGTTTTCTCGACGCCATAGGAGGAAATTCCCTCCTATGGCCTCTTTCCTCCATTATTCTCATATATATAAATTTTATATGGTTCCACCACTTTTTCACCGTTGAATTAGTAATGCAAGAAGTTCTATTGTCGGTAAACCATTAATTTTGCACCCACTAAATCAACGGTGAAAAAGTGATAGAATCGTGTGAAATTTGATGTATCCACATCTTACATGATAAAAATGACAATGATGGGTGCCGATCATCAAAAAGAATTATGGACGATGTATTTTTTCAATGCCGTTGGAGAAAATTCCCTCCTATGGCATCTTTTCTCCATTGTTCTATATATATATAGAGAGAGAGATGTGGAGAGAATAATGAAGGAAATGTACCATAGAAGTGAATTTACTCCTATGGCGTCGAAAAAGTACACATTCCACGTATTTTTTCGACGATCGGTATCCATCATTATCATCTTTATCATGTAAGATGTACATATACCAAATTTCATGTGATTCTATCACTTTTTCACCGTTGATTTAGTGGATACAAAATTAACGGTTTGCCAACAATAGAACTTTTTACATTGCTAATTCAACGGTGAAAAGTGGTGAAATCGCATGAAATTTGGTGTATCCACATCTTAAATGATAAAGATGACGATGATGGGTTCCGATCGTCGAATAAAATGATGGAGCGTGTAGTTTTTTGACGCCGCCTGACGGAAATTCCTCCAATGTTCTTTTTTCTACATTATTCTTATATATATATAGAGAGAGAGAGAGAGAGAGAGAGAGAGAGAATAATGGAGGAAAGAGGTCATAAGGGGGAATTTCCTCCTATGACATCGAAAAAACACACCCTCCATCGTGTTTTCCGACGATCAGAATGCACCATCTTCATCGTTATTATCTAAGATGTGGGTACACCAAATTTCATGAGATTCTACAACCTTTTCACCGTTGATTTAGCAATGTAAAAAGTTCTATTGTCGGTAAACCGTTAATTTTGAACCCACCAATTCAACGGTGAAAAAGTTGTAGAATCTCATGAAATTTGGTGTACCCACATCTTAGATGTTAACGATGAAAATGATGCATTGCGATAGTCGGAAAACGCGATGGAGTGGCGTTTTCTCGACGCCATAGGAGGAAATTCCCTCCTATGGCCTCTTTCCTCCATTATTCTCATATATATAAATTTTATATGGTTCCACCACTTTTTCACCGTTGAATTAGTAATGCAAGAAGTTCTATTGTCGGTAAACCATTAATTTTGCACCCACTAAATCAACGGTGAAAAAGTGATAGAATCGTGTGAAATTTGATGTATCCACATCTTACATGATAAAAATGACAATGATGGGTGCCGATCATCAAAAAGAATTATGGACGGTGTATTTTTTCAATGCCGTTGGAGAAAATTCCCTCCTATGGCATCTTTTCTCCATTATTCTATATATATAGAGAGAGAGAGATGTGGAGAGAATAATGAAGGAAATGTACCATAGAAGTGAATTTACTCCTATGGCGTCGAAAAAGTACACATTCCACGTATTTTTTCGACGATCGGTATCCATCATTATCATCTTTATCATGTAAGATGTACATATACCAAATTTCATGTGATTCTATCACTTTTTCACCGTTGATTTAGTGGATACAAAATTAACGGTTTGCCAACAATAGAACTTTTTACATTGCTAATTCAACGGTGAAAAGTGGTGAAATCGCATGAAATTTGGTGTATCCACATCTTAAATGATAAAGATGACGATGATGGGTTCCGATCGTCGAATAAAATGATGGAGCGTGTAGTTTTTTGACGCCGCCTGACGGAAATTCCTCAAATGTTCTTTTTTCTACATTATTCTCTCTCTCACACACAAACACAACACAATAATGGAGGAAATGTGTCATAGAGGAAATTTCCAGCTATGCCGTCGAAAAAATACACCCTTCACTATTTTTGTCGTCGATCGGCGTTTATCATCTTCATCTTCATCATCTAAGATATAGAAACACCAAATTTCATATGATTCTATCACTTTTTCACCGTTGATTTCGTGGGTGCAAAATTAACGGTTTACCGACAATAAAACTTTTTACATTGCTAATTCAACGATGAAAAAGTGGTAGAATCACATGAAATTTGGTGTATCCACGTCTTAAAAGATAAAGATGAAGATGATAGGTGCCGATCGTCGATTAAAATGATGGAGGGTGTAGTTTTTTAACGCCACCTAACGAAATTCCCTCCTAGAACCTCTTTTCTACTTTATTCTATACCGACACACTTAAGAAATAAAAACCCTCGTCATCAAGATTATCATGTTCACTGTTAAGTTAAGATGAGGTAATCAGGGCCTTTATATTAGATAAAATTTTATGAGTTTTAAATTGTCATTTTGCTTATCTTCTCGACACAATTTCACAGAATTGAAAGGAGAAACGATCATGCAAGTTGAGCATACGACAACTAAGTTGACCCCAGCAATTTATGGCCATTAATATAATTAAGGTCAAATCTAGGACCAACCATATTAATATGCACAATTATACAAATGATATATGAACATGGATGAATAAGATAGTGAATGGGAAGAAAGGAAAAGAAAAGCCTAAAATTTCCCATTCCCTGCATAAAAACTTCGAAGATGTGATAAAGGTCGTGAGAATATATTTTTTATTCTAACATATACCTGCAGGGTTAAAGGTTTTTTGGCCGCTGAAATATGGGCTTTTGTGCAGTAGTATTTTTAATTTAAATCTCTCCGTATTTAATACACGCTCAGTCGAAATTCAACCTGCGTTGCTCTGATACCGTGTAAAATGACTCTTCCACTGTATCAAAACTCCTAAGTTATAATGCTGGTTGAAAGAATATATATCATATTCTTAAAGAAACCATCCTAACGGCTAAACATTTTATGAAATAGAGTTCCCTATTACATTTGGAAATCTATGTGTAAGTAGTATTTTAAATTGTTTGAAATCAGCCTTATATTTGTATCTTAGATCATGTAAATTCAAATGTACATTGTTAATTGTCTACAAAAATGGTAGATAGTTGACCTTTAGTTTGACAGCATGTATCTTGAATCTGTTACAGAGTACGATCCCCTCACCATCTCAAATACGCCACAGAGCAAATCTTAATAGAACAAGAAGAAGAACACAGGCTTACCTGTTTCAACCAATTCGGCCGATGTCCTTAGGAGAAACATCTCAAATTGGATTTTACCATGCGAAAGATAAAACACAAGAGTCGGTAATAATACTCAGAGCAGCTTTGATAGTCTTTCTCTTTAGTCCCAACTTCCCTTAACGCTCACCGCTTGTGTCCCATCTCATCTTTCATTCCCTTCTCTTGTTCTTTCCAACAAGAGAGGTAGGTTGTGCACGCGCGCACACACATATATATAAAGAGCATCATTTATTGGTAGGCCACACCAATAAATGGTCCAATACAAAATACCCAAGTCGAAATATCCTCTTCATACTTGTTCTAGATGTGCAAACAATACGTAAACCCAACAGTTTCATCTAAAATGCAAAGGTGCTCTGAAGAAATTTCCATTGATACTGAAGATCAACCTAAACTTTTAGATATATAATTGATGTCATTCCCAATATTTAAAACTAAAGATATCAAAGATAATGTGATTTCCTTTTACATTCTGATAACATCCATATACGACATTTCTTTGTCACATTCTTTCTTCAATGGAAAAGCCTTAAAAAACAAATCTGTAGTGGAAAAAAGAAAAGCAAATGCTAAATTTAATAAAGGAAATGGCCTTAATATGTCTTTCGTCAAAAGGAAAAACATGAACAGCCAATCAATAAAGATTATAATTAGTTTAGCATACTTACTAGCTAAAGATTAATTATTTAACTTAAAAAAAGACAAGACATTTCTATGTCAGAGCCTTGGGAATCTTGAAGGAATTTTTGAATTTTGATTCTTCTTTTTATATGAAGGTCAGATCTGGTCATCTTGTAGCCATTTTATCTTTTAAACCCTGTCATCAATTAATGATGCTCAGAAAATATATATTTTTTCTCAAATGGGAGAGCAAATTAATTTCTTTTATATTTGAGGAAGAAAATATATTTTTTCTCAAAAGTATATAAATGTAAAGAGGACTGTGGGGTCAGATAACATAGGAGAAATATTTTTCAATTCGATCAAATAATATAACTCTTTATCATTCTTTTCTATATGCCATCCTTTTAAAAATCGAACTTTCTCTCACTTTGGAGAGAGAAATTATACCGTATAGTAAATTTTCTTAAATTTTGGGACCTACATATATATTATAAGACAAACAGACAAACATTCGGAAAAAATTATGCTATTTTTTTTCTTGTATTTGCATTGAAGGATCCTAAATTACCGGTGATCAATTTTCATCACCAAATCATTAGTAAAATTTCAAAATTATATATATATATATATACTAGGATCAACATGGACGATTCTGATCATCAAAACATGGTTTTTTTTTGAAATGGGATGGTTTTAATATAAAATTAATAAAATGGGAGGGTTGATTTTAATTTGTAAAAATAGGATGGTTTGGGGGGAGCCCGCCCCCAGCCCAAACAGAGGGCGAGTTCTAGGAACCCGCCCCCTAGACTTTATAGAAGAGGGCGGGTTCTAGGAACCCGCCCTCTTCAATATATTAAAGAGGGCGGGTTCCCAGAGCCCGCTCCATATAATTTTTTAAAAAAATAAATAACGGAAAATGGGAAAAAGTTCGAATAAAAGAATAAAATTGTATAATATGAATCTGGTTTGGACGGATTCATTTTGTTATTATAAATTTAACCGTCGAGATATAATTAACATTTTGCAAATAGATATGAATTTTTTGTATTATAAATTTGACGGATTCATTTTGTTATTAGAGTGTATACCAGATTTAAACGGGTAATATTCTACAATTTTTATTCATTTATTTCATATTTAATTAATTTAGTGATTTTTATTTAATTTTTTTATTTTTTGAAAATAGGGCGGGTTATGAGAACCCACCCTCTCCTTGATAAAGGAGAGGGCGGGTTCCGCCCTCTTCCTAATTAAGGGGAGGTCGGGTTCTAGGAATCCGCCCTCTCCTATAATAGGTAGAGGGAGGGTTCCAAGAACCCGTCTTCTGTTTGGGCTGAGGGTGGGGTCTCCCAAACCATCCTATTTTTACAAATTAAAATCAAACCCTCCATTTTAATAATTTTAAATTAAAACTATCCTATTTAAAAAAAAAACCCTCAAAACATTTGTTGAAAGTTGAATTTTTATATTCGAGAAAAATGCTCTCCTCATGTCACCTATCGTCCCATTTTTTGAAACGTAAATCCAAAAGACAACATGATTTGACAAGAGAGTTTGCCATAGATTCTCTCTTTTTATCTTTCTCAAATTATGAAAATTTTAAAAAAAAATCAATAAAAAGTTCTTGCCTCTCATTGTGCCACCTCACACATCTTTTATTGTATCAAACATAATGATCATAATGTGCACTTGTACCATATTTCCACTGATCCGGAGTCATGGAAATGGAAAAAAGAAACAGTAGAATCATTTATCAAAATTCATCCAATTATTAGCATAGTATCCACAAAATTTTAATTTTTTGGCCAAACAATTGATCGGCTATAATTATGTTACACTACGAGCCAAAAATCAACTCAGAAGCTATATCAAAAAGGTACCTAAAAAAATTGTTTTTGTTAAGAAATTATTTTTTTACGCCACAGAGATGCAAATTTTGAAAATTAACATGATAAATTATCATGAAACAAAACATAATTCTGTGTAGAGCTTACTTGGTTGTGAACGGTTCGGGCAAAAGGGTAAAAAGCTGAGGGTTGGTTTCTGGGTTAAGTGGGATGGGACCCACCTCTGATGTTGTGTCCTGCATTCACAGCTGAGTTAACCGTGACATTCACGGCCCAGTTTTTCCTTCTTCGCATGTTCAATTTTTTTTACTGTTGTTTTGGTTTTTTACCCACAAATCCCCGAAAAAACAGAAGAAGGTAGCTTCACTTTCAAAAAAAAAAAAACAGCAGCTTTCATGAATTATTGCTCTAGTGACCGTTTCCTTGTCTTTTCTGCCCTCACCTCGAAGCCCCCATTTCATTTCAAAAAAAATTTGAAGGGGAAAAATCAAATAAAAAGAAGCTCTTTTTCTCCTCAGAAAAGTTGTCTCTTTTGGCTATGTGACGATGCTCCTCTATCGATAACAAATTGATCGAATAAGGTAATTCAATTCCCAGCCCTCCTCTTTGCAATCGCTTGCTAAAATTATGAAATCTTTGTTGAAATTTTCATCCAGTTTTGTTAGGGATTTTGAATTTAGCGTCGCATAGAGAGTTTTTTAGGTTGCCGGCGGCGGTGTTAGTGAGATGACCGAAAAGCCCTTTCTATCTTTTATTTTCTCTTTGGATAAAAAGCCTTGATTTTTTTTAATTTACTTGTGATCACGTGGGGTCATTGATGATTCACTTTGCTGCTGCTTTCATCTGTCTTTCTGCAGAAAGGATTTTTTGAGAAGTTGAGATTTTTCAAATTCAATTGTCTGAGTTGCTGCATCAAAACTCTAAAGTTTAATAAATCTATGTTTGGAAGGGTTTATCTCAAGACTTAAGCGAAGTTTAGGAAAAAGAAGAGATACAATTGAATTTTAGATTAATGCAGTTATGTCGGTTCTGCAGCTGAGATCATTATAGTTACCGTAAACTCCAAAAGCCAAGCCAATAAGGTGTACTTAGGATTTTAGAGCTAGGTTTAGAAAACCATAGAAAACTTTGGTTTTTCATGAAACTGGAATCGGAATGGTACGTGGGATGTCGGGCTCACATGAGAGTTTGTGGGCTCATAGGGCGGAACATGACTGCATGAACAAAGTAAACAGAAGAGAAAAGATAGTGGAGAATATTTTCAATTTCATTCCATACCTTCACTTGGCATACAAGGCTCTATTTATAATATTTTACAGCTAAGAATAGTTTTACAATTATATACAATGCATTGAATTCCTCATTATAAACTACTATAGTTAGCCATTGACCACCATATAAATCCCTTATTTCCAGCCATATGAATCCCTTAATTTTAGCCATTATAATCAACCATTATAAGCTACTATAGTTAGCTATTGACCACCATATAAATCCCTTATTTTCAGGCATATGAATCCCTTAATTTTAGCCATTATAATCAACCATTATAATCAACCATTATAAGCTACTATAGTTAGCCATTAACCGATATACTATCTCTGGTCACACCCCATTCAAACTGATGGTGGGTCATCATCAGTTTGCTACTGTAAAAATCATGGCGCTTCTTAGTTTGAGACTTTGTAAAGAAATCTGCGAGTTGCTCCTTGGAAGGAATATGAGGAAGTGAAATGAGATCTTGTTCAAATTTCTCACGGACAAAATGACAATCTATCTCAATATGTTTAGTACGCTCGTGAAATACTGGATTGCTTGCAATTTTGACCGCACTTTCATTGTCACAAAATAGTGAGGTAGGAGTCTTTAAGTGAATACCAAAATCCTTTAAAAGTCGTTGGAGCCAAATGATTTCACCACAGGCAGATGACATCACCCGATATTCTGCTTCAGTGGAAGATTTAGAGACAATAGGTTGCTTATTCGATTTCCATGACAATAGAGAACTCCCTAAGAAAATACAATACCCCGTGGTAGATCTACGTGTGTCTTTGCATCCAGCATAATCAGCATCACAAAAACCCTGCAACTCAGTACTAGAAGTGGTAAGATAGGATAATCCCATTGTCGGAGTGGAACGAAGATATCGAATGATACGGTGGACTGCTGTTAAATGTAATGTGCGAGGATCAGAAACAAATTGACTTACAATCTGCATTGCGTGGGCGATGTCTGGACGAGTGACAGTGAGATAGACTAAGCTTCCAACTAGTCGACGATATAGTGTTGGATCAGGAATTGGATGTCCATCTGTACGACCATACTTCATATTCAACTCAAGAGGAGTGTCGAGAATTTTATCATCTGTGAGCCCAGCTAAATCAATAAGAACTTGAGCATATATCCGCTGACTAAGAAAATATTCGTTAGTGTGCTTAGATATCTCTAACCTAAGAAAATAAGCCGCAAGACCAAGATCTTTCATGAGAAATGATTGTTGGAGAGTCTATTTGAATTCTTGAATACCTTGACGATTATCACCAGTAATCAAAATATCGTCAACGTAAACCAAGACCAAAATGTGCCCTTTATCGGTTGAGGAGATAAACAATGAATAATCATTATAACTTTGTTGGTAACCAGCTTGTTGAAGTACTGCTTTTAGTTTAGAGAACCAAGCCCGTGGTGCCTGTTTCAAGCCATAAAGTGTCTTCTGTAATTTACAAACCATCTGAGGAGGAGCATTGTAGCCTGGAGGAGGTTTCATGTAAACAGTTTCGGATAGATCGCCATTAAGGAACATATTTTTCACGTCTATTTGATAAATATCCCAATTCTTAAGGGCAGCAACAGCAATCAAAGTACGGACTGTAGTCATTTTGGCAACCGGAGTAAAAGTTTCTTCATAATCCACGCCATACTCCTGTTTGAAGCCTTGTGCTACAAGACGAGCTTTATAATGATCTAAAGAACCATCAGACTTCAATTTGATTGTATACACCCATTTACATCCCACCACTGGATAATCTAGATGTGCCGGTACCATGTTCCAAGTGTGGTTAAGCTCCAAAGCCTCGAGTTCTTCCTTCATAGTATGGTTCCAGTCTGCACTATCTGCAGCTTGTTTATATGAATGAGGAATATATAAAGGTGTAAGTGAGGAAAATAACGAAAGACGGTCAGGTGGCCTAATTGTACGAGTGGAATGACGAAGTGGAGGAGAAGGTAAAGAGATAGTGTTACCTGAGGCCGAAGTTGGTGAAGGGTGAGGTATAGGATGGGGAACTTCATTGCTTTCAACCCGTGAAGTGTTGTGAAACAAAGATAAAGGAATAGTAGAGCTAACAGACTGTGAGGAATTAGAAGGATTAGAAAAATATGGGGTATCTTCAAAGAATATGACATTTCGAGAAATCCTCATTCGTTTTGCTTCCCAATCATAGCAGCGATATCCTTTTTGTGTTTCAGAATATCCAAGAAAAATACATCTCACCGACTTAGCTTCAAGTTTGAAGCGTTGAGAATTAGGAAGAACGACAAAGCATGTGCACCCAAAAATCTGCAATAAATTGTAATTTAGAGAGTACCCATGCAGCTTTTTCAATGGAGAAACATTTCCTATCAACGGAGTTGGTAGCCTATTGATCAAGAAGTTTGCTGTTAGGATACTTTCAGCCCAAAAAATCTTTGTAAATTTTGCATGAAAGCACAAAGCACGAGCTGTCTCTAATAGATGTCTATGCTTTCTTTCTGCAACTCCATTTTGTTGTGGTTGGTGAGGGCAGCTTCGTTGATGAATGACTCCTTCAGTAAGAAATGTTGTAAATTGTTGAGACATATATTCATCTCCCGAATCACTGCGCAAAATTTTTATTTTCTTGCCAAATTGAGTTTGTACCATTGCATGGAAGTATTTGAAAACTTGCAGAACCTCCGATTTATGTCTTAGAAAATAAACCCAAGAGAATCGTGACAAATCATCGACGAAAAGAACATAGTAGAGTTTTCTAGTTAATGAACCAATAGGGGATGGTCCCCAAACATCAGTGTGGACAAGATCAAAGGAAGAAATTGCATGATTCTCATTTCTTCTAAAAAAGTATGAGATTTTGAAAGAGCGCAATCTTCACAATTATTAATAATTCTTGATTTATAGTCAAGTTTGTCTAACAAAGCACCAGAGGAAAATAAAGAATTCAAATTCAAAGCATGTGGGTGGCCAAGGCAACAATGCCAAAACCTCAATAATTTATTTGAGGAAAACAAGTAGGTGAATTTGATAGTGTTTCCAAGTCCAGCATGAAGAGTTTCCCTTTCCTATGGCCTCTCCCAATCACTTCCCCGGTCTGCAGATCCTGTATAAGACAACCAGAAGAAGAAAATGAAACAATACAGTCTTGTTTCATAAGCTGACTAACCGAGATTAAATTGGCAGAAAGGTTAGGGATGCATAGGACGTTGGAAAGTGACAAGGATGGTGAATCTGGAGGTGTTATTGTCAATGAACCAACATTTGTAATAGGAAGAGATTGTCCATTTGCAACAAATATTCTTTCATTTTTATCATATGGCATGATAGAATGAAAAACATTTAAATTTCCTGTCATGTGATGGGTGGCTCCAGAGTCTACAACCCAAGAGTTAGAGAGGATGAAGCCTTACCAAAACCAGAAGCATGGAGAGCTTGAATGACTTGTTGGATGAATTCTGGTGAAAGAGTAGAGGGCTGAGTAGAGGTATTGGGATTTGAATCAACCTGAGAGGGAGATGGTAAAGCAGCAACATGAAATGCAGAGGACGAAGATGCTGAAGGTTGTGATTGAGGCTTTGGAGGTCCTCGCTTTATTGGGCGTTTCTTGCAATTTTCTATCAAATGGCCTTGCTCTTTGCAATATCTATATAATAAAGAATTGTTGCCTTTATTTCTTTTGCATTGATATGATAGATGCCCCATCTCATGACAATTGAAGCATTCAACCTTGCTGAAGTCACGAACTTTGCCTTTGTATGTGCTTGCAAGTAGAGCTGCATCAAGTGTGGGTCCAACGGTTGAAAGAGACGTCAAACGAGTCTCTTCGGCCATAAGTTCAGGTAAGATCTCTTCCAGACTAAGACTGACATTACGAGTCAGAATAGTAGCACGAACATGTTCAAGATCGGATCGCATTTTCAACAAAAATTGCCTACATCGGGATTGTTGCCGTAATTTTATTACTGTTTCAAGAGCTTCTTTAGGGATATCAGAATTTATCATGTCCATTTCATTCCAAATTTTCGTCATAACAGAATAAAATTCTTGAATACTGTGAGATTCTTGTGATAAAAAACTTATCTCTTGTTCAAGCTGATATAGGCGAGCCTTGTTGCTTTGTTTGTAAATGCGTTTGAGATAGTCCTACATTTTTTTGGCAGTGGTCAGCGGACTTAAGTTCACCGCGATAGAACTCTCAACAGACTCCATGATCCAAGTCTTTATTTTGGCATTGTTGATCATCCACTTAGAAATTGATGCACTGTCTACTGGCTTTGTGGTAACTCCATTTATGTAGCCCCATAAGTCTTGTCCTTCTAGAAAGTTTCTGATGTAGGATGCCCATAGAAAGTAATTCTTTCTGTCTAACTTCATGGCAAGACGATGATGCTGGTGCGACTCCATGAGAGGACCCAGGAAGAAAACTAGAGATGAACAAGAAGGAGATATCTAAATGATAGCCGGAGCGGAATTCGGATGGTCACTCAAAAGACAGTCGGAATGGAATCCGGAATGTAAGACAACTAACACTCAAGGATCATATGGCTCTGATACCATATGAACAAAGTAAACAGAAGAGAAAAGAGAGTGGAGAATATTTTCAATTTCATTTCATATCTTCACTTGGCATACAAGGCTCTATTTATAATATTTTACAGCTAAGAATAGTTTTACAATTATATACAATGTATTGAATCCCTCATTATAAACTACTATAGTTAGCCATTGACCACCATATAAATCCCTTATTTCCAGCCATATGAATCCCTTAATTTTAGCCATTATAATCAACCATTATATGCTACTATAGTTAGCCACTGACCACCATATAAATCCCTTATTTACAGGCATATGAATCCCCCTTAATTTTAGCCATTATAATCAACCATTATAAGCTACTATAATTAGCCATTGACCGATATACTATCTCTGTCAGAGACTGTACATGGGCTTTCGATATATTTGAGAATTTATCCAACAAAAAGGCCTAAGCCTATTGGTGTGATTCTCATCTATATCTTATAATTCAAATTTCTAACTCAATTTAACAAGCCTTTAGTTATCAATAAAAAAAATCCATCTTTATCATAACTCGAAAGAAGGAGACGAATACAGCTCTTCTAGAGTTGAGATAACTCAAAATCCAAACAACATACTAAAGCCGTTGTTAATACACTTTAGGAGATGACCCTTAACAAAACAGAATGGAAGAAAAGATTCCTATAGCCGACTCCAAAATTTTGGGATAACAGCTTGTTGTTGTTGGTAGACCCTTGCAAACTCCACTTCGCAAACCTAAACCTCTAGGTTTACTAACCAACCTCACCATCTCGTCCCAACTCCCACATTTCTGCTTCAAACTCTTCTCGCAATTCCTTCATCCTCATTTTCTCTCAGGATCAAAGAGCAACACAAGTCTCTTGCACTGCACCAAAAGTGCGAACTTATGACGATGGTTGAGCGAATATATTATATATTCTAACAGAGACTTGGTGTGTCTGGAAAAATCACAATCCATGCATGCATATTTGCAAGGATTTATATCAAAACCCAAGCATAGCCATGCTCTTCAAGTCTAGGCAAAAAAAGGTATTTGATTGGATTTTAGATATCTCAGTTTTGGAGTTTAGATAATTATAGTTATTCTAACTTCAAAACCGAAAGTAAACAAATTGATTTTAGGATTTTAGAGTTAGGTGTAGAAAACCCTTAGAAAACTTTGGTTATTCTTACTCAACTTTGAAGCAAAACAAGCACATACAAATTGTGATATTTATATTTTCCGTCCTTCTTTATCTTAACTCGGAAGAACGAGAAGAAAACAACTTTTCTAGAGTTAAGGTCACTCAAAATTCAAACAATATACTAAAGTGTTTTTGAAGCAGAATTAGACCCTTGCAAACTCGATCCTCTTAAAAATAACTATAGTTTTCATAACCAATCTCACCATCTCCCTACTCCCACATTTCTACTTCAAACTCTGACAATCCCTTCATCCTCATTTTCCCTCAGGATCAAAGAGCAACACAAATGGCCGAAGAATCAGAATCTGTAAACCACTGGCTCGCTCGTGTTAGCCACCTTGTCCCAAAGGCCATCAAAAAATCGAAATCCGTGAAATGTTTCACATCTCGATGGAATTTGATCCTCGCCAAGCTCGAACAGATCCCAGATTGCCTATCTGATCTTTCATCTCACCCGTTTTTTGCGAAAAACACCCTATGTCTCGAGCAGTTACAAGCAATCTCCGCCTCCTTATCCGAAACCATTGCATCAGCTGATCAATGCTCGTCAAGAGAGATTTCAATTGGGAAGCTCCAAATGCAGAGCAATCTTGATTCTCTCTGTGGAAAGCTTGATATTTGCATAAGGGATTGCCGTCTTCTGATTAAGACAGGGATTTTAGGCGAGCCAAATGTGTGTGAATTGCTTGCAAGACTTCAAATTGGGAATAACGAAGCGAAGCATAGTGCAGTAGACGGCCTACTTGAAAACTTGAAGAATGACGAGAAGAATGTGATTGCTTCACTAAGCCGAAGCAATGTAAATGCTCTTGTTCAATTGCTCACCGCCACAGTCCCTAAGATTAGAGAGAAAGCGGTTACTATAATGTGCTTACTCGTCGAATCGGGTAGTTGCGAAAGTCTAATAATTTCAGAAGGAGCGATTGTTCCATTGATCCGGCTGCTTGAATCCAGAAGCGCTGTAGCGAAAGAGAAAGCAGTGGTAACACTACAGAAACTTTCGACGTCGATCGAAAATGCACGATCGATCTCAGAGCATGGAGGGATTGCACCTTTAATTGAATTATGCGAGAATGGAGATTCGATTTCGAAATCAGCAGCCGTGGGGACCCTGAAAAACATTTCGGTTGTGCATGAAGCGAGACAGAGTCTAACCAATGAAGGGATTATTCAGGTCATGATCAAGTTGTTAGATTCTGGAACGATTTCAGATTGGAAGGAAAATGCAGCTGAATGCTTGCAGAATTTGACATCAAGCAACGATAATTCAAAGAGAGCCGTAGTTTCCGAAGGAGGGATTCACAGCATCTTGGCTTATCTCGATAGTAGCCCTTCGCCTCAAGAACCTGCAGTTTGTGCTTTGAAAAACCTTGTGAGCATTATTCCAGCAGACAGTATAAATTCGCTTGAGATTTTGCCTCGGTTAGTGCATGTCCTGAAGAATGGATCTATCGATGCTCGAAAAGCAGCAGCTTCTATAATTTGCATGTCATCTAATTGCTCGGAAATTAAAAGATTCGTTGGCGAAAATGGATGCTTGCCTTTGCTTGTAAATTTGCTCGAGGCAAAATCAAAAAGTGCTCGGGAAATCGCTGCGCAAGCTATCTCGGGCTTAATGAGTTGCCCGTTTAATCGAAGAGAGGTTAAAAAGGACAAGAGAAGCGTGGCGAATTTGGTTCAGTTGCTCGATCCGAGCCCTCAGAATACGGCGAAAAAATATGCGGTCTCTTGCCTTTTGTTCTTGGTTTCGAGCAAGAAGTGTAAGAGGGTGATGATCTCTTATGGCGCTGTTGGTTATTTGAAGAAGTTATCTGAAATGGATGTGAATGGAGCTAAAAAGTTGTTGGAGAGATTAGAGAAAGGGAATTTAACGAGTTTGTTTAGTAGAAAATAGAGTTTGTTTTTGGAGAGGGAGTTTTGTTTCAATGCCTCTATGAAACATGAGCTGAAGATGCTTATTCTGTAATATGTAAGCTGTTGCTTCTGCTGTGTAGATTATCTTAAAAAAGAGTTAATTATCTGATGTGTTTCTGTTATGTTTGATGTGATTTATTAAGTACTAAAATGATAATTAGGATTATGGGGGAAAACAATTGCTAGAACTTCCATGGAGAAATGAAAGCAAGCATCAGAATGAGAAAAAGCATGAGCATTAAGTGCAAAATTAGTAAGGTTAATTAATGTCATTCCTTTACATTTTTCTTTTGCATTATCATGCAAATACATTGACTAGCAAGAGACCCAAAGCAATGTGCGGGTCCAGAGAACTGAAACTCGGATTAATTTAGAAGTTAATTGTGATATGATCTGTAAGTTGTAATATCTCAAATTTGTGAAATTCATATGTAAAAATATTTAAGGATTATCATGCAAATATTTCGGCATTTTTCTTTAGATTTTCAATATTTTTCTTGCTGGATGCGAAAATCGTGAAATTTTCAAATATCTAAATCTATTTTCTATGTTTTAAAAAATACTTCGCAAGTAAAAAGCCCATGAAATCACAAAGTTTCAAAAATCAAGAATTTTTCTGTTTCCTTCAATTTTCTAAGTTTTTGCCTATAGATACACACTAAAATTACAATATTTTCAAAAAAATCCCAAAATTTTTTTCTTAAAATTTTCAATATTTTGCATGATATAATAGCATACGGAAAATTCTTGATTTTTAAATATTTTAAATATTTTGCATGATATAAATAGAGAAATTTTTTATAAAAAAAAATTGTTTTGTTTGTTTTCTATCTATAGCAATCCAAAATCGCGAAATTTTCAAAAATCCCAAATATTTTCCGTTCTTCTGGTATTTCAATATTTTGTACGCTATATCACATAAAAATCATGTAATTTTCAAAAATCTTAAAATCTATTTTTTTTTACATTTTCGATATTTTGCATGTAGCACAAGAAAATCTTGAAATTTCCAAAAATCTCAAACTTTTTATTTAGTTTTCCATTTTTTTCTTGCTATATAACACATGAAAATAACGAAATTTACAAAAATCCCAAAAATTTATATTTTCTACGAAGTTAAAATTTTTGCACATTATGAAAATGGCGAAATTTTTAAAACCTCAAAATTTTCCGTTTTTGATTTTTCAATATTTTGATTTCAACATCACAAAAAAATCATAAAGTTTTCAAAACTCTCAACAATTTTCTGTTTTCTTTCGTTGCTCAATGTTATGCATGCTATTATTAGCACACAAAAATCGTGAAATTTTCAAAAATCGTGAAATTTTAAGTTTGGTTTGGTTTTTCAATATTTTGCTTATTATATACCATACAAAAATCGCGAAATTTACAAAAAACCTAAAAATTTCTGTTTTTCTTCAAATTAACAATATTTTTCTTACGAGCACACAGAAATCGTGAAATTTTAAAAAATCATAAAAAGTCATGTTTTCTTCGCATTTTCAATATTTTGTATGTTATAACACAAGACAATCATGAAATTCAAACTATCTCAAATTTTTTCTGTTTTCTTCTATGGTTCAATTTTGTATAACACAACAACATGAAAAATGCAAAATATTCAAAAATATCAAACTTTACTATTTTCTTTAGTCTTCTAATATTTTGCTTGCTATAAAAATATACGGAAATCGCTGAATTTTCAAAAATCCAAATTTTTTCTGTATCTTTTAAGTTTTCAATATTATGCATGGTATACACGAAAATCAAGAAATTTTTTAAAAATCTCAAACTATTCTGCTCACTTTCAGTATTCAGTATTTTGCATGATATATTACACGAAAATCATGATATTTTCAAATTTATCATAGCTTTTATGTTATCTTCGGTTTTTCAATATTTTGTAAAAATCACGAAATTCTCAAAAATCTCAATAATTAATTCTAAAAACTCTCAATATTTTTGTTATCTTCCGTATTTCAATATTTTGCACAATAAAATTTAAAAAAGTCAAAGATCTCGAAATTTTCTATTTTCCTCGGTTTTTCAATTTTTTGCTTGCTCTCTCTCTCTCTCTAGCACTAGAAAATTGAGAAATTATCAAAAATAAAAAATGTTCTCTTTAAATTTTCAATATTTTGGATGGACACAAAAATAGCGAAATTTAAAAAAAACCTCAAAATTTCTTGTTCTGTTCTGTTTATAAATACATTGCTTACTATCAAACGAAAATTGTGAAATTTTCAAAACTCTAAAAAATTTAATTGTCAATGTTTTGCAAGAAATCTCACACGAAAATCGTGAAATTTTCAAAAACTTAAAAAAAATTCTGTTTTATTTTACTTTTCAATATTTTGATTGCCATTGAGAAAAAAATTCAACTTTTTGGTTGTTTCGGTTTTCAAAATTTGCTTGCTATATTTTCAAAAATCTTTAAAAAATTATGAAATTTTATTTTCAAAAATCTTAAAAAGTATTTTGTTTTCCTCGGTTTTTAAATATTTTGCATGATATAGCATTAAAAAAATTATGAAATTGTCAATGATTTCAAGATTTTTCTTTCTAATTGTGTTTTTTTTCAATATTTGCAATTTGTATGATACGAAAATCATAAAGTTTTCTGATTTCTTCATTATTTTATTATTTTGCTCATAACACACGAAAATTGTGATATTTCCAAGAATTCCAATATTTTTTATTTTCTTAAAATTTTGATTATATTTTTATATTCTTCGTTTTTCAATATTTTTCATGTACCACACGAAAATAACGAAAAATTTAAAATTATCATTTTTTTCTATTTTCTTCCGTCTTTCAATAATTTGCTTTATATGACTCAAGAAAATAACGAAATTTTCAAAAAACTTGAAATCTATTGCTTCAACAGTTTTTCAATATTTTGCTTACTATCATTTGCATACGAAAATCACGATATTTTAAAAAATCACAAGTTTTTTTCCTTAAAATTTTAATATTTTGCATGCCATAACATATGAAAATTACTAAATTAAAAAAATGTTAGTATTTTTTATTACTTTAATTCTTAATATTGTTTGTAGCAAATGAAAATCCCAAAAATTTTGAAACTTTCAAAAAAAAAATTTATTTTATTTTTTCAATTTTGTGCTTGTTATAGCATAGGAATGTCCCCATATTTTAAAAAATCTCAAAACAAAAAATCGGTTTTTAATATTTTGCTTGATATATTACACAAAAATCATTATCTTACTCCGTTTGGGACTTTTGACTTGCAAATTTCCACGGTCCAAAATTTTTCTATTATATCTAAATTTTCTATATGACTGCATTAGCATTCGAAAATCGTAAATTTTTTGAAAATCTCTAAATTTTATGTTCTCTATAGCTCGTCAATATTTTGCTTATCACAGAATTTTAAAAAATCCGAAGATTTTCTATTTTCATCTACCCAGTCAATATTTTGTTTACTATGATACAAAAATCGGGAAATTTTCAAAATTTTACATTTTCTTCGGTTTTCCAATATTTAGCTTATAGCACATGAAATTTTTAAATATCTCAAAAAAATTCTATTTTCTTTAGTTTTCAATGTTTCGCTTGCCATATAACAAACGAAAATCGCAAAATTTTAAAAAAACCTTAAATGCAACAAACTCTCTTATGATTTCATCCTTTGGCAGATAACTATCATATACGTTATAAATTGCAAATAACTAGCCTATCTAATGGGTTGAAGTCAACACCGTTAATCCATGGGTAAAAAGACAATTTTACCCTCAGTAATTTTTCCTGAGAACACAAGAAAATATTAAAAACTAAGAGGGTGGTGGTGATGATGATGGGAGGGTGATGATGATGATGATGATGGGAGGTGAAAGGGCGTGGTGGCGATTTTAAGGGAAGTCGAGAGAGGGGGTGATGGAAAGGAGGAGGAGGAGGATGATGATGGAGGCGGTGGTAGCGCCGATTTTGAGAGAGCTCATGGGTGATGGGGGGATGGTGATGATGGTTATGATGACGGAGACGGCGGTAGCAGGGATTTTGAGGGAGGTCGAGTCGAGAAAGAGGGTGATGATAATGGTGGTGATGGAGGAGGAGGTGGCAGCGGTGAAAGGTGGTGGGGGGTTGATGGTGATGGGGGGGTTTGATGATGGTGGTGGAGATGGTGGTAGCGGCGATTTTAAGAGAGGGCGAGGAAAGGATGGTGGAGGGGTCAATGATGATAGTGCTGGTAGAGGTGATTGAAGCAGTGATCTTGGGGGAGGTCGAGGGGGGGATGGGGGAGGGGTTGATAATGATGGCGGCGGCGGAAGCGGCGGCGGCGTGGGAGGTCGAGAAAGGGACCGATGATGATGATGATGGAGGGGGATTGATAAAGATGGGAGTATTTTGGGAATGATTGGATTTTTGCGATAATGCGGCAGCTAATACTGTCGTAGTAATGGTATGGACCGTTAAAACTAACGGGACACTGTTAAATAAGATAATTATCTGCTTTGTTTAAAGTATAGGGTGATTATCTGCCATGGACTGTAACCATAAGAGAGTCTTTTGTATTTAAGCTTTTACAAAATGTCAAAAACATTATTTTTGTTCAGTTTACATGAAAATTGCGAAAATTTCAATTTTAATCTGTTTTTTTTTCATTATTTTGCGTTTTGGAGCACAGAAATATCACGTAACTTCAAAAAAAATTGTTTCCTTCGGTTTTTCAATATTTTGTATCGAAGAACACATAAAAATCGTGAAATATTCAAAGATCCCGAAATCTCATCAAATTTTTAATATTTTACATGCTATAATACAAGATAATCACGAAATTAAAAAAAATTACTAAAAGTTCTGTTTTATTTGGTTTTTCAATATAACACACAAAAATCGTGAATTGTTTCGTTTTCATAATTATGCATGCAATATAGCGAATGAAATGAAAATCGCGTAAGTTCAAAATATTTTGTTTTCTTCAGCGCTTTATTTTACTTGCAAAAATCGCGAAATTTTTAAAGATTCCAAATTTTTCTCAGATTTTTAATATTTGGCATGCAATAGTATAGAAAATCATGAAATTTTCAAAAATCCCAAAATCTTCCATTTTCTCTACACTTTTCAATATTTTTTTATCCAGTACACACAAAAATCGCAAATTTTGTTTTCTTCAGTTTTTGAATTTTTGTGTTTGCTATATAACAGACGAAAATTGTAAATTTTTTTAAAATCTCATAATTTACTATTTTCTTCTATTTTTCAATATTTTGCTTGCTATATAATATATGAAAATTATGACATTTCAAAAAATCCCAAAATTTTTAATATTTTGTATATTATATGATTCAAAACCTCAAAAAATTTCGATTTTCTTCAGTTTTTCAAACTTTGTTTTCTATAGCAACCAAAAATCATGAAATATTAGAAAATCAAAAATAATTCTGTTTCGTTCCATTTTTTAATATTTTGCCTGCTACAATAGATGAAAATTACAAAATTTTAAAAATCTTAAAAAAACTTTGTTTCTTTGTTTTTCAATTTTTTGTTTGTTAAGCACACGAGAATTGCGAAATTTTCAAAAATCTCAAAATAGTTTTTTTTTCCGTTTTTTTCGATATTTTGCTTCCTATTGAATAATATTTTCTCCAACTTATAAATAAAAGTCTATTTTAGATAGTTCTTAATATAAAAGAAGTTTATTGATGTAACGAAATATCAATCTTTTTAATCTAAGATGATTTTTTGGGATGCAAGTTGTACTTGCAAGAAAACTAAGGGGCCAAGATAAATTTTGAATCCATACATCTAAAAATAGAGAGGAGGGAATATTCCAAGAAATATGCCACTCATATAGTTTTCTACATAATAATAATATATAGATAGGCATAATTTATCTTGCAATACTTCTGCTTTTAAAATTTCATTTTTGAAATTAGCTTCTTAATGCCCTTCTCGTTGAACCAAACACTCAAAGTTTTGACTTAGTCCATTTTGTTTGTTTATTGTCAAAATCCATCCATTAATGCCATGATAAGGATCCCATAGATTTTTAATTTAATATCTTTTTTTATTTATATAGAAACAGGTTATCCACTGTTTATGGTGTTAAAGACGGACCTGTGAGTTTATCCACCGTTTATGGTGTAATTCATGGATGGCCGAGCTGAAAAAAGTCAATCTTGTTTTAAGGACAACTTTTCTCTTATCAAATCATAACCGTTAGTGTATCTAGACGGTGGATATCAAGCTTTCTACTCTAACCCTCAAATGAGAATCCCTTACCCATAAATGCTTAGGATATTCAACTACTCAAATTAACATTTGTGCATAGTTTTATTTCCTTTCTTTCTTTTTTCCAATTTTCTTTTCTCACTTGTCACCATTAGTACCTTAGCCATCAAAGGATAGGTAGTGATAGCAGGCACAAGAAAATCAATAATGAATTGCAAATGGACGACTATGAAGTGACAAAGACATGAAACAATTAATCAAGTGAAAAAGAAAATGTCTCATTATCCTGCCCAGGATCCAAACAATTATTAGAGACAAAAACAGCTTTGGCCAGAAATTTTGAGAGCTGCCTTAATTTGCAATTTGCAATTTGCTATTCAATATTCAATCAAGACAAGGATATTTGGTGAGAGAATCACTCAATGCTGTCAAGAGTCCAATTCATGAAAACAAATATACAAAAACATATATAAAAAAAATACAAACATGCATGTTTATCATTTAAATGAGGTAGATTATGAATCAAGGCTTTATTGATATTTAAAAAAAAAACGATTACAAACTGTAAAGCTTCTTTTGATTAGCTATTGATGATGCTCAATATTGGCGGTCTCCAAGAGCTGGACACGTGGCAGATGACGTGTCCCAAAACTCAGAATGAAGGGCCACAGGGGCCGACTAGGCAACTCCTGTACCCGACCCACAAGCACAAGCTGGCCCTCCTCGGGGCCCTCTGCAAGTTGGCCTCCTCGACCCCGCAGCTCGACCCGAGCTGCCACAGGACCAAAACTCCTCGGCCCTCTTGCTCATCTCCGAGTTCCTTAGCCGATGCCGTCTTCCTTGGTCCCTCCGACCAGATCCACCGCTCACAGGCGTAACCGCCGCTCCGCGAATCTCGCCATACGCGGATTCTCCGCCGGCAACATCTCACGTTCCACGTCTCTACGATCCCCATTAATGGACGATCCGCTCTCGACACGGGCGTGACGTCGGGAGCGTAACTGCTGGCGAGATTCTCGCGCCTGCTGCTGCGTGCCATCACCGCTATATAAACCCCCATCACAGAGGGGTCAAGTAAGCCATTTTTACTCCACTTAGCCGTTACTCTGCTCGGATCTAGTACTAACTTGATCGTCGGAGGGTTCTCGGTGGTACCAATGTTAGTTATATGTATGCCCTAGAGGTCATTACTGTACATTGGATGTATATTGTAGTGGATGCTGGGACATATATAGGGAGGACTTTCTTGCTCGACATGATAGTATGCTATCTGGTTGCTCTTTACCTTAACGTGTACACAGATTGTCTCTCTATTACATGTTGGTAAAGCCCTTAGGATGTGTACTTGACTACCTGGACTATGATGCGGATCATACTAGTGGGGACATGGTAGTCCATAAGTACATCCTTCAAAGTCCCTAGTCGTGGGTGTATCGAGACGGGGCATCGATATACCAGAGTAGACTAGCGTGTACCTTCTCGACCCATACAGATGGCGATGGATGATCCCATATCCATTGGTGTTTGACATCAGAGATGATATACGGGTGCTCAGTAGAGACTGGGTACACTGGACGGACTCGCCGAGAACTCCCAGATGGTATTATACCTCACGTCAGATGGCAGTTCTCAGGTGACACTGGTACAGAGTAGTCTGTTGACCTGAGATCCTCATAGAGTCTTGTGTGGTTCCCACTGTGCTTTGATTTCCACCTTACCATGTCCAAGAGGGCGTGCAAAACGGTGGCTTTTGGGTACAGTCCCGAATCACATGGAGGCAATGAGCGATAGGAGGGGATTCGTCTCTCCCGGTATACGGGGTTGATGTTGCGCTGTGTTCGATTGGCTATAACAGGAAATCCCTGGCCAGGGTTGCTGAGATTTACTGGTAAGTGTTACCAGTAGTTTCTCGAATTGTTATAAACCTCATATCGACACGACTTATCGAGCTATTGGGGTCTGACGTTTACCACCCCTAGGCAAGATATGCGACATATCAGACGACGAGACCGGACTGTACGGTAGTGTTACTGGTTGGATTCACAGGAGTATGAGCGGGCTTGCTCGTCGATCTTCTGATCGCTCAATACCCGGGTGGCCGTTACGTTTAGCAGACCGCTTGCGGCTTGTGGGTGTTTGATATGATCATCACCTGCTGCCGGCGTATTGACGAGTCTTTAGAGTCCTACACAGAGGTTTCCTGGCTCAAGCGAAACGAAATAGGAGCGTATATGAGATATGTGCGGGACCGAGAATAATGCGTGTATGTGATACCGTATTCTATTCTCGCGATGAATGTATCGAATGGTTGTATGCGATATAACCTAGTTATCGATTCAAGCGTTGATTCGATAAGCCGATACATTGTATACTAGTCGGTTGTGTGCGACATGACCGGATCATTGAATCAAGTGTTGATTTAATGATTTAATGCATAATTATATATTTGATATATTACTTTGCATTAACTAGTATTGGTTCACTTTAAATGGATTTTCTCACTTGGATTGTGCACATTGTATATGTGATATACATTTGTACATTTGATTGTATCATGTTTGATGATACATGATTGTTTAAGTGTATGTTAAGATTAAACCATGGTTATGTAATGGTTAGGGTTATGATTTTATTTACTTACTCATTTATTTATTTATTTATTTCATTTTGGCAAAAGAAAAGAAATGGTGGCTTGCTTTGTTTTACATTGAAGCTTCATGAAGGTTTGAAAAAGTCCACCATTTTTGTTTCATGCCTAACCTAACCATTGACCTAACCCTAGTTTATTCTCTACACTTGACCATGGTTATTATTATGATAAGTATTCTTTTTCATTTCCTTTTTAATTAACTTATCATAACAATTATCATCTTCTTCTTCTTCTTCTTCAAGAAGAAGCTTGACTTCATCAATGGTGGATTGATGAAACAAGTGAGAAATCCAATTCTAAAGTCTACCCACTTCTTATTTCTTCATCCTCTACCTCTTGACAAGTAGTAGAGTGTGTTTCCTTCACAAGTTTTCAAGGCTTGGTGAAGGTGGAGCTTGATCTAGTGATGCTTCGACGTAGATCATCTTCGGCACGAAGCCGACGACCTTGCCCGCCTATTTCTCCGATGAAGCTAACGCGAGAGTCCAAGATCGGATTTGTACAGCGGAGAGGACTTCTTCATGGAGCTATGGAGGTGGAGAAACGGATCTACAAAGGCTGTATTTCCGTTCCCTTAGTTTAATTGTAAACTAGTTTCTTTTTCGCCTAGAATTCTAGCCAACGATCCGTAGTCTAGGGTTTCTCGGCACCGTATTTTTGAAATTGGCATGGTTGATGCCTTGTGAGACCTCCTTTGGGTACCTAGGAACCCTACAACCAAACCACCCCGGGACTTCTTTGTAGGTACTCGGCGCTAAACTCCTCAAATCACTAGTCGCACCAAAACCCATTGAGATCCACATGCAACAGAAGATCACCACCAAAATCCACCGGGAGATCAACTGAAGACAACATCTGACGGAGACCCGAAAAGGACCTCCATCAGTTGGCGCCGTCTGTGGGAACGCAAACTCCACAAAAACAAAGTTGGCCTTCCGATCTTCGCCCGCATGGCGAGCGACCATCCTGAAGATCCCGGTACCAGCCGCCACCTTCCCCTCACCGAAGGCGCGGATGAGCCTCCTCCAGCGACCATCATCAACGCCCTCGCTAGCCGAATAGATCGTCAACAGTCTCTCGTGGAGGCGCTCGTCCGCGTCCGAGCGGCTGGGCCTGGGCCCCAGATTGCCGCTCCACCGCCTCCAGAAGGCTCTGCCCCCGTCTGGACGGTTAACCACCAGCGGTCTACGACTCTTGGCCACCGATCTCTCGAGCCGGTACCCCCTGAGGCCCGCTGGGCGCCCCACGGCTCCACACCAAGGTTCGCCGCCAGAACGCCTCGCCTCGAGCCTCCTCACGACCCTTATCCCCCTGAGGAGATATCAGTCACCTCGCCTGTCCACAGGCATGGTCGACACCACCCCCCTCGGCGGGGCCGCACTGAAGGGGTTCACGTCGGCGGCTCAAGAGCTACCTTGCCCAGGGATCTGAGACACTTCATCGAGAGGAACCGGGGCCGCTCCCAGACGCAGGTCACCCACAGCGGAGGCCAGGGATCCCAAGGCGCCGATTCCTCGGGATACCACGGTCGGCTCGACGCCCTCGAGAAGAAAATCGAGGGCATGTGCCGGGAGGCTCACCTCTCGAGCGATGGGGCTAAGTACGCCTCCGATTCGCTCACAAAGCCGTTCACCGAGGAATTGCTCGCCGTCCATGTCTCCTCGCGTAACAAGCCCCCAAAAGTCTCTCTGTTCGACAGGAAAACCGCCATGAAGGACCATTTGGACGCTTTCACCGCGGGGATGAGCTTCCAGGACCACTCCGATACCGCCCAGTGCAGGGCCTTCCCGGCCACCCTTATCCGCGTATGTCGGGACTGGTTCCGGGGGCTCGAGCCCCGCTCGATCTCGACCTTCGACGAGCCGGCTACTCAGTTCCTCGGCCATTTCGTTGGGAACCGTCTACAGAAGCGCACGGTCGACTACCTCTTCACGGTTAAGAGTGGGGACAAGGAAACGTTCAAGGCCTACATTACCCGCTTCTACAACGCCCTTCTCGAGGTGCCCGAGCACCGGGAAGAGACCATCATCACGGCGCTTAGATCTGGTCTTAGGCACAAGGAGTGGTTACGCTCCTTTACGTTGGTGTAACCTAAGACCATGGCCTAGGTCAAGGCGTGGACCGAGCGCGAGGTTCAGCTGGAATCCGAGGTGAACGCCAACCTCCCCTGAGCAGAGCGATCCGATCAGAAGAAGAGGGCTCGGGAGGAGAGGCCGGAGCGTCAGCAGCCCTACCACCCGAAGTTCCAGGAGTATACCCCCCTCAACGTCTCCCTCACAGTATTGCTAGAGGAGGCCCAGAACGAGGGGTTCTTCAAGTTCCCTCCGATCCCGCGTCAGGCTGCGAAGCGAACCCGGGGCCCCTACTGCGCTTTCCACCGGACACTGGGCCACGCCATGGAGGATTGCAAGTAACTCAGGGACTACATCGAAGAGCTCATCCGATCGGGACACCTCGCCGCATACTTGAGGGACAAACGGCAGGCCGACCGCGAGCAGGAGCAGTATCGCCCTCCTACTGACCTGACCATCGGTCAGATCATGCTCGTTTCGGCGGACGGCCAGCGCGGAACTCAGGGAGCCTCGTACCCTGCGCCAGGCACGGAGGCCCACAGTCCTCCGGGGAGCTCGGGCCGAGCCGATAAAATCATCTACTAGCCTGTACCTTTCCTTTAGGGCAATGTAAACTCTTCCTAGGATCTATTGTTAATTTAATAAAGATCATTGGAACATTGCGAAAAACAAAGAAAAACCTTATTTATTCAAAAGGTATTATGGGCTCCTCAGCCATACACGCAAAAAGAAAAGAAAATTACAACAGTGGGGGAGGGGGGTGCAGTGAGCACTGCTCGTGGTACTCGGTAAAGATCTCCGCCAGTCGGGGCCTCGCGAGGTCCAACCTCTGTCCCCGGTTCCCCCCGCGTGCGTCGATTCCAAGCCTCAGCTCGTAGCATTCACGGACGAACGCCTCTGAGCGGGCCAGCCGGTCCGCGGAGATCAGGCCGAAGCGCCTCAGAGACCGCAGCTTGCCCACGGCCTCGTCATGCTCGGACAGGGGGTTGTAAAGCCCCGGCGACGCCCTCCAGATGGAGTACATCAGCAGCTGCAGCAGGGAGGAGTGTCGGGGGAGGAGCCGGCCGAAATGGTCCTCAATGCTCCCATAGACCAGCTGCACCGTGTCCTCGGTGCAGTTCTGGTCGTAAAGATACACGTCTTCGAGGTGGATGATGTCGGGGATGGTAAATGGGAAGTCTTGCATTTTCGACGACCTGTTTATGAAGGATGGAAGGACCAGTACTCCTTCAGCCTTATATAGCCCACTGCGCAACTCAACAGTCGCCCGCTTTCACCCAAAAAGTCGCTGCCACGCGGCGGTCATCAAGCCTTCTCTGGTGGAATCGAAGCGACGCGCCCCTAGCGCTTCGCCTCCCCCCACATTCAATGCACATGCTACGCGCACTGTTGCCGTGACCGTTCCTATTCCCCATGCCTACAGCTAGATGGTCGAGCTACACCTCGTGAAGATTCAACCCAGCAGCTACCCTACTCGGTCACCTCTGGCGGGTAGCTTCCCTACCGCAACGCCAGGGATCAGAAAGCCCTCCCAGAGGCAGTCGAGCCCAAGGATCTCTCGCTCGGCTATCCCCAGCGGGCAGTGATTTGAATGATTTAGCGTGCTTGCGCTTTCTAAAAGATAGATCAAAAATATTTGTAACCGCAATCAAGAACGGCGTCGCTTTGCAGCTGGCCGGTGAGTACGGGTCGGTCCACAGGGATGTTGTGAATTTCCTAATCGCGCTAACGAGTTAATTCCGATGGGTGTTCGGATTGATTATTAAATCTAAAAATTGAAGTTGTATGATACTAGGATTAGAAACTTGCTAGGATTAGGTTTAGGGAAAATTTGGTAAACAAAGATCTACATCTCTTTCCATTGCCTTTTAATTAAAGATATCATATTAGTGTTATGGTAAATCTTAACAAAGGGGATTAGGATGATTGGGAAGATTGATTCTTCCTCTAGATCCTTGTCCTTCCTTTCTTAATCTTTACCCTAACCTCCATGGAAAACCTTAAAATCCGGGCCTTTTGACTACGGAATCACCGTTACCTCGAGGGTAGAGTGCCGTAGGGAGCGGAATAAGAAGGTATGCATGGAGTTCTAATTTTCATAAAAGATTGGCAAAGAAAAGAGATGAGAGATCTTCGTCTCTCAAATCCTTCCCCATTCCTAACCCTAACAAGCGAGGAAACTACTCACTCATTAGGGAATTGAAGAACATTTATCTAGGGCAGAGAATAAAAATTACCTAGGGCAAGAATTGAAATCTAAACTAGAGTAAGGAATTAAATCTACTTACAGATGCATCTCTCCAATCATCAACGCAGGGTTGTCAGATCTGAATTCATGAATTGAAAAGAAACACCGATGCTCTCCATAAAGAATTCTCAATTTATTATTAAAAGGAGGCATAAGAAATTACAATGAGTAGAGTTCCTATTTATAGAGAATAGGAAACCCTAGGTTACAATTGATTTGCATGTTTACATTTACCAAAATATCCTTAGGAAGACCTAGTCAAAATAGACTTCAAGCTTTGGTAAAATTTTATGTCTCTGTCTCTTTAAAAGAAAGTATTGGGCCTTGGATCTTTGGGCTTCCTTATTATTTGGTTCTTTATTAAAATAGCTTCTATGTTTCTTCCAGATCTCCAGTGAATAATTGCGGTGGACTTTTAACCGTTTGCTTTGTAATCTTGGACCTTGCATTGCCTTGTACTTTGTGAACTGTCCTTTGATGTAGGCTTGATCAAGAGTCTTCTTTTTGCTGGTCAAAGTCCACTTTTTCATCGTGTTTACATCGTTTTCACTGTTTTAGATCCAAGAACCTGTAACCTGTAATATGTAACAGACATGCGTCAAAAGCACCTGTTTATTTGTAAAATATATAAGAATGGGGAATATAATAATGCAATATTATGATATGAACAGGCAGCTTCCCTGCCACAACGCCGGGGATCAGAAAGCCCTCCCAGAGGCAGTCGAGCCCGAGGATCCCTCGCTCGGCTATCCCCAGCGGGCAGCTTCCTTGCCACAATGCCGGGGATCAAAAAGCCTTCCCACAGGCAGTCGAGCCCGAAGATCCCTCGCTCGGCTATCCTTAGGACAAAAGCACTCGCCAAAAGGCACCGGGCAGTAACCCTGCCCGGCCAAGCGTCCTTGGTAGGCTTCTACAGTCCCTCCCGCGCTAATGACCAAAGTCCTCCCAGAGACAGTCGAGTCTTTGCTCGGCTATCCCCGGCTGGTAGCTTCCTACCACAACCGACAGGGATCAAAGTCCTCGCCAAGAGGCACTGGGCAGTAACCCTGCTCGGTCCCCGTCCTGAAGGATCAAAGCCCTCGCAAGAGGCAACCGAGCAGCTACCCTGCTCGGTCATCTCCGGCTGGTAGCTCCCTACCCGTGAAGCCAAGGATCGAAGCCCTCGCAAGAGGCATCCGAGCGGCTGCCCCGCTCGGTCATTCCAGGCTGGTAGTTGCCTACCCATGACGCCAGAGATCAAAGCCCTCGCCAAGAGGCAACCGCGCCGCTTCACTGCCCGGTCATCCTTAGTGGGCTTCCTACAGCCCCTCCAACACTAAGGATCCATGCCCTCACCAGAGGCGACCGAGCAGCTACCCTGCTCGGTCATCTCTGGCTGGTAGCTCCCTACCCGCGACGCCAGAGATCGAAGCCCTCACAAAGAGGAGACCGCGCAGCTTCACCGCCCAGTTATCCTTGGCGGGCTTCTTACAGCCCCACCAACGTCGAGGATCCGAGGCCCCAACAAGGGGCAACCGGTCCATCGAAGTTTAAGCGATCCCCCCTCGGCTCCGGAGCCATGAAGATGCCTCCTTGGCAGCGCTTGGCAAGTGATCGAAATCAACTCGACGAACGATCGCTAGACGGATAGCTGACCCAACAGTGCAAGCAGAAATATTTTACAAACATTCTTCACAAACAGATGGTAGAGCGCGATTTGATGAAACCAAAGGAAATTTTTATTACTACCAAAGATGAAAGCTTTACAAAGGGTATTTTTTGGGGGCTCCCCAGCCTTACAAAATTCCAAAAACAAAGAAATAAAAGGAGGAAGACGGGGGCTCTAAACCCCGGGGCCAGGTGTGACCTCAAGGTCCTCGACATCCACCACGTGGCGCGTGGGGTCCTCGGCGGGTTCCTCGCCAGGAACCTCTTCCCCCTGCTCATCGGCATCCGCGAAGGGGAACTCGGCCCGGAGATCTCCATCGGCAAACTTCGGCATCCGGGCCTTAACGGCGTCGAGGGCGTCGTGCCAGATGCGGGTCGTAGCCACGGCTAGATAATCGTAGAAGTCCTTGGACTTCTTATAGCTCTCCACAGCTTTCAGTTTGGCCGACTTGGCCGCCTCGGCCGCCGTCCCAAGCTCCTTCCGGAGGGTCTTTACCGTCCTCTTCAGGTTGGCGGCGAGCACCTGGGCGTCCTCGAGCTTGACCTCGGCAATCACGGCAGCCTCGCGATGCCGGGCCACCTCCTGCTTCCCGGCCTCCACCTCGCCTTCCAAGACGGCAACCCTCGCCGTCATCGCCTCCAGCTCCCTCCTGGAGCTCACTTCCAGCGAGGTGAGCCAGCCCGCAGCCTCCAGCGCCGGGGTTACCACCTCGGCTTCCATACGCAAGGCGAGGGCCACGTGTTGGAGAACCTGGAAGACACGAAAAAGATCAGAAAGGTGAAGGAGGCACCGAATCTCATAATGAACCAAACACTTACCCGCACGGACTCCTGGGCGATGGATGCCAGCTGAGCCCTGAAGGTCCCCCGGGAACTCTACTCCCGGCCGAGGTCTCTATCTCATACAGAAGGCTATCCGCAATGGATAGCCCCGACGGCACCGTGAACCGGAGGCCCCCTTCCTCCACTATGGTCGGCGAGGACCGGCCCCGAGAAGGTCTCCGAGAGCTCCTCTTGAGCGGCTCCGAGGGAGAGCCGAACTCTTCTTCCGAGGCCGGGTCCTCCAGAATCAGGGCCGCTTCCGGCCCGACACTCTGCTGGGACCCGGGGCGGGATCCGCCCCCGAGCGCTCGCGGGACACCCCCACGGGAGCAGTAGGGGCCGGGGCGGGCTTCGCGCGAGAAGAACTGGTGCCCCCAGCCTTCGTAGCTTGCCTCGGCTGGCGCATGGAGGCTTTGAGCAACTCGAAGTCCATGGATCCTATACAAAACAAATACCCAACAAATCAGCGACACGAGCAGGACACAAGCCAAAAAGCTAACCTAACTTACCGACGAACTCAACGGGGCTGAGCCCGGCCCAGCTCAGAACCCTCTCGGACAGCAGCACGTCAGGTCGGGGGATGGGCTCCCACGACGCCACCCTCACCGCGGCGGGGTCATCGGACTGGTTCCCTGGCAAACATTTCTCCCTCGACCACTTGGTAGGCACGGGCCAGTCCTCGTCCTCGGGAGGGGAGACGAAGAAAATTTTCTTTTTCCAGTCATGAATAGAAGAGGACAAGGCTACGACCCCGGTCCCGGCAGCGCCCCCCGGCCGCTTTCTGAAGGAGAGATAGACCCATCTCGGGTCGCCCGCTCGACTACCAGGGTGACTTTTGAAGACGAGAGAAGAATCGAGAAGGGAAAGGTTGAAGGGAACCGCCTGTAACTTCAGGCGGATCAAGAACCCGAGAAGGATCCTCCACGAGTTTAGCACTAACTGGCCGGGGGCCAAATCGAAAAAATTCAGCGCAACAACGACCTCGGGAGAGAAGGGCAGGCGCATTCCGCCCCAAAAAGCTTCCAAGTACAGAGCAATTTCCCTGCCCCGTACTTGATCCGCCCTCTCTCCCTCCTTGGCCAGTCGGAGTGTGTAGCGCGAGGGGATGTGGAAGCGAGCCCGAGCATTGGCGAGCTCTTCCTCATGCCTCACCCAACACGAGGAGCCGGGGGCCGCATCTGCCTCCTCCTCCCTGGGGGCTGCCCCCGCCTCACGATCCCGGGAAGAGGATCCGACCCCTGCTCCCCGGGGGGACTCAAACACAACTGAAGGGTCTCTAGAACCTACTCCTACTAACTCTACAAAGGAAGACAGCTAATCTTGAAAAAGGGAATCTTCAGGGGCCGAAAGCGGGAGAGAGAAGACGAGCGCCGAGCAACCGAGACTTGAGAGAGGGAAATATGAAGGAGTAGGGGCCCAAGGGCGAACTCCACCCCTGTTTATTGCTGCGAGCGGCCTCATCCAACGACGTTCGTCATTTCCCGCCGAAACGACTCCTCTCGTCCAGCGGCTCCGATCGCTCCACGTGTCGATCCTGCGCTGGATCGCGTCCCATCAGACGCCGCAGGCCTGCATACGTCGTGTCAGCCAATTGACGCTTGACGCATGGACCGTCGCTTCAGTGGCAAAGTGCACGAACTGGCGCACCTTCTTTAAATGCAAAGATCTCGCCCTGATTTGCTGACAGAAAAGACAACTGACGGCCCGAGGACTCGTCCCGACAAAAGCCCTGGGAAGGAGCTCGCCTCGGGAGGCCTAGTAGTCCACTCCTGACCCGACCCGCTGACTGGTCGGGACAAGAGTGGGGGGGTTAATGATGATACTCAATATTGGCGGTCTCCAAGAGCTGGACACGTGGCAGACGACGTGTCCCAAAACTCAGAAGGAAGGGCCACAGGGGCTGACCAGGCAACCCCTGTATCCGACCCACAAGCACAAGCTGGCCCTCCTCGGGGCCCTCTGCAAGTTCGCCTCCTCGACCACCCAGCTCGACCCGAGCTGCCACAGGACCAAGACTCCTCGGCCCTCTTGCTCATCTCCGAGCTCCCTAGCCGAGACCGTCTTCCTTGGTCCCTCCGACCAGATCCACCGCTCACAGGCGTAACCGCTCCGCGAATCTCGCCATGCGCGGATTCTCCGCCGGTAACATCCCACGTTCCACGCCTCCACGATCCCCATTAATGGACGATCCGCTCTCGACGCGGGCGTGACGTCGGGAGCGTAACTGCTGGCGAGATTCTCGCGCCTGCTGTTGCGTGCCATCACCGCTATATAAACCCCCATCACAGAGGGGTCAAGTAAGCCATTTTTATTCCACTTAGCCGTTACTCTGCTCAGATCTAGTACTAACTTGATCGTCGAAAGGTTCTCAGTGGTACCAAACCACCCCAGGACTTCTTTGCAGGTACTCGACGCTAAACTCCTCAAATCACCAATCGCACCAAAACCCATTGAGATCCACACGCAACAGAAAATCACCACCAAAATCCACCGGGAGATCAACGGAAGACAACATCTGACGGAGACCCGAAAATGACCTCCATCAGCTATAAATATTCGATCGAATAAATAATGTACAAAATATGAACTCTCTATAATCGAAAATAATCGATTACCGTCCTTCAAATTCTTCCAGCTAATGAAACAATCTTCAAGCTCAAGCAGAAAACGGATTATAAAACTTTCCAAAGAAAAAGAATTATGTTAAACTATAACACACAAAACCATGAATGTAAACAAACTAATCAAAACAATTCCTCATTTAATTATAAACCACATCCACAAAAATATATCTTACCTAGTAATTAACTACCTGCAGATCAATTTCATGACCAAATGCACCAAACTTCTCTAATCATCTAGCAGATAACACAACCATAACTTGGATTCTCCTCATGTGCATGGTAAGCTGCATCCATGGGGGCGTAATGCATTGGAGCATGTTGAGGGTAATTCATTTGAGGATTATAAGTCACTAACTGCGAATAATATGGCCCAGTATAAGGATTATAAGCCACTATTTGTTCCTTCAAATCCTTTTTCTTGTCGCCGCCACCGCCTCCTTTCTGGCCTTCATCCTTTTTGTTTCCGCCGTCGTCCTTCTTCTTCTCCGGCTCTTTGGCGGGACCCACCGCAGTTATCTTCGTGTCCTTGTATTTTCGAAGTTTGTTCATGACATTGACTGGATCGATGTCTCCGACCACTGTCAGCTTTTGGCCTTTCATATCTATAGCGATTGAGTCGATGCCTGCAAATTTTATAGGAAAAATTGGAAACGCTTGAAAAATGAAAATCAATAACAAATTGCTAACCTTTTAAGTCGTAAAGTTGCTAATTTACGGAATGAGTATGTAAATAGGATTGCGTCTGATCTGATCTATCCGTGTATGTGTGGATTCTTTGAAATTGTGGTCTCGTTGCAATTCTCATAGTCTCCCAGCACTCATGCTGTTAAAAACTGGTATACATTGTTTCACCTACGACAGTTTACACTTACGGATAAAATGGTTCCGATATGGTATTATAAAATAAAGTTTTTCAATGTATGTATGTCCAAACCCGAAGTTATGATGAGTGTTGAGAGTATATAATATTTTTCTAGCAATCATAATGTCGAAGTTTTGTTACAGTAACAATGACATTTAAGATGGGACGAAGCATCCCAAAATTCGAATTCCTCCATGAGCGTATTTAATAGCAAATTAATAAAAAAACAAAACAAAATCTCTTTGCACAAAAGCCTAGGTCTCGATCCCAATGACCCTTAACCACTGGGGGATTATATTCCCTCGATGCTCGTCATAGGTTTTGGTGTAATGATACAGAAATTTCACAAGGATTGAAGTAACATATTTTATAAACTAAATGAAACTTCATCATCAACAAAAGTTTAAAACAACTATTTATATTCAGTTCTCAAGCCTTTCCAAAAAAAGAGTGATAATTAACAATCAGCAAACTAAAGTTTGTGAGGCAAGTGTCAAGTATGAATAATTAAAGATTTTGGATGAAATGATTCTCGATGGAAACCTAAGTTGATTTGAATATATAGTGGAATTCTATTAAGGAGAGGCCAGAGTGTCAATCCCTATATATAAAAATATAAAAAATGAAAAAATAAAAAAACAAATAGAAATTACCATGAATTTTGGAGACTATTCTCATGACCTTTTGCTTGTCTTTGTCATCATGGAAACCCAATTTCAGCACAACCTTCTGTTAATTCACAAAACCAACCATAACTTTGTATCAGGAAAGGGAACATATGTAAAAGAGAAAGAAAGGAAAGGCAAAAAAGGGGTCATGATTCAAATTTTTATAAATCAATTTCTACAAAAACCTAAAGATAAAGTCGAAAAAGCATTAAACTTTAAAAATGACATGAACCCTCCGAACTAGTATCGAGTTCTCTAGAGAAGCTAGTTTCATTAACTCATTTAAGACTGGTACATGGACTAAAGGAGAAATTTTCCGGACGAGGAATTTTTTAGTATGCCGAGTGTATTACACCCGAGCAGGAGAGAACAAGAGATGGAGAATTTTGGACACCTTCGGACGGTTTGATGGGTCCATGTTCTTATTTCTCTCTCTCACTCTCATGACCGGACGGCCGACACACCGTGGAATTTTCCGGACTAAAGGAGCTTCAAAATGATCCGAATAGATATCTTTTTACGAGAATGCCCTTCAATGGTTCAACCCTTTAAAAGACCATTTGGGAAGAGGGGTTAATGGCATTTTTAAAACGCAATGGTGCTATTTCAAAAAAGCCGAAAGTTCGATGCAAAATCTACCCAAAATAGAACTTTACAAATCAATTGAAGATATAAAGATGACCGAAGCACATATAACTCTAAAATCTGTATAGAAAAAGCTTGATCTTAGAGCATAATTCTAGAAGATAATCGTCATAAATTAGAGCTCCCCTAACCTTTGAACTTGCCATGCCTCTAACTAGAGAGAGAGAGAGAGAGAGAGAGAGAGAGAGAGATTGCTGGTTATGTTAAGTTTCGATGAGAGAGAGAGAGATGCAAGTTATAAAAGGAGTTAGAGAGAGTGTGTGTAGTGATTGAAGTCTTTTGATTTGTTTGAAGATTGAAGTCAAGATCAAAGAGGAAGGGGAGAGGACGGCTCGTCTCCTTTATTTTTCGTGAAGCGTCATCAAATATTATGACCGCTGACTCATCTCATCTACGGGTAGAATCCCCCGGTCCCACGTTAACATCGTGAAAGAGAAACAAATAGAGAAAGAGATTGAGATTTTTTCATGTACACACTCATGTTTACATAATAGTTTATGTCCTAATATCGTCATGATATAATTGATTGTTATTACATACGGGAAATGCGATATTAACCCCTGCGGCCCTGTTCGGATATGGAGTAAGGATAATTGTGGTTTAATTTTAAGTAGAGGTGGAGAGGATGCAAACTGTGATCTGCAAGCCCTAAACTTCAAAACCGGAGTTTACAAAGCTTTGGTCAAATTGGAGTTCAAGTTATCTACCCAAAAATGGTTGCCAACCAAGATGGTGTTAGAATTTTGGAATTAAGTTTGCTAATTTATGAAACTGCAGTTTAGAAAACTTAACTCCATTCCCAAACAAGGACAAAGTAGCAAGTGTCATTGTGGCCTGGTGCTAAAACCTCTTTGCAGACGAGCAAGAGATTTAGGGTTTGAATTCCGCTTTCATCATGGTATGGTCTATCGAAAAAACAAACAAACAAACAAACAAGAGTTAAAATATAATCTGAAATAAACAATAAGTGAAATTTGTATTATTGAATGTTGGTTTAGGGCCGTTAAGGCCAGGCTACAAATATTGTAGCCCATAATGGTTAAATTAAATTTAATTGCATGTGCTGGACCCTACCAACAGGAGCCCAAAAAGAATACTGCATCCTCGGACACAAATCACCCACAAAATCCTGAATGACAATTTTTTTTCTGTGATAATTATATTTGTTGAAATAAATGATTTGATCGATTTTCTTTGCGGCAATTCAAACAAATTTAATCACCATATCTCCACTCCACAAATGCCATTTTGTCCATTTTTTAAGGAAAATTTCAAAAAATTAATAAAACTTCTTCAATTTACTCTAAATCCTAAATTTGCCTACACGGGCAGTTAAAACGGCTCAAAGCTCGGACGCTCGACTCGGATCGAGTTTATAAAAGCTCGTTCAAGCTCGTATAGTAGTTAAGCAAGCTGAGCTTGAACATCAATTGAAGCTTGATAAAACAAACAAGAACATTTCGGTTCTTTTAGTGCTCGAATAGTTTTATGGTTTAATTAATATTTAGTAGTAATAATATAAAAATTACTGATTCTTAAATTCTAAATTATGATCATATTTATTAACCCATCAATATTAATATGAGATCATAAGCAATATTTAGTCAACGATTGTTACACTAAAATATCGAAGAATCTGAATATCGGATAGAATTGATGGGGTTTATAATATTAATGGCTTACTTGGACTGTAAGAAGAAGGGGTTTATATAGCGGTGGTAGCAGGCAGGGCAGGCGCGAGAATCACGCCGGCCGTTACGCTCCCGATGTCACGCCCGCGTGATGAGCGGGATCTTCCATTAATGGCGAGACAGGCTCGTTAATGGAGGATCGTGATGGCGTGGAACGTGGGATGTGGCCGGCGGATATCTCGCCCATGGAGAGATTCGCGGGATGGCGGTTGCGCCTGTGAGCGGTGTCGTTGGTCGGTCGATGAGACCGAGGAAGATGACCTCGGCGGGAGAGCTCGCGGACGAGCGGGAGAGCTGAGGTATCTTGGTTCTGCGGTAGCCCGGAGACGAGCTGAGAGGGTCAAGGAGGCTCGGGCCTGTGTTGGCTCGGAGTAGAGCAAAGGGACAGTTGGTTTGGCTGCTGAGATGCTCGGGGGCAAGGAGTGGGGTGCAACCTCGGAGACAGGGTTTGAGGGAAGCCCCCACTATAGCATATTGGTTCTCCCTCCGTGGTCCTCAGGGGCCTAACCGGCTTACGCATGTAACACGTCATCCGCCATGTGTCATGATCTAAGGAATTACCGTTATCGAGCATCATCATTAGCCTCCACTCTCGTTCCGATCTATTCGTGGGTCGGGTCGAGAGTGGACTGCTTGGTTCTTTCTGTGCGGCTTGGCGCTGGTAATTCCTCGTGGTAGATTGTTCGGGGACGACACAGCGTTCTTGTTGTCGCGCATCGAGTATAAGTCGAACGAAGGACGAGTGTGGGAAGGTCGATATCCCCCTTTTGCCGGAGTTGAGGCGCTGATCGCGCGTTGAGTATGAGTTTATTCAGTAGGTCTTAGATCCATGTCTTCGTAGGGTAGGAAGCTACCCGCTGCAGATGCGCCAAGCAGGAAGCTACTCAGCGGCCTCGCGAGGAGGGCTTTGGACCCACCGCGTTGATGGGAAGGAGGATACCCGCTGGGGATGCGTCGAGCAGGAAGGAACTCGGCGGCCTCACGATGAGGGTTTCAGATCCTCAGCGTCTGATGGGCAGGAGGATGCCCGCTGGGGATGCGCCGAGCAGGAAGGGACTCGGCGGCCTCGCGATGAGGGATTCACATACTTAGCGTCTGATGGGCAGGAGGATGCCCGCTGGGGATGCGCCGAGCAGGAAGGGACTCGGCGGCCTCACGATGAGGGCTTCAGATCCTCAGCGTCTGATGGGCAGGAGGATGCCTGCTGGGATGTGCCGAGCAGGAAGGGACTCGACGGCCTCACGATGAGGGCTTCAGATCCTCAGCGTCTGATCGGCAGGAGGATGCCCGCTGGGGATGCGCCGAGCAGGAAGGGACTCGGCGGCCTCGAGATGAGGGCTTCAGATCCTTAGCGCGGGAAGGGCCGTAAGAGGCCTACTAAGGACAAGCCGAGCAGAGTTACTGCCCGGTGCTTCTTGGCGAGGGCTTCGATCCCTGGCGTGTTGGAGTAGGGAGCTACCAGCCAGGGTTAGCCGAGCAGGGAAGCCGCTTGGCTGCCTCTTGGTGAGGACTTTGATCCTTAGCGTGGGAGGGGCCGTGGGTGGCCTACTAAGGATGGGCCGAGCAGGGTGGCCGCTCGGCTGCCACTTGGCGAGGGCTTTGATCCCTGGTGTGTTGGGGTAGGGAGTTACCAGCCAGGGATAACCGAGCTGTTGGTGTATATGCCTTAGAGGCCATTATTGTATCATACTAGTTTGTATATTACTTAATGGAAGCTTAGGATATTCACAGTTATATAACAGTCTTACTAAATATGGTAGTATGCTACTTGGTTTTTTCTATCTTAATATGTTAGTATACGTATTGATAGAGCCCTTAGGATCTTGCTTGACTACCAGCGTTGTGATGACAGTCACACTAGTAGGGGCTGGATAGTCTACAAGCACATCCTTTTCCAGGTCCCTAGTCGTAGGATTATCGAGACAGGGCATCGATGCTCCGGAGTAGACTAGTGTGGACGCTTCTCATCCCAGTTGGGGAGATGGTATGTCCCACAGCCATCAGTACGTCGTACAGGAGATAGTATACAAGTGCTCGTTGGGTTATAGGTACACCGGACAGGACCCGTGGGGAACTGTTGGTTGGTATTATACCCGTCGTCAGTTAACAGTTCCCAGGTGACATGAGTACAGCATAGTCCACAGACTTGACACTGCTACTTCGCCTCGAGTGTGTCCCACTGTTCTTAGATTGCTACCCTACCACGGCTCAAAGGAGTCGTGCAAACAGGTAGCAGTTGGGTGCAGTCCCGAGCACTTGGAGGCAGTGGAAGTTAGACAGGATTCGTCTCTCCCGGTATTGGGAGTTGATATCGCACTGTGTATGAGAGCCATTACGCAAAGTCTCTGGTCAGGGCAAGCGAGATTTACCGGTATGTTCCAGTTGTTTCTCAGGGTGTAATGGGCTACGCTCCGACATGACTTATACCGCTATTAAGGGACTGACGCTTGCCGCCCCCTAGGCTCGATATGCGATAGTCTTAGACGAACAGACCAAACTGTACGGAGATTGTCACATCAGGCTCAGTAGGAGTTCGGATGGGTTTCCTCATCGGCCTTCTTATCGACATCTACCTGGGGACCGTTACGTACAGCTAGTACCACTTGCGGTCTGTGGTTAAACCCACTGCCAGCGTAGTAGTCGAGTATTTAGAGTCCCACACAGAGAGTTTCCCTGCTCCAGGCGAAACGATATAGAGGTCGTATGGTTTTACGACAAGGGTTCGGACCCATACGTGTGTTTACGCACGTACGACATTCGGACAGTTTTTACTAGCCGGCTTTGGTTTAAGCCAGATTCTAGTATCGGGTTATTGGATTTATACAGTCTAAAGTTTTTCCATGTTTTCACGGATAGGAGGGGCGTTCTCGTAATTTCGCGAGAAGCTTCTAGAAGGATGGTGACTTGAGGGTTTAGGCGGCATTTGCATTTATTGTTTTAATGACTCATTTGTGTGATTCATCCATGGAGTTAATGCATCATTTATTGATCTAATGACTCATGAGATGAATCACTCATATGAATAAATGAAGCATGGTTGTTAAATGATTTTATATTTTTTTATTTCATAAAAGATAATGCTTCATATATTCAAATGAGTTCATTATCTCTTCTCATTCTCTTGCTCACCTTCTCTCTCCTCAAGCTCACTCTTTCTTCAAACCCTAATCCTACCACTCATGTGTTGAGACCAAGAATTAGAATAGACTAATTAATCCATAACCCTTCTCTATATCATCTAGGTACTTTGATTAGCAACTAAAGAAACCTAGTTACCTCAAGTTTAGAGGTGAAGCTTGGAGTAAAGCTCTCGGGTGGATCATCTACTACATAGAGAAGGCCGGAGAGGAGGTGGAGAACGAAAAGACGAAGGACACGGTTAATTAGGTATAATCACTTCTTATAGTAGTTAACAACTTCAATGTTTCATGTTAGTTATAGTTTAGCAAAGATTCTTCGGTTACTCGATGTTTACGCAAAGAACAAGATCGTTTTTCATTTTTCCGCCTCCCCGCAAGTCATGGGGTGTAGTACATCGACTTACAGTGGTATCAGAGCCTCGCTAAACAATAATTAACTCATTAGCAAAGTCGTTACAATTTTGAACGCGAAACGAACTGGAAAAAACATCGATATCACATAGTTTCTGTCGATTTTAAAATGAGGTCTAAAAATTTTTCAGGGACCTGCAGAATAACCTACAGAGAAATATAAGAACACTGAAAAAAATTGGGTTCATGAATCGGCCAAACAGCCGCGGAACCGCGGTCGATCCCACCGATCCGCCGCGGATCTGCGGCCGAGTTGGAGCCGATTCAGCCCAAGTTTTTCCAGTGTCTCTTCTGTGATGTTTTTGTCTTTTCTGGAATGTTTATTTTCTGCTCAAGTCTCAGGTGCACAGAAAAGTTTTGGAGTAGAATCTGATATGTTTGCTCGATCGAAATTATACGATATTTGCTAATTTGATTATATCTGTGAACTGTTTAATGTGTTCATAAACCTCCCCTAACTGCTAGTATGTCGGTTGGCAGGGGGTTGCACATTTCTGTAATGGATTTTACTGTTTGTGGTTATGAACTGTATTGGATTGTTGTGATGATTAGCCGGGGTTTGTGATGAGTTGTTATATTCATTCATTCAATGTAATTGTAATATGTTGTAATATTATTTTGCGGGGCACAACCAGGTTGCGGTTGTAGCCACCGTTGTATTATTTCATTTTACTGGTTTTGCTCCTAGGATAGACCCAAGGTGGGGTGCACAAACTACTGGGTACTTTGAAGTGTTTAGTGGACTACTCACGTTGTTGAGGGAGACCGCTTCACTTCGGGTACTTGGCGGGTAGTTTGCCGTACCCGTAGGGGTCTAGGGTGGGGTAATGGCTATTCATCACAACTGTGTAATCCGTGTTTCGTTGCAGGCTAAAAAAGAAACGCGGATTGCTTGCATATCCAATAATGTTCATCTGTGATCTGGAATGCCTATTATTGCGTCTGACGAATGTACAATATCTATATATGATAGCTATTTAGGCGTCAGTTATGTTTTACACCCGCTCTAGCCCAGCCCCCGCTCTGCCGTTAGTTAAGTAACCTAACGGGTGATGACGGGACCCAGTGGCGAATGCGGATGGCATAAGAGAACGTTGTATTTTCGTTGTTTTCTGCAATGATAGGTTAATGATGGGACGCATTATTATTAATGCAAAGAAAATAAACCAAAAGTTGAATCGTTGGAACAATTTAAAAGAAACCACTCTGTTATTTTAAAACATAGGATATTTTTAATTGCAGAGCTTTATCCACTCCTTTTTTAAAGCTATCAGGTTTCTTCGGTCATATCAAGTTCACTACGTTCACGGTTTCGCCAAAACCATTCGTAGCCCTCCGTCATTTCATTTGGGTATTCAGTTGTATTCAAGTTATGTATTTTGACCTAACGCCAAGGCATAATGTTTGGTAGCTGCTGGGTATTCATTTGTTGCATAGATAGATGAGTTAGTTTGGGACAGTCGTATTATCATTTTGGCCGAACGTCAAGGATATGTACGGATGGGTTCAAATTAACAAGATATTGATGGGTAGAACTTGACATGTGACTTATGACATTTTGACCTAAAGCCAAGATCATAAGAGCATGGGGCAAAAATTTATATCGGGAATTTCTAAAGAAACTGAAATTTGCAAAGAGATGCATACCATTTGGAGTTTGATGAATGTTGGTAGGATTCCTTCAACATTATCATACGATGATATTTGGATCCCGATCCTACTGTGAGTATATGCTACTCATCAGGAGATTCGTCACTTAACGATCAATGCTATAAACCAAGTAGGTGTCGAGAAAGGTGTCAGCGGGGCTACGCCCCCAGAGAAAGGAGGTTATTTAATTAAGGAAGTTCGCGAAAGCGTTGGAAAAGCTCCCTCGAAGTATCGACACTGGCCTGGCTGAACGGTTAAGCAAGTATTGTACGGTGAGAATAGTCATGGCTAATTCTTCTTTTATGGTTTGAGGAAGGATTCGAGAAACAGTGGGAGCCATCCAATTTAGATAAATTAAAAACCACTCTAAACTTGCAAGAGCATCATGCTAAAGTGTTTCTTCTCTCTCTCGTACTGGCAGCGACCCTGAAAATGACTGGACTTAAGTTACTTTTAGAGAAAAATATACTGACAGGGACAAACTATAAAGATTGGCTGCGGAATGTCAAAATGGATTTGACCTATGACAAATTGGGGTACGTCCTCACCGCTAAGGCACCTGCAGTCCCAGGTCCCAAATCCAGTAATGCGGATAAGGAAATCCGCAAAACCTGGGAGTATGATTGCGCGAAGGCTAAGTGCATCGTGCTTGCCTCGACGAACAATGAACATCAGAGGAGGCACGAGAATATGGATCTTGATGCCATATTTCTCCATACAAAGGAACTTTATGGAGAGCAATCTCGTATAGCAAGATACGAGACCTCAAAGAACTTGTTTCGAGCGAGGTTGGCCGTCGGATCATCGGTAGGAGAACATGTCCTAAAGATGATAGGCTATATTGAAGAGCTCGCAGAACTTGGGACGACTTTGGATAATGAGCTCTATACAGACCTGATTCTCCAGTCCCTTTCCTTTCACCTACGCCCAGTTTATTCTGAATTTCAACATTCAAAGAAAAGAAGTTGAACTTCCAGAACTCCTTAACATGTTGAGGAGTGCAGAGGGCACCTTGCAGAAGGTAAGGGAAATACCCGCTATGTTTGTTAGCGGTGCTTCTTCTTCCGGGTCCAAGGCTAGGGCCAAAGGAAGGAAGAAGAAGGCCGCCACCAAACCTAGAGGAGGTGTTAGTAAGGTGGGAGCGAAGGGAAAGAAAAAGTTTGCGGTACCAGTAGTGGCCCAGGATGAGTGCTTCCATTGTCATAGCAAAGGGCACTGGAAGAAAGACTGCAAGGCGTGGAATGCCAAGAACCAGGAACCGAAGCTAGCTGTGGCTTCGACTTCAGGTGTGTTTGTAATTGAGAATTGTTTGTCAATCAACTCTACTTCCTGGGTATTGGATACCGGATCAGGATCTCATATATGCAATTCATTGCAGGCACTGAGAAACCGTAGAGTGCTGAAGGATGGTGATATGACCCTGATGGTTGCTAACGGAGCTAGCGTGGGAGCTGTGTCCGTAGGGGATTATCACTTGGGATTGACGAGTGGACACATTTTGGTTTTACATGACTGTTTTTGTGTAGCTTAACGTGTAATATCATATCAGTTTCCTTGTTATAAAATAAAGGTTATAATTTCACGTTTGTAAGTGATGTTGTTAACATCCACCTTAATCATAGTTTGATTGGGTCCGGTACACTGGATAACAGTATATATGTCTTAAACCAACTCCAGATTTTCAATGTCCAGAACACACTAAAAAGAAAGTCTCCAGATTTAAATAAGGCTTTCTTATGGCATTGTAGACTAGGTCACATCAATGAGACAAGGTTGACTAAGTTACATAGAGAAGGATATTTGGACTCGTTCAAATATCAAACTTATGCCACTTGTCAATCATGTCTCAAAGGAAAGATGACAAAGACTCCATTCACTGGACATGGAGTAAGAGCGAGCGAGCTCTTAGGACTCATACACAGCGATGTATGTGGTCCAATGTCTACACATGCAAGAGGTGGTTTTTCCTATTTCATTACTTTTACGGATGATTACTCAAGGTACGGATTCATTTATCTGATGAAACATAAATCCGAGACTTTCGAGAAATTCTAAGAGTATAAGAATGAAGTGGAAAACCAAACCGACAAAAGTATCAAGACACTAAGATCTGATCGAGGTGGTGAATACTTAAGTGCCGAGTTCCTAGGTTACCTAAAAGAGAAAGGAATTCTCTCTCAGCTTACTCCTCCATACACTCCACAGCATAACGGTGTATCGGAGAGACGGAATCGAACCCTATTGGATATGGTACGTTCCATGATGAGTAATGCTGAGTTACCGCAATCTTTCTGGGGTTATGCGCTAGAATCAGCGGCATATCTTTTGAACATAGTTCCTACCAAGACTGTGCCTACCACCCCATATCAGATGTGGAGTGGGAAGAAACCCTATTTTCAGTATCTGAAGATTTGGGGATGTCCAGCTTTTGTTAAAAAGCAGCATGTGGACAAGCTCGAGGCACGATCAGTACTATGTAAGTTTGTAGGATATCCAAAGAACTCCAGGGGGTATCTATTCTATTACGCAGAGGAACAAAAGGTTTTTGTTTCTCGTAATTCCCATTTTCTAGAACATCAGTTTTTAGAAAAGGAAATAAGTGGGAGCGAAATAGAACTGGAAGAAATTCCAGAACCACAAACTATTACTGAAAGTTTGGTAGAACCAGTAGTTTAAGAAGAACTGGACATTCCCGCATCCCTCCGCAGGAGTAGTAGGCAGTCTCATGCGCCTGAGAGATACTACGGTTTTCTCATAGATGGGGATAGAGAGGATTGAGTCATTGATGATGATGAACCTACTAGCTTCCAGCAGGCCATCCAGAGCGGCGACTCGGTACGATGGCTAGATGCAATGCAGACCGAAATGGAGTCCATGTACACCAACAAAGTATGGACTTTGGACTTTGCTCCAGATGGGGTAAAACCCATAGGATGCAAATGGATCTTCAAGAAAAAGATAGGTGTAGATGGACAAGTGGAAACCTATAAGGCTAGACTTGTTGCAAAGGGTTTTCGTCAAAGACCTGGTTTGGACTATGACGAAACTTTTTCTCCAGTGGCTATGCTCAAATCCATTCGGGTCCTTCTTGCTATTGCTGCCTTCCATGATTATGAAATCTGGCAGATGGACGTAAAGACGGCTTTTCTGAATGGTAATTTAGAAGAGTGCGTCTATATGGATCAGCCAGAAGGTTTCAATCAGAGTGGGAGCAGCGGGAAAGTATGCAAGTTGCTTAAGTCCATTTATGGACTGAAGCATGCATCACGGAGTTGGAACATCTGTTTTGATGAAACAGTAAAAGAATATGACTTTATCAAAAATCCAGATGAACCATGTATATATAGTAAAGTTGTAGCACGAACTGTCGTATTTCTCGTCTTGTACGTGGATGACATTCTATTGATAGGAAATGACATTCCTATGCTACAATCTGTCAAAAGATTCTTGTCACACAGGTTCTCCATGAAAGACCTGGGTGATGCCTCTTACATTCTGGGGATCCGGATCTATCGTGATAGATTCAAGAGGATGTTGGGACTTTCGCAGTCCAGGTATATCAACACTATACTGAAAAGATTCAGTATGGAAGATTCTAAGCGCGGTAATCTACCGGCTTGTCACGGAATTACCCTATCCAAAGAGATGTCTTCCAAGACTGATTTGGAAAGGGAACGCATGTCTATTATACCCCACGCTTCTGCGGTAGGCTCTATAATGTATGCGATGTTGTGCACCAGACCAGATGTAGCTTACGCACTGAGCGTGGTAAGTTGGTATCAGTCAGACCCAGGGAAGAAGCACTGGATAGCAGTAAAGAACATTCTCAAGTACCTGAGAAGGACTAAGGAGATGTTCTTGGTTTACGGCGGAAAAGACCTCAAGATGGAGGCCTTTGCTGATTCCGGCTTCCAGAGTGATAAGGACGATTCCAAGTCCATGTCAGGTTATGTCTTTACCCTCAATGGAGGGGCGGTGTGCTGGAAGAGTTCCAAGCAGGACACCGTTGCTGACTCGACGATGGAAGCGGAGCATATTGCTGCTTGCGATGCCACAAAAGAAGCGGTCTGGATGAAGAAGTTCCTAACATAACTTCAGGTGGTTCCTACCATTGTTGATCCAATACCCCTGTATTGCGACAACAACGGAGCTATAGCTTTAGCGAAGGAACCAAGGTCCCATCAGAAGTCCAAACACATCTTAAGGCGGTATCACCTGATCAGGGAGATCATAGATCGCCGGGAGATCGAGGTCCGGAGAGTTGCTATTGAAGAGAACATTGCTGATCCATTCACAAAGGCCCAACCTCAGATTCAGTTCGAGAGGCTACTCGAGATCATCGGTCTTCGATATGCCAGTACATGGCCCTAGTGCACGTGGGAGATTGTTAGTGTATATGCCCTAGGGGCCATTATTGTATCATACTAGTTTGTATATTGCTTAATGGAAGCTTGGGATATTCACAGTTATATAACAGTCTTGCTAAACATGGTAGTATGCTACTTGGTTTTTTCTATCTTAATATGTTGGTATTCGTATTGATAGAGCCCTTAGGATCTTGCTTGACTACCAGCGTTGTGATGGCAGTCACACTAGTGGGGGCTGGGTAGTCTACAAACACATCCTTTTCCAGGTCCCTAGTCGTAGGATTATCGAGACAGGGCATCGATACTCCGGAGTAGACTAGTGTGTACGCTTCTCATCCCAGTTGGGGAAATGGTATGTCCCACAGCCATCAGTACGTCGTACTGGAGATAGTATACAGGTGCTCGTTGGGTTACGGGTACACCGGACAGGACTCGCGGGGAATTGTTGGTTGGTATTATACCTGTCGTCAGTTAACAGTTCCCAGGTGACATGAGTACAGCATAGTCCGCAGACTTGACACTGCTACTTCGCCTCGAGTGTGTCCCACTGTTCTTAGATTGCTACCCTACAATGGCTTAAAGGAGTCATGCAAACAGGTAGCAGTTGGGTGCAGTCCCGAGCACTTGGAGGCAGTGGAAGTTAGACAGGATTCGTCTCTCCCGGTATTGGGAGTTGATATCGCGCTGTGTCAGAGAGCCATTACGCAAAGTCCCTGGCAAGGGCAAGCGATATTTACTGGTAGGTTCCAGTTGTTTCTCAGGGTGTAATGGGCTACGCTCCGACACGACTTATACCGCTATTAGGGGACTGACGCTTGCCGCCCCCTAGGCCTGATATGCGATAGTTTTAGATGAACAGACCGGACTGTACGGAGATTGTCACATCAGTTTCAGTAGGAGTTCGGATGGGTTTCCTCATCGGCCTTCTTATCGACATCTACCTGGGGACCGTTACGTACAGCTAGTACCACTTGCGGTCTGTGGTTAAATCCACTGCCAACGTAGTAGTAGAGTCTTTAGAGTCCCACACAGAGTGTTTCCCTGCTCCAGGCGAAACGATATAGAGGTCGTATGGTTTTACGACAAGGGTTCGGATGCATACGTGTGTTTACGCACGTACGACATTCGGACAGTTTTTACTAGCCGACTTTGGTTTAAGCCAGATTCTAGTATCGGGTTATTGGATTTATACAGTCTAAAGTTTTTCCGTGTTTTCACGGATAGGAGGGGCGTTCTCGTAATTTCGCGAGAAGCTTCTAGAAGGATGGTGACTTGAGGGTTTAGGTGGCATTTGCATTTATTGTTTTAATGACTCATTTGTGTGATTCATCCATGGAGTTAATGCATCATCTATTGATCTAATGACTCATGAGATGAATCACTCATATGAATAAATGAAGCATGGTTGTTAAATGATTTTATATTTTTTTATTTCATAAAAGATAATGCTTCATATATTCAAATGAGTTCATTATCTCTTCTCATTCTCTTGCTCACCTTCTCTCTCCTCAAGCTCACTCTCTCTTCAAACCCTAATCCTACCACTCATGTGTTGAGACCAAGGATTAGAATAGACTAATTAATCCATAACCCTTCTCTATATCATCTAGGTACTTTGATTAGCAACTAAAGAAACCTAGTTACCTCAAGTTTAGAGGTGAAGCTTGGAGTAAAGCTCTCGGGTGGATCATCTACTACATAGAGAAGGCCGGAGAGGAGGTGGAGAACGAAAAGACGAAGGACACGGTTCATTAGGTATAATCACTTCTCATAGTAGTTAACAACTTCTATCTTTCATGTTAGTTATAGTTTAGCAAAGATTCTTCGGTTACTCGATGTTTACGCAAAGAACAAGATTGTTTTTCATTTTTCCGCCTCCCCGCAAGTCGTGGGGTGTAGTACATCGACTTACAGTGGTATCAGAGCCTCGTTAAGCAATAATTAACTCATTAGCAAAGTCGTTACAATTTTGAACGCGAAACGAACCGGAAAAAACATCGATATCACATAGTTTCTGTCGATTTTAAAATGAGGTCTAAAAATTTTTCAGGGACCTGCAGAATAACCTACAGAGAAATATAAGAACACTAAAAAAAATTGGGTTCATGAATCGGCCAAATAGCCGCGGAACCGCGGCCGATCCCACCGATCCGCCGCGGATCCGCGGCCGAGTTGGAGCCGATTCAGCCCAAGTTTTTCCAGTGGCTCTTCTGTGATGTTTTTGTCTTTTCTGGAATGTTTATTTTCTGCTCAAGTCTCAGGTGCACAGAGAAGTTTTGGAGTAGAATCTGATATGTTTGCTCGATCGAAATTATACGATATTTGCTAATTTGATTATATCTGTGAACTGTTTAATGTGTTCGTAAACCTCCTCTAACTGCTAGTATGTCGGTTGGCAGGGGGTTGCATATTTCTGTAATGGATTTTACTGTTTGTGGTTATGAACTGTATTGGATTGTTGTGATGATTAACCAGGGTTTGTGATGGGTTGTTATATTCATTCATTTAATGTAATTATAATATGTTGTAATATTATTTTGCGGGGCACAACCAGATTGCGGTTGTAGCCACCGTTGTATTATTTCATTTTACTGTTTTTGCTCATAGGATAGACCCAAGGTGGGGTGCACAAACTACTGGGTACTTTGAAGTGTTTAGTGGACTACTCATGTTGTTGAGGGAGACCGCTTCACTTCGGGTACTTGGCGGGTAGTTTGCCGTACCCGTAGGGGTCTAGGGTGGGGTAATGTCTATTCATCACAACTGTGTAATCCGTCTTTCGTTGCAGGCTCAAAAAGAAACGCGGATTGCTTGCATATCCAATAATGTTCATCTGTGATCTGGAATGCCTATTATTGCGTCTGACGAATGTACAATATCTATATATGATAGCTATTTAGACGTCAGTTATGTTTTACACCCGCGCTAGCCCAGCCCCCGCTCTGCCGTTAGTTAAGTAATCTAACGGGTGATGACGGGACCCAGTGGCGAATGCGAAAGGCATAAGAGGACGTTGTATTTTCGTTGTTTTCTGCAATGATAGGTTAATGATGGGACACATTATTATTAATGCAAAGAAAATAAACCAAAAGTTGAATCGTTGGAACAATTTAAAAGAAACCACTCGGTTATTTTAAAACAGAGGATATTTTTAATTGCGGAGCTTTAACCACTCCTTTTTTAAAGCTATCAGGTTCCTTCGGTCATATCAAGTTCACTACGTTCACGGTTCCTTCGGTCATATCAGGTTCCTTCGGTCATACTAGGGCATGGAAATAAAATTTAACTAGGGCGATGAAAAGAAAACTTACTCTTAATTTATTGATGGCTCTCTCCAAACATTTACACATGAATTTTCAGATCTGAATAGATGAATAAAAAGTGGCATCCTTTATTTGATGGCTCTCTCCATACATAGAATTCTGAATTTTTGATCAATGAAAAGAGGCATGACCTAAAATAGGTTTTAGGGTCTATATTTATAGATTCATAGAAACCCTAGGTTTACAATCGATGCACACCTGCTTTTACAAAAATACCCCTATGGAAGACTAGTCAACGCGCCGACTCCAGAATTTGCCACCAACACGTGTCTCACATGGCCGCGGTTCCGCGGCCAAGAGCAGGGTTTGGCCGCAGTTCCGCGGCCAAACAGGGAGCTTGCCGCTTCAGTTTTTCTGGTAATCTTCTGGTTGGATTTTTCTTCTGCTTTCCCTAGTTTGTTCTTCAGAATGTCTTTTAGTTCTTTTCCAGATCTCTACAGTGAGTAATGTCATGGACTTTTTCGTCTGCTTCGTGTCGAAGTCTTGAACCTTGAGCTGCCTTTGTACTTTGTGAACTTGTTTATTGATTTTCGTTATTCTCCAAATTGTAGGTTTGATCAAGATTCTTCCATTTGTCGGTCGTAGTTTCACTTTTGTATCGTCTTTTGTCTTTTTCACTGTTTTTGTCCCGAGAATCTGTAACCTGCAACTATGTAGCAGACATGGGCCAAAAGCACCTGTTTATTTGTAAAATGCATAAGAATGGGGAATATAATAATGCAATATTATGATATGAACAAATACCCCCAAACTTATCTTTTGCTCGTCCTCGAGCAAACCTAGTTTTATTCTCAACAAAATCCTAACCTCACTTTCGCAGGAAAACGCGATTGCACTGAGCTCGTGCAACAAGCCTTTAAACCTCTAGGTGTCCTTAGTAGGAGGAGTGTTATCTCCTGAGGGTTTTTAGCGGATACTACCCACAAAATCCTATCAATTAGGCCTATTGACTTTTATTCTCCAATTAGATTTTCTAACAAGAACTTTATTATCTTCGACTCAGAAATTATCCACCCGTATTCTTCACGCTTCTTTATTATTTAACTTAAGATTATATATATTCTTGTGAATTTACTTAGCTTTTGGCATCTCTTAAGTTTTCTTTCTAGGGTTCCATCTCAACTTAGGAATTTTTATCATCTCTATTAAAGATACAAGTCTTATTTTTCATTCCTATCTCTTATCTAAACCCCAATCACATACCCCTACGTGTGTGTATATATCACCCCTATACTTGGAAATTCAAATCAAGCTATCATACTATTGTCCGCCGTCCAAAGCACTTCTTAATTGGTGAATTTTTAGATGAAATTTGCTCACACATCTTTCATGCGACCGTTAATACTTCTTGAGGTACCAACGACCGATTACAGAATGTGTTCGCACATTATAGCGTAATTCCTAGTCTTGTAACACCTAAGGCTTATAGCAGTGACTCCCAAACCAGTTGGTCTAAGGCACTAGGTGATGAAGCATCCTCGCTAAATATTTTTTTCTATTAATGCAGCCTTAAGTAATTACAAAAACCAGTGTTCATTTTTTTTTTATCTCTTTATTCACACTTGAATTTTTATTTTATTTTTCTTCGTACTAAGGACTTTACACAAGAGCATTTCAAGGTCTCTTCTACTATTCCAAGTTTCAAGGTCCGTGTTTGTGCAATTTGTAGGGTATACATTTTCAGAATTTAGACTTAAGCTAGGAATTATTTTTTCAAACTTATACTTTAATAAAAATACTCTTCCCTTGTTTTAACTTAGCCCAAGAAGCGAACTCAAAATTTGCCTATTTCTAAATAAACTACAAAAACATATACTTTATACCGTTAAATTTTAAGAAAGGTTATTTTTAGGGTTTTTAATTTACTAAGTATAAGATCTAGTTGTTCCTAACTAGTTAACCTTTTTGTCAAACTCAAGTCAATTATGGCCAAAATTGAATGCTTTAATTTTTATAATTTTAAAAATTTTCAATTTTTATGGGTTTTAAAATAAGTATGAAAATGCAAAAATATACACATGAATGCGAAGGAAGAAGGCTTACCGAGCATACCCCCAAACTTAAACTTGACAGTGTCCTCACTGTCATGCCACACCAACAGGGTCAAAATGTCGGCACTCCCCTGTTTATTTATTTATAGTTTTTTTTATTTTTATTGTTAAAAGAAAAAAACAAAAAATATATATACAACAAGGTCCCCCCCAAACTTAAGTGAGACAGTGTTTCCACTGTCTAAGCGTTAAAGTTCAGAGTTAGGGAGGAGAAAAATCAAACTATACAAGGCCTTACATAGACCAAATGTTAGCACCAACCATTCAAAAATTCTATCGTGATAGTGGTAGGGTTGGTGGAAGAATGGAGTGTAGAGAAAGGAGTTGAGAAACACACGAGACCGTATGGGAAGAAAAGTGGAATATGGTCTCGGTATATTCGGAGAAGAATGGCGGAAGAGAGAAAGAAGTGTAGTACGAACTTGAGGGCGTAAATCGAGTGAATAAATTAGCGCAATTTTTGATGATCGATATGTTAAAAGCGATTGTGCTAATCTATCAACCTGTCGAGAAATGGGGTCAAATCCCTCAAGATTCGCAAGAAAACATGGGTATGTTGAACTTGGTAAACCATCCATTGAAAATGGAAACGCGACGGATTCTTGCGTGGTCGAAACGATAGGAAGGACGAAAGGGAGTGATTTAGGGATAGTCTTATTCTCACCTAAATAATCTGTCTCGAACTTGAAGGATTCCATCAATGGTTCGAAATGACTGTAAGCAACCGAGTCTGATGGTTCAACTAACTCATCTGAAAATTCAAAGGACTCAAACTCGGGCGATGAGTCTTCAAAATCGTCCGAAAAAGTGAAACACTCGTAATCGTTATCGGCTGTGAGAACTGTGTCAGATTCAAAGAGGTACGCACTAGTGGCGTCCAAACTGCTGTGATCGAAGAGAAATCTTTCAAGCTCACAGTCCTCCTGCGTGATCTTTTGTGTGGTCGGAACGATGGAAAGGAGGGGGGTGATTTAGGAAGTATAGAAGTTAAAGGTTCAGGAGGATCAACTGGAAAATCCGACTCATCAAACAAAAATGGTTCATCCTCAATACTCTCCTCATGATTCTCCTCAAAAGTTATCTCATCCATGCAATTATCATCAAAATCAAGACGCATATGAAGTTCGGGAGAAACATTTAATAATTCGGGATGATGAATTGGAGATAAAATTTCAGTCAAATCTACGGGTTCATCATCCAAAATATTCCCTGCGTCAATATCCTCAATCAAATGAAAATCAATTTTTTTAGACACCTCATCAAAGGCATGGATATTTATCAATTCAGGTTCTAGATTGCAGGTGTAAAGTTCGAAAGAATTAGGTTTGGGTTCACTCGAAAAGGGCTCTTCACAATCTGGCAAATCAATCACTACAAAGTCGCACAACTTATTAAATGTTTTATTTTTAACTGGTGAATCATTTGGGACACTTGTTTGAAAACCGGAGTTGTGGGATTCAATTGGTGATGGGTAGGTTTGATTTGGAAGTGTGTAGAACTCACTCTCACCACTCAAATTCTCACTATGTCCAACCGCCTCATCATACATTGGAAAATTTGGAGCTAGTTGGAAACTAGCTACCGGTTCACTAGGTTGCATAAGGGTGGCAATGGACGCATCCAAATTCCTCATCTGTCGGTTTGTTGCTGCAATGTACGCTTCCAACGACTGTTCCAGACTAGACATGAGTTGTGAAGGGGTTTCAACAAAAGATTCAAAATTGTTTGGATACGTGAAACTCCCAAATGGCCGTGTAGAATCAATGTCTAGGGAAGGTGTGAAAGTCGGTAGGACTGATAGGAATTGAATGGTTGGACAGGAGTAGGATCAACATTTGGATAAAAAGGTGAATGGACTTGTTGATCCCAAGAACTGGAAGTGTTGAAAGGAGTGAAAGATCGGTTACGAGATTGTTTAATATGTTCAGCGATAGACATGGGTTTCGGAGTTCCAACAGGACTCGAAAAAGGAGTATCAACGTAAGAAGGCGGTGAAGATTGAAATGGTTGATACAAAGTAGATTGTGGATTCGAACTGTTTCTCCTAGATGCTTCTATTCGATCTTTCAAAGAAATTTTAGGCATGGAGGGGTCGTCCGTAATTTGACCAAAACAATTCGCGTATGAAGCAATGTTTGGATGAGGGTACCAAAGTTCGACAAGAGTTTTGGAAGGTGGGGTACCCATGATGTAAGAAAGGAGAAGAAAAAGAATGTGGGGTGCACGGATTTCTTAGCGGCAAGTTGCAAGTTTTTGTAAAAAAATTTCCCTTTTTTTCCTTTTGTGTTTTTTTTTATGTGGAGCTTTTTGCAAAAAAGATTTTCGATAAAAGGCTTGGACACATGTTCAATCAATCACAAATGCACAATCAAGCCTAGATCTAGGGTCACCTAGGTCAGCTAGACAGCTCCTAACTGTTCCAAAGGGCAAGAAGTAGGACCTCAAACCGCCTCTTCACCGCCAATTGTGGCCAGGTAAGCACAAGTAGAGAAATGAGGGATCCGCTCATGAATCACCGTGAGACGGGCTTTTTAAAGTTACCTTTCACTACCTGTCTAACCTAGGCACCACAAAGTCAGGTTAGGATCAACGGTCGATGCCTACAACTATTCCTTTGTCCTATTGAGCGCGAAGTCCTTAGGGCTGAGTCTAATATTTTTTAATTAGATTGATGGTCAATGCAATATGCCTTATGTGATTTTTGGGGTCCTGAGAAGGGTAATGAAATCCCCACCCAATCTGGATTGGTGTTCAAGCCCCTTAAAGTCAATTTAAAGAATGCAAAGCAGTAAACACAATCAAACACTTGCAAACAATTTTTTAGCGCAGCGCAAAGAATCCTGCACAAGATCAAGTTATTGGAAGGGGATAGATTTTTAACGCAAAGAATCCTGCAGGAAAATTTTTACAGAGAAGATATCAGGGGTTCAGAAGAAGAAATGAAGCTCACAGAAAATATTTCAATTGATGACGTCACCACCCCGCGGCGGTTCCGCGGTCAAAAGTGGGTCAACACAGCGGTTCCGCGGTCCAATGGTTGACTCGGGACTCCAAACTTCTTCTGTTGTCTGTTACGGTCCTCCTCTGTTTGTTCAGATTTGCTGTTTTCTGTTTTGCTCTCTGGATTTTTCCAGATCTGAATCTGTTCGTCGATCCTGCACAATTCAAACAAAACACCCTTCACAAAATAACAAGATGATAAATTTTTATATATTTTTTTCCAGTTTTTATGATTTTTATGATTTTATATTAACCCGAAATTGCAAAAAGAAAATACTACGCCATCCCCGGCAACAACGCCATTTGATTGTAATGAGATTTAGCGTATGCTTATGCTTTCGAAAGATGAATCAAAAATATTTATAAACCGCAATCAAGAACGGCGTCGCTTGGTAGCTAGCCGGTGAGTATGGATCGGTCCACAGGGATTTTGTGTATCTTCTAATTGTTCTAACGAGTTAATTCCGATTGGTGTCGGATTGATTAAATCTAAAAACTAAACCGATCTAGACTAAAATCTTGTTAGGTTTAGGTTTAGGTTAGGTTTGGAAAGTCAATATTTCTCACTGCTTTCTATGCCCAAATTAAGATCTATTAGGTGTTATGGTAATTATTAATAAAGTGGATTGGTACCATCGGGAAGGAACGGTGTTTCTTCCTCTAGGTTCTTGTCCTTCCTTTCTTAATCTTTACCCTAACCTCCATGGAAAACACGCTCAACCAGTCCTTTATACTACGGTATCACCGCTACCTCGTGGGATAGGGTGCCGTAGGGAACGGTGTGTGCATGTATGCATGGAGTCCTATAAAAACGTGTGATGGGCAAGAAAGGGGTGAGAGATCTTCATCTCTCAAGCCTTCCCCAAATCTAACCCTAACAAGCGAGGAGACTACCCACTCATTAGGGAATTGAAAGACATTTCTAAACTATCTATCTAGGGCAGAGAATTAAAGATCTAACTAGGGCAGATAAGAAAATTATACTAGGGCATGGAAATAAAATTTAACTAGGGCGATGAAAAGAAAACTTACTCCTAATTTATTGATGGCTCTCTCCAAACATTTACACATGAATTTTCAGATCTGAATAGATGAATAAAAAGAGGCATCCTTTATTTGATGGCTCTCTCCATACATAGAATTCTGAATTTTTGATCAATGAAAAGAGGCATGACCTAAAACAGGTGTTAGGGTCTCTATTTATAGATTCATAGAAACCCTAGGTTTACAATCGACGCACACCTGCTTTTAAAAAAATACCCCTAGAGAAGACTAGTCAACGCGCCGACGCGCCGACTCTAGAATTTTCCACCGACACGTGTCTCACATGGCTGCGGTTCCGCGGCCAAGAGAAGGGTTTGGCCGTGGTTCCGCGGCTAAACAGGGAGCTTGCTGCTTCAGTTTTTCTGGTAATCTTCTGGTTGGCTTTTTCTTCTGCTTTCCTTAGTTTGTTCTTCAGAATGTATTTTAGTTCTTTTTCAGATCTCTACAGTGAGTAATGTCATGGACTTTTCCGTCTGTTTCGTTTCGAAGTCTTGAACCTTGAGCTTCCTTTGTACTTTGTGAACTTGTTTATTGATTTTCGTTATTCTCCAAATTGTAGGTTTGATCAAGATTCTTCCATTTGTCGGTCGTAGTCTCACTTTTGTATCGTCTTTTGTCTTTTTCACTGTTTTTGTCCCGAGAATCTGTAACCTGCAACTATGTAGCAGACATGGGTCAAAAGCACCTGTTTATTTGTAAAATGCATAAGAATGAGGAATATAACAATGCAATATTATGATATGAACAGTTGCCACTTGGTGAGGGCTTTGATCCCTGGCATTGTGGACTAGGGGAGCTACCAGCCAGGGATAGTCGAGCAGGATAGCCGCTCGGCTGACTCTTTGTGAGGGCTTAGATCCTTAGCGCTGGAGAGGCCATGAGAGGCTTGCTAAGGATTGACCGAGGAGTGAAGCTGCTCAGTTGCCTCTTGGCGAGGGCTTTGATCCCTGGCGTTGTGGGGGTAGAGAGCTACCAACTAGGGATAACCGAGCAGGGTAGCCACTCACCTGTCTCTTCGCGAGGGCTTATATCCTTAGCGCTGGAGGGGCCATGGGAGGCCTGCTAAGGATTGACCGAGTAGTGAAGCTGCTCAGTTGCCTCTTGGCGAGGGCTTTGATCCCTGGCGTTGTGGGGGTAGGGAGCTACCAGCCAGGGATAGCCGAGCAGGGTAGCCGCTCGGCTGCCTCTTAGTGAGGGCTTTGATCCTTAGCGCTAGAGGGGCCATGGGAGGCCTGGTAAGGATTGACCGAGCAGTGAAGCTGCTCAGTTGCCTCTTGGCGAGGGCTTTGATCCCTGGCGTTGTGGGGTAGGGAGCTACCAGCCAGGGATAGCCGAGCAGGGTAGCCGCTCAGCTGCCTCTTCGTGAGGGCTTATATCCTTAGCGCTGGATGGGCCATGGGAGGTGTTCAGTTGATAAAACTGCACATTTGTATTACATTTTTCCTACCATTTTCATATTAAAAAAGGACTTTAATATGATATATTATACATATGAGGGTTTATGTGTAAAAACATTATTTTCCATGTGTTAATATATTTTATTATCATTTGGTAGGAAAATGTATGCAAATAAATCTATTGACCAAATCCTAGTAGAACTAAGTCTACTAAATATTATTTAAGATTATTGTGCAGAATTTTCCAAGTTGTTATGTAGAATATATCAAAGAAATCAAGCTGTTGAAGAAATCTTGCCAAATTAAGAAGCAAAACTTGGAGACCAAGTCTGGAAGCAACCGAGAGAAGATTTCTGAATTCGAAAGGTGCCTAGGATTGCCACATGTCACGAGAAGAAAGCCCAAGAAATTTGATCGAGAGATCCCCACCTTTGAGCGCGGATCCGCGGCCAAACCCACCTTTGGGCCGCGGATCCGCCGCAATATTATGGAGTTGGAAGGAAAGATTTTGGGGCATGATTCTCTACTATATTTTACCAACTTTTGAAGCAAAAGATTCTGGCTTTGCACTATAAAAAGGCACCGAGAGCCTCTTGGAAAAGCTATTAAGCCGATGCGATCACGAAGCCCCAGACGTTCACGCATCCAGGCTGATCGTCGACTGATCGACTACCTCCTTAGGAAAGATCGAGAAGCAACTAGTTGTAATCATTTTCTATGGATTAAAAGTGTAGTTTGTTCAAGTCGATTAATAAAGGTAGTTCTTTTTAATTGTTTTTTTTACATTATGTTTTCCCTCTCTTTTTTTTCATCTTCTTCTCCTAACATGCGCGAGTAATTCTCCGCTTGTTAGGGTTCGTAGGATTAGGGTAGGCTAATGGACGATGAAAATAATTAAACCCTTTTTAAGTCCTATAAAGTTTAGGAACTTTATCAAAAGAATCATTAACATCCTAATCGGGCGCGCTAGTAATTCTTTGCTAGTTCTGACCGCGATTAGAGATTAGATTAATGATTGTTTTGGTAAAGGCTAGATATGAACGGAGTTCCGTGTCGAGATAAGGGTTACGAGTGGGATTCCTTTTCCTTCCAGAAACCCTAATCTACACGCATCATCGTCGTTCTAGTTCTAAATCTATTAATGGATAAAAAGGGTAACTTTTAATTAATCGTCCATAACTACTAAATCCTAACGAACCCTACAAGCCTTCTTATTATATTATCTAAGTCTCTAAAATAATCTAGATCTATATTTTACATTCTTGTTTAACGTAGATCTAGAAATCATTCTATAAAATTCTTTATCCCTCCTCTCTTTCTCAACACATCTAAAGTAAAAGTAAAAGGTTCCACGTTTCCCTAAGGACGACCCGTACTCACTTCGGTCTAGCTACGCGCGACACCGTTCTGATTGCGGTTAACTACAAAACAAACACTTTTTCGAATCAATCAAATGGCGCCGTTGCCGGGGACGCGTGCGTAATTTTTTATTTTTACTATTTGTGTTGAATTCTTAGACGAGCCATATCATTATTAAAACAAAACTGCAAATTGCATATTTTACGATTTGTGCGTGGATTTTTGCAAGGAGATCTGGAGTCACAGAATTCAGGAAAACAGGAAACAGAGACATTTTTAGAGATCCAGAAGAGCAAAGGAGATCACAGAAAAATTTTCATCAACTGTTCTCTCTACCACGCGGCGGAACCGCGGCAAAATCACCCCTTCTGCGGCGGAATCGCGGCAGGTTGGAGGAATTAGGGCTTCAACCTTCTCTGGTATATTTCTTAACTCCTTCTCTCTCTCCTCAAATCCAATAAAATCTATTTTCTGCAGGATTCTTTGCAAAATTGCGCCGCTCAAAAATCTTTTTGCAAAAGTTTTGTGATTTGTTTTGTTTTGCATATTTAATACGGATTTCTAAGAGGCAAAGACCAAATCAAGATTAGGTGGGGATTTCATCACCCTTCCTAAGCCCCACAAATCACAAACCGAGCATATAGATCAACCCTTCATTAATTTAAAAAATATCTAGACCAGACTCTAAGGACTGTCGCGCTCAATAAAGACAGAGGAAGGTCGTGGGTAATCTATCGTTTATCCGCATTACTTTTGTAGTGCCTAGGCAAGTGTGACAAAGGCTAGTGGTTTTTAATTAGGCCCACGACGTGGTTCCTTCCCACTTACCTGGCACTTATCTGGCTACAAGGGAAGTACGGAGGCGGTAGAGGATTGATCCTGCGGCTTGTCCTTTGGAAGTCTAGGAGCGGTCTAGAGACTGGACCTAGGTGACCTTAGTTCTAGGGTTGCTTGTGCATCTTAGGGAGATTTGTCTTGAGTCCTACTTTTTCAAAACAAGCCAATTTTAAATCACACACACGCTACCACTTGCACTAAACCCGCTTAGTGCATGCTCGGCTGGACACAGGATCCTAGTGCCCGTCTTGTCCGCGTTCCTGCTATCGACGCCGAAGTCGGTACTTCTTCATCTTCTTTTCCCCCACCACACACCACGACCGAGATGGACGGCACTCCATCAGATTATAACACCACGCTGCCACCGCCCGAAGGTGCGCAGAATCCACCGCGCATCTCTCTCCAAGAGAGATGCTATCCTATCCGTGGTCCTCTTCCCACTTGTCTATCTCTTCCACCACCTAACGGGGATAATTTCGAAATTAAACCCCACTACATCAATCTGCTGCCCAAATTTCACGGGCTTGAGTCGGAAGATGCGTACGTTTTCATCACCAAATTCGAAAACGTATGCGCAATGATGGGTACTTCACAATTGACTTTAGATGCTATGCGCTTACGTCTTCTCCCATTCACGCTATGCGACTTGGCAGAAAAATGGCTTTATAATACTGCTGCACACTCTATCGCTAATTGGGATGAATTCGTCGTAGCATTTCTTAAGAAGTTTTACCCAAATCATAAGACTGCACATGTTAGGAGCGAGATCAACCAGTTCACCCAGCTTCCCAATGAACCATTTTGGAAGTGCTTTGAACGTTTCAAAGATCTGCTTGTCCAATGCCCCCATCACGGAATACAAAGATGGGATTTATGTTGGATTATATATGAGGGCATTAATCCAGCGACAAAGCAGATACTTGAAACAATGTGTCAATGCAATTTCATGTCTAAAGATGACGGTGAAGCATGGAAATATCTGGAAGACCTTGCTGAGCACACGTTGCAGTGGGAAAGCGTAAGACCACCTTCAACTAAGGGAGGTATTCACCAGCTCGATATTTCTATCGCAGTGAAAGCCGAAATGGCAGCGATACAGAAGAAACTCGATGCTATTGAAAACAAGTTCTCAACATTCTCCTTAAATCAGGTCACGCTTCCTAAGACTGTCTGTGGTTGCTGTTCGATCCTTCACACTTAACGGAAGAATGTCCTATGAATGCATCGTTTCAAGCTAATGCTGCTTTTCAACAGCGACCTAGAAATGATCCTTATTCTTCCACATATAATCAAGGATGGAGGAATCATCCTAACTTTGCTTGGAATCAAAACCAACAAAGTAATTATCAAAGACCTCCTCCACAGCAACCACAACCACAGAATTAGCCCCCCTTTTAGTCACAAAATTTCCAAAATCCGGCCAACATTTCTACACCACAAGTGGCCGGTACTGACAACTCACTTGCACAAACTTTGGATATGTTCATGAAACAATCCATGCAAAATTCGGCTGAGATAAGGTCTTCTATTGATACCCTAACGAAAAACTCCTCCTCCCATGGTGAGAGTATTAAATCAATAGAAAACCAAATCGCACAGTTAAATGCCGCAATGAGTGCGAGAGAGAAAGGGAAACTCCCATCTCAACCCCTACCGAATCCTGGCCATTCACAAAGTCATAATGTGAATGCCATTACTACGTTGAGATCGGGGAGAGTGCTGAATAACCAAGTGGGTGAGCAATTTGATGATAGTGACACATTTGATACCCCTTCTTCTTCTTCTTCTTCCCCTAATTCGTCTAGTCCCCCACCTTCATCTGAGCCTATTCTCCGTTTTCCCCAAGGTTCGAACATTTCGCCAAATCTATCTAAGTCGATGCCCACTCCAATTTTGGGATCGAATCCGTCGCCACAGTCCTCTCCACAAACGTTGGACCCAAAACTTATTGATCGAGCTCCATTTCCAAACCGATTAAGGGCCAACAGACTTAACCCGCAAATGGAGAAGATTGTGGAAATGTTTAAGCAAGTTAGCGTGAATATTCCTCTCCTAGATGCTATTCAACAAGTCCCATCTTATGCAAGAATCCTTAAAGACTTGTGCACTAGGAAGAGAAAAACTCAAGTGCCTAAAAAGGTTTTCATGACGAGTAATGTTAGCACAGCTTTTACCCAACAAATACCAAAGAAACGTAAGGACCCCGGCTGTCCTACAATCTCTATTTCTATTGGGGGTAAAAATATAAATCGTTCTTTACTCGATCTAGGCGCTAGCGTCAACTTGCTTCCTTATTCAGTATACGAGCAGTTAGGAATTGGAGAGTTAAAACCTGCCCATTGTACTCTCCAAATGGCAGACCGATCTATCACCAAACCTCGGGGCGAACTAGAGGATGTGTTAATTAAAGTCGGGGAATTCATATTTCCCGTGGACTTTATTGTTTTAGACACACAACCTGTGGCAAACCCACGCAATCAAATCCCGGTGATACTTGGTCGACCCTTCCTAGCAACTTCTAACGCTGTGATTAATTGTCGTAACGGTTCTATGAACTTATCCTTCGGGAAAATGACAATTGAGCTTAATATTTACAAGCTACGAAGTCAGCCATCAGAACCTTCTGCTCATTTGCTGGACGTTTGTTCCATCCACGAGATAGCTTCCGAAAGCTGCATGGATGAGGAGCTTTGCTTTGATGTTCTCGACAACACTAATGAGACATCGTTTGATCTTGCACCACTTCACAGTGAGGATATGTTCAATGAGTTAGACCTTGAGATTGAACCCGTTGACTCGTTGCAAAAGTCAGCAGCACTTTCCGAGTCAATATCTTATGCAAGTTTTGAACCTCTTAAGGAGTCCGAATATCATTCCGTTACCCCTCCTTCTATTGTCTCTCCGCCAATTCTTGATCTCAAACCGCTACTTTCTCATCTTAAATATGCATATTTAGGAGAGAATGAGACTTTGCCAGTAATTATATCCGCTTCTCTAGCCGTAGAGCAAGAGAATGCACTTTTTGCAGTGTTGAGATCGAATCGGCAAGCATTTGGTTGGACAATGGCCGACATCAAAGGGATTAGTCCATTAATTGTTGAACATCACATACATCTGATGGATGAAGCCAAACCAACCCGAGACCCACAAAGACGGTTAAATCCCGTTATGAAGGAGGCGGTAAAGAAAGAAATCGTCAAGTGCCTTGATAGTGGAATAATTTACTCCATATCTGATAGCCAATGGGTAAGTCCAATTCATGTGGTCCCTAAAAAGTCTGGCATCACGGTCATCACTAATGAGGCAAATGAGTTAATCCAAACACGCACCCAAACTGGGTGGCGCGTATGTATTGATTACAGGAAACTCAATGCCGCGACGAGGAAAGATCACTTCCCTCTACCTTTCATTGACCAGATGTTGGAACGATTAGCGGGACACGATTTCTACTGTTTCTTGGACGGATACTCTGGCTACAATCAGGTCCCCATCGCCGAAAAGGATCAAGATAAAACCACTTTTACTTGTCCTTTCGGAACTTTTGCTTATAGACGCATGCCCTTTGGGTTATGCAACGCTCCCGCTACATTTCATCGGTGCATGATGGGGATATTTTCAGATATGGTGGAAAATTTTCTAGAAATTTTTATGGACGATTTCTCCATTTTTGGGGACTCCTTTGAGGACTGTCTTCGTAATCTTGACGCTGTTCTTACCCGCTGTAAGGATAAGAACTTGACTTTGAATTGGGAAAAATGCCATTTTATGGTCCAAGAAGGTATTGTACTTGGACATATAATTTCACATAAAGGCATTGAGGTTGACAGAGCAAAAATAGATGTCATTCAAAACCTCCCTCGTCCCAATTGCGTCAAAGATATATGATCCTTTCTTGGTCATGCAGGATTTTATAGGAGATTCATTAAGGACTTTAGCAAAATTGCTAGACCCTTAACCCTTCTATTGGCCAAGGACACTACTTTTCACTTCGATTCGGATTGTGAGGCTGCTTTTGAATCGCTTAAAAAATCACTCACTACAGCCCCCGTTCTATCATCTCCGGATTGGAACCACCCGTTCGAGCTTATGTGTGACGCATCAGATTTTGCTATTGGTGCTGTCTTGGAACAGCATATTGATAAGATGCCACATGTAATTTACTATGCAAGTAGGACCTTGAATGATGCACAAATAAATTACACAACTACCGAGAAAGAACTCTTGGCAGTTGTATTTGCATTAGAGAAATTCAGGCCCTACTTGATTGGCTCGCCTATTGTGGTTTACACAGATCACTCCGCCCTACGACATCTTTTAACGAAGAAGGATGCAAAGGCCAGGCTAATACGTTGGATCCTATTGTTACAAGAATTTGATCTTGTTATCAAAGACAAGAGTGGATGTGAAAACGTAGTAGCCGACCATCTTTCACGCATCACTTCTTCGCCAACTGTGACCGTGCCGATAAATGACTCATTTTCCGACGAACAGCTCTTGAATGTATCCTACGAACCTTGGTTCGTGGATATCGTGAACTATCTTGCGACCGGACTTATACCTAGCGATTGGTCGAAACAAGACAAACTTCGATTTTTATCCCAAGTAAAATATTTTTACTGGGATGAACCATATCTATTCAAGTATTGTTCCGATCAAATCATTCGCAGGTGTGTCCCTAACGATGAATTCAAGAGCGTGTTATCATTTTGTCATGATCAGGCATGCGGCGATCACTTTGGACCTCGAAAAACGGCGGAGAAAGTTTTGCAATGTGGCTTTTATTGGCCAACATTATTTAAAGATGCATTTGAACATTGCAAAACTTGTCCGCGATGTCAGCATTTGGGTCGGATTTCACGAAGGAATGAGATGCCGCTCCAACCTATATTGGTTGTGGAAATATTTGATGTTTGGGTATTGATTTTATGGGCCCTTTTCCCAACTCCTTTGGGAATCTATATATCTTGTTAGCGGTTGATTATGTCTCGAAGTGGGTGGAAGCTATACCGTGTCGCACTAATGACAACAAAGTTGTCATTAAGTTCCTTAAAGAAAACATCTTTTCGCGATTCGGATACCCTCGCGCTATCATTAGCGACAACGGGACACATTTCTGCAATAGGTCTTTCGAGGCCTTGATGCGGAAATATTTAATCACTCACAAGCTTTCTACGCCCTATCATCCCCAAACAAGCGGGCAGGCTGAGATCTCAAATAGGCAGATCAAACAGATATTGGAGAAGACGGTTTCGAAAAACCGTAAAGTTTGGTCAACCAAATTGACGGATGCTCTTTGGGCATTCCGCACTGCGTATAAGACCGATCTTGGTATGTCTCCATACCGCCTTGTGTTTGGGAAGGCATGTCACCTCCCTGTCGAGATTGAACATAAGGCAATGTGGGCTATTAAAGAGCTTAATTTTGATCTTGATCATGCAGGAAGCTATCGGAAGCTGCAATTGAATGAGCTAAGCGAACTCCGCGATGAAGCTTACGATAATGCAGTGATAGTAAAGAACAGGACTAAAGTGTTCCACGATAAAAATCTTTCTAGAAAAACCTTCACATCGGGGCAACAAGTCCTTCTTTACGATTCCCGTCTCCATCTTCATCCGGGTAAGCTTAAATCTCGCTGGAAAGGACCTTTTGTGGTGCGGTATGTACACCCGCACGGGGCAGTTGAAGTCGAAAATTTGAAAAACGGTTCGATTTTTAAAGTGAATGGGCATAGATTAAAACCGTATTTTTCTGCTGACCCCGCGGAGGAGCTCCTGTTTTTACAGGAGCCGCTTTATCAAAACTAAATTTCCTCCGCCTCACCTCCATGTTTTGGTAACTTTTTCACATTTTAAGAATGGAGGTGAGTAAAAAAAAATGATTTGATTGAATATCTGTGCGTGTCAAAGAATAAGTTTGGGGGAATTTTTCATTTAACTATTATTTTACCCCTTGTATCTCTCCCTTAGTATACAGGTCTATGTTCTCAAAAGGCTACATCAGTGAGGACACTGCTGAAAACAGGTTTGGGGGGGGGGAGGTTTGTATTCACTGAATTATCTTTGACACCGGGCATTAAAATTTTTTTATAACAAAAGAATAGAAAGTGCAACATTACATCCAAAAGATAGGAATGGTTTAAGAAAACCAAGAAAATTAGAAGTTTTTTTATACGAACTGGTAATAAGTAGTTATGAGCTGTTGTCCCAAGGGTTAGTAAAATGAAGGAAGTCACTAATCTGAGGATAAAAATAAGTCTGAAAAATAGTTTCTATTATGGAAGCCAAACATTTGAATGTTGATGCCCTACTATATGCACTTACACACGTCTTGAAACTCGGGATAGTAGAGGATACCTTGAAATGCTCTTGTCTAAAAGCCAAAGTATGAAGGAAAAAAAAATGAAGAAAAATGATGAAAAGAAAAATGAACACTGGTTTTGTATCGCCAAGGCAGCAATAAAAAAATATAGCGAGGGTGCCTCTTCACTTAGTGCCCTAAGGCCAACTGGTCTGGGAGTCACTGCTAAGCCTTAGGTGGTACAAGACTAGGAAAATATTATCACCTAATCAGCAAGCACTTGAGTAATCGGTCGGTTAGTACCTCAAGAAGTATTAACGGTCGCATGAAAAGGTGTGAGCAAACCTAAGTATTCATTACATTAAAAAGTACTAAGGCAGATGGACAAGAGTATGATAGCTTGAATTGAATTCTCCGAGTGTAGGGATGTTCTTTACACACACGTGGGGTTATATGATCAATGTTTGGATGAAAGGTAGGAATGAAGAATACAGACGATGTTTTATTGAGGGATGATGTGATTTCTAACATTTTTTCATGACTATTAAGATAGGGCTCATGACAACTGAAAAGCTAGCATAGTTGGAAACTCTTCTTTTCAAAGTATTTCTTTTATGGTTCTTATATTTATATGTAAATTTCACCATCTTTCTTTTGTTATTGGATTTTGTGGGTGTAATCCGCTGAAAACCCTCAGGAGACAACACTCCTCCTACTAGGGACACCTAGAGGTTTAACGGCTTGTTGCACGTGCTCAGTACAATCGTGTATGCCTACGAAAGTGTGCTTAGTTTTCTCCTTTCTTTTTCTCCTCTTAAATAAACTAGTTTGCTCGGGACGATCAAAGATAAGTTTGGGGGTATTTGTTCAGTTGATAAAACTGCACATTTGTATTACATTTTTCCTACCATTTTCATATTAAAAAAGGACTTTAATATGATATATTATACATATGGGGGTTTATGTGTAAAAACATTATTTTCCATGTGTTAATATATTTTATTATCATTTGGTAGGAAAATGTATGCAAATATATCTATTGACCAAATCCTAGTAGAACTAAGTCTACTAAATATTATTCAAGATTATTGTGCAGAATTTTCCAAGTTGTTATGCAGAATATATCAAAGAAATCAAGCTGTTGAAGAAATCTTGCCAAATTAAGAAGCAAAACTTGGAGACCAAGTCTGGAAGCAACCGAGAGAAGATTTCTGAATTCTAAAGGTGCCTAGGATTGCCACATGTCACGAGAAGAAAGCCCAAGAAATTTGATCGAGAGATCCCCACCTTTGAGCGCGGATCCGCGGCCAAACCCACCCTTGGGCCGCGGATCCGCCGCAATATTATGGAGTTGGAAGGAAAGATTTTGGGGCATGATTCTCTACTATATTTTACCAACTTTTGAAGCAAAAGATTCTGGCTTTGCACTATAAAAAGGCACCGAGAGCCTCTTGGAAAAGCTATCAAGCCGACGCGATCACGAAGCCCCAGACGCTCACGCATCCAGGCTGATCATCGACTGTTCGACTACCTCCTTAGGAAAGATCGAGAAGCAACTAGTTGTAATCATTTTCTATGGATTAAAAGTGTAATTTGTTCAAGTCGATTAATAAAGGTAGTTCTTTTTAATTGTTTTTTTTACATTATGTTTTCCCTCTCTTTCTTTTCATCTTCTTCTCCCAACATGCGCGAGTAATTCTCCGCTTGTTAGGGTTCGTAGGATTAGGGTAGGCTAATGGACGATGAAAATAATTAAACCCTTTTTAAGTCCTATAAAGTTTAGGAACTTTATCAAAAGAATCATTAACATCCTAATCGGGCACGCTAGCAATTCTTTGCTAGTTCCGACCGCGATTAGAGATTAGATTAATGATTGTTTTGGTAAAGGCTAGATATGAACGGAGTTCCGTGTCGAGATAAGGGTTACGAGTGGGATTCCTTTTCCCTCCAGAAACCCTAATCTACACGCATCATCGTCGTTCTAGTTCTAAATCTATTAATGGATAAAAAGGGTAACTTTTAATTAATCGTCCATAACTACTAAATCCTAACGAACCCTACAAGCCTTCTTATTATATTATCTAAGTCTCTAAAATAATCTAGATCTATATTTTACATTCTTGTTTAACGTAGATCTAGAAATCATTCTATAAAATTCTTTATCCCTCCTCTCTTTCTCAACACATCTAAAGTAAAAGTAAAAGGTTCCACGTTTTCCCGAGGACGACCCGTACTCACTTCGGTCTAGCTACGCGCGACACCGTTCTGATTGCGGTTAACTACAAAACAAACACTTTTTCGAATCAATCAGGAGGCCTGCTAAGGATTGACCGAGCAGTGAAGCTGCTCAGTTGCCTCTTGGCGAGGGCTTTGATCCCTGGCGTTGTGGGGTAGGGAGCTACCAGCCAGGGATAGCCGAGCAGGGTAGCCGCTCAGCTGCCTCTTCGTGAGGGCTTATATACTTAGCGCTGGAGGGGCCATGGGAGGCCTGCTAAGGATTGACCGAGCAGTGAAGCTGCTCAGTTGACTCTTGGCGAGGGCTTTGATCCCTGGCGTTGTGGGGTAGGGAGCTACTAGCCAGGGATAGCAGAGTAGGGTAGCCGCTCGACTGCCTCTTGGTGAGGGCTTTGATCCTTGGCCTCTGCTGTTGGAGACCTGTGTCTGGCCACAGCCCCGGTTCCTTTCAACGAGGTTCCTTAGGTCCCCTGGCGAGGTAGTCTTCGAGCTGCTGTGACAAGTCCTGTTCGTGCAACCCCATCGAGGGAGGGGGTGTTGGTCATGCCTGGGAGCAGGCGAACTGGCCGACATCTCATCGGGAGGGACATGAGCATGTAGGGGCTCGGGGCGAGGCACTTGGGCGACAGACCTCGGCGCTGACGCGGGTTGCAGAATGTATTGGCCCGGGAGATCTGCGGCCGTGGAAGGTAACGAGGCGGTGGTCGGCTGTACCGACGCGAGCAGAGTCTTTTCTCCCTCTGCAGAGGTCCTGGTCCCGAGGTGGGGGAGCAGCGACCTGGGGAGCTTGCCCCGCCGTCTGGACATGGACGAGCGAGTCCACGACGGACGCGAGTCGATCTATCTGGGCTGCTAGGGCATTATAAATGCTCGTCGGAGGAGGGGATTCGTCCGCGTCTCCGTTGAGGGGGAGGCGGTGGCTAGTGCGTGGATCGTCGTGATGACCGCTCGCTATTGTGTTGGGATCGGAAGATGAGCTTTTGTTTTGTGGAATCAATATTTCCCACAGACGGCGCCAGTTGATGCGGGACGGATCCGCGTGTCAAGATGTTACCTTCCGTTGATCTGCTGATGGCGACGATGGACGGCTGATGTTTGATCTAGAGGCAGGCTCCTGAACCGTGTGGATCTCAATGGGTTTGAGGCTGTTGGCGCCGAGCTACCTGCAAGGAAGTCCCGAGGTGGTTGTACCACCGAGGATCCTCCGACGGTCAAGTTAGAGAGGGAATCCGAGCAGAGTAACGACTTAGTGTTGTAAAAATGGCTTACTTGGACCGTAAGAAGAAGGGGTTTATATAGCGGTGGCAGCAGGCAGGGCAGGCGCGAGAATCACGCCGGCCGTTACGCTCTCGACGTCACGCCCGCGTGATGAGCGGGATCTCCCATTAATGGCGAGACAGGCTCGTTAACGGGGAATCGTGATGGCGTGGAACGTGGGATGTGGCCGGCGGATATCTCGCGCATGGCGAGATTCGCTTCCTCGGCGGGAGAGCTCGCGGACGAGCGGGAGAGCCGAAGTATCTTGGTTCTACGGTAGCCCGGAGACGAGCTGAGAGGGCCGAGGAGGCTCGGGCCTGTGATGGCTCGGAGTAGAGCAAAGGAACGGTTGGATTGGTTGCTGAGGTGCTCGGGGGCAAGGAGTGGGGTGCAATCTCGAAGACAGGGTTTGAGGGAAGCCCCCAATGTAGCATACTGGTTCTCTCTCCGTGGTTCTCAGCGGCCTAACTGGCTTACGCATGTGACACGTCATCCGCCACGTGTCATGATCTAAGGAATTACCGTTATCGATCATCATCAATACCCGACATATTTCACAGGAATATATTGACAACAGCGTCTCTACCGTGTCTCTACTGCACATATTGTTGGCAAAAAATTTCCATATGAAATGTTTTGCCGAGAATATGTTTTTTTCTACTAATGTTTTACCGATGTTGGAAGAGTTCACAACTCGCATGTTCGAAGCACATAAGGATGCGAGTAACCAATATGTTTTTAACATATAGAAAATGAAAACTAAATCATGCAATGGGGTTTCAGTAAAGAGTCTAAAGAACATACCAATATGTTTATATCATATAGAAAACGAAAACTAAATTATGCAATGGGGTTTCAGTAAAGAGTCTAATGACCATTCGTGGTAAAAGCACGGGTACAACCGCTTTTAATATAGAATTCATATGATCTTTCTATTTTTATATAGAGATGGCTTGTCATAATGAGTAAGCGAAATACACACGCATTCCTAACAGTGGCACTGTTCATTGATCCATGTCTCTTTACTTTGCATTCTAATCTAAAAGATTCTTGTATTTGTGAAATAAACTAGCACATGGATCGATGATTCGTATGATGTCATGTGTTCTTCCAATGTATGAAATTCCTACGATAGTATTGTATACTTTGTTCTCTCTTTGATATAGGTGCTTGATATTTGCCGGCTTTAGGGATAATCACCAATTTTCAACGTCGTTGTGCAATGGTCTTTTCTAATACATGTGTCAGCGGTCTATCGATTCTGCAAATTCCACAGCCGGTATTATGCTTTCATGTCCGACACAAAATGACACCCATCTTCTCAGGTCTTTGTAAGACATTTGCTCGGATGCAAGATGTTGATCATCTATCCAGTTATTAAATTTTGTACACCACAGCCGTTTAGAACACCAAGGAGGGAGGAATATTCCCCTTTGAATCAGATGGGATATTAATTCAAGAGTGTACAATTGCAGGCATCTAAACTTGTATGGTATAAATTTATCTTTAGTGAATGCGCCCCACCTTGATCCCCTTTCAGTGAAAGGCTGAAGATCACACCTGCTCTTTTTATGCCTGTGACAGAATGACAAGTTGGGTGAGAGAACAATTCTCCTCTTTGATTAATTCACGTATATTTTAAGAGAAATGTAATATGATAAAGCTTTTGATACTATATGCCTATGACAGAATGACATGTCATAGAATTAAACCCACCGTTGCCGGTCCCAAGTCCGGATGAGAAAGGGTGAGAGTTGTGGTAGGCTTGTGACAGCCAACGTAAAACTTTGTCACATTCTATGACATGAACCATAATAAGAATATCGTTGGGGCATCCCTTACTCAGCGACGCGCTACATCGGATCCCGGGTATAGTGTTAAGTATGCAAGGGCTTCTAGGTCGTCGTCCAGAAACGGCGCGCTACATCGTACCCCGGGTGTAGTGACAAATAAGCAAGGGTCGTCGTCCAGAAACAGCGCGCTGCATCGGACCCCGGGTGTAGTGACAAATAAGCAAGGGTTTCATAGGATCCGTCTAGCTTTCTGGAGCATAGGTTCCCTTACGGGTAGACTAATAGAATTAGTGGAGGCGATGATTAGGAGGAGAGTTGGTATTATGTGTTTGCAAGAAACTAAGTGGGTAGGTGAAAAGAGTAGAGTCATAGAGCCTTGGGGTTATAAGTTTTGGTATACGGGTAGAGATAAAAATCGTAATGGGATAGGCATAATTATAGATAGACGGTTGCTTGAGGATGTAGTTGAGATTAGGAGAAAAGGTGATAGAATTTTACTGGTTAAGCTTATTCTAGGTGGAGAGATCCTTAATATTATTAGTGCTTATGCACCACAGATAGGTCTTGATGACGCTAGTAAGCGTCTATTCTGGGAGGATTTAGACGAGATGGTGCAAAGTATACCTAGTGGAGAGAAGTTTTTTATTGGTGGTGATCTTAATGGACATGTAGGTACTAGTCGTAGTGGGTTTGATACTATCCATGGAGGTTTTGGTTTTGGACAAAGGAATGAAATAGGTGACTCGATTCTAGATTTTGCCTTATCTTATGACTTGATCTTAGCAAACACCTGGTTTAGGAAAAGGGAGTCCCACCTTATCACTTTTAGGAGCGGATCAAGTGCTAGTCAAATAGACTTTTTTCTGACGAGAAGAATAGATAGAGGTTGTTGTATCGACTGTAAGGTAGTGCCAGATGAGAGTGTAACCACTCAACATAGACTTTTAGTTCTAGACTTTCGATTTAGAAGAGGACTTAGGAAGATTAGATGTAAGGTAGAGCCTAAAATTAAATGGTGGCGATTGAAAGAAGGTAACCAAAAGACTTTTATAGATCGTGTAGTCCAAGAAGCGGATTGGCAGTCGGAAGATAATTCAGACAGAACATGGAACATAATGGCTGGTTGTATCAAGAAGGTAGCTAGAGATCTACTTGGTGAGTCGAGAGGTGGTGCTCCACTATCTAAGGACACATCATGGTGGAATGAAAAAGTAAAGGCTGCCATTGTGTTGGGATCGGAAGATGAACTTTTGTTTTGTGGAATCAATGTTTCCCACAGATGGTGCCAGCTGACGCGGGATGGATCCGCGCGTAAAGATGTTACCTTCCGTTGATCTGCTGATGGCGGCGATGGACGGCTGATGTTTGATCTGGAGGCAGGCTCCTGAAGCATGTGGATCTCAATGGGTTTGAGGCTGTTGGCGCCGAACTACCTGTAAGGAAGTCCCGGGGTGGTTGTACCACCGAGGACCCTCCGACGGTCAAGTTAGAGAGGGAATCCGAGCAGAGTAACGGCTTAGTGGAGTAAAAATGGCTTACTTGGACCGTAAGAAGAAGGGGTTTATATAGCGATGGCAGCAGGCAGGGCAGATGCGAGAATCACGCCGGCCGTTACGCTCCCGACGTCACGCCGCATGATGAGCGGGATCTCCCATTAATGGCGAGACAGGCTCGTTAATGGGGAATCGTGATGGCGTGGAACGTGGAATGTGGCCGGCGGATATCTCGCGCATGGAGAGATTCGCGGGATGGCGGTTGCTCCTGTGATCGGTGCCGTTGGTCGGTCGATGAGACCGAGGAAGATGACCTCGGCGGGAGAGCTCGCGGACGAGCGGGAGAGCTCGTGGACGAGCGGGAGAGCCGAGGTATCTTGGTTCTGCGGTAGCCAGGAGACGAGCTGAGAGGGCCGAGGAGGGTCGGGCCTGTGATGGCTCGGAGTAGAGCAAAGGAACGTTTGGCTTGGCTGCTGAGGTGCTCGGAGGTAAGGAGTGGGGAGCAATCTCGGAGACAGGGTTTGAGAGAAGCCCCCACTGTAGCATACTAGTTCTCTCTCCGTGGTCCTCAGCGGCCTAACTGGCTTACGCATGTGACACGTCATCTGCCACGTGTCATGATCTAAGGAATTACTGTTATCGAGCATCATCAATACCCGACAGATTTCACAGGACTATATTGACAACAACGTCTCTACCGTGTCTCTACTGCACATATTGTTGGCAAAAAATTTCCATATGAAATGTTTTGCCGAGAATATGTTTTTTTCTACTAATGTTTTACCGATGCTGGAAGAGTTCACAACTCACATGTTCGAAGCACATAAGGATGCGAGTAACCAATATGTTTATAACATATAGAAAATGAAAACTAAATCATGCAATGGGGTTTTAGTAAAGAGTCTAAAGAACATACCAATATGTTTATATCATATAGAAAAAAAACTAAATTATGCAATGGGGTTTCAGTAAAGAGTCTAATGACCATTCGTGGTAAAAGCACGGGTACAACCGCTTTTAATATAGAACTCGTATTATCTTTCTATTTTTATATAGAGATGGCTTGTCATAATGAGGCAGCGAAATACACACGCATTCCCAACAGTGGCACTGTTTGGCACTGTTCATTGATCCATGTCTCTTTACTTTGCATTCTAATCTAAAAGATTCTTGTATTTGTGAAAAACAAGCACATGGATCGATGATTCGTATGATGTCATGTGTTCTTCCAATGTACGAAATTCCTACGATAGTATTGTATACTTTGTTCTCTCTTTGATATAGGTGCTTGATGTTTGCCGGCTTTAGGGATAATCACCAATTTTCGACGTCGTTGTGCAATGATCTTTTCTAATACATGTGTCAGCGGTCTATCGATTATGCAAATTCCACAGCCGGTATTATGCTTTCATGTCCGACACAAAATGACAACCGTCTTCTCAGGTCTTTGTAAGACATTTGCTCGGATGCAAGATGTTGATCATCTATCCAGTTATTAAATTTTGTACACCACAGCCGTTTAGAACACCAAGGAGGGAGGAATAGTCCCCTTTGAATCAGATGGGATATTAATTCAAGAGTGTACAATTGCAGGCATCTAAACTTGTATGGTATAAATTGATCTTTAGTGAATGCACCCCACCTTGATCCCCTTTCAGTGACAGGCTGAAGATCACACCTGCTCTTTTTATGCCTGTGACAGAATGGCAAGTTGGGTGAGAGAACAATTCTCCTCTTTGATTAATTCACGTATATTTTAAGAGAAATGTAATATGATAAAGCTTTTGATACTATATACCCTAATTTTGGGGTACATATCCTAAAAATATATGTGGTGGCTGTCCCTACATCCAGAAGATAATCTTTAGCAAAAGCTGAATCTAGGAAAAGAATTTATATAGCCGACCATATATTATGGAAATGAATTTTTTGTATGTTATTCTGAACTCGTGACGGTTTACATTGCAAGGAACATAGGATGACATGCATATTTATGAACCTAGGGGTTAAATCCAAAAGAGAAAAAACTTGAAGACCATGCCAACACATGTTTGGAAGGATTTGTATATTGAAATCATCCAATTAAAAGTTACTAATTTGCCTAAATAAAGAGGCATATAGATGCATCGGATTCTATGTTACTTGTCGCTTCCATCTCTCTCCTATCCTCAATAAGGGGTATGCTTCAACTTTGGTTAAAACCAAAGGCCGTTGAACAAATTCTACTGTTTGCTTGGTTTAAGAAGAGCTGATCAACCACCAACTCTCTCTCTCTTCCAAGATTTATCCATTTCTGGACACTGTAGGAAAATTTTCCTTATTTCGTCGGCTATTATCCGACGAAATAAACCCACAAAAATGACATCTCCCCAAATATGAACCCCCTAATCAGCCAAATAATTTTGTTGGGTTATTCCGTCGGCTATTAGCCAACGGAAAAACCCTATTCAGATTAAAGCACCACACCAGGGGGGCCTCGGGTTTGAGATCATTTCATTTGATCTCAAACCCTAGCCCCCAAATACTCCACCTCCCCTCGGTGCCGATCCCTTCCCTCGACCCCATGCATCACAGAAGTCCTCCTCCTCCTTGACCCCCCGGCCTCCACCTGCTCCCACTTCCCTCAACCCCCCTCGACCTCCACCTCTTCGATCTCGACCTTCCCCCTTCTCTCGACCCGGCCCCCTCTGCTTCGACCTCCTCCCCCTCTGCCCCCCCGTCTTCGACCTCCTCCAGAGCCGCCCCCTCCTCCTCAAAGCAGACCCCCTCCAAGACGACTCCCGTTCGTCCTCTTCCTCCTCCAAGCCGTCACCACCTCTACCTCCAAGCGCAGGGCGTCATCACCACCTCCTCCAAGCTCGTGATCGTCACCTTCTCTATGCTCAGTGAAGGTATTTTCTTTTTAAATTTATTTTCCCCCCAATTTTAATTTTTTGATTTTTGGTTGATATTGCAATTTTGGTTGATGTTCTATTATAAATTGTTGATATATAAAAGAGATTTTGTGGTTAGGATTGTTGATAAAATAGATATTGTGGTTGATGTTCTAGCATAAATTGTCTCGGATAACCTATAAAGCTCGATGTGAAATCAAAACAATAACCTGAAACCAAAACCATAAGTTGCAATGGAAAACTTTAAAAAACATATGAATTGAACCTTGAATTTTAAAATAATACGAGATCTTATACTAAGTGTACGAAACTCGATGATAACATGAAATTTACATGTTATCATCAAGGATCTCACATTCAAAATACAAAACGCACCTTAGACCTCGTATATCAGTTATATACACAATGACCGTGACATAAAACTACATAATGGTTGTCAAAACTAAGCGTTTAATCGTTTGTTTCTGACAATCGTCATATAGTTTATGTGATGATAAAATTAGTCGTAGTATAACCGATAGATTTGTCCAGTGTGGACAAGTTAAAAATTTATAACGTAAACACACCATCCATTTGTGCTTTCATTCGTTTCGAGATTAGTTTCGTTGGCACCTTTTTGCTTCTTCTCCATGTACAAATATAGAGGGGATGATCATTTCAGTGTTGATATTTAGCATTGAAATAATTATTATCCCTTCTATTGCAGAATACTCGGAGAACAGCGAGGAGGTTCTGCCGAAATTTTCTTGAAACGAATGAAAGCACATATGCAGAGGTGTACGTGTTATAAATTCTTAATGGGATAAAAACCTTACCCCCGACAGCCGATGCGATGTTTTGATGGATCAAACGGAAACATTAAACCTTAATACAAGTCATAAACTAAATGTCAAAATGATATACTAATTATGTAATACATGATGTCAGAAATCGGAGAGTAATGGATAGGAGTTGGATGAAACTGTCGAAATTTAGTGATGATTACAAGACCGGCGTCGAAGAGTTTATGGAATTTGCATTGAGAGACCGATCCCCTGAAGAATTGATTTCATGTTCGTGTGAAAAGAGCGTGAACGACGTCTACCTTCTTCAAGATATATTATATGACCATCTACTGAAAAACAAGATTTCGCCTGGGTATACAAAATGGAAGTATCATGAAGAAGCTGCACCGAGAGTCGATCTTTATATGAGTCGTTGGATTAGAAAAAATGCTCCTCGTACGTGTTTTAGGGACATGGGTTTGAATAATATGTTGGACGAGCTCCGAACTGGCATGCATCCTGATCCTGATATTGTTCCCGAACCTAATGTTGGAGAGAAAGTTATCAGTAGTCTCCCTGATGCAGAATCGATAAAATATATGAAGTATATGGATGATGTGAATATACCCCTTTTCGAAGGTGCAATCATATCTAAGTTGGGTTGGATTGTCAAAATGTTTCATATCAAATACCAGAATAATTCGACTAACAAGTCTTTTGATCAGTTTCTTGAAGCGCAAAGGGAGACTTATCCTAAAACAATATTGCCGGAAAATTTCACAGAGATGAAAAAGATCTTGGAGAAGATAGGTTTTGTTTATGAGAAAATCGACTCGTGTCCGAAAGATTACATGTTATACTAGACAGAAGATGACAAGAGATTAGAGAAATGTAAAACTTGCAACTTATCTAGGTGGATCATCCCTCAAAGGGATAATGGTGAAGATGAATCTATACTCAATGCTCCTAAACGGATTCCGGCAAAAGTTTTGCGATATTTTTCAATCAGGAAAAGAGCCCGGCGATTATTTCTGTCATCAAAAACTGCTGAAAAAATGACATGACATGAAAGTGGTCACACTGAGGATGGAGTCTTGCGGTATCCAGCCAACGGTGAAGAGTGGAAACGCTTTGATGTCATGTATGAAGGTTTTGTTGCGGATGACCGTAATGTAAGGCTTGGTTTATCTGCAGATGGTATGAAACCATTCAGCCACGGTGTAAATCACAACATATGGTCAGTTACTCTTGTTGTTTATAATCTTCCTCCATAGATGAGTATGAAGCATTCTTACACACAAATACTCTTGTTGATCCCTGGAGGTAGCTCTTCTTCAAATAACATTGATGTATACTTGAGGTCGTTGATTGAGAAGCTGAAGAAGTTGGGAGAGCCAGATATATAGATTTACGATGCCTAAAGGAGGAATTTACACTTCGTGCGGCGCTCTTATGGACAATCAATGATTTTCCAACATACGCTATTTTTTCTGGATGGAGTACTAAAGGTTACAAAGCTTGCCCGGTATGTCTAGAGGAAACCGAATGTAATCCAAAAGTAGACACGCGGAAGATCAAGTGTTGCACATGTCAGCGTCGATGGTTAGATATAAACATCCATATTGTCATAATTGCAGCAAGTTCAATGGTAACAAGAGTATATGCGTGCCCTACCTGAGCCAACGGGTTTGAAGTTGTGGGAGTCCGCACAAGATTTCAGTACCGTTGTTTTCGGGAGGATGATAGAGAATACAATTCCACGCGTTACTGGCAGTCACTGGAGGAAAATTCCATTTTCAATGAGCTAGTATATTGGCACGATCTCAATCTGCGTAATCGTTAGATATGTATGTCCTGGAGGCCATTTATTGTATTCGAGGCTGAGGTTATATATGTACATGATAGTCTTGCTTGATATGATAGTATGCTATTTGGTTTTTCTTTATCTTAACATGTGTATATGTTATTTGGTTTGTCTTTATCTTAATATGTGTATAGTATGCTATTTGGTTTGTCTTTATCTTAACATGTGTATATATTTTACTTGTTATTACATATCGTTAATACATGTTGATGAAACTCGTAGGATATTTGCTTAACTACCAGCATTATGATGTCGATCATACTCATGGGGGCTGGGTAGTGTATAAGCACATTCTTAAATGTCTTTAGTCGTAGGAGTATCGAGACCATGCATCGATATTCCATAGTAGACTAGTATATACGTTTCTTATTCTTGAAAGGGGAGATGACATGTCCCATAGCCATTAGTGTACGACACCAAAGAGTGTATACATGTGCTCATTAGGTTATGAGTTACACTAGACAAACTCGTCGAGAACTACTAGATGGTATTATATCTATCGTTAGATAGCAGTTCTCTGGTGGCATGAGTACAAGGTAGTCTGTTGACCTGACATCGTCATTTGTCTCGAGTGTATTCTCACTATACTTTGATTACTACACTACCACGGCTTTACAGAGTCGTGCAAACAGGTAGTAGTTGGGTGCAGTCCGGAAGCACTTGGAGATAATAAGAGATAGAAGGGATTCGACTCTCCAGGTATAGGGAGTTGATGTCGCGCTGTGCACGGTTGGACATCATCATAAGACATATGCCTAGGCAGATGAGATTTACTGATTGGATCAGCAGTTTCTCGATTGGTCATGAGATTGACATCGGCACGACTTATCAGGTTATTAGGGGTCTGACGCTATCCACCCACTAGAGTTGGTATGCAACACTTTCAAACGAAGAGACCGAACTGTATGGTGAGTGTCACTTAAAGGCTCAGTAGGGGTTCGGACGAGCTTACTTCTCGATCTTCTTTTTGACAGATACCCGGGTAGCCGTTATGTACAGCTAGTGCCACTGTCGTGCTTGTGAGCTGTGGATTGGATCCAGTAACTCACTGCCAGTGTATTGTCAAGTCTTTAGAATTCCACACAGAGGGTTTCCTGACATTGGCGAAACGATGTAGTTGCGGTACAGTGGTACGTGCGGGAGTCGATTAAAATAAGTGTTGTTCCCCTCCGAACGGCGGCCCGGACTTCACGTCCGTTGCCTGGGGTTCGGGGCAGATGCTATTTGGTTTGATCCGTCCACCTCTCCGAAGATGCCAAGTTGATTTATGGCACCGTGTATCGGAGGTTTAGACGGATGCGGCCGATGTAGCAAACTTCGTCAGATTCCCCCTCAGGGTGAGGGGTTTTTGATTGTGGGGACGCTCTTCCCTGCAGGCGCAAGCCCCTGCAGTTAATTACGCTACCGCATCGCGGTAACAACTTTCTCCTTCTCCAGAATTTCACTTCGTGCCGTGTGTGTTTTTTTTGTTCGTGGTTGCCCGTGGATTGTATACGGAGACTGAGTGATGTCGTCACCCGTAGGACGTGGATTAGTCCAAATCCGTATTTGCTTAGATTTGGGTTTGGTGTTTTTTGGTTTAAGGATACATTAGTCGCGTTGCGGCTAAGATCAACTTAAACGTTCGTCAAGGATACGTTAGTCCTGTTTTGGACTAAGATCGACTTGACGTAATGATTGATTTAATTGTCTGGCTGTCGGGACTCGTCACCTCTCTGACGTCGTTGAGGGATTACAACGACAGACATCAGAGGAGTTCAGAGATGTACCCTTGAACCAAAGTTGATTTGGAGTTTTATTGTTTATTTAAATATCTAAGGACACATTAACCGTATTTAGGGCTAAGATCAACTTAGACGGGACCGTTTAGATCCGGCAAAAGAGCGTTTGGGCCCTATTGTTCCAGTTTGGGAGATTCATAGTCCAATTTGGGACTAAAGTCTGTTTAGAGGATACGTTAGCCATTTTTGAGGCTAAGATCGACTCAAACATTTGTTAAGGATACGTTAGTCCAGTTTGAGACTAAGATCAACTTAACGGGACTATTTAGGTCCGATAAAAGAGCATTTGGGCTCTATTGTGCCAGTTTAGGGACGTGGTGGTCCATATTCCAGTTTAGGGACGTTTCGGTCCGATATTAGTTTAGGGACGTTTCGGTCCGATATTAGTTTAGGGACGTTTCGGTCCGATATTAGTTTAGGGACGTTGGGACCCGTCACCTCTTTGACGTCGTTGAGGAATTACAACGAGGGATGTCAAAGGAGTTCGGAGATGTACCCTCGAACCGGTCGTGAATTGGTTTAGGAGAGCCATTTTGCTCAATCAATTTAATTTAAGGACTTACAGCCAGGATTGGGTTAAGTCCAATTTTTTTTATTTATTTTAGGCTCTGCCTGACTAAAAGAATCAGTCCAAACAGGGCTCTGCCCCTTTATTATTTTGCAATTTGATTTGGGCCAGGCCCTTTTAAATAATGAGTTGCATTTCTGCAGAAATTCAAGAATTTTCCAAACAGGGCTCTGCCCTTCTATTATTTGGCAATTTGATTTGGGCCAGGCCCTTTTAAATAATGGGTTGCATTTGTGCAAAACCCCAAGAATTTTCCAGATTCAAGAACAAAAGTGCATAGCACTTTTGATCTGAATTTGGATCAAAGAAAAACAAGTTTTTCTTCTTGTTTTTCCTGATTTCACAGAACCAAGGGTTCATATCAAGTGCAAGGCACTATTTATTTCTTTTTATTGAATTATTCATTTTTTTATCCTCTGTTCTTCAGAGATTTTTCTCTTCTTCCAAAAGAAGTTTTTACCTCTTTTTTTGTGTTCTTGATTAATCTTCAAGAGTTCTTTCTCTTCTTTTTTTTGCCAGAAGTTGATTCTTCAAGTTGATGCCTTTCGAATGAGGTCTGGGGTCTTATTTATAGTGCTCACCAATTTGTTGAATTTGTTAACAAGATCTTTCCTGAATGGTTTTTGGGAATTTTCCCACCATTGGATCTTTGATCCAAAGGCAGAAGAAAATCTTCTGGTTTTGGAAAGAACATAAAAGATTTTATTAAATTTTTATTCTGTTTCTGCGCAACTCCTCACTGAATGACACGTGTCGCGCAGCTGCGCACTTGCGCAACAGTGCTTGCGCAACTGCGCAGACACGTGTCGCGCAGCTGTGCACTTGAGCAACAGTGTTTGCGCAACTGCGCAGACACGTGTCGCGCAGGTGTGCACTTGCGCAACAGTGTTTGCGCAACTGCGCAGACACGTGTCGCGCAGCGGTGCGCTTGCGCAACTGCACAGACACGTGTCGCACTGTAGACCGCTTGCGCACTGCGCAACGCACGGAATTTGAAGCGTTGCTTCAGAAAATTTGAATTTTCAAAATTCAAATGAGCCTTGCTCAGATTGGGGGAACAAATGCCCCCCCACCGTTGTGCTTATGTGGCGCGACGTAAGCGCAACGGTGGCCAGGGTCAGTTGAAGGGGCGCAGGCGCCTATAAATCGGACTCTTGGTCCTCAACAGATGATCACCATCTTCAAGATTTCTCATTTTCAGAGCCTTGCTCTTGTCTTCAAGAACTTCAGAGCCTTGCTCTTGCTTCCAAAGTTAGAACTTTTTTAGAAAAACTTTAGGTAAAAATTAACCTTAAATTAAATTAATTTTAATTAATAGAGCCTTGCTCTCATAGATCTTTTGATCTAAGGAAAACCCCTTTGGGGTTTCACCAACAGAGCCTTGCTCTCAAGAATCTGTTTCAGGGTTTCTTAACCCATGAACAGAGCTTTGCTCTTTGGCAAAACATAGATCTTTTGATCTAAAAATGAAGAACTCTTAAGAGTTTTCATGGATCTGTAAGATCCCAATTTTTTTTAATTTTTAATTTTTAAAAATTAATTTTCCTTTGATGGATATTTCCATCATTATCACAGAGCCAAGCTCTTTTAAGGAATCTTGTTCCCCTGAGACCAGAGTTTGACATATGTCACTCTGTGACAGAGCTTTGCTCTAAAAGAGGAGATTTTCTCTTTGTCTCCAGGGACTTCCCCACCAATGGGTGTATCCTATTGGGCCCTTTTTTATGCATTGACAGTCCTATCTGATGATGGGATTGTCTTATTAAATGATGCATATCATCCAGATTTTGTGGGTCCCCCTTTGGTCCCCTACCCACTGCATCACAGTGTGGAACAAGATTTTTATTATTATTTATTTTTTATTATTTTTTTTATAATGCCAAGCGTTAGGCCACTAATGATGTATATTTTTTTTTCTTTCCACAGAAAAGATGTCTGACGACTTGTCTTTCCCCTTCGTTCGCTCGGAAGGAGGGTTCCCCCATGCGCCAGTGGATCGGGTGGTATTCGCTCTTATTAAAGATCGCGATCCTGAGTGCAAAAAGCTCCATCTGTGGGGAAGGTGGTATAGCCAGATCATCCAAGGCCGTCGCAGTTTTAGTTCCGCCGCGCCCTCTGAGCCCATAGTCACGATCCCTTATGCGGACGAACCCCCGGTGAAGTATGCCGTGGAGGTTATGAATTGGAATTCTGATGACCTCCTTCAACCTGCAATCGGCGCCATCCCCGTGCAGCCGCCGCCGGCGATAGATATTCTGGGGAGGCGAATCTGTCAGGGCGAAGCACGCCCTTGGGGACAGGCTTATAACATTGGAATGATCCCGCGACCCCCCGTCGGATATTTGCAGTGGGCCCGGTACATTCTATCGGCGAAGAGGACCCACCTAACGAAGATTGGTCTATACTCAGCCGTCTTCGTCTCGCTCTTCGAGTACCCCTCTCCTCCAACGTGGTGGATAAAGGCTTTTGTTGAACAATGGAATATCCCCACCCATACCTTCCTGATGGCGGATAAGGAAGTTTCTATCTCTTTGGAGGAATTTGCCGAAATTTCAGGTCTGCCAATGAGGGGAGAGCACTACGAGGAGTTGCTTCCTCCTGATGAGTATGTCTTTGCCACTAAGCAGCTGGTATTTGACTTAACCCCGGAGAATGCCATTCAGCATCAGCGTCCGGGTTTGGTGAAAGTGTTGGAGATCTATGAGGAACTCCATTTGGAATCGGGGGACAAGGGCGTCAGTTTCGCAGCTTTCATTGCTCGCTTTATCCGCCCGGAGTTCTTATCAGAGCAGAGCGAGAAGTTCGCTCAGCTTGACGACCCCTTTGGTTTCGGTTTGGATGGCCGACCCGTATCAGAGAATAACCAGAGGGATTTCTATCTCCCCAATGCTGCCATCGTTGCTTTCTCGGAAATCGCCGTCCCCGGCATGGATGAGGAAACTTTCTTTATTGGGTTCCTGGGCTTGTGGTTATGCAACTTTGCGCTCCCTATGCACCCGCGCTTCATGCGGCCCTCTGTCTTTTACCCGGCACATCGGATGGTGGCCGGTCTGCAGTTGTCGGTAGGAATTGCTGGGTTAGCTTATCTTTATCATGGACTCAGCGTAGCGGCGGACGCTAATGATCCTGGGACACAGCCTGCTAACTTCCCAATGCATTACTTCGTTTCTTGGATGGAGATGCACGTGCGAGGGGTGTTTGGCGCCCACAAGACTCCCCCATTCTTCGAGAAGTACAGACTCCCGAGAGTCATACGGTTAATCGGGGCTTCAATTGTGTTCGCATCCCTGCGGGATTCCAGAGGACTCCTCCTGCGCCCACATTTGGTCGGAGCGACGACTTCTTTCGTGGATAAGGTTATCACCATAGGCTCGGAGACTACTAAGTCGGTGGTGCCCCTACGTGACGAGTTTAAGGGCGGGGCTTCTGTGCTGAAGGCTCGGGAAATCCTCCATCTCTACTCCATTCGGCCGGGCTATCTAGTGTTTCGGCAGAATGAGACGGCTTTGTTTATGAGGTATAATCCGCATCGATTTGCCCAGCAATCAAGCTACAACCAGGGGATCCCGATGGAAGCCTTCTTGGAAACGCCCGTGGTTGGCCCAGCGGGGGTAAAGAATGCGATGCATCACTTTATACGGCTTAACACGGGTTCCTATTTCTTCATTAGTGAACCCAGCCGTGTGCCTAAGATGCTCAATTCATATGTGGCCTGGTATGCGCACGCTATGGGCCCAATCATTTTAATGGAGAAATGCCTACTGGTTGACCGTAGGGGTGCGCCTCCTGGCGGTGATCGCAAGGCCCTTTTGCAGCCAAGGCTCCCGGTCGTCCCTCCGCTAAAAGATGCTGGAGTCGATCGACCACGCGTGTTGAGTCCTCCGTGGGGATTGCCGTTGCCCGCTACGGTGGATGCACCATCGGCGCCTCGTGCTCCCACGAAGGCGGCTAAAGTAGTATCGCCAGAGTCAGGCGTAGGGGCAGATTTTGGGACTCGCCGCCCTAAAGTGGCTTCCAAGAGCAAATCCGCTCCAGGTGGATCTAAAGCTGGTGGACAGCAGAAAAAGAAAAAGTCCACCCTTTCCCTCGATGCGATCCTCGGCTTAAAGCCTGCGGCTTCTCCTGCCAAGACCATATGCGAGTACGGCAGCAATGAGGGCTTTGTGGTGGACCCTGTGGACACCAATTTGGCTGCCGCCATTGCAGCTTCGGAGCGATCGGCGAGGCTCGAAGCGATGTTAAGTAAACTCGCTGAGTCAGGTAATCATCAGCCACTTTCTTCGCCATTTTATTGCACTTTTCATTATTATCTTTAGCTGATATTTGCTCCCTTTTCAACAGGTGTTTCTACCGAAGTGGCTATTGCTGCCTCCCTGAAAACGTTCCAGGAAGAGGAGGAAAAGCGTGCCCTAGCAAGCGTCGGTATGTTTTATCCCTTTCTCTTTTATACGGAAAGTTTGTTGTCTTTTTAATGATAGTCAACCTGACCTTCTCTTGTTTCTTTACAGGGGTCGTATTAATCGGCGCAAGGATCCTTTCCGAGCCTGTCACCGAAGCCCCGGCTCCGTCGAAGCTGCCGCAAGAGCCTCGGCTTGACGCCACGACGAGGGATGCTCTGAAAAATATGGAGGCATCCCTCTATACGGATGAGGATGCTTCACTCAAGGAAGCTCTGATGGCATCCGTCTCAACGGCCCGAGAGGAGCGGAAGCGGCTGAGACGTGAAGCAAAGGCGCGGAAAGCTGCTTTGGCTACGGGAGCGGGCCCTAGCACCACTCCTCACGCTAGTACTCCTTCCGAAGAGCCCCCTATTGCCCTGTCCACTGCTCGTCGGCAAGTGGCGCGCGCGGTTCGGAGCGCCAATGATAAATCTGCTTCAGGTAGTACTCCTTTCAGGACCTTGTTGTACGAATTGTAAAGCTATTGGCTCATACGTATCCCATCTTGCAGGGTCAAGTCCAACTGAGGGGGAGGCGGAGACGACCGTCGAACCCAGGGGAGCGGAGGAAGCGGTACTTGCTGAACCCGAACCGACAGTGAGCAACGTTGTCGGGGTCATGGGGCCTGGAGCCGAGATTGAGGGACCTGCCGCGGAGAGGGTCATTGATGTCGTACCTGAAGTGGCGGCAGATGAGATGATTGTCTCAACCGAGCCGAAGGCGGTAGAGGGCGAGGTGCTTGAGGCTGGGGACCTCGTGGTGCCGATGGACGAGGCAGCTGTGATCGTCGATCCTGAGGGAGCAGCGGGTGAGGCGGCCATGATTCCTGAAGACGGGCTAGGCGCTCCTTCTCAGGAATCTGGCAATGTTCCTATCATAGCCCTCCCTGCCTATGGTCCCCCGCCGCCTGTAGAGCTTGCGAGCATAACAACGGTTCCCCTCGAGTCGGGTGATGAAGCTACAGGCGGTGGCCTTCCGTCAGTGGAGGAAGGGATTGCCTCCGTTTCTGCTGGCAGCTTGTCGGGTAAATTTTAAATGGCCAATGTTCTTCATTTATATATACCTCATGATCTCTTTTAACCAGTTTGTCTTTATTTTAAACGCAGGTGCGGCTAGTGCCGATGCTCCATTGCCTGACGGCACACCGTCAACCACTGCCTTGGCGGTGGTCGCTCCTCAGCCTTCCCTTGTGCCATCGCGGATGTCGGGAGGTATGAACCTACGACTTATGCATTAATCTTTTAACGTGTAGCTTATGTACTAACGTTATACCACTATGCTCTTTTCAGGAGTGTTCTTCGATCATCTGTACCAAGTGCTGCTCCCACACTTCTCCTTCCCATCTGAGCCCGCTTCTCCCTCTAGTGGTACCGGTAAGTGCTGTCTTGATCTCTTTCGAGGGAATATAGGATCGTATCTGACTTTTCCTCTTCCTGATTGCAGTGCCTCGAATCGAAGGAGGGGACACCAGGCCTGCGCGGCCACCGGCGCCTCCGGCTTTGCCATCCGTTGCGACTGGTACAGCATTTTCCTTTCCCCTTTTTATATGATCTTTTACCGACTTTTCGAATCATTGTTTAACCATGTTTTGTTTTGCAGCTATTATTCCAGCTCTGATCCCTTTCGAGTCTCACGTTCTCTCACCGGCGGGTCCTTTCTTGAGACGCCCGTCTTCAAAGGGTGCTGTGATGAGCCTGGGTATGCTGAGCGGGTACATCGAAGAGCTCAACATGGATGCCCTCCCTTCTGCCATAGATTTCGCTGTGATGTTAACCCAATGTTGGCGGCGCTCGTAACTTTTCATAACGAAGGCGTCGTCGAATCGTGGGTTAACCACTGCAGAGAGATCGAGGCTCGCTTGCATCGGTCGGAATCGACACGCTCTTCTCCCGAGGTTTTGGCCGCGAGCGCCCAACGGACAGCTTGGCTTGAGCAAAGCGTTTCTTATCTCCGCCATTTGGAGCAGGAGGCAGCTTTACGGCTGAAGGCTCATCGGGAATCTTCAAACGCGACCGCTTGCCTTCGTGCTGAAGTTAGGACGAATGCTGCTGAAGTGAAAGTCGTCTTTGAAGGTCTTCTCAAGCGCATATCTAGTGGGCTAGCGCTGAAGCGGAAGCTTGATGCCGCTGAGCGCGATGCCCAAGGCCAAGAAGCAGCTCAGCAGGTTGTTGGGGAAGAGCTCGCATCCTTCACGCAGCAGCGGGCTCAAGTAGAGGCTGAACTGGCAGTGGTAGTTGGTCAGGAGGAGGCGTGGAAGGAAGTACGCGAGCAATTGATAGAGTTGTTCAAGAAGCTTCCTTCTCCCTGAATATTTTGTATCGCTTACACACCTGTAATTTGTATATAGCATATACGCATTTTTTTTTATACGATCCGCCTTGTATTTCGATTGAATTTATGAATAAAGACACATTCTTTCTTGCAATGTCTGGTACCATTTCTTTGCTTTTTTTTTCGTTATGGTGTCTTCGACGAACCTGATCGGTGGGCAGCTTAACTTCTCCGAGAGGTAGCGATGGCTTAGGTTGCAGATTCAGGTCTGCTGCCTAAGGCTTTTCAACTCTATGAGCCGTGAGGGTCTCATAGAGACTTTTCTCCCTACGGATTGAGAGGATTTCGTAAGTGGATTTTCTCCTTAGGAATCGTGAGGATTCCCAAGTGTGGTTTTCTCTTATAAGTCGAAAGGATCCTATAAGAGACTTTCTCCCCCTTACGAGTCGAGAGGGCTCGTAAGCGGTTGTTTCCCTCTTCGTCGAGAATTGACTTCAGAGAGTGAGACCCGTGAATAGTATGCAAGAGACCATTTAGGATTGACTTGCAGGGTCCCATTGCCCTCTTACGAGTCGAGAGGGCTCGTAAGCGGTTGTTTCCCTCTTTGTCGAGAATCGACTTCAGAGAGTGAGACCCGTGAATAGTATTTAAGAGACCATTTAGGATTGACTTGCAGGGTCCCATTGTTCAGGAAGCAAGTTTTTGAATCCTTACTGCCCAAGATGTGAGTCAAAGAAGCTCTCGTCACGGAGTGTTTGTATCCATGAGTTGAGAATTTTGATAGGGATTATTTGTTTCCCAAGCGCCAAGGATTATTTGTGTCCTTGGGGTTTGAAACGAATCGATGGTTCCCACGGAGGCGCTGGTGGCTCTGCGAGTCGATGCGGATCAGAAGGCTCTCGTCAAGGAGTGTTTGTATCCGTGAGTCGAAGGGTTTGCTAGGGATTATTTGTTTCCCGAGCGCCAAGGATTATTTGTGTCCTTGGGGTTTGAAACGAGTCGATGGTTCCCACGGATGCGCTGGTGGCTCTGCGAGTCGACGCGGATCAGAAGTCTCTCGTCAAGGAGTGTTTGTATCCGTGAGTCGAGGAGTTTGCTAGGGATTATTTGTTTCCCGAGCGCCAAGGATTATTTGTGTCCTTGGGGTTTGAAACGATTCGATGGTTCCCACGGAGGCGCTGGTGGCTCTGCGAGTCGACGCGGATCAGAAGGCTCTCGTTAAGGAGTGTTTGTATCCGTGAGTCGAGGAGTTTGCTAGGGATTATTTGTTTCCCGAGCGCCAAGGATTATTTGTGTCCTTGGGGTTTGAAACGAATCGATGGTTCCCACGGAGGCGCTGGTGGCTCTGCGAGTCGATGCGGATCAGAAGGCTCTCGTCAAGGAGTGTTTGTATCCGTGAGTCGAGGGGCTTGCTAGGGATTATTTGTTTCCCGAGCGCCAAGGATTATTTGTGTCCTTGGGGTTTGAAACGAGTCGATGGTTCACACGGAGGCGCTGGTGGCTCTGCGAGTCGACGTGGATCAGAAGGCTCTCGTCAAGGAGTGTTTGTATCCGTGAGTCGAGGAGTTTGCTAGGGATTATTTGTTTCCCAAGCGCCAAGGATTATTTGTGTCCTTGGGGTTTGAAACGAGTCGATGGTTCCCACGGAGGCGCTGGTGGCTCTGCGAGTCGACGCGGATCAGAAGGCTCTCGTCAAGGAGTGTTTGTATCCGTGAGTCGAGGAGTTTTTTGTTGAAGTCACTGGCTTCTTCGATTGAAATGAACCGTTGAGGTTTAGCTTCGTCGTTTGACGGAATCCGCTGGGGAAGTATGGTTCCTTCTTTGTTTACGCCCTTGGATTGTATACAGGGATCGATGTGATCTTGACTGTAGGGCCAAAGTTTTATCATTTCTTCTTTTTATTTTATTTTATTTTCGCGATGCTCTATCATTTCAGCTTTTATATCGCGAAGGTCGCGATTGCCCAAACATTTCGGCTATTTTTCGCGGTGCCCAATCATTTCGGCTTTTTATTTTATCTTTACTCGTTGCTTTTTATTATGGGTTACCCAATCATTTCGGCTATTTTCCATGCATACATTTTACTTGCTGCTTTTTATTGCAAGTTGCCCAATCATTTCGGCTATTTCGTATGCATGAGCGGCCTACTAGCTTTCACCGTAAACCTGAAATTGGACACTGATTTCGGCGTCAGCACCGCTACAACTGGGATATTGCCAGGAGCGAATCATCATTTGCCTCTATCGTTGTCGAACAAGGGAGGCTTAGCGACCAGGGTTCAGGTCCTGTCGACTAAGGCTTTTGACTTCATGAGCCGTAAGGGTCTCACAAAGGTATTTCTCCCTACAAGTTGTGAGGATCTTGTAGGTGTATTTTCTCCTTAGGAACCATGAGAGTTCCTAAGTGTTTTGTTCCCCTGTAAGTCGTAAGGATCCTACAGGAGGGTTTCCTCCTCATAAATCGAGAGAATTTACAAGGGTTGTTCACCATACACACATATCCCTAGCCTCGGATGGGACTAAGTTAGGGAAATGTTTATTCGCGTCCGTGGATTGTATACAAGGGTCAATATTGGACCACTTGTAGGGCAATATTGGAAGTTTGTGGGGGTTTGCTTAAGCACAGGTTTAGATCTCTGTAACTTAAGACTTTTCAAATCTTATGAGCCGTGAGGGTCCCATAAGAGAGTTCTCCTTACGAGTCGTGAGGATCCCGCAAGTGTATTTTCTCCTTAGGAATCGTGGGGATTCCTAAGTGTGTTGCTCCTTTGTGAGTCGTAAGTATCTCACGCAGGTGGTTTCTCCTTACAATGTCGAGAGGACTCCATAAGGGTTCTCTAATGAAGTTGTGCCCTTTCGGGTTTTCACAAACATTCGCCGGTAGTCCTGCTGTTTTTACTCACGGAGCCCTTTCGGGTTTTCATCCGTGCCCATTTTGCTTATGGACATACCGTTTTTTCTTTTATTTTCTTTTTCTTTCTTTTTTTTTTACGAGGTCGCGCCCTTTCAGGTTTTCACGAACACTTGCCGGTAGCCCTGCTGTTCTTACTCACGGAGCCCTTTCGGGTTTTCATCCGTGCCCTTTTTGCTTATGGACATACCGTTTATTTTATTTTATTTTTATATGTTTTTTTTTACCTCGTCAGCCTAAGGATGCTGCGGTGTTAGTTTAAAGACGTTTCGGTCTAATATTAGTTTAAGGACATTTCGGTCCATCATGGAGAAGGCCGGCTACTGCTTATAAAGCTTGAGCTTAGAAAGATAGCGAGCGGACATAGTCGTCGCCATCTATCATTGACCTAGGCCATGGCTCATTAAGCGTAGTATCTTTTTAGGAAGCGACCGTTTATTGGCCTGAAAGGCCTTTCACCGTGCATGTCCATGAGTAGATAGGCCCCACCCTGGTAGACCTTATCTATGATGTACGGGCCTTCATAGTTTGGCTCGAATTTTCCTCGCTTGGCACGATTGGGGATCATAGGCCTTTTGACCACTAGCACGAGTTCGCCTTGGCGAAATGTCCTCGGTCGGGTCAGTCTTTCATATGAGCGCGTCATCTTTGCTTTATAGGCTTCCAGATTTTGCTGTGCTAGAAGCCGGATTTCATCAAGGGCGTCAAGCTCTTCAAACCGAAGGTGAGCATTTTCTTCGTCTGTCAGCTCGTAGTGGACTGCCACTCGTAGAGAGGGTAATTCTATCTCGAGAGGGAGTACTGCTTCCGTCCCAAATACCAACGCGTACGGCGTTGTGTTTGTGGCCGTTTTAAATGTAGTTCGATACGTCCAAAGAGCTTCTTGCAATCTTTCGTGCCAATCTCTCTTATTTCGTGACACTGTTTTCTTCATGATCTTCGTCAAGGTCTTGTTGAAGGCCTCAGCTAGACCGTTAGCTCGCGGATTGTAAACTGAGGAATATCTCCAGTCTATATTGTGCTGCTGTGCGAAGCGGCTAATTTTATGACTTCGGTAGGCTGGCCCATTATCAGAGATGATCCTTCTCGGGGTTCCAAACCGGTATATGACATGCGTTTTGAAGAAATGGAGGATGTTCTCCGTCTTCACTTCCCTCAACGGTACCGCCTCTGCCCATTTGGAGAAGTAATCAGTCGTCGCCAAGATGAAACGATGTCCCTTTGACGATGCTGGTTCGATGGGGCCGACTATGTCAGTTCCCCACATTTCGAATGGCCAACTAGCCACTGTTGGATGCAATGGATTGGGATGCTGATGGATGAAGTCCCCATGAATTTGGCATGAATGACATTGCCTCGCGTATTCCAGGCAATCCTGCATCATCGTGGGCCAGTAGTAGCCCATCCGTTTTATCTTCAACTTCATCTTAGGGCCTGCTTGGTGGGAACCACAGAGTCCGTCGTGAACTTCTTGGACGACCCTTCTCGCTTCGTCAGGTCCTAGGCATCTCAGCCACAGAGAATCGAATGTCCTTTTGTATAGAGTATCGTTAACGAAGGCGAAAGACAGAGCTCGTTTCACGAGCTGATGTCTTATGGACGCTTCTTCAGGCATTCGGTGGAACTTGAAGTAATCTGTGAAAACTTCTCTCCAGTCTTCGGTCTTCTCATGGTCTTTTATTTGTAGGGTTGCCTGCTCAGTTTCTCCCTTTCCTTTATATGATTCTGGAGGTATTTCTGCTGGGGAGAGCACTCGACAGCTTTGTACCACGATTCTAACGTCATCGAGGTTCTCGTCAGCCAATTCTTTAGCAAGTTTGGCCAGTGCGTCCGCTTTGCTGTTTTCCGCACGCGGTATACTTTCCAACGTGTAGGAGGGAATTTGGGTTAGCAGTTGCTGCACCTTTTCACCGTATTTTACCAATTCCGGTTTGCATGTTTGGTAATCGCCGTTCACTTGACCGACGACAAGCTGGGAGTCCCCATATATGAGGAGGCTTTCAATTCCCATATCAATGGCGATCTCGAGGCCTGCTGTCAGAGCCTCATATTCAGCTTCATTATTCGTTCTCGGCTCTGTCAAGGAGAAGGCGAAGCGCATTATTCCTCCTTGTGGAGTCACAAAGATGAGTCCTACCCCCGATTTGATCATTGGCGTACTTTGTTTATGCTTTTTCATGAAGATGCTCCATCGAAATAAAGCTCCCAACGGGTATCACCACTGTCTATTGCGTCAAACGCATGTCTTTCTGGCAAATCGCAATTTAAAGGAGAATCGGCAGGTATGGGATGCTCAGCAAGGAAGTCGGCGATGGCCTGGCCTTTTACTGCCCTGAGAGGTTGATATGTTATCGAAAATTCCATCAATAGCAGAGCCCATTTAGCGAGTCGTCCCGTCAATATGGCCTTTGACATTAGATATTTGAGAGGGTCCACTTTTGAAATAAGACGGACCTCGTGCGCCAACGCATAGTGCCTAAGCTTTGTTATTGCGAAGATCAACGCCAGGCAGTGTTTTTCAATGGGAGAGTAATTGCTTTCTGCCCCCAGCAGAACTCGACTTAAGTAGTAGAGCGCTCTTTCTTTCCCCTGATCGTTCTCTTGTGCCCATAATGCGCCTAAGGAACTTTCGAGGGCGGTTGTATAAAGAATAAGAGGCTTCCCCTTAACCGGAGCAGCCAACACCGGCGGGTTCTGCAGGTATTGCTTGATCTCATCCAGTGCGCCTTGGCATTTTTGATCCCAAACGAATGGGGTTCCCTTCTTCATCAGGTGACTATAAGGACGGCACTTTCCTGAAAGGTTGGCTATAAATCGCCGTATGTATGCGAGTTTCCCTTGGAGAGACCGCAACTGTTTGAGAGTTCTCGGCGGAGGCATTTCCATGATCGCTTTAATCTTTGACGGATCTATTTCAATACCTCGGTGTCGAACGACGAATCCCAGGAATTTGCCCGAGGAAACCCCGAACGCACATTTAAGAGGATTCATCTTCAAGTTGTATTGCCGAAGGCGTTGAAATACAGTCTTCAGATGCTCGAGATGTTCCTCGTATGATTTACTTTTAACCACGAGATCATCGATATAGCATTCAACGATTTCGTGTATGAGGTCGTCGAAGATCTTTGTCATGGCCCTCTGATAAGTAGCACCGGCGTTCTTCAAACCGAAGGGCATCACTTTATAACAAAATATACCAAGAGGAGTCCTGAAGGTTGTGTGCTTCTGGTCTTCCGGATGCATTTTTATTTGATTATACCCCGATGAGCCGTCCATGAAGGAGAAAACCTCATGAGTGGATGTGTTGTCTATCATCAGTTCGGTGACTGGCACTGGGAAATCATCTTTTGGGCAGGCTTTATTAAGATCCCGAAAGTCTACGCATATGCGTACTGTCCCATTTTTCTTCATCACTGGGACGATGTTGGCGATCCATTCAGGGTATTGAACTTCCTGGATGAAGCCAGAGTCGATCAGCTTCTTGACCTCAGCATTGATACTCATTTCAAGCTCGAGCCGCATTCTTCTCGGTGCCTGTTTGACTGGCTTGATGTCCGGGGATATCGCCAATTTGTGTACAGCAATTTCTGGATCTAGTCCCGGCATTTCAGAATAGTTTCACGCGAAGCAATCTTTGTGCTGTAAAAGCACATCCTTTAACGCAGCCACCCTTTCTTCAGATAGCAGCTCGCTGATGAATGTCGGCCGCGGGTCATTTGCCGTCCCCAACTCAATTTTCTTGAGATTATCTGCAGTGGTATGGATTCCATCTTCCAGTTCTTTCGGAGCTGGGGGAAATTCTGAGATTACCTCATCGCTGCCGCTTTCAAAGCACCAAGGGAGGTTGTTCATGTCCTCGGACCCTTCTTTTAATATTGTTATCACATGGCAGGTGCGAATTTTCTGCCAGTCCCAATGCGGAGTTGGTTTTATTCTTGTGTTTTCGGGTTCGTGCTTTTGCGGCGGCGCTACCCTCCAACTGTCAGACAACGCGAATTTGCTAAGCTGATATTGGTCCTCAACCCAATTCTTAAAGGTGAAGCAATCTTCGAGCGGATGCCCTACTACTCGATGGTAAAAGCAATACTTTGGGTTGGAGACTTCGCCTGCTTGTTCAGGGTGTTTAGACTCTGGCAGAGTGAGCATTTGATGTTTTAGAGCAAGATCAAGTATTTTCCTTGTTTTGTTCCGAGGAAATGAGTATGCTCGACCCATTTTCTTCGTGAGGGCTAGGTCAATAACGCTCGACTCTCGGATGCGTGGCTTCTTAGCTCTGCTTTGTGGTTGTCGAGCACCTTTTCGGCCCTTCGACTTGTTTTTGCTTTCGCGTCGAACCTTCTTTGTAGCGGGTTGACAAGGAGCGGCATTTTCATCCTTCACCGCCCGTTGAAGGAGGCGCTGTGTCTTGGCTTTCTCATAGATTGCCATTTCACGATCGTGATCATCTCGGGCTTTTTGACTGGCATCCCTTGTAAGTTTGCTCATTTGGTCTTCAGACGATGGGTTGGGAGGTCTTGCACCAGGAACTTTTGCTGATTCAGGATTAGCGTCTTCCCATTGAGCGTCCGCCTCTTCATCGAAGTCATACATGGCATAACAGCTGTTTATTAGCTCCCGTTTCTTTGAGCGAACATACCCGAGCCCTTTTGTTTCCGTTCTCCCGTTAGGCAGTTTGCATTGAGTCCCGGGAACGTTCCAGACCTTGTCATAGAATTTGGCTTTTCTAGCGGTCTGTGTGAAGGACATCCCTTGGCGTTTCAACAGTTTCTTCAAACCTTCGGTATAATATCTGGGAAGACGAATAGGTTGAAGCCTGTCGAGCGTGGGATCCGCGCCATGCCAAACTTCTTTTTCCACCTTGTTTTCTTCAGAACGGTAGAATAGGATTGCCTTCTCGCCTTTTCGTCCGGGAGGGATATAGAATGTCTGCAATTCTTCTACGCTGTTGGTGTCGAGTGCATCCAGTTCTTTGTAATGCTCAAGCGGCACCATGGTTATCTGCAGACTTCGATCTTCATCAGCGGAAATCCGTATTGAAGGCCGAGCAGGGAATACAGCGTGAACTTCATCTTCTGAATCACTGCCGAAGATCAATGAAGGAACGGATGGTCCTGGCCTGGTGGATTGGGATGGACCTGAATAAATTATATCCTCCTCCTCTTCAGTGTCACTGCCGAAGACGGGTATGGTGGCGTTGGTTTTGTTCTCCGGCTTGTGACACCTTTCTGTGTCCTCGAAACTCGGTAAGAAGTATTTGGCGTCTTCATACTTGCGAACTTCGTTTACGGAAAACGGATTCAGTTCTCCCGCCACTGTGTACTCGAGGTCATCCCTACAATACTTCATGCACTGATGCTGTGTAGAAGGGATGATATTGTACTCGTGTAGCCATGGTCGGCCGAGCAGAGCATTATAGCACGTCTTGGCATCTATAACATGGAATTTGATGTCTGTGATGAGCAACCTGAAGCGTAGCGTCAATATCATAGATCCAAGAGTCTTTGAGGATTGAGAGTCGAAACCGGAGATAGTGATCTTGTCTCGGGCGAGGTGTTGGACACTCATGCAAATCTCCTTTAACACTCGCACATTGAGTAAATTGACAGATGATCCGTAATCGACCAAGATTTTGCCTATCTTTATGTCATGGCAGTATCCTGAGACATAAAGGGGGCGATTGTGTTCACACGTCCCGAGGAGAAGGTCTTCATCACTAAAAGCAACGTCGGCTGTGTGCACTTCTTCTAATTCGTCTTTCATCTTTTCTTCGGCTAAGAAAGCTTGGAACTGGTCCGGATCTCGTAGCGCCTTAATCAAAGAGTCCCTGGCCTCCTTTGATAGTAACAAGGCATCAAGGACGCTAAGCTGAGAGGGCAGTTTCCTCAGATGTGCCAGAACGTTGTAATCCACCTTATTTCTTTTCGGCGGGTTTTCGGCGTTTAGCTCTTCCAGAACTTGGTCATCTAAGACGATGTCTTCAGAGACTTTTTCTTTCCCTTATCTTTTCTATTCGAGGGTCCGAGGTTCTTTTCAGGCAGTGTTCGATTCCGCAGCCGGATATTTCGCAAACCGCTGGCTCCTCTTCTTTTCCCGAAATTGACTCTTTAAAGAGAGGGGCAAGCTCTAGCTCTTCATCAGAGTCGCTCCCAAATGTAGGCACTTGTGTCCTGGTAGTGTTAACTATGTGACAATTGCTGGCAGTTCTTTCAAGCTCTCTGGTCGTGTTTCCTTGTTCCCGACGAATCTTACGCTTTTCCCATTTAAAGCGTTGTTGATTAGCGACGTATCCTTGCCACCATCTATCGAAAGCCTTGCATTCTTGAGTGGGATGCGAGACCTTCTGATGATATAAGCAGTAAGAGGGGTGTATTTCTACCGCGCCAGTAACTTTTTCTTCGGAGGGCGGTAGCTTCATGCCCATCGATATGGCCTTAGCAAACTTCTTTTTTATCTTGAATTGGCTTTTGTCAGCGGTGGAGGCATTTTGCTCCAGCGGGATCATCTCAGCTCTTTCCTCAAGTCGCTGGCGCTTGGCCCTTTCGAATATAGCCGTCTCGCGTTCTCGATCAGCTTTGCTTTTCAATCGAGCTTCATTAAGAAACGCGCCAATCATTTCAACTGATAACTCCGGAACCCTTGACTCAGTATTTCCCCCCGGCGTTTCAGTGCCAAAAGTCCCTTCATCGTTCGTGGTCACATGGGAGATCATATGACAGCTTGCCACATATTCGTCGGATTCATCCGATGAAGTTTCTCCCTCATCTTCTTTTTGAAAGACGTGATCAAGGAAATCTTGGAGCTTAATGGAGTCCGCGCCTTTTGGTTGTACTCATCCAGCGCGTCGATTTGCTTTTGTAAGTCTGTGCGCTTGTCGCCAGGCTTTACGGGCTTCTTAGATTTCTTCTTCTTCTTTTTCGAAGATTTTGACGGCTGACTATGAGCGCTTGAACTACCACCATCGGTCCTCGGAGTCGGACGTGGCTTCAACATCCCCTCAATAACCTGCGGTTCTAAGGGGTTCTTCCAGTTGACCGCTGGACAGGTCTGAAGATCATTTAACATTCTCCTCGTTTTGGCTGATAATACAACCTCCCAAGGAGCTTCTTCAATGACGGAGCATGTTGCCCCCGGCGTATTCGTCCCTTTAGCGATATGGGGCTGCGGGGGATTTACCTTCCATTTGTTAGATAGCGCAAATTTGCCCTGGCGGTACTGGTTTTCAAGCCAATTTTTGAAGACGTAACAGTCTTCGATTGGATGTCCTAGCACTCGATGATAAGGGCAGTAATTAGGCTCGTTGACGTCACTCGGTTGCGACGGACGTTTTGGATCTGGCAGATTTATGAGCCTGTTGCGCAATGCCAGCTCGAATAGCCTCATTGTTTTATCACGGGGAATGAGTAAGCACGTCCATCCTGTCCTCAAGGGGTACGTATGGGCGCGTATTGTTTGGACGAGCAACCGGCTTCGAGTCGTTCGGTTGTTGTTGAGCATTAGCGACGATGATCGCTTTTCCCTTTCCTTTATCGTTTCGGGAGTCCGGCTTCGGGAGAGGGGGTTTATGGCCCATCTGGTCCATCTGCGCCAATTTGTCGATCAAAGCCTGGAAGGAAGTCGGCTTGAAGAACATCATAAACTGTGAGATGGTTGCTTGTGGATCAAGGGTTCCAACAAACATTCCCACCGCAGGGGCTTCTTCTATGCGCTGTTCACACTTAGACCATAGATTACGCCACCGTATAGCGTATTGAACCCATGTCTCGCCGGGTTTTACCCTGGCATTAATCAGTGCCGTCATCGGGGTACGCTCGCTGGCACTTGCAAAACGTTGGGTGAAGAGCAGCTCCATCTCCGCAAAGGTTTTAATAGAGTCGTTGGGGAGCTCGGAATACCATTCGAAAGCCGTATCTGATAGGCTTCCAACAAACTGGCGCAGCAAAAGCTTGTCGTCGCCTCTGGTGTTACCACAAAGCGCCCTGAACTGGGCAACATGTTGATGGGGATTGCCGGTCCCTTTGTAGACGTGAAACTTGGGAATTGTGTAACCCGGCAGGTACTTGATTTGGTCATACCAGCCCGGATACGGTCGCCCCGTTTTTACAACGTGGCCGGCTGCTTCGGCCGCGTGATGAACCTTTATTTGCTGGGCTATATATTCGTCCAGATCAGTTTTAGAGATCGTGTCCTCTTTAGCCGTTGATAGAACGGGCTGAAGGTTTGATGTTTCTCCCCTATCATCCCCAAGGACGATCGGGGGTTCTTCAGTCGGAGGCTCTGGTTGTATCATCATCCCTATCATGTCCTGGAAGAGGAGGCCCATACGTTGTATATTGGCTGCTTGTTCAGCAGCCTTTTTGTCTCTCTTTTCCAGTACTCGGCGGAGGAACTCGGCGTCGGTCTCTTCCTCTTGGCGTTCGTCTAAGGACGTCCCAGGGTTCTTTTTTGGCTCCGTGAGTGCAGCCATTGTAGTCATCATCTCCTGGAGCTTTTGTTGCTGCTCCTGAGCCTTGGTCACTGATCGGGTAAGCGGTCGGTGACCCGTAGAAGTACGACTTTCTTCTTTTCCAGAAGCCATATAGACCATATGAACCGTTATGCCCCCTGACTTGGGGCGTCTAGGTTCACCGCTTTTAAACTTTGTCAGCGTCGCGGGAGCTTTCTCTGGCCTTTTCCTTTTGTGGACCATTGAGGTTGAAGGAGCCATTGAAGTGGGCATCCTAGCATTTGTTGCCCCCTGCTGTTTAATGGGGCGGTTTTTGTCCTTTTCCACCTTTGCCCTTTTCTGGCGACGGAAGTGGTCTGAGTCAATCACGGAGTCTTGAACCCTCCGCCAAACTTTATAAATCTTTGACGACAGCCGTTGAGGGGGCTGTTCCTGCTTTGTCTCCGGAGCTTTTTCCATAGGCGGAGGAGATCTTTTCAATGTAGCAATCGGAGAGTTCTTTCTCACCTTCCTCAGCAATTCAAAGCTGTTCCCAGTTGGAACAGCAGCATTGATCTCCACCACTGGAGCAGGTGGGGTTAGCCCTGAGGGGGAGTTGCCCCCTGCTTTCCTTACTCGCTGCCAATGGCGACGTCGCGCACGACGAGCCGTTGGGACTGGCTCGGAAATCGAGATGGTTTCTTGCTGCCCCCTGTTTGAGTGTGGGGTAACTGCTGATGTCAGCCTATCGAAGACTGATGCCTTCTGACCAGCTGGGGGAAGGGTGGGAACCGTCAATCTTGTGAAGACCGACTCTCTGATGGGAGAAGCCGCTTTAACGACTTCCAAAGCAGCGGCCGTTGCCCTCTTTGGGACGGCCATTTTATAGTTCTGACCTAGCCTGGTGAAAACGGAGGCTGTCGGCTCAGTAGCAGGCGACCCGTTGACAGGGGTCGTGGTAGTAGCGAGCCGGTCGAACACCGACTTCTTTTTCGCTTCCGGTGCAGGTGTCGGCATAGAGAAACTTGTAGGTGGGACCATGGTCCCGAAGAACAAGCCGGTGGTGGCTTGGGTCACCTGGTCTACCGGCAGAGTCAGGAAGGAAGCCGCCTGGGGCCCATATGTTACACCTCTCGGTGAGGTGGAGCGTCCGTTGCAGTGGCATTTCAAGCAGTTGGTGCAGTTGGTGGCCATTGAATCTTGAATTCTGTGCCAGGTAAAAGACCAAATCTTAGTATCTTGAAATCCGAAGACAACCATTTAACAAACCGCGACTTGTTCGCGAAACACGACACACGAAGTGTGGAGTGGAAAGAGGAAAAGGTCCCACCGGGCGTGCCAGAATCTGTTCCCCTCCGAACGGCGGCCCGGACTTCGCGTCCGTTGCCTGGGGTTCGGGGAAGATGCTATTTGGTTTGATCCGTCCACCTCTCCGAAGATGCCAAGTTGATTTATGGCACCGTGTATCGGAGGTTTAGACGGATGCGGCTGATGTAGCAGACTTCGTCAGATTCCCCCTCAGGGTGAGGGGTTTTTGATTGTGGGGACGCTCTTCCCTGCAGGCGCAAGCCCCTGCAGTTAATTACGCTACCGCATCGCGGTAACAACTTTCTCCTTCTCCAGAATTTCACTTCGTGTCGTGTGTGTTTGTTTTGTTCGTGGTTGCCCGTGGATTGTATACGGAGACTGAGTGATGTCGTCACCCGTAGGACGTGGATTAGTCCAAATCCGTATTTACTTAGATTTGGGTTTGGTGTTTTTTGGTTTAAGGATACATTAGTCGCGTTGCGGCTAAGATCAACTTAAACGTTCGTCAAGGATACGTTAGTCCTGTTTTGGACTAAGATCGACTTGACGTAATGATTGATTTAATTGTCTGGCTGTCGGGACTCGTCACCTCTCTGACGTCGTTGAGGGATTACAACGACAGACGTCAGAGGAGTTCAGAGATGTACCCTTGAACCAAAGTTGATTTGGAGTTTTATTGTTTATTTAAATATCTAAGGACACATTAACCGTATTTGGGGCTAAGATCAACTTAGACGGGACCGTTTAGATCCGGCAAAAGAGCGTTTGGGCCCTATTGTTCCAGTTTGGGAGATTCATAGTCCAATTTGGGACTAAAGTCTGTTTAGAGGATACGTTAGCCATTTTTGAGGCTAAGATCGACTCAAACATTTGTTAAGGATACGTTAGTCCAGTTTGAGACTAAGATCAACTTAACGGGACCATTTAGGTCCGATAAAAGAGCATTTGGGCTCTATTGTGCCAGTTTAGGGACGTGGTGGTCCATATTCCAGTTTAGGGACGTTTCGGTCCGATATTAGTTTAGGGACGTTTCGGTCCGATATTAGTTTAGGGACGTTTCGGTCCGATATTCGTTTAGGGACTTTGGGACCCATCACTTCTTTGACGTCGTTGAGGAATTACAACGAGGGATGTCAAAGGAGTTCGGAGATGTACCCTCGAACCGGTCGTGAATTGGTTTAGGAGAGCCATTTTGCTCAATCAATTTAATTTAAGGACTTACAGCCAGGATTGGGTTAAGTCCAATTTTTTAATATTTATTTTAGGCTCTGCCTGACTAAAAGAATCAGTCCAAACAGGGCTCTTCCCCTTTATTATTTTGCAATTTGATTTGGGCCAGGCCCTTTTAAATAATGAGTTGCATTTCTGCAGAAATTCAAGAATTTTCCAAACAGGGCTCTGCCCTTCTATTATTTGGCAATTTGATTTGGGCCAGGCCCTTTTAAATAATGGGTTGCATTTGTGCAAAACCCCAAGAATTTTCCAGATTCAAGAACAAAAGTGCATAGCACTTTTGATCTGAATCTGGATCAAAGGAAAACAAGTTTTTCTTCTTGTTTTCCCTGATTTCACAGAACCAAGGGTTCATATCAAGTGCAAGGCACTATTTATTTCTTTTTATTGAATTATTCATTTTTTTATCCTCTGTTCTTCAGAGATTTTTCTCTTCTTCCAAAAGAAGTTTTTACCTCTTTTTTTGTGTTCTTGATTAATCTTCAAGAGTTCTTTCTCTTCTTTTTTTTGCCAGAAGTTGATTCTTCAAGTTGATGCCTTTCGAATGAGGTCTGGGGTCTTATTTATAGTGCTCACCAATTTGTTGAATTTGTTAACAAGATCTTTCCTGAATGATTTTTGGGAATTTTCCCACCATTGGATCTTTGATCCAAAGGCAGAAGAAAATCTTCTGGTTTTGGAAAGAAAAGAAAAGATTTTATTAAATTTTTATTCTGTTTCTGCGCAACTCCTCACTGAATGACACGTGTCGCGCAGATGCGCACTTGCGCAACAGTGCTTGCGCAACTGCGCAGACACGTGTCGCGCAGCTGTGCACTTGAGCAACAGTGTGTGCGCAACTGCGCAGACACGTGTCGTGCAGCGGTACACTTGCGCAACAGTGTTTGCGCAACCGCGCAGACACGTGTCGCGCAGCGGTGCGCTTGCGCAACTGCGCAGACACGTGTCGCACTGTGGACCGTTTGCGCACTGCGCAACGCACGGAATTTGAAGCGTTGCTTCAGAAAATTTGAATTTTCAAAATTCAAATGAGCCTTGCTCAGATTGGGGGAACAAGTGTATTGGATACACTAATGGTAATCGGACGTTTGGTAATACTAGCTGGTCTTTTGGAAAGACGGATATTAAATCAAGTTTTGATTTAATATATTAATACATATATTGGATATATGTATTTGCTAGTATTATGCCATATATTCTTATCATCTCATTTTTGCATTTTAGTGCAAATGGAAATTGTATTTATATGTTTACATATATTCAATTTCCTATTTTCTTTTTCTTCTCTTTATTTGCATATGATATTCACATGGGCTAGGATACACACCATGTAATCTTCACATGGGCTAAGGTACACACCCACCCTATTTTGGACGGACATGTGGAGAGAGGAGTGGATGGACATGTGGAGGAGAGAGATGAGAGGGTTATATGAGAGAATACTCTCATATCTCATTTTCTCATGCTTGTTATTATTTTGTACTCTCATCTTCCTCCTCACTTTTTCTCCTCTAGGTTTTTTCTCCCCTCATCTAAAGAGAATGTAGTGAGAATAAGAAAAAGTGATAGCTAACTACATCACTTAGTTCATTAGCCTAGCAAACTAGTAGACTAAGTTGCTTCCTCAAGTTGGACTTGGAGTTGAACTAGAGCCATTACAGGGAGCTTTCAAGTGGATCCATCTTAGGCATGGAGCTCAACACCAAGCTTGTTCTATCAACCTTTAGGAGCTTAGCATGAGTACAAAGGTCATCCATGGAGCAAATGAAGACGCTACAAAAGTTGTTTCATCACAAACTCTTATTTGTAGCTTTCTATGTTTACAAGTTCATGTCTTTAGTAGTCATTCAAGGGTTTTGGGAGATCATGCTCTCTTGACATTTTTGAAAACCCATTCTACCTTGTTTAAAAGTTCCTAGTTAGGGTGCATGAGAGTTCTATTATATGGTATCAGAGCCGGTCTAAAGACACGAACTTGGTTTGAACGATGTTTTAGTTTCAGATCATGTAGATTTCCGATTTCCAAGTTCCCATGATCAAGCCTCTGTTCCCGTTTTAAAAATGGACCAAATTTTTTTTAAAATTATATTTATGAAAATGGTCCTTTACTAAAATCATATAGTTGAAACCTAAGACCATTATTTAATAGTTTGGCTGACCATAAAATGCCTCTGGCCGCCTGGGGTGGCCAGACTATAAATTTGTGGCCCCTGTTTTCTCTAGGGGCTTTATCATGGGTAAAATGGAATTTTTTGGTACTTCCTTTTTGTCCAGGTAACAGTTTGTGCAATCTAGAGTTGTTTTGAGTATATGGAAACCATATTGATCGAAACTTTAACATCGTGGTTTTTCCGCATCTGTGTTTGTGGTGATTGTGAGTATGTAAATGTGTTGGTAAACGTTTTCTCATTGCTATATGTTCAATAAGAAGGGGTTGCGCATTTAATACTTGCACTGTGACTGTATTGCGATATCTGTGTTATAGTTAAGTTGGATTGCCATGATAGATATCCCCACGTGTGGTATTGGATGTACTGTAATGCTAATTGTATTCAATTATTCGGGACGAGCGGCCGAATTGTGGTCGTCGTTACCGTGAGTTGTATATTCTTTTATTGGGACACGGCTTGGTAGTGGTTGCTGTCACCATTGTATATATTTCATTTTCTATACTAGAATACCCCGCGACGAAGTGCTCGGATAGTCGAATTCGAGAATGCAACGGGTGAACATCTCAAGGAGTCGATACCGGGCCACCTCATTCTCGGATTGACGGGTTGCTCGCCGCACTTATAGGGGTATAACTCTGACCCACGGAAGAGTGCCCAAGTTACCGGGTTCTAGAAGTGCTGGGTGGCCCACCCGCGTTGTTAAGTTTGGGTTGCCTCACTTCTAGGATTGGCGGGTGGCTTTCCTCACTCGTAGGGGTCTTGGATCAATACTGTTTGGGTTATCCACGCGACCGGGTAACGTTATGCTTCATGTACGGCTCAAATGAAATGTAGCAGCTCCTAGATTATCTGCTTTTCCATATTGTATACCCCATGCCCGTGATATTGATTATCATGCCTGAGATGACTAGATATGTAAATAAATGCTGTTATATGTTTTACATCCGCACTAGCCTTGCCTCCATCCTGTCATAAGTTAAGTAACCTTACGGTGAATACTCGATGCCATGTGGCAAATGCGGATGGCATATACATGCATCGTATTTTCGTTGTTTCTGGTGTGATAGGTTTAAATGATAGGACCGCATTAATTGGATTAATACAAAGAAAAGAAACCTAAAATGATGTTGTAGGAACCAACTTTTGCAAAATATAGCCGTATTCTTTTGCTTTTCATAGAGGTTTTCGGTTAGGAATATCCTGCGTCCTATTCGATGAGGAAAGAGCCTTGAGCCCTTCATGAGGATTTCGCTCTTAAGCAAAAGTTTGTTACTATATACCACTCGGTTTTTTTTCAAAACCACTCGTTTTAAGAGCGGAGCCTAAACCACTCATTTCCAAAACCGCTCGGTTCCTTCTACGAGACCGTGTTCATTACGTTAATGGTTTTTCATCAAAAACCAGTGTAGCCCTCTGTCATTTTCTACGAGTGGTGCTTAGTATTCGTGCTACGTTTGTTGACTCCGTCAAAATTATAGTGTACGGTAGCTAGGCGGTGCTTGCTTGTAGCATTAGATGTGATTGATTAAGACAATCGTACGGCATTGTTGACTCAGTCAAGGGCACGTATGGGTGGGTTTAATGCAATCAAGATGATGACGGGTAGAACTTGACTTAGACTCTTTGATTTGTTGACTCAGTCAAGATCACTAGGGTCCTTAGGGTAAAAACCAAATCGGGAGTTTCAAATAGAAGGAAAATTTGCAAGGAGAGTGCATACCTTCTGGAGTGTGATAACTTGTTAGCTTCTATTAAGGTTATCGACACAATGATAGTTGGGTCCCGATTCCCACTGAAAGAAATGGTTACTCATTGGGAGAGTTTTGCACTTTACAATTAGTTAACCCATTAGATGTCTAGAAAGGTGTTAACGGAATTATGCCTCTGTGGAAAAGAGGTTATTCTAAATTAGGTCCGTGCGAAAGCACGGGGAGCCTTTCTTGAAGTACTAACATTGGCCTGACTGAATGGTTAGCGAACTTGTAGGGTGCAATCGATCTCGGCTATTTCATTTTTTATGGTTTGAAGGAGAATTCGAGAAAATGGTGGGAGTTATCCTGATTAGATAAATTAATTAACCAATCTAATCTTACAAGAGCATACGCTGCGTGTTTCTTTTCTCTCTCTCCAGGTAGCAACCATGTCACGCCATAATCAAGATGATAAAATGTATAACTTGACCAAACCCGCTTTTTATACTAGACCGGCGAACGTTGGTTTAGCTCTTACTTATGACAACTGTCACGAGTATGGACACGCGATAGAGGAATGTAAGGATTTCCAAAAGACCCTAATGAAGAAAAAGCATTATAATGCATCTCCTTCGGATGCATTTGTTATTGAAAACTATTTTTCGGTCAACCCTACCTCCTGGGTATTGGATAACGGATCTAAATCTCATATCTGTAATTTATTATAGGGTTTGAGAAAAAGTAGGATAGTTAGACCTGGTGATATATCTCTCAGAGCAGGGAACAGAGCAATTGTTGCTGCCGAATCCGTTGGAAAATATCATCTGGTATTGCCTAATGGTAATACTGTGATTTTGAACAACTGTTACTATGTACCCTCTATACTTTGTAATATCATATCCGTTTCTTTATTGGATAAAGATGGATATAACTTTGCGTTAGATAGAAATGTCATGAACATTTACTTAATCAGGCGTTGTTTGGGGTAAGTACATTATGTAATGGTATATATGTTCTTAATCAAAACAATGTTTTTAATATACATACACGCAAGAGAAAGAGTTCAGAAATGAACTAAGTCTTCTTATGACACTGTAGACTTGGTCATATCAATGAGAAAAGACTAGTTAAGTTGCATAAAAATGGATATTTGAATCCGTTTGAATTTACATCTTATGAAACTTGTCAATCTTGTCTCAAAGGAAAAATAACCAAAACTCCGTTTAAGGGATACAGAGAAAGAGCTGCTAAGCTCTTGGAACTCATACACAGTGATGTATGCGGTGCAATGTCGGGGTGGGATCTCGTACTTTATTACATTCATTGATGATCTCTCTAAATTTGAATATGTATTTCTGTTGAGACAAATCTAAAGTTTTTGAGAAATTCAAAGAATATAAAAACGAAGTAGAGAACCAAACTGGAAAAGGTATTAAAATCCTGCGATCGGATCGAGGAGGAGAATACTTGAGTACGGAATTCCTTGACTATCCGTGTAACAACCCTAAACTTTTTGTACAGAATTTTTTCAAAAATACAGAAAGGAATACCTTAGCCTGAGCATAAGTTATAAATTTAAATTGCTTTTGAACAGCAAGAAATCACTTGTAGCTCATTGGTAAAGCCTTGCACTGCTGTGACATAGCTCCTGTGTTCGAATCTCCCCAACCACATATTGTTTTTATTGATTTTTCCTTTAAACTTTTAGAATCTCAAAAGTTTGCACGTGCACTGCACGTAAAATGAAAAGTCACACTAAAAACAAACATGTGGAAAATGTTATATGCACCGAACCTAACATGTGGCAGCAATCCAAGACCCAACCAAAACCACTTGGCTGGCGAGATCCCTATTAGGGCCGGCGCCGCTGGGCCTCCCCATCCCTATTGCCTCCAAATTTTTACCCTGCACCCCTTGGACTCCCCTACTAACCCTACTCTGTTTGTTTTCCCTGCAATTATCCAGAGAATTAAAAATCACCATTAAATCAAAATTTTAATGCATTTTTTAATTCTCAATTCATTACCCTAAACCCTAATTTCTCCTATAAATACCCCCTACACTTTGGCCCTCCTCATTTGGAAATCTATTGCCAAAACTCTCTAAAATTCCTAAGCTCAAAAGTTGTACAAGTGGAGTTAGCCAAGGTCAAAGTTCCGACGACGTTTCAGAAAGAATCCGGCGACGACGCGACTCCATGACACTTTCGAAATATTCCTCAACCTCCCTCCTCTATAATCAATCAGTAAGTCCCTTCACTTCTCACCTCTTTCTAGTCTAAAACAACAATCTATTAAAACTCGTCGGAAGTGGAGTTAATCCGACTTCCGATTCTAATTTTCATTAAAAACGCAATTTTTCTTAATAAAAAATTACCATCTTTTTATATATTGTTTAGTAACCATTAAACAACAATTGGACAAAGTTTCAATTCAAAATATTATGTTAAACAAATTCTATTTCACTTTTACAGTAAAATACCTTTAAGTTTGCATACGACATTACCTTATCTTTTTGCTCATATTACCTTTAGAAAACTCATGAGATAATGACCTACCTCATCACAACACTCATTCTTGACATAACACGATGGCTTTTGTAACATTTTTGTGGGACAAAACACAATTTACATTTAAATACCACAAACTTTCAAAAACCGTTTTCTTTAAAAGTATATTATTTAATTCCTTGCAAATGCGCCTCAACAACCAATTTTGGGGAACCCGATCGGGATGGTGCATGTTATCGCATATCCTCGGGCATAGAAGAGCGAGATGCATACCTCCTCACGGAGCATCCGATCTCGATAGAATTTTTAATGCAATTTTTAAGAAAAATGATTTCTATTTAATAAATAAGTTCTATTTTTATATATATATATATATATATAAATATTATCAAAATATCTACTTTAAATATACTATATATTCCATGTTTTCTAATCAAAAGAAAATAATCACAAAAGATCATGAAAATACCATCACATTTCAATACAAGTTAAATTATAAGAAAATACCATATACTATTCAAGTTAGCTTTATATCCACTAGAATATTTCATTTTATAAAACCTACATCTATGAAAACCCTAAATACGATAAATAAATACTTGAGGTTTATTTTGAAAATATATCAAAACTATTTTTCATAAAACCCCTTCAAGTATATTAATTTACAATAAGGACCCTAGTAAATATAGGTTTAAGTGGGACCAGATCTCTTGAGCCTCAGGGAGCCGGAGAATATGGGTGATTGCCTATCTAAGGTAGACAACCTAATAACGGTGTTATCAATACGGTAATTATGTTGGAAAAAGAAACAAATCCTGCCGTCCATATGCAACAGTTACCGATAACATCAAAACTAATTTAGGACTTCAATTCGTTTTAAAGTGTTTGACTCAGACAGAGTCTCAGTCTAATCTAAAATCAATTAATCAATCTATCCTTGAATACGATTCAAGTATAACTCCATTTCAACATGAATCCATTTATACCAGAATTCAATCTATATCAACATGATTCGACTAAACCGAACCATGGATATACTCTGATTACATGACTATCCATTTATATCCATTCCGTTTACATGATATCATGGTTTCGACAAGTCGTAAATCCATTAACAAAATAATACAAATCAATACAAAATACATTACGGGGTTTTAAAGGAGTAGACTGGCACAAAATGTGTTAAAAGTGGCATGAGATGGTCATTAAAAGACATAACTATACATCCATTACCGTTGTTCCGTGGTTTTATTGACGGAGCCTTGTACTACGGGTTACCATAGTCCACGGTGTAAGTTGGACTCCTCTCGTATACACTGGCATATTCTGTACCAAGCTACAATCAACCGCGTTAACATAACAAACTCATAATACACCAGTTATATTCTCATATCTATCTATTCATCTGTCTATTCTATTCCTACTTTTCTTTGGGACTTACCGAGCGATTGTTCGCTGACGACATTCCTATTTCTCTTCTTTCTTTGGAATGTTGTCAGGAGGACACGACTCTGAGGAGTTCGATACCAGCCAAGAGCACTTGGAGCAGACCAGTGAGCAACATGACCTTTAGTCTTTACTTGTACTTACTTTTCTTTCAGTTCATGCCATTGTTTATGTATTGCTTTCATCATTGTATTTACTTTTCAATTGTATTGTAAAGAAATGTTCAATAAATAAAAGTTGTTGTTCATTTACATTTCATGTCTTCTTGTGTATATTTACATTATATTGCTTAGTTACGCTTAGCGTGTTTATTTCTGAGTAAATACGTAGAGGGCCTTGTCGTGTCTCTTTCCCGTACACTGGGAAGCGGGGCATGACAATCTGAAAGAGAATGGGATTCTCTCTCAGCTTACTCATCCGTATACACCACAGCACAACGATGTAGCACAACGGTGTATCGGAGCGGAGGAATCATACCCTATTGAATATGGTTCGCTCCATGGTGAGTAGTGTTGAGTTGCATCTATTGTTATGGGGATATGCGCTTCAGACAACAGCATACCTATTGAATGATATTCCATCCAAATCCGTGCCTACCACACCATTCGAAATATGGAATGGTAAGAGACTATATCTTAAACTTGTTAAGATATGGGACTGCCTTGCTTATGTTAAAAAACAATTTCCAGTCAAACTTGAGGCACGATCAGTTCTATATAAGTTTGTTAGATATCCAAAGCATTCAGCTGGATATCAGTTCTACCACTGAAGAACAGAAGGTGTTTGTTTCTTAGCACGCCGTCTTTTTAGAAAAGGAATTTCTTGCAAAAGAAATCGAAAGAGGACGGGAGAACTGAAAGAAATTCCTAAATCACAAATTACACCTGAAGATTTGGTAGAACCCGTGGATTCAATAGCTCCTGACTGTTTACCGCCGGAAAGAGAGACGAACCGGGATGGATCTTCTTGCCTGAGTTCTAGGGGCAGATGCTATTTGGATTTATCCTTCCACCTCTCCGAAGATACCAAGTTGATTTATGGCACCGTATATCGGAGGTTTGGACGGACGCGGCCGTTGTAGCGTGACTTCATCAGATTCTCTCTCGTTTGTGGGGTTTTTTTTTTATTGTGGAGACGCTCTTCCCTGTAGGCGCAAACCCCTGCAGTTAATTACGTTACTGCATCGCGATAACCACTTTCTCCTGCTCCGGAAGTTCACTTTGTGTCGTGTTTTTTTTTTATTTTGGTTACCCGTGGATTGTATATGGAGACTATTTTATGTTGTCGCCTGTAGGGCGTGGATTAGTCCAAATACGTATATTTTTAGATTTGGGTTTGGATTGATTTAAGAATCGTTAATCTGGTTTGAGATTAATATCATCTTAAACATATGAGCATTTGGGCTCGATTATTTTAGTTCAAGGATATCGCGGTCCACTATCGCCATGTTTGAGGCGAGGTGTTAGTATAAGGACGTTTCGGTCCTTTATTGCCATTTTGGAGGAGAATATTAGTTTAAGAACATTTCGGTCCATTATCTCCGTATTTGGGGGTGAATGTTAGTTTAGGGACATTTCGGCCCATTATTCATCTTGTGCGCACGTGTATTTGTTACGTGACGAAATGAACAATGGATATATAGAATATGCCCAATTTAGGGTACGATCAGATTTGAGGCGTGCACATCAATTTGGAAGTTTATCAACGAAAGAAGTTGTTGGTCGTCGGGACCCGCCATCTCTCTGAAGACGTTGAGAAATTACAACGACATGTATCAGAGGTGTGAAGAGATGTACCCTTAAACCAAATCCCGTATTTGAGAGAAAAGGGGTTGTTGTGGACCTAAAAATCATTAGTCATATTTGAGACTAAGAACTTTAGGAGACATAGGATGAATATCATTTTGTATATCATTAATGGGAGACCACTAGTCATTTTTGAGACCAAGATCAGTTTGGGAAACTATAAGCAATATGAGCTTGGTTGATTTAAAAACCGTCACGCCCCGCTTCCTGGTGTACGGTAAGGAGACGCGACGGGTCACGCGACGTATTTACACAGAAGTAAACACGCTAAGCGTATTTAAGCAATATAAAGTAAAATGTACACAATAAACATGAATATAAATGAACAACAACTTTTATTTATTTAACAATTCTTTACAAGTACAATTGGAAATGTAAATACAAGAATATAAAGCAATGCCTAATCAATGGCATAACTGAAATGAAAAGTATATACAAGTGCCTACAGCTCTGGGTCGATGGCAAACTGCTCCAAGTCCTCGGTACCGTTCTCGATCTCTAGGGAGTCGGATCCACCTGACAACATTCCAAAGAAAGAAGAAAAGGAATGTCGTCAGCGAACAATCGCTCGGTAAGTCCCAAAGAAAGAGATAAGTAGAATAGACAGAAAAGAGAATATAACTATATAATGTTATCTTTTGTTCTGTTATCGCAGTTGTTTGTAACTTGGTACAAAATATGCCAGTGTATACGAGAGGAGTCCCACTATTCCGGAGACTAAGGTATACGGAGCACAAGGAACCGTTAAGCCACGGTACAACAGTAATGGATATTCAGGTTAGGCGTATTAAAATGACTGTCTCATGCCACTTCTAACACATTCCGTACCAGTCTACCCCTTTAAAAACCCCGTAATGTCTTTTGTATCGATTGTATTGTTTAGTTTTATAGATGGATGACTTGCTGAAACCATGATATCATGTAAACAGAATGGATAAAAATGGATAGTCATGCAATCAGAGTATATCTATGGTTCGGTTCAGTCGAGTCAGATTGATATAGATTGCATTCTGGTATAGACGGATTCATATTGAACTGTAGTTATACTTGAATTGGATTCAAGTCAGATTGATTAGACTGAGAATCTGTCTGAGTCAGACACTTTGAAAAGAAATTAAAGTCCTGAATTAGTTTTGATGTTATCGGTAATTGCTGCACATAGACGGTAGGATTTGTGTCTTTTTCCAAGACAATTACCGTGTTGATAACACCATTGTTAGGTTGTCTACCTTAAATAAGCAAGCACCTATATTCTCCGGCTCCCTAAGGCTCAAGAGAACCGGTCCCGCTTAAACCTATATTTACTAGGGTCCTTATTGTAAATTAATATAACTTGAGGGGGTTTTATGTAAAAATAGTTTTGATATATTTTCAAAATACACCTCAAGTATTTAATTATCGTCTTTAGAGTTTTCATAATTGTAATTTTTATAATAGTGAAATATTCTAGTGAATATAACCTAGTTTTCATTGTATATGGTATTTTAGTGTAATCTTGGAATGCTATTGAATTGTAAAGGTAGTTTCATGAAATTGTGATTCCTTTGATTTAGAAGACGTGGAATATTTATATAATATATTTAAAGTATACATTTTGATAATAGTTATATATATATTTAATAAAAATAAATTTTATTTATTTTTTAGAAATCTCATTTTCTTAAAAATTGTATTAAAAATTCCATCGAGATCGAATACTTCTTGCAGAGGTCTGCATCTCGCTCTACTAGACCCGAAGATGTGCGATAACCCGCACAATCCCGATCGGGGTTACCCAAAATGGGTTGTAGAGGTGTATTTGCAAGGAATTAAATAACACACTTTTTAAAGAAAACATTTTTTGAATATTTAAGGTATTTAATCGTAAACTAGTATTTTCCCATAAACTAATGTTCCCAAGAGTTATCGTGCCATGTCAAAAATGTGTGTTGTGATGAGGTAGGTCATTACCTCGTGAGTTTTCTAAAGGTAATACAAGGGAATATGTTGAATTGTGTCGAAAGTAAAGTATATGGTATTTAACCGTAAAAATATGATAAAAGTTGCATAATAGATTCTTTTGAGATGAAACTTGTTCTAATATGTTTTTTAATGATTACTAAACAATCTATTAAAAATTTGTAGGTTTGTTATTAAGAAAAAATTAGATATTTAAAGAAAATAGAATCGGAAGCCGGAATAACTCCGCTTCCGACGAGTTTTGAATAGGAGAAGTTTTAGAATAGTAAAAGAGGAGGGGAGAGGGGACTTACTGATTTGAATCAAAGAGAAGAGGTAGGGAAAGATTTTGGAATCACCGGGAAGTCGTTTCGTCGCCGGATTCTTCTTGAAACTTCGCCGGAACCTTACTCTTTGCTAACTCCACTTGCACAACTTGAGGCTTGGAAATTTTAGAGAGTTTTTGTAATGGAATTCTAAATGAGGAAGGGTGAAATGTGGTGTAGTATTTATAGGGAAAATTAGGGTTTAGGGTAATGAAGAATGAAATTAAAATTTGCATTATAAATGAATTAAAAAGAGTAATTATCACTCTCTGGATTTTTTCAGAGTAAACAAACAATATGGGTGTAGTGGGGTAGGAGAAGGGGTTCTGGGGTTAAATTTTTTTTGGTATTCCCTACGGTCTATCCCGGCGGTGCCGGCCCCCTAGGCTCATCTAGCCGGTCCAAACCGGTGGGATGGGTTTGGGATTTGTGACACGTGTCCCTGTCGCTTCAACTAGTCTAATGCACATGTTTGTTTAATGTGTGACTTTTCATTTTACGTGTAGTGCACGTGTAAACCTTTGAGCTTCTAAAAGTTTAAAAGAAAATCAATTAAAAATATATGTGGCTGGGGGGATTCGAATACAGGGGCTATGTCACAGCAGTGCAAGACTTTACCAATGAGCTACAAGTGCTTTTCTTGCTGTTCAAAAGCAATTCAAATACTTATAGTATATACAGGATTGCAAATACTCCATTTGTACATTAAAATTTAATCAAATTTCCTATACATTGAAACAGAGTTGTTACATTTTACCCTCCTTACAAAAATTTCGTTCTCGAAATTTATAATTATTTTAAGGACTAGTTTACAAACAATTGAGGGTATCTTGCTTGCATTTCATCTTCCTTTCCCACGTTGATTCTCCTGATGTGTCTTTTCTCTACATCACTCAAACCAAGTTTACTTCCTTGTTCAGAAGTGATTTCATCTTTCTATCCAGGATTTCAACATGTTGTTGCTTACAGGATAAATCTGGCTGTACAGTGAGCTCGGAGTGATCAAGAATATGGCCGGGGTCACTCACATACCTTCTGAGTTAGGATATGTGGAATACATTGTGCACTCCTTCCAATGAAGGTGGAAGTGCTAAGCGATAAGCCACTTCTCCGACTCATTCGAGTATGTCGAACGGTCCAGTATATCTTGGACTGAGCTTACCCCGTCTTCCAAAACGAATCGCTCCACGGTTTGGAGATATCTTCAAAAAGACATGATCTCCCGGTTGGAACTCCAAGTGACGGCCCTTTGCATCAGCCCAGTGCTTCTGTCGATCTTGGGCTATGCATATTCTTTGCCTGATAGTGCGAACTACATCGATTGTTGCTACTATCATCTCAGGTCCAATGAGTTCTTGATCTCCGACGTCATCCCAAATTAATGGCGATCGACACTTCCTTCCATATAGAGCTGCAAATGGTGCCATTTCTATACTTGCTTGGTAGCTGTTGTTGTATGAAAACTCCACAAGATGTAGGTGATCTTCCCACGATCCTCCGAACTATAGCATACACGCTCTTAGCATATCTTCAAGTATCTGAATAGTTCGCTCAGACGGTCCATTTGTTTGTGGATGGTAAGCTGTGCTGAAGTTCAGACTTGTTCCTAAACTAACTTGCAGACTCTGCCAAAATTGCGATCGGAATCTGGTATCACGATCGGAGACAATGCAAACTGGTACTCCATGTAATCTCACGATTTCCTGCATGAGTTCATGGGTATCAGAAATAGTACACATTGAAGAGTTTAAATCTTACTCAGATTCTTACCTCTATGTACTTCTTTCTTTGCTAATGTCTCGGTAGATTGGCCAACTCGAAATGGGATGAAGTGAGCCGACATTATGAGTCGATTCACAATAACCCATACCGCATCGTTACCTTTCGTGCTGCGAGGAAGTGCAGTCACGAAATCCATAGTGATGTGTTGCCACTTCCATTCTTAGATAGGTAACGGTTGAAGTAAACTAGCTGTCCTGTGATGTTCAGCTTTTACTTGCTGATACACCAAGCATTTAGCGACTCTTCTGGCTACTTCACGCTTCATTCCATACCACCGGTAATTTTTACACAGATATTTGTACATCTTTGTGCCTCCAGGGTGTTCTGAATAAGGAGAGCTATAAGCTTCTTTCATCAACTCTTCCTGTACAGAACCTTTTGGTACACACAACCTACTACCGTATCTCAAAGATCCGTCTTCATAGATGATAAAGTCCGTTCTAAGTCCACTTTTTACTTGTTCTCCGATCTTTTGCAACTTAGCATCACTTGCTTGAGCTGCTTTGATCTAATTGACAATGGTAGATTGAACTTGTAAGTTCATCAAACTTGAAGCATTACCTGGCATGACTATTTCAATCTCCATCTGATGAAAATTTTGTTGAAGCTTCCACTGTACGGTGAGATTTAATGCTAATGGTTTGCGACTAAGTGCATCAGGTACTACATTCACCGTCTCTGGATGATATTGTAGGTTGATGTCGAAGTCTGCCATAGGTTCTAACCATCTTCTCTGCAGCATATTCAACTCTTTCTGAGTAAACACATATTTCAGACTCTTGTGATCTGTGTATATGTCCATTTGTTCACCAAGAAGATAATGGCGCCAAATCTTGAGTGCAAAGATTACGGCCGCCAACTCCAAATCATGCGTCGGATAGTTGCGCTCATGAATCTTCAGCTGTTTTGATGCATAAGCTACGTCTTTACCGTACTGATGTAGGACACATCCTAATCCCTTACCGGATGATCGCAATGCACTTCAAAACCTCCAGATTGGTCCGGTATGACAAGGATAAGCGCTGATGTTAATCTTGACTTGAGTTCTACGAAAGCTCGTTCGCATGCTTCTAACCATACGAATTCATCTTTATGTGTAAGCATGGTCAGGGATGTTGCAATATTCGAAAATCCTTTAATAAACCTTCTGTAATATCCAGCTAGACCTAAGAAACTTCGAATGTCCTGACTTCGGTGTCGGCCATTTGCTTACTGCTGATACTTAGCTAGATCTACAGAGATTCCATTGGCTGATACAATATATCTGAGGAAACCGACTTGATCTAGCCAAGACTTGCACTTGCTGTACTTAGCATAGAGTTGATGCTTTCGTAAAGTCTCTAAGACAATTCGTAGGTGCTCGGCATGTTCTTTATTGTTAGTTATATGTATGCCCTAGAGGCCATTACTGTACATTGGATGTATATTGTAGTGGATGCTGGGACATATATAGGTAGGACTTTTTTGCTCGACATGATAGTACGCTATCTGGTTGCTCTTTATCTTAACATGTATACTTTTTGTCTCTCTGTTATATGTTGATAAAGCCCTTATGATGTGTACTCGACTTCCAGGACTATGATGCAGATCATACTAGTGGGGCCTGGGTAGTCCATGAGTACATCCTTCAATGTTCCTAGTCGTGGGAATATCGAGACGGGGCATCGATATTCCAGTGTAGACTAGCGTATATCTTCTTGACCCATGTGATGGGCGATGGATGATCCCATATCCATTGGTGTTTGACATCGGAGATGGTATGCGGGTGCTCAGTGGAGACTGGGTACACTGAACGGACTCGCCGAGAACTCCCAGATGGTATTATACCTCACCTCAGATGACAGTTCTCTGGTGACACTGGTACAACATAGTCTGTTGACCCGAGATCGTCATAGAGTCTTGTGTGTCTCCCACTGTGCTTTGATTTCCACCATACCACGGCTCTACTGAGTTGTGCAAACAGGTGGTTTTTGGGTACAGTCCCGATTCACATGGAGGCAATGAGCGATAGGAGGGGATTCGTCTCTCCCGGTATTGGGGGTTGATGTTGCGCTATGCTCGACTGGCCATAACTGGAAATACCTGGCCAGGGTTGCAGTGATATACTGGTAAGAGTTATCAGTAGTTTCACGATTGTTATGGACCTCACGTCGGCATGACTTATCAAGCTATTGGGGTCTGACGTTTACCACCCCTAGGCGAGATATGCGACATATCAGACGAACAGACCGGACTGTACGGTAAGTGTTACTGGTTGGATTCACAGGAGTGTGAGCGGGCTTGCTCGTCGATCTTCTGATCGCTCAATACCCGGGTGGCCGTTACGTTTAGCAGACCGCTTGCGGCTTGTGGGTGTTTGATATGATCATCACCTACTGCCGGCGTATTGACGAGTCTTTAGCGTCCTACACAGAGGTTTCCTGGCTCAAGCGAAACGAAATAGGAGCGCATATGAGATATGTGCGGGACCGAGAATAATGCATGTATGTGATACCGTATTCTATTCTCGCGATGAATGTATCGATTGGTTGTATGCAATATAACCTAGTTATCGAATCGAGGATTGATTCGATAAGTCGATACATTGGATATTAGTCGGTCATATGCGATATGACCGGGTCGTTAAATCAAGTGTTGATTTAATGTATAATTATATATTACTTTACATTAACTAGTATTTGTTCACTTAAGATGGATTTTCTCACTTGAAGTGCACATTGTATATATGATATAGTTTTGTGCACTAGTTTGTATCATGTTTGATGATACATGCAAACTTGGGTATGTGTATGCTTTAAACCTTGTTTAGGTTAATGGTTAGGGTTTTGTAATCTTTACTTATTTATTTATTCTTTTATTCATTTATTTTGGCAAGAATAAAATGGTGGCTAACTTTGTTTCTTTCTTGAAACTTCATGAAGCTTTGATGCTTTGACCATTTTGTTTCTTAGCCTTAACCTAACCATTAAACCTAACCCTAGTTTATTCTCTACACTTAACCATGGTTTCTATATGATAAGAATCACTTTATTTTCTATTTTCATTATTCTTATCATATTCTTTTCTTCTTCTTCTTCTTCTTCTTCAAGATGAAGAAAACCTTTGCTACCTTCAATGGTGACTTGAGAAAAAGAGTGAGAAATCCAAATCCAAAGTGAACCCACTTCCTATTTCTTCATCCTCTACCACTTGCCATGTAGTATAGGGTGTTTTCTTCACAAGTTTCATGACTTGGTGAAGTTGGAGCTTGATCTTGAGTTGCCTCGACGTAGATCATCTTCGGCATCGAAGTCGACGACCTAGCCCGATCTCTTCTCCGATGAAACCACCGCGAGAGTCTAGGATTCCGATGGGTACAGCGGAGGGACGTCATCACGGAGCCAAGGAAGTGGAGGACCGGATCTACAAAGGTTATAGTCACTTTCCTTTAGCAATAAAGTTGTTTACTTGCTTGCATCGCTTATCCTCTAGCTACGATCTTGCTTAGGGTTAATTGGCACATAAGAAATTTTTGAATTGGCCATGTTTGATCACTTGTGGAACCTCATGGGTGTGCCTAGAAACCCTACAGTGGTATCAGAGCCTAGCTAGAGCCTTAGGCGATGAGTATACGGAGTTAGAAGTCCGATCGAACCGAAACCCTAATGCAAAATCCACTCTCTGTACATTTTTGAAAATTGTGGATTTTTGTGAATTAAAAATATGCAGAAAAATAAGCAGGCTTTTGTAAGAATTACTATGAAGCACGTGAGCATGAATCGACCAAGTGGCTGCGGAACCGCGGCACGAGCATGGCATGTGCGGCGGTTCTGCGGTTATAAAGGGGTATCTTGTCATAGTTTTTGCACAGTAATTCCTATATTTTAGTGCTGTATTTTCTGGGATATTTTAATGTTTACTCAAGAGTTGAGTTTTCTGGGTTGTATTGGGAGTTCGTAGATTCGATCGGATTATCAAACTTTGTCTATATGTTTTTCCGGGTAATTTTAGAATATGTTAAAAAGTTCGACCGGATGTAAATACCCACTTTTTCCCCTGCCGGGAAATTTCCAATTGTTGGACTTTTCCGTAGTTTAATGACGTTCTTAGTAGTGCAAGTAACGCGATGGTCCCTCTAGAAGACAACAAACCTTAACTCGATTATGTGACCGTCTTGAACTGCCCTTTGAACCTTAGGGTTTGGGGCAGTACGGCGTGCCACATGTGAGGCGTTGGCTTGACCCTTCTATGGCTGGACCGTTGGTACTGAGGCATGAAGTGAATGTTTTTGAACTTATTTCATGTGTTGAGCTGTTTCGGGAAAACTTGGGTGTTGATTGTTCGATCGTAAACTTTAACATTTTCTATTTATCCGAAATGTGATACAATATTTGGAATCCACAAGTAGTTATGAGATAACTGAATGAATGTTATAAACATAGTAGTTTAGTCTCACTTGATCGGTTGCCACGGAATTTTGATGCGATCAAAAGTCCGTCGCAATCACGTAGCGTACACGGATATTCGCCAGTAAACTTAATAGACAGCTACACCCCATAGCCCCGACCAAGTGACTGTAGGAGAACCCCGTCGCCGAAAGCATCCGTTCGGGTGCTCGCGGCAGCGGTGTTCCGCCTTGGTGCACTTCGTCGACGGCGTCAGGGGTGCGGCCGCCTACTAAAGTTTACGACGAGCATTCGATCAGAATGTCGGGAATCTTGTTGAATTGCCCGACTTGATATTGAAAAGAGTTTTCGATAATGAGACTAAAATGCGGGGTTTATAATTGTTAGGCATGCGATGTCTAAGTATTTCATTTGATTAGGCATGCGATGTCTAAAGAGGTTGCGGATTCCAACTGTTGTAGTTTTACACTTTCTTTTCTGTGACCGTAAGTGTAATATGTGATATCGCCGGTTTCGTTGCTATATGTCAACGACAATTGGGATACGCATGTTTACTTACGTTGATGACATGTGATGTTATGTGTTGCTGGATATGTTATATTGGACCGTCGTGTTCGAATAGCCGGGGGTTTTTATGTGAGAAGAGTGTTTTTCATTTTCATTCATGTAAAAAACTTGTATGTAATATTCTTTTATTGGGGCACTTCCAGGTTGCGGATGATGTCACCATTTGTATATTATTTACTTTTCCGCATTAGGATAGACCCAAGGAGGGGAGCACAAGTAACCGGGTTCTAGGGTCCAGTGGGAGACCATCTCGAGGAGTCGAGTTCGGGTCTCCTAACCCTAGAATTGGTAAGGTTGCTTGCCGCTCTCATAGGGGTCTAGGGGTGTGGGATTGGCTATTCATCACGACCGTGGAATCCGTGTTTTATACTGGCTCGTATTAAAAACACGGACGTCCTAGTATATCCGATATTTCATATGATATTTTCTGCTGCGTTATCTGTGATGTGATTATGTGATATGTTCAGATAGATATTATATATAGTATATATGATATATTATATAGACGTTGCTTATGTTTTACACCCGTGCTAGCCCTGCCTCGCTCTGGCGTTAGTTACCTAACCTAACGGTGCAGACGGGACATCGAGGCGAATGCGGATGGCATAAGCGTACGTTATATTTATCTGTGATGTTTAGGTGGACTTAAATGATGGGACATTCATTAATGAGATTAATGAAAGAAAATAAACCTAAAAGATGTTGTGGAATCGAATTTCAAAATAAAACAGGTAGCTACAGTTCTTGCTTTGCATCGCGGTGTTCCTTGTAGAACATCTTGCACCTTATTCGATAAGGAAAGGACCGAGATCCCTTCACCGGGAGTGACTCCTTTAGCAATAACTGGCAAATGCTACAACCCTCGGTTTGTCTTTTGATTGCTTCTATAGTTTTTGCTTTGCACAGCGGTATATATGATATATCCTGCACCTTATTCGATGAGGAAAGGGCCGACGATCCCTTCACCGGGAGTGACCCCTTTAGCAAAACTAGAAAAGCCTAAAAAACACTCCATTTAAAAACCATTTGATTCCGCAACGAGATCAAGTTCAAAGCGTTAAAGGTTTTCATAAAAACCATTCGCAACCTTCCGTCATTTTAGGAAGTAGAGTACTTAGTATTCATGTTGTGTTTGTTGACCATAGTCAAGGCACAGTGTACGGTAGATAAGTGATGTCTTCCTACACCGCATATGATGCGATTAGTAAGGACAGTTGCGTGACTTTGTTGACCTTAGTTAAGGGTCATGTGGGTGGGTCTAATTAATCACGAAATGACGGGTAGAACTTGACTAGTACTTATGATTTGTTGACCATAGTTAAGGTCATAAGTACTAGGGGTAAAAACCTTTATCGGGAGTTTCAAGTGTTGAAATTTGCAATGAGATTGCATACCTTCTATATGATAGTTGGATCCCGATACCCACTGCGAGTAATTGTTACTCCTGGGAGAGTTTTGCACTTTACAATTAGCCGATCAAGTAGGTGTCTAGAAAGGTGTCAACGGGGTTACGCCTCTGGGAAAACGAGGTTTACATTAATTAGGTCCGTGCGAAATCACGGGGCACCTCCCTCAAAGTACCGACACTGGCCTGACTGAAAGATTAGCGAACTTGTAGAGTGTAATTAATCCCGGCTAGTCTTTCCTTTTAGGGTTTGAAGGAAGATTTGATAAAAACAGTGGGAGCCATCCTGATTAGATAAAATAAATAACCAATCTAATCTTACAAGAGCGCACGCAGAGTGTTTTCTTTTCTCTCTCTCCAGGTAGCGACCATATCACGCCTTAATCAAGATAATAATATGGATGTATTGACCGAACCCGCTTGTTATACTGAGCTGGGGAACGTTGGTCCCGCTCCAACTTATAATTGTTATAAGACAGAGCAGGAAATAGGGGAATACCAGGATTCCCATGCCGCCCAAACGAAGAAAGTGCATGAGATGCATCTCCTTCGGGTGTGTTCATTATAAAGAACTGTTTCTCAGTATCCTCTGAATCCTGGGTATTTGATACCGGATCAGGATCCCAGATATGTAATCTGTTACATAGGGCTACCGAAAGGTAGAAAAACTGAGAACGGGTGATAAGTTTTATGAGACAGAAAACGGGGCAAGTGTTGCAGCCAAGTCTGTCGGTCACTGTCACCCTGTATTACCTGTACATTGATTCTGAACAAATGCTATTAGATACCGAAACTGATATACAAAATCATATCAGTCTCTTTATTAGTAAAGAAGGATATAATTTTGTATTGTTGGATATTGTTTTGAACATTTCCTATATCAAAAGTTGATCGGTTCAGGCACGTTATCTAAAAGCATTGATGTTCTAAATCAAACTACAGTTCCTAGTATACAGAACACACACAAGAGGAAGAGTTCAGAAATGAACGAATCCTTCTTGAGGCATTGTAGACTAGGTCATATCAATGCGACCCGACTAGCTGAAGTTACATTTAGATGCATATTTAAATCAGTTTGAATTTACATCTTGTGAAACTTTCCAGTCATGTCACAAAGATTAGATGACCATAGCTCTGTTTATTGGAAACAGAGAAAGAGTTAGTAAACCCTTGGGATTGATAAATGATGATGTATGTAAGATCCCCTGTCTACACATGCCAAGACCGGTTCTTTGTATTTCATTACATTCTCTGATAATCTCTCAAGATTCAGACATATATTCCTGTTGAAACACAAGTCCGAACCTTTTGAGATATTCACAGAATATAAGTTAGAAATAGAGAACCAAAAACTGGGTATAAGTATTATGTCCTATGATAAGATCAGGGAGGAGAATACTTGTGCATAGAATTCCTGGATTATTCTAAAGAAGAATGAGATTCTCTCTCGGTATTACTCCTCTGATTATACCACAGCACAACGATGTATCAGGGCAGAGCAATAACACCCTATGTGATATGGTGTGCTCTATGATGAGTATTACTGAGTTACCTGTTTCTTTTATGGGGTTGTGCACTTGAGAAGATGCATACCTATTGAATAGGGTTCGATTCAAATCAGTGCCTACCACTCCATATAAGATATGGTATGGGAAGAGCCTATCTCTTAAGTAAGTTAAGATTTGGGATTGTCCAGCCTATGTCAAAAGCAAAATCCGGACAAGATCGAGGCAAGGTCAGTTCTGTAGAACTGGAAAGGTTCCAGCTATACAAAACTGCTGATGATTTGACAGAACCAAAGGATTCAATAGTTCCCGACGAACCTCAGCCTCTCCGCCGATCTAGTAGGGTTCCTCACCTGCCTGAGAGATATTTCGGTTTCTCGATGACAGTGGGAGCGAGGATTGCATCATGAAATGATGACCCAACTAGATTCGAGCAGGTCATCGAGAGTAGGGACTCTGTAAGAATGGCTGGATGCTTAGCGATCTGAGATGGAATCCATATACACCAACAAAGTATGGACTTTGGTTGCGATATCTGAAGGGTTAAATCCCCATCAGGAGCAAGTATATCTTGAGAAGATTACTTGGTGTAGATGGAAAAATTGAGACTTTCAAAGCTAGACTCGTTAAAGGTTTTCGTCATCGACCAGGCGTGGATAATGATGAAACCTTTTCCAGTAGCTGTGCTTAAGTCCATCCGAATCCTACTTAACATTGCTACATACCATGACTACGATATCTGGTGGTTGGGTGCCATGATTATTTTTCTAAATACTGATTTAAGAAGAGAACGTCTATAAGTACACAACCAGAGAGCTTCGTAAACAGTGGGAGCAGCGGAAATATGTGCAAGTTGCTTTACAGGATAAAGCAGACATCGTGGAGTTGGAACGTCTGTTTTGATGTGGTAGTCAAAGAGTTTGACTTCATCAAAATGGTAGACGAACCTTGTATATACAAAAAGGTAGTAGAGAGTAAGGTGGTCATCCTCGTATTGTACGTGGACAACATACTCTTGATAAGAAAAGAGTTTCCTATGCTACGCACTGTCAATCTCCTCTTATCACATGGATTCTCCATATAGGATAAAGTTGATACCTCCTAAATCCTGGGATTTGGGTCTATGAGATAGATCTAAATGGATGTTAGGATTCTCACTAGCTGTAGTAAGATAGTATCAATCGATCCTGGGGAGAATCACTAGAAAGGTTCCAGGGTGATAAGGATGACTGAATGTCAGTCGCAGGCATTGTCTTTACCCTCAGTGAAGGGACGGTATGTTGGAAGAGTTCCAAGCTAGATACCGTGGCAAACTAGACGATAAAGGCTGGTAACATCGCTATTAAAGATACGACCAAAGAAGAAGTTTGGGTGTATATTGGTTCATGAGATGAACTAGGTTCCTACCATTGTGTGACAATGGAAGTGTGGCTTTGGCCCAGGAACCCTGGTCCCATCAGTGACCCAGACATATTCTGAGGAAGTATCACCTGATCATGGAGATAGTTGATCTCCAGGGTGATCGAGGTTAGGAGAGTAGACTCAGAGGACAACACGGCGGATCCACTCACGAAGGCCTTTTCCCAGAGAGAGACTTATATGGGATGGTTGAGTATATGATACTGCAACCACTGCTACAGATGGCCCTAGTGCAAGTGGGAGATTGTTAGTTATATGTATGCCCTAGAGGCCATTACTGTACATTGGATGTATATTGTAGTGGATGCTGGGACATATATAGGTAGGACTTTCTTGCTCGACATGATAGTACGCTATCTGGTTGCTCTTTATCTTAACATGTATACTTTCTGTCTCTCTGTTACATGTTGACAAAGCCCTTAGGATGTGTACTCGACTTCCAGGACTATGATGCAGATCATACTAGTGGGGCCTGGGTAGTCCATGAGTACATCCTTCAATGTTCCTAGTCGTGGGAATATCGAGATGGGGCATCGATATTCCAGTGTAGACTAGCGTATATCTTCTCGACCCATGTGATGGGCGATGGATGATCCCATATCCATTGGTGTTTGACATCGGAGATGGTATGCGGGTGCTCAGTGGAGACTGGGTACACTGAACGGACTCGCCGAGAACTCCCAGATGGTATTATACGTCACGTTAGATGGCAGTTCTCTGGTGACACTGGTACAGCTTAGTCTGTTGACCCGAGATCGTCATAGAGTCTTGTGTGTCTCCCACTGTGCTTTGATTTCCACCATACCACGGATCTACTGAGTTGTGCAAACAGGTGGTTTTTGGGTACAGTCCCGATTCACATGGAGGCAATGAGCGATAGGAGGGGATTCGTCTCTCCCGGTATTGGGGGTTGATGTTGCGCTATGCTCGACTGACCATAACTGGAAATCCCTGGCCAGGGTTGCAGTGATATACTGGTAAGAGTTATCAGTAGTTTCACGATTGTTATGGACCTCACGTCGGCATGACTTATCAAGCTATTGGGGTCTGACGTTTACCACCCCTAGGCGAGATATGCGACATATCAGACGAACAGACCGGACTGTACGGTAAGTGTTACTGGTTGGATTCACAGGAGTGTGAGCGGGCTTGCTCGTCGATCTTCTGATCGCTCAATACCTGGGTGGCCGTTACGTTTAGCAGACTGCTTGTGGCTTGTGGATGTTTGATATGATCATCACCTACTGCCGGCGTATTGACGAGTCTTTAGAGTCGTACACAGAGGTTTCCTGGCTCAAGCGAAACGAAATATGAGCGCATATGAGATATGTGCGGGACCGAGAATAATGCGTGTATGTGATACCGCATTCTATTCTCGCGATGAATGTATCGATTGGTTGCATGTGATATAACCTAGTTATCGAATCGAGGATTGATTCGATAAGTCGATACATTGGATATTAGTCAGTCATATGCGATATGACCGGGTTGTTAAATCAAGTGTTGATTTAATGATTTAATGTATAATTATATATTTGATATATTACTTTACATTAACTAGTATTTGTTCACTTAAGATGGATTTTCTCACTTGAAGTGCACATTGTATATATGATATAGTTTTGTGCACTAGTTTGTATCATGTTTGATGATACATGCAAACTTGGGTATGTGTATGCTTTAAACCTTGTTTAGGTTAATGGTTAGGGTTTTGTAATCTTTACTTATTTATTTATTCTTTTATTCATTTATTTTGGCAAGAATAAAATGGTGGCTAACTTTGTTTCTTTCTTGAAACTTCATGAAGCTTTGAAGCTTTGACCATTTTGTTTCTTAGCCTTAACCTAACCATTAAACCTAATCCTAGTTTATTCTCTACACTTAACCATGGTTGCTATATGATAAGAATCACTTTATTTTCTATTTTCATTATTCTTATCATATTCTTTTCTTCTTCTTCAAGATGAAGAAAACCTTTGCTACCTTCAATGGTGACTTGAGAAAAAGAGTGAGAAATCCAAATCCAAAGTGAACCCACTTCCTATTTCTTCATCCTCTACCACTTGCCATGTAGTATAGGGTGTTTTCTTCACAAGTTTCATGACTTGGTGAAATTGGAGCTTGATCTTGAGTTGCCTCGACGTAGATCATCTTTGGCATCGAAGTCGACGACCTAGCCCGATCTCTTCTCCGATGAAACCACCGCGAGAGTCTAGGATTCCGATGGGTACAGCGGAGGGACATCATCACGGAGCCAAGGAAGTGGAGGACCGGATCTACAAAGGTTGTAGTTACTTTCCTTTAGCAATAAAGTTGTTTACTTGCTTGCATCGCTTATTCTCTAGTTACGATCTTGCTTAGGGTTAATTGGCACATAGGAAATTTTTGAATTGGCCATGTTTGATCACTTGTGGAACCTCATGGGTATGCCTAGGAACCCTACATTTATGACTCTTAGAATACACCAGGATGTCGTCGATGAAGATGATAACAAACCTGTCTAGATACTCTCGGAAAACTTGATTCATTAGGTTCATGAATATAACTGGTGCGTTGGTCACTCCAAACGGCATCACAAGAAATTCGTAATGTCCTTAGTGAGTTCTGAATGCTGTTTTATGGATATCAGATTCTTTGACCTTCACCTGATGATAACCCGACCGAAGATCTAACTTGGAGAAAATGCAAGACCCACTTAGCTGATCGAACAGGTAGTCGATGCGCGGAAGTGGATACTTGTTCTTTACAGTTACTTCGTTCAGAGCTCTATAATAAATGCACATTCCATATGAACCTTCCTTCTTCTTCAGCCTCTTCCACAGTCATTGTGAAAGCCTGTCGCTTCGGTACATTTCTCCTTGCTGGATGAGCATTCTTCTGTCCGTTCCGTTGTCCTTGAGGTAAGTCCCGTTGAGCTTGAAGGAACTGACGAGGAGGAGGTGCAGTCGGTCCACGAGGTGGTGGAGTTGGGAGAGCTAGTCGTGGAGCAGGTGACTGGATGGCTGGCCGCTGCTGATAATTGATTGCTGGTCTGGGCGCAGCATTTGGATTGAGTCTTCAAGGACAAGACCCAATATCATGTGTGGCTGAGCCGCAGACTAACCAAAGGAGATTTGCACACCGACAGTCCTTCACTAGGTGTCCATCCCTCCTGCAGTAGGTGCAAAAGGCTGTGCTGGGTCGGTTGATTGGTACTCCCGATCTCCTGGGCACAAAAGGCGGCCTTGAAGAGGCTCCTCCTACCATCTGAGTGGCAGGGCGCTTCACTTCGGCAGATTGTGGTCTGCCTTTCATCTTCACCACTGCCTCATATCGACGGGCGGCTTTCAGAGCCAGTTCATGGGTTGGGAAATCCCTTGTAGCTAAGGCGGCTTGGATCTCCGGATCTAACCATTGCTGAAATCGTCTGGACCTGATCTCAGCAATCGGTATCAAGTGTACCGCGAACCTGTTAAGGTCTTGTGTTAGCTGTGTAGTATGCGATATTATAAAATCGAATATTAAGACATATCTTACCTACTGAGCATGGTAAACTCAGTATCATACTCATCCACAGATTTGGTCTACATCGAACCCTGTTGTAGATGGATGAATTGCTGCTCCATGTTAAATTGGGCAGTCTTTGGAAAATACTTTGCGTCGAACATGTCGCGAAAGTTTTTCCATTCGATCGGTTGGTCAAGAAGGCTTTCTTCCGCCTTCCACCAAACTCAGACGTTATCCGTGAGTTGCAGCTTCGCAACTCATACCAAGTGATCTCTGGCACTTGTGCTGCAGCCAGACCATCCTCGATACTCTGAGCCCATTCTTCAGCTTCCAGAGGGCTTTCTTTCCCCGAAAATTGCTTTGGGTGCAATACCCGAAATTGCTTTACTCCGGGCGCTTCCGCTTCTAGACGGTTCAGTAATATAGCAGTCTGCTGCTGCTATCCTTCTAGGAGGCTTCGGATTGCCTCAAGCAGTACCGTCTGCTCATTAATTGGAGCAGCAACGGTAGGCATAAGCGGTAGAGGTGGTGGTGTATTGTTGAAGTTGGTGCTGGTATTGTTTGGAGAATCTATAACTTTGAAAGAAAAATAAGGTTAGGATAGATTCAAAGTATATGAAATTGTAAGATTCAAGAAATATGAAATGCAAAGAATGTTTTTAGTTGCTGATTCTTGTGTTATATTGCTTAGGACTTCATGTAGAATTGACCTGCATGTCCATGCAGAACCGACCTGCATGGGCCGCCAATAAAACCTGTCACGCCCCGCTTCCCGGTGTACGGTAAGGAGACGCGACGGGTCACACGACGTATTTACTCAGAAGTAAACACGCTAAGCGTATTTAAGCAATATAAAGTAAAATGTACACATGAGACATGAATATAAATGAATAGCAAATTTTATTTATTTAACAATTCTTTACAAGTACATCTAGAAATGTAAATACAAGAATAGAAAGCCATGCCTAAACAATGGCATAACTGAAATAAAAAGTACATACAAGTGCCTACAGCTCTAGGTCGATAGCAAACTGCTCCAAGTCCTTAGTACTGGGCTCGATCTCCAGTGAGTCGGATCCACCTGACAACATTCTAAAGAAAGAAGAAAAGGAACGTCGTCAGCGAACAATCGCTCAGTAAGTCCCAAAGAAAGAGAGAAGTAGAATAGACAGAAAAAAGAATATAATTATATAATGTTATCTTTTGTTCTGTTATCACAGTTATTTGTAGCTTGGTACGGAATATGCCAGTGTATACGAGAGGAGTCCCACTATTCCGGAGACTAAGGTATACAGAGCATAAGGAACCATTAAGCTACGGTACAACAACAATGGATATTCAGACTAGGTGTATTAAAGTGACCGTCTCATGCCACTTCTAATACATTCTGTACCAGTTTACCCCTTTAAAAGCCCCATAATATCTTTTGTATCGATTGTATTATTTTGTTTTATAGATGGATGACTTGCCGAAACTATGATATCATGTAAATAGAATGGATATAAATGGATAGTCATATAATCAGAGTATATCCATGGTTCGGTTCAATCGAGTCAGATTGATATAAATTGAATTATGGTATAAACGGATTCATATTGAATTGTAGTTATACTTGAATTAGATTCAATTCATATTGATTTGACTGAGACTCTGTCTGAGTCAGACACTTTGAAAAGAAATTGAAGTTCTGAATTAGTTTTGATATTATCGGTAACTGCTGCACATGGACGGCAGGATTTGTGTCTTTTTCCAAAACAATTAATATAACTTGAGAGGGTTTTATGTAAAAATAGTTTTGATATATTTTCAAAATACACCTCAAGTATTTAATTATCGCCTTTAGAGTTTTCATAATTGTAATTTTTATAATAGTGAAATATTCTAGTGAATATAACCTACTTTTCATTGTATATGGTATTTTAGTATAATCTTGGAATGGTATTGAATTGTAAAGGTAGTTTCATGAAATTGTGATTCCTTTGATTTAGAAGACGTGGAATATTTATATAATATATTTAAAATAGACATTTTGATAATAGTTATATATATATTTAATAAAAATAAATTTTATTTATTTTGTAGAAATCTCATTTTCTTAAAAATTGTATTAAAAATTCCATCGAGATCGAATGCTCCTTGCAGAAGTCTGCATCTCGCTCTACTAAGCCCAAGGATGTACGATAACCCGCACCATCCTGATCAGGGTTCCCCAAAATGGGTTGTAGAGACGTATTTGTAAGGAATTAAGTAGCACACTTTTTAAAGAAAACGTTTTTTTGAATGTTTAAGATATTTAATCGTAAACTAGTATTTTCCCATAAACTAATGTCCCCAAGAGTTATCGTGCTATGTTAAAAATGTGTGTTGTGATGAGGTCGGTCATTATCTCGTGAGTTTTCTAAAGGTAATAAAAGGGAATATGTTGAATTGTGTCGAAAGTAAAGTATATGGTATTTAATTGTAAAAATGCGATGAAAGTTGCATAATATATTATTTTGAGATGAAACTTGTTCTAATGTGTTTGTTAATGGTTACTAAACAATATATTAAAAATTTGTAGGTTTGTTATTAAGAAAAAAATATATTTTTAAAGAAAAGAGAATCGGAAGCCGGAATAACTCCGCTTCCGACGAGTTTTGAATAGAAGAAGTTTTAGAATAGCAAAAGAGGAGGGGAGAGGGGACTTACTAATTTGAATCAAAGAGAAGAGGTAGGGAAAGACTTTGGAATCGCTGGGAAGTCATTTCGTCGCCGGATTCTTCTAGAAACTTCGCCGGAACATTGCCCTTTGCTAACTCCACTTGCACAACTTGAGACTTAGAAATTTTAGAGAGTTTTTGTAATGGAATTCTGAATGAGGAGGGGTGAAATGTGGTGTGGTATTTATAGGGAAATCAGGGTTTAGGGTAATAAAGAATGAAATTAAAATTTGCATTAAAAATGAATTAAGGAGAGGAATTATCACTCTCTAGATGTTTTCAGAGTAAACAAACAATATGGGGGTAATGGGGTAGGCGAAGGGGTTTTGGGGTTAAAACTTTTTGGCATTCCCTACGGTCTAGCCCGGCGGTGCTGGCCCCTAGGCTCATCTCACCGGTCCAAACCGGTAGGATGGGTTTAGGATTTGTGACACGTGTCCCTGTCGCTTCAACTAGTATAATGCACATGTTTGTTTAATGTGTGACTTTTCATTTTACGTGTAGTGCACGTGTAAACTTTTGAGCTTCTAAAAGTTTAAAAGAAAATCAATTAAAAAATATATGTGGCTGGGGGATTCGAACACAAGGATTATGTCACGGCAGTGCAAGGCTTTACCACTGAGCTATACGTGCTTTTCTTGCTGTTCAAAAGCAATTCAAATACTTATAGTATACACAGGATTGCAAATACTCCATTTGTACATTAAAATTTAATCAGATTTCCTATACACTGAAACAGAGTTGTTATAAAAACAAAGAAATTTGACCTCAGGAAACTTAGCTAATTTTGGGCTGAGATTGAGTTTCCAGAATTACCTAACAGTGCTGATCACTGGGATATACAGCGCTCACGTGTGAAACACGTACGATGCTGGATTAGTGCTAAGCACTAGATCTTGTGGTACTCACGTGTGAAACACGTGAGGTGCTGGATTAGTGTTAAGCACTAGAGTGTGTTGGATTAGTGCTAAGCACTAGAGTTCCGTAGCGCTCACGTGTGAAACACGTGAGGCCCCCAGATGTGAACGTTTGTTAGTCATTTTGGACTAATCATTGTTAGTTATATGTATGCCCTAGAGGCCATTACTGTACATACGATGTATATTATAGTGGATGCTTGGACATATATAGGGAGGACTTTCTTGCTCGACATGATAGTACGCTATCTGGTTATACTTTATCTTAACATGTACTCTGATTGTCTCTATGTTACATGTTGATAAAGCCCTTAGGATATGTACTCGACTACTGGGACTATGATGAGATCATACTAGTGGGGCCACGGTAGTCGGCGAGTACATCCTATAACTGTTCCTAGTCGAGAGTGTATCGAGACAGGGCATCGATACACCAGAGTAGACTAGCATATACGCATCTTGACCCATATGATGGGCGATGGATGATCCCATATCCATCGGTGTTTGACATCAAGGATGGTGTACGGGGGCTCAGTAGAGACTGGGTACACTGGACGGACTCGCCAAGAACTCCCAGATGGTATTATACCTCACGTCAGATGGCAGTTCTCCGGTGACACTGGTACAGAGTAGTCTGTTGACCCGAGATCGTCATAGAGTCTTGTGTGATTCCCACTGTGCTTTGATTTCCATCATAACACGTCCAAAATGGCATGCAAAAAGGTGGCTTTTGGGTACAATCCCGAATCATATGGAGGCAATGAGCGATAGGAGGGGATTCGTCTCTCCCGGTATAGGGAGTTGATGTTGCGCTGTGTTCGATTGGCTATAACTGGAAATCCCTGGCCAGGGTTGCTGAGATTTACTGGTAAGTGTTATCAGTAGTTTCTCAAACTATTATAGATCTCATATCGACACGACTTATCAAGCTATTGGGGTCTGACATTTACCACCCCTAGGCGAGATATGGGACATATCAGATGACGAGACCGGACTGTACGGGAGTGTTACCGATTGGATTCGCAGGAGAATGTACAGGCTTGCTTGTTGATCTTTTGATCGCTCAATACCTGGGTGGCTGTTACGTTTAGCTGACCGCTTGCAGCTTGTGGGTGTTTGATATGATCATCACCTACTGCCGGTGTATTGACGATTCTTTAGAGTCCTATACAGAGGTTTCTTGGCTCAGGAAAAACAGAGTAGGAGCATATATGTGATATGTGCGGGGCCGAGAACAATACGTGTATGTGATACCGTATTAGATTCTCACGATATGAGATATCGGCCGGGTATATGCGATATAGCCGGGTCATCGGATCAAGTGTTGATTCGATGAACTGATACAGATTATATTAGTCGGTTATTTGTGAAATAGCCGGATCATCGGATCAAGTGTTGATTCGATAATTTAATGTAAAATTATATATTTGATATATTAAATTACATTAACTGATATAAGCTCACTAAAAGATTCTTTTTCTCACTCGGGTAATACATTGATATATATGCGATATATGTTAATTGTATTATTTTATTTTGTTACAATAAATATTATATATGTGATATATAATATTGTAACATGATATGATTACTAATGCAACATGTTTTGTGGAGATTAAACAAGGTTAGGGTTTGAATTGGGTTAGTTCTTTCATGAACATTCTATAAGGTTTCTTTTTGTTTTGAGTGAAGATATTATGCTTGATATTTTGTAATGACTCATTATTAACCCAACCCAAACCCTAGCCCTAGTTAAATCTCTACAAAGGTTTAGTTGACCATGGTTACATTATTAATCATATATTATTTCATTATTCATCACAAAAGGTTTATTAATTGATTTTTTTCTTCTTCTTCTTCCTTGAGTTCTTCATGGAAAAGCTTTCTAGCTTTTTCAAAGGTGATGAAAATGAGTAAGAAATAGAAAACAAATAAGAGCATAAATCCTACTTCATCATCCTCATCTATCCTTACCATTTAGATGAGGGTGTTCACTTCATTTAGTGAGTGAGAGATTGTGTTAATGAAACTTCAAGGTAGATCATCTTTGTTATCGAAGATCGGAAGCAAGTTTGCATCATTCTCTTCGTGGAGCCTCTCTAGAGTCCGGATGCACGATGATCGCAGCGAAGGGACCTCAACACGGAGCTTAAGAAGTGAAGGACCGGATATACAAAGGTTGTAATCCCTCTCACTTAGTGTTAAAGTGTTTAACATGCTTGTTTTCGCCTAATCTCTAGTCTAAGATCTTAGTTTAGGGTTGTTCGGCACGGCTAAATTTTAAATCGGGCATGGTTGATGCCTTATAAACCCTTTTTAGAGTCCATAGTAACTCTACAGTGGTATCAGAGCCAAGCTAGAGCTTTAGGTGAAGTCTAGGCGAAATTTAAAGTCCGATCGAACTCCGAATACCCGATAAAACCTAGTTTCTGGAAATTTTTTTAAAATGTTGATTTTTTCGTATTAAAAATATTCAGAAAATCATGCAGGGAAATATAGGAATTACTGTGAAGTACGGACCACTGAATCGATCACGTGACCGCGGAACCGCGGCTAAACCATGCATGTGGCCGCGGTTCCGCGGCTGAATAGTGACATTGGGGCCCGCTACTTCACAGTATTATTCCTGGGTTCTTTTGCAAAATTCTTGGAATTTTTAATTCCACTCAAGTGTTGAGTTTTCTGGGTTGTATTGGGGACTCGTTGATTCGATCGGATAATTTAACTTCGTTTAAGTTTTTTCCGGGTAATTTTAGAAACTGTTAAAAAGTTCGAACGGATATCAATAACTCACTTTTTCCCCTGTCAGAATTTTTTTCAAAAGTTTGATTTTTTCTCGAGTTTGAAACTTCCGGAAAATCATGCAAGTAATGCGGTGGACCCTCTAGAAGACAACAAATCTTAACTCGATTATGTGACCGTCTTGAACTGCCTCTAAACCTTAGGATTTGGGGCAGTACGGCGTTGCCACATGTGAGGCGTTGGCTTGACCCTTTTACGGCTGGACCATTGGTACTGTGGCATGTGATGGATAGTTTTTGAACTCCGCTCAAGTGTTGAGCTATTTGGGAAATCTTGGGTGTTTGATTATTCGATTGAAAAGTTTTACATTGTCTATTTATCTGGAATGTGATACAATATTTGGAATCCACAAGTAGTTATAAGATAACTAATTTGAATGTTATAAATCTAGCGGTTTAGTCTCAGATGATCGGTTGCCACGGGATTTTGATGCGATCAAAAGCCCGTTGCAATCACGTAGCGTACGCGGATACTCGCCGGGTAAACTTAATAGACGGCCACTCCCCATAGCCCCGACTAAGTGACTGTAGGAGAACACCGTCACCAAAAGCATCCGTTCGGATGCTCGCGGCAGCGGTGTTCCGCCTTAGTGCACTTCGTCGACGGCATCCGAGGGTGCAGCCGTTTACTAAAGTTTGCGACGAGCATTCGATCAGGATGTCGGGAATCTTTTTGAATTGCTCGACTTAATATTGAAAAGAGTTTTCGATAATGAGACTAAAATGCGGGGTTTATAATTTTTAGGCATGCGATGTCTAAGGAATTCATTTGGTTAGGCATGCGATGTCTAAAAAGGTTGCGGATTCCAACTGTTGTAGTTTTTCACTTTCTTTTCTGTGACCGTAAGCGTAGTATGTGGTGTATCGCCGGCTTCGTTGCTATATATCAACGACAATCGGGATACGCATACTTGCTTACGTTGATGATATGAGATATTATGTGTTGCTGTGATATGTTATATTAGATCGTCGTGTTTTGAATAGCCGGGGGTTTTATGTGAGATGAGAGTTTTTCTTTTTCATTCATGTAAAATTCATTTGTATGTAATATTCTTTTATTGGGGCACTTCCGGGCTGAGGATGATATCACCGTTGTATATTATTTACTTTTCCGCATTAGGTAGACCCAAGGCGGGGAGCACAAGTAACCGGGTTCTAGGGTCCAGTGGGATACCATCTCGAGGAGTCGAGACCGGGTCTCCTAACCCTAGAATTGGCAGTGTTGCTTGCCGCTCTCGTAGGGGTCTAAGGATGTGGGTTTGGCCATTCATCGCGACCGTGGAATCCGTGTTTTATACAGACTCGTATTAAAACACGGACGTCCTAGTATATCCAATATTTCATATGTGTTCTTCTGCTGCAATGTTCTGTGATAAGATCATATTACTGCCTGAGACGAAAGTTTATATTATATATATGAGATATATGTTATATTGCAGATTTCGTTTCAAATGTGTTGCTTGTGAAGTATAATAAAATAGGACTTCATTAATGAGATTAATGAAACTAAAAGAAACCTAAAGATGTTGTAGAAACTTGTTTAAAAACTGGTAGCTCTAGTTCTTGCTTTGCATAGCGGTGTTCCTTGTAGAACATCCAACACTTTATTCGATAAGGAAAGAGCCGAGATCCCTTCACCGGGAGTGACCTCTTTAGCAATAACTGGCAGATGCTGCATACTCGGATTGTCTTTTGATTACTTCTATAGTTTTTGCTTTGCATAGTGATATTTGTGAAATATCCTGCACCTTATTCGATGAGGAAAGAGCCGACGATCCCTTCACCGGGAGTGACCTCTTTAGCGAAACTAGTGTTAGTTATATGTATGCCCTAGAGGCCATTACTGTACATAGGATGTATATTGTAGTGGATGCTGGGACATATATAGGGAGGACTTTCTTGCTCGACATGATAGTATGCTATCTGGTTGCTCTTTACCTTAACGTGTATACTGATTGTCTCTCTGTTACATGTTGGTAAAGCCCTTAGGATGTGTACTTGACTACCTGGACTATGATGCAGATCATACTAGTGGGGACATGGTAGTCTATAAGTACATCCTTCAAGGTCCCTAGTCGTGGGTGTATCGAGACGGGGCATCGATATACCAGAGTAGACTAGCGTATACCTTCTCGACCCATACAGATGGGCGATGGATGATCCCATATCCATTGGTGTTTGACATCAGAGATGATATACGGGTGCTCAGTAGAGACTGGGTACACTGGACGGACTCGCCGAGAACTCCCAGATGGTATTATACCTTACGTCAGATGGCAGTTCTCTGGTGACACTGGTACAGAGTAGTCTGTTGACCCGAGATCGTCATAGAGTCTTGTGTGGTTCCCACTGTGCTTTGATTTCCACCTTACCACGTCCAAGAGGGCGTGCAAAACGGTGGCTTTTGGGTACAGTCCCGAGTTACATGGAGGCAATGAGCGATAGGAGGGGATTCGTCTCTCCCGGTATAGGGAGTTGATGTTGCGCTGTGTTCGATTGGCTATAACCGGAAATCCCTGGCCAGGGTTGCTGAGATTTACTGGTAAGTGTTACCAGTAGTTTTTCGAAATGTTATAGACCTCATATCGACACGACTTATCGAGCTATTGGGGTCTGACGTTAACCACCCCTAGGCGAGATATGCGACATATCAGACGACGAGACCGGACTGTACGGTAAGTGTTACTGGTTGGATTCACAGGAGTGTGAGCGGGCTTGCTTGTCGATCTTCTGATCGCTCAATACCCGGGTGGCTGTTACGTTTAGCAGACCGCTTGCGGCTTGTGGGTGCTTGATATGATCATCATCTGCTGCCGGCGTATTGACGAGTCTTTAGAGTCCTACACAGAGGTTTCCTGGCTCAAGCGAAACGAAATAGGAGCACATATGAGATATGTGCAGGACCGAGAATAATGCGTATATGTGATATCGTATTTCATTTTCGTGATGAATGTATCGATTGGTTATATGCGATATAACCTAGTTATCGAATCAAGGATTGATTCGATAAGCCGATACATAGGATACTAGTCGGTTATATGCGATATGACCGGATCGTTAAATCAAGTGTTGATTTAATGATTTAATGATTTAATGTATAATTATATATTTGATATATTACTTTGCATTAACTAGTATTGGTTCACTTTAAATGGATTTTCTCACTTGAAGTTCACAAGTTGTGTATGTGATATACTTTTGTGTACATGATTGTATCATGTTTGATGATACATGTTTACTTGGTTAAGTGTAAAGAATTAAACCATGGTTAAACTAATGATTAGGGTTTTGTTTATCCATTTCTTATTTATTCATTTATTTATTTGTTTATTCTTTTTGGAAAATAAATGGCATAAAGAGAAAAAATGGTGGCTTTCTTTGTTTGCATCTTGAAGGTTCATGAAGCTTTGACTAAGTGACCATTTTGTCTCATGCTTAACCCTAACCACTCCTTTTAACCCTAGTTCATTCTCTACACTTGACCATGGTTGTATTATGATAAGTATTGATTTTCTTTTCCTTTTGAAAATAACTTATCATAATATTTGATTCTTCTTCTTCTTCTTCTTCAAGAAGAAAAAGCTAGCAACCATCAATGGTGATTTGATGAAAAGAGTGAGAAATCCAATTCTAAAGTGAACCCACTTCCTATTTCTTCATCCTCTACCTCTTGCCAAGTAGTATAGGGTGTTTTCTTCACAAGTTTTATGGCTTGGTGAAGTTGGAGCTTGATCTTGTGATGCCTCGACGTAGATCATCTTCGGCATCGTAGTCGATGACCTAGCCCGCCCATTTCTCCGATGAAGCCGACACTAGAGTCCAAGATCCGATTTGTACAGCGAGGAGACTTCATCGCGGAGCCATGGAGGTGGAGAACCGGATCTACAAAGGTTGTATTTCTGTTTACTTTTAGTTAAGTTGTTAACTAGCTTATGGTTTCGCCTAAACTTCTAGCCAACGATCCGTATTAGGGTTTCTCGGCACCCCTAAAATTTGAAATTGGCATGGTTGATGCCTTGTGAGACCTCATGAGAGTGCCTAGGATCCCTGCAGTGGTATCAGAGCCTAGCTAGAGCCTTAGGCGAAGTCTAGACTGAGTTTGAAGTCCGATCGAACCGAAACCCCAATTTTTCCATGCTCTCTGGACATTTTCTGAATTTGTGGATTTTTGAGAATTAAAAATATGCAAAAAAATCAGCAGGAATATCTAAGAGTTACTGTAAAATTCGAGTTGCCAATTCGACTAAGTAGCGGCGGAACCGCGGCAAAAGCCTGGCTTCTGCGGCGGTTCCGCGGCCAAGTAGTCACATCACGTTTTAAAAATTGCACAGTAATTCCTATTTTGCAGTGCTGGTTTTCCTGGGAATTTTAAATCTGACTCAAGAGTTGAGTTTTCTGGGTTGTATTGGGGACTCGGTGTTTCGATCGGATTGTCTAATTTTGTCTATGTGGCTTTCCGGGTATTTTTGAATATGTTAAAAAGTTCGACCGGATATAAATACCCACTTTTTCCCCTGTCGGGAAATTTCCAAGTGTTGGATTTTTCCGTGGTTTAAAGACGTTCTAAGTAGTGCAAGTAACACGATGGTCCCTCTAGAAGACAACAAACCTTAACTCGATTATATGACCGTCTTGAACTGCCCTTTGAACCTTCGGGTTTGGGGCAGTACGGTGTGCCACATGTGAGGCGTTGGCTTGACCCTTCTACGGCTGGACCGTTGGTACTGAGGCATGAACTGAATGTTTTTAGACTTATTTCATGTGTTGAGCTGTTTCGGGAAAACTTGGGTGTTTGATTGTTCGATCGGAAAGTTTAACATTTTCTGTTTATCTGGAATGGGATACAATAATTGGAATTCACAAGTAGTTATGAGATAACTGAATGAATGTTATAAACATAGCAGTTTAGTCTCACTTGATCGGTTGCCACGGAATTTTGATGCGATCAAAAGTCCGTCGCAATCACGTAGCGTACGCGGATACTCGCCGGATAAACTTAATAGACAGCTACACCCCATAGCCCCGACTAAGTGACTGTAGGAGAACCCCGTCGCCGAAAGCATCCGTTCGGGTGCTCGCGGCAGCGGTGTTCCGCCTTGGTGCACTTCGTCGACGGTATCGGGGGTGCGGCCGTCTACTAAAGTTTGCGACGAGCATTCGATCAGAATGTCGGGAATCCTGTTGAATTGCCCGACTTGATATTGAAAAGTGTTTTCGATAATGAGACTAAAATGCGGGGTTTATAATTGTTAGGCATGCGATGTCTAAAGAATTCATTTGATTGGGCATGCGATGTCTAAAGAGATTGCGGATTCCAACTGTTGTAGTTTTACACTTTCTTTTCTGTGACCGTAAGTGTAATATGTGATATCGCCGGTTTCGTTGCTATATGTCAACGACTATTGGGATGCGCATATTTACTTACATTGATGACATGTGATGTTATGTGTTGCTGGATATGTTATATTGGATCGTCGTGTTTGAATAGCCGGGGGTTTTTATGTGAGATGAGTGTTTTTCATTTTCATTCATGTAAAAACTTGTATGTAATATTCTTTTATTGGGGCACTTCCAGGTTGCGGAAGATGTCACCGTTTGTATATTATTTACTTTTCCGCACTAGGATAGACCCAAGGAGGAGGGCACAAGTAACCGGGTTCTGGAGTCCAGTGGGAGACCAACTCGAGGAGTCGAGTCCGGGTCTCCTAACTCTAGAATTGGTAGGGTTGCTTGCCGCTCTCGTAGGGGTCTTGGGGTGTGGGTTTGGCTATTCATCGCGACAGTGGAATCCGTGTTTTATACTGGCTCGTATTAAAAACACGGACGTCCTAGTATATCCAATATTTCATATGATTCTTCTGCTGCGATATCTGTGATGTGATCATGTGATATGTTCTGTGATGGATACTGTATATAGTATATATGATATATTATATAGACGTTACTTATGTTTTGCACCCGCACTAGCCCTGCCCTTCTCTGTCGTTAGTTACCTAACCTAACGGTGCACGAGGGGACATCGAGGCGAATGCGGATGGCATAAGTGTACGTCGTATTTATCTGTGATGTTTAGGTACTTACATGATGGGACTTCATTAATATGATTAATGAAAGTAAAATAAACCTAAAGATGTTGTAGAATCGAATTTCAAAAATAAAAACAGGTAGCTACAATTCTTGCTTTGCACAGCGGTATATGTGATATATCCTTCACCTTATTCGATAAGGAAAGGACCGAGATCCCTTCACCGGGAGTGACTCCTTTAGCAATAACTGGCAGATGCTACACACTCGGTTTGTCTTTTGATTGCTTTTAAGAGTTTTTGCTTTGCACAGTGATATATATGATATATCCCGCACCTCATTCGACGAGGAAAGGACCGACGATCCCTTCACCGGGAGTGACTCCTTTAGCAAAACTAGAAAAGCCTAAAAAACACTCCATTTCAAAATCCATTCGATCCTACAACGATATCAAGTTCATTACGCAATAGGTTTTCAGAAAAACCTGTCGTAGCCCTCCGTCATTTTAGATAAGTACTAGTTAGTATTCGTGCTACGTTTGTTGACTATGTTAAGGCGTAGTGTGCGGTAGCTAATTAGTGCTTATCTGCATAAGCATATGATGCGATTGGATTAGGGTAGTCGTGCGACTTTGTTGACTATGTTAAGGGTCGTGCGGGTGGGTTTAATTCAATCGGGAAATGACGGGTTGAACTTGACTAGCACTTATGATTTGTTGACTATGTTAAGGTCATAAAGCTGCTAGGGGCAAAATATTATCGGGAATTTCAAGTGTTGAAATTTGCAATGAGATTGCATACCTTCTATGAGATAGTTGGATCCCGATACCCACTGCGAGTAATTGTTACTCCTGGGAGAGTTTTACACATTACAATTAGCCGATCAAGTAGGTGTCTAGAAAGGTGTCAACGGGGTTACGCCTCTGGGAAAATGAGGTTTACATTAATTAGGTTCGTGCGAAAGCACGGGGGACCTCCCTCAAAGTACCGACACTGGCCTGGTTGAAAGATTGGCGAACTTGTAGTGTGTAATTAATCCCGGCTAGTCTTTCCTTTTAGGGTTTGAAGGAAGATTTGATAAAAAACAGTGGGAGCCATCCTGATTAGATAAAATAATAACCAATCTATTCTTGCAAGAGCGCACGCTGAGTGTTTTCTTCTCTCTCTCTCTCTCCAGGTAGCGACCATATCACGCCTTAATCAAGATAATAATACGGATTATTGACCGAACCCGCTTGTTATACTGAGCTGGGGAACGTTGGTCCCGCTCCAACTTATAATTGTTATAAGACAGAGCAGGAAATAGGGGAATACCAGGATTCCCATGCCGCCCAAACGAAGAAAGTGCATGAGATGCATCTCCTTCGGGTGTGTTCATTATAAAGAACTGTTTCTCAGTATCCTCTGAATCCTGGGTATTTGATACCGGATCAGGATCCCAGATATGTAATCTGTTACATAGGGCTATAGAAAGGTAGAGAACTGAGAACGGGTGATAAGTTTCATGAGGCAGAAAACGGGGCAAGTGTTGCAGCCAAGTCTGTCGGTCACTGTCACCCTGTATTACCTGAATACATTGATTCTGAACAAATGTTATTAGATACCGAACCTGATATACAAAATCATATCTGTCTCTTTATTAGTAAAGAAACGATAAAATTTCGTATTGATGGATAATGTTTTGAACATTTCCTATATCAAAAGTTGATCGGTTCAGGCACGTTATCTAAAAGCATTGACGTTCTAAATCAAACTACAGTTCTTAGTATTCGGAACACACACAAGAGGAAGAGTTCAGAAATGAACGAATCCTTCTTAAGGTATTGTAGACTAGGTCATATCAATGCGACCCGACTAGCTAAAGTTACATTTAGATGCATATTTAAATAAGTTTGAATTTACATCTTGTGAAACTTGCCAGTCATGTCATAGAGATAAGATGACCATAGCTCTGTTTACTGGAAACAGAGAAAGAGTTAGTGAACTCTTGGGATAATACATGTTGATGTATGTAGGTCCCCTGTCTACAGATGCCAGGACCGGTTCTTTATACTTCATTACATTCTCTGATGATCTTTCGAGATTCAGACCTATGTTCCTGTTGAAACACAAGTCCGAACCTTTTGAGATATTCACAGAATATGATTTAGAAGTAGAGAACCAAAATACGGGTATAAGTATTATGTCCTTTGATGAGATCAAGGAGGAGAATACTTGAGCATGGAATTCCTGGACTATTCTAAAGGAGAATAAGATTCTCTCTCAGAATTACTCCTCCGTATACACCATAGCACGATGGTTTATCGGGGCGGAGCAATTACACCCTATATGATAAGGCGTGCTCTATGATGAGTACTACTGAGTTACCTATTTCCTTTTGGGAGTTATGCACTTGAGAAGCTGCATACCTATTGAATAGGGTTCAAATCAAATCAGTTGCCTACCACTTCATATATGATATGGAAAGGGAAGAGCCCATATCTTAAATTGGTTAAGATTTGGGGTTGTCCGGCCTATGTCTAAAAAGCAAAATCCGGACAAGCTCGAGGCAAGGTCTGTTATGTACAACTGGAAAGGTTCCAGCTATGCAAATTACAGCAGATGATTTGGTAGAACCGAAGGATTCAATAGTAACCAACGAACCTCAGCCTCTCCGCCGATCTAGTAGGGTTCCTCACCCACCTAAGAGTTACTTCGGTTTCTCTATGACAGTGGGAGCGAGGAATGCATCATGAGATGATGACCCAACTGGTTTCGAGCTGGCCATCAGGAGTGAGACTCTGTAAGAATGGCTGGATGCTTAGCGATCTGAGATGGAATCCTTATACACCAATAAAGTATGGACTTTGGTTGCTTTATCTGAAGGGTTAAATCCCCATCAGGAGCAAGTATATCTTGAGAAGATTACTTGGTGTAGATGGAAAAGTTGAGACTTTCAAAGCTAGACTTGTTAAAGGTTTTCATCATTTACCAGGCGTGGATTATGATGAAACATTTTTCAAGTAGCTATGCTTAAGTCCATCCAGATCCTACTTGCCACGGCTACATACCATGACTACGATATCTGGTGGTTGGGTGCCATGACTGCTCTTCTAAAATGATGTTTTGGAAGAAAGCGTCTATAAGTATACAGCCAGAGGGCTTCGTAGACAGTGGGAGCAGCGGAAACGTGTGCAAGATGTTTTATGTGATGAAGCAGGCATCGCGGAGTTGGAACATCTGTTTTGATGAGTTAGTCAAACAGTTTGACATCATCAAAATGGTAGATGAACCTTTTATATACAAAAAGGGTAGTGGGGAGTATGGTAGTGATCCTCATAGAGTACCTGGATGACATACTCTTGATAGGGAAGGAGTTTCCTATGCTACGCTCGGTCGATCTCCGCTTATCACATGGATTCTCTATATAGGATCAAAGTGATACCTCTTAAATCCTGAGTTTTCATATATGAGATAGATGTTATTTGGGTGTTAGAATACTCACTAGCTGTAGTGAGATGGTATCAATTGATCCTGGGGAGAATCACTGGAAAGGTTCCAGGGTGATAAAGACGACTGAATGTCAGTCGCAGGCATTGTCTTTACCCTCAGCGTAGGGACGGTATGTTGGAAGAGTTCCAAGCTAGATACCGTGACATACTAGACGATAAAGGCTGGATACATCGCTACTTAAGATGCTACCAAAGAGAAAGTCTGGGTGTATATAAGTTCATAAGATGAACTTCGTTCCTCCCATTGTGTGACAATGGAGTTGTGGCTTATGCCAAGGAACGTCCGTCCCATCAGTGATCCAGACATATTCTAAGGCAGTATCACCTGATCATGGAGATGGTTGATCTCCAGGGTGATCGAGGTTAGGAGAGTAGACTCAGAGGACAACACGGCGGATCCACTCACGAAGGCCTATTCCCAGAGAGAGACTTTTATGGGATGGTTGAGTATGAGATACTGCAACCACGGCTACAGATGGCCCTAGTGCAAGTGGGAGATTGTTAGTTATATGTATGCCCTAGAGGCCATTACTGTACATAGGATGTATATTGTAGTGGATGCTGGGACATATATAGGGAGGACTTTCTTGCTCGATATGATAGTATGCTATCTGGTTGCTCTTTACCTTAACGTGTATACTGATTGTCTCTCTGTTACATGTTGGTAAAGCCCTTAGGATGTGTACTTGACTACCTGGACTATGATGCGGATCATACTAGTGGGGACATGGTAGTCTATAAGTACATCCTTCAAGATCCCTAGTCGTAGGTATATCGAGACGGGGCATCGATATACCAGAGTAGACTAGCGTATACCTTCTCGACCCATACAGATGGGCGATGGATGATCCTATATCCATTGGTTTTTGACATCAGAGATGATATACGGGTGCTCAGTAGAGACTGGGTACACTGGACGGACTCGCCGAGAACTCCCAGATGGTATTATACCTTACGTCAGATGGCAGTTCTCTGGTGGCACTGGTACAGAGTAGTCTGTTGACCATAGATCGTCATAGAGTCTTGTGTGGTTCCCACTATGCTTTGATTTCCACCTTACCACGTCCAAGAGGGCGTGCAAAACGGTGGCTTTTGGGTACAGTCCCGAGTCACATGGAGGCAATGAGCGATAGGAGGGGATTCGTCTCTCCCGGTATAGGGAGTTGATGTTGCGCTGTGTTCGATTGGCTATAACCGGAAATCACTGGACAGGGTTGCTGAGATTTACTGGTAAGTGTTACCAGTAGTTTCTCGAAATGTTATAGACCTCATATCGACACGACTTATCGAGCTATTGGGGTCTGATGTTAACCACCCCTAGGCGAGATATGCGACATATCAGACGACGAGACCGGACTGTACGGTAAGTGTTACTGGTTGGATTCACAGGAGTATGAACGGGCTTGCTTGTCGATCTTCTGATCGCTCAATACCCGGGTGGCCGTTGCGTTTAGCAGACCGCTTGCGGCTTGTGGGTGCTTGATATGATCATCATCTGCTGCCGGCGTATTGACGAGTTTTTAGAGTCCTACACAGAGGTTTCCTGGCTCAAGCGAAACGAAATAGGAGCACATATGAGATATGTGCAGGACCGAGAATAATGCGTATATGTGATATCGTATTTCATTCTCGCGATGAATGTATCGATTGGTTATATGCGATATAACCTAGTTATCGAATCAAGGATTGATTCGATAAGCCGATACATATGATACTAGTCGGTTATATGCGATATGACCGGATCGTTAAATCAAGTGTTGATTTAATGATTTAATGATTTAATGTATAATTATATATTTGATATATTACTTTGCATTAACTAGTATTGGTTCACTTTAAATGGATTTTCTCACTTGAAGTTCACAAGTTGTGTATGTGATATACTTTTGTGCACATGATTGTATCATGTTTGATGATACATGTTTACTTGGTTAAGTGTAAAGAATTAAACCATGGTTAAACTAATGATTAGGGTTTTGTTTATCCATTTCTTATTTATTCATTTATTTATTTGTTTATTCTTTTTGGAAAATAAATGGCATAAAGAGAAAAAATGGTGGCTTTCTTTGTTTGCATCTTGAAGCTTCATGAAGCTTTGACTATGTGACCATTTTGTCTCATGCTTAACCCTAACCACTCCTTTTAACCCTAGTTCATTCTCTACACTTGACCATGGATGTATTATGATAAGTATTGATTTTCTTTTCCTTTTGAAAATAACTTATCATAATATTTGATTATTCTTCTTCTTCTTCTTCAAGATGAAAAAGCTAGCAACCATCAATGGTGATTTGATGAAAAGAGTGAGAAATCCAATTCTAAAGTGAACCCACTTCCTATTTCTTCATCCTCTACCTCTTGCCAAGTAGTATGGGGTGTTTTCTTCACAAGTTTTATGGCTTGGTGAAGTTGGAGCTTGATCTTGTGATGCCTCGACGTAGATCATCTTCGGCATCGTAGTCGATGACCTAGCCCGCCCATTTCTCCGATGAAGCCGACACTAGAGTCCAAGATCCGATTTGTACAGCGAGGAGACTTCATCGCGGAGCCATGGAGGTGGAGAACCGGATCTACAAAGGTTGTATTTCCGTTTACTTTTAGTTAAGTTGTTAACTAGCTTATGGTTTCGCCTAAACTTCTAGCCAACGATCCGTATTAGGGTTTCTCGGCACCCCTAAAATTTTAAATTGGCATGGTTGATGCCTTGTGAGATCTCATGAGAGTGCCTAGGATCCCTGCAACTAGAAAAGCCTAAAAAACACTCCATTTAAAATCACTCGATTCTACAACGATATCAAGTTCATTACGCAAAGGGTTTTCTTAAAAACCTGTCGTAGCCCTCTATCATTTCAGATAAGCACTACTTAGTATTCGTGCTGCGGTAGTTTGGCATTCAGCAAGGCGTAGTGTACGGTAGCTAACTAGTGCTTATCTGCTAGCATACGATGCGATTGGATTAGGGTATTCGTATGGCGTTGTTTGGCATTCGTCAAGGGTCGTGCGGGTGGGTTTAATTCAATCAGGAAATGTACGGGTTGAACTTGACTAGCGGACCATGGATGGTTTGGCATTCGTCAAGGTCATAGGACGCTAGGGGTAAAATATTATTGGGAATTTCAAGTGTTGAAATTTGCAATGAGATTGCATACCTTCTATGAGATAGTTGGATCCCGATACCCGCTGCGAGTAAGAGTTACTCGTGGGAGAGTTTTACACATTACAATTAGCCGATCAAGTAGGTGTCTAGAAAGGTGTTAACGGGGTTACGCCCCTGGGAAAATGAGGTTTACTTTAATTAGGTCCATGCGAAAGCGCGGGGAACCTCCCTCAAAGTACCGGCGCTGGCCTGGCCGAAAGATTGGCGAACTTGTATAGTGTAATTAATCCCAGCTAGTCTTTCCTTTTAGGGTTTGAAGGAAGATTTGACTAAAACAGTCGGAGACATCCTGATTAGATAAATTGATAACCAATCTAATCTTGTAAAAGCGCACGCTGAGTGTTTTCTTCTCTCTCTCTCCTGGTTGCGACTATGCTACGCCTTAATCAAAATAATAATATGGATGTATTAACCGAACCCGCTTGTTATACTGCGCTAGGGAACGTTGGTCCCGCTCTAACTTATAATTGTTATAAGACAGAGCAGGAAATTGGGGATTACCAGAATTCCCGTGCCGCCCAAACGAAGAAAGTGCATGTTGATGCATCTTCTTCGGGTGTGTTCTTTACAGAGAACTGTTTCTCTGTATCATTTACGTCCTGGGTATGAGATACCAGATCAGGATCCCGCAAATGTAATTTGTTACATGGCTACAGATAGGTAGAGAACTGAGAACGGGTGATAAGTTTCATGAGATAGAAAACGTTGAAAGTGTTGCAGCCAAGTCTGTTAGTAGTTATCACCCTGTATTACCAGAATACATTGATTCTGAACGAATGTTATTAGATACCAAACCTGATATACAACATCATATCAGTCTCTTTATTAGTAAAGAAGGATATAATTTTGTATTGTTGGATAATATTTTGAACATTTCCTATATCAAGTGTTGATCGGATCAGGCACGTTATCTAAAAGCATTGACGTTCTAAATCAAACCAGAGTTCTTAGTGTACAGAACACACACAAGAGGAAGAGTTCAGAAATGAACGAATCCTTCTTGAGGTATTGTAGACTAGGTCATATCAATACGACCCGACTAGCTGAAGTTACATAAAGATGCATATTTAAATTAGTTTGAATTTACATTTTGTGAAACTTGCCGGTCATGTCACAGAGATAAGATGACCACAACTCTATTTATTGGAAACAGAGAAAGAGTTAGTGAACTCTTGGGATTGATACATGCTGATGTATGAAGGTCCCCTGTCTACACATGCCAGGACCGGTTCTTTGTACTTCATTACATTCACTGATAATCTCTCAAGATTCAGACATATGTTCCTGTTGAAACACAAGTCCGGAACTTTTGAGATAATCACAGAATATAAGTTAGAAGTAGAGAACCAAAAACGGGTATAAGTATTATGTCCTTTGATGAGATCAAGGAGGAGAATACCTGAGCACGGGATTCCTGGACTATTCTAAAGGAGAATGAGATTCTCTCTCAGCATTACTCCTCCGTATACACCATAACACGATGGTGTATCGGAGCGGAGCAAGCACACCCTATGTGATATAGTGTGCTCTATGATGAGTACTACTGAGTTTCCTATTTCCTTTTGGGAGTTATGCACTTGAGAAGCTGCATATCTATTGAATAGGGTTCCAATCAAATCAGTTGCCTACCACTTCATATGTGATATGGAATAGGAAGAGCCTATATCTTAAGTATGTTAAGATTTGGGGTTGTCCGGCCTATGTATAAAAGCAAAATCCGAACAAGCTCGAGGCAAAGTCAGTTCTGTAGAAGTTTGTTGGATATCCCAAGCATTCGCAAGGGAATATCTTCTACCAAACCGAGGAACAAAAGATGTTTTGTTTCTCAGCATGCCACCTTTTTGAAAGGGAATTTCTTGTGAAGAAATTATTGGTCATGAGGTAGAACTGAAAAGAGTTCCAGCTATACAAACTGCAGCTGATGATTTGGCAGAACCAAAGGATTCAATAGTTTCCAACGAACCTCAGCCTCTCCGCCGATCTAGTAGGGTTACTCAACCACCTGAGAGATACTTCGGTTTTCTCTATGACAGTGGGAGCGAGGATTGCATCATGAGATGATGACCCAATTTGTTTCGAGCTGGCCATCAGGAGTGGGACTCTGTAAGAATGGCTGGATGCTTAACGATCTGAGATGGAATCCTTATACACCAACAAAGTATGGACTTTGGTTGCTTTATCTGAAGGGTTAAGTCCCCATCAGGAGCAAGTATATCTTGAGAAGATTACTTGGTGTACATGAAAAAGTTGAGACTTTCAAAGCTATGCTTATTTCTATCCAGATCCTACTTGCCACTGCTACATACCATGACTACGATATCTGGTGGTTGGGTGTCATGACTGCTTTTCTAAATGATGATTTGGAAGAGAGTGTCTATAAGTACACAGCCAGAGGTCTTCGTAGACAGTGGGAGCAGCGGAAACGTATGCAAGTTGTTTTATGCGATAAAGCAGGCATCACGGAGTTGGAACGTCTGTTTTGATGTAGTAGTCAAAGAGTTTGACTTCATCAAAATGGTAGATGAGCCTTGTATATACAAAAAGGTAGTAGAGTGTATGGTGGTGATCCTCGTAGAGTACGCGGATGACATACTTTTGATAGGGAAGGAGTTTCCTATGCTACGCTCGGTCAATCTCCGCTTATCACAAGGATTCTCCATATAGGATCAAAGTGATACCTCCTAAATCCTGGCTTTTGGATATATGAGATAGATCTAATCGGATGTTAGGATTCTCACTAGTTGTAGTGAGATGGTATCAATCGATCTTAGGGAGAATCACTGGAAAGTTTCCAGGGTGATAAGGACGACTGAATGTCAGTCGCAGGCATTGTCTTTACCCTCAGTGGAGGGACGGTATGTTGGAAGAGTTCCAAGCTAGATACCGTGACTTACTAGACGATTAAAGGCAAGATACATCATTACCAAGGATGCTACCAAAGAGGCAGTCTGGATATATACAAGTTCATGAGATGAACATCGTTCCTGCCATTGTGTGACAATGGAGTTGTGGCTTTAGCCAAGGAATTACCGTCCCATCAGAAATCCAGATATTATTCTTAGGCAGTATCACCTGATCATGGAGATGGTTGATCTCCAAGGAGATCGAGGTTAGGAGAGTAGACACAGAGGACAACAACGCGGATCCACTCACAAAGGCCTTTTTCCCAGTAGAGACTTTTATGAGATGGTTGAGTATGAGATACTTCAACCACAGCTAATTGTTGGGTATGCGATACCACAACAGATGGTCCTAGTGCAAGTGGGAGATTGTTAGTTATATGTATGCCCTAGAGGCCATTACTGTACATACGATGTATATTGTAGTGGATGCTTGGACATATATAGGGAGGACTTTCTTGCTCGACATGATAGTACGCTATCTGGTTATACTTTATCTTAACATGTACTCTGATTGTCTCTATGTTACATGTTGATAAAGCCCTTAGGATATGTACTCGACTACTGGGACTATGATAAGATCATACTAGTGGTGCCACGGTAGTCGGCGAGTATATCCTATAACTGTTCCTAGTCGAGGGTGTATCGAGACAGGGAATCGATACACCAGAGTAGACTAGCGTATACACATCTTGACCCATATGATGGGCGATGGATGATCCCATATCCATCGGTGTTTGACATCAAGGATGGTGTACGGGTGCTCAGTAGAGACTGGGTATACTGGACGGACTCGCCGAGAACTCCCAGATGGTATTATACCTCACGTCAGATGGCAGTTCTCCGGTGATACTGGTACAGAGTAGTCTGTTGACCCGAGATCGTCATAGAGTCTTGTGTGATTCCCACTGTGCTTTGATTTCCAACATACCACGTCCAAGAGGACGTGCAAAAAGGTGGCTTTTGGGTACAGTCCTGAATCACATGGAGGCAATGAGCGATAGGAGGGGATTCGTCTCTCCCGGTATAGGGAGTTGATGTTGCGCTGTGTTCGATTGGCTATAACTGGAAATCCCTGGCCAGGGTTGCTGAGATTTACTGGTAAGTGTTATCAGTAGTTTCTCGAACTGTTATAGACTTCATATCGACATGACTTATCAAGCTATTGGGGTCTGATGTTTACTACCCCTAGGCGAGATATGTGACATATCAGACGACGAGACCGGACTGTACGGGAGTGTTACTGATTGGATTCGCAGGAGAATGTATAGGCTTGCTTGTTGATCTTCTGATCGCTCAATACCTGGATGGCTGTTACGTTTAGCTGACCGCTTGCAGCTTGTGGGTGTTTGATATGATCATCATTTACTGCCGGCGTATTGACGATTCTTTAGAGTCTTACACAGAGGTTTCTTGGCTCAGGCAAAACGGAGTAGGAGCATATATGTGATATGTGCGGGACCGAGAACAATACGTGTATGTGATACCTATTAGATTCTCACGATATGAGATATCGGCCGGGTATATGAGATATAGCCGGGTCATCGGATCAAGTGTTGATTCGATGAACCGATACAGATTATATTAGTCGGTTATTTGTGAAATAGCCGGATTATCGGATTAAGTGTTGATTCGATAATTTAATGTATAATTATATATTTGATATATTAAATTACATTAACTGAAATAAGCTCACTAAAAGATTCTTTTTCTCACTCGGGTAATACATTGATATATATGCGATATATGTTAATTGTATTATTTTATTTTGTTACAATAAATATTATATATGTGATATATAATATTGTAACATGATATAATTACTAATGCAACATATTTTTTGGAGATTAAACAAGGTTAGGGTTTGAATTGGGTTAGTTCTTTCATGAACATTCTATAAGGTTTCTTTTTGTTTTGAGTGAAGATATTATGCTTGATATTTTGTAATGACTCATTATTAACCCAACCCAAACCCTAGCCCTAGTTAAATCTCTACAAAGGTTTAGTTGACCATGGTTACATTATTAATCATATATTATTTCATTATTCATCACAAAAAGTTTATTAATTGATTTTTTTTTTCTTCTTCTTCCTTGAGTTCTTCATGGAAAAACTTTCTAGCTTTTTCAAAGGTGATGAAAATGAGTGAGAAATAGAAAACAAATGAGAGCATAAATCCTACTTCATCATCCTCATCTATCCTTGCCATTTAGATGAGGGTGTTCACTTCATTTAGTGAGTGAAAGCTTGTGTTAATGAAACTTCAAGGTAGATCATCTTTGTTATCGAAGATCGGAAGCAAGTTTGCATCATTCTCTTCCTGGAGCCTCTCTAGAGTCCGGATGCACGATGATTGCAGCGAAGGGACCTCAACACGGAGCTTAAGAAGTGAAGGACCGGATCTACAAAGGTTGTAATCCCTCTCACTTAGTGTTAAAGTGTTTAACATACTTGTTTTCGCCTAATCTCTAGTCTAAGATCTTGGTTTAGGGTTGTTCGGCACGGCTAAGTTTTAAATCGGGTATGGTTGATGCATTCTAGACCCTTGTTAGAGTGCCTAGTAACCCTACAATCATGGAGTGCTGAGCACTCTGCATGATGCTCACGTGGGAAGCACGTGAGTGCTGGGCTTTGGGCTTTATTTGTTCATTTCCCTCTTTTTACAGAAGTGCTAAGCACTTGGATAGAGCTCACGTACATTTCACGTGACCGCTTCCTTTTGGGGCGGCTGCCTAATTGATAAAGAAGTTTTTCTTTGCTTTTTAGGCGCCCACGTGAGAATCACGTGAGGCTGGTTTGGCTGTTCTTTTTGTTCGTTTGAAGCACTCACGTGGGAAACATGTGACGCTTCAAAATAGTGCCAAGCACTAACGAGTCACCAAGATGTTCTTGTGTTTTCTTAGAGATATTGATCTCTGTTAATGACATTTTTAGTCATTGATGATCATCAAGATCTCGTTTTTGAGGATCCTTGGATCATCATCATTTTTTTTGAAGAACTAAGTTATTTATATAGGGTTAAATCCTAATTTTTGGAGGAATTAAATTTCCATATGAACTTGTTATTTCTTTTTAACTTAGTTCCTTTCCCCTGAGTTTTGAATCTGCAGAACAGAATCTCCCCGATGAGAATTAAATTCTCAACTTGTGGGGAGATCTGCTTCTGCAAATCTCAACCAGAGGAAGAACTAAGTTCTTATGTTAAGGGTTAAACCCTTAGATAGGCAAAGAAGAGACACTATGATCTTTATGTTTCTTTTTATTTTTACTTAGAGTTTCAATGAGGCAAGTCTTCTTCTTCTTTTGAGAATTAAATTCTCTTTATTTTTCAAGAGCTCCCTGTATATTTTTTGTACAGAAGCTTGTGAGGAGTTCTCTATCTCTTTAAATTCAATCTCCTTGCTCCTATTTATAGGAGAAGGGAAAAAATCAGGATGTTAAGAAAATCTCTCATTGGGAGATCATGGAGATTAATTGGTGAATTTTATTCACCGTTGGATATTTAATCCAAAGGCTCTCTGTTAACAGAGAAGATTTCTTGTTTGTTTAACAAGATTAAGAAATATTTTCCTATGATAGAATTTTATTCTACCAGATGATCGGGGGTGATTTTATAACCACCGTTGGATCTTTGATCTAAAGATCCTCTGTTTAATAGAGAAGATCTTTCTAGTTTGAGAAAGATCAAGGAAATATTTCCCGTATAGAATTTAATTCTATCAGGTGGTTTGATTGGTGATATTTTATCACAATTGGATTTTAAATCCAAAATTCTCTGTTAGAGAAGAATCTTTCCGTATCAGAAAGATCAGGGAAATTATTTCCCAAATAGAATTTAATTATATCACATAGAATTTAATTCTATCTCGCCAGAGAGTGCAGCAGGAGAACTCACATGTTTAACATGTGACCCCTAGCATGGGTTTCAACATGCTTTATTTTCAGCGCTCATATGCCTATAAACTTTCATGTGTTTACCTGTTTAGCTTGCCAATTTTTTAACTGCAGCGCCTATATGCTTTTGCATATAAGTGCTCACGTGTTTAACACGTGAAACTCTTTTAACCCATTTGTTTTTAATTGCAACGCCTATATACTTTTGCATATAGGTTCTCACGTGTTTAACATGTGAGATTTTAATAGTGGGGAATTTTCCCTCTTTTCCCTTTTTTATGAGGGAACAAATGCCCCTAGCGTTGCTCTCACGTGGCTTGCATGTGAGTGCAACGCTATCCACCCTTACAACCGTTGGATTGCCTAGGGAAATGGGGAGATGAACCGCTCACCATCACGTCTTATAAATAGGCGGTTTGGCTCTTTAGATGATCACTGTTTCTTCATCTTCTCCCTTAAACCTTTCCTTGAGAATTCAATTCTCCTCTCAGAACTTAGTTCTCTGTCCACAGATCTTTCAGAGTTAAACTCTGCAAAACTCCTTTTTGGGTAAGGATCTTGAACAACGTTTACCCCTTAGGGAAAACCCCTTTTCATCATTTTTTTTGGATTTTAAATCCATCACCAGAGCATTGCTCTTTCCTTGTAATGATCTCTTAGAGATATAAAACTTTTATTTAAGTAGACCATAGGTCTTAAAGATTTTTAGGGTTTTACCCTGTTACTAACTTTTTTTTGAAAGTTATTTGGAATTTAATTCCATTTCCCGAGCGGATTTCTAGGATTTTATCCCATTTTTCTACAGAGCCTGGCTCTGAGAAAAATTTCTTTTAAAGAAATTCTTTTGGAAATTTTATTCCCTTTCTTACTTTCCTTTTAGGATCCTTTTTTGGCAGATTTGAAATATGTTTGTAGAACATATTTCTCGAGGGAGTTTAACTCCATAGTTCAATGAGATTTTCTCATTAAATGAGAATCCTTATTGATGGAACATTAGAACCACTGTTTTTTCTTTTAGATTGTAAAAATCTTAATATTTTGATCTCTAACCTTTTGTTGATTTTTCTTTTCAGATACTATAGCTTCTTATCAGTATGATCTTGACGAGATTATCTCTTATGAGGACATTCGCGTCCAAGGCCGCTGTCAAGACCAGGAGTTTTCCGACGCCCAATGCGCTGAGATGATGCGTCGCTTTGACGATTACAACGGTCGATTACTTCCCTGCCGTTCTGCTCTTTTGAAAAACATCGTGGGGTCAATTTGGAAAGCACTTCCTGAACTTGACGAGACTATATCTGTCACGACCCGAAAGAGCACGTGACTGGCCCTTGAACCATATGAAGTCTATAGGACTCCATCTGATCCAAGTAAGCCAAAAGCCCAGAAATCTAAAACCATTTTAAGAGTAAATAAAGAAAACCGGTTTAAAGAAGTGAAGAAAAACATGTTTGAAGTCAAGGATTTTAAATAACTAAGCCGAATATGCATTTTAAAAATGTAAAGTCTTTTCTAAAAATTTCGGCAGAGTTTCTTTTGTAAATACTGGCCCCGAACGGGGTACAACAAGAACAATATATATGCAATGATAAAAGGCATCCCCAAGCGAGAGCTAGCTCTTCGTCAATCGACGGTCACAACCACACAAGCAATATAATATACAACGCCGAATGGCGAGGATCAAAACTCACAATAACATGAAAACCGTCATACTGCTACACGCAGCTCTAAGGTCGAAATAATACATCACTAGTGTCTAAGTCTGAAACAATATACAAGTTTTGGTTGATGGAATTTCTAGATACAATGAATAATACATATACAAGGGTGGTTCTGATGCAAAGAACCCACCTACCAAAAGCAATTCACCCGCAAAGGAAGGAGTGTGCCAGAAATGCCGCTATGGAACCTGTACGGCAAACCTTGCAAGAACTGTGGCACAACGGGGGTGAGTTGCCAACTCGTGAATAGAAAATATCTACAAGCAGAAATCGAATGCACGACATAAACCTAGGTCAATACGATCAGTATATAAACCTCAAAGAATAAGCCTGAAGCATGAAAAGGTGGAAATGTAACATCTAATCATGTATGTAGTGCCAAGTACTCGTGCCAGTGCCTCAGGTAATAACATGTCATAAATATAAGGTATGTCTGCACGAAGTAAATATGATGAAGTATCGAAATATGTATCAATACACATATATTAGCGTCTCATTCCACTAATATTGGTGTAAGGGTATATATAACAGCGCCCTTATACCCTGTTATATATACAAATGAAGTATGATCAATGTAATAAAAGTCTGCATATATGTGGATCCCGTCCACCTGTCACCCCAATGACAATGAGCATCATGCATGTAAATGTGAGTATATAATCAAATCATGGAAACATCATGAAACCTGTGCCTAGCATCGACACGTAAATCCTCGTCCATATGGGGCTCCGTCTGCGGTATCGGCCCTTGGCCCCGGCAGCACAGGTCAACCCATGTCCATCTCTCAACTCCGGTCGGTATCCCCCGGATATCCGCCGAGCTCAAATACAATCACCGGTAGGTACTCGCCCACCTCCAGGCGCAATCGGCATAATCCTTCGATCATCTTGCCGAGGGGAACCATACCGGGCCCCACCATGTACCCTCATACGGCACACACTCCTCGTATAGGGTATGTAATCAGAACCGATAAATCTCATGGTGGCTGCGCAAATATCATATCAAGGAAACCGGGTATTTTAAATAAGTACATACTCTCCTTTGAAACTATCCACGGTTCCCAAATCCAGAAATATCATGAAAACGAATATCTCAATGCGTATAATCAGAAAGCATGATGTATATGACCTAGAATAATAGCATGCACATACAAGGTCATATCCTGATGCAATAATACTACTGTGTAGTGACATGACAATTATCGATGATGAAGTGTGTGAGCCGGCAAGCAAGTGTACGTGGAATATATGCATCATCGATAATGGTGCTAGTGTCCTAACAGCATGATTGCAATATAGAAATAAACACATGCAATGCGATGCGGAATCGAATAATCAATGCAATAGTGAAGAATCTACACCAATATGTACATATCCTGCAGTGGTGCCATTTGAAATAAGACGAATCGTGGTTTTGGTAAAATAAGGGTTACGGTGTTTTTAAGAATAGATACGTATTTTGAAAATACCCGTAGAATCCCTTTACTTATCCTTTAGATATTCCCGATTCGTTAGTTTTGAAATAGGTATGACTCGGGTCTAGTCTAACATCTACTAAGCCAAGTCCATCAGGAGGTGTATGGAAACCACCTAAATCTGAGTCGATATATATATATATATATATATATATAATAGTCAGTGATCCCGCCTCAATAGTATCACGTACGATACAATACATCATCTGACATCCTCGAGTCATGAGTGCAGATCTATCATCAATATAAAGCTCGTACGGTAAATCATCGTACGGCATCCCAATAGCTGGGTACGGGTCAATATCACAATCAGCTCATCAATTATTTGTTATCCTCATCATCATATCACATAATCTGGGGTACTGATATAAGTCTAGTACAACGATACCATCAATAGAACTGCGTGTGTAAACACACGTCCAAAGGCCCGCTAGAGATCACATGTCGTATCCCAAATACGAATCATATCAAATCACGGATCTCGCGGCACAATGCCCAATATCACCGACTCATCTCCAATGTCGTCCAATATCATCAAACACAGTGCAAGTATAACGAATATGCAAGGGTGTGCGTGTAGGTCTAAATCTATTCTAGGGTTCGCGACTATGAACTACACTAGTTGCTTCTAACCCTAAACTATCCATAATACACATATCACAATATCCACGACACACTATAACTATTATAAATATATCAACTACGGACTACGGGGGTGCTATACGCTATCCACCCGACTTCCCCCGTAGATATAATCTACCCACCTTGCGTCTTCATTTGTCGACGTCACCACGCGTTTTGCTTGTCGTCCCGAAGTCTTCATGGGGTACCTACACATTAACGTATCGCAAATGTGTATCAGAACCAATTCAAAACTAAAACGGCATACGAATCCCAAAACGATACGTTAAGGCCTATAGGTTAGAACCTATGGACGACGCCCTCAAAACCAACAACAAACCTCGATATCGTCGTATAAATGCCAAGTAGTCGAGGTAAAACGCAATACACAAATTCAAAATTCACAATACGGAATACGGAAACACGAATCCAAAATAACAACTAAGAAAATAGGCTCCAGATTTCACCCTAGGTCAAATTAGACAAATCTATACATGCCATGGGTCTAAACTACTGATGAGGGAACACCAAAACCAAAACGAGGCAAATTCACCATGGTCTGGCCGCAAATTGCAGCCAGAATGGATAAATTTGCGGCCGGGAAAGGGAAGTAGGGGCTAGGGTTTTGTGTGGTGGTTCCTGGGTGCCTGCACATCTCACTGTCCAATCAATTTTATTTTAGGATGTCTCGGGTGATAGCAGATCTCATATAAGCTTCCCAGATTTCATAACTTTTTCGATATCGGTTTCTAAATCCGTACTCCGGGTCTTAAGTTTCACATTTGGGTCTCAATTCATGCACTAGGGTGTTTACATAACCTCCACTGGGCTCAATTTCACATTACAACACAAAATTCCCTCAAACCCTAACTAGGTTTTCCTCAAATCCACAAAAACACACAATATCGATATGAAACTTGAATCGAAGCTTAAGCACAAGAAATACCACTCTAATTGTGAAGGAATTACCTCATAAGACCCACATGAATCCTCAACAGCGCCAAAATGAAAGCTTTCTTGGTCCATCCTATAGCTTGCAAGCTTGTGCACATTTTATGTAAAATGGAAGTGAGGTTTTGATGAGATTATCATGGTGTTTTGGAGGATTGAAGAAGGGGGAGGAGGGAGAGGCAGCAGCTTCAGCAGGAGGAGAGGAAGAGGGAGAGAGAAATGGTGAAGAATAATGGAGGAAGGTTGCACACAAGTCAAAGGTCACACCCCCTTTTCTCTCTCTTACCCATACCTTATTATCTTATTCCTTATTCCATTTTCTTTTCTTTTTCCTTTTCTCCAAAACCTTCTCACTAGAATAGTGAACCCAAATGAACAACCATGGTAGAAAATGCACAAGTGTAAAGAAAAATGATATGTGCATGTTTTGCACAAAATGCTAAAAAACCGATTAGCGATTTTTAATCGCGATTAATACTAAATTAGCATATAATTAATCATAAAGACTTAAAAATGACATAATTCCATAAAATACCCTAATTTAGAATTTTCCATAATTTTTTCCAATTTTTTTTCTGTGTTTAATTATACCAAAATATTAAAATATTCAATAAAATAATATTAAATTATAAAAATTCCCAAAAAATAATATTTTATTTTTTGAAATGTTACAATCTTCCCCTCTTAAATAAATTCGGTCCCCGAATTTAAATTTAAACCCCCAAGTACTAAAACATTTCAGTAAAAATCCAAATTGTCGGGGCTCCGATAACATCAATACATAGCGAATATCATAAAAATGTACCGCTCTACTAGAAATCAATCCCCAAAATGTATATATAAGAATATCCTATGCGTCTGGTGCGCAAGGAATCAAAATTCATATATGTGTCATACATGTGCACAAATCAACATCTAGGTGCAACTGGTGTGCACGAAAAATCTGTCATAGGCAACGTGTGTGCCTGACAGCAAAATCAGGTGCATATGACATGCACAAAGAATCCCGATTTAGTGCATCTGGCGTGCACCAAAATCGTATATCAAAACACTAAAGGTGCATGAAAACTATGCTGAAAGTGTAAATCAAATCACTGCATAAAATAGGCGTGAAATCACAATCAATACCTCAAATGTAATAACTATGCGCAAAATATAAATACCCAGTGGGTGCATAAAACAAATATCATGAAACTCAGTCATCAAAACTAAATCATGCAAACAGAACGCCCAAAATTCCGAAATCCAAGATGACAGATACGTGATAACCGAATCAAAAAATCACAAATCATAAATACCGTCGTCGGTAGTTCCTCCTTCAAAGTCGAGAAGGAGTCGGTGCATCCAATACTAGCAGCGCAAGATATTTACTTGCCTCTTGCTCACGGTCTGGCGTCCTCTGCCTTTGGGTCCTTATCTTCTCTGCGGATTACCTATCTCGCAATCAATCGGCTCATCGGCCCTGTCAGGTATGCTAACGGAAACGATTCCGTTCTGGCACTTCTCTGGTCATCTCTCGGTCAATCCTCACGACCACTCATAAAGCAGCATATCACTGGCGTCGGCCTCTGGCTCTCTGAATGCACATCACACATTTGATCCTGGGTGCAAACATCATTGCAGCAATGTCCTGGAAGGAATCCTGTTCAAGGTCTCTGCCGATCTTGCCTATGCCGATCTGTACGGAGGCTGGTACTCTTGCATAATCTCTTCTCGCTCAATGGACATCTGTGTCCTAAGCACAACATTTCTCAGAAACTGGTCGCATCCCAACACCTCTGTAAGCATATCAAGTCTCTGGTCTCGACGGAAAGTAATGACAGCTCGTCAGCGTTTCGCACGAACCTCTTGTCCGCTTGTCTGTATTACCGTCCACTTCGACGTCACGTCTCTATCGGTGCACTGCAATGTTCTCGGCTACGGTCGATCCGAAGTATCTCTCAAATCTCTTTTCTGCCGAATTGCCCGGAAGTCATCGTCCTTTACTGAAGCAAATTCTTGTTCCGGAACGGCTGCATACTCATCACGCCTCTTTCTGGAAGATATATCCATATACAATGCCTCTGCGTGCGTATCACATCTCTGATGTCAGCGGAGTGGGACGTCATCTCGTCGAACTCTTTTGCGAACTCTTTACTTCACTCTGCTTCAATGTCGACCGATTCGGACTCGTCTCATCGTGGCTGCATGGACTGTGCTCCAACGGCTATGCTCGTATCTGGAATCTCCCAAGTAGTGTGTCCCATCACATGATATCCGAATGATGTCGAATCGTCCGATCGACTCGTCAGACCCTCATAATCCCCCAAGAGATCAACATCTTAAGTACAGTTTAATAGTATCGAGTACATGCCACAGCGTCGGTGGTCCAGCCGTAGAAGGGCAAACCCAAGCCTCACTAATGGCGCCGCGGAACTGCCGCAACCCTAAGGATCAAAGGCTTTCACACGGTCATTAAGTCGAGTTAGGGTTTCATTCTTCTAGAGGGTCCATGGAATCGCCTGCATGTCTTTCCGTATACTTTAAACTTGGAAAATGGGCTCCTGACATTCGATCGTCTCTGTCGACTCTCAACGTCTCCGCGTGAAGTCGTCTCTAGCTGGAAGCAATCTATCTGATGACCTCGCATCGGGGTAAGCGAACGAACACCTGTCTTAGTCATTCATCCTCGGGTGACTAGCGACTCACCATCATATCTCTAAGTATATACTCATGCTGCAGTAGCTCCAATCGTCTGGGCGATATCTCGTCATTTGCAGCAACAACTGGCTCATTCGTCTGTACGCTGAACAGCGCCTCAATCCTCCAGGAAAGGCGATACATTGGCGGTCCTCTCTAAATCGGTCTGCTCTAGATCTGAGTAAGACTTTCCACACTGGAAATCTTCAACTCAACTGGGCCTGCTCCAGCGCATAAATCGGACGAATCACCTTCGTCTCTCAAATCGGGTAGACAAGCTATCATCTGTCTCACATCTGCCTGGAAGCTCCGGCGATCTCAGCTCGTAAGCTCCGGAAGCGACATCCTGTCAATCTCAGCAACAGCTGGTCCATCTGTCTGCACGGTAGGCGACATTATAATCTCTAAGGTATGCTGTACATCAACGGTCCTCTCTCAACTGGCGGCTCTAACAATGGCCCGATCATCCGGCGCAAAACCAAGCACTTGCCTCCACTAGAGGTCACAATCACCAATACTAACTCAAGACGTTCCCATGTCACTAGAAAACACAATGGCCGTCCCTCGTACCAGACGAGCTCGCCCTGACCGTGACCCTAGCAGCAGCCCAAACTGCGCTCAAACATGGCGACAGGAACCTCAATCGAGTATCGAAGAGAGCAGATCAATGGAAAGAAGAAAACAACAGATCCAGAGTGGATACATGATCATAAGAAGGAACAGCATCAATGAAGGTATGATCATGAAACTAATAGAATCGAGGATCTCAAATGGATGTATAATCATGGATATGAAGAGAATCACTGATCTCGAAAATATGTACATCCTAAGGTTCCTTAAGCGGAGTGGCGTGTCGTAAGAATGCCGCGGAACATATCCACGGTACGTCATTCTACTTTAGTCACCTATTCCATCAACCAAGGGTCATCCTACGCGATGAAAGTTCGGGTCTAATACCCCCTTAACAAAGTCTAAGTTCCGTAAGGTCAAGCCTAAGTTCCGTATATATATAGACGCCCTAGGCTCCACATAGTCAAACTTAGACTCGAACCAAGGTTAACCTAGCGCTCTGATACCAACTTTGTTACGACCCGAAAGAGTACGTGACTGGCCCTTGAACCATATGAAGTCTATATGACTCCATCTGATCCAAGTAAGCCAAAAGCCCAGAAATCTAAAACCATTTTAAGAGTAAATAAAGAAAAATGGTTTAAAGAAGTGAAGAAAAACATGTTTGAAGTCAAGGTTTTTAAATAACTAAGCCGAATATGCATTTTAAAAATATAAAGTCTTTTCTAAAAATTTCGGCAGAGTTTCTTTTGTAAATACTGGCCCCGAACGGGGTACAACAAGAACAATATATATGCAATGATAAAAGGCATCCCCAAGCGGGAGCTAGCTCTTCATCAATCGACGGTCACAACCACACAAGCAATATAATATACAACGCCGAATGGCGAGGATCAAAACTCACAATAACATGAAAACCGTCATACTGCTACACGCGACTCTAAGGTCGAAATAATACATCACTAGTGTCTAAGTCTGAAACAATATACAAGTTTTGGTTGATGGAATTTCTAGATACAATGAATAATACATATACAAGGGTGGTTCTGATGCAAAGAACCCACCTACCAAAAGCAATTCACCCGCAAAGGAAGCAGTATGCCAGAAATGCCGCTATGGAACCTGTACGGCAAACCTTGCAAGAACTGTGGCACAACGGGGGTGAGTTGCCAACTCGTGAATAGAAAATATCTCCAAGCAGAAATCGAATGCACGACATAAACCTAGGTCAATACGATCAGTATATAAACCTCAAAGAATAAGCCTGAAGCATGAAAAGGTGGAAATGTAACATCTAATCATGTATGTAGTGCCTAGTACTCGTGCCAGTGCCTCAGGTAATAACATGTCATAAATATAAGGTATGTCTGCAGGAAGTAAATATGATGAAGTATCGAAATATGTATCAATACACATATATTAGCGTCCCATTCCACTAATATTGGTGTAAGGGTATATATAACAGCGCCCTTATACCCTGTTATATATACAAATGAAGTATGATCAATGTAATAAAAGTCTGCATATATGTGGATCCCGTCCACCTGTCACCCCAATGACAATGAGCATCATGCATGTAAATGTGAGGATATAATCAAATCATGGAAACATCATGAAACCTGTGCCTAGCATCGGCACGTAAATCCTCGTCCATATGGGGCTCCGTCTGCGGTATCGGCCCTCGGCCCCGGCAGCACGGGTCAACCTATGTCCATCTCTCAACTCCGGTCGGTATCCCCCGGATATCCGCCGAGCTCAAATACAATCACCGGTAGGTACTCGCCCACCTCCAGGCTCAATCGGCATAATCCTTCGATCATCTTGCCGAGGGGAACCATACCGGGCCCCACCATGTACCCTCATACGGCACACACTCCTCGTATAGGGTATGTAATCAGAACCGATAAATCTCATGGTGGCTGCGCAAATATCATATCAAGGAAACCGGGTATTTCAAATAAGTACATACTCTCCTTTGAAACTATCCACGGTTCCCAAATCCAGAAATATCATGAAAACGAATATCTCAATGCGTATAATCAGAAAGCATGATGTATATGACCTAGAATAATAGCATGCACATACAAGGTCATATCCTGATGCAATAATACTACTGTGTAGTGACATGGCAATTATCGATGATGAAGTGTGTGAGCCGGCAAGCAAGTGTACGTGGAACATATGCATTATCGGTAATGGTGCTGGTGTCCTAACAGCATGATTGCAATATAGAAAAAACACATGCAATGCGATGCGGAATCGAATAATCAATGCAACAGTGAAGAAACTACACCAATATGTACATATCCTGCAGTGGTGCCATTTGAAATAAGACGAATCGGGGTTTTGGTAAAATAAGGGTTATGGTGTTTTTAAGAATAGATACGTCTTTTGAAAATACCCGTAGAATCCCTTTACTTGTCCTTTAGATATTCCCGATTCGTTAGTTTTGAAATAGGTATGACTCGGGTCTAGTCTAACATCTACTAAGCCAAGTCCATCAGGAGGTGTATGGAAACCATCTGAGTCGATATCTATATCTATATCTATATCTATCTATCTATCTATCTATCTATATATATATATATATATATATATATATATATATAATAGTCAGTGATCCCGCCTCAATAGTATCACGTACGATACAGTACATCATCTGACATCCTTGAGTCATGAGTGCGGATCTGTCATTAATATAAAGCTCGTACGGTAAATCGTCGTACGACATCCCAATAGCTGGGTACGGGTCAATATCACAATCAGCTCATCAATTATTTGGTATCCTCATCATCATATCACATAATCTGGGGTACTGATCTAAGTCTAGTACAACCGATACCATCAATAGAACTGCGTGTGTAAACACACGTCCAAAGGCCCGCTAGAGATCACATGTCATATCCCAAATACGAATCATATCAAATCACCGATCTCGCGGCACAATGCCCAATATCACCGACTCATCTCCAATGTCGTCCAATATCATCAAACACAGTGCAAGTATAACTAATATGCAAGGGTGTGCATGTAGGTGTAAATCTATTCTAGGGTTCGCGACTATGAATTACACTAGTTGCTTCTAACCCTAAACTATCCATAATACACATATCACAATATCCACGACACACTATAACTATTATAAATATATCAACTACGGACTGCGGGGGTACTATACGCCATCCACCCGACTTCCCCCGTAGATATAATCTACTCACCTTGCGTCTTCATTTGTCGACGTCACCACGCGTTTTGCTTGTCGTCCCGAAGTCTTCATGGGGTACCTACACATTAACGTATCGTAAATGCGTATCAGAACCAATTCAAAACTAAAAGGGCATACGAATCCCAAAACGATACGCTAAGGCCTATAGTTTAGAACCTATGGACGACGCCCTCAAAACCAATAACAAACCTCGATATCGTCATATAAACGCCAAGTAGTCGAGGTAAAACGCAATACACAAATTCAGAATTCACAATACGGAATACGGAAACATGAATCTAAAACAGAAACTAAGGAAATAGGCTCCAGATTTCACCCTAGGTCAAATTAGACAAATCTATACATGCCAGGGGTCTAAACTACTGATGAGGGAACACCAAAACCAAAACGAGGCAAATTCACCATGGTCTGGCCGCAAATTGCGGCCAGAATGGATAAATTTGCGGCCGGGAAAGGGAAGTAGGGGCTAGGGTTTTGTGTGGTGGTTCCTGGGTGCCTACACATCTCACTGTCCAATCAATTTTATTTTAGGATGTCTCGGTTGATAGCAAATCTCATATAAGCTTCCCAGATTTCATAACTTTTCGATATCGGTTTCTAAATCCGTACTCCGGGTCTTAAGTTTCACGTTTGGGTCTCAATTCATGCACTACGGTGTTTACATAATCTCCACTGGGCTCAATTTCACATTACAACACAAAATTCCCTCAAACCCTAACTAGGTTTTCCTCAAATCCACAAAAACACACAATATCGATATGAAACTTGAATCGAAGCTTAAGCACAAGAAATACCACTCTAATTGTGAAGAAATTATCTCATAAGACCCACATGAATCCTCAACAGCGCTAAAATGAAAGCTTTCTTGGTCCATCCTATAGCTTGCAAGCTTGTGCACATTTTATGTAAAAATGAAGTGAGGTTTTGATGAGATTATCATGGTGTTTTGGAGGATTGAAGAAGGGGGAGGAGGGAGAGGCAGCAGCTTCAGCAGGAGGAGAGGAAGAGGGAGAGAGAAATGGTGAAGAATAATGGAGGAAGGTTGCACACAAGTCAAAGGTCACCCCCTTTTCTCTCTCTCACCCATACCTTATTATCTTATTCCTTATTCCATTTTCTTTTCTTTTTCCTTTTCTCCAAAACCTTCTCACTAGAATAGTGAACCCAAATGAACAACCATGGTAGAAAATGCACAAGTGTAAAGAAAAATGATATGTGCAAGTTTTGCACAAAATGCTAAAAAACCGATTAGCGATTTTTAATCGCGATTAACACTAAATTAGCATATAATTAATCATAAAGACTTAAAAATGACATAATTCCATAAAATACCCTATTTTAGAATTTTCCATAATTTTTTCCAATTTTTTTCTGTATTTAATTATACCAAAATATTAAAATATTCAATAAAATAATATTAAATTATAAAAATTCCCAAAAAATAATATTTTATTTTTTTGAAATGTTACAATATCGCTCGAGGCACTTGATGATGCCGAAGACAAGGTGCATTCAGTATATCTGATGGGCTCGATTTCAAAGAAGCGAAGAGATGATCTTGTTGATATTTTGCATCGCGTCTTCCAACAGACGGCGATAATATCTGCCTACTAGAGCAGGGATGATATCAGCGGGGATCCCGACGCTTGTATTCGTGATAAAATGCATAAGAAAATGGTCAAAGAAGCTAGAAGCACTTTACTCGGACTTGCTTCTAAATTCCTAAATCCATGTCCGGAATTTAGTGTCTTACCATTGTAAACATTTTGATGATGTTATTTTTAATCACCCATGTATAAATTTTCTGAAGTATGAATGACAAAACTTTCCCTTCTTTTATACTACCACTCATATATGCCTCACGTGAAGTAGTAGTTACTCATATATACATATAAAAATATTAGTGCCGGCGCCCACGTGTTATACGCGTGAGGCGCTGCCATGGGTTCTAAGGATTGGCGCCGGCGCCCGCATGGTATGCGCGTGATGCTCTATCACCGATTCTAATATGCCAGCGCTCATGTGATACGCACGTGAAGCATTGGAATCCGTTCACCTTCTTGCTCTGATTCCTATGAGTCAACTCTTTTCTTTTCCCATGCCTTTTTCCAGGCCTTGGAAATAGTTCCACCATGCACATAATTTTCTGTGCCTAGACTTGAATGCTTTTCTTTATAATGAAGCCGTGTCTTCTTCCTTCTTCACAAAGAGAGAACCATTTAGACCTTAGGGTAACCATTTTTTTTAAGAAACAAACCAAGAGTTATGGCTTGCAATCATCACCACGCTCATTGGCAATCATGGGAAGTACCTCTCGAGGAGACCATTCCTCGTTTTGCTGCACGGTTAGTAGATCTCCTTCTCACCGATAACCAATGTGACATGGTGATATACGAGCTCCTGGCTCATAGGGGCTCTCCTCTTCCTATAGGCTCCATTTGGTTCCGGATGATTTTCCTATTCGTGCTTGCTGACATCCCCCTTCATTCAGCGGAGATGACTCCATCGATTCTCGACGCAGCAGAAGACAAGATCAAGTGCTTCCATAAGGCACATTTGATTACCTAGCCTCTGAGGGATGTTCGGTTCAGTTGCTAAGCCAGATACGGGCTTAGCGGGCCATCATGTCTGCCTTTGCTGATGAGCACGACACCGACCGATGGAGAGCAACTCCTCGTGAAGATCGTCGTTTCAACATGGCGGAGAAGGCAGAGAGAGAGAGAGTTGGAGAATTTTGTTTATTTTTTTGTTAACCCCTTTATCTCTGATCCTATATTTGGCAATCTCTTCCCTGTAGAGTAGGATGTTTATTTAAATGTATTTCTTTTGGCTGTTGAATGTTTCATCTTCATCGCATATTCGTGTGTGCGTCATGCATCTGCGCATGAGCTTTATACTTTACCCTTAGGGATTTTTTCTAAGTGCAAAGGCCACTGTCGGGCTCGTGTCAAGCACTAATCCTTCTCACGCATATATAAATCAACATGCTCTGAACACTATTTCCATTCAAGTACATATGTAGTTGTAAATGAGCGCTTAAACGGGTGTGAATCAAATGTTCTTCCTACCGCCTTGCATAGCATATGGTTGGTTTTGAGGTGTTGCAGCTTTTTAGAATTTCGATCTGAGAAGATAGCGAGCGGACACAAACGTTATCATCTATCGTTAACTCAGATCTCACTTCTGTAGTTCTGAGCCCTAAGGCCCATGGGTTGCACCTTTCTGTTTCTTGATGTCCTGATCTGGTGAGAAATAGTCTGCGTACCTATTTCAGTGTTTGTAGTTTATCCACTCATTTCGGAGTCTCTAGTTTATGTACCCATTTCAGAGTTTGTAGTTTATTCACCCGTTTCGAAGTCTCTAGTTTATGTACTCATTTGGAGTTTGTAGTTTATTCACCCGTTTCGGAGTCTCTAGTTTATGTACTCATTTTGGAGTTTGTAGTTTATTCACTCATTTCGAAGTCTCTAGTTTATGTACTCATTTCAGAATTTATTTAGTTTACCTCCCTTGGGTTTACAGGAAAACTTCTCATAACGTTATATGTAGATAACCTCCATTCTTTGCGAAAAAGGTCCGTTAGGTTTTGTGGTACTAGGGTTTTAGTCCGTGGTACCGTCGCATTGGCTGATGTATTCCTCGATATGCGGTTTTTAAGCCGTTGTTCGAGTAGCCCTATGACTGCCGTGTCTCTGATCCCTTCGGGGATGGACAAGACGTCTTCAAGTAATCTCCTTAGGCTATATTACCGTCGGAAAAGCAAACGTCAGGAATTTGTCATGACGCTATTTACTTGAGGTTAGGCTCAGTTTGGAGCCCCGATGAGTCATAACCACTCCGCCCTGGAGTGGAATGATCTCCGATAGTCCTTTAAGCTTTATATGAGTTGCCGTCAAGACCCGAAGGTAGGAATATGCCGTCACTTCATTTTTGTTTTGACGATGTCGTGCCGTTTATTTGATGAAGTAGGGTAGATATCTGTAGGACCTCTATGCTGTATGTATTGCAGTTGAAGTCCGGAGCTAGGAATATGCCATTGCTCTAATGTCATCTGATAGTTTCGTTTGCATCCTGCTGCAATGAGGAGGGAAACGCCGAGGTAGTTTCTAGGTTGTATATACGCCGTCGAGACTTAGAGCTAGGACTTTGCCGTGGCTCCATTTTTTATTTGACCCTTAGGTCTTTGTTAACGTTGCGTCTGCATCGAGAAGGAACGTCGGGCTGGAGCTAGGATTTTGCCATCACTCCATTTTTGAATTGATCCTTAGGTCTTTGATGACGTTGCGTCTGCACCGAGAAGGAACGTCGAGCTGGAGCTGGGATTTTGCTGTCACTCCTTTTGATTTGGCTCCTTGGAGCTTTGTAGACATCATGTCTGCACCCTGTTGGAATGAGAAGAACGTCGAGCTAATCTCTAGGTTGTATATGAACCGTCGAGATCTGGCTCTCCCTTTGACGGAGCCTGGTGGGAAAAGATGGTACCCTTTCTTTCATTTATGCCCATGAATTGTATACAGGGATCCGTGTGGACCGACCTGCAGGGAAGAAAAGTTTCATTTTCATTTTTTTATTTCTTTCCGCGATGCTCTATCTTTTCATTTTTTATTTTGCGAAAGTCACGATGCCCAATCATTTCGGCTATTTATTACGGTGCCCAATCATTTCAGCTATTTTTTATATTTTTACTCGCTGCTTTTTATTGCGAGTTGCCCCAAACATTTCGGTTGTTTTTATATGCATATTTTTTTGCTCGCTGATTTTTATTGCGAGTTGCCCTATCATTTCAGCTATTTCATATGCATTTTTTTTGTTACTCGCTGCTGTTTTTATTACGAGTTTGGAATTTGATACCAACCTTGGCATCAGCATGGCTACGACTGAGATATTGCCAGGAGCGAATCATCATTTGCCGTGAAAGGACTTGGGGTTTGACACCTGTTTAGGCATCAATATCGCTGCAACTGGGATATTGCCAGGAGCGAATCATCATTTGCTTTGAGAGGACTTGAAGTTTGATGCCTTTTAGGCATCAGCATCGCTGCGACTGGAATATTTCCAGGAGCGACTTATCATTTGCCTTTGTTGATTTGAACAAAGATGGCTTAGCAAACATGGTTAAGATCCTGTCGACTAAGGGTTTTTGACTTTATAAGCCGTAAGAGTCTCATAAAGTTATTTCTCCCTATGAGTCGTGAGGATCTCATAGGCGTATTTTCTCCTTAGGAATCGTAGGGATTCCTAAGTGTGTGTTCTCTTATAAGTCGTAAGGATCTTATAAGAGTATTTTCTCCTTATAAGTCGGGAGGACTTATAGGTGTCATTCACCATATGAGGACATTTCCCGTTATTGGTGGAACTTGGCGGGGAAATCGTTTTTTTGTGCCCGTGGATTGTATACAAGGGTCAATATTGGACCACCTATAGGGCAACTTGGGGGATATGACGGCTTAAGAACATGTTTGGATCCCTGTAGCTTAAGGCTTTTGAATCCTATGAGCTGTGGGGGTCTCATAGGGGAGTTCTTCTTACGAGTCAAGAGGATCTCGCAAGTGTAAAAAAAATAAATTACGAGATTGCGCCCTTCCGGATTTTCACAAGCTCGCCGGTAATCCTGCTATTTTTACTCATGGTGCCCTTCCGGATTTTCATCCGTGCCCATTTTTCTTGTGGACATACCTTTTTTTATTTTTATTTTTTTTACGAGATTGCGCCGGGTTTTCACAAGCTCGCCGGTAATCCTGCTGTTTTTACTTACGGCGCCCTTTTGGATTTTCATCCGTGCCCATTTTGCTTGTGGACATACCGTGTTTTTTTAATGACTCATCTGTTTTCCAGTAGGACTTTAGGGGTGACTTCACCGCTGGAGTAGCTGTGTAGCCAGTGAGACTTGAGTTGCAGTTTTCGTCGTTGGGGCTTCGATTAAAATATAGATCTCAAGAGAGCATATCACCGTTTGGAGGCGATGTGCTAGTTTAGGGACATCTCGACCCGTTATCTCCATTTTTGAGATGAAGTTTTAGTTTAAGGACATCTCGGTCTGATGTCGCCATATTTGAGGCGAGGTTCTAGTTTAAGGACATCTCGGTACGTCATTCCGTTTTTGGGGACGAGTATTAGTTTAAGGACGTCTCGGTTCACTGTCATCATGTTTGAGGCAAATTTTTAGTTTAAGGACATCTCAGTCCGCTATCGCCATATTTGAGACGAATTTTTAGTTTAAGGACATCTCGGTCCATTATCGCCGTTTTTGAGACGAAGTTTTAGTTTAAGGACATCTCGGTCTGATGTCGCCATATTTGAGGCGAGGTTTTAGTTTAAGGACATCTCAGTTCGTCATTCCCCTTTTGGGGACGATTATTAGTTTAGGAACGTCTCGGTCCATTGTCGCCATGTTTGAGGCGAAGCTTTCTTGAACACTACTTTCAGAGTTTTGACTCAGGAAGATAGCGAGCAGACACAAGTGTCGTCATTTATTGTTGACCTTAGTCATGACTCATCAAGCGTAGTATTTCTTGAGGAATCGGCCGTTTATTGGCCGGAAGGGTCTTTTGCCATGCATATCCATGAGCAGGTAGGCTCCACCTTGGTAGACTTTGTCTATGATGTACGGGTCTTCATAGTTCGGCTTGAATTTCCCCCGTTTTGCACGATTGGGGATCATTGGTCTTTTGACGACTAGCACGAGCTCGCCTTGGCGGAATGTTCTCGGCCCAGTCAGTCTTTCGTATGACCGTGTCATCCTTACCTTATAAGCCTCCAGGTTTTATGTTGGCTATAGTGCCCTCAAGGCTATTATCATAGTCGCAGGCAGGTGATTATGATGATTGAGGGAGAACTTATACTGGTAGAACAGTCTTACTCGAGATGATAGTATGCTATCTGGTTTGTCTTTATCATCATGTACAGCATTAGGTGGCATTACAGATCACTATTATATGTTGATAGAGCCCATATGATTCTTACTTGACTACCAGCATTATGATGGCGATCATATACGTGGGAGTTGGGTGGTCTATAGGCACATCCTTAAATGTCCCTAGAGGCCATTATTGTATATGTATACATATGGATGCTTGGACATATGTATGTACATGACAATCTTGCTCGATATGATAGTATGCTATCTGGTTTGTTTTTATCTTAACATGTGCATATGTTTTACTTGTTATTACGTATCATCTATACATGTTGATAAAGTCCGTAGGATCATTTCTCGATATGATAGTATGCTATCTGGTTTGTCTTTATAAGGTCTAGATGAGTTTGCTCGTCGGCCTTCCTTTTCGACAGGTACCCGGGAAGCCGTTACGTACAGATAGTGCCGCTGACGTACTTGTGGTTATGGATTTATCCAGTAACTCACTGCCGGCGTACTATCGAGTCTTTAGAGTCCCACACAGAGGGTTTTCCTGGTTCAGGAGAAATGATGTAGTAGCCGTATTGGATACGTGCAGTGTTCCGATCGATCAATTGTACTACGTACCCGGACTTTCGATCGGACAGTTGATAATACTAGACGGCTCGGGATTGAGCTGGATTATTAAATCAAGTATTGATTTAACAATTTACATATATATATATATCGATATGTATATTCTAGTAATATGCTCTTTGTGTTATTCTATCTCTTCGGGTATTCGTATGTCGATACGAATACAGGTATGTATATACAGTAGACTGTAATCCATATTTTGTACAGAAAATATTTTAGAAGGTGGACACCTCATTTTGGTTATTTCCATTTATTCTTAAATGGAAAATGAGGTGTAAAGTAAAGTGCGGGGAGTATGGTGAGAAGCATGCCTCAATAGTTTTGAAAAATGAATTTTCAATTCATTTGTGCTTACTATTAAAGCATGGTTGGACTTTTATATTGCAAAAAATCATTTTCGAGACTGGGCATCGATACTCCAGAGTAGACTAGTGTATACTGATCGAGACCCCGACGAGGGGTGGTGGCCGGTCTCACAAGCCATTGGTGTTAGTTTGTTCACCTAAGATAGTATACAGGTGCTCATTGGGTTATGAGTACACCGGACGGACTCGCCGGGAACATGCTATATCTATTGTCAGATAGTAGTTCCCTGGTGACATGTGTACAAGTTAGTCTATCGACCTGAGATCGTCATTTGTTTCGTGTGAGTTCCTACTGTGCTTTGATTACTACCCTACCACGGCTCAAAGGAGTCATGCAAACAGGTTTTAGTTGGGTACAGTACCGAGCCACATGGAGGCAGTGAGCGGATTGTCAGGGGATTCGTTTCTCCCGGTATTGGGGGTTGATGTCGCGGTGTGCATGGGTGGCCATCACCACAAATCTTGGCTAAGGTAGTCGAGAATTACTGATTCGGATCAGTAGTTTCTCAGTGGGTGATTGGCTTTATACTGACACTAAATGTCGCGTTATTAGGGGTATGGCTTTATCCACCCCCTAGACTCGATATGCGATACTCATAAACGATGGACCGGACTGTACGGATATTGTCACTGTCAGGCTCAGTAGGGTTTCATGATGAGTTTGCTCGTCGGCCTCCCTTTCGCTCAATACCTGGGTAGCCGTTACGTACAGCTAGTGCCGCTGACGTGCTTGTGGTTAAACCCACTGACAGCGTATTGACGAGTCTTTAGAGTCCCACACAGAGAGTTTCCCTGCTTCGGGCGAAACGATGTAGAGGCCGTATGGTTTTACGGCAGGGTTCGATCACATACGTGTACTTATGCACAAATGATGTTCGGACGGATAATACTAGTATGCTTTGGTTTAAACCGGATTCTAGTATTATATTGTTGGATTATTTTCGTCTCATTGTATTCGTATTCTTCGGAATACGGATGTGGGTATGTATATACGGATGAGGGGTATTCTTGTAATTTCTTACAAGATTACTTCTAGAAGATTACACCTCATTATGGTTTAAACCTTTTTGGATTAAAAGGTTATTGAGGTGGAGGATGAGGCGTTTATTGCATATTTTGGGGCATGGCTTAGTTGTGACCCATGGTTACTATTCTAGCATGCTTAATCTTTTGTTTGTTGTGTTATTTTTGGTTGACTTAAGATATTTTTGTTGACTTAAGATATCTTGGAGACTTGTGATATTTATTTGGGATGGCTCCATTATTTCTATAACTCACACAACACAACAAAAGACTTAGCCATTCTTTCCTCACTTGAGTTGCTCTCAAACTCTCATCCTCATGGCATCTTCTTCTACCTCCACCTTACAAGTCTCATGTGTTGAGAAACCTAGGGTGCCTTCAGACAAATTAATCCTTCATCACTCTCTACTTCTTCGACGGTATCTAGCGTAGTGATCTAGGTACCATAGTTACCTCGGCTATGAGGTTGGAGCTCGTTTCATAGACTCTTGGGTGGATCATCTTCGATGGAGGGAGACCAAAGATCAAACTTGATCAAGGAAGCCTCAAGAAGCTTGGGAAGGTGGTTGACTACCGAAGGACACGGATTATTCGGTATAACCATCTAAACTTCTTTCTAGTTTGCTAGTTTAGGATTAATGGTAGATCCGTAGGAATGGATTCCGTTAGCGCCGGTTTTTGTAAAAAATTTTTCCGCATTTGGCCACAGATTGATGGCTGGGGCGCTGGCGAAACCCAACATGGTATCAGAGCCAACCCATAAACCCTACTAGCTAGTTTGCACAAGGTTAAAATCTCGATCGACCAATTTTTCCGAATCACAGTTCCATGTTCATGTTCTTGCTGTCGAATTTCAAAGTTCAAATTTTTTTTTTGGGTATCTTAAAAATATTTGCATGCAAAACTAGAGCTACGAAAAAAATTTGGACGCCTGACTCCAAAATTCCACCGTGGAACCGGAGCAAAATGTCACATTTTGCGGCGGAACCGCTGCGCCTTTTGAGCTAGAGTTCCCTAAATTTTTTCTGGGGCTATTGTCACGACCCAAATGTGGCACGCGACCGTCACTTAAATCACGTGACATCTAAACATGTCGACACGGTCCAAGTAAGCTGAAACCCGGAATCTAAACCCTTTTTGAAAATATTGGAGGTGAGGTTTAAAATGGTCATTAGATGGGACCGGTTTAAAATAAACGTTTAAGTTTAACTAAGTATGTTTGAAAAGCATCTATGCCATTTTGAAATTCGACAGTACCTCCTTCATAATTTTGTATATAACCCGATACAACATAATAATATAAATAGCATCCCAACGGGAGCTAGCTTCCACGCCCAAACGGCAGAGAAACCAAGCAAACAATATACGACGCACAATGGCGAAGAAAAGAAAAGTGAAACAAAATCAACAATATAAAATGGTCGACTCCAATGAGTGCGACATCACTACACAAAAACTCTAAGTCTCGCTTCTAAGTCCATAATATACCCTTTCTAAGTTGATGGAGTTTTACTAGATACAAACAGATAAGAATATAAAAATGTTAGTACGATACAACAGTAACTCACCTGCCAAAGCAATCACCGAAAGAAATGTATGCCCCAAGCCGCTGATAATCCAAGCGGTAACACCTGCAAGAAACTATGACACAACGGGGGTGAGTTGCAAACTCAGTGAATAAAAGTATATCATAAGGTAGAAATCGAATGCACAACGATACCTAGGTCATAAGTATAGTACATACATATCCTGTACTAATATAATATATGATATTCATATGTATCGTAAATGCAACACTATTTATCATGCAATTCCAAAGTAGAACATATCATATAAATGACCTGTATCTAGGTAAAAGCCCATAACTAGCCGAGAATATTTATGTAAAACCTCTTCTTTAAAATAGCCGCGAAATACATATATCACGGCATAAAAGCAGACGTGATAGTATAAAATATAATAGGTATCTTATTTAAGATATACGTTCTGCGGTTTTAATGAATAGTGTTAAGAGATTTACAATTTAAAAGATTTCAATGTCATACCAGACATGTCAAAATAATGAGACTATAGCTCGATTTGAATTCCTTTTTAATGTATGCAATTACCAGTAAAGAGATATGCATGTACTGTCCCCCGGATCAGTCCTAGTCGGCTACAATAACTATAATATAACTGGGTACCTCATGATAGCAACATATCAATATATATGGATGTCCAGCATCGACACCCGAAATCAGAAATCCCTCGTGTCCATCACCGACACGCAAATCATCAAATCACTCGTGTCCATCACCGACATGCAAATGCAGATATCTTCGACACCATCTCAACAGATGATCGTCACCCGATATCCCTGGCCCTGGTCGGTATCCCCTGGATATCCGTCGTGCCCAATCGAACCACGGTCAGTATCCCCTGCATATCTGCCATGCTCATCTCTATCTTCGGTATCGAGTGTCCTCTCTAGGCTCCCCGCCTCACATGCGACTATCCTGCCCCTCGGTCTCGATCGGGTCCACCATGTATCCGTCTGTATATCTCCCCCACTCAGCCCGGATAAGTAGAAAGTTCGTAACCGTATATCTCCCCCACTCGGTTCGGAATAAGTACAATCAGAAAACACCAAGTTCATGGTGGACGTCAACTCATCATATCCCGAAATATCAAGTAAAGAATAATAATACTTGCATAGATCATTCTGATGATATATTATATATATACATATATAAGAGTGTCCCATACCACTGATATATATCATCAAAAGTAAATCATCCAGAAAACTCATAAGAATCAAATACGAATACCCCTTGTACTGGTATTCGCAATACGCAACAGGTAATAAAGGAAGATTTCGTAAATAAATCATACGGCATAAATATATCAATTCTACCGTGTCATGGTAATACTAATGATGTGTAGTGTAGCATACGCGTCCATGCTCGTGCAGCATGACAATCATTAGTATTTGTGCAAGTGTTCTAAAAGTGTATAAAGCCTACATACGCATTACGTAGTATAGCAGTCTTACAGTGACATGGCAATACCAATGAGGTGTAGTGTAACATATGCGTCTGTGCTCTTGCAACATAATACTCATTGGTAGTTGTGCGTTTTTCTATCAAAGTGTTCGTATCACGGAAACGTGTAACATCGAATAATACATCGCGAATATGTAAAGTAAATCTAAGCGTAATTATTAAATGTAATTACTTGCTATGAGCTATACCATTATCTTTGAAAATGAAATGAAACGTTGGTTTTGAAATAAGGAAGCTGCCTTAGGTTAAAAACAGATATTCGTTTTGGAAATTGGCATCGCATCCTTGTCTTCTATCATTAAAAAGGGAAACGAATCATTAGTTTTTAAAAGAGTATAGCACACACAAGTATTACATCCTAACACGAAATAAAATATTACATTACGAGACTAAAGAAAACTTGGACGTTATTCGGCATACTAATCTCATATCACAAATACGGTAAGGTTCCTCATACCATATCCACATCGTCACAATACTCCAAATCCTCTCAAGTACGGCATAATCCTTCGTACAAATCCACCAAATCATAAATAAACTATATGCACATGAATATATATTAAATGCAATCATAACTTCAATATCATTATCTTGAACAACTACTAAAACTAACTATATATCATACTATCCTATTTATAAGGTTGCGGGGGTGCTATACGCCATCCACCCGATTTCCCCCGTAGATGTAAATCTACTCACCAATTTGTTGAGCTCGCTGAAATCCACGCTGCTATGTCCGCCAATTTCGTCTCGAAAACCTTCACGATCGTACCTATAATCGTAGTTATGAAATATCGACGTAAATACATATCAAAATCAAAACAACGAGCTAAGCATCCATAGGTTAGAACCTATAGCTTACTTACTCCAGAAACGATCAATTTCCCATGAATTTAACGTACGAACGTCAACGTTTCAGTTGCAGTACAAAAATACGAAAACCGGTATCGGAATATCGAAAACTTAAATAACAACCAAAATAAACATTCCCAGATTTCTCTGTATGCTTATTGGGACAAATCAAACAATACTATAGATCATAAAATAACCAAATACACCTACAGAACAAAAATCAACACCAAACAACCTAGGGGGCCCGGCGTCGCCGGAAAATTGGAGAATGTCGCCGGACTTGGTAGGGAGTTTGGAGCTCGGGCTTTAAGTGTAGTCTCTTAGTGGTCTCATGTTGCTTATGGTATTGTTAGTTTTTCTAGTGGTTAAACCTAATGGTTCCAGATTCAAGTTCAGTAGGTTAAATATCACAAAATAAACTGTTTTCCTATACCGCACACTAAAACCAGCTATCAAACAGGATTGAATATGCAAAGAAGGAAGGAGATATACCTATAGAGTGGTAGTGCAAGGAAATCATGCTCAAGAAGTGTGTGTGGAAGTATCAAGGTTTTGTAGAGGCTCTAGCTTGATGATGTGCACAACTTTGAGGAGTGGGTCAAGGTTTTACTCTTTGTATGTGATGAACACTTAGAATTATTTTTGTTTGGAGTTTGAATAAATATATGGTTCAGTTTGAGGAAGGCTTAAGAATTTCTAAGTGTTGAATAAGAATAAGGTGGGGGTGTTAGGATTTGTGTAGAGAGAGTATGAAGTGGAGGGTTGTAAGGTGGATGTGTCATTGTGGAAGAAGGCGGTGTAGGGAGTTGAGTATGGGTGAGGGTGTGTTTTGTGAAGGTTTAGCATAGAATATCATATACCAACCATGATTAAAAGAAATACAACAAATAAAGAAAAAACTTTCATATTACAATCTAAATCCATGATAAAAATGAAATACTTTTCATAACACTTAAATACCATTGTCTTAATATCTAATTTTATATCATATTAAAATAATTAATATATCATTTTTATGATATCGCACACTTTTCTTTGTATTTACCAAAATACTTACAATTTTACGGATATAATTCCGATACCCAATTTCATAAGCGACATCATTTTTTTGTAATCTTATTAAATTCATAATTAAAATTATAAATTAATATTTATAATTTTCCAAAATGTTACAATCTCACCTCATTAAAGAAATTCGGTCCCCGAATTTAAATTAAACCCCCTTCTTAAAACATTTTTTTTCTTCAATCTAATCAACTTATTTCAAAACAATTTTGCCGGGGTCAATTTTTTTTTATAAATACACAGTCCGCTCAATATATTAGAACTCCAAAGTCCCACACAAGCTAAAACGCAACATAACGCAACAGTGTGCGTGAAAACTCAAAAGGATGTAACACTCACATAACTGTAACTCTAGCGGTTGCTATGAGAATTACACCAGATATGATGTGAAATTCCAATTATTAAATCAGCTATGCACATCCAGTACACGCTCGTTGCCATAGCCGTAGTGCAATATCTATAGCACACGACCAAGCGAAAATATATAAATCAAATCTATAAGATATTCTCTCAAGTGCAAAGCACGAAAACAAAATCAACCCTAACGGGTCTGCATGCAAATCTCAAACCACACATCACGGTGTGCACGAAAACAAAATCGGCGTCAAGTGCAACAAGTGTGCATGAAAACAATATCCATTGCATCAAATGTGCAGGGAGCAATTACCGAGTGCATCAAGAATGTACAAGATCAATATCCAGTGCATCGGAGTGCACAAAACAAGTCTCAAGTGCATCGGGTTGTACAAAACAAATCTCAAGTGCATCGGGGTGCACAAAACAAATCTTAAGTGCAACGGGATGCACAAAACAAGTCTCAAGTGTATCGGGGTGCACAAAACATCAAAATGTGCAACGGGTGTGCACAAAATCATACTAACTATACCTAGAGTGTGTGTGTGTGTGTATATATATATATATAATCTTTTAATCATGTGCAACTGATTGCACGGAAAATATCAGTCTAGTGCCTCTGGTGTACATGACGCTCCAATCGAGTGCAGTCACTTCGCACTGACATCTCAACAAGTGCACCTGGTATGCACAAAACATCAATCAAAGTGGAATCATCGTGCACGAAAATCTGGAACAAGTGCACCTGGTGTGCACAAAACATTAATCAAAGTGCAATCATCATGCACGAAAATCTCGACAAGTGCACCTGGTGTGCACAAAATATTGGTGTGACCCTCAAGTCCTCAAACTATATAAATCAAAATAAAGGACATTGAGTTGTCTTTCCTTCAATGTTGAAAACGAAATATTTGGATTTTAAAAAATCAAATAACAAAACAACGGACATCGAAGTATATCTTCCTCAATGTCGAAAGGTGTTTATACACCCGGAACTGGCATTGCAAGAATTTCTACTTGCCTACTGCCCCGGTCTAGCGTTCTCTGTCTCTGAATTCTGGTTCTTTTTGCAGATCTCTAACGTCATGCTTCTTTTATACAATCGTATGGTGAAGAGAAACGACACAATCAGTCCTATTGCTGATACCTCTCATCACATCTTCTTGACTAGTAGTCCAGTTTCTCACAATGTGTTGATGACGGCGATCTCTAATCTCTGCGTGTACGCCAACGACTGATTCTGGATCCAATCTTACTTATTAACAACTCCTGGAAAGAATCCATCAAATCTCCTGCTGATATTATTTATCCAACCTCCCCGGAACTAGCACTCATTACTGAATCCACTTTCTTTTCGTATCTACTGCCATTTCCTCAAGATTTTCCTATGAAAGTTTGGTCGTATGCGCCTCTGCATATGCATCAAATCTTCAATATCAACGGTGAAGAAAACTGCCCACTGAAACTTCGCACCAATCTCCTATTCCATTACTCTCCAATATCAATCAATTAAGGAGCATATCGCGATAGTTGCGCGAATTGCAAGTTATACTTGGTTATGTCCAAGCCTGGAGCTTTACAAAACTCCAATAAAACACGAATTCGGCATCTCTTATGTTCCATAGCAGAGTCTGGCTAACCCCACCTTCGAAAAATCGTCTCAATTCGTCGGAGGAAAACTTATTACACGATCTCTTTCTCGAGCAACTTGCATCAGGTCTGAGCAAGACCCATCGGAAGAAGCTAATCAACTTTACTGACCTCGCATCGGAGCACCACAACGGATTAAAAGTCCTAGTCATCCCTCATTTGAATGACTACTAATCCTCTGATCCAGCTACACTTGTAAACATCGGCGACTGTCAACTTCCTGCACTCTGGAAGCAACACCTTGATAACCACAGAAATGTTTGGTACCGCTGTCTGAACAATACATAACACCACGATCTTCGGAGAGGGGAAAACATCACGCCTCAAGTCTGGCTGATTTCCTGCAGTAACTCGACCGTCTGGTGCGGATCCCGAAGAACTCGCTTCAACATTAGAACCCGATCTAATATGAATAAATGACATGCATCTATATCACCGGAATGTCACCCTTGTCAGTCCTTGTCCCAGACAAGTCTGCCCTGACCATTTCTCTAACCGCAGCCCTCTCGGCTCATGTAAACATGGCGACCGAAAAAATCCATATGCATTGACAAGGATAGATCAACGGAACGAATAGAAGGAAGATCATCAAGATATAAATCCTAAGGTAACTTAGGCGGAGTATCATATCGTAAATATGCCACGGCACATATGTACGGTACGTCACTCTACTTAATACCTACTCCATCAACCAAGATCATCCTATATAACGAAAGTTCGGGTATAATACCCCCAAAGTCAAGTCTAAGTCCTATAAGGTAAAGCCTAGGTAACACAAGCGTATGCCTAGAACCCATATAGCTAAACTTAGACTCGAAAAAAGGTTAAACCAAACGCTCTGATACCAACTTTATCATGACCCAAATGTGGCACGTGACCGACACTTAAATCACGTGATATCTAAAGACGTCGACGCGGTCCAAGTAAGCCCAAACCAGGAATCTAAACCCTTTTTGAAAATATTGGAGGTGAGATTTAAAATAGTCATCAGATGGGATCAGTTTAAAATAAACGTTTAAGTTTAACTAATTGTGTTTGAAAAGCATCTATGACATTTTGAAATTCGACAGCACCTTCTTCCTAATTTTGTATAAAATCCGATACAACATAATAATATAAATAGCATCCCAACGGGAGCTAGCTTCCACGCCCAAACGACGGAGCAACCAAGCAAACAATATACGACACACAATGACGAAGAAAAGAAAAGCGAAACAAAATCAACAATATAAAACGGTGGATTCCAATGAGTGCGACATCACTACACACAAACTCTAAGTCTCGCTTCTAAGTCCACAATATACCCTTTCTAAGTTGATGGAGTTTTACTAGATACAAAAAGATAAGAATATACAAATATGAGTACGATACAACAGTAAGCCACCTGCCAAAGCAATCACCGAAAAGAATGTGTTCCCCAAGCCGCTGATAATCCAAGCGGTAATACCTGCAAGAAACTGTGGCACAACGGGGGTGAGTTGCCAACTCAGTGAATAAAAGTACATCATAAGGTAGAAATCGAATGCACACCGATACCTAGGTCATAAGTATAGTACTATCATATCCTGTACAAATATAATATATGATATCCATATGTATCGTAAATGCAACACTATCTATCATGCGATCCCAAAGTAGAACATATCATATAAATGACCTGTATCTAGATAAAAGCCCATAAGTAGCCAAAAATATATATGTAAAACCTCTTCTTTAAAATAGCCGCGGAATACATATATCGCGGCATAAAGCAGACACGATAGTATGAAATATAATAAGTATCTTATTTAAGATATACATCATGTTGTTTTAATGAATAGTGTTAAGAGGTTTATAATTTAAAAGATTTCAATGTCGTACCAGACATGTCAAAATAATGAGACTATAGCTCGATTCGAATTCCTTTTTAATGTATGAAATTACCAGTAAAGAGATATGCAGGTACTGTCCCTCGGATCAGTCCTGATCGGCTACAATAACTATAATATAACTGGGTACCTCATGATAGCAACATATCAATATATATGGATGTCCAGTATCGACACCCGAAATCAGAAATCTCTCGTGTCCATCACCGACACGCAAATCCTCAAATATCTCGTGTCCATCACCGACACGCAAATGCAGATACCGTTGACACATATCTCAACAGATGATCGCCACCCGATATCCCTGGCCCCGGTTGGTATCTCCTGGATATCCGCCATGCCTTATCGAACCCCGGTAAGTATCCCCTGGATATCTGCCGTGCTCATCTCTATCTCCGGGATCGAGTGTCCTCGCCAGGCTCCCCGCCTCACATGCGGCTATCCTGCCCCTCGGTCTCGATCGGGTCCACCATGTATCCGTCTGTATATCTCCCCCACTCAGCCCGGATAAGTAGAAAGTTCGTAACCGTATATCTCCCCCACTCGGTTCGGAATAAATACAATCAGAAAACATCAAGTTCATGGTGGACGTCAACTCATCATATCCCGAAATATCAAGTAAAGAATAATAATACTTGCATAGATCATTCTGATGAAGTATTATATATATACATATATAAGAGTGTCCCATACCACTGATATATATCATCAAAAGTAAATCATCCAGAAAACTCATAAGAATCAAATACGAATACCCCTTGTACTGGTATTCGCAATACGCAACAGGTAATAAAGGAAGATTTCATAAATAAATCATACGGCACAAATATATCAATTCTACCGTGTCATGGTAATACTAATGATGTGTAGTGTAGTATACGCGTCCATGCTCGTGCAGCATGACAATCATTAGTATTTGTGCAAGTGTTCTAAAAGTGTATAAAGCCTACATACGCATTACGTAGTATAGCAGTCTTACAGTGACATGGCAATACCAATGAGGTGTAGTGTAACATATGCGTCTGTGCTCGTACAGTATAATACTCATTGGTAGTTGTGCGGTGTTCTATCAGAGTGTTCGTATCACGGAAATGTGTAACATCGAATAATACATCGCGAATATGTAAAGTAAATCTAAGCGTAGCTATTAGATGTAATTACTTGGTATGAGCTATACCATTATCTTTTAAAATTAAACGAAACGTTGGTTTTGAAATAAGGAAGCCGCCTTAGGTTAAAAACAGATATTCGTTTTGGAAATTGGCATCGCATCCTTGTCTTTTATCATTAAAAAGGGAAACGAATCGTTAGTTTTTAAAAGAGTATAGCTCACATAAGTATTACATCCTAACACGAAATAAAATAGTACGTTATGAGGCTAAAGAAAACTTGGCTGTTATTCGGCATACTAATCTCGTATCACAAGTACGGTATGGTTCCTCGTACCGTATCCACATCGTCACAATACTCCAAATCCTCTCAAGTACGGTATAATCTTTCGTACCAATCCACCAAATCATAAATAAACTATATGCACATGAATATATATTAAATGCAATCATAAATTCAATATCATTATCTTGAACAACTACTAAAACTAACTATATATCATACTATCCTATTTATAAGGTTGCGGGGGTGCTATACGCCATCCACCCGACTTCTCCCGTAGATGTAAATCTACTCACCAATTTGTTGAGCTCGCTGAAATCCACGCTGCTATGTTCGCCAACTCCGTCTCGAAAACCTTCACGATCGTATCTATAATCGTAGTTATGAAATATCGACGTAAATACATATCAAAATCAAAACAACGAGCTAAGCATCCATAAGTTAGAACCTATAGCTTACTTACTCCAGAAACGATCAATTTCCCCTGAATTTAACGTACGAACGTCAACGTTTCAGTTGCAGTACAAAAATACGAAAACCCGTATCGGAATATCGAAAACTTAAATAACAACCAAAATAAACATTCCCAGATTTCTCTGTATGCATATTGGGATAAATCAAACATTACTATAGATCATAAAATAACAAAATACACCTACAGAACAAAAATCAACACTAAACAGCCTTTGGGGGCCGGCGTCGCCGGAAAATTGGAGAATGTCGTCGGACTTAGTAGGGAGTTTGGAGCTCAGGCTTTAAGTGTAGTCTCCTAGTGGTCTTATGATGCTTATGGTATTGTTAGTTTTTATAGTGGTTAAATCTAGTGGTTCCAGATTCAAGTTCAGTAGGCTAAATATCACAAAACAAACTGTTTTCCTATACTGCACACTAAAACCAGCTATCAAACAGAATTGAATATGCAAATAAGGAAGGAGATATACCTGTAGAGTGGTAGTACAAGGAAATCCTGCTCAAGAAGTGTGTGTGGAACCATCAAGGTTTTGTAGAGGCTCTAGCTTGATGATGTGCACAACTTTGAGGAGTGGGTCAAGATTTTACTCTTTGGATGTGATGAACACTTAGAATTATTTTTTTTGGAGTTTGAATAAACATATGGTTCAGTTTGACGAAGGCTTAAGAATTTCTAAGTGTTGAATATGAATAAGGTGGAGGTGTTAGGATTTGTGTAGAGAGAGCATGAGGTGGAGGGTTGTAAGGTGGATGTGTCATGGAGGAAGAAGGAGGTGGGGGGAGTTGAGCATGGGTAAGGGTGTGTTATGTGAAGGTTTAGTATAGAATATCATATACCAACCATGATTAAAAGAAATGCAACAAATAAAGAAAAAACTTTTATATTACAATCTAAATCCATGATAAAAATGAAATATTTTCATAACACTTAAATACCATTGTCTTAATATCTAATTTCATATCATGCTAAAATAATTAATATATCATTTTTATGATATCACATACTTTTCTTTGTATTTACCAAAATACTTACATTTTTACAGATATAATTCCGATACCCAATTTCATACGCGACATCATTTTTTTGTAATCTTATTAAATTCATATTTAAAATTATAAATTAATATTTATAATTTTCCAAAATATTACAATCTCTCATCCTTAAAGAAATTCGGTCTCCGAATTTAAATTAAACCCCCTTCTTAAAACATTTTTTTCTCAATCTAATCAACTCATTTCAAAACAATTTTGCCGGGGTCATTTTTTAAAAAAAATACATAGTGTTCTCCTCCGAATACAGAGACGCGACCGCGTAGGTCCGTCTTGCCTGAATTTGGGGGCAGATACTAATTGGTGCTATCCGTCCACCTCTCTGAAGATGCCAAGTTAATTTATGACACCATGTATCGAAGGTTTAAACGGATGCGGCCGATGTAGCAGACTTCGTCAGATTCCCCCCATTTGAGGGGTTTTTGATTGTGGGGACGCTCTTCCATGTAGGCGCAAGCCCCTGCAGTTAATTACGCTACCGCATCGCGGTAACCACTTTCTCCTTCTCCAGATGGTCACTTCGTGTCGTGGGTGTTTGTTTTGTTTTTGGTTGCCCGTAGATTGTATACGGAGACTAATTTATGTCGTCGCCCATAGGGCGTGGACTAGTCCAAATCCGTATCTTCTTTGATTTGGTTTTGGGGGTTAGGTTTAAGGATACGTTAGTCTCATTTGAGACTAAGATCAACTTAAACATTTGTTAAGGATACATTAGTCTAATTTTAGACTAAGATCAACTTAACGGTTTGTTAAGGACACCTTAGTCTAATTTTAAACTAAGGTCAACTTAACCATTTGTTAAGGATACATTAGTCTAATTTTAGACTAAGATTTACTTAATGGGATCATTTAGATCCAACAAAAGAGCATTTGAGCTCTATTTTTCTAGTTTAGGGACTTTGCGGTCAATTTCCAGTTTAAAGACATGGTGGTCCAAGGTTAAGGACATCATAGTCCGTGGGTTTAAAGGGCCCCACAGTCCGAGATTAAGGACATCATAGTCCGTGGATTTAAAGGGACTCCACAGTCCGAGGTTAAGGACATCATAGTCCGTGGGTTGAAAGGGACCCCACAATTCGAGGTTAAGGACATCATAGTCCATGGGTTTAAAGGTTCCCCACAGTCCGAGGTTAAGGATATCATAGTTCGTGGGTTTAAAGGGACCCCACAGTCCGAGGTTAAGGACATCATAGTCCATGAGTTTAAGGACCCCACAGTCCATGGAATGATTGGTTATCGGGACCGGTCACCTCTCTGAAGACTTTGAAGGATTATAATGACAAATATCAGAGGAGTGAAGAGATGTACCCTTGCACCAAAGTTGATTGGAAAATCTGTAGTTCAATTTGGAACTAAGATCAATTAATTAGATTATGAGCACATTGGCTCAGTTAAATCTGAATTGAGGACTTATGGCTAACTTGGGCTAAGTTCAATTAGGTTTGAAATGTTGGCCCTTTGTTGGACTATTGAACATTTGTCTGGGTTCAGCCCCCTATTATTTAGCAATGCTAAACATGGGTTTGGGGGCTCTGACAACATTTTGTCTTTGGCTGAGCACTGACCATTCATTATAGCTCTGGACTTTACTTTGCATATCATATGAACTGACCAATTTTGAGGTCCAGTTGAAGGGGAGATTTGCCTCTGGAAAACTTAACCAATTTGGGATAAGCTTGGCTTTAAAATAGTGTTGAACACTAGAGAATACTTGGCGATCACGTGCTCCCACGTGATATGCTGAAAATAGTGTCAAACACTAAGGACGAGGCGCTTAAAGTAGTGTTAAACACTAAAATTGAATTGGTCACGTGGGGTCACGTGAGGCATCTGAAGATGGGGCCAGACTTCTTTTATTTTGTTCTCAGAATATTCAGATAAGTGTTAAACACTTTTAGTCTTTGAAATTATCACGTGTGGACACGTGACAATGCCTCTGCGTTGGGCATCAATTCCTCTGTCTTCCCCTATTTTATTCTTTTGAAAAGGGGTATTTGTCAGGGGTCACATGAGAGCACGTGAGGCGCCCTAGATCAGTACTGCCTTTGGCTTTGTTCTCTTTTATTTTGAGGGTCACGTGGGGCACGTGAGGCATTGCCTCTAAGTTTTTTCTTTCTTATTTTGAGGAGTCTGTTTAGGAGTCACGTGGGGGCACGTGACCTATTCTTGTTCGTTCTCTTTTGATCATTGAGAGGGAGGGTCACGTGTTGCCACGTGACCAGATTGGGTACTGATTTCTTTACGTGCATGGACAGTTTTAAGTCCCTTGTTTTAAGAATTAAATTCTTTTGTAGGGTTAAACCCTAATTTTGCTTAGAGGAATTAAATTCCTATGTATATGGAAGAATTAAATTCTTATGTAGGGTTAAACCCTAGTTTTATTTGGAGGAATTGAATTCCTATGAATTTGGGAGAATTAAATTCTCATATAGGGTTAAACCCTAGTTTCATTTGGAGGAATTAAATTCCTATGAATTTGGGGGAATTAAATTCCTTAAACTCAATTCTCCCTCTAAATTTTGGATCTGCATGGCATAATCTTCCCGATGAGAATTAAATTATCAACTTGTGGGGAGATCTGCTTCTGCAGATCTTCAACCAAAGGAAGAACTAAGTTCTTATTCAGAAGAGTTAAATTCTTAAATTGAGAATTAAATTCTCTTTGTTTTATGGAACTTAGATCTCTTTCCCCTTTCTCACATAGGGTTTCTTTTCTCTGAAGAGATCTTTTTTTTTCTCTCTTGAGAATTAAATTCTCCTCTCTTTTTTCTCTCTGTTGTTGTTATCTCCCAAAAAAGTAGATCCTCCTCTCTTCTCTTCTTGGCTCCTATTTATAGGAGAAAGAAAAGAATCAATTTGTTTTGTCAATCTTTCATTGAAAGATTTTAATTGATTTTGTAACCAACATGATTTTTTAGATCACTCAGTGAATTTTATTCACCATTGGATTTTTAATCCAAAAGATCTTTTATCTGTTATTCCTGACAAATTTCAGGAAAATCTTTCCTTGTATAAAATATTTCCATAAATTGGTGATTTTTAATCACCATTGGATTTTTAATCCAACGGTGCTCCATTTTACAGAGCACCATCTTTTTTGTTTGGAAAGATTTAGAGAAATATTTTTCCAGTTAGGGTTTTTGATTCCCTCTTAATTAGAATTTAATTCTATTAATTCATAGATGTTTAGGAACTCATCACGTGTTAGCACATGACCCCCTGATTAAGCATTTGACCAGAATTTAATTCTGTTGTTTTAAAGAACTCAGGAATTATCACGTGTCAGCATGTGACCCTTGGTCACGTGTTGGCACGTGATTCCCCATTGGGGTTTTTCCTTGTTATTTTATTATACCTTTAATTCTTTTCAGTGGGTTTAAAGGCCCATCACGTGTTGGTACGTGCCCCCACTGATTAATTATTTCTAATTATTTATTTTATTCAGTGCCTACAGGCTTTGCCTTTAAATGGTCACGTGTCTGCACGTGATGCCCGGTCACGTGTGAGCACGTGATGACTCATAACTTTTGATCCCGGATGAATTATGAAGCCCATAATATATCAAATCGAAGGCTTTTTCGAGACATACCATCAGAATTTAGTTGTTTCACATTCGGGAGTTTGTCAAAATACAGCCCGGAAAATACTGGTTAACATTTTCTTAAACGTATCGCTGCCATTAGATACCTTGGGCTCTTTTGTGCAGAATTTTTTTTGGCGTGAACAAATGCCTCCCACTACTTTGCCCACGTAAGTATATACGTGGGTGAAGTAGTGCAGAGTAATTCATTGCGTATGACCAGTTTCGAGTTAGTATATAATTTTCAGAATCTTGATCTGAGAAGATAACGAGTGGACACAAGCGTCGTCATTTATCATTGACTCAAATCTCGACTGTTATGGGACATAGTTCCAAACCCTCAGCTCCATGAGCCGCACCTTTCTATTTCTTTATGTTTTACTCTGGCGTGAAGTAGTTTATATGCTCATAAGTAACTTCTCCATTTCAGTGGCATGTAGATTTGGAAAGTGTGGCCCATAGATGGTAGATAACAGTTCATCTTGAACTCTTTATAAGGTAGCGATGGCTTAGGAAACAGGGTTAGGATCTGTTGCCTAAGACTTTCCAACTTTATGAGCTGTGAGGGTCTCACAAAGGCTTTTCTCCCTACGAGACGTGAGGATCTCGTATGTGTTTTTTCTCCTTAGGAGTCGTGAGGACTCCTAAGTGCATTTTCTCCTGAGAATCGTAAGGATCCTACAAGAGAATTTTCTTTATGTGTAAGGACACTAATTTCCCCGCAAGTTGAGACGAATCGAGAGATTCTTGCAAAGACACTGATTTCCTTGCGGGTCAAAACGAATCGAGAGGTTCTCGCCAAGGATGCTGATTTCCCTGAATCGAGATAAGAAACGATGGCTTAGGAAATAGGTTCAGATCTGCCGCCTAAGACTTTTCAACTTTATGAGCCGTGAGGGTCTCATAATGATTTTTTCTCCCTATGAGTCGAGAGGATCTCATAGGTGTATTTTCTCCTTAGGAATCATGAGGATTCCTAAGTGTGTTTTCTCTTGAGAGTCGTAAGGATCCCATAAGAGAATTTTCTTTATTCGTAGGGACACTAATTTCCCTGCAAGTTGAGACAAATCGAGAGATTCTCGCAAAGACACTAATTTTCTTGCGGGTCGAAACGAATTGAGAAGTTCTCGCCAAGGACGCTGATTTCCCTGAATCGAGATAAGAAGCGATGGCTTAGGAAATAGGTTCAGATCTGCCGCCTAAGACTTTTCAACTTTATGAGCCGTGAGGGTCTCATAAAGATTTTTTCTCTCTACGAGTCGAGAGGATCTCATAGGTGTATTTTCTCCTTAGGAATCGTGAGGATTCCTAAGTGTGTTTTCTCTTGAGAGTCGTAAGGATCTCACAAGAGAATTTTCTTCCTTACAAGTCGAGAGGACTCATAAGTGATTGATGAGTTGACCTACTCCCGAGTCAAAGTATTGCTTCAACAGGGAGGTTGAGGGTTGACTTTGGTTTGTCTGTGCACCTCTGAGTCATGGAACTGGGAACTTTGCCGCGGCTCCGCTTTGCTGACGTTGTATATTCCTGCAGAGACACTGATTTCTCTGCGGGTCGGCACGAATCGAGATGTTCTTGTTAAGGACGCTGATTTCCCTGAATAGATGTATTTGCCAAGGACACTGATTTCCTCGGAGTTGAGACGAATCGAGGTATTCCTGTAAAGACGCTGATTGCTCTGCGGGTCGACGCGAATCGAGATGCTCTCGTCAAGGACGCTGATTTCCCTGAATCGACGAAGTTGCCAAGGACACTGATTTCCCTGGGGTTGAGATGAATCGAGGTATTCCAGCAAAGACATTGATTTCTCTACGGGGCGACGTGAATCGAGGTGCTCTCGTCAAGGACGCTGATTTCCCTGAATCGAAGTTTTTTCTAAGGACACTGATTTCCTCGGAGTTGAAACGAATCGAGGTATTCCTGCAAAGACACTGATTTCCTTACGGGTCGACGCGAATCGAGATGCTCTCGTTAAGGACGCTGATTTCCCTGAATCGAGGTTTTGCCAAGGACACTGATTTCCCTGGGGTTGAAACGAATCGAGGTATTCCTGCAAAGACGCTGATTTCTCTGCGGGTCGACGCGAATCGAGATGCTCTCGTCAAGGACGCTGATTTCCCTGAATCAAGGAGGTTGCCAAGGACACTGATTTCCCTAGGATTGAAACGAATCGAGGTGTTCTTGCAAAGACGCTGATTTCTCTATGAGTCGATGCGAATCGAGATGCTCTCGTCAAGGACGCTGATTTCCATGAATCAAGGTATTTGCCAAGGACACTGATTTCCTCGGAGTTGAAACGAATCGAGGTATTCTTGCAAAGACACTGATTTCCTTAGGGGTCGACGCGAATCGAGATGCTTTCGTCAAGGACGCTGATTTCCCTGAATCGAGGTTTTGCCAAGGACACTGATTTCCCTGGAGTCGAAACGAATCGAGGTATTCCTGCAAAGACACTGACTTTTTTGCGGGTCGACGCGAATCGAGGTGCTCTCGTCAAGGACGCTGATTTCCCTGAATCGAGATATTTGCCAACGACACTGATTTCCCTGGGGTTTGAGACGAATCGAGGTATTCCTGCAAAGACACTGATTTCTTTGCGGGTCGACGCGAATCAGGATGCTCTAGTCAAGGACGCTGATTTCCCTGAATCGGGGTATTTGCCAAGGACACTGATTTCCCTGGGATTTCAGACGAATCGAGGTATTCCTGCAAAGACGCTGATTTCTCTATGGGTCGACGCGAATCGAGATGCTCTCGTCAAGGACGCTGATTTCCCTGAATCGAGGAGGCTGCCAAGGATACTGATTTCCCTCGGGTTGAGACGAATCGAGGTATTCCTGCAAAGACGCTGATTTCTCTGCGAGTCGACGCGAATCGATGTTCTTGTCAAGGACGTTGATTTCTCTGAATCGAGGAGGTTGCCAGGGACACTGATTTCCCTGGGGTTGAGACGAATCGAGGTATTCCTGCAAAGACGCTGATTTCTCTGCGGGTCGATGCGAATCGAGATGCTCTCGTCAAGGATGCTGATTTCCCTGAATCGAGGAGGTTGCCAAGGACACTGATTTCCTTGGGGTTGAGATGATTCGAGGTATTCCTGCAAACACGCTGATTTCTCTGTGGGTCGACGCGAATCGAGATGCTCTCGTCAAGGATGCTGATTTCCCTGAATCGAGGAGGTTTCTAAGGACACTGATTTCCCTGGAGTCGAAACGAATCGAGGTATTCCTGCAAAGATGCTGATTTCTCTGCGGGTCGATGCGAATCGAGATGCTCTCGTCAAGGATGCTGATTTCCCTAAATCGAGAAGGTTGCCAAGGACACTGATTTCCCTGGGGTTGAGACAAATCGAGGTATTCCTGTAAAGACACTGATTTCTCTGCGGGTCGACGCGAATCGAGGTGCTCTCGTCAAAGACGCTGATTTCCCTGAATCGAGGAGGTTGCCAAGGACACTGATTTCCCCGGAGTTGGTTGACTTGTTTCCGAGACGGAGCGTTGATCCGACAGGGAGGTCATTGGTTAACTCCTGGTTGTCTGTGAACCATAGAGTCTTGGAACTGGAGACTTTGCCGTGGCTTCGATTGATGGTGTAGCATCTGTGTCCTGCTGGAATGAGGAGGCACACCGTTGTTGGTCTTCGGGCCGTAGATGTTGCCATTAAGATTTAGAACTAGGGACTTTGCCATGGCTCCGCTTCGTTGCGACTCTGAGGTCGGTTGTTGACGTCACATCTGCATCTGGTTGAAGTGAGGAGAAACGCCGTTGGTGATCTCTAGGCTATTTGTGAACTGTCGAGATTTGGAACTAGGGGAATTTGCCATGGTTCCGTTGTTTTGACCCTGGGGTCGTTTGTTGATGTCGCATTTGCATCCCGCTGGAGTAAGGAGAAACGCCGTTGGTGATCTCTAGGCTGCCTGTGAACCGTCCAGATTTGGAACTAGGGGACTTTGCCATGGTTCCGGGGTAGTCTCTAGGCTGTCTGTGAACCGTCGAGATTTGGAACTAGGGGACTTTGCCATGGCTCCGTTTGTTGGTGTAACATCTGCATCCGATTAGAGGGAGTAAGAATTCCGGTGTTGATCTCTAAGTTGTCGATGTTGACGTTGAGACCCTGAAGCTAGAGATCTTCCTTCGCTTCATTTGTTGACATTGTGTCTGCAATATTGTGACGAATGTCGAGATTGTCTTTAGGTTGTCTATGAATCGTCGAGATTTGGCTTCCCTTCGATGAAGCCTGGTGGGACGATATGGTTCCCTTCTTGTTTGTGCCTATGGATTGTATACAGGGGTCAATGTGACCTCACCTGCAGGGCAAAAAGTTTTATTCTTTCATTTTTAAAATTCTTTCCGCGATGCTCTATCTTTTCAGCTTTTTATATCACGAAATCGCCATTGCCCAATCATTTCGGCTATTTTTCGCGGTGCCCAATCATTTCGGCTATTTTTCTTTTTACTCGCTGCTTTTTATTGCGAGTTGCCCAATCATTTCGACTGTTTTTGTATTCATATATTTTTACTTGCTGATTTCGTTGCAAGTTGCCCCATCATTTCGGCTATTTTTGTATGCATATATTTTACTCGCTGACTTTTATTGCGAGTTGCCCAAACATTTCGGCAATTTCATATGCATTTTTTTTCCAAGTATGGAACTCATGGTCTGATACCAATTTTGCATCAGTATCGCTGCGACTGGAATGTTGCCTGGAGCGACTCATCATTTGCTTTTGGCGATTCGAACGAAGGTGGCTTAGCAAACATGGTTAGGATCCTGTCAACTAAGGCTTTTGACTTAATGAGCCGTAAGGGTCTTATAAATATTTTTCTCCCTACGAGTCGTGAGGATCTCGTAGGTGCATTTTCTCCTTAGGAATCGTGAAGATTCCTAAGTGTGAGTTCTCTTATAAGTCGTAAGAATCTTACAAGAGTGTTTTCTTCTTGCAAGTCGAGAGGACCTATAAGGGTCGTTCACTGTATGAGCATATCCCCAGTCGATGGTAGGACTTTGTTAGGGAAATGTTTATTCATGCCCGTAGATTGTATACAAGGGTCATCATTGAACCGCTTGTAAGGCAGCCTTGGAGATTGTGATGGCTTAAGAACATGTTCAGATCCTTGTAGTTTAAGGCTTTTGAATCCTATGAGCCGTGAGGGTCTCAAAGGAGTATTCTCCTTACGAGTCGTGAGGATCTCGTAAGTATAATTTCTCCTTAGGAATTGTGGGGATACCTAAGTGTGTTGCTCCCTTGTGAGTCGTAAGGCTCTCATGCAGGTGGTTTCTCCTTACAGGGTCTTGAGGACCTTGCAAGTGTCTTTTAACTAGATTGCGCCCTTTCGGGTTTTCACAAAACTCGCCGGTAGTCCTGCTGATTTTACTCACGGAGCCCTTTCGGTTTTTCATCCGTGCCCATTTCGCTTATGGACATATCGTTTTTTTTGTTTTTTTTACCACGTCAGCCTGGGAACGCCGCAAGTATGCAGTAGTTTAAAGACGTTTCGGTCATAGGTCCGAGATCTTTCGGGCAACGTACGATTACGCAGCTAGATTTTCTCGCAAATCTTCGCATTTTTTGTGTCGGAGGTGGATTCCTTGAAGAGAGGGCTGACGGCGATTTCTTCGTCAGAGTCGCTTCCAAAGGCGATGACTTGCGATCCCTTGGTGTCGACTATGTGACAGTTGCCAGCGGCTCTTTTGCGCTCATTTGTCGTGCTTTTCTGTTCCCGACGAGCCTTGCACTTCACTCGTTGAACGTGTTGTCGGTGGGAAACATATCCCTGCCACCTGTTTTTAAAGACCATGCACTCCTCGATAGGGTGTGCCATCCTCTGATGGTATAAGCAGAAGTTAGGATGTATGTCCGCTTCATCAAGATTTATGCTGCCAGGAGAATTTCCTATGAAAGAGGGCAACTTCATTCCTATTGACAGGGCTCTAGCGAATCGTTTCCTTACTTTAAGCTTGCTTTTGCTGACGATAGGGATGCTTCGATCCAGTTGAGGTGCCTCGACCTTTTCATTCAGTCGTCGGCGTTTGGCTTTTTCGAATATAACCAGTTCGCGCTCTCGATTGGCTTTACTTTTCTGACGGGCTTCATTCAGTAGCAAGTCGATCATCTCGTCAGACGGTTCCAAGGGTTTTGGCTTCGATCCTGCCCCCAGCTCTTTTATGCTGTCTTCTATCTCCGAGTGAGCTTCTTCGTTAGTTAACGCCGAATGAGAGACCATGTGACAACTTACCACATAGTCCTCAGATTCTTCTGACGAGTCATCCCCGTCGTTATTGTCATTATCTCATCTCAAGGATATTGTTGAGAAATTCTTAGAGTGTGACCGGGGTCCGCGCCTTCTGGTTATATTCCTCCAGCGCGTCAATATGCTTTTGCAGATTCGTGCGCTTGTGATCAAACTGCGCGGGCTTTTTGGTCTTCTTCTTTTTCTTCGAAGAATCTGTTCCCCGCCGAAAAACCGGAGATGCGATAAACGTCTTGCCTGAATTTCGGGGAAGATGCTAATTGGTGCTATTCGTCCACCTCTCCGAAGATGCAAAGTTGATTTATGGCACCGTGTATCGAAGGTCTAAACGGATGCGGCCGATGTAGCAGACTTCGTCCGATTCCCCCTCGTTGAGGGGTTTTTTGATTGTGGGGACGCTCTTCCCTGCATGCGCAAGCCCCTGCAGTTAATTACGCTACCGCATCGCGGTAACAACTTTCTTCTTCTCCAGATGGTCACTTCGTGTCGTGTGTGTTTGTTTTATTTTTGGTTGCCCGTGGATTGTATACGGAGACTAATTTATGTTGTCGCCCGTAGGGCGTGGATTAGACCAAATCCGTATCATCTTAGATTTCGGTTTGGGGGTTGGGTTTAAGGATACGTTAGTCTCATTTGAGACTAAGATAAACTTAAACATTTGTTAAGGATACGTTAGTCTCATTTGAGACTAAGATCAACTTAACGAGACCGTTTGGATCCAACAAGAGAGCATTTAGGCTCTGTTGTCTAGTTTAAGGACATTGTGGTTGATTGTTAGTTTAAGGACATTACGGTCCATTGTTAGTTTAAGGACATCTCGGTCCAAGGTTAAGGACATCATAGTCCGTGAATTTAAAGACCTCACAGTCAAGGTTAAGGACATCATAGTCCGTGAGTTTAAAGACCTCACAGTCAAGGTTAAGGACATCATAGTCCGTGAGTTTAAAGACCTCATAGTCAAGGTTAAGGACATCATAGTCCATGAAATGTGTGGTTGTCGGGACCCGTCACCTCTCTGAAGACGTTGAAGGATTACAACGACAAATATCAAAGGAGTGAAGAGATGTACCCTTGAACCAAAGTTGATTGGGAGATCTATAGTCCTATTTTGGAACTAAGATCAATTAATTAGATTATGAGCACATTGGCTCAGTTAAATCTGAATTGAGGACTTATGGACAACTTGGGCTAAATCCAATTAGATTAGAAATGTTGGCCTTTTGTTGGACCATTAAACATTTGTTTGGGTTCAACTCCCCATTATTTGGCACTGCTAAATGTTCATATCATAATATTGTATTCCCCATTCTTATGCATTTTACAAATAAACAGGTGCTTTTGACCCATGTCTGCTACATAAGTGCAGGTTACAGGTTCTTGTAATAAAAACAGTGAAAAAGACAAAAGACGATACGAAAGTGAGATTTCGACCAACAAACAGAGAATCTTGATAAAACCTACACGAAGATTAGTTCACAAAGTACAAGGCAGTGCAAGGTTCAAGACTTCGTCACGAAGCAACGACAAAAGTCCACTACAATGTTCACAGGAAAGATCTGGAAGAAACCTAGAAGCCTATCTGAGAAAAAGACTGAAGAAACTTGAAGTAAACATGCCCCAGAACAGCCCCAGAAAAGTGGAGCCCACAAGTCCACTGTTTGGCTGCGGAACCACGGCCAAACCATGCTTTTGGCCGCGGATCCGCGGACATATAGCGCCCTTTGTTCACACCATAATATTGTATTATTATATTCCCCATTCTTATTCGTTTTATAAATAAACAGGTGCTTTTGACGCATGTCTGCTACATATTACAGGTTACAGGTTCTTGGACAAAAAACAGTGAAAACGATGAAAAGACGATGCAAAAGTGGACTTTGACTAATAAACAGAAGACTCTTAATCAAGCCTAGATAAGGATAAGTTCAGAAAGCAAGGTTCAAGACGTCAACACAAAGCGAACGGTTAAAAGTCCACTACAAGTATTCGCTGGAAGATCTGGAGAAGATCTAGAATCCATATGGAGAAAAGTACTAGATAAACAGGAAGCCCAAAAGTCCATAAAGCAACACAAGAAATTCCAGCAGCCGATCTCCCCATTGGGCCGCGGAACCGCGGCCAAACCCAGGCTGCGGCCGCGGTTCCGCGGCCGGGTTATGCCCGTGTCGGCGCGGAGTTTTTTGGCGGTGCGCGTATGGTTGACTAGGTCTTTTCTTAGGGGTATTTTTGTAATAGCAGATGTGCAAATCAATTGTAACCTAGGGTTTCATATCCTCTATAAATAGGAACTTTAAATCATTGTAAAGGCTATGCCTCCCTTCATTAATAAATTTTAGAATTCTTTTGGAGAGCATTGGTGCCTCTTTTCAATTCATGAATTCAGATCTGACAACCCTGTGTTGATGTTTGGAGAGAGCCATCTGTAAGTAGTTTTATTTAATTGCTCTAGTTTAGATTTTAATTCCTTGCCTTAGATGTTAGCTTTGGGGAAGGCTTTTGAGAGATGAGATCTCTCATCCATTTCTTTCCCATTATATATTTTCAATAGGACTCCATGCATACACGCACACACCGCGCCTTACGGCACCCTATCCCTCGAGGTAGCGGTGATACCGTAGTATAAAGGCCCGGTTGCACGCGTTTTCCATGGAGGTTAGGGTAAGGATCTCTAAAGGAAGGACAAGAACATAGAGGAAGGAACACCTTCCCGAATGGATCTAATCCCTTTTATTGATAATTGCCATAACTCCTCATAGATCTTCATTTGGGTATAGAAAGCGTTGAGATTTATTTACATTTCCAAACCATTCCTAAACCTAACCCTAGCAAGATTTAGATCTAGATTAATTTATTTTTTAGATAGATTTAGTTTTAGATTTAATAATCAATCCGAACACCCTTCGGAATTAACTCGTTAGCGCGACTAGGAGATTCACAACATCCCTGTGGACCGACCCGTACTCACCGGCTAGCTACATGCGACGCCGTTCTTGATTGCGGTAATAGATAGTTTTTGAGATAAATCAAATGGCGCCGTTGCCGGGGATGGCGTAAAATTTTCTTTTTGCAATTTCGGGTTAATCAAAATTTAAAACAATCATAAAAATCTGAAAAAAAATAAAAATATATCATCTGTTATTTTTGGAAAGGGTACTTTGTTGTTTGAATTTTGCAGGATTTGCAGACATATTCGGATCTGGAAATCTACAGAAGGCGAATCAGAAAAGGATACATCAAAACAGAGAGGGATTGCAAGTACAGAACAACAGAATTTTTTTGGAGCCCTGAAGCCTCCATCCCACAGCTAAACCGCGGCCTAAGCGCGCTCCCACCGCCCTTCCGCGGCCCTCTTGCATCATCATCGCGAAATTTTTGCACGGTTTGTTTCCTATTTCTTCCCTCTGCAAATCCCCATATATCTTCTTTCAAATCTTCTGCAGGATTCTTTGCGCTGAAAATCTTCTTCCCCCTTCCAATAATTGATTCTCTGCAGGATTTTTTGCGCCGCAAATAAAATAAAAATCTTTGATTGCAAGTGATTTACTGTTTTGCATATTTTTAAAACTGACTTTAAGGGGCTTTTGACTAATTCAGATTGGGTGGGGATTTCATCACCCTTCCCAAGACCCCAGAAATCACATAAGGCATATGCATTGACCATTTATTAATTAAAAAATACTAGACTCAGCCCTAAGGACTTCGAGCTCAATAAGACAGAGGACTAGTTATAGGCATCGGCCGTTTATCCTAACCTGACTTTGCGGTGTCTAGGCAAGTGTGTCAAGGCAAGTGGTTACTTAATTAGGACCGCTACTTGTAGCGGGGAGCCTCCCACTTACCTGGCACTTACCTGGCCGCAATTGGCGGTGGAGAGGCGGTTTGAGGTCCTATCTCTAGCCCTTTGGAACAGTTAGGAGCTGTCTAGCTGACCTAGGTGACCCTAGAGTTAGGCCTGATTGTGTATTTTTGGTTGATCGAAAGTGTGTCTTAGCCCTTACCATTTGATTTATCTCAAAAACTATCTATTACCGCAATCAAGAACGGCGTCGCATGTAGCTAGCCGGTGAGTACGGGTCGGTCCACAGGGATGTTGTGAATCTCCTAGTCGCGCTAACGAGTTAATTCCGAAGGGTGTTCGGATTGATTATTAAATCTAAAACTAAATCTATCTAAAAACTAAATTAATCTAGATCTAAATCTTGCTAGGGTTAGGTTTAGGAATGGTTTGGAAATGTAAATAAATCTCAACGCTTTCTATACCTAAATGAAGATCTATGAGGAGTTATGGTAATTATCAATAAAAGGGATTAGATCCATTCGGGAAGGTGTTCCTTCCTCTAGGTTCTTGTCCTTCCTTTAGAGATCCTTATCCTAACCTCCATGGAAAACACGCGCAACCGGGCCTTTATACTACGGTATCACCGCTACCTCGAGGGATAGGGTGCCGTAAGGCGCGGTGTGTGCGTGTATGCATGGAGTCCTATTGAAAATATATAATGGGAAAGAAAGGGATGAGAGATCTCATCTCTCAAAAGCCTTCCCCAAAGCTAACATCTAAGGCAAGGAATTAAAATCTAAACTAGAGCAATTAAATAAAACTACTTACAGATGGCTCTCTCCAAACATCAACACAGGGTTGTCAGATCTGAATTCATGAATTGAAAAGAGGTACCGATGCTCTCCAAAAGAATTCTAAAATTTATTAATGAAGGGAGGCATAGCCTTTACAATGATTTAGAGTTCCTATTTATAGAGGATATGAAACCCTAGGTTACAATTGATTCGCACATCTGCTATTACAAAAATACCCCTAAGAAAAGACCTAGTCAACCATATGCGCACCGCCAAAAAACTCCGCCCCGACACGGGCATAACCCGGCCGCGGAACCGCGGCCGCAGCCTGGGTTTGGCCGCGGTTCCGCGGCCCAATGGGGAGATCGGCTGCTGGAATTTCTTGTGTTGCTTTATGGAATTTTGGGCTTCCTGTTTATCTAGTACTTTTCTCCATGTGGATTCTAGATCTTCTCCAGATCTTCCAGCGAATACTTGTAGTGGACTTTTAACCGTTCGCTTTGTGTTGACGTCTTGAACCTTGCTTTGTGAACTGATCCTTATGTAGGCTTGATCAAGAGTCTTCTGTTTGTTGGTCAAAGTCCACTTTTGCATCGTCTTTTCATCGTTTTCACTGTTTTCTGTCCAAGAACCTGTAACCTGTAATATGTAGCAGACATGCGTCAAAAGCACATGTTTATTTATAAAACGAATAAGAATGGGGAATATAATAATACAATATTATGGTGTGAACAAATACCCCCAAACTTATCTTTTGCTCGTCCTCGAGCAAACTTATTTTTTATTCTCTACAAAAATCCTAACCGCACTTTCGCAGGGAAACGCGATTGCACTGAGCACGTGCAAAAAGCCGTTAAACCTCTAGGTGTCCCTAGTAGGAGGAGTGTTGTCTCCTGAGGGTTTTCAGCGGATACTACCCACAAAATCCTATCAATTTGGCTTTTTCGACTTTTGTTTTCAAATTAGGGTTTCTAACAAGGAACTTTATTATCTTCGACTTGCAAATTATCCACTCATATTCTTCACACTTCCTCATCATCTAACTTAAGATTATATATATTCTGTAGACTTACTTAGATTTCGGCAACTCTTAAGTTTTCCTTCTAGGGTTCCATCTCCACTTAGGAATTTTTATCAACTCTACTAAAGATACAAGTTCTATTCTTCACTCCTTTCTCTCATCTAAATCCCAATCACATATCCCTACGTGTGTGTATAAATTACCCTTACACTTGGAAATTCAAATCAAGAAATCATACCCTTGTCCGTTGTCCAAAGTACTTTTTAATTGGTGAATTTTTAATTAATTTTTTTGCTTACACATCCTTCATGCGGCCGTTAATACTTCTTGAGGTACCAACAACCGATTACAAGATGCGTTTGCACTTTAAAGCGTACTTCCTAGTCTTGCAACACCTAAGGCTTTTTAGCAGTGACTCCCAAACCAGTTGGTCTAAGGCACTAGGTGATGAAGCACCCTCGCTAAATATTTTTCTATTTTTACAGCCTTAAGTAATCACAAAAACTAGTGTTCATTTTTTTTTATTCACACTTGTATTTTTTCATTTTATTTTCTTCGTACTAAGGACTTTAGACAAGAGCATTTCAAGGTCTCCTCTACTATTCCAAGTTTCAAGGTGCGTGATTGTGTAAATTGTAGGGTATACATTTTCAGAATCTAGACTTAAGCTAGGAACTATTTTTCAAACTTATACACTAATAAGAACATCAATACTTTTCCTTTGTTTCGACTTAGCCTAAGAAGTGAACCCAAATTTGCATATTTCTAAATAAACTAGAAAGACATATACTTTCTACCGCTAAACTTTAAGGAAGGTTATTTTTAGGGTTTTTAATTTACTAAATCTAAGATCTAGTTGTTCCTAGCCAGTTAACCTATTTGTCAAACTCAAGTCAAATATGGCCAAAATTGAATACAATAATTTTTATATTTTTTTAAAAATTTTCAAATTTTTATGGGTTTTCAAATAAATATGCAAATGCAAAAATATACAAATGAATGCGAAGAAAGAAGAAGTACCGAGCACCCATGTCGATGCGAAATTCTGTGGTGGTGCGCGATCGTTGAATAGGTCTTTTCTTAGGGGGTATTTTTGTAAAAGCAGATATGCGAGTCAATTGTAACCCTAGGGTTCCTATCCTTTATAAATAGGAACTCTAAATCTTGTATGAGGTCATGCCTCTTTTCATTTCATAAATTCAGATCTGTACTGTGTTGATGTTTGGAGAGAGCTATCAATAAAAATTAGTAAGTTCCTTTATTTTCTTTGCCTTAGTTTACTTTAATTTAGAATGTCTTTAAATTCCCTAATGAGCGAGTAGTCTCCTCGCTTGTTAGGGTTAGCTTTAGGGAAAGGTTTGAGAGATGAGATCTCTCACCCCTTTCTTGTCCAATCGCACATAATAATTAGAACTCCATGCATACACGCACACACCGCTCCCTACGGCACCTTACCCCTAGAGGTAGCGGTGATACCGTAGTATAAAGGACCGGTTGCGCGTGTTTTCCATGGAGGTTAGGGTAAGGATCGATAAAGGAAGGACAAGAACCTAGAGGAAGAAACATCTTCCCAAATGATTCTAATCCACTTTATTGATAATTACTATAACACCTACTAGATCTATAATAGGGCATTGAAAGCGGTGAGGAAACCTTTAATCTCTCAACTTCCCTTAAACCTAACCCTAACAAGACTTAGATCTAGACAATCTTAGTATAAATTAATTTATCTTTTAGAGATAATCAATCCGACACCCATCGGAATTAACTCGTTAGCGCGATTAAGAAAACACAAAATCTCTGTGGACCGACCCGTACTCACCGACTAGCTACAAAGCGACGCCGTTCTTGATTGCGGTAATATTATTTTTGATCGTTAAAATCCTACACAAATCAAATGGCGCTGTTGCCGGGGATGGCGTAGTATTTCCTTTTTGCAATTTCGGGTTAATCTAAATTAAAAAAATCATAAAAATCTAAAAAATCAAAAATATAAAAATTTTATCATCTTTTATTGTTTGAAGGGTATTTTTTGTGAATCTTTGCAGGATCGACGCATCTGGAAAAATTCTGAGTGCGAAACAGAAAAAGGTAGATCAGAACATAAAGGATTGGAACAATAGAGCAGCACAATTTTTTCAGAGACTTGAAGCTTCAGCTCCGCCGCCCTTCCGCCGCGCAAGCGCTCTCCCACCGAGGATCCGCGGTCCCTCTGCCACGTCAGCACGCGAGTTTTGCACTGTTTTCTTCCCTTTTCCCTCTTCTGCCAATCCCCATATATCTTTTGTCAAATCTTCTGCAGGATTCTTTGCGCTTAAAAATCTTCCCCCTTCTCAATAAGAAATCTTGTGCAGGATTCTTTGCGCCGCGCATAAAATAAAAAGATTTGATTGCAAGTGATTTACTGTTTTGCATATCTTTAATCGGATTTTAAGGGGCTTTTGACCAATTCAGATTGGGTGGGGATTTCATCACCCTTCCCAGGACCCCAGAAATCACATAAGGCATTTGCATTGACCAATCTTTAATTAAAAAATACTAGACTCAGCCCTGAGGACTTCGAGCTCAATAGGACAGAGGACTAGTTATAGGCATCGGCCGTTAATCCTAACCTGACTTTGCGGTGTCTAGGCAAGTGTGTCTAAGGCGAGTGGTTACTTAATTAGGATCGCTACTTGTAGCGGGGAGCCTCCCACTCACCTGGCACTTACCTGGCCGCAATTGGCGGTGAAGAGGCAGTTTGAGGTCCTATTTCTAGCCTTTTGGAACAGTTAGGAGCTGTCTAGCTGACCTTAGATCTAGGCCTGATTGTGCATTTTGGGTTGATCGAAAGTATGTCTTAGCCCTTTATCGAAAATCTTTTTTGCAAAAAGTTCCAAATAAAAAAAAGGGGAAAAGGAAAAATCTTTTATAAAAACTTGCAACTTGTCGCTAAAAAAAATCCTTGCACCCCACCACCACCCACTTTCTTCTCATTGACATTTTCTTACCCCCACATTCTGTTTTTCACCTTTTTGACTACACTACCTCTTTAGTGTATGTCACTTTGGACTAAGGACACTAGCGCCTGATTGGTCCGTGTTTCGTTGGTACCGACCGACGAACCTTTCGACTCCGAAGTCGAAATTCCTTCCACTTCCTTACCTCCACCTTCAAATTCTTCTTCCGAAGGTATGTCGGGATATAATCCCAACAACACCTTACCCACGGGACTGATTCCACCTACGTTAGGTGCGAATAACCCGAATCACCCGCCTGTTGTAGCGCCCCAACGAATCGCGTTCCAGGATCTCTTCTACCCTGTCCGCACCTCTTTACCTACCTGTCTTTCACCCCCACCGGCAAATGGGGACAATTTTGAAATAAAACCCCACTTCATAAATATGCTGCCAAAATTTCATGGATTGGAATCCGAAGATTCCTATATCTTTATCAATAAATTCCAAAACATTTGCGCCATGATGAAAACAACCCAATTAAGTGATGACGCTATAAGGCTAAGGGTCATTCCTTTCACCTTATGTGACTTAGCCGAGAAGTGGCTATACAGCACCGCATCACATTCAATTAGAAATTGGAACGAGTTTGTTAAAGCTTTTCTTAAAAAGTTTTATCCTCGTCACAAGACCGTGAGAATTCGCAATGAGATAATACAATTTTCCCAGCTTCCTTCCGAACCATTTTGGAAGTGTTTTGAAAGATTCAAAGACCTACTTGTTCAATGCCCTCACCATGGGATCGAAAATTGGCAACTTTGCCAAACATTGTACGAGGGATTGAACCCGGCAACGAAGCAGTTGCTCGAAACCATTTGTCATGGTCACTTTCTAACCAAATCTAGTGAGGAAGCATGGCAGTTTCTCGAGGATCTTAGTGAACAAACAATTCAGAGGGAGAGCACAAAGACCACCTCATCTTCTTCTATTGGTCAATCTAGGGCAGACATACATCAATTAGATATGTCGATTGCTATGAAGGCCGAAATGGCCGCACTTATAAAAAAGCTAGAAGCCATTGAGACCAAAATCTGATCGTCTTCTCCTGCCCCTGCTTTACCCTCACGAACTGTTTGTGCTTATTGTTCGGATCTATCACACCTTACCGAAGAGTGTCCTTACAATCCACCCATTCAAGAACAAGATCAAGTCAATGCTGCCTATCAGCAATGACAACGAAATGATCCTTACTCTTCGACCTATAATCCGGGTTGGAGGAGTCACCCAAATTTTGCTTGGAATCAAAATCAACAATTCCAAGGAAACAACCACTTTCAAAGGCCTCCTCCTCCATAACAACAAGCACCCCAACAAACTCAATACCAGCAACCTTTCCAACCACAACCTTATCCAAATCAAACGAACAATTTGGTTCAACCAAATGATGATAAGGTTATCTCGATAGAAAAAAGTCTAGATGCGTTTCTCAAGCAATATACATAATCCACAGCAAGGTTGGAAAATTCCGTCCAGTATTTGGTGGACAACAATGCTTCACACGATCAAAGCATCAAATCTATTGAGGCACAAATTGCACAACTAACTGCTGCGTTGAGCGAGAGAGAAAAGGGAAAGCTTGCATCTCAACCATTGCCAAATCCTGGTCACACACACAACGCACATGAATATCACAATGTAAATGCTGTGACCACGTTGAGATCCGGAAGAATGTTGCAAAATAATATGGGTATTAGTGATGACACCCCCGCCGGTGGTTCTTCTTCATCTTCTCCTTCTTCTCCTTCTCCTTCTTCTCCTTCTCCTTCTCCTTCTCCTTCTTCTTCTCTATTCTCTTCTTCACCTTCATCTTCTCCGCTAGAGCCTATTCTCCATTCTTCAAAAGGCTCTTCTTCTTCTAATCCGAACGGACCCACTTCTCACTTCACGAACACACCCACACTGGGATCCGTTCCAACTCCACATTCTACTCCACAGACATTAGACTCAACATATTTTCAAAATGCTCCATTTCCAAACAGGTTGAGTCCCAATAAACCAACTCCATAAATGGAGAAGATTGTGGAGTTATTTAAACAGGTTAGCATAAATATATCTCTCTTGGATGCAATCCAACAAGTCCCTTCATACGCGAAAATCTTAAAGGGCTTATGCACCTCAAAGAGAAAGTCGTCTCAAATACCCAAGAAAGTGCTAGTGGCTAATGCAATGAGCAATGCTATTAACCAACCTCAACCCTTACCCCAAAAACGAAAGGACCCCGGCTGTCCTACGATTTCAATAACAATTGGGGATAAGAAAATCAATCGAGCACTTTTAGATCTTGGGTATAGTGTTAACCTGCTTCCATACTCCGTATACGAGAAATTAGGGGTTGGAGAGTTGAAACCCACTCGTTGTACTCTCCAAATGGATGATCGATCAATCACCCATCCTAGGGGTGAATTAGAGGATGTGTTGATCAAAGTTGGGGACTTCATATTCCCCGTTGATTTTATTGTTATGGACACACAACCTGTTGCTAACCCACGAAACCAAATTCCGGTGATCCTCGGTCGACCATTTTTGGCCACTTCAAATGTCGTAATAAATTGTCGCAATGGCTCCATGACTCTATCCTCCGGGAAGACGTCTAGTGAGTTCAATATTTACAAGTTAGGAAGTTTGCCCCCCGTGCCTAAAACTAGTACACGAGAAGTTTGCTCTATTCACGAAATCATGCTGGAGGACTGCGAGCTTGAAAGATTTCTATTTGATGAAAACAGTTTTGACGCCACTAGTGCGTCCCTCCTTGAACCTACCACAGTTGACACAACCGATATTGATTATGAATGTTTCACTTTTTCGGATGATTTTGACGACTCACAGCCCGAATATGAATCTTTTGAATTTTTGGATGAGTTAGTTGAACCATCCGAATCGGTTGTTTGCAGTGATTTCGAACCTGTGTTGGAGTCCTTTGAGTTCGAGGTAGATTTCCCAATTTTGCCTATGATTGCTTCGCTTCCAAAACTCGAACTCACGCCCTTGCCGTCGCACCTTAAATATGCTTATCTAGGTGAAAATGAGACCTTCCCCGTTATCATATCGGCCTCTCTAGCCCTCGAGCAAGAGAACGCCCTTTTAATGGTCTTACAAGATAGGCGGCAAGCTTTCGGCTAGACTATGGCGGACATCGAGGAGATTAGTTCCCTCATAATTGAATATCATATGCATATGATGGATGATGCCAAGTCGACAAAGGATCCACAGAAATATCTTGGGGATAGTGTGGTTTGTCAACCTCCTCCTTTAGAATTTGAACCACCCCCTTTTCTTTTAATAAGCTACAAGAATGCCAATATTCCACTGATTGCTGGTCATTCCCATTCTCGTTTTGATTCATCATCACCTCATATCCATTCACTTCCACACTTTCCATACCACCACTTCTATCTTCCCCAATTCTTTTTGGATCGGTACAACATGTTCTTCCACCAACCGATACTCTTTACTGATAAATTTTTCGACTGGTTGGTGTTGACGTTTGGTCTTTGCAAAGTTTGGCAATGACGTTTAACATTGTTTCAATGAAGTTTGGGGGGACCTTTCTGTATATATTTTTGTTTTATTCTTTTAACAATAAACATAAAAAATAAAAAATTATAAATAAATAAACAGGGGAGCGCCGACATTCTCAACCCTCTTGGTGTAGCATGACAGTGAGGACACTGTCAAGTTTAAGTTTGGGGGTATGCTCGGTAAGCCTTCTTCCTTCACATTCATATGTATATATTTGTTGCATTTGCATACTTATTTTAAAACCCATAAAAATTGAAAATTTTCAAAAATTATAAAAATTAATGCATTCAATTTTGGCCATATTTGACTTGAGTTTGACAAATAGGTTAACTAGCTAGGAACAACTAGATCTTAGACTTAGTAATTTAAAAACCCTAAAAATAACCTTCCTTAAAGTTTAACGGTAGAAAGTATATGTCTTTGTAGTTTATTTAGAAATAGGCAAATTTTGAGTTCACTTCTTGGGCTAAGTCAAAACAAAAGAAAAGTATTGATATTTTTATTAGAGTATAAGTTTGAAAAATAATTCCTAGCTTAAGTCTAAATTCTGAAAATATATACCTTACAAATTGCACAAACACGCACCTTGAAACTTGGAATAGTAGAGGAGACCTTGAAATGCTCTTGTCTAAAGTCCTTAGCACGATGAAAAAAAATACAAGTGTGAATAAAGAAAAAAAATGAACACTGGTTTTTGTGATTACTTAAGGCTGCAAAAATAGAAAAATATTTAGCAAGGGTGCTTCATCACCTAGTGCCTTAGACCAACTTGTTTGGGAGTCACTGCTAAAAAGCCTTAGGTGTTACAAGACTAGGAAGTACGCTTTAAAGTGCAAACGCATTTTTTAATCGGTCGTTGGTACCTCAAGAAGTATTAACGGTCGCATGAAGGATGTGTAAGCAAAATTCATAAAAATTCACCAATTAAGAAGTGCTTTGGACAACGGACAAGAGTATGATTGCTTGATTTGAATTTCCGAATGTAGGGGTGATATATACACACACGTAGGGATATCTGATTGGAGTTTATTTGAGAGAAAGGAGTGAAGAATAGAACTTGAATATTTAATAGAGTTGATAAAAATTCCTAAGTGGAGTTGGAACCCTAGAAGGAAAACTTAAGAAATGCCGAAAGCTAAGTAGGTCTGCAGAATATATATAATCTTACGTTAAATGATGAGGAAGTGTGAAGAATATGGGTGGATAATTTACGAGTCGACGATTATAGAATTCCTTGTTAGAAAACCTAATTGGAGAATAAAAGTCGAAAAGCCGAATTGATAGGATTTTGAGGGTAGTATCCGCTGAAAACCCTCAGAAGACAACACTCCTCCTGCTAGGGACACCTAAAGGTTTAACGGCTTGTTGCACGAGCTCAGTGCAATCGCGTTTCTCTGCGAAAGTGAGGTTAGGTTTTTGTCGAGAATAAAACTAGGTTTGCTCGAGGACGAGCAAAAGATAAGTTTGGGAGTATTTGTTCATATCATAATATTGTATTCCCCATTCTTATGCATTTTATAAATAAACAGGTGCTTTTGACCCATGTCTGCTACATAAGTGCAGGTTATAGGTTCTTGGAATAAAAACAGTGAAAAAGACAAAAGACGATACGAAAGTGAGATTTCGACCAACAAACAGAGAATCTTGATAAAACCTACACGGAGATTAGTTCACAAAGTACAAGGCAGTGCAAGGTTCAAGACTTCATCACGAAGCAACGGCAAAAGTCCACTACAATGTTCACTGGAAAGATCTGGAAGAAACCTAGAAGCCTGTCTGAGAAAAAGACTAAAGAAACTTGAAGTAAACATGCCCCAGAACAGCCCCAGAAAAGTGGAGCCCACAAGTCCACTGTTTGGCTGCGGAACCGCGGCCAAACCATGCTTTTGGCCGCGGATCCGCGGCCATATAACGCCCGTGTCGGTGCGAAATTCTGTGGCGGTGCACGATCGTTGAATAGGTCTTTTCTTAGGGGGTATTTTTGTAAAAGCAGATATGCGAGTCAATTGTAACCCTAGGGTTCCTATCCTCTATAAATAGGAACTCTAAATCTTGTATGAGGTCATGCCTCTTTTCATTTCATAAATTCAGATTTGTACTGTGTTGATGTTTGGAGAGAGCCATCAATAAAAATTAGTAAGTTCCTTTATTTTATTTGCCTTAGTTTACTTTAATTTAGAATGTCTTTAAATTCCCTAATGAGCGAGTAGTCTCCTCACTTGTTAGGGTTAGCTTTAGGGAAATGTTTGAGAGATGAGATCTCTCACCCCTTTCTTGCCCAATCGCACATAATAATTAGAACTCCATGCATACACGCACACACCGCTCCCTACGGTACCTTACCCCTAGAGGTAACGGTGATACCGTAGTATAAAGGACCGGTTGCGCGTGTTTTCCATGGAGGTTAGGGTAAGGATCGATAAAGGAAGGACAAAAACCTAGAGGAAGAAACATCTTCCCAAATGATTCTAATCCACTTTATTGATAATAACTATAACACCTAATAGATCTATAATAGGGTATTGAAAGCGGTGAGGAAACCTTTAATCTCTCAACTTCCCCTAAACCTAACCGTAACAAGACTTAGATCTAGATAATCTTAGTATAAATTAATTTATCTTTTAGAGATAATCAATCCGACACCCATCGGAATTAACTCGTTAGCGCGATTAAGAAAACACAAAATCCCTGTGGACCGACCCGTACTCACCGGCTAGCTACAAAGCGAAGCCGTTCTTGATTGCGGTAATATTATTTTTGATCGTTAAAATCCTACACAAATCACTAAACAGGGGTTCTGATAACATTTTATCTTTTGTTGAGTGCTGAGCACTCATATGCTATATAGGATGTTCAATTTTGGGAGGCAAAGATGTACTTGAGACTCAGTAAAAATAGAAGTCTTGCCTCAGAAGGGCTTAGCCAATTTAGGTTAGGATTGATTTGAATATAGTGTTAAACACTAACATATATTTTATGGTCACGTGTTCCCACGTGATGCGCTGAAAAATGGTGTTAAACACCAAGAACAAAATGCTCAAAAAATAGTGTTAAACACTAGAATGGGATTGGTCGTGTGGGGGCCATGTGAGACCTCTGAAGGTGGGGACCAGTCTTCCTTTGTTTTATTCTTAAATCTGTAAATAAGTGTTAAACACTTTTAGTTTTCACGGCCATCACGTGTGGGCACGTGATAGGAACTCATGCACTGATTTATTAAGGTGTTTATTAGGGGTCACGTGAGGACACGTGAGGGCGCCCAAATTTGAATCTGCCTTTGCCTTTATTCTCTTTGTTTTGGAGGTCACGTGGGAGCACGTGAGGCATTGCCTCTGGGCTAATTCCTTCTTATTTTTGGAGGATCTTTTTAGGGGTCACGTGAGGGCACGTGACTTCGTTTTATTCTTTCTTTTCTGATCACTGAGGATTGGAGTCACGTGTCATCACGTGACTAAGTTCTTTTCGTGTATGGAGATCTTTCATGTCCCTTTATTTTAAGAATTAAATTTTCTGTAGGGTTAAACCCTAATTATGTTTTTAGGGGAATTAAATTCCTATTTATGTGGAAGAATTAAATTCTTATACAGGGTTAAACCCTAGTTCTGTCTTGGAGGAATTAAATTCTTATGAAATTGGGAGAATTAAATTCTCATGCAGGGTTGAACCCTAATTTTATTTGGAGAAATTAAATTCCTATGAAATTGGGAGAATTAAATTCTCATATAGGGTTAAACCCTAGTTTTATCTTGGAGGAATTAAATTCCTATGAATTTGGGAGAATTAAGTTCTCATATAGGGTTAAACCCTAGTTTTATCTTGGAGGAATTAAATTCCTGTGAATTTAGGAGAATTAAATTCTCATATAGGGTTAAACCCTAGTTTTACTTTTGGGAGAATTAAATTCTCTAAAATCAATTCTCCCTCTAAGTTTTGGATCTGCATGGCAGAATCTCCCCGTTGAGAATTAAATTCTTAACTTGCGGGGAGATTTGCTTCTGCAGATCTTCAACCAGAGGAAGAACTAAGTTCTTTTGCAGAAGAGTTAAACTCTTAGATTGAGAATTAAATTCTCTTTTGTTTTATGGAGCTTTGATCCTTTTCCCCTTTCTCACCTAGGGTTTCTTTTCTTGAGAATTAAATTATCCTTTCTTTTCTCTCTGCTATTTTCCTTCAGAAAATTCCAAGATCCAAAAATCTATCCCCTTTCTCCTCTTCTTGTCTCCTATTTATAGGAGAAGGAAAAGAATCAATTTGTTTAGTGAATCTTTCATTGAAAGATTTTGTTTGTTTTTGTAACTAACATGATCTCAGTGAATTTTATTCACCATTGGGTTTTTAATCCAAAAGATATTCTGTTTGTTATTCTTGGTGGAATTTAGGGAAATCTTTCCTTGTATAAAATCTTTCCATAAATTGGTGATTTTTAATCACCATTGGATTTTTAATCCAACGGTGCTCCACTTTACAGAGCATAATCCCTTTTGTTTGGAAAGATTTAAAGAAATACTTTCCCAGTTAGGGTCTTTGATTTCCTTTAATTAGAATTTAATTCTATTAACTCATAAGGCTTTTAAAGCCCATCACATGTTGGCACGTGATTCTAAAGTTTGACCATTGAAATAGAATTTAATTTTATCAATTAAAAAGCTGAGGGACCTGTCACGTGTTGGCACGCGACCCTCTTTTATTCAGAATTTAATTCTGCCTTTTAACAGAGCTAAAGGACCATCACGTGTGAGCACGTGACCCTTGGTCACGTGTGAGCACGTGATGCCCCATTGGGGTCTTTCTTTAACCGTTTTGTTACATTTTTGTTTGATTAGAATTTAATTTTATAAAGTAGAGATCACAGGAAACAATCACGTGTCAACACGTGACCCTTGGTCACGTGTGAACACGTGATACCTCATTGAGGTGTTTCCTGATTTTTATCAGGGAACAAATGCCCCCACAGCGTTGTTCTCACGTGTCTACATGTGAGTGCAACGCTGTCACCTTTGTGACCATTGGATCTGTCTAGGGAATATGGGAGATGAAACGTTTCCCATCACATCCTATAAATGCCAGTGTCCCTTCAGAAGCGCCTCCACTTTACTCATCTTCTTCCTTGCTTACTTTTTCCTTTGAGAATTTAATTCTCTTTCTCAGAGCTTAGTTCTCTGTTTCGAAAATTTCCAGAGTTTAACTCTGTTAAAAGATTCCCTTTTCTCAGGTAATGATCTTGAACGGCTGAAGAACTTTTGCAGAAATCTTCGTTGGATTTTAAATCTATACCAAGGGTTTTTCCCTTTAACAAGAACCCATTTTTTTAAGTTCTTAAAAAGAAAACCACTCAATCTTTAAACAATAGACCTTTTAGGGTTTCTCTGATCTTCAGGGATCGATGGTGATGCTTGTCTTTTCTCTGGAATTTAATTCCATTTCAAAGAGCTTCGGCTCTGAAAAAATATTTCTGGGAATTTAATTCTCCTGTTCAAAAGGAATTTAATTCCTTTAATGAACTCAGTTCTTTAACAGAAGATCTCTTGAGATTTTTCTGCCTGAGTTGTTCTTTGCAACAAAAGAAAAGAATTGCAGTAGGGTTTTCTGGGAATTTAATTCCCTTGTTCTGCTTGATTTTTGCAGAGTCCAAGATGGATTTCTTTTTTGGGAAATGTGTAGTGTCATTTGAAATCCACTGTTCATTTATTGAGAATCTTCCTTTTGTTCTCATAGTAATTGCTTTGCCTTATCATTAGTAGGCCACCATCTTGATTTTGTGGGACCCATGCGTTTTGTAACCAATGATCGCATAAAATAAGTCCTCTGTCGTTTTCTTCCAGTGTCTTTTTATATATGCATTTTCAAACATATATATATATATATACACGTGTTGGTTTCGCCTAACAGTATCCCCTTCTTTTATTTCAGGCACAATGACTTCTGTTCCATACTTTCCTTTCACTCGCTCGGAGGCTGCCTTTCCTTAGTCACCGTCTGACGAGGAAGTGATGGCGATGATCAGGGCTCATGACCCGAATCGCACCAATTTACTTTTATGGGGGACCTGGTACGGTCACATCATCCGCGGTCGCCGCAGTTTTCTTTGCGAGATACCGACAGAGCCTACCTGTCCATTTCTGCCGATGGATCCTCCACAGACCGCCTTTGCTGTGGAGATGCTGAATTGGACCCCTATGGGACGGCTTGAGCCTTCAACAACTGGTATTCCAAACCATCCGGTGGCGGCTATAGACATTTTAGGGCGCCGCATTTGCTAGGGCGAAGCCCAGCCATGGGGACAGATTTACAAGATAGGGCTTACTCCTCGACATCCCACGGGCTACCTTCTTTGGGCCCGTTATATCCTGTCCGCCCATCGTGAGCGACTGCAGAGGGTCGGACTCTATCAGGCGATCTACGCATCTCTTTTCCACTATCAGTCTCCCCATGTCTGGTGGGTTAAGGCCTTCTTAAACCAATGGAATCTTCCCACCAACACATTCCTTCTAGGGGACCGCGAAGTTTCAATTTCTCTGGAAGAGTTTCGCGAGATATCAGGGTTGCCGGTCAGGGGGACGCTCTATGAAGAACTGCTGTCTCCCGATGAATATGTCTTTGAAACTGAGCCTGCCATGCTTGACGGCCTGACGACAGAGAATGCCGTCCGCCACAAGCCCTCAAGTTTGATCAAGGCTTTGAACATTTTTAAGAAGTTATTCGCAGAGTCAAAGGAGCAGGGTGTCACTTTCAAAAGCTTTATCGCTTCCTTCCTTCGTGAAGACGTTCTATTAAAGACAACTCCGAAGTTCGCAAACATCAATGACCCCTTTGGGTTTGGTTTAAATAAGTGGTTAGCTCACTTTCAAAAGCTTTTTCGACTTGCCGCAGTTCTACATTCCCATCATGTCAGTCGTGTCTTTCGAGTCGATTGCAGCTCCTAGTATAGATGAGGAGACTTTCTTTGTGGGCTTCATCAGTGTTTGGCTCAGTTGGTTCTCCATTCCCATGCATCGTCGTTTCATGAGAGCCTCAGTTATTTACCCTGCTCATCGCATTGCTGAGGGGACGCGACTAGCTGTGGGCATTGCAGGGCTAGCACATCTATATCATGGATTAAGAGCTGCGGCCAACACCTCAACTCCAGGCGTAGATGTGGTAAATTTCTCTCTTCATTACTTTACGTCCTGGATTGAGATGCACGTGCTGGGGGCATTTGCTGCGCACCAAAGACCCAACTTTTATGACGCTTACACTTTTCCGCGACTCATGCGGCTGGTGGGCGCTTCTGCTCCAGACCCGACTCAGTCTGGGGCTATTCGCGTGCTGGTCAATCCTTATGCCACTACAGGCGGGATGGTATTCAACGACCGAGTTCTCTGTTCTTCCTCAGGACCGGTCCAACAGCTCTGCGACCTGTCGAAAGAGGGGGTCCCTTCTCTGAAACCCAGGGAAGCCATGCACCTATACTCTATCAGACCAGGTTATCTGGTATTTCGTCAGAACGGTGCGGCCCTTTTTATGCGGTACAACCCACACCGCTTTGCTCGGCAACTTGGATATAACCAGGGCGTCCCCTTCGAGGCATTTACAGCGGCGCCTAGCCCATCGCCAGAGGTTGTTCGTAACACCGCTCATCACTTCATGCGGCTGAACACTGGTTCCCGCTTCATGATTCCTGAAGCTGATCATATTCCTCGATGTGTGGGGTCATTCACGGGCTGGTACCTCCATCGAGTCAGTCCAATTATCGCTGAGGAGAGGAGGGTGCTTCTTAGATATGGGGCTCCCACTCCAATTCACACCACGGGAGTTCCGCCGCACTCGCGTGCAACGGTTCGCCCTCCCTTGAGGGATACCAGCATCGTGCTTATTCCGGAGGCGGCGGAAGTGGACTTAACTCCCACAGCTGGTATGCCACTGCGTACTAGGGCTCAATCAAGGGCTAATAGGGCGCCAGTAGCAGTGTCATCGGCCGCGGCGTCAACAATGGCCGTGTCGTCATCGGTAGCACCGCGGAGCGAGGACATCGAAGGCGAAGTGGGTCAACGCCGTACCAAAGCTCCACGGGGAAGGAAACGATCATCTTCGGCGGTTAGTTCTGGGCCCAAGAGGCGGAGGAAGACGGTCACCAATCTTCTCGACTCTTTAATAGAGTCTGAGCCTATTCTTCAAGACGAACCACTAGCCGTGCAAGAATCGGATGGTGGTCTACTTTTCCCGGATTAATCTGCCGAGGAAGCCGCACAATTGGCTGAGGCTATAAGACGTTCGCAAGATGAATCCGAGAACGTAAGGATCCCAAAGAGGCCTTACCCTGCTGTTATCTTTTATGAAGACCCTCCATCGATACGGCGGCGATTCATAGGCCCTTTGGAAGAATGGGGTGAGAGGGCCCTTAAGCAGGCTGTTTCGGCCGACGCCGAGGACGCGCTTTCTTGTGGACCGGTGGCCACGAGTCTACCCTCGGACCTCGGCGAGCACATCTCCTTAGGAAGGAGCGTCGGCTTGAACAAGCCATATTAGAGGCTCCCCTGCGCATCGGTATGTTCATGTATCTCTTTGTAATATTTTGTATTGCCCGAATATATATGTATATATCCTTATCCTCATGCAAACTTTGCAGGGACTTCGGCGATGGCGGAGGATCTGAATTCGAATCGCGCTTTGACTATAGATTCTGCTAATATCCCCAATGAAACACTAATCAGTGTGGAGGGGGTCGATGCAACCGTTGCTCCTGCAATGGGCCTTCCCTTGGTGACTCCCGCTCTCTAAGCGCTTGCTGCCCCAGGAGAGGCGTCTTTGTTGGTCGCCGATCCGATGGATCTTTCTGGGGATGGCCCGGAGATTAGGGGACAGGTAGTCGATGCTGCCGTCCTTTCGCTGGAGCCTGCAGTGGCGACTACTGCCTTCGCTCGGAAATCATTACATTGGCCCACGTCCCCGATGATGTGCCTGGGGGCACGGAGGAGGCCGCCGAAGCTGCTATCCCTCCAGCCCATAATGGGAGAAGCATCGAAGGTAACCTTTTATATTTTACATTAATGTGCTCTCAATTATCTGAACCCTTCTGTCTTTTCAGAGTTGCATGGATTGGCGGTGTCTATTGCCGATCTATCTCCCAGGAAGTCCTTTCAGCGCCTGTTAGAGATGGCCGCTCCGCAGGCGATATCTCCTCAACGCATCGTCCTCTCTTCCGGGCAAAGTCAGTGTCTTTTGCCTTCTCCTCACAGTGTTATTATTATTTCATATAATGACATTGATGTCTTCTACAGTTCTGGAAGCTGATGACGAGGTTGAAATTCTTGATGGGCCTGGGGAGCCTTCAGACCCCACTTGCATGACCGTGGGTAAGTAAAGTCTCAACGTCGTTCTATTTGTTTTTTGCTTACAAGTCTCGCCTACTGTTTATGAATCTGAACAGCTCTGCCAGTTCTCACCACGCTGGAGTCTCGCATCGCCATGCCACCCGGCCCCTATGCTCTGTGTGCCTCAAAACGGATGGCAAAGCTAAGCATTCACTCCTTGTCAGCCCTAATTGAGGATCTTCGTGCTGGCAGTCTGATCACGGCTGAAGCGTTTGCCGCTGAAGCCAACGACTCTCTTCCTTTTCTTGCCACCTACCATAGAGAAACATTGGTGCAAGTCTGGGTTGCGTTTTGTCGGCAGGTGGATGCTTGCTTGCATGTCCTTGAATGTACACGCCTTCCTTCGGAGGTTGTGGCCTCAAAGGCGAGCTTGAGGGGTCTAATTGAGCGGTGTGCTGCGAACATGATATCATGTGAGAAAAGGCTCAGCCGCAAGTTTTCGGAGAGAGAGCTGGATTCCAAAGCGCTGGGGAAGCTTCAAGCCAGCCTTACGGCTAAGACCACTAATGCATATGAACTTTGGCGAGTGCTTCAAGAGGCTATCAAGGAGGTGGTAGTTATTGATAAGGCCGCCGTGTTTACTCGTGAAATGGTCGAAGCCCATAAGGTTACTGAAAAAGAGCTTGAAGGCCGGCTTGCCTCATACTAGGCCTAACAGGCTCAAGCGAAGGCCCGTCTTTTGACGATACTAAATCATGAAGCCGAGGCCCAGCGAAAAACGGGTGAACTGGCAAACCTGCTAAATCGCCCGCCGACTTGAAAAATTGTATATATATTTTTTCATTCTTCCTTTATACATACTCTTGAATGAGAGTATATTTTTTTCTTTCATAAATTGTACTTTGTATTCATTTTGATTCATGAATAAAAGTCATATTTTTCTTCATGATGGTGTGCCTCTTTTAGTAAGTGTATTCTGTGGATAGTCTATTTCGATTTCTTTGCAGGACAACGATGGCTTAGGATTCAGGTTTAAGATCTGCCTCCTAAGGCTTTTCAACTTTATGAGCCGTGAGGGTCTCATAAAGAATTTTCTCCCTACAGGCCGAGAGGATCCCATATGTGTAATTTCTCCTTAAGAATCATGAGGATTCCTAAGTGTGTTTTCTCTTGAAAGTCGTAAGGATCTTACAAGAGAATTTGCTCCCTTACGGGTCGTGAGGACCTACAAGTGATGGGTGAGGTTACCATTATCCGCATTTCACGGAGTCAGGAGTTGCTCTGGATACTTCCCACGGGGTCATAGCCGTATTCTGCGAGGACCAGGCTCCTCTCTGGACGTTTCCCACGGGGTTAGGATTGACATAGTCCGCGTTCCACGTAACCGGGAATTTTTCTCTAGATGCTTCCTACGAGGTCATAGCCGTGTTCTGCAAGGACCAGGCTCCGCTCTGGATGCTTCCTATGGGGTCATAGCCATGTTCTGCGAGGACCAGGATCTGCTCTGGACGTTTCCCACGGGGTCAGGATTGACATAAGCCGCGTTCCACGTGACCAGGGATTTTCTCTGGATGCTTCCCACGGGGTCATAGCCGTGTTCTGCGAAGACCAGGCTCCGCTCTGGACGTTTCCCACGGGGTCAGGATTGATATAAGCCGCGTTCCACATGACCAGGAATTTTGCTCTGGATGCTTCCCACGGGGTCATAGCCATATTCTGCGAGGACCAAGCTCCGCTCTGGATGCTTCCCATGGGGTCATAGACGTGTTCTGCGAGGACCAAGCTCCGCTCTGGATGTTTCCCACGGGGTCAGGATTGACTTAAGTCGCGTTCCACGTGACCAGGAATTTTGCTCTGGATGCTTCCCACAGGGTCATAGCCGTGTTCTGCGAGGACCAGGAATTTGCTCTGGATGCTTCCCACGGGGTCATAGCCGTGTTCTATGAGGACCAGGCTCTGCTCTGGACATTTCCCATGGGGTCAGGATTGACATAAGCCGCGTTCCATGTGACCAGGAATTTTTCTCTGGATGCTTCCCACGGGGTCATAGCCGTGTTCTGCGAGGACCAGGCTCCGCTGTGGACGTTTCCCACGGGGTCAGGATTGACATAGGCCATGTTCCACGTAACCAGGAATTTTCTCTGGATGCTTCCTACGGGGTCAGGATTGATATAGGCCGCGTTCCACGTAACCAGAAATTTTGCTCTGGATGCTTCCCACGGGGTCATAGCCGTGTTCTACAAGGACCAGGCTCCGCTCTGGATGCTTCCCACGGAGTCATAGCCGTGTTCTGCGAGGACCAGGATCTGCTCTGGACGTTTCCCACGGGGTCAGGATTGACATAAGACGCGTTCCACGTGACCAGGAATTTGCACTGGATGCTTCCCACGGGGTCATAGCCGTGTTCTGCGAGGACCAGGCTCCGCTCTGGACGTTTCCCACGGGATCAGGATTGACATAAGCCGCGTTTCACGTGACCAGGAATTTTGCTCTGGATGCTTCCCACGGGGTCATAGCCGTGTTCTGCGAGGACCAGGCTCTGCTCTGGATGCTTCCCACTGGGTCATAGCCGTGTTCTGCGAGGACCAGGATCCGCTCTGGACGTTTCCCACGGGGTCAGGATTGACATAAGCCGCATTCCACATGACCAGGAATTTGCTCTGGATGCTTCCCACTGGGTCATAGCCGTGTTCTGCGAAGACCAGGCTCCGCTCTGGACATTTCTCATGGGGTCAGGATTGACATAAGCTGCGCTACACATGACCAGGAATTTTGCTCTGGATGCTTCCCACGGGGTCATAGCCGTGTTCTGCGAGGACCAGGAATTTGCTCTGGATGCTTCCCACGGGGTCATAACCTTGTTCTGCGAGGACCAGGATCCACTCTGGACGTTTCCCACGGGGTCAGGATTGACATAAGCCGTGTTCCACGTAACCAGGAATTTTGCTCTAGATGCTTCCCACGGGGTCAAAACCGTGTTCTGCGAGGACCAGGCTCCGCTCTGGACGTTTCCCACGGGGTCAGGATTGACATAAGCCGCGTTCCACATGACCAGGAATTTTCTCTGGATGCTTCCCACGGGGTCATAGCCGTGTTCTGCGAGGACCAGGCTCCGCTCTGGATGCTTCCCACGGGGTCATAGCCGTATTCTGCGAGGACCAGGATCCGCTCTGGACGTTTCCCACGGGTCAGGATTGACATAAGCCGCGTTCCACGTGACCAGGAAGGGTTGCCTTTATCTGCATTTCACTGAGTCGGGGCTTGACTCTCGGTCATCTGTGCACCGCCGAGTCATGGAACTGGGAGTTGCCGTTGTTCCGCTTTGTTTGATGTTGTGTCTGTTGTAATGAGACGAATGTTGAGATGATCTCCAGGCTAACTGTGAACCGTTGAGATTTGTCTTCTTCTTCTGATGAAGCCTGGGGAGAAAAGGTGTGATTCCTTCTTTGTTTGCGCCCTTGGATTGTATACAGGGATTGATGTGTTATCACCTGTAGGGCAAAAATTTTATTTTTTTATTTTATTTCTTTTCGCGATGCTCTATCATTTCAGCTTTTATATCGCGAAGGTCGCGATCGCCCAATCATTTCGGCTATTTTTCGCGGTGCCCAATCATTTCGGCTAATTGTTTTATTCTTACTCGCTGGTTTTTATTGCGAGTTGCCCAATCATTTCGGCTATTTTGCATGCATACATTTTTACTTGCTGACTTTATTGCAAGTTGCCCCATCATTTCGGCTATTTCGTATGCATGTGTGGCTTGCTAGCTTTTTTGCTGAAAGCTTGGAATTAGACACTGATTTCGGCATCAGCACCGCTACAACTGGGATATTGCCAGGAGAGAATCGTCATTTGCCTCTGTCGATGACGAACAAAGGTGGCTTAGTAAACGGGGTCAAGATCCTGTTGACTAAGGCTTTTGACTTCATGAGCCGTAAAGATCTCATAAAGGTATCTCTCCCTACAAGTCGTGAGGATCTCGTAGGTGCATTTTCTCCCTAGGAATCGTGAGGATTCCTAAGTGCATGATCTCTTATAAGTCGTAAGGATCTTACAAGAGTGCTTTCTCCTTATAACTCGAGAGGGCTTATAAGGGGGTTCACCGTGCAAACATATCCTTAGTCACGGATGGGACTTTGTTAGGGAATGTTTATTCATGCCCGTGGATTGTATAAAAGGGTCAACATTGAGCCGCTTGTAGGGTAGTATTGGAGGTTGTGGTGGCCGCTTAAGAACAGGTTCAGATCCCTGTAGCTTAGGACTTTTGAATCTTATGATCCGTGAGGGTTTCATAAGAGGGTTCTCCTTACGAGTCATGAGGATCTCGTAAGTGTGTTTTCTCCTTAGGGATCGTGAGTATTCCTAAGTGTGTTGCTTCCTTATGAGTCGTAAGGATCTCACGCAGGTGGTTTCTCCTTACTGGGTCCAGAGGATCTTGCAAGTGTCTTTTTAATGAGATTGCACCCTTTCGGGTTTTCACAAAAACTCATCGGTAGCCCTGCTGTTTTTACTCACGGAGCCCTTTCGAGTTTTCATCTATGCCCATTTTGCTTATGGACATACCGTGTTATTTTTATTTTTTTTATTCTTCTTTTTTTTGTATCAGCCTTGGGATGCTACAATCCACAGTAGTTTATCGACGTCTCAGTCAACAGCTAGTTTTTAGGACATATTGGTCCATTGTTAGTTTAAGGACGTCTCGGTCCGTGGTTAGTTTAAGGACGTCTCGGTCCGTGGTTAGTTTAAGGACGTCTCGGTCCGTGGTTAGTTTAACGACGTTTCGGTCCATGGTTATTTAAGGAAGTTTCGGTCCATGGTTAGTTTAAGGACGTTTCGGTCCCTGGTTAGTTTAAGGACGTTTCGGTCCGTCGCCGGTTACTACTTATAGAGTTTGGGCTTAGGAAGATAGTGAGCGGACATAGGCGTCGTCATCTATCGTTGACCTAGGTCGTGACTCGTCAGGCGTAGTATTTTTTCAGGAATCGACCGTTTATTGGCCGGAAGGGTCTTTCACCATGCATGTCCATGAGTAGGTAGGCTCCACCCTGGTAAACTTTGTCTATGATATACGGGCCTTCATAGTTCGGCTCGAATTTCCTCCGTTTGGCGCGATTAGGGATCATTGGTCTTTTGACCACTAGCACGAGTTCGCCTTGGCGGAATGTTCTCGGCCTAGTCAATCTCTTGTATGAACATGTCATCTTTGCTTTATAAGCCTCCAGATTTTGTTGCGCCATGAGCCGGGTTTCATCAAGGGCATCGAGCTCCTCAAGCCGAAGGTGAGCATTCTCTTCATCTGTTAGCTCGTAATGAACCGTCACTCGTAGAGAGGGCAACTCTATCTCGAGGGGGAGTACCGCTTCTGTACCGAATACTAATGCGTACGGTGTTGTGTTCGTGGCCATTTTGAATGTAGTTCGATACGCCTGGAGAGCTTCATGCAGTCTTTCATGCCAGTCCTTCTTATTTCGAGACACCGTCTTTTTCACGATCTTCGTCAAGGTTTTATTGAAAGCCTCAGCTAGACCGTTAGCTCGGGGATTATAGACTGAGGAGTATCTCTAGTCTATGTTATGCTGTTGTACGAAGCGACTGATCTTATGGTCTCTGTAGGCTGTCCCGTTATCGGAGATGATCCGTCTCGGAGTTCCAAATCGATAAATGACGTGTGTCTTGAAGAAATGGAGGATATTCTCCGTCTTCACTTCCCTCAGTGGTACCGCTTCTGCCCATTTGGAGAAGTAATCAGTTGTCGCCAAAATGAATCGATGTCCTCTGGACGATGTTGGTTCGATGGGGCCGATTATGTCAGTTCCCCACATTTCGAACGGTCAGCTAGACATTGTCGGATGTAGTGGATTTGGATGCTGGTGGATAAAGTCCCTATAGATCTGGCACGAGTGGCATTGCTTCGCATACTCGAGGCAGTCCTGAATCATTGTGGGCCAATAGTAGCCCATCCTTTTAATCTTCAGCTTCATCTTCGGCCTGGCTTGGTGAGAACCGCAGAGTTCGTCATGAGTTTCTTGGATGACTCTCTTTGCCTCTTCAAGTCCCAGGCATCTTAGCTACAAAGAATCGAATGATATCTTATACAGAGTATCATTAACAAAGGCGAAAGATAGAGCTCGCTTCATGAGCTGATGTTTTGAGGATGCATCTTCAGGTGTTCGACGGGATTTGAAGTAGTCTATAAAGACTTCTCTCCAATCATAGCCTTTTCCTGGTCTTTTATTTGTAGGGTTGTCTGCTCGGTCGCTCCCTTTTCCTCGGACGACTCCAGAGATATTTCTGCCGGTGCAAGAACCCAACGGCTTTGCACAATGATCCTCACGTCATCGAGGTTCTCGTCAGCCAGTTCTTTAGCGAGCTTGGCTAATGCATCCGCCTTGCTATTTTCCGCACGTGGTATACTTTCCAAGGTGTAGGAAGGAATTTATATTAGCTGTCGCCGTACTCTCTCACCGTACTTCACCAACTCTGGTTTGCACGTTTGGTAGTCGCCATTTACTTAACTAACGACCAGTTGGGAGTCTCCGTATATGAGGAGGTTTTCAATTCCCATGTCGATGGCGATCTCGAGACCTGCTATCAAAGCTTCATACTCGGCTTCATTGTTTGTCCTCGGCTCTGTTAAGGAGAAGGCAAAGCGCATTATCCCTCCTTGTGGAGTTACGAAGATGAGACCTACCCCTGATTTGATTATGGGCGTGCTTTGTTTGCGCTTCTTCATGGAAGATGCTCCATCGAAGTAAAGTTCCCATTGGGTATCATTCTCACTTCTCTCCCCGTCGATTGTGTCAAACGTGTGTTCGTCCGGCAGTTCGCAGTTCAAGGGAGAGTCGGCGGGTATCGGATGCTCAGCGAGGAAGTCGGCGATGGCGTGGCCTTTCACTGCCTTAAGAGGCCGATAAGTTATCGAGAACTCCATTAAGAGCAGGGCCCATTTAGCAAGCCGTCCTGTTAGTATGGCCTTCGACATCAAATACTTGAGAGGATCCACTTTTGATATGAGATGGATCTCATGTGCCAACGCATAATGTCTGAGCTTTATTATTGCGAAGATCAACACTAGGCAGTGTTTTTCAATGGGAGAGTAATTTCTTTCTGCCCCCAGGAGAACTCGACTTAGATAATAAAGGGCTCTCTCTTTCCCTTGGTCATTCTCTTATGCCCATAATGCGCCTAGCAAACCTTCGAGGGCTGTTGTATACAGGACGAGAGGTTTTCCTTTAACGGGAGCGGCCAGCACTGGCGGATTCTGCAAGTATTGCTTGATTTCATCTAGTGCGCTTTGGCATTTGTGATCCCAGACGAACGGAGTTCCCTTCTTCGTTAGGTGACTGTAAGGACGACACTTGCCGGAGAGATTGGCTATAAATCGCCATATATACGCGAGCTTTCCTTGGAGAGACCGCAACTGTTTGAGAGTTCTTGGCGAAGGCATTTCCATAATCGCCTTGATCTTTGACGGATCTATCTCGATGCCTAGGTGTCGGACGATGAATCCTAGGAGTTTTCCCGAGGAAACTCCGAACACATATTTGAGAGGGTTCATCTTCAAGTTGTAATGCCGGAGGCGTTGAAATACGATCTTCAGATGCTATAGATGTTCCTCGTATGATTTGCTTTTAACTATGAGGTCGTCGATATAACATTCGACAATTTCATGTATGAGGTCACCGAAGATCTTCATCATGGCCCTCTGATAGGTGGCACCGGCGTTCTTTAGACCGAAAGGCATCACCTTGTAGCAGAATATACCCAAAGGGGTCCGAAAATTGGTGTGCTTCTGGTCCTCGGGATGCATTTTTATCTGATTATATCCTAATGATCCGTCCATGAAGGAGAAGACTTCGTGAGTGGATGTGTTATCTATCATCAGCTCAGTGACTGGTACTGGAAAGTCGTCCTTTGGGCAGGCTTTATTGAGATCCCGAAAGTCCACACATTGCGCATCGTCCCATTTTTCTTCATCACCGGGAAGATGTTGGCGATCCAGTCGGGGTACTGAACCTCTTGGATGAAGCCGGAGTCGATTAGCTTCTTGACTTCGGCGTTGATGCTCATTTTCAGCTCGAGCCGCATTCTTCTTGGCGCTTGTTTGAATGGTTTGACGTCCGGAGATATTGCCAATTTATGGACAGCAATCTCTGGATCTAGTCCTGGCATCTCGGAATAGTTCTATGCGAAACAGTCTCTATGCTGCACAAGTACGTCCTTTAGTGTAGCCACCCTTTCTTCAGACAGCAGCTCACTGACGAATGTCGGTCGTAGGTCACTTGCCGTCCCCAAATCAATTTTTTTGAGGTTATCTGCAGTGGCATGTATTCCATTTTCCAGTTCTTTTGGCGCCGGTGGAAACTTTGAGATCACCTCGTCATCATTGTTTTCGAAGCACCAGGGGAAATCATCCGTATTCTCGGGCTCTTCTTCTGACAGTGTTATCGTGTGGCAGGTACGAGATCATTTCCAAGATCGATGTTGATCTGGTTCTACTCTCGTTATACACGTCACTTTTGGTTCATGCTTCTGTGGCGGGCTTACCCTCCAACTGCTGGATAGAGCGAACCTGCCCTGTTGATATTGGTCTTCAACCCAGTTCTTAAAGTTGAAGCAGTCTTCAAGAGGATGTCCTATTGCTCGGTGATAAGAGCAATAGTCTGGGTGAAAGACCTCGTTCGCTTGCTCAGGATGCTTGGATTCCGGTAGTGTCATCATCTGATACTTTACGATGAGATTGGATATCTTCTTTGTCTTATCTTGGGGAAAAGAATATTTCCGGCCCATCTTCTTTATAAGGGATGGATCATGGCTGCTCGACCCTTGCTCGCGTGGCTTCTTTGACCCGCTGGGCTGCTGTCGAACGTTTCTTCCATTCTTTGGCTTATTTTTGCCTCTGCGCCGGGTCTTCTATATGACCGGCTGATGATGAGGAGCATTGTCATTCTCCACGGTCTGCAGAAGGAGGCGCTGCGTCTTGGCTTTCTCGTAAATGGCCATTTCACGGTTATGGTCGTCCCGGACCTTCTGACCCGCTTCCCTTACTAGCTTGTCCATCCGTTCTTCAAACGACGGACTCGACATTTTGATGGCGGGGCCTTGTTTTGGTTCAGGATCCACGTCTTTTAATAGAATGTCTCCTTCTTCATCGAAGTCATGTATGACGTAGCTGCCATGGACTCGCTCCCGTTTTTTGGATTGAACATATCCAAGCTCGATCGTTTCCATTCTCCCATTGGGCAACTTGCGCTGAGTTCCGGGGACATCCCAAATCCTGTTGTTGAACCGAGCTTGTCGAGTGGTCTGTTTGAAGGGTACACTTTGGCGCCTCAACAGCCTTTTCAAGCCTTCTGTATAATATCTAGGCAGATGGATAGGCTGGAGCCTGTCAAGTGTAGAATCCGCACCATGCCAAATTTCTTTTTCCACTTTGGTTTCCCCAGATCGGTAGAATATGATCGCATTTTCACCTTTTCGCCTGGGAGGGATGTAGAATGTCTGCAGTTCTTGCACACTATAAGTTTCAAGTGCATCGAGCTCTTTGTAATGCTCTTGTAGAATCATAGCAACTTGCAAACTTTGATCTTTGTCGGCGGGGATTTGTATCGACGGCTGAGCAGAGAATACAACATTGACCTCATCTTCCGAGTCACTTCCGAAGATCAACATAGGGATGGACGGTCCTGGCTTGTTGTATTGTGGCAGCCCTGAATAAACTATCTCTTCTTCCTCCTCGGTATCACTCCCGAAGACCGGAATAGTAGTGATGGATTTGTTCTTCGGTTTGTGACATCTTTCTGTGTCCTCAAAGTCTGGTAAGAAGTATTTTGCATCTTCGTACTTTCGTACTTCATTCACGGAGAATGGGTTCAACTCTCCCGTTACGGTATACTCGAGACCGCCCTTGAAATACTTCATACACTGGTGTTGTGTAGAAGGGATATGTTGTACTCATGTAACCAAGGACGGCCGAGCAAAGTGTTATAGCAGGTCTTAGCGTCGATGACATGAAACTTAATGTCTGTGACGAGCAACCGAAAGCGTAGTGTTAATATTACAAACCCGAGCGTCCGTAATGACTGGGAGTCAAACCCGGAGATAGTAATCTTATCCCGAGCGACGTATTGAACGCTCATGCATATTTCCTTCAACACCCTTACATTGAGGAGATTGACGGAGGATCCATTGTCAACCATGATTTTGCTTATCTTGATATCATGACAGTATCCGGAGACATAAAGGGGACGGTTATGATCACACGTCCCGAGGAGGAGATCTTCATTGCCGAAGGTGATATCGGCTGTGTGCACTTCTTCCAGCTCGTCCTTCATCTTTTCTTCGGCGAGGAAAGCTTGGAATTGCTTTGGCTCTTGTAGTGCCTTGATCAATGAATCTCTCGCCTCTTTGGATAGAAGAAGAGCGTCGAGAATGCTTAACTGCGAAGGTAGCTTTCTCAAGTGTGCCAGAACGTTGTAGTCCACCTTACTTTTCTTTGGCGGGTCATTGGCTGTCAGCTTTTCGACGGCTTGGTCATCAAGGATGATATCCTCAGGAACCTTTTCTTTCCCCTTATCTCTTCTATTTGACCCACTGTTCAAGGGCCCAAGATTCTTTTCGGGCAGCGTACGATTGTGCAGCTGAATATTTTCACAGGCCTTCGGTTCTTCCTCTTTTCCCGAGGTGGACTCTTTAAAGTGAGGGCCAAGAGTCATTTCTTCGTCAGAGTCGCTCCCGAAGGTGAGGACTTGCGATCCCCCAGCGCCGATCACGTGACAGTTGCCGGTAGTTCTTTTACGCTCCTCGGTCGTATTTCTTTGCTCTCGACGAGCTTTGCGCTTCATCCGCTTGAAATGTTGCAGGTGAGCAACATATCCCTGCCACCATCTTTTAAAAGAATTGCACTCTTCAGTGGGGTGCGCAATCTTTCGATGATATAAGCAGTAGCTAGGATGTGTTTCCGCTTCACTAAGGGCGTTCGCTTCGGAGGGTGGCAGCTTCATTCCCATCGATATGGCTTTCACGAACCTCTTTCTCGTCTTGAACCTGCTTTTATTTGCGGCGGACGTACTTTGATCTGGTAGGAGTGTTTTAACCCTTTCGTCCAGTCGTCGTCGTCTGGCTTTTTCAAATATGGCCATCTCACGCTCTCGAGCAGCTTTGCTTTTAAGAAGAGCTTCGTCCAAGAATGCATCAATCATTTCGTCTGATGGCCCTAGAAGTTCCGGCTCAGGATCTGCCCCCAGTTTCTCTGTATAAGGAGATTCTTCATCGTCTATCGATGAGTGAGAGATCATATGGAAACTTGCCACATAATATTCAGATTCATCCGACGAGTCTTCTCCATTGTCATCATCTCCGTCCTTAAGGACGTGGTTGAGAAATTCTTGGAGTGTGACTGGAGTCCGTGCTTTTTGATTATATTCTTCCAACGCGTCAATCTGTTTTTGTAGGTCCGTGCGCCTGTCACTAGGCTTCACGAGCTTCTTGGATATCTTCTTCTTCTTCGATGATTTTGACGGCTGGGTATGATCACTTTGACTATCACTGCTAATTTTTGGAGTTGGGCGCGGTTTCAACATTCCCTTGATAATCTCGGGTTCCAGCGGATTCTTCCACCTGATCGCCGGTCACGTTTGGAGATCATTCAATATTCTTTTAGTTTTGGCTGAAAGAGAAACCTCCCATGGAGCTTCTTCTATGAAAGAGCATGATGCCCCCGGTGTGTCTGTCTTCTTGGGAGTGTGTGGCTGTGGTGGGTTCACCTTCCAATTCTCGGACAGCGCAAACTTGCCTTGTTGGTATTGGTCCTCGATCCATCCCTTAAAGACGAAGAAATCTTCGATTGGATGGCTAACCGTTCGATGGTAAGGGAAATAATTGGGACTATTAGCCTCGCCGGGTTGTAATGGTCGTTTTATATTCGGTAGATTGATGAGCCTGTTGCGCACCGCCAGTTCGAACAGTCTCTTCGTTTTATCCCGGGGGAACGAATAAGGACGCTTCATTTTCTCATTATAGTATCGCCGTCTCTCTTCTAGTTGATCCGTTAGTTTTGGGGCACTGGGCTGCTGTTGAGTATTTGCGACGAAGGTCGCCTTCCCTTTACCCTTTTCGTTCCGCGGCTCCGGCTTCGGAGGAGACGGTCTATGACCCATCTGGTCCATCTGGGCCAGTTTGTCGATCAAGGCTTGGAACGTGGTCGGTTTGAAGAACATCATGAATTGGGAAATAGTTGCCTGAGGGTCCAGAGTGTCCACGAACATGCCTACCACCGGCGCTTCTTCGATGCGCTGCTCATATTTTGACCATAAATTTCGCCACCGTATTGCGTATTGTACCCAAGTTTCGCCTGGCTTCACCGTGGCGTTAATTAATGCGGTAATCGGGGTACGCTCGCTAGCGCTCGTGAATCTCCGTGTAAACAGCAGTTCCATTTCCGCAAATGTCTTGACGGAGTCGTTTGGAAGTTCGGAATACCACTCGAATGCGGTCACTGACAAGCTACCAACAAACTAGCGGAGTAGAAGTTTATCATCACCTCCGGTATTGCCGCACAGGGCTCTGAATTAAGCGACGTGCTGATGCGGGTTTCCCGTCCCTTTAAATACATGAAATTTAGGGATCGTATATTCCGGCTGGTACTTTATTTGGTCATACCAGCCTGGATACGGTTGCCCAGTTTTAACAATTTGGTCGGTCGCTTCATTCGCCTGTTGAGCTCGTATTTGCTGGGCAATGTAGTCATCCAGAGCGGCCTTGGAGATGGTTTCCTCTTTGGCTGCTGAAAGAGCCGGAGGAGGGTTCGATGTCTCCCCTCTGTCGTCTTCAATGATGATCGGGGGGTCTTCAGCTGGAGGTTCTGGCTGTAACATCATCCCAGCCATGTCTTGGAATAAGAGAGCCATTCGTTTTATGTTGGCCGCCTGTTCCACGGCCTCTTTTTCTTTCCTCTCGAGCATTCTTCGCAGGAACTCAGTATCAGTTTCTTGTTCCCGACGCTGCTCCGAGGTTTCTGAATTTTCTTTTAGCCCAGTGAGTGCAGCCATTGCAGTCAGCATCTCCTGAAGTTTCTGTTGCTGTTGTTCCTGAGCTTTCGTTATCGATCGGGTGAGCGGTCGATGACCCGTGGAAGCACGACTTTCCTCTTTTCCAGAAGCCATATAAACAGTATGTACCATCATGCCCCCAGACTTGGGGCGTTTAGGTTCAACGTCCTTGTAGTTTGCCGCATTCACAGGGGTTTTCTCTGGCCTCCTTCTCTTATGAGCAGTTGAAGTCGAAGGGGCTGTTGCAGTGGGCACCCAAACAGCTGTTGCCTTTTGCGGCTTGACAGGATGGTTCTCTTCTTGCTGAATTTTCATTTTTTTCTGTTGGCGAGGGTAATCTTGATCAATCACCGATTCCTGGACCTGTCGCCAGACTTTGTAAATTTTGGAGGACAACCGCTGAGGGGGCTGCTCCGGCTACTTCTCTGGAGCATTCTTCATAGGTGGAGGAGATCTCTTCAGCACTGCAGTAGGAGAGTTTCTGCGCACCTTGTTGAGCAGTTCAAAGCTGTTCCCGGTTGGAACAGCAGCATCGATCTCCACCGTTGGAGCTGGTGGAGTAAATCCAGACGGAGAGCTTCCCCCAGCCTTCCGTACTCGGCGTCAGTAACGACGGCGAGCATGTCGCGCAGATGGTGTTGGTTTAGCTATGGGGATGGCTTTGTCATGCCCCCTGTTCTGGTGAGGCGCTGCTGGTACCAGCCTCTTGAAGACCGACGTCCGTTGAGCAGCAGTATCCAATCTGTCAAAGACAGACCTTTGAGCAGGAACGAGGGCCGGAGTGGCCAGCCTCGTAAAGACCGATCCTTTGACGGGAGAAGCTTCTTTAGTGACCTCGAGAGCAGGAATGACTATCCATTTTGGGATGGCCGCTTTAGGTATCGTGGGCTTCTTGACATGCCCATTGGAGTTCAGGCTCAACCTATCGAAGACTGATGCTGTTGGCTTGGCATTGGATGACCCGTTGAGAGGGGTCGTGGTGGTAGTTAGCCGATCAAAGACAGACTTCTTCTGCGCTTCTTGCGGCAGCGGGATGTTAACGCTCACTGGTAGGAGCATGGTCCCGAAGAACAACCCGGTGGTAGTCTGCATTACTTGCTCTACCGGCATTGTGAAAAGGGAGGCCGCCTGGGGCCCGTAAGTTACACCTCCAGATGAGGCGGAACGGGAGTTGCAGTTGCAGCTGGAGCATTTTGTGCAGGTAGACGCCATTGATCTCTCGTTTTCTGCACCAAGCAAGACACCAAATCTTAGTACCTCGAACCCAAGGTCAACTATTAGCAAACCGCGATTCGTTCGCGAACACGACACACGAAGTGTGGAGTGGAAAGAGAAAAAGGTCCCACCGGGTGTGCCAGAATCTGTTCCCTGCCAAAAAACCGGAGACGCGATAAACGTCTTGCCTGAATTTCGGGGCAGATGCTAATTGGTGCTATCCGTCCACTTCTCCCAAGATGCCAAGTTGATTTATGACACCGTGTATCGAAGGTTTAAACAGATGCGGCCGATGTAGCAGACTTCATCAGATTCCCTCTCGTTGAGGGTTTTTTTTTATTGTGGGGACGCTCTTCCCTGCAGGCGCAAGCCCCTGCAGTTAATTACGCTACCGCATCGCGGTAACAATTTTCTCCTTCTCCAGATGGTCACTTTGTGTCGTGTGTGTTTGTTTTATTTTTGGTTGCCCGTGGATTGTATACGGAGACTAATTTATGTTGTCGCCCGTAGGGCGTGGATTAGTCCAAATCCGTATCTTCTTAGATTTGGGTTTGGGGGTTGGGTTTAAGGATACGTTAGTCTCATTTGAGACTAAGATCAACATAAATGTTTGTTAAGGATACATTAATCTCATTTGAGAATAAGATCAACTTAACGGGACCGTTTGGATCCAACAAGAGAGCATTTGGGCTCTGTTGTCTAGTTTAAGGATATTGCGGTCGATTGTTAGTTTAAGGACATTACGGTCCATTGTTAGTTTAAGGACATCTCGGTCCAAGGTTAAGGACATCATAGTCCGTGAGTTTAAAGACCTCACAGTCAAGGTTAAGGATATCATAGTCCGTGAGTTTAAAGACCTCACAGTCAAGGTTAAGGACATCATAGTCCGTGAAATGTGTGGTTGTCGGGACCCGTCACCTCTCTGAAGATGTTGAAGGATTACAACGACAAATATCAAAGGAGTGAAGAGATGTACCCTTGAACCAAAGTTGATTGGAAGATCTATAGTCCAATTTTGGAACTAAGATCAATTAATTAGATTATGGGCACATTAGCTCAGTTAAATCTGAATTGAGGACTTATGGCCAACTTGGGCTAAATCCAATTAGATTAGAAATGTTGGCCTTTTGTTGGACCATTAAACATTTGTTTGGGTTCAACCCTCCATTATTTTGCACTGCTAATCAGGGGTTCTGATAACATTTTATCTTGTGTTGAGTGCTGAGCACTCATATGCTATATAGGATGTTCAATTTTGGGAGGCAAGGATGTACTTGAGACACAGTAAAAAGAGAAGTCTTGCCTCAGAAGGACTTAGCCAATTTAGGCTAGGATTGATTTGAATATAGTGTTAAACACTAACATATATTTTATGGTCACGTGTTCCCACGTGATGCGCTGAAAAATGGTGTTAAACACCAAGAACAAAACGCTTAAAAAATAGTGTTAAACACTAGAATGGGATTGGTCGTGTGGGGGCCATGTGAGACCTCTGAAGGTGGGGACCAGTCTTCCTTTGTTTTATTCTCAAATATGCAAATAAGTGTTAAACACTTTTAGTTTTCACGGCCATCACGTGTGGGAACGTGATAGGCACCCATGCACTGATTTATTAAGGTGTTTATTAGAGGTCACGTGAGGACACGTGAGGGCGCCTAAATTAGAATCTTCCTTTTCCTTTATTCTCTTTGTTTTGGAGGTCACGTGGGAGCACATGAGGCATTGTCTCTGGGCTAATTCCTTATTTTTGGAGGATCTTTTTAGGGGTCAAGTGAGGGCACGTGACCTATTTTTATTCTTTCTTTTCTGATCACTGAGGATTGGAATCACGTGTCATCACGTGACCAAATTCTTTTCGTGCATGGAGATCTTTCAAGTCCCTTTATTTTAAGAATTAAATTCTCTGTAGGGTTAAACCCTAATTATGTTTTTAGGGGAATTAAATTCCTATTTATGTGGAAGAATTAAATTCTTATATCGGGTTAAACCCTAGTTCTGTCTTGGAGGAATTAAATTCCTATGAAATTGGGAGAATTAAATTCTCATGCAGGGTTGAACCCTAATTTTATTTGGAGGAATTAAATTCCTATAAAATTGGGAGAATTAAATTCTCATATAGGGTTAAACCCTAGTTTTATCTTGGAGGAATTAAATTCCTATGAATTTGGGAGAATTAAATTCTCATATAGGGTTAAACCCTAGTTTTATCTTGGAGGAATTAAATTCCTATGAATTTGTGAGAATTAAATTCTCTTATAGGGTTAAACCCTAGTTTTATCTTGGAGGAATTAAATTCCTATGAATTTGTGAGAATTAAATTCTCTTATAGGGTTAAACCCTAGTTTTATTTTGGAGGAATTAAATTCCTGTGAATTTGGGAGAATTAAATTCTTATATAGGGTTAAACCCTAGTTTTATTTTTGGGAGAATTAAATTCTCTAAACTCAATTCTCCCTCTAAGTTTTGGATCTGCATGGCAGAATCTCCCCGATGAGAATTAAATTCTCAACTTGTAGGGAGGTTTGCTTCTGCAGATCATCAACCAGAGGAAGAACTAAGTTCTTTTGCAGAAGAGTTAAATTCTTAGATTGAGAATTAAATTCTCTTTTGTTTTCTGGAGCTTGATCCCTTTCCCCTTTCTCACCTAGGGTTTCTTTTCTTGAGAATTAAATTCTCCTTTCTTTTCTCTTTGCTATTTTCTTTCAGAATATTCCAAGATCCAAATATCTATCCCCTTTCTCCTCTTCTTGGCTTCTATTTATAGGAGAAGGAAAAGAATCAATTTGTTTAGTGAATCTTTCATTGAAAGATTTTGTTTGTTTTTGTAACTAACACGATCTCAGTGAATTTTATTCACCATTGAATTTTTAATCCAAAAGATATTCTGTTTGTTATTCTTGGTGGAATTTAGGGAAATCTTTCCTTGTATAAAATCTTTCCATAAATTGGTGATTTTTAATCACCATTGGATTTTTAATCCAACGGTGCTCCACTTTACAGAGCATAATCCCTTTTGTTTAGAAAGATTTAAAGAAATAATTTCCCAGTTAGGGTCTTTGATTTCCCTTAATTAGAATTTAATTCTATTAACTCATAAGGCTTTTAAAGCCCATCACGTGTTGGCACGTGATCCTAACGTTTGACCATTGATATAAAATTTAATTCTATCAATTAAAGAGCTGAGGGACCTGTCACGTGTTGGCACGTGACCCTCTTTTATTCAGAATTTAATTCTGCCTTTTAACAGAGCTAAAGGACCCTCACGTGTCAGCATTTAACCCTTGGTCACGTGTGAGCACGTGATGCCCCATTGGGGTCTTTCCTTAGCTATTTTGTTACATTTTTGTTTGATTAGAATTTAATTCTATAAAGTAGAGATCACATGAAACAATCACGTGTCAACACGTGACCCTTGGTCACGTGTGAACACGTGATACCTCATTGAGGTGTTTCCTGATTTTTATCAGGGAACACATAGTCCGCTCAATATAATGGAACTCCAAAGCCCCACACAAGCTAAAACGCAACATAACACAATAGTGTGCGTGAAAACTCAAAAGGATGTAAAACTCACATAACTATAACTCTAGCACTTGCTATGGGAATTACACCAGTTATGATGTGAAATTACAATTATTAAATCAGCCGTGCACATCCAGTACACGCTTGTTGCCATAGCCGTAGTTCAATATCTATAGCACACGACCAAGCGAAAATATATAAAACAAATCTATAAGATATTCTTTCAAGTGCAAAGCACGAAAACATAATCAACCCCAACGGGTCTGCATGCAAATCTCAAACCACACATCACGGTGTGCACGAAAACAAAAACGGCGTCAAGTGCAACAAGTGTGCATGAAAACAATATCCACTGCATCAAATGTGCATGGAGCAATTACCGAGTGCATGAAGAATGCACAAGTTCAATATCCAGTGCATCGGAGTGCACAAAACAAATCTCAAGTGCATCGGGGTGCACAAAAAAAGTCTCAAGTGCATCAGGGTGCACAAAACAAGTCTCAAGTGCATCGGGGTGCACAAAACATCAAAATGTGCAACGGGTGTGACAAAATCATACCAAGTATACCTAGAGTATATATATATATATATATATATATATATATATATATATATATATATATATATAATCTCTTAATCATGTGCAACTGATGTTCACGGAAAATATCAGTCTAGTGCCTCTGGTGTATACGACACTCCAATCGAGTGCAGTCACCTCGCACCGACATCTCAACAAGTGCACCTGGTGTGCACAAAACATCAATCAAAGTGCAATCATCGTGCACGAAAATCTCAAATAAGTGCACCCGGTGTGCACAAAACATTAATCAAAGTGCAATCATCATGCACGAAAATCTCGGCCGCAAACTCGGTCGCTAACGAAAGCTCAGAAGCAACATCAAAATCTCCAGGAGATGCTGACGAAAACGGCAACACTCACCGGGCAAAAAGAAAGTCTGGAAGCAGCGTCCGACCAGCGCTAGCAGCAGGAGACTGATACGGAGTACTTGTGAAGAGTACTGGAAAGGAAGGATAAGGAGGCTGCGGAACAAGCGTCTAATATAAAACAGATGGCGCTCATGTTCCAAGACATGGTTGGAATGATGATCCAACCCGAACCTCCAGCCGAAGATCCACTGATAATCATCGAAGACGACAGAGGGGAAACATCAAACCCTCTTCCAGCTTTATCAACAGCCAGGGAGGAAATGATCTCTAAAGCTTCCCTTGATGATTACATAGCTCAACAAATACGAGCTCATCAGGAAAGCGAAGCGGCTGGCCAAGTCGTCAGAACCGGGCGACCTTATCCAGGCTGGTACGATCAAATCAAGTACCCGCCGGGATATACGATCCCCAAGTTCCACGTATACAAGGGGATAGGCAACCCGCATTAGCACATCGCCCAGTTCAGAGCATTATGCGGCAATACTGGAGGCGACGACAAATTGCTACTTCGCCAGTTCGTTGGCAGCTTGTCAGAGACGGCGTTTGAATGGTACTCGGAGCTCCCAAATGACTCCGTCAAAACATTCACGGAGATGGAGTTACTGTTCACACAGCGGTTCGCCTGCGCAAGCAAGCGCACACCGATCATGGCATTAATCAACGCTAGGGTGAAGCCAGGAGAAACCTGGGTGCAATACGCAATTCGGTGGCGGAACCTATGGTCGAAATGGAACAACGCATAGAGGAAGCTCCGGCCGTGGGCATGTTCATAAGGACTCTCGATACTCAAGCGACTGTATCCCAGTTTATGATGTTCTTCAAGCCGACCACCTTCCAGGCCCTGATCGACAAGCTGGCCCAAATGGACCAGTTAGGCCATAGGCCGTCCTCTTCAAAAACGGACCCTCGGAATGAAAAGGGTAAAGGGAAAGCGACCTTCGTTGCCCACACTCAACAACATCCAAGCAACATGAAACCAGTTGCAAGCCAAAGCAACGTGTGCCCGCACCAATCCCTTGAGGAGAGGCTAGGACGTCCTTACTCATTTTCCCATGATAAAACGAGGAGACTGTTCAAACTAGCGATGTGCAACAAGCTCATCACTTTGCCGGATCCGAGACGTTCAGTGCAGCCTGGTGATGCCAACAGTCCCAACCACTTCTCTTACCACAGAGTAGTGGGCCACCCAATTGAGGATTGCTACGTCTTCAAAAATTGGGTCGAGGACCAATACCAACAAGGGAAGTTTGCGCTGTCCGAAAACTGGAGGGTGAACCCATCGCAGAAGTACACTCCTAAAAAAGTGGACACACCGGGGGTATTATGCTCGTTTGTAGAAGAAGCTCCGTGGGAGGTTGTCCTTTCAGCTAAAACTAAAAGAATGCTGAAGGACCTTCAAGCATGTCCGTCGATCAGATGGAAAAGCCCGCTGGAGCCCGAGATCATTGAGGAAATGCTTAAACTGTGCCCAACACCGAAAACTGCTAACGAGGGGAAAGACCTCCAGGCCAAGCCTTCAAAGTCTTCGAAGAAAAAGAAGAAGACCAAGAAACCCATATAGCCTGATAAAAAGAGCACGGACCTGCAAAAATACATCGACGCAATGGAGGAGTACAACCAGAAGGTGTGGACCCCAATCACTCTTGAAGAGTTTCTCAACCATATTCTGGAGAACGGAGAAAGTGACGATGATAAGGGAAGTGGCTCGTCGGGAGAAACCAAAGATTATGTAGCAAGTTGCCACATGGTTTCTCATTCGTTGTTAAATGACGAAGAAACTTCCTCGGCGTCGGAATGCAACACAGAAGAACTGGGGGCAGGACCGGCGCCAGAATCCCTGAAACTATCAGAAGACCCAATTGACAGGCTGCTAAATGAAGCCCTTCAAAAGAGCAAAGCTGACCGAGAACATGAAATGACCATATACGAAAAGGCCAAGTGTCGGCGTCAGGATGAAGAAGCTGCAGTAAGGATGAGTCATAAAGTACTCCAACCAAGTCAAAGCACACCTGCTACAAATAAGAGAAGGATCAAAGTGGAGAAGCGATTCGCTAAAGCCTTGTTGATGGGAATGAAGCTCCCCCCATCCCATGGAAAACACTCCCAGGAGTACGTACCTCGATGAAGCGGATATGCATCCGAACTACTGCTTATACCATCGGAGGGCTGCATACCCCACTGAAGAGTGCAATGCCTTCAAGATGTGGTGGCAAGGGTACATCGCCCACCGACAACACTTCAAACAGATGAAGCGCAAAGCTCGTCGGCAACAAAGAAGAGCGACAGATGAACATGAAGGAACAACTGGCAACTGTCATATGGTTGATACCAGCTCGACAAGAGCAAAATCTTAAGTTTTTACATTCGGGAGCGATTCTGAAAGAAGAAATGACCCTCGGCCCTCTCTTCAAAGAATCCACCTTTGGAAAAGAAAAAAAGAAGAATTGCGAGAACATTCAGCTGCGTAACCGTATGTTTCCTGAAAACAACCTCGGACTGACAAATAAAGGTTCGAGCAAAAGAGACAAAGGGAAGGAAAAAATCCCTGATGAAATTGCTCTCGATGATAGAGTCGTCAAAGTGCTCGTAGCCATGGATCCGCCTAAGGAAATCAAGGTGGATTACAATGTCCTGGCACATCTGAGGAAGATACCCTCACAACTGAGCATACTGGATGCTCTTCTCCTGTCCAAAGAGGTACGAGATTCTCTGATCCAGGCACTACAAGAGCCTGATCAATTCCAAGATTTCTTTGCGGAAGAAAATATGAAGGACGAGCTGGAAGAGGTTCATACAGCTGACATCACATTCGGCGATGAAGATCTCCTCCTCGGAACGTGCGAGCACAACCGTCCTCTATATGTCATCGAGTACTGCCACAGCATTAAGATAAGGAAGATCCTGGTCGATAACGGGTCTTCCGTCAACCTTCTCAACGTGAAGGTGCTGAAGGAGATTTGCATGAACGTTCAGCACTTGGCTCGGGACAAAATTACCATCTCCAGGTTTGACTCACAGTCATCACGGACATTTGGGTCCGTGATATTGACACTACGCTTTGGGATGCTCATCACCGACATCAAATTCCATGTCATTGACGCCAAGACCTGCTATAACGCCCTTCTCGGCCGGCCTTGGTTACATGAGTATAACATCATCCCTTCTACACAATATCAGTGTATGAAGTATTTTAAAGAAGGCCTTGAGTACACAGTTACAGGGGAACTAAACCCGTTCTCCGTAAATGAAGTCCGCAAATATGAAGACGCCAAGTACTTTCTACCAGACTTCGAAGACACGGAAAGATGTCATAAACTGGAGAACCAACAAAAAGCCTTCGCCATTATCCCGGTATTTAGGAGCGATACCGAGGAAGATGAAGAGATAGTCTATTCGGGGCAACCCCAAGGCAACAGGCCCAGACCATCTACCCCTATTTTGGTCTTCGGAAGTGAATCTGAGGACGAGGCCAACACCGTATTCTCTACACGCACGTCAGCACAAACCGTTACTGGAGCTGATCAGAGTTTACAAATCACCATAGTTCCGCCACGGCATTGCAAAGAACTTGATGCACTCGATACTTACAGTGTGAAAGAACTGCAGACCTTCTACGTCCCTCCTAGGCGAAGAGGTGAAACGACAATCCTTTTCTATCAATCTACGGAGACTAAAGTGGAAAAAGAAGTCTGGCAAGGTTCCGAACTTGCGCTTGACAGGTTTCAGCCAATCCGTATGCCCAAATATTATGCAGAGGGATTGAAAAGGCTATTAAGATACCAAGGCGTACCATTTAAGCAAACCGCTCGACAAGCCAAGTTCTACAACAAGATTTGGGACATTTCCGGGACTCAGCGAAAGATGCCCAATAGGAAGATGGAGACGACTGGACTTGGATACGTTCGGTCCAAGAAACGGGAGTGACTCCATGGCTGCCATGACATAAATAACTCCGATGGAGAAGGGAATGCTTTTCTAGATAGCGCTGATATTGAACCAGAGCGAGATCCCGCTGTAGGAATGCCAAGTCCGTCATTTGAAGAACAAATTGACAAGCTAATAAGGGAAGCGGGTCAAAAGGTCCGGGATGAACACAACCGCGAAATGGCTATTTACGAGAAAGCCAGGACGCAGCGGCTTACTCAGCAGTCGGCGGAAAGAGAAGACTGCGATACCCTTCACCCTCAGCCCGCTGTGCGCTCTTATGGCAAGGAAAAGGCCCGACGTAGAGGCAAAAACAAGTTGAAGAACGAGAATGACGTTCTAAAACAGCGAAGCGGATCCAAGAAGCCACGCAATCGAGAAAAGGTTAGCTGGAGTCCATCGCCGATGAAGAAGATGGGTCGGGAATACTCTTTTCCTCAGGACAAGACAAGGAAAATATTCGACCTTGTCATTAAATATCAAATGATGACGCTCCCAGAGTCTCGGCACCCCGAACAAATAAACGAGGTCCATCACCCGGCTTATTGCTCCTACCACTGAGCAATTGGACATCCTCTTGGAGACTGCTTCACCTTCAAAGACTGGGTCGAAGACCAGTATCAGCAAGGCAGGTTGCTCTATCCAACAGCTGGAGGGTAACCCCACCACGAAATCATGAGCCAAAAGCAACCTATGTTGCGAGGGTGAGTCCAGATCAATATCGAGCTCGGAAACGAACTCGTACCTGCCACGTGATAACATTCTTAAAGGAGAGGGGGCGCGAAAATATGGATGACCTCTCCCAGTACTTCACAGATGAGGATGAGGACAAGGTGATCTCAGAATTTCCACCGGCGCCAAAAGAACTGGAAGATGTGATACACACTATGGCGGACAATTTAAGGGAAATTGACTTAGGCTTGGAAAACGATCCAAGGCCAACGTTCGTCAGTGGGCTGTTGTCTAAAAAGAAGGTGACCACACTAAAGAACGTGCTTATGAAATATAAAGACTGCTTCGTATGGAACTATTCCGAGATGCCGGGACTAGATCCAGAAATAGCGGTGCATAAACTGGCTATATCGCTGGACGTTAAGCCAGCCAAGCAAGCGCCAAGGAGAATGCGGCTCGAACTTGAGATGTGTATCAATGCCGAAGCCAAGAAAATAATTGACTCTGGCTTCATCCAAGAAGTTCAATATCCCGACTGGATTGCCAACATTGTTCCAGTGATGAAGAAAAATGGAACAGTGCGCATCTGCGTGGACTTTCGGGACCTCAACAAAGCTTGTCCGAAAGATGACTTCCCAGTGCTTGTTACTGAGCTGATGATCGATAACACGTCCACTTATCTTCTCCTTCATGGATCAATCTTCGGGGTATAATCAAATAAAGATGCATCCCGAAGACCAAAAGCATACTGCCTTCCGGACTCCGCTGGGCATATTCTTCTATAAAGTGATGCCTTTCGGTCTGAAAAACGCCGGCGCTACCTACCAAAGGGCCATGATGAAGATCTTCGATGACCCCATACATGAGATTGTCTAATGCTGTATTGACGACCTTTTGGTGAAAAGAAAATCATACGAGAAGCACTGGGAGCATTTGAAAATAGTGTTCCAGCGTCTTTGGAAATATAATCTGAAGATGAACCCTCTGAAATGCACGTTTGGAGTCTCCTCAGGGAAATTCCTAGGATTCATCATACGATACAGAGGCATCGAAATAGACCCATTAAAGATTAAGGCAATCATGGAAATGCCCACGCCAAGAACTCTCAAACAACCGCGGTCTCTCCAAGGGAAGTTCGCATATATCCGACGGTTCATAGTTAACCTCTCCGGAAAATGCCGCCCCTACAGCCATCTAATGAAGAAGGGGACCCCGTTCGTTTGGGATCATAAATGCCAAAGTACACTAGACGAAATCAAGCAATATCTGCAGAACCCGCCGGTACTGACCGCTCTGGTTAAGGGAAAGCCCCTCATCCTGTACACAACAGCCCTTGAAGATTCTTTAGGCGCGCTATGGGCACATGAGAACGACCAAGGAAAGGAAAGAGCTCTCTACTATTTAAGTTGAGTCCTTCTTGGGACAAAAAACAACTACTCCCGCATTGAAAAGTATTTCCTGGCACTGATCTTTGCGATAACGAAGCTCATGCACTATGCCCGGGCACATAAGGTCCATCTCATATCAAAGATGGATCCTCTCAAATATTTGATGTCAAGAGCCATACTAATAGGAAGGCTTGCCAAATGGACCCTCATCTTAATGGATTTCTCGATAACGTATTGACCCCTCAAAGCAGTGAAAGGCCAGGCCATCGCCGACTTTCTCACCGAACATCCGATACCAGCCGATTCTCCCTTAAATTACGAATTGCCAGATGAACATGCGTTCGATTCAATGGAAGGGAAGAAGGAAGGAAATAATGCCCGATGGGAACTATACTTCGACGGAGCATCTTCCTTAAAGAAGCGAAAGAAAAGCACCCCCATAATCAAAGCTGGACTGTGCCTTATCTTTGTGACTCCGCAAGGAGGGATAATCCATTTCTCCCTTTCCTTAATAGAGCCAAGGACAAATAATGAAGCTGAGTACGAAGTTTTGATAGTGGGTCTTGAGATCGCTGTCGATATGAGAATCGAAGACCTCCTCATATATGGAGACTCCCAGTTAGTTGTTAGCCAAGTAAATGGTGACTATCAGACGTGTAAACCAGAGTTGGTAAAATATGGCGAAAGAGTGCAGCAACTGCTGGCTCAAATTCCCTCCTACATCCTAGAAAGCATACCGCGGGCGGAAAATAGCAAGGCGGATGCGTCAACCAAGCTCGCTAAAGAACTGGCCGACGAAAACCTCGATGACGTAAGGATCATTGTGAAAAGCCCCCGGATTCTCACGCCGACAGAAATATCTCCGGATTCGTCTAGATGAGAAGAAATGATCAAACAAGCGGTCCTCCGGATATAAGACAAAGAAAAGGGCAAGGATTGGAGGGAAGTCTTCATAGACTACTTCAAATCCCATCGAACGCCTGAAAATGCATCATCAAGGCATCAGCTCATGAAGCGAGCTCTGTCTTTCGCCTTCGTTAATGATACTCTATATAAGAGATCATTCGACTGTCTGTGGCTGAGATACCTGGGATTAGAAGAAGCAAATAGGGTCGTCCAAGAAACTCATGATGGACTCTGCGGTTCCTATCAGGTCGGGCCAAAGATGAAGCTGAAGATCAAGAGAATGGGTTACTATTGGCCCAAGATGATTCAGGACTACCTCCAATATACGAAGCAGTGTCACTCGTGCCAAATCCACGGGGACTTCACCCACCAACATCCAAATCTGCTACACCCAACATTGGCTAGCTGGCCGTTCGAAATGTGGGGAACCGATATAATCGGGCCAATCGAACCAGCATCATCCAAAGAACATCGGTTCATATTGGCAACAACCGATTACTTCTCTAAGTAGGCAGAGGCAGTGCCGGTAAGGGATGTGAAGACAGAGAACATCCTCCATTTCTTCAGGACACATGTCATCTACCTGTTCGGCACTCCGCGACGGATCATCTCGGATAATGGGCCGGCCTACAGAAGCCATAAGATCAGCCGCTTCGCTCAGCAGCATAATATCGATTGGAGATACTCTTAAGTCTATAATCCCCTAGCTAACGGTCTAGCTGAGGCTTTTAACAAGACCTTGACGAAGATCATAAAGAAAACGGTGTACAGAAACAGAAAGGACTGGTACGAGAGACTGCATGAAGCACTCTGGGCGTATCGAACCACGTTCAAAACGGCTACGAATACAACACCGTGCGCGTTGGTATTCGGTACTGAAGCGGTACTTCCCTTGGAGATAGATCTACCCTCTCTACGAGTGGCAGTTTGATATGAGTCGACGGATGAAGAAAATGCCCATCTTCGGCTTGAGGAGCTCGATGCCCTCGATGAAACTCGTCTCATGGCGCAACAAAACGTGGAAGCTTACAAAGCAAGGATGAAATGCTCATATGAAAGACTAACCAGACCAAGAACATTCCGCCAAGGCGAACTCGTGCTAGTCGTAAAAAGTCCTATGATCCCCAACCGTGCAAAGCGGGGGAAATTCGAGCCGAACTATGAGGGTCCGTACATCATAAAAAAGGTCTACCAAGGTGGGGCCTACTTGCTTATGGATATGCATAGCGAAAGACCCTTCCAGCCAATAAACGGCCGGTTCCTTAAGAAATACTACGCTTGACAAGTCACGGCACAGGTTAATGATAGATGACGACTCTCATGTCCGCTCGCTGTCTTCCTGAGTCAAGACTCTATAAGTAGTATACGGCAAAACTTCGCCTTGAAGCTGGCCTTGGACCGAGATGTCCCTAAACTAACTATAAGTCTATGTAGCACACCCCACGTATTCGCGGGGAGGCGGAATACATCAAAAACGATTTTTCTCACATCAAAAGATCATGTTTGGCTTTGCAATATAGACTTTCTCCACTTTTAGGATCATGATTAAACCTTAACTAAAAAAAACTAAACTACAAGAGGGTGTTAACTACTCTATTAAAGTATTATACCCTCGTGTCAAGTCATTCGGGTCTTCAAGTGGTTCTTTGCTCCTTGGTTCAAGCTTCTTCTTGATCTCCTTTCTTTGGCTCCTCCAAAGCTTCAAAAGAACTCGGTTGCCGGTTTCCTTTGTGCAGAAGAAAGATCCACCCGAGTACCTATGGTCAAGCTCCAACCTTAAAAGTGGTAACTTAGTGATCCAACTTTGTAAGGAAGACTACTAAGTAGAAGTAGAGAAGGTATATCGGATTAATTTGTCTCAAAGCTCATTGATTCACAACTCATGTGATGACATGCGCTTGAGGGAGGAGGAGAGAAAACCTAAGAAAGAGAATGATATGATGAGAATGAACTTGGGAAAAGGATGTGAGAATGGCTAGGTCTTTTCCAATAATTCAAGCATGGAATAAAATAGTCACAAAAAATGCAACCATTCTTGAATAGGAAATCCAAATGAATAAACAATTTACAAAGCCATACTTGCAACCCATTCCTCAAATATCTCCTAATTTCCACCTCATTAATCTTTTATCAAAAAAGGATAAATCAATAATGAGGTGTCTCTTTCTAGAAGCTCATTCTTATGAAATTACAAGAATGCCCTTACCGTTTATACATACCCGTATCCTTATTCCGAAAAATACGGATACACAGAGACAAGTATAATCCAATAGTATAATACTAGGATCCGGTTTAAACCAAAGCCCACTAGTATTATCTGTATGAACATCATTCATGTAGCCAGTATATGTATGCGATCGAAACCCTACCGTAAGACCATACGGCCTCTACATCGTCTCGCTTGATCCAGGGAAACCCTCTGTGTGGTACTCTAAAGACTCGACAGTATGCTGGCAGTGGATTTAACCACAAGTCCATCAGTGGCACTAGCTGTACGTAACGGAAACCCAGGTACATGTCGAAAAGGAGGCCGATGAGCAAACTCGTCAGAAACCCCTACTGAGCCTGTCCGTGACAATATCCGTGCAGTCCGGTCTGTTCGTCTGAGAGTATCGCATTTAACGTCTAGGGGATGGTAAATTTTAGACCCCTAATAACCATACAAGTCGTGTCAGTGTGGCTCAAGACCATCTGAGAATCTACTGGTCCATCCACCAGTAATTCTCAATCAGCCCTGGCAGGGACTTATGGTAATGACTAACCGATCACTGTGCGATATCGACTCCCTATACCGGGAGAGATGAATCCCCAACAGTCGCTCACTGCCTCCATGTGGCACGGGACTGTACCCAACTAAAATCTATTTGCACGACTCCTTTGAGCCGTGGTAGGATAGTAATCAAAGTACAGTGGGAACTCATACGAGACAAATGACGACCTCAGGTCGACAGACTATCTGTACACATGTCACCAAAGAACTGCTATCTGACGCTAGGTATAATACCATCTAGTCCGGTGAACTCACACCCAGTGAGCATCTGTATACAATCTTAGCTGCACATCACTGATGGATGCGGGACCAATCCATGGCCCCTCGTCAGGGTCTAGATATTTATACACCGGTCTACTCTGGAGTATCGATGCCCCGTCTCAATACTCCTACGACCAAGGACATTTAAGGATGTGTCTATTGACTACCCATCTCCCATAAGTATGACTGCCATCACAACGCTGGTAGTCAGGCAAATATCCTACGGGCTTTATTAACATGTACACAATATATGAAATACAAAGTAAAATATATCACATGTTAAGATAAAGACAAACCAAATAGCGTACTATCATATCGAGCAAGATTGTCCTGTACATATATATCCCTAGCATCCTATACAATGAAGGCCTCTAAAGCATATATATCAAACAATCACCCACTTGCACTAAGGCCTGTAATTGGTGCAATGAGTAACCACTGTCTATACTAGATCCAGTTGCTGGCGTACCGCATGCCCAACATCTCAAACAGCCTCTCGAACTGGACTTGAGGGATGGCCTTGGTGAATGGATCTACCGTGTTGTCTTTTTTGTCCACTCTCCACACCTCGATCTCCCGGCGATCCATGATCAATATCACCTCAAGATATTCCTGGATTTATGATGGGACCTTGGTTCCTTCGCTAATACTATAGACCCATTGTTATCACAATACAAAGGTATTGGATTGGCAATGGACGGAACCACCTAAAGTTCAGAGACGAACTTCTTCATCCAGACAGTCTCTTTCACGGCATCGTTAGCAGCTATATACTCAGCTTCCATCGTTGAGTCTGCGATGGTATCCTATTTGGAACTTTTCCAACATACTGCCCCTCCATTGAGGGTAAACACAAAACCCGAAATGGATTTAGAGTCATCTTTGTCACTTTGGAAGCTGGAGTCGGTAAAAGCCTTTACCTGGAGGTCCCTACTACCATAAACTAAGAACATCCCCTTAGTCCTTCTCAGGTACTTGAGAATGTTCTTTACCGCTATCCAATGCTTCTCACCCGGGTCAGACTAATACCTGCTTACCACACTAAGTGCATAAGCTACATCTGGTCTGGTACATAATATCGCATACATTATAGATCTTACAGCCGAAGTGTAGGGTATAATGCCCTTGCAAGCCCTCTCTTCATCAGTCTTTGGAGAAATCTCTTTGGAGAGGGTGATCCCGTGACAAGCAGGTAAATTACCGCGCTTGGAATCTTCCATACTAAATCTCTTTAGTATAGTGTCAATGTACCCGGACTGTGAAAGTCCCAACATTCTTTTGGATCTATCACGATAGATCTTAATCCCCAGAATGTAGGAGGCATCTCCCAAATCTTTCATGGAGAATTTCTGTAACAAGAAGAGATTTACTGATTGTAGCATAGGGATATCATTCCCTATCAGGAGTATGTCGTCAACGTATAGTACAAGGAAGACTACTGCTCCTCCTACAATCTTCCTATAAATGCATGGTTCATCTAAAGTCAAATTCTTTGACCGTCTCATCAAAGCAGATGTTCCAACTCCGCGATACTTGATTTAATCCATAAATGGATTTAAGCAACTTGCACACTTTTTCGCTGCTCCCACTGTCTAAGAAACCTTCTGGTTGATCCATGTAAACCCTTTCTTCTAAATGTCCATTTAGAAAAGCTGTTTTTACGTCCATCTGCCAGATTTCATAGTCATGGAAGGTAGCAATGGCAAGCAGGATCCGAATTGATTTAAGCCTAGCTACTAGAGAAAAGGTTTCATCATAGTCCAATCCTGGTCTTTGACGAAAACCTTTTGCAACGAGTCTAGCTTTATAGGTTTCCACTTGTCCAAATGCACCAATCTTCTTTTTGAAGATCCATTTGCATCCAACTGGTTTTACCTCAGGAGGAGCAACATCCAAAGTCCATACTTTATTGGTGTACATGGATTCCATTTCGGATCTCATAGCATCCAGCCACTTCACCGAGTCTTTACTCGTGATAGCCTGCTGAAAATTAGTAGGCTCATTATCATTAATAATGCAATCCTCTCGATCCCCATCTACAAGAAACCCATAGTATCTCTCAGGCGGACGAGAAAGCCTACTAGATTTACAGAGCGGTGTTGGTTCGTCCGACTCTATTGAAACCTGAGGTTCTACTAAGTTCTCGGTAGTAGTTTGGGGTTCTGGAATTTCTTCCAGTTCTACCGCGCTCCCACTAATTTCTTTTGCAAGAAATTCTCTCTCTAAGAAGACAATGTGGCGAGCGACAAACACCTTTTGTTCTTTAGTGTGGTAGACAAGATATCCCCTTGAATTCTTGGGGTATCCCACAAACTTGCACAAAACCGATCGTGCCTCGAGCTTGTCCGGATTCTGCTTTTTAATAAATGCTGGACACCCCCATATCTTGAGATACTTGAGATATGGTCTCCTCCCATTCCACATTTCATATGGAGTGGTAGGCACAGACTTAGTCGGAACTCTATTCAATAGGTATGCAGCTGATTCTAACGCAAAACCCCAGAAGGAAAGGGGCAACTCAGCACTACCCATCATTGAACGTACCATGTCCAGTAGCGTGCGATTCCTCCTTTTTGATACACCATTATGCTGAGGTGTATATGGAGGAGTAAGCCGAGAGAGAATTCCATTCTATTTTAAGCATTCAAGGAAACTGGTACTTAAGTATTCTCCACCTCGATCAGATCGAAGCATCTTGATGCTTTTACCAGTCTGTTTCTCCACTTCTTTTTTTACTTCTTAAATTTCTCAAAGGCCTCGGATTTATGCTTCATTAAGAACACATGTCCGTACCTTGAGAAATCATCAGTAAAAGTGATGAAGTAGGAGTGACCGCTTCGTGCATGTGTAGACATCAGACCACATACATCGCTGTGTACAAGCCCCAAGAGCTCCGTGGCTCTTTCTCCGTGTCCCGTGAACGGAGATTTGGTCATATTTCCTTTGATACATGATTGACAAGTTGCATATGATGAATATTTAAACGGATCTAAATATCCATCTTTATGCAACTTAGTCAACCTTGTTTCATTTATATGACCAAGTCTACAATGCCATAGGAAGGCTTGGTTTAAATCTGGAGCCTTTCTTTTGAGCGTGTTTTGGATATTGAAAACTTGAGGTTGATTAAGTATGTATATGTCGTTTTCTAGTGTGCCAAACCCAATCAATTCTTGATTTAGGAGAATATTCATGACATTTCATTCAAGTGCAAAATTATGTCCTTCATTAGACAATAAAGATACTGATATAATATTACATATCATACTGGGAATACAAAAACAGCTGTACGACACCAAAATGTGCCCACTAGTCAACCCCAGGTGATAATCGCCCACTACAATAGCATCTACGTTTGTTCCATTGCCAACCCGGAGGGTCATATCACCTACCTTCAGTGCTCTACGGTTTCTTAGAGCCTACAAAGAATTATAGATGTGAGAACCAGAACCGGTATCAAGTACCCATGATGTAGAGTTTACTGAAAAATAGTTTTCGATTACAAATACACCTGAAACAGAAGCAGCGGCTTGCTTGGTGTCCTTGGCTTTAAAAGCCATGCAATCCTTTCTCCAGTGCCCCTTCTTGTGACAATAATAGCACTCACTCTTCTCCGCTTTTACTCTCCCCGCCTTGTTCGTTCTCTGCACCTTCTTGACCCCACCTTTCGGTTTGGTGGCGTCCATCTTCTTCTTCCCCTTAGCTTTCACTTTGGATTTAGAAGAAGATGATTGGCCAACATACAGAATGGTTGTCTTCTCCTTTTTTAAGGAGCTCTCTGCTACCCTCAACATGTTGAGGAGCTTTGGAAGATCAGCTTCCATTTCGTGCATATTGAAGTTCATCACGAACTGAGAGAAAGTGTGTGGAAGGGATTGAAAAATCAAGTCAATGTAAAACTCATTTTCTAGCACGCATCCCAGGTTTGCGAGTTCCTCAATGAGGCTGATCATTTTTAGGACGTGCTCTCCTACAAGTGATCCTGGAGCTAACCTCATCTGCAATAGTTTCCTTGAGGTCTCGTATTTTGAGATACGAGAGTGTTCTCCATACAATTCCTTGCAATGGAGAAAAATGGATTTAATATCCATACTTTCGTGTTGTTTCTGGAGTTCGTTATTCTTGGATGCTAGCACGATACACTTAGCTTTCTCGTAGTCCAGATCCCAAGTTTTGTGGACCTCTTTGTCCGCAACTGAGGAATCCGGTCCTGGGACAAGGGGAGCAATAGCGGTGGTGACATATGCAACTTTGTCATAAGTCAGTGCAATGTTGACGTTTCTCAGCCAATCTTTATAGTTTGGCCCAGTCAGTGTATTCTTTTCAAGTAATAGTTTTAGTCCCGTCATAGTGCTGCCAGAGAGAGAGAAAAGAAACACTCCGCATATGCTCTTGCAAGTTTATATTGGTTTATTAGTTTATCTAAATAGGATGGCTCCCACTGTTTCCTCAAATTCTTCTTCAAACCCCTAAAAGAAGAATTGGTCAAGGTTAATCGCACGTCACAATACTTGCTTAACCTTTCAGCCAGGCTAGTGTCGGTACTTCGAGGGAGGTTTTCCAACGCTTTCGCTAAGTTCCTTAATTATATAACCTCTTTTCCCTAGAGGCGTAGCCCCACTACACCGTTCTGGACACATACTTGGTTTATAGCGTTGATTGTTAAGTGAGAAAATTTCCCGAGAGTAATCCTACTCATCAGTGGGATCGGGATCCAACTATCATTGTATGATGACCTAGATGGAAGCCACTCTAGTCACCACACTCCAGAAGGTATGCTAAATCTGCAAGTTTCCTTTATGTTTGAAACTCCCGATGTGATTTTTACCCCGAGCTCTTATGACCTTGACGAAGGCCAACAAATCATAAGATGCAAGTCAAGTTCTACCCATCGTTGTCCTGATTAATTTAGACCCATCCGTACTCGCCCTTGATGAAGGCCAACAAGGTTGTACGACTTTCCTAAACTATTGCATCTATCTATGCAACAAATAAGCAACACATTGCTATCATTCACCATGCCTTGACGAAGGCCAACAAACATAACATGAATACGATGTGTTGTTTATTTGAAACGACGGAGGGTTACGGCTGGTTTTTGGCAAAACCGTTAACGTAATGAACTTGATATAATCGAAGGAACCATGATAGCCTTTTAAAAGGAGTGGTTTAGGCTCCGCATTTAAAATTTGCTTTTTGAAGAAAACCGTGTGGTTTTGAAATTGTTCCAACGATTTAGCTTAGGTTTGTTTTCTTTGCATTAATGAGTTAATGCTGCTCCATCAATTAATCCTACCATTTCAGAAAGAAATGAAAATACAACGTACGTTTATACCATCCGCATTCGCCACGGGGCCCTGTCATCACCCGTTAGGTTATTTAACTAACGACAGAGCGGGGGCTGGACTAGCCCGGGTGCAAAACATAAGCAACGCCTACTAAATATCATATATAGATATATACATTCGTCTCACGCAATAATAGACATTCCAGATCACAGATGAACATATTAGATATACTATGAATTCCGCACTTCGTTTAAGCCCATAACGAAAGACGGATTCCACGGTCGTGATGAATAGCCAAACCCCACCCTAGACCCCTACGGGTGCGGCAAACTACCCGCCAAATTCTCGAAGTGAAGCAACCTCCCTCAACAAAGTGAGTAGGACACTCGGCACTTCAAAGAACCCGGTAGTTTGTGCACCCCTCCTTGGGTCTATCCTAAGAGCAAAAAATAGTAAAAGAAAAATAGTACAACTGTGGCTACAACCTCAACCCAGATGTGCCCTGCAAAATAATATTACATCACTATTACAAATTATATTGAATGAAAGAAAAAGAAAAACACTCATCTCACATCCCCCGGCTATTCATCATCGACGATCCAATAAAGTTCATATACACAAACCAACATCACAGATATGTGCAACCCCCACTAATCGACGTATAGCGATTAGCGGACGTTTCGAAACACATATATCATTACAGATAATAACTGAAACTAAACGACACAAAAACTATGGCTTCGAATCACTCCGAAATTGCCATAGTAAAAAGTTAACAGTGCAGTCAAAATTGGCAAAATCTAGCAACACTTGAAACACTCAATCCAAGAGACAAGAACACAGAACAAAATTCGACGCAATCCCACACTATTGGGCCGATGAGCTCGGAAAATTTGAGGTGGTGGCCGGCCAGATTAAGGTGGAATTGCCTCGTTTTTTTTGTGTTCATTTCACAGGTAAAGGAGCACTCTGCAATTGCTTCAAATTTTTTTTGAGGCTCTGCAAAATTCGACAGAAACTTGTATTCACTTTTCATAGTTTCGGAGTTATTTCGGTTTCGTAGTTTCATACTTCGTTTAATCTATTAGCTAGGGTTTAACCTGGCTCTGATACCAGTGTAAGTCTATGTAGCACACCCCACATGTTCGCGGGGAGGCGGAATACATCAAAAACGATTTTCCTCACATCAAAAGATCATGTTTGGCTTTGCAACATAGACTTTTTCCACTTTTAGGATCTTGATTAAACCTTAACTAACAAAAACTAAACTACAAGAGGGTGTTACCTACCCGGTTAAAGTATTATACTCTCGGGTCAAGTCCTTCGGGTCTTCAAGTGGTTCTTTGCTCCTTGGTTCAAGCTTCTTCTTGATCTCCTTTTTTTTGGCTCCTCCAAAGCTTCAAAATAACTCGGTTGCCGGTCTCCTTTGTACCAAATAAAGATCCACCCGAGGGCCTATGGTCAAGCTCCAACCTCAAAAGAGGTAACTTAGTGATCCAACCTGCTAAGAAAAACTACTAAGTAGAAGTAGAGAAGGTATATTGGATTAATTTGTCTCAAAGCTCATTGATTCACAACTCATGTGATGGCATGAGCTTAAGAGAGGAGGAGAGAAAACCTAGGAGAGAGAATGATATGATGAGAATGAACTTGAGAAAAGGATGTGAGAATGGCTAAGTCTTTTTCCAATAAATCAAGTATGGAATAAAATAGTCACAAAAAATGCAACCATGCTTGAATAGGAAACCCAAATGAATAAACAATTTATAAAGCTATGCTTGCAACCCATTCCTCAAATATCTCTTAATTTCCACCTCATTAATCCTTTATCAAAAAAGGATAAATCAATACTGAGGTGTCTCCTTCTAGAAGCCCATTCTTGTGAAATTACAAGAATGCCCTTACCGTATATACATTTCCGTATCCGTATTTCGAAAAATACGGATACACAGAGACAAGTAGAATCTAATAGTATAATTCTTGGATACGGCTTAAATCAAATCCTACTAGTATTATCTGTCCGAACATCATTCGTGTAGCCAGTACACGTATGCGATCGAAACACTGCCGTAAGACCATACGACCTCTACATCGTCTCACCTGATCCAGTAAAACCCTCTGTGTAAGACTCTAAAGACTCGACAGTATGCTGGCAGTGGGTTTAACCACAAGTCCGTCTGTGGCACTAGCTGTACGTAACGGCAACCCAGGTACATGTCGAAAAGGAGGCCGGCGAGCGAACTCGTCAGAAACCCTTACCGAGCCTGTCCGTGACAATATCCGTGCAGTCCGGTCTGTTCATCTGAGAGTATCGCATGTAAGGTCTAGGGGGTAGTAAATGTCAGACCCCTAATAACCGTACAAGTCGTGTTAGTGTGGCTCAAGACCATATGAGAATCTACAGGTCCGTCCACCAGTAATTCTCAATCAGCCCTGGCCAGGGACTTATGGTAATGACCAACCGATCACTGTGCGAGAGTGAAGAATCCCCAACAGTCGATCACTGCCTCCATATGGCTCGGTACTGTACCCAACTAAAACCTGTTTGCACGACTCCTTTGAGCCGTGGTAGGGTAGTAATCAAAACACAGTGGGAACTCACACGAGACAAATGACGACCTCAGGTCAACAGACTATCTGCACACATGTCACCAGAGAACTGCTATCTGACGCTAGGTATAATACCATCTAGTCGGTCCTCGGCAAGTCCTGTCCGGTGAACTCACACCCAATGAGCATCTATATACAATCTTTGGTGCACATCACCAATGGCCGCGGGACCAATCCATCGCCCATCGTCAGGGTCTAGATATGTATACACTAGTCTATTATGGAGTATCGATGCTTAGTCTCAATACTCCTATGTCCAGGGACATTTAAGGATGTGCCTATTAACCACCCAGCTTCCATAAGTATGACTGCCATCAAAACGCTGGTAGTCAGGCAAATATCCTGTAGGCTTTATCAACATGTACACAATATATGAAATAAAAAGTAAAATATATCACATGTTAAGATAAAGACAAACCAAATAGCGTACTATCATATCGAGCAAGATTGTCCTGTACATACATATCCCTAGCATCCTATACAATGAAGGCCTCTAGGGCATATATATCCAACACTAACAATGGATCGTAATGTCCTTAAACTAATACGTCGCCTCAAGCACGGCGATAATGGAATTCAAGTCCACAAGTCCCAACGGCAAGGACTGCAACTCAAGTCCCGCTGGCTACACAGCTACTCCGGTGGAGAAGTCCCCCCTAAGTTCCATTGGTAAACAGAGGGGTAAAAAAATGGTACGTCCACAAGCAAAATGGGCACGGATGAAAACCCGAAAGGACGCCGTGAGTAAAAAAGCAGTGCTACCGGTGAGCTTGAAAAAACCTGAAAGGGCGTAATCTTGTTGTCAAAAAAAGGTACGTCCATAAGCGAAATGGGCACGGATGAAAACCCGAAAGGACGCTGTGAGTAAAAACCGCAGGGCTACTAGCGAGCTTGTGAAAACCCGAAAGGGGACAATCTCGTAAAATTTTCACTTACGAGATCCTCTCAACCCGTAAGGAGAACACCCCCTTTGAGACCCCCACGGCTCATAGGATTCAAAGTCTTAAGGGATCCAAACCTGTTCTTAAACTGTCATATTCCCCATGTTGCTCTTTAGGCGGTCCGATATTGGCCCTTGCATACAATCCATGGGCACAAATAAACGTTCTCCCCACCAAGTTCCACCAATCACGAGAAATGTTCTCATATGGTGAACGACACTTGTAAGTCCTCTCGACTTATAAGAAGAAAACACTCTTGTAAGATCCTTATGACTTATAAGAGAACACACACTTAAGAATCCTCACGATTCCTAAGGAGAAAACACATCTATGAGATCCTCACGACTCGTAGGAAGAAATACCTTTATGAGACTCCTACGGCTCATGAAGTCAAAAAGCCTTAGTCGACAGGATCCTAACCCTGTTTGCTAAGCCAGCTTTGTTCAAATAGACAAAGGCAAATCATGATTCGCTCCTGGAAATATCTCAGCTGTAGCGATACTGATGCCTAAATCAGTATCAAATTCCAAGGCCTTTCATGGCAAATGATGATTCGCTCCTGGCAATATTCCAGTCGCAGCGATGCTGATGCCAAAATTAGTATCAAATCTTAAGTTCCAACTCGCAATAAAAATCAGCGAGCAAAAAAATGCATATAAAAAAAGCCGAAATGATGGGGCAACTCGCAATAAAAATCAGCGAGCAAAAAATATGCATATAAAAACAGCCGAAATGTTTGGGCAACTCGCCATAAAAAGCAGTGAGTACGAAGAAAATAGCCGAAATGATTGGGCACCGCAATAATAGGCCGAAATGATTGGGCGATCGCGACTTTCACGATATAAAAAGCTGAAATGATAGAACGTCGCAGAAAGAAATAAAAAAATGAATGAATGAAAATGAAACTTTTGTCCTGCAGGTGAGTCCACATCGACCCCTGTATACAATCCATGGGTACAAACGAAAAGGGAACCACATTTTCCCACCAGGCTCCATCAGAAGGAGAGCCAGATCTAGACGGTTCACAGACAGCCTAGAGATCAACAATGGTGTTTCTTCTCACTTCAATAGGAATGCAGACGCGACGTCAAAAAAACGGAGCCATGGCAAAGTCCCTAGTTCTAAATCTCGACGGTTCACAGACAGCCTAGAGATCAACAACGGCGTTTCTTCTCACTCCAACAGGATGCAGACACAAAGTCAACAAAGCGGAGCCATGGAAAAGTCCCTAGTTCCAAATCTCGACGGTTCACAAACAACCTAGAGACACCTCGACACTCATTTCGTTACAGCAGACGCAATGTCAACAATGGCGTTTCTTCTTACTCCAGCAGGATGCAGACGCAACGTCAATGAAACAGAGCCATGGCAAAGTACCTAGTTCCAAGTATCGACGGTTTACAGACAATCTAGAGACCACATCGACATTCGTTTCATTACAGCAGACACGACGTCAACAAAAAGGAGCCATGGTAAAGTCCCTAGTTCCAAATCTCGATGGATCACAGACAACCTAGAGATCAACAACAGCGTTTCTTCTCACTCCAGCAGGATGCAGAGGCGATGTCAATAAAACGGAGCCATGGCAAAGTCCCAAGTTCCAAATCTTGACGGTTCACAAACAACCTAGAGATCACCTCAACATTCGTCTCATTACAGCAGACGCGGTGTCAACAAAGGAAGCGAAAGCCAAATTCCTAGCTTCAGGGTCTTGACGACAACTCAAATAAAACCTGAAAGACTATCGGAGATCATCCCACACCAGCACGGAGTGGTTATGACTCATCGGGGCTCCCAAACTGAGCCTAACCTCGAGTAAAAAGCATTATGGAAAATTTCTAACGTTTGCTCTTCCGACGGTAATATGACCTAAGGAGGTTACTTGAAGACGTCTTGTCCAGCCCCTGAAAGGATCAAAGACACGACAGTCACGGGGCTACTCGAACAGCAGCGTAAAGTATGCATATCGGGGAATGCATCAGCCAACGCGACGGTACGATGGACAAAAAACCTAGTACCATAGACCCTAACAGACCTCTGCCGTAAAGAGTAGGGGTTAATTGTAACGTTAGGACAGGTTTGCCTAAAAACCCAAGGGAGGTAAACTGGATAAACTCCGGGATGAGTGAATAAACTACTAACTCCGAAATGAGTATATAAACTACTTCACGTTAAGTCAAGACAGAAAGGCGCAACCCATGAGCACCAACCGTGTACTATGCCAGGCAGTAAGGAGAGTATTTGATTCATACCTGACTAAGCGTTCATTCACAACTGCATACATATTTAAATGGAAATAGTGTTCAAAGCATGCTGATTTATGTATGTGTGAGAAGGATTAGTGCATGACACAACAATGGCGCTCGCACTTGGCAAAAATTCCTAAGGGTAAAGTATTAAAGCTCATGCACAGAGGCGGGATACACGTGTGAATATATGATGAAAAGGAAACATTCAACAGCCAATAATAAGAGAAATACATTGAAATAAAAATACTACTCTACAGGGAAAAGATCACCAAATATGGGATCAGAGATACAGGGGTTAACAAAACAATAAACAAAGTTCCCTAATTCCCTCTCTGCCCCTTTGCACCATGTTGAAGCGGCAGTCTTCGCGAGGAGTTGCTCCCCATTGTTTAGCGTCGTGCTTATCCGCGAAGGCAGACATGATAGCCCGCTGAGCCCGTTTCCGGCTTAGCAACTGAACCGAACGGTCCCTCAAAGACTGGGTAATCAAATGTGCCTTGTGAAAGTACTCGATCTTGTCCTCCGCCGCATCGAGAATCGCCGGAGTCTTCTCTGCCGGATGAGAGGGGATGTCGGCAAGCACAGATAGGAAGATCATCCGGAGCCAAATGGAGCCCATAGGAAGTGGAAAGCCCCTACGAGTTAGGAGCTCATACATCACCGAGTCACATTGAGAGTCGGTGAGATAGGGATCTACTAGCCACGCAGCAAAGCGAGGAATAGTCTCCTCGATGAGGACCTCCCATGGTTGCTGACAAGTGTGAGGACGATCTCAAGCCATAGCTCTTGGTTTGTTCCTTTGGAAAATGGTTTACCTTGAGTTCTGTTAACAAAAATGGGTTTCTCTTTGAGAAGAAGGAGGAAGACATAGCTTCAGGTTATAAAGAGAAGCATTCAAATCTAGGCACGGAAAATTCTGTGCAAGGTGGAACTATTTCTAAGGCCGGGAAAAAGGGCATGGGGAAAGAAGATAGTTGACCCATAGGAATCAGAGCAAGAAGATGAACCGATTCCGATACTTCATGAACGGTAGAAAAGGTGCCACCGCTGCACTCATGTGTGAGCCACGTAAGCGCAACGGTGGGGGGGCATTTGTTTCCCCAAATCAAAGAGCAAAGCACTGTTCAAAAACTCAAGAGGCAGCGCCTCACATGTTTTCCACGAGGGCGCCAGCGCCAAAGTTAAAAACTCTTATTGGCGCCGCACGTGCACAGCACGTGAGCGCCGACGTCTGGTAGAATTAAATTCTACTCTCTGTTAAACAGAGCCGTTGGATCAAAGATCCAACGGAGATGATAAATCATCATAATGCAGAATTAAATTTTGTTGAGGAAATATTCCTCAAATCTTTCTAAACAAGAAAGATTACTCTCTGTAAAATAGAGTACCGTTAGATTAAAAATCCAATGGTTATTAAAGAATCACCGAGCTACAGAATAAATTATGTATGGGAAAATATTTCCCTAATCTTGTTAAAAACAAGAAAAACATCTTCTGTAAAACAGAAGTCCTTGGATCAAAGATCCGATGGTGGGTAAAATCCCCAAATCAATTAGGATCTCTCAACGAGAGATTTCTTCAACTAATCAACAGACCGGCCTCTACTATATAAAGGACCCAACACTTCAAGTCAGAAAGAGAAGAACCCCCTATAAACTTTGAGAAAAAAGTGAAAGCTTTGAAAGAACAGAGAATTAAATTCTCGGGGAAGAAGAACCCTTTTCTTGGAAATTTTAGGTAAGCAAAAGTAGAAAAAAATCCTGTGGATCATTCAAAAAAAAAGAGTCAAATAAGGAGTGCTTAGCACTAAGTGGCTGGCGCTCAGTGCCCACCGCATCATGTGCCCCTCATGTGGACGCTACAAAATAAATAGTGCTTAGCACTCAGTGGCTGGCGCTTAGCGCCCAGCGCCTCATGTGCCCCTCACGTGGGCGCTACAAAATAAAGAGTGCTTAGCACTCAGTGGTGCAGCGCCCAGCGTCCCACGTGACCCTCACGTGGGCGCCACAGAACATAAAAGTGCTTGATACTCATCATTCAACGCCTAGCGGCTCACATGCTTCACACGTGGGCGCCATAAAGAGTGCTCAGCACTCCATATAGAGACAAAAGAAAAGAGAGAGTAAAGTGTGAGCATCAGAACTCACATAAGTGCTCAACACTTTTTGCAAGAAAAGGGGATTGTGCCTAAACCAGTGCTTAGCACTTCTTTCAAATAAAAGAAAATTGAGTTGGTCAAGTCCAAGTTGGCTAGGTCCCTAATTCAGATCAACTGAGCCCATGGGTTTATTGTTTACCAAACATGACTCATGATATCCAAAATGATGTTCATCCCATATTTCCTAAGTTAATCTTAGTCCCCCAAAAATGGATAATGATTCTTAGATGGTGTACCATGATCTCTCCCCTCAGACACTGGAAGTGGTTCAAGGGTATATCTCTCCAAATCTCTGATGCATGTCGTTGTAATTCCTCAACGTCTTCAGAGAAGTGGAGGGTCTTGATAACCAACTGCTTTTGGGTGCACTTCCCAAGCTGATGTGCACACCTTAAACCAAATCACGTCCCAATTGGGTGTATCCCATATCATCACCGTACATCCCGTCACGTAACAAATACACGGGTATAAAATGGTGATCCACGGACCATAACGACCTCAAACTAATACGGACCGTAATGTCCTTAAATTAAAACCTCACCTCAAAATGGTGATCTACGGACCGTAACGTCCTCAAACTACTGCGGACTGAAACATCCTTAAACTAAACCTTCACCTCAAAAATGGTGATCTACGGACCGTAACGCCCTCAAACTACTACGGACCGAAATTTCCTTAAACTAAACCCTCACCTCAAAAATGGTGATCTACGGACCGTAACGTCCTCAAACTACTGCGGACCGAAACGTCCTTAAACTAAACCCTCACCTCAAAAATGGTGATCTACGGACCGTAACGTTCTCAAACTACCAAGGACCGTAACGTTCTTAAACTAAACTCTCGCCTCCAAAATGGTGATCTACAGACCTAAATTTCCTTAAACTACAACTTCGCCTCCAAAACGGTAATAAGAGACCAAAACGTCTTCAAACTAAAACAATAGAGCCCAAATGCTCTTTTGTTGGATCTGAATGATCCTAAAACCCTGTTAAGTAGATCTTAGTCTCAAATTGGACTAACGTATCTGTAAGTCCACGTTGCCAACCCCGGTTCTTGCGAGGAGGCGGAAACGGTATAAAAAACAAATTTTTAGCGCATTAGGCAATATGGACTAACAAAAGTCGGGATCTTTACTAAACTAAACTAGCTACCAAGCTAAAGAGAGTTAGCTACTCGGAAAAGATGTTATACCTAACTTGAACTCCTTCTTCTTGAAACCTTTGTAGAGCTTGGATGGTGCTTTCTTCGTCGCCTTCTTCCGTCAAAGATGGATCCACCTGAGGGTTCAACCTATGGGCTCCTTTCTCGAACTTTGAGAGAAATAGAGTCTTTGGCTTGCTAGACCTCTAACCCTAGAGTGAGTAGAGAGTGGTTTTGGGGTTTTTTTATCTCAAGGAGAGGGTTTCTCAACACATGAGAGTGAGTCTCCTTTAACTAGAGGAGGAGGAAGAAGAAGAGAGGAGAAAGAAGTGTTATGATAGAATGAAACTCCTTTTTTACAACCATGACATAATATGAAATGAATTATCAAATTAATAATAATAATCTAAATGAAATAGCTTATGGATGGTTTGGAATGACAATTATCATTACACACATTAAATGGTTTTGCTAGAATCAAAGAGCATCTTTGATATGTAATGATGATAGTCAAAGTTTCAACCATGGTCAATAAGTCAACCTTGGTCAACAAGTCAACAAACCCAACCATGACACAATTTCATTTAATTAATATTATTAATTGATATATCATAAATTCATTAGGGTTTGGAAAAAGACGACTGTCAACTGTGCATACACACCCGTTCCGAAACCCTAATGAAAATCCTCTTCCTCCGCCTCAATCAACTGTGCATACACACCCGCATTCTTGTTCCGAGGAACATGAATACAATGAGATAAAACTAACCCCAAAACATATACCAGTATCTGGCTCAAACCAGAGCCCGCTAGTAATATCCGTCCGGACTCCAAACGTGCACAAGTGCGCGGATGAGAACGAACCCTGTCGCAAAACCATGCGACCTCTACTCTGTTTTGCCCAAAGGCGAATAGCCCTCTGTGTGGGACTCTAAAGACTCGACACTACGCTGGCAGTGGGTTTAACCACAGACCTCAAGAGGCACTAGCTGTGCGTAACGGTCCCCAGGTAGATGCCGATAAGAAGACTGACGAGGTGAACCCCATCTGAACTCCTACTGAGTCTGAATGTGACAGTCTCCGTACAGTCCGGTCTGTTCGTCTGATACATCGCATGGCGGGCCTAGGGGGTGGTAAACGTCAGTCCCCTAATAGAGGTACAAGTCGTGTCGGAGTGAAGCCCAAAACATCCTGAGATAACACTGGATGCCTACCAGTATATCTCGCTTGCCCTGGCCAGGGACTACTCGTGTAATGGCTCTCCTAGACACAGCGCGATGTCAACCCCCAATACTGGGAGAGACGAATCCTGTCTAACCGTCACTGCCTCCAAGTGCTTCGGGACTGCACCCAACCACTACCTGTTTGCATGACTCCTTTGAGCCGTGGTAGGGTAGTAATCAAAGTGTAGTGGGAACACACTCGAGGCGAAGTGCCAGTGTCAAGTCAGCGGACTAAGCTGTACTCATGTCACCTGGGAACTGATAACTGAAGATAGGTATAATACCAACTAGTCAGTTCCCGACGAGTCCTGTCCAGTGTATTCATAACCTAACGAGCACCCGCATACTATCTCAAGTACGACGTACTGACGGCTATGGGACAGACCGTCTCCCACACTGGGATGAGAAGCGCATGCGCTAGTCTACTCCGGAGTATCGATGCCCTGTCTCGATAGTCCTGCGACTAGGGACCTGCATAAGGATGTGCTTATAGAATACCCAGCCCCCACTAGTTGTAAGTCTACGCTAGCGCCCCGGCAGTCTACAGACGCCAAATGCGGAACAAAAACTTTTAAACTGGCGCTATCGTATACTTTAATCCGGATCTGCCATTATTGCTAAACTAACAAACTGTAAAGAGTGTAGAATGGTTATACCGAATGATCCGAGTCCTTCGTTCTTCAACCATCATTCCACGCTCCGTTGCGGCTGCTCCGATCTCGTCGATCTCCGATCTCCTCGTCGAGGTGGCACCACATGATCGGTTCTTTAAACGGGCTCCCGCCTCTGACTCGAGGTAACTCGATCGTCAAGTTTGCTAAAAGAGACGACCAAGAATGATGTAGAGAATGAGTAGATGACTTTGTCTCACTTCGTCCAAATCCGTGGACGATCGGTTAATGAAGTTGCCGAAGGAATCGGGTGATGGAATGAAATGGACTGTGAAATTCCATACACCGATAAAACCTATCATAATCTTTTCTAGCAAATGAAACATCAAGTTGTGAGAGAGAGAGAGGGGGCCGGCCTCATATATGGAGAGGGGGTGACCGTAGGAGAGGGGGGGTGACCACAACATGAAGCATATCATAAAGAAAATATCTTAACCAAAACAAAATGCTTTAATACAAAGCATGACTCAATTAAACCTAGTCACCTTTTAATAAATGCAAAGATGAGTCACTTAGCCTTGTCACAAATTCTAGAACCTTCTAGAACCTCCTAGAAGCACGACTCACTCTCATCCAAGAAAAGATAAATCCGTCTTTAACAGAATGTTAAAAGACGGCTGATAGAAAACTGGAAACTGGCAACTTCCAAAAGTGATCCTGAAACGAATTTCAGGACAACCCCGAAACTGTATAAATATACCCGCATTTGTATTACGACCAAATACAAATGCAACTGAGACAAAGATATTATACCTACTCAATATAATACTCGGATCCGGCTTAAACCAAAGCCGACCAGTATCATCTGCCCGAAAACTGACACGTGCGTAAACGCACGTGCATTTTCCGAACCCTGCCATAAAACCATACGGCCTCTACAACGTTTCGCCCGAACTTGGGAAACTGTCTGTGGGGGACTCTAATGACTCGTCAGTACCCTGGCAGTGGGTTTAACCACAAACCGTCAGCGGCACTAGCAATGCGTAACGGCTGCCCACGGACTGACCTCAAGGGATGCGGAGGAGCGAACTCAAGGGAGACCGATGAGCAAACTCCTCCGAAAACCCTACTGAGCCTAACAGTGACAATGTATATACAGTCCGGTCCGTTCGTCAATGAGTATCGCATATCTGCCTAGGGGGCTAGCAACGTCAGACCCCCAATAGCAGTATAAGTCGTGTCGGAGTGAAGCCTCAATACACCCTGAGATACTACTGGAGTACCTACCAGTAAATCTCCTACCATGGCCATGGATTTGTGTAATGGATCTCCTAGACACAGCACGATCTCTCCCACAATATCGGGAGAGACGAATCCCCTGCCGATCCGCTCACGTGCCTCCATGTGGCTCGGGACTGTACCCAAAAGCTACCTGTTTGCACGACTCCTTTGAGCCGTGGTAGGGTAGAAATCAAAGCACAGTGGGAACTCACACGAGACAAATGATGACCTCAGGTCGATGAACTAACCTGTACACATGTCACCAGGGAACTGCTATCTGACGATAGATATAATACTAACTAGCAGATTCCCGGCGAGTCCTGTCTGGTGTACTCATAACCCAATGAGCACCTGTATACATCTTAGGTGATCCAACTGACACCAGTGGCTTGTGAGACCGGCCACCGCCCCTCGTCGGGGTCTCGACTGTACACACTAGTCTACTCCGGAGTATCGATGCCCTGTCTCGAAACTCCCACGACTAGGGACCACAATTAAGGATATGCGTATAAACCACCCAACTCTCACTTATATGATCGCCATCATACTGTTGGTGGTAAAGCAAGATCCTAAGGGCTCTATCAAAGTGTAACATGCAATCAGTCACCTGAACATGTACACGACTGATAAAGGCAAACCAGATAGCATACTATCATCTCGAGTAAGACTGTCATACCGGTATAGGTCCTCCGCAATCATTGCAATCACGTACCTGCGATCCAATAATTGACTATGAGGGCACTATCTCCAACAATCTCCCACTTGCACTCAAGGCTAATATTGCGATGTCGACTACTCACAGCCCGTGTGAAACCGAACATCCAACTCCTCTACTAATCAGTTTCACAAAGCCCGTTTGTAAAACTATTGTGTTCGAGAAATAGCCTCGGTGAGTGGATCCGCCTAGAAGTTTCTTTCTGTATCTCTCTTAATCTCAAGTTCGCGGAGAAAGCCATCTCCCGAATTGAGTAATACATGTCTTAGAATATGTCTGGATATCTGATGGGACCTTAGTTCATAAATGAACTCCATATCCAAACTTCTTAGACTGTATGGATCACTGAACCTAATCAGTATCCGGCACCATGCCACCCACAGTATCCTCTTGGACCACCTGTCCATAATACTGTCCCTCTTCATCAGAGGGAAATACTATAGCTCTGACAATCACTCTGTCATCCATGTCACCTTTGAAGCTTGGAATGATAACCGTCTCCCGAAGGAGGCTGCCGTCATCAAATCCGTAGAACATGTACTTATGTTCTAAACCTGCTTCCTTATGTTTCTCCAGGATTGGATTAATACAAACTTATTGCATCTAGTGCAAAACCAACATTTGGTGTGGTACTTGACATCTCATGATTGACTCAATTGCCTAAGCAAGTGATCTGCCAATCATGCACATCCCTCTCCCCTTTAGTCTGTAAGACACCTTTAGAGAGGGTGACTCCATCACCTGCAGGTTCACCACCATGCTAGGAGTCAACTATTCCAAAAACCATTAGAATATTTGTCAAAGTACCCACATTGGGAAACTACCCAAATCCAGATCTAAAACCATAGATCTAGAAACCAAAATGTCAAATATTATATCCATATCCTGTCTGGAGAAACAACTGTGTGACGACCACAGTACAACCGATCGTAGTATAGGAATTTTACTTCCTACTCTGTGTATGTCATCCAGATACCATGACATCACACCCTACTACCTTCTTAACTGATCCATCCCTTATTCTGATTGAAGTCAAACCCATGACTGTCTCATCAAAAATAGATGATCTATCTCCGCTATAACTGCTCAAGTCTATAAATAGACATAAGCTACTTGTCCACTATGCTTCTGCTGCTCCCACTGACTACGACAACCCTCCTACCGGGTCTCATATCCTGGAACAACAGTAGTGTCAAGTCTTGGTAGATAAGAACCTCCCTGTCACCGTCCTTGAGCCTACCAAAGTACCTCTCGGGTGTCTGAGGTTACCTACCATACCTGCGGAGTGGCTATTGGAATGTCAAACCTGATTGAATGTATAGGTCCTATTAAATTTTCCGTAATCGTTTGCGGTTCTGGAATAACTTCCAGTTCTACCATACTCCCACTACTGTTTTCTGAAAAAGATCCATTTTTACTAAAACTATGGCAAGTCAAGAACAATATCACTATTGATCTTCCAAATGGTAGAATATCAACCCTCGTCATAGCCAGGGTCAACCCACAAACAGCCATTACAGAATCGTGCCCTGAGTCATCCAGAGTCTGGTTTTAATCATAAGCTGAACAACTCCCCGTACCTTAACATCTTTTATGGTACGATCCATTCTATATCCAATACAGAAACATTGGCACTAATTTAATTGGAACCATATTCAAACCATGCAGCTGTTTCCAGTGCATATCAACTTAATGGAAAAAGGCTAATCAGCATTACTCAACTTAGGAATCCATCCAATTATGAGTAATCTGAAAGAGAAACACGTTTCTCAAAACCATCACTATCATCTGAATACCAATCACAAGAATCTACATCTTCGATCTCTTTGAAGAATCTCGATACTTATGACACCTGGTTCTCCACTTTATTCTTATACCCACAACTTCTCAAAACTTAGACCTTGTATTTCTACGAAACACTCGTCTAAATACTAGAGAAGTTATAAGTAAATAGAACATAGTACGAGGACCTACCCCTTTGTCCTGATGGACACTGGACAACATACAATACTCTGTATAAGTCCGCTGAGTTAAACAACTCAAAACCTGTGCGTTGTAGGTGGAAAACTGTACCCTGGCGATTTCCTCAAATATCACCAATTACAACGAATTCCGATATAATGAGGATAATCACCTAATTCCCAATATCTTACTCCCACTCATCATCTGTAAAACCATACAGATATGAGAATGAAACCTGGTAAATACATACCCTTGGAGTAAGTGTCTAATCGGGAAAAACAGTTTTTCTTTAACAATGCACTGAAACATGAAAATGTTTCGTAGGGGTATCCTGGTATTCATAGCAATGCCTCTTCCATAATCCAATTCATGACTTCAACCGTATATCTCTTTGCCATCTCTCCAAATCCCCTTTATTTGTCTTTAGTCGTTACCTTCTGTACACCATCGTTAGGCTAAATGGTTTTCTTCCTTCCCTACCGTTCGACACCAGCCTATGGTTTGGAAGAAGACTATCCAGTAAGCATAATAGGTGTACCCTCCTAAACCAAGGAGTACTCGCATCTCGAGAGAAGGTGACGATAAAAGACAACTTAATAATACCTTATTCTTTTTAAAGGTGAAATAGAAGCGGTGATGAAGTACGCGGTTTTGGTCGTGAATGATATCAGTCGCAATTTACTTTGCCCTCTTTCTAATCCCTTTATTTTGTCTTTACATATTACCTTCTGCACACCCTACTTAGGCTAATTGGTTTTCTTCATTCCCTACCTTTCGGCACCAGCCTATGGTTTGGAATAAGACTATCCAATAGGCGTAATAGGTGTACTCTCCTAAACCAAGGAGCTCTCGCAACCTGAGAGAAGGTGATAATAAAAGACAACTGAATAAACCAATTCTATTTCTCCTGAACCTGGATCCATCCTCGAAGAAGTCCCTTCTAGTTCGTATATAACCATACGATGGCTCTATCCAATGGAAGTGGATATCCGTAGTAATACGGGTGTTCTGAGAAATTCAAAGGGTAAAAGAAGGAGTGGCAATGACTTATGCAACTCAGACAATCCAAAAGCCAGTATTTTAAGAAGGTTCGGTCAACCTGGTCACTGAGTCATAGTCTAGGGTCGGTCAAAGGTCACTGCCAAAGAGAGAGAGAGAAAAGAAACACTCTGCGTGCACTCTATCCTAGATCAGAATGGTCATCACTTTATCTAATCCGGAAACCTCCCACTGTCCTGTCAAATTCTCCTCCAAACCTAAAGAAGAATCAATCGGGATCACCCAAAGAGTAAACCAACTCATCAGTGGGAATCAGGATCCAACTCTCATCACATGATAACGTGATGGAATGCATCCACGTTACTCATACTCCAGAAGGTATGCGCATACTTGGCAAGTTTCAGTTTCTTTAGAAACTCCCGATAAAGTTTTTGCCCCATGCTCTTATGATCGTGACTAAGGGCCAGCCCACCATAAGTCACATGTCAAGTTCTTCCCATCATTATCTTGTTAATTTGAACCCACCCGTACTCGCCCTTGACTAAGGGGCAACAAGGCTGTACGACTGTCCCAAACCAACTCATCTATCTATGCAACATGTGAACACCCCAGCAGCTACCAATCACTATGTCCTAGCTAAGGGCTAGACCAACATAGCTTGAATACTACTGACCATCCATATGAAATGACGGAGGGCTACGGCTGGTTTTTGGCGAAAAACCTTTAGCGTAGTGAACTTGATATCGCTGAAGGAACCTGATAGCTTTTTAAAATATAGTGGCGAAAACCTTTTGTTAAAGAGGTCACTCCCGGTAAAGGGATCTCGGCTCTTTCCTCGTGGAATGAGGTGCAGGATATTCCACTGAATACCGCTATGCAAAGCAACTTGTAATCGACTATAGTGAAGTTATTACGCTGACGCAAACTTTTGCCCAAGGGGTCAGTCCCGGTGAAGGGATATCGGCCCTTGCCCCGTCGAATGAGGTGCAGGATATTCCACTGAATACCGCTATGCATAACAAAAGGAAACGTCTTTGCAATAACACTTTTTAAATTTGTTCCAACAACTGTAAACAGGTTTGTTTAACTTTGCGTTGATCAGAATCAACGCAGTCCCATCAATCAATCACACCAGAAAAGAACGAAAATAAAATGTACGTATATGCCATCCGCATTCGTCACTGGGTCCCGTCATCACCCGTTAGGTTACTTAACTAACGACAGAGCGGGGACTGGACTAGCGCGGGTGTAAAACATATACAACATCTAATAGTATATAAACCAATATACAATAATCGCTCCAGGCGTGATAGTATGCAACATTACAGAAAAGTAATAAGCATCACAGAACAATACAGATAATCTGGGATCCCCGAGTTTCACAGAGCCGCTGCTGAAACTCGACGTTCCCCTGTCGTGTGGATAGCCTGTGCAATGAAACCTAGACCCCTACGGGTGCGGCAAGTTACCCGCCAAAACCTGAAGCGAGGCAGCCCCCTACAGCATAGTGAATGGACCACCCATCACTTCACGGAATCCGGTAGCTTGAGCACCCCCCCTTGGGTCAACCTGTACCCCCTACGAGTGCAGCGAATAGTCTGCCAATTCTAGAGTGGGACCCCTCTGCCTCTCAAAGCCATGAGATGCGGACCCGTTGCCCCCCAGAACCCGGCTATCCGTGCACTCCGTCTTGGGGTAAAACCTAGTACAGTAATGAAAAATAGTACAATAGGTACATCGACCGCAACCTGGTCGTGCTCCAAAAGAATATTATACAACAGGCAGTGACGGCAGTCCACAAGTTGGACGCTCGCCCCGCAATATCAAATGTACAAATAAACACAAACTGTACTACCATTGCACACTGCTATCCACCACGACAAATCCGCAACATCACAGCACAACACAGAACATCAACGCGAATGTCACGTTCGCAAACCCGTCTAAAAGAACTATAGCAATCAGACGCGGTTTACCGATCAAATGACATTCCCGGTCGGAGATATAATGTAAGCACTGTAAAGTAACGTGTTTAAATTTCGATCGACCAAAGACCAAATATCAAAAAATGGGCCCCACGGCTTACTGGTGAACAGTAACAAAATCTGGGCCAAAACGATATTTATCAAAAACCCCAAAATCTAACCAAGAACCCACTGTAAAAAGTTGGGGCCACGAGCTCACTGTTTGGCCGCGGAAGCGCGGTCAAAGCTATGGTTTGACCGCGTTTCCGCGGCGGTCTCATCGAATCACGTGCCCAAATTTCTACGTCGTTCTTATAAATGCCTGCACAGTATTCTGAGACATGTAGAATAATTTTATCAGACCGTTTAAAAACAACAGAAACTGTCAAGTTGTAATTTTGTGATTTTTGATTTCCGGTCGGATCGATGTTTTAAACACGTTAGCACAAGTTAGTATAGCAAAATGGTGAGGCTCTGATACCACTGTAAGTCTACGCTAGCGCCCCGGCAGTCTACAGACGCCAAATGCGGAACAAAAACTTTTAAACTGGCGCTATCGTATACTTTAACCCGGATCTGCCATTATTGCTAAACTAACAAACTGTAAAGAGTGTAGCCGAACGATCCGAGTCCTTCGTTCTTCAACCATCATTCCACGCTCCGTTGCGGCTGCTCCGATCTCGTCGATCTCCGATCTCCTCGTCGAGGTGGCACCACATGATCGGTTCTTTAAACGGGCTCCCGCCTCTGACTCGAGGCAACTCGATCGTCAAGTTTGCTAAAAGAGACGACCAAGAATGATGTAGAGAATGAGTAGATGACTTTGTCTCACTTCGTCCAAATCCGTGGACGATCGGTTAATGAAGTTGCCGAAGGAATCGGGTGATGGAATGAAATGGACTGTGAAATTCCATACACCGATAAAACCTATCATAATCTTTTCTAGCAAATGAAACATCAAGTTGTGAGAGAGAGAGAGGGGGCCGGCCTCATATATGGAGAGGGGGTAACCGTAGGAGAGGGGGGGTGACCACAACATGAAGCATATCATAAAGAAAATATCTTAACCAAAACAAAATGCTTTAATACAAAGCATGACTCACTTAAACCTAGTCACCCTTTAATAAATGCAAAGATGAGTCACTTAGCCTTGTCACAAATTCTAGAACCTTCTAGAACCTCCTAGAAGCACGACTCACTCTCATCCAAGAAAAGATAAATCCGTCTTTAACAGAATGTTAAAAGACGGCTGATAGAAAACTGGAAACTGGCAACTTCCAAAAGTGATCCTGAAACGAATTTCAGGACAACCCCGAAACTGTATAAATATACCCGCATTTGTATTACGACCGAATACAAATGCAACTGAGACAAAGATATTATACCTACTCAATATAATACTCGGATCCGGCTTAAACCAAAGCCGACCAGTATCATCTGCCCGAAAACTGACACGTGCGTAAACGCACGTGCATTTTCCGAACCCTGCCATAAAACCATACGGCCTCTACAACGTTTCGCCCGAACTTGGGAAACTGTCTGTGGGGCACTCTAATGACTCGTCAGTACCCTGGCAGTGGGTTTAACCACAAACCGTCAGCGGCACTAGCAATGCGTAACGGCTGCCCACGGACTGACCTCAAGGGATGCCGAGGAGCGAACTCAAGGGAGACCGATGAGCAAACTCCTCCGAAAACCCTACTGAGCCTAACAGTGACAATGTATATACAGTCCGGTCCGTTCGTCAATGAGTATCGCATATCTGCCTAGGGGGCTAGCAACGTCAGACCCCCAATAGCAGTATAAGTCGTGTCGGAGTGAAGCCTCAATACACCCTGAGATACTACTGGAGTACCTACCAGTAAATCTCCTACCATGGCCATGGATTTGTGTAATGGCTCTCCTAGACACAGCACGATCTCTCTCCCAATATCGGGAGAGACGAATCCCCTGCCGATCCGCTCACGTGCCTCCATGTGGCTCGGGACTGTACCCAAAAGCTACCTGTTTGCACGACTCCTTTGAGCCGTGGTAGGGTAGAAATCAAAGCACAGTGGGAACTCACACGAGACAAATGACGACCTCAGGTCGATGAACTAACCTGTACACATGTCACCAGGGAACTGCTATCTGACGATAGATATAATACTAACTAGCAGATTCCCGGCGAGTCCTGTCTGGTGTACTCATAACCCAATGAGCACCTGTATACATCTTAGGTGATCCAACTGACACCAGTGGCTTGTGAGACCGGCCACCGCCCCTCGTCGGGGTCTCGACTGTACACACTAGTCTACTCCGGAGTATCGATGCCCTGTCTCGAAACTCCTACGACTAGGGACCACAATTAAGGATATGCGTATAAACCACCCAACTCTCACTTATATGATCGCCATCATACTGTTGGTGGTAAAGCAAGATCCTAAGGGCTCTATCAAAGTGTAACATGCAATCAGTCACCTGAACATGTACACGACTGATAAAGGAAAACCAGATAGCATACTATCATCTCGAGTAAGACTGTCATACCGGTATAGGTCCTCCGCAATCATTGCAATCACGTACCTGCGATCCAATAATTGACTATGAGGGCACTATCTCCAACACTAGTGTGACTGCCATCACAACGCTGGTAATCAAGCAAAGATCCTAAGGGCCCCACTAATGCGTATAGGTGATATCATAAAATAAACACATGTACACATTAAAGTGGAAACAAACCAAGTAGCATACTACTATTTTGAGCAAGATTGTATATACAAGGTGAATATCCCAAGCTTCCATTAAGTAATATACAAACCAGTATGATACAGTAATGGCCTCTAGGGCATATACACTAACAATCTCCCACTTGCACTAAGGCTATGTACTGGCGTATCGAAGACCTATCATCTCGATCAGCCGCTCGAACTGAGTCTGGGGCAAGGCCTTGGTGAATGGATCTGCAGTGTTCTCTTCTGAAGCAACCCTCCGAACCTCGATCTCCTGGCGATCCACGATCTCCCTGATCAGGTGATACCGCCTCAAGATGTGTCTGGATTTCTGATGGGACCTGGGTTCCTTTGCTAAAGCTATAGCCCCGTTGTTGTCGCAATACAGAGGTATTGGGTCAACAATGGACGGAACCACCTGAAGTTCTTTCAAGAACTTCCTCATCCAGACGGCTTCTTTTGCGGCATCAGATGCAGCGATGTATTCTGCTTCTATAGTCGAGTCTGCAACGGTTTCCTGTTTGGAACTCTTCCAACACACCGCCCCTCCATTGAGGGTAAAGACAAAACCCGACATGGACTTGGAATCATCCTTGTCACTCTGGAAGATGGAGTCAGCAAAGGCCTCGATCTGGAGGTCTTTTCCGTGTTAGTGTTTATGCCCTAGAAGGCCATTACTGTATCATACTAGCTTGTATATTACTTAATGGAAGCTTGGGATATTCACATGTATATAACAGTCTTGCTAAACATGGTAGTATGCTACTTGGTTTTTTCTATCTTAATATGTGAGTATACGTATTGATAGAGCTCTTAGGATCTTGCTTGGCTACCAGCGTTGTGATGGCAGTCACACTAGTGGGGGCTGGGTAGTCTACAAGCACATCCTTATTCAGGTCCCTGGTCGTTGGATTATCGAGACAGAGCATTGATACTCCGGAGTAGACTAGTGTGTACGCTTCTCATCCCAGTTGGGGAGATGGTCTGTCCCACAGCCATCAGTACGTCGTACTGGAGATAGTATACAGGTGCTCGTTAGGTTACGGGTACACCGGACAGGACTCACAGGGAACTGTTGGTTGGTTTGATACCAGTCGTCAGTGAACAGTTCCCAGGTGACATGAGTACAGCGTAGTCCGCAGACTTGACACTGCTACTTCGCCTCGAGTGTGTCCCACTGTTCTTAGATTGCTACCCTACCACGGCTCTATGGAGTCGTGCAAACAGGTAACAGTTGGGTGCAGTCCCGAGCACTTGGAGGCAGTGGCGGTTAGACAGGATTCGTCCCTCCCGGTATTGGGAGTAGATATCGTGCTGTGTCAGAGAGCCATTACGCAAAGTCCCTGGCCAGGGCAAGCGAGATTTGCTGGTAGGTTCCAGCAGTTTCTCAGGGTGTAATGGGCTTCACTCCGACACGACTTATACCGCTATTAGGGGACTGACGCTTGCCGCCCCCCTAGGCCCGATATGCGATTGTCATGGACGAACGGACCGGACTGTATGGAGATTGTCACATCAGACTCAGTAGGAGTTCGGATGGGTTTACTCATCGGCCTTCTTATCGACAACTACCTGGGGACCGTTACGTACAGCTAGTGCCGCTTGCGGTCTGTGGTTAAACCCACTGCCAGCGTAGTAGTCGAGTCTCTAGAGTCCCACACAGAGAGTTTCCTACTCCAGGCGAAACGATATAGAGGTTGCATGGTTTTGCGACAAAGGGTTCGGACGCATACGTGCGTTTACGCGCGTACGACTTTCGGACAGATTTTACCAGTCGGCTTTGGTTTAAGCCAGTAACTGGTATCCGGTTATTGGATTTATACAGTCTAAAGTTTTTCCGTATTTTTTACGGATCGGAGGGGCGTTCTCGTAATTACTCGAGAAGCTTCTAGAAGATGTGACTAAGGAGGTTTGTTTTGGAAAGAGAGTGAGTCATAGTGGTGATTCATTCACTTCATTAATGCTCATTTATTGCTTAATGACTCATGTTAATGAATCATCACAAGATATTTTGTGAAGCATGCTTATTCATTTCCTTTATTGATTTATTGAAAATAAGAATGCTTCATAATATTATGATACACTCTCTCTCTTCTCTCATTATCATATCACACATTCTCTCTCCTCAAGCTCTCATCTTCTAACCCTAATCCTTAATCCTCATATGTTGAGATCAAAGGATTAGTTAGACTAAACAATCCATAACCTTCACTCTTTATCATTCTATCATCTTTGATTAGCAATCAAAGTTGGTTAGTTACCTCAAGTTAGAGGTTTAGCTTGGAGTTTCGCTCTCGGGTGGATCGTCTACTACCTAGAGAAGGCCGAGGAGAACCAAGGAGGACATAAAGAAGAAGGACCGGTTCATTAGGTATAATCCCTAATCACTCTTATGAAAAGAAACTCATAGAATACGGTTTTTTAGGGTTTAGCTTCGATTCAAGCGGTTAGTCGATGTTCGTTGTTTAAACTTGATAAGTTTTTGTAAATTCCGCCTCCCCACAAGTACTGGGGTGTACTACATCGACTTACAGTGGTATCAGAGCCTCGCTAAACACTAAATAACTTAATCGCAAATTTGTACGAATTTCGAACGAAAAAACGAATCCGGAAAACCCTAGTTCTGTTAAGTTTCTGTCGAAGTGAAAATGAAGTCCTAAAATTTTTTTGGAGTGTTCAGAGAGCTTGACATGACCACAGGAGAACACCCAAGAAATTCGAGCACATGAGTCGACTGTAGCGCCGCGGAAGCGCCGCGGATACCACCGATCCGCCGCGCTTCCGCGGCCGAGTTGCCGATTCATGCGCTCAATTTTTTTTGGGTGGGTCCCCTGTGATATTTGGGGTTTTCTGGAATATTTAATTATTGCTCAGGTCACTGTTTAACAGAGCAGATTTTGGAGCAATTTTGAAGTTGTTTATTCGATCGAAAAATACAGTATTTGCGTATTGGATTATATCTGTGATTGTTTGATGTGTTCGTAAACCTCCCCCAACTGCTAGTATGTCGGTTGGCAGGGGGTTGCACATTTCTGAATTGGTTATATCTGTTTGTGCATATAAACTGTATTGGACTGTTGTGGTGTATAGCCGGGGTTAACAATGGTTTATTGATTTATTCATTTGTTGTAAATGTAATTTGTTGTAATATTATTTTCGCGGGGCACTTCCAGGTTGCGGTTGTAGCCACCGTTGTATTATTTCATTTTACTGTTTTTGCTCCTAGGACTGACCCAAGGTGGGGTACACAGACTGCCGGGTGGGTAGTTTGCCGTACCCGTAGGGGTCGAGGGTGGGGTAAACGGCTATTCATCACAACTGTGTAATCTGTCTTTTCTTGCAGGCTCAAAAGAAATACAGATTGCTTGCAAATCCAATATTGTTTATCTGTGTTCTGGAATGAATATCATTGCGTCAGACGAATGTAAAATATCTATATTTATTATAGCTATTTAGACGTCACTTATGTTTTACACCCGCGCTAGCCCAGCCCCCGCTCTGTCGTTAGTTAAGTAACCTAACGGGTGATGACGGGACCCCGTGGCGAATGCGGATGGCATAAGAGTACGTTATATTTTCGTTGTTTTCTGCAATGATAGGTTAATGATGGGACGCATTATCTGTAATGCAAAGTAAAACAAACCAAAGTTTTAATCGTTGGAACAATTTAAAAGAAACCACTCGGTTATTTTTAAAACAGATATTTTTAAATGCGGAGATTTAACCACTCCTTTTAAAAGCTATCAGGTTCCTTCGGTTATATCAAGTTCACTACGTTCACGGTTTCGCCAAAACCATTCGTAGCCCTCCGTCATTTCATCTGGGTATTCAGTAGTATTCAAGCTATGTATTTTGACCTAACGCCAAGGCATAGTGTTTGGTAGCTGCTGGATATTCATTTGTTGCATAGATAGATGAGTTAGTTTGGGACAGTCGTATTATCATTTTGGCCGAACGTCAAGGATATATACGGGTGGGTTCAAACTGACAGGATAATGATGGGTAGAACTTGACATGTGACTTATGACATTTTGACCTAACGCCAAGGTCATAAGAGCATGGGGCAAAAACATATATCGGGAATTTCTAAAGAAACTGAAATTTGCAAAGAGATGCATACCATTTGGAGTTTGATGAATGTTGGTAGGATTCCTTCAACATTATCATACGATGATATTTGGATCCCGATCCTACTGTGAGTATATGCTACTTATCAGGATATTCGTCGCTTAACGATCAATGCTATAAACCTAGTAGGTGTCCAGAAAAGTGTCAGCGGGGTTACGCCCCCAGAGAAAAGAGGTTATTTAATTAAGGAACTTCGCGAAAGCGTTGGAAAACCTCCCTCGAAGTATCGACACCGGCCTGGCTGAACGGTTAAGCAAGTATTGTACGGTGAGAATAGTCTTGGCTAATTCTTCTTTTATGGTTTGAGGAAGGATTCGAGAAACAGTGGGAGCCATCCAGTTTAGATAAACTAAAAACCACTCTAAACTTGCAAGAGCATCATGCTAAAGAGTTTTCTTCTCTCTCTCCTAATTGCAGCGACCCTGAAAATGACTGGACTTAAGTTACTTTTAGAGAAAAATATACTGACGGGGCCAAACTATAAAGATTGGCTGCGGAATGTCAAGATGGCTTTGACCTATGACAAACTGGGGTACGTCCTCACCGCTACAGCACCTGCTGCCCTTGGTCCCAAATCCAGCAATGCGGATAAGGAAATCCGTAAAACCTGGGATTTAGATTGCGCGAGAGCCAAGTGCATCGTGCTTGCCTCGATGAACAATGAACATCAGAGGAGGCACGAGGATATGTCCCTTGATGGCATATTTCTCCATACAAAGGAACTTTATGGAGAGCAATCTCGTATAGCAAGATACGAGACCTCTAAGAAACTATTTCGAGCGAGGTTGGCTGTCGGGTCATCGGTAGGTGAACATGTCCTACAGATGATCGGCTATATTGAAGAGCTCGCGGACCTTGGAACGACTTTGGATAATGAGCTCTATACAGACCTTGTTCTCCAGTCCCTTCCTCCCACCTACGCCCAGTTTATCCTCAACTTCAATCTTCAAGGAAAAGAAGTTGAACTTGCGGAACTCCTGAATGTTAAGGAGTGCAGAGGGCACCTTGCAGAAGGCAAGGGAAACACCCGCTATGTTTGTTGGCGGTTCATCTTCTTCCGGGTCCAAGGCTAGGGCCAAAGGAAGGAAGAAGAAGGCCGCACCCAGACCTAGAGGAGGTGTTAGTAAGGTGGGAAAGAAGGGAAAGAAAAAGTTTACAGCACCGGTAGTTGGCCTGGATGAGTGCTTCCATTGTCACAGGAAAGGGCACTGGAAAAAGGATTGCAAGGCGTGGAACGCCAAGAACCAGGAACCGAAGCAAGCTGTGGCTTCGACTTCAGGTGTGTTTGTAATTGAGAATTGTCTGTCGATCAACTCTACTTCCTGGGTATTGGATACCGGGTCAGGATCTCATATTTGCAATTCATTGCAGGCACTGAGAAACCGTAGAGTGCTGAAGGAAGGTGATATGATCCTCAGGGTTGCTAACGGAGCTAGCGTGGGAGCTGCGTCCGTCGGGGATTATCACCTAGGATTGACGAGTGGACACATTTTGGTTTTACATAACTGTTATTTTGTACCCAGCTTAACGTGTAATATCATATCAGTTTCCTTGTTATCAAATAAAGGTTATGATTTCACGTTTGTAAGAGATGTTGTCAACATCCACCTTAATCATGGTTTGATTGGGTCCGGTACTCTAAATAACGGCATATATGTGTTAAACCAACTCCAAATTTTCAATGTCCAGAACACACTAAAAAGAAAGTCTCCAGATTTAAATAAAGCTTTCTTATGGCATTGTAGACTGGGTCACATCAATGAGAGAAGGTTGACTAAGTTGCATAGAGAAGGATATTTGGACACGTTCGAATATCAAACATATGACACTTGTCAATCTTGTCTCAAAGGAAAGATGACAAAGACTCCATTCACTGGACAAGGAGTAAGAGCGAGCGAGCTCTTAGGACTCATACACAGTGATGTATGCGGTCCAATGTCTACACATGCGAGAGGTGGTTTTTCCTATTTCATTACTTTCACGGATGATTACTCAAGATACGGATTCATTTATCTGATGAAACATAAATCCGAGGCTTTTGAGAAATTCCAAGAGTATAAGAATGAAGTAGAAAACCAAACCGGCAAAAGTATAAAGACACTTAGATCTGATCGAGGTGGAGAATACTTGAGTGCCGAGTTCCTAGGTTACCTAAAAGAGAAAGGAATTCTCTCTCAGCTTACTCCTCCATACACTCCACAGCATAACGGTGTATCGGAGAGACGGAATCGAACCCTATTAGATATGGTACGATCCATGATGAGTAATGCTGAGTTACCGCGATCTTTCTGGGGTTATGCGCTAGAATCAGCGGCATATCTTTTGAACATGGTACCTACCAAGACTGTGCCTACCACTCCATATCAGATGTGGAGTGGGAAGAAACCCCATCTACAGTATATAAAGATTTGGGGATGTCCAGCTTTTGTTAAAAAGCAGCATGTGGACAAGCTCGAGGCACGATCAGTAAAATGTTTGTTTGTGGGATATCCAAAGCACTCCAGGGGATATCTATTCTATTACGCAGAGGAACAGAAGGTATTTGTTTCTCGTAATGCCCATTTTCTAGAACATCAGTTTTTAGAAAAGGAATCAAGTGGGAGCGAAATAGAACTGGAAGAAATTCCAGAACCACAAACTGCTACTGAAAGTTTGGTAGAACCAGAGGTTCAAGAAGAACAGAACATTCCCGCACCCCTCCGCAGGAGTAGTAGGCCGTCTCGTCCGCCTGAGAGATACTACGGTTTTCTCATAGATGGGGATAGAGAGGATTGCATCATAGATGATGATGAACCTACTGACTTCAGGCAGGCCATCCAGAGCGGCGACTCGGTACGATGGCTAGATGCAATGCGGACCGAAATGGAGTCCATGTACACCAACAAAGTATGGACTTTGGACTTTGCTCCAGATGGGGTAAAACCCATAGGATGCAAATGGATCTTCAAGAAAAAGATTGGTGTAGATGGACAGGTGGAAACCTATAAGGCTAGACTTGTTGCAAAGGGTTTTCGTCAAAGACCTGGTTTGGACTATGACGAAACCTTTTCTCCAGTGGCTATGCTCAAATCCATTCGGGTCCTTCTTGCTATTGCTGCCTTCCATGATTATGAAATCTGGCAGATGGACGTAAAGACGGCTTTTCTGAATGGAAATTTAGAAGAGAGCGTCTATATGGATCAGCCAGAGGGTTTCAATCAGAGTGGGAGCAGCGGGAAAGTATGCAAGCTGCTCAAGTCCATTTATGGACTAAAGCAGGCATCGCGGAGTTGGAACATCTGTTTTGATGAGACAGTCAAAGAATATGACTTTATCAAAAATCCAGATGAACCGTGCATATATAGTAAAGTTGTGGCCAGAAGTGTCGTATTCCTCGTCTTGTACGTGGATGACATTCTATTGATAGGAAATGACATTCCTATGCTACAATCTGTCAAAGGATTCTTGTCACACAGGTTCTCCATGAAAGACCTGGGTGATGCCTCTTACATTCTGGGGATCCGGATCTATCGTGATAGATCCAAGAGGATGTTGGGACTTTCGCAGTCCAGGTATATCGACACTGTACTGAAAAGATTCAGTATGGAAGATTCTAAGCGCGGTAATCTACCGGCTTGTCACGGAATCACCCTCTCCAAAGAGATGTCTCCCAAGACTGATTTGGAAAGGGAACGCATGTCTATTATACCCTACGCTTCTGCGGTAGGCTCTATAATGTATGCGATGTTGTGTACCAGACCAGATGTAGCTTACGCACTGAGCGTGGTAAGCCGGTATCAGTCAGACCCAGGGGAGAAACACTGGATAGCAGTAAAGAACATTCTCAAGTACCTGAGGAGGACTAAGGAGATGTTCTTGGTTTACGGCGGAAAAGACCTCAGGTTAGAGGCCTTTGCTGATTCCGGCTTCCAGAGTGATAAGGACGATTCCAAGTCCATGTCGGGTTATGTCTTTACCCTCAATGGAGGGGCGGTGTGCTGGAAGAGCTCCAAGCAGGACACCGTTGCCGACTCGACGATGGAAGCGGAGTATATAGCTGCTTGCGATGCCGCAAAAGAAGCAGTCTGGATGAAGAAGTTCCTAACAGAACTTCAGGTGGTTCCTACCATAGTTGATCCAATACCTCTGTATTGCGACAACAACGGAGCTATAGCTTTAGCGAAGGAACCAAGGTCCCATCAGAAGTCCAGACACATCTTGAGGCGGTATCACCTGATCAGGGAGATCATTGATCGTCAGGAGATCGAGGTTCGGAGATTTGCTTCAGAAGAGAACATTGCTGATCCATTCACGAAGGCCCTTCCTCAGATTCAGTTCGAGAGGCTACTCGAGATCATTGGTCTGCGATATGCCAGTACATGGCCCTAGTGCAAGTGGGAGATTGTTAGTGTTTATGCCCTAGAAGGCCATTACTGTATCATACTAGCTTGTATATTACTTAATGGAAGCTTGGGATATTCACATGTATATAACAGTCTTGCTAAACATGGTAGTATGCTACTTGGTTTTTTCTATCTTAATATGTGAGTATACGTATTGATAGAGCTCTTAGGATCTTGCTTGGCTACCAGCGTTGTGATGGCAGTCACACTAGTGGGGGCTGGGTAGTCTACAAGCACATCCTTATTCAGGTCCCTGGTCGTTGGATTATCGAGACAGAGCATTGATACTCCGGAGTAGACTAGTGTGTACGCTTCTCATCCCAGTTGGGGAGATGGTCTGTCCTACAGCCATCAGTACGTCGTACTGGAGATAGTATACAGGTGCTCGTTAGGTTACGGGTACACCGGACAGGACTCACAGGGAACTGTTGGTTGGTTTGATACCAGTCGTCAGTGAACAGTTCCCAGGTGACATGAGTACAGCGTAGTCCGCAGACTTGACACTGCTACTTCGCCTCGAGTGTGTCCCACTGTTCTTAGATTGCTACCCTACCACGGCTCTATGGAGTCGTGCAAACAGGTAACAGTTGGGTGCAGTCCCGAGCACTTGGAGGCAGTGGCGGTTAGACAGGATTCGTCCCTCCCGGTATTGGGAGTAGATATCGTGCTGTGTCAGAGAGCCATTACGCAAAGTCCCTGGCCAGGGCAAGCGAGATTTGCTGGTAGGTTCCAGCAGTTTCTCAGGGTGTAATGGGCTTCACTCCGACACGACTTATACCGCTATTAGGGGACTGACGCTTGCCGCCCCCCTAGGCCCGATATGCGATTGTCATGGACGAACGGACCGGACTGTATGGAGATTGTCACATCAGACTCAGTAGGAGTTCGGATGGGTTTACTCATCGGCCTTCTTATCGACAACTACCTGGGGACCGTTACGTACAGCTAGTGCCGCTTGCGGTCTGTGGTTAAACCCACTGCCAGCGTAGTAGTCGAGTCTCTAGAGTCCCACACAGAGAGTTTCCTACTCCAGGCGAAACGATATAGAGGTTGCATGGTTTTGCGACAAAGGGTTCGGACGCATACGTGCGTTTACGCGCGTACGACTTTCGGACAGATTTTACCAGTCGGCTTTGGTTTAAGCCAGTAACTGGTATCCGGTTATTGGATTTATACAGTCTAAAGTTTTTCCGTATTTTTTACGGATCGGAGGGGCGTTCTCGTAATTACTCGAGAAGCTTCTAGAAGATGTGACTAAGGAGGTTTGTTTTGGAAAGAGAGTGAGTCATAGTGGTGATTCATTCACTTCATTAATGCTCATTTATTGCTTAATGACTCATGTTAATGAATCATCACAAGATATTTTGTGAAGCATGCTTATTCATTTCCTTTATTGATTTATTGAAAATAAGAATGCTTCATAATATTATGATACACTCTCTCTCTTCTCTCATTATCATATCACACATTCTCTCTCCTCAAGCTCTCATCTTCTAACCCTAATCCTTAATCCTCATGTGTTGAGATCAAAGGATTAGTTAGACTAAACAATCCATAACCTTCACTCTTTATCATTCTATCATCTTTGATTAGCAATCAAAGTTGGTTAGTTACCTCAAGTTAGAGGTTTAGCTTGGAGTTTCGCTCTCGGGTGGATCGTCTACTACCTAGAGAAGGCCGAGGAGAACCAAGGAGGACATAAAGAAGAAGGACCGGTTCATTAGGTATAATCCCTAATCACTCTTATGAAAAGAAACTCATAGAATACGGTTTTTTAGGGTTTAGCTTCGATTCAAGCGGTTAGTCGATGTTCGTTGTTTAAACTTGATAAGTTTTTGTAAATTCCGCCTCCCCACAAGTACTGGGGTGTACTACATCGACTTACATTCCGCCATACACCAAGAACATCTCCTTAGTCCTTCTCAGGTACTTGAGAATGTTCTTTACCGCTATCCAGTGTTTCTCCCCAGGGTTTGACTGATACCGGCTTACCACACTCAGTGCATAAGCTACATCCGGTCTGGTACACAACATCGCATACATTATAGAGCCTACCGCAGAAGCGTAGGGTATAATAGACATGCGATCCCTCTCCAAATCAGTCTTGGGAGACATCTCTTTAGAGAGGGTGATCCTGTGACAAGCCGGTAGGTTACCGCGCTTGGAATCTTCCATACTGAATCTCTTCAGTATGGTGTCGATGTACCTGGACTGTGAAAGTCCTAATATCCTCTTGGATCTATCACGATGGATCCGGATCCCCAGGATGTATGAGGCATCACCCAGGTCTTTCATGGAGAACCTGTGCGACAAGAACCCCTTGACAGATTGCAGCATAGGAATATCATTTCCTATTAAGAGAATGTCATCCACGTATAAAACGAGGAATACTACAGTTCTCGCTACAAATCTACTATAGATGCATGGTTCATCTGGATTTTTGATAAAGCCAAATTCTTTGAACGTCTCATCAAAGCAAATGTTCCAACTCCGCGATGCCTGCTTTAGTCCATAGATGGACTTAAGCAACTTGCACACCTTTCCGCTGCTCCCACTCTGAATGAAACCCTCTGGCTGGTCCATATAGACACACTCCTCTAAATTTCCATTTAGAAAAGCGGTTTTTACGTCCATCTGCCAAATCTCATAATCGTGGAAGGCAGCAATGGCAAGAAGGATCCGAATGGATTTCAGCATAGCCACTGGAGAAAAGGTTTCGTCATAGTCCAAACCAGGTCTTTGACGAAAACCCTGTTAGTTGTATGTATGCCCTAGAGGCCAGTATTGTACAGATGATGTATATTATATTGGATGCTTGGACATATATAGAGATGACTTTCTTGCTCGATATGATAGTATGTTATCTGGTTACTCTTTATCTTAACATGTACACTAGTCTCTTTAAACTGTCTTATAGTTACATGTTGATAAAGCCCTTAGGATGTGTACTTGACTACGTGGACTATGATGCAGATCATACTAGTGGGGACATGGTAGTCCATAGGTACATCCTTCAAGGTCCCTAGTCGTGGGTGTATCGAGACGGGGCATCGATATACCAGTGTAGACTAGCGTATACGCTTCTCGACCCATGAGATGGGCGATGGATGATCCCATATCCATTGGTGTTTGACATCAGAGATCATGTACGGGTGCTCAGTGGAGACTGGGTACACTGGACGGACTCGCCGAGAACTCCCAGATGGTATTATACCTCACGTCAGATGGCAGTTCTCAGGTGACACTTGTGCAGGTTAGTCTGTAGACCCGAGATCGTCATAGAGTCTTGTGTGATTCCCACCGTGCTTTGATCTCCACCTTACCACGTCCATGAGGGCGTGCAAAACGGTGGTCTTTGGGTACAGTCCTGAGTCACATGGGGGCAATGAGCGATAGGAGGGGTTTCGTCTCTCCCGGTATTGGGGGTTGATGTTGCGCTGTGCTCGATTGGCCGTAACAGGGAAGTCCCTGGCCAGGGCTGATCAGAGATTTGCTGGTAAGTGTTACCAGTAGTTTCTCGACACGTTATGAGCCTCACATCGGCACGACTTATCGGTTATTGGGGTCTGACGTTTACCACCCCTAGACTTGATATGCGACATATCAGACGAATAGACCGGACTGTACGGTAAGTGTTACTGGTTGGATTCACAGGAGTGTGAGCGGGCTAGCTCGTCGATCTTCTGATCGCTCAATACCCGGATGGCCGTTACGTTTAGCAGACCGCTTGCGGCTTGTGGGTGCTTGATATGATCATCATCTGCTACCGGCGTATTGACGAGTCTTTAGAGTCCTACACAGAGGTTTCCTGGCTCAAGCGAAACGAAATAGGAGCGCATATGAGATATGTGCAGGACCGAGAATAATGCATGTATGTGATACCGTATTTCATTCTCATGATGGATGTATCGATTGGTTATATTCAATATAACCTAGATATTGAATCAAGGATTGATTCGATAAGCCGATATATAGGATACTAGTCGGTTATATGCGATATGACCGGATCGTTAAATCAAGTGTTGATTTAATGTATAATTATATATTTGATATATTACATTGCATTAACTAGTATTGGTTCACTTTATATGGATTTTCTCACTTGATGTGCAAGAAGTATATGTGATATACTTTTGTTCACATATTTATATCATGTTTGATGATACTTGATCATTTTGTTAAGTGTAAAGAATTAAAACCATGGTTAAGTGTTGATTAGGGTTTTGCATATTCATTTATTTATTTATTTATTTATTTGAAAAGGATTATGATGAGAATGGTGGCTTTCTTTGTTTTAAGTTGAAGCTTCATGAAGCTTTGACTTTTGTAACCATTCTTGTCATCATGCTTAACCCTAACCCTCTCAAGTAACCATGGTCTATTCTCTACACTTAACCTTAGTTAGTGAATGATAAGTATTGATTTATTTTTCATTTATCAATAACACTTATCATATTCTAGCTTCATCTTCTTCTTCATCTTCAAAAGAAAAAGCTTGATGCCATTAATGGCAACTTGAGTCCCAAAGTGAGAAATCCAATTCTAAAGTGAACCCACCTCCTATTTCTTCACCCTTTACCTCTTGCCAAGTTGTTTTGGGTGTTTTCTTCACAAGTTTCACAACTTGGTGAAGTTGGAGCTTGAACTTGCGATGCCTCGACGTAGATCATCTTCGGCACGAAGCCGACGACCTAGTCTGCCCAATTCTCCGATGAAGCCGACGATTGAGTTCGGGATTCGAGATGGACAGCGAGAGGACGCCTACGTGGAGCTAAGGAAGTGGAGAACCGGATCTACAAAGGTTGTAGCCTCTCTCCTTTAGTTACGGTGTTAACTTGTTTAGTTTATCGCCTAGATTTCTAGCCGACGATACGTATTAGGGTTTCTCGGCACCCATAAAATTTTAAAATGGCATGGATGATGCCTTGTGTGACCTCTATAGCGTGCCTAGGAATCCTACAGTGGTATCAGAGCCTAGCTAGAGCCTTAGGCGAAGTCTAGACGGAGTTTGAAGTCCGATCGAACCGAAACCCTAAAACAAAACATGCTCTCTGTACAATTTTTAAAAACTGGGTTTTTTCCAAATTAAAAATATGCAGAAAATTCAGCAGGATTTTCTAAGAATTACTGTGAAACACGATCACTCAATTCTTCCAATGTGCGGCGTAACCGCGGCAGAAGCCTGGCTTCAGGCTTCTGCCGCGGTTCCGCGGCCGTATAATGACGTCACCCACCCTTGTTTGCACAGTAACTTCTTTTATTCAGTGCTGAGTTCTCTGGGAATTTTTAATATTTATTCAAGAGTTGAGTATTCTGGGTTGTATTGGAGACTCGGTATTTCGATCGGATTATCGAACTTTGTCTTAGTGCTTTCCGGATAATTTTTTGAATATGTTAAAAGGTCCGACCGGATATAAATACCCAACTTTTCCCCTGCCGGAAAATATCCAAGTGTTGGATTTTTGTGTGGTTTAAGGACGTTCTGAGTAGTGCAAGTAACGCGATGGTCCCTCTAGAAGACAACAAACCTTAACTCGATTATGTGACCGTCTTGAACTGCCCTTTGAACCTTCGGGTTTGGGGCAGTACGGCGTGCCACATGTGAGGCGTTGGCTTGACCCTTCTACGGCTGGACCGTTGGTACTAAGGCATGAAGCGAATGTCTTTGAACTTATTTCATGTGTTGAACGGTTTCGGGAAAACTTGGGTGTTTGAATGTTCGATCGGAAAGTTTAATATTTTCTATTTATCCGGAATGGGATACAATAATTGGAATTCACAAACAATTATGAGATAACTGAATGAATGTTATAAATCTAGCGGTTTAGTTTCATTTGATATTGAAAAGAGTTTTCGATAATGAGACTAAAATGCGGGGTTTATAACTGTTAGGCATGTGATGTCTAAGTGTTTAATTTGATTAGGCATGTGATGTCTAAATGGGTTGCGGATTCCAACTGTTGTAGTTTTACACTTTCTTTTCTGTGACCGTAAGTGTAATATGTGATATCGCCAGTTTCGTTGCTATATGTCAACGACAATTGGGATGCGCATATTTACTTACGTTGATGACATGTGATGTTATGTGTTGCTGGATATGTTATATTGGATCGTCATGTTTGAATAGCCGGGTTTTTTTATGTGAGATGAGTGTTTTTCATTTTCATTCATGTAAAAACTTGTATGTAATATTCTTTTATTTGGGGCACTTCCAGGTAGCGGAAGATGTCACCTTTTGTATATTATTTACTTTTCCGCATTAGGATAGACCCAAGGAGGGGAGCACAAGTAACCGGGTTCTGGGGTCCAGTGGGAGACCAACTCGAGGAGTCGAGTCCGGGTCTCCTAACCCTAGAATTGGCAGGGTTGCTTGCCGCTGTCGTAGGGGTCTAGGGGTGTGGGATTGGCTATTCATCACGACCGTGGAATCCGTGTTTTATACAGGCTCGTATTGAAAACACGGACGTCCTAGTATATCCAATATTTCATATGTTACTTTTGCTGCTTTATCTGTGATGTGATCATGTGATGTTTTGTGATAGATACAGTATATAGTATATATGATATATTATATTGACGTTACTTATGTTTTACACCCGCGCTAGCCCTGCCCTGCTCTGTCGTTAGTTACCTAACCTAACGGTGCACGAGGGGACATCCAGGCGAATGCGGATGGCATAAGTGTACGTCGTATTTATCTGTGATGTTTAGGTACTTAAATGATGGGACTTCATTAATGAGATTAATGAAAGAAAATAAACCTAAGATGTTGTAGAATCAAATTTTAAACAAAACAGGTAGCTACAGTTCTTGCTTTGCATAGCGGTATATATGATATACCCTGCACCTTATTCGATGAGGAAAGGACCGAGATCCCTTCACCGGGAGTGACTCCTTTAGCAGTAACTGGCAGATGCTACACACTCGGTTTGGCTTTGATTGCTTTTAAGAGTTTTTGCTTTGCACAGTGATATATATGATATATCCCGCACCTCATTCGACGAGGAAAGGGCCGACGATCCATTCACCGGGAGTGACCCCTTTAGCAAAACTAGAAAAGCCTCAAAATCACTCCATTTCAAAACTTCATTTGATTCTACAACGATATCAAGTTCATTACGCTCATGGTTTTATGAAAACCTGCGTAGCCCTCCGTCATTTCAGATAAGTACTACTTAGTATTCGTGCTACGGTAGTTTGGCATTCGTCAAGGCGTAGTGTACGGTAGCTAACTAGTATTTATCTGCTTATGCATATGATGCAGATTGGATTAGGGTATTCGTGCGGCGTTGTTTGGCATTCGTCAAGGGTCGTGCGGGTGGATTTAATTCAATCAAGAAATGTACGGGTTGAACTTGACTAGTGGACTATGGGTTGTTTGGCATTCGTCAAGGTCATAGAACACTAGGGGTAAAATATTATCGGGAATTTTAAGTGTTGAAATTTGCAATGAGATTGCATACCTTCTATGAGATAGTTGGATCCCGATACCCACTGCGAGTAAGAGTTACTCCTGGGAGAGTTTTACACATTACAATTAGCCGATCAAGTAGGTGTCTAGAAAGGTGTTAACGAGGTTACGTCTCTGGGAAAACGAGGTTTACATTAATTAGGTTCGTGCGAAAGCACGGGGGACCTCCCTCAAAGTACCGACACTGGCCTGGCTGAAAGATTGGCGAACTTGTAGTGTGTAATTAATCCCGGCTAGTCTTTCCTTTTAGGGTTTGAAGGAAGATTTGATAAAAACCAGTGGGAGCCATCCTGATTAGATAAGATAATAACCAATCTGATCTTGCACGAGCATACGCTAAAGTGTTTGCTTCTCTCTCTCTCCAGGTAGCGACCATTTCATGCCTTAATCAAGATAATAATATGGATGTATTGACCGGACCCGCATGTTATACTGTGCAGGAGAACGTTGAACCCGTTCTATCTTATAAGTGTTATAAGAATGAACAGGAAACATGAGAATATCTGGATTCTCACACCGCCCAAACGGAGAACATACATGTTGATGTATCATCTTCGGGTGTGTTTGTCATTGAGAACTGTTTCTCAGTTCACCCTACGTCCTGAGTATTAGATACCGGATCAGGATCCCACATATGTAAGATGTTACATGGGCTGCGAAAAGGTAGAGAACTGGGAAAAGGTGATCATTCCGTTCAAGTAGGGAACGGTGCAAATGTTGCAGCCAAAGCAGTTGGCGAATATCACCTTGTATTACCAAGTGGTGATACAATAATTCTGAATGAGTGCTATTATATACCAAACATGATGTGCAACATTATATCAGTTTCTTTATTGAGTAAAGAAGGATATAATTTTGTAGTAAAGGATAATGTTATGAACATATTCCTAGATCAAAAGTTGATTGCATCAGGCTCGCTACATAATGGCATATTCATTCTAAATCAAAATACAGTCCTCAATATACAAAACACACACAAGAGGAAAAGTTCAGAAATGAACGAATCCTTCTTGTGGCATTGTAGACTTGGTCATATCATTGCGACACGACTGGCTAAGTTACATAAGGATGGTTATTTGAATCCGTTCGAATTATCATCTTATGATACTTGCCATTCATGTCTCAAAGGAAAAATGACCAAAGCTCCGTTTAGTGGACACGGAGAAAGAGTTACTGAACTCTTAGAACTGGTACATAGTGATGAATGCGGTCCCATGTCTACCCTTGCCAGGAACGGTTCTTCCTACTTCATTATATTCACTGACGATCTCTCTCGATACGGGCATGTGTTCCTATTGAAACACAAGTCTGAAGCTTTTGAGAAATTCAGAGAATATAAGCACGAAGTAGAGAACCAAACGGGCAAAAGTATTAAGATCCTTCGATCTGATCGAGGAGGAGAATACCTGAGCAATGAGTTCCAAGATTATCTAAAAGAGAATGGGATTCTCTCTCAGCTTACTCCACCTTATACACCACAGCACAACGGTGTATCGGAACGAATGAATCGCACCCTATTAGATATGGTGCGTTCAATGATGAGTACAGCTGAGTTACCTATTTCCTTCTGGGGGTATGCGCTTGAGACAGCCATACACCTATTGAATATGGTTCCTACCAAATCAGTGCCTACCACTCCATATGAGATATGGAAAGGGAAGAGACCATCTCTTAAGTATGTTAAGATATGGGGTTGTCCAGCCTATGTCAAAAGACAAAATCCGGACAAACTCGAGGCAAGATCTGTCTTATGTAAGTTTGTAGGATATCCCAAAAATTCACAAGGGTATATCTTCTACCACCCCGAGGAACAAAAGGTGTTTGTTTCTCGACATGCCACTTTCTTAGAAAAAGGTTTTCTTATGAAACAGATTAGTGGCATTGAGGTAGAACTGGAAGAGGTTCCAGCAACACAAACTGCAATAGAAGACTTGGTAGAACCAGAGGATTCAGTAGAACTCGACGAACCCCAGCCTCTCCGCCGATCTAGTAGGGTATCTCGTCCACCTGAGAGATACTACGGTTTTCTCATTGACGGTGGAAGCGAGGATTGCATCATGGAGGATGATGACCCAACTAGCTTCGAGCAGGCCATCACGAGTAGGCACTCAGTGAAATGGCTGGATGTTATGCGGTCTGAGATGGAATCCATGTACACCAACAAAGTATGGACTTTGGAAGTTGCTCCTGAAGGGGTAAAACCCATTGGGAGCAAGTGGATCTTCAAGAAGAAACTTGGTGTAGATGGGAAAGTGGAGACTTTCAAAGCTAGACTTGTTGCAAAAGGTTTTCGCCAAAGACCAGGTGTGGACTATGACGAAACCTTTTCTCCAGTGGCTATGCTTAAATCCATCCGGATCATGCTTGCCATCGCTGCATATCATGATTATGAAATCTGGCAAATGGATGTGACCGCCTTTCTAAACGGTGATTTAGAAGAGTGCGTGTACATGACTCAGCCAGAGGGCTTCGTAGACAGTGGGAGCAGCGGGAAGGTGTGCAAGCTGCTTAAACCCATTTATGGATTAAAGCAAGCATCGCGGAGTTGGAACATCTGCTTTGACGTCGTTATCAAAGAGTTTGATTTCGTCAAAAACCCAGATGAACCTTGTATCTACAAGAAGGTAGCAGAGAGTAAGGTTGTCTTCCTCGTATTGTACGTGGACGACATACTCTTGATAGGAAATGATATTCCTATGCTGCAAGCGGTCAAGCTCTTCTTATCACAAAGATTCTTAATGAAAGATCTTGGTGATGCCTCCTGCATATTGGGAATTAGGATCTATAGAGATAGATCCAAACGGATATTGGGATTGTCCCAATCCAGGTACATTGACACCATACTAAAGAGGTTTAGTATGGAAGAATCCAAGCGTGGGAACTTACCCACGATCTCTGGAGTCACTCTCTCCAAAGAGATGTCTCCCAAGACTGATTTGGAGAGAGCTCGCATGCAAGGGATACCCTATGCTTCGGCTGTAGGCTCTATCATGTACGCGATGCTATGTACCAGACCCGATGTTGCATACTCACTAAGTGTAGTGAGCAGGTATCAAGCTGATCCTGGAGAGAATCACTGGACAGCTGTGAAGAGCATTCTCAAGTACTTGCGAAGGACTAAAGAGATGCTCTTGGTGTATGGTAACAGAGAACTCCAAGTGGAGTCCTTTACCGATTCGAGCTTCCAGAGTGATAAGGACGACTCTAAGTCGCAGTCGGGCTTTGTCTTTACCCTTTACGGAGGGGCGGTTAGCTGGAAGAGTTCCAAGCAGGAAACCGTGGCAGACTCGACGATGGAGGCTGAATACATCGCTGCCAACGATGCTGCCAAAGAGGCTGTCTGGATCAAGAAGTTCATTGCTGAACTTGGAGTGGTTCCATCCATTGAGCATCCAATACCTTTGTATTGCGATAAAAATGGAGCGGTGGCTTTGGCCAAGGAACCCAGGTCCCATCAGCGGTCCAGGCATATTCTGAGGTGGTATCACCTGATCCGGGAGATAGTTGATCTCCGGGAGATCGAGGTCAGGAGGGTTGACACGAAGAACAACACGGCGGATCCACTCACGAAGTCCATTCCCCAGATACAGTTTGAGAGACTCTTCGGGATGCTCGGTATTCGATACTACAGCAGCTGGCCCTAGTGCAAGTGGGAGATTATTAGTTGTATGTATGCCCTAGAGGCCAGTATTGTACAGATGATGTATATTATATTGGATGCTTGGACATATATAGAGATGACTTTCTTGCTCGATATGATAGTATGCTATCTGGTTACTCTTTATCTTAACATGTACACTAGTCTCTTTAAACTGTCTTATAGTTACATGTTGATAAAGCCCTTAGGATGTGTACTTGACTACGTGGACTATGATGCAGATCATACTAGTGGGGACATGGTAGTCCATAGGTACATCCTTCAAGGTCCCTAGTCGTGGGTGTATCGAGACGGGGCATCGATATACCAGTGTAGACTAGCGTATACGCTTCTCGACCCATGAGATGGGCGATGGATGATCCCATATCCATTGGTGTTTAAAATCAGAGATCGTGTACGGGTGCTCAGTGGAGACTGGGTACACTGGACGGACTCGCCGAGAACTCCCAGATGGTATTATACCTCACGTCAGATGGCAGTTTTCAGGTGACACTTGTGCAGGTTAGTCTGTAGACCCGAGATCGTCATAGAGTCTTGTGTGATTCCCACCGTACTTTGATCTCCACCTTACCACGTCCATGAGGGCGTGCAAAACGGTGGTCTTTGGGTACAGTCCCGAGTCACATGGAGGCAATGAGCGATAGGAGGGGTTTCGTCTCTCCCGGTATTGGGGGTTGATGTTGCGCTGTGCTCGATTGGCCGTAACAGGGAAGTCCCTGGCCAGGGCTGATCAGAGATTTGCTGGTAAGTGTTACCAGTAGTTTCTCGACCCATTATGAGCCTCACATCGGCACGACTTATCGGTTATTGGGGTCTGACGTTTACTATCCCTAGACTTGATATGCGACATATCAGACGAATAGACCGGACTGTACGGTAAGTGTTACTGGTTGGATTCACAGGAGTGTGAGCGGGCTAGCTCGTCGATCTTCTGATCGCTCAATACCCGGATGGCCGTTATGTTTAGCAGACCGCTTGCGGCTTGTGGGTGCTTGATATGATCATCATCTGCTACCGGCGTATTGACGAGTCTTTAGAGTCCTACACAGAGGTTTCCTGGCTCAAGCGAAACGAAATAGGAGCGCATATGAGATATGTGCAGGACCGAGAATAATGCGTGTATGTGATACCGTATTTCTTTCTCGCGATGGATGTATCGATTGGTTATATTCGATATAACCTAGATATTGAATCAAGGATTGATTCGATAAGCCGATACATAGGATACTAGTCGGTTATATGCAATATGACCGGATCGTTAAATCAAGTGTTGATTTAATGTATAATTATATATTTGATATATTACATTGCATTAACTAGTATTGGTTCACTTTATATGGATTTTCTCACTTGATGTGCAAGAAGTATATGTGATATACTTTTGTTCACATATTTGTATCATGTTTGATGATACTTGATCATTTTGTTAAGTGTAAAGAATTAAAACCATGGTTAAGTGTTGATTAGGGTTTTGCATATTCATTTATTTATTTATTTATTTATTTGAAAAGGATTATGATGAGAATAGTGGCTTTCTTTGTTTTAAGTTGAAGCTTCATGAAGCTTTGACTTTTGTAACCATTCTTGTCATCATGCTTAACCCTAACCCTTTTAAGTAACCATGGTCTATTCTCTACACTTAACCTTAGTTAGTGAATGATAAGTATTGATTTATTTTTCATTTATCAATAACACTTATCATATTCTAGCTTCATCTTCTTCTTCATCTTCAAAAGAAAAAGCTTGATGCCATTAATGGCAACTTGAGTCCCAAAGTGAGAAATCCAATTCTAAAGTGAACCCACCTCCTATTTCTTCACCCTCTACCTCTTGCCAAGTTGTTTTGGGTGTTTTCTTCACAAGTTTCACAACTTGGTGAAGTTGGAGCTTGAACTTGCGATGCCTCGACGTAGATCATCTTCGGCACGAAGCCGACGACCTAGTCCGCCCAATTCTCCGATGAAGCCGACGATTGAGTTCGGGATTCGAGATGGACAGCGATAGGACGCCTACGTGGAGCTAAGGAAGTGGAGAACCGGATCTACAAAGGTTGTAGCCTCTCTCCTTTAGTTACGGTGTTAACTTGTTTAGTTTATCGCCTAGATTTCTAGCCGACGATCCGTATTAGGGTTTCTCGGCACCCATAAAATTTTAAAATGGCATGGATGATGCCTTGTGTGACCTCTATAGCGTGCCTAGGAACCCTACAAACCCTTTGCAACAAGTCTAGCTTTATAGGTCTCAACCTGTCCATCTACACCAATCTTCCTTTTGAAGATCCACTTGCATCCTACGGGTTTTTCCCCGTCTGGAGCAATGTCCAACGTCCATACTTTGTTGGTGTACATGGACTCCATTTCGGTCCGCATTGCATCCAGCCATTTTACCGAGTCAACGCTCTGAATGGCCTGCTGGAAGCTAGTAGGCTCATCATAATCTATGATGCAATCCTCTCTATCCCCGTCTATGAGAAAACCGTAGTATCTCTTGGGCGGATGAGACTGCCTACTACTCCTGCGGAGCCGCGTAGGAATGTCCTGTTCTTTTGAACCCTCTGGTTCCACTAAGCTTTCAGTAATAGTCTGTGGTTCTGGAATTTCTTCCAGTTCTACTGCGCTCCCACTAATTTCCTTTTCTAAGAACTGGTGTTCTAGAAAATGGGCATGACGAGAAACAAAAACCTTTTGTTCCTCTTCGCAGTAGAAGAAATATCCTTTGGAGTTCTTTGGATATCCCACAAACTTGCACTGTACTGAGCGCGTGCCTCGGGCTTGTCCGCATGCTGCTTTTTGACAAAAGCTGGACTTCCCCAAGTCTTAATGTGACTGAGATGGGGCCTCTTCCCACACCACATTTCATATGGTGTGGTAGGCACAGTCTTAGTGGGAACTCGGTTCAAAAGGTATGCAGCTGATTCTAGTGCATACCCCCAGAATGATCGCGGTAACTCAGCGTTACTCATCATGGACCGGACCATATCCAATAGGGTCCGGTTCCGTCTCTCCGATACACCGTTATGTTGCGGAGTGTATGGAGGAGTAAGCTGAGAGAGAATTCCATTCTCTTTTAAGTAATTCAGGAACTCGGCACTTAAGTATTCTCCACCTCGATCCGATCTTAGAATCTTAATACTTTTGCCGGTTTGTTTTTCTACTTCATTCTTATATTCCTGGAACTTTCCAAAGGCTTCGGACTTATGTTTCATTAAGAAGACATAACCGTACCTTGAAAAATCATCCGTAAAAGTAATGAAGTAAGAATAACCGCTTCGCGCATGTGTAGACATTGGACCGCACACGTCGCTGTGTACGAGTCCCAAGAGCTCGCTCGCTCTTACTCCGTGTCCAGTGAACGGAGTCTTTGTCATCTTTCCTTTGAGACATGATTGACAAATGGCATACGATTGATATTCGAACGGATCCAAATATCCTTCTGTATGTAACTTAGTCAACCTTCTCTCATTGATGTGACCCAGTCTACAATGCCATAAGAAAGTCCGATTGATATCTGGGGACTTTCTTTTGTGTGTATTCTGGACATTGAAAATCTATGGTTGGTTTAATACGTATGTACCATTGCTCAATGTACCTGATCCAATCAGAACTTGATTAAGGTGAATGTTTACAACATTGCTTACAAACGCAAATTCATAACCTTCTTTAGAAACCAAAGATACAGAAATGATATTACAAGTTGCGTTGGGTACAAAAAAACAATTACGCAAAACCAAAACATGCCCATCTGACATTCCCAGGTGATAGTCCCCCACGGCTTTAGCATCCATGCTAGCTCCGTTTGCAACTCTGAGGGTCATGTCACCTGCCTTCAAAACCCTACGGTTTCTCAACTCCTGCAAAGAATTACAGATATGAGATCCTGATCCGGTATCCAATACCCAGGAAGTAGAGTTTATTGAAAGACAGTTTTCAATAACATACACACCTGAAGCTGAAGCCGCAACCTGCTTCAGTTCCTGTGTCCTGGCCTTCTAAGCCCTGCAATCTTTCTTCCAGTGTCCACTCTTATGATAATAGAAGCATTCTTCTTTACCCACAAGCTTCCCCGCTATCTTTGTTACCTTTGCCTTTCCCTTCGTATCCACTTTACTAACACCGCCCCTTGGTTTGGCGGGGGCTTTCCTCTTCTTTCCCTTGGCTTTCGCCTTGGACCTAGAAGAAGAAGATCCTCCTACAAACAAAGTGGATGTTTCCCTAATTTTCTGTAGGGTGCCCTCTGCGCTCCTCAGCATGTTGAGGAGTTCTGAAAGTTCAACCTCTTTTTCTTGTAAGTTGAAGTTCAGTATAAACTGGGCGTAAGTGGAAGGAAGGGACTGGAGAATCAAGTCCGTATAGAGCTCACTCTCCAACGTGGTCCCAAGTTCCGCGAGCTCCTCAATGTATCCAATCATCTTAAGCACGTGTTCCTCTACCGATGATCCGACGTCCAACTTTGCCGAAAATAACTTCTTCGACACTTCGTATCTTGCGATACGAGACTGCTCTCCATACAGTTCTTTTGTATGAAGAAATATGGATTCCAGGTCCATATTCTCGTGCCTCCTCTGATGTTCGTTGTCCATAGAGGCAAGCACGAGGCACTTGGCCTTCGCGCAATCAATCTCCCAAGTCTTACGGATTTTCTTATCCGCGACGCTGGAGGTGGGACCTAGGACGGGGAGAGCTTTGGTGGTAAGAAGATACCCCAGCTTGTCGTAAGTGATTTCCATTTTGACATTCCTGAGCCAATCTTTGTAGTTTGGCCATGTCAGTATGTTTTTATCTAGAAGTAACTTAAGTCCAATCATGTCGATTGGTCGCTGCAATTAGGAGAGAGAGAAGAAACACTCAGCACGATGCTCTTGCAAGTTTAGAATGGTTTTTAGTTTGTCTAAACAGGATGGCTCCCACTGTCTCTCGAATCCCTCCTCAAACCATAAAGGAAGAATTAGTCGGGATCAATCCCACCGCACAATACTTGCTTAACCGTTCAGCCAGGCCAGTGTCGGTACTTCGAGGGAGGTTTTCCAACGCTTTCGCGAAGTTCCTTAATTTAAGAACCTCTTTTCCCTGGGGGCGTAGCCCCGCTAACACCTTTCTAGACACCTACTAGGATTATAGCATTGATCGTTTAGTGAGAAATTTCCTGAGGAGTAGCATATACCCACAGTAGGATCGGGATCCAAATATCATCGCGTGACGAAACTGAAGGAATCCTACCAGAATCTTCACACTCCAAATGGTATGCAAATCTAGCAAGTTTCAGTGCTTATGAAACTCCCGATGTGGATTTTTTCCCCATGCTCTTATGACCTTGACTTTGGCCAAAATATCATAAGTCACATGTCAAGTTCTACCCGTCACTATCCAGGTTAATTTGGATCCACCCGTACCTACCCTTGACTTTGGGCAAAATGGCAGTACGACTGTCCCAAACCAACGCATCTATCTATGCTACACATGAACACCCAATAGCTACCAATTACTATGCCTTGACTTTGGCCAACATACATAGCTTGAATACTATTGCCTATTCATGCGAAATGACGGAGGGCTACGAATGGTTTTGGCTAAACCGTGAACGTAGTGAACTTGATATAATCGATGGAACGAGATAGCTTTTAAAAGGAGTGGCTCAAGCTTCGCATTTAAAAGTTAGTTTTGAAAAGAACCGAGTGGTTTTTCGAAAGTTTTCCAACGAATTTTGCTTGGTTTATTATCTTGCATTAGTTCTTTTAATGCGTGATATTCTTGCATTAGTTCTTTTAATGCGTCCCATCATTTAATCCTACCATTGCAGAAAACAACCAAAATATGACGTACGCTTATGCCATTCGCATTCGCCACGGGGCCCCGTCATCACCCGTTAGGTTACTTAACTAACGACAGAGCTGGGGCTGGGCTAGCGCGGCTGTAAAACATAAGCAACGCCTAAATAGTTATAAATATATAGCAATGATAGACATTACAGATCACAGATGAATACATTGGATATACTAGAAATCCGCAATCCGTTCGAGCCTGCAACGAAAGGCGGATTACACGGTCGCGGTGAATAGTCAAAACCCCACCCAAGATCCCTACGGGTGCGGCAAACTACCCGCCAAGTACCCGAAGTGGAGCAACCTCCCTCAACTCCGTGAGTAGGCCACTCGGCACTTCGAGATACCCGGTAGTTTGTGCACCCCCTCCATGGGTCTATCCTAGGAGCAAAAAACAGTAAAAAGAATTATACAATGACGGCTACAACCCCGACCCGGTTGTGCGGCCATACAAATAATATTACATCAATTTACATATTACATGAATGAAAGAAAAAGAAACACTCATCTCACATCCACCCCGGCTATTCACCCGCGACAGTCCAACGCATTCATATACACATACCATCATCAAACACAGATCACAGATATGTATAACCCCGACTAATCGATATATAGCGATTAGCCGACGTTCAATACATATAAACATCACAGATATAACAGATTAGTCAAAGTATAGTGAAGTTCGATCCAAAAATACGGATTTATAGGCCTCCAAAAACAAATTTCTTTTCTGGAAAATCTGGGCACAAATAAACCATCTTAAAAATCCCAAAACCCTACCAGAAGAACACTGCACCAAACCCGGTCGTGAGAAGAGCCAAAACGGCGGCGGTTCCGCGGCAAATGTATACTCATTGCCGTGGAACCGCGGCGGTTTGAAGGATTCAGGCGACCGTTTTTGGTGGGTGTCTTCATAAAACCCTGAGCCGATTTTTGGAGTAAAAATTTTTATCTTTAGAGCACAAAAAATTTCAACAGAAAGTTAGGGTTTTGATGTTTAGGTTTTTGTGATTTTCCCGATCGAACTTCCATACACTTTACTACTTAGCTAGTTTAAGTTTAGTTAGGCTCTGATACCACTGTAAGTCCACGTTGCCAACCCCGGTTCTTGCGGGGAGGCGGAAACGGTATAAAAAACAAATTTTTAGCGCATTAGGCAACATGGACTAACAAAAGTCGGGATCTTTACTAAACTAAACTAGCTACCAAGCTAAAGAGAGTTAGCTACTCGGAAAAGATGTTATACCTAACTTGAACTCCTTCTTCTTGAAACCTTTGTAGAGCTTGGATGGTGCTTTCCTCGTCGCCTTCTTCCGTCAAAGATGGATCCACCTGAGGGTTCAACCTACGGGCTCCTTTCTCGAACTTTGAGAGAACTAGAGTCTTTGGCTTGCTAGACCTCTAACCCTAGAGTGAGTAGAGAGTGGTTTTGGGGTGTTTTTATCTCAAAGAGAGGGTTTCTCAACACATGAGAGTGAGTCTCCTTTAACTAGAGGAGGAGGAAGAAGAAGAGAGGAGAGAGAAGTGTTATGATAGAATGAAACTCCTTTTTTACAACCATGACATAATATGAAATGAATTATCAAATTAATAATAATAATCTAAATGAAATAGTTGATGGATGGTTTGGAATGACAATTATCATTACACACATTAAATGGTTTTGCTAGAATCAAAGAGCATCTTTGATATGTAATGATGATAGTCAAAGTTTCAACCATGGTCAACAAGTCAACCTTGGTCAACAAGTCAACAAACCCAACCATGACACAATTTCATTTAATTAATATTATTAATTGATATATCATAAATTCATTAGGGTTTGGAAAAAGACGACTGTCAACTGTGCATACACACCCGTTCCGAAACCCTAATGAAAATCCTCTTCCTCCGCCTCAATCAACTGTGCATACACACCCGCATTCTTGTTCCGAGGAACATGAATACAATGAGATAAAACTAACCCCAAAACATATACCAGTATCTGGCTCAAACCAGAGCCCGCTAGTAATATCCGTCCGGACTCCAAACGTGCACAAGTGCGAGGATGAGAACGAACCCTGTCGCAAAACCATGCGACCTCTACTCTGTTTTTCCCAAAGGCGAATAGCCCTCTGTGTGGGACTCTAAAGACTCGACACTACGCTGGCAGTGGGTTTAACCACAGACCGCAAGCGGCACTAGCTGTGCGTAACGGTCCCCAGGTAGATGCCGATAAGAAGACTGACGAGGTGAACCCCATCTGAACTCCTACTGAGTCTGAATGTGACAGTCTCCGTACAGTCCGGTCTGTTCGTCTGATACATCGCATGGCGGGCCTAGGGGGCAGTAAACGTCAGTCCCCTAATAGCGGTACAAGTCGTGTCGGAGTGAAGCCCAAAACATCCTGAGATAACACTGGATGCCTACCAGTATATCTCGCTTGCCCTGGCCAGGGACTACTCGTGTAATGGCTCTCCTAGACACAGCGCGATGTCAACCCCCAATACTGGGAGAGCCGAATCCTGTCTAACCGTCACTGCCTCCAAGTGCTTCGGGACTGCACCCAACCACTACCTGTTTGCACGACTCCTTTGAGCCGTGGTAGGGTAGTAATCAAAGTGTAGTGGGAACACACTCGAGGCGAAGTGCCAGTGTCAAGTCAGCGGACTAAGCTGTACTCATGTCACCTGGGAACTGATAACTGACGATAGGTATAATACCAACAAGTCGGTTCCCGACGAGTCCTGTCCAGTGTACTCGTAACCTAATGAGCACCGCATACTATCTCAAGTACGACGTACTGACGGCTGTGGGACAGACCGTCTCCTACACCGGTATGAGAAGCGCATGCGCTAGTCTACTCCGGAGTATCGATGCCCTGTCTCGATAGTCCTACGACTAGGGACCTGCATAAGGATGTGCTTATAGATTACCCAGCCCCCACTAGTGTGACTGCCATCACAACGCTGGTAATCAAGCAAAGATCCTAAGGGCCCCACTAATGCGTATAGGTGATATCATAAAATAAACACATGTACACATTAAAGTGGAAACAAACCAAGTAGAATACTACTATTTTGAGCAAGATTGTATATACAAGGTGAATATCCCAAGCTTCCATTAAGCAATATACAAACCAGTATGATACAGTAATGGCCTCTAGGGCATATACACTAACAGTATCCTTAACAAAAATTTAAGTTGATCTTAATCTCAAACGTGATTAATGATACTTAAATCAACCCAAACCCAAATCTAAAATATACGGATTTGGACTAATCCACACACTACGGGCGACAACATAAATTAGTCTCCGTATACAATCCACGGGCAACTAAAAATAAAACAAACATACACGACACGAAGTGAACTTCTAGAGCAGAAGAAAATGGTTATCGCGATGCGGTAACGTAATTAACTACAGGGGCTTACGCTTGCTGGGAAGAGCGTCCCCACAATCAAAAAACCCTCACAAATGAGGGGGAATCTGACGAAGTTTGCTACAACGGCCGCATCCTTCCAAACCTCCGATATACGGTGCCATAAATCAACTTAGCATTTTCGGAGAGGTGGACAGATAAACCCAAATAGCATTTTCGGAGAGGTGGACGGATAAACCCAAATATACGGCCGCCTGGTAGAATTAAATTAAGGCAAGACGATCCATCCCGGGTTCGTCTCTGTTTTCGGCGGTGAACAATGGTGGTACAGTTTAAATTCATTTGTATATTTGTTATTGCGGGGCGAGCGTCCAACATGTGGACTGTCGTCTCTGTCAGTTTGTATATTATTTTTTTGGGGCACGACCGGGTTGAGATCGATGTCACCCTTGTATATATTATTTTCTTTTCTATACTAGGATTACCCCAAGACAGAGTGCACGAAAAGCCGGATTCTAAAGGGCAACGAGTCCACATCTCATGGCGTTGAGACGGAGGGGACCTTACTCTAGAATTAGCGGGCTATTCGTCGCACTCGTAGGGGGTATAGGTTGACCCACAGAGGGGTGCTCAAGTTACCGGATTTCGTGATGTGCTGGGTGGCCCATTCACGTTATTGATTGGGGTTGCCTCACTTCTGTGATTGGTGGGTAACTCGCCGCACTCGTAGGGGTCTAGGTTTTTATTTCACAGGCTATCCACACGACAGGGGAACGTCGGGTCTCATTTTCGGCTCAAATGAAATCCGGGGCTCCAGGATTATCCACCATTCTGTGTTGCTTGGCTGAGATTCTGTAATGTTTCTATATATCATGCCTGGGATGATTGTTATATATATTTATATATATACTAGTAGATGTGGTATATGTTTTGCACCCGCGCTAGTCCAGCCCCCGCTCTGTCATTAGTTAAGTAACATAACGGGTGATGACAGGGCCCAGTGGCGAATGCGGATGGCATATACGTACATTTTATTTTCGTTCCTTTATCTGGTATGATATGTTTAATTGATGGGACTGCGTTAATTTTGATTAACGAAAGGATAAAACAAACCTATTTGATGTCATAACCATTTTTTTTTGAAAAACATACATTATAGACGTTTTCTTTTGCTTTGCACAGTGGTATTCGGTTTGGAATATCCTGCACCTCATTCGATGAGGCAATGGCCGAGATCCCTTCATCGGGAGTGACCCCTTGGGTAGAAGTTTGCTTCAGGGTAATAACTTCACTATAGTCATTTTTTTTTGTTTTGCATCGTGGTATTCAGTTTGGGATATCCTGCACCTCATTCGATGAGGAAAGAGCCGAGATCCCTTCACCGGGAGTGACTTCTTTAGCAAAAGTTGTCTCCAATATATATTTATAAAGCCACTTGGATTCCTTCAACGATATCAAGTTCATTACGTTAAAGGTTTTTTGCCAAAAACCAGCCGTAGCCTTCTGTCATTTCAGATGGGTAGCGCTTAGTATTCATGCTATGTTTGTTGGCCTTCGTCAAGGCATAGTGTATGGTAGCTATGTGTTACTTTTCTGCTGCAAGGATTTGCATTAATCTAGAACAGTCATGCAGCTTTGTTGGCCTTTGTCAAGGACGAGTACGGGTGGGTTTAGATTAATCTGGACAATGAAGGGTAGAACTTGACTTGCGACTTATGATTTGTTGGCCTTCGTCAAGGTCATAAGAGCATGGGGAAAAAATCACATCGGGAGTTTCAAACATACAGGAAACTTGCCAGGCATGCGCATACCTTCTGGAGTATGATAACTTGAGTGGCTTCCATCAAGTTATCATGCGATGATAGTTGGAACCCGATTCACACTGATGAGTAGGTTTACTCCTCGGGTGATTTTAGATGATCCCGACTAATTCTCCTTTGGATTTGGAGGAGGATTCGAGAAAACAGTGGGAGATATCTTGATTAGATAAAGTGATTAACCATTCTGATCTAGGTTAGAGTGCACGCTGAGTGTTTCTTTTCTCTCTCTCTGGCAGCGACCATGGCCCGATCCTAGACTAAAACTCATGAACCAAGTTAACCGAACCTTCTTAAAACACATTGGATTTTGGATTGTCATAGTTGCATATATCATTGCCACTCTTGCTCTTACCCTTTGCATTTCTCCAGAACATCCTGTATCACTACGAAGATCTACATTTATTGGATATGACCATCGTATAGTTACATACGAACTCGAAGAAACTTGTTTCACATTCGAGGATGGTTTCCGGTTCTGGAGAAAATGAATAGGACTATTCAGTTTTCTTTTCCCTTTACCTTCTCTCAGGTAGCGAGGGCTCCTGGTATTTAGGAGAGTACACCTATTGTGCTCATTGGATAGTATTCATCTAAACCTCAGGCTGGTGCCGAAGGGTAGGGAAGGAAGAAAACTAATTAGCCTAAGTGTGGTGTACAGAAGGTAATAAGTAAAGACGAATAAAGGGATTAGAAAGAGGGCAAAGTAAATTGCGACTACTATCATTCACGACAAAGCCGCGTATATCATCGCCACTCCTACTTAACCTTTGCTTTTCTCCTGAACATTCCGTATTACTACGAAGATCCACATTTATTGGATAATCCATCGTATAGTTACATACGAACTCGAAGGAATTTGTTCCAGTTCAGGAGAAATCGAATAGGATTATTCAGGTTGTCTTTTATTTTTACCTTCTCTCTGGTTGCGAGGGCTCCTAAGATTAGGAGGGTACACCTATTACGCTTGTTGGATAGTCTTCTTCCAAACCATAGGCTGGTGCTGAAAGGTAGGGAAGAAAGAAAACCATTTAGCCTAAGGGTGGTGTACAGAAGGTAATAAGTAAAGACAAATAAAAAGATTGGAGAGATGGCAAGGAAATTTACAGTTACTGTCATGAATCTGAATAGTGGAAGAGGCATTACTAGGAATATCCGGATACACCTTTGAAACATTTTCATATTTCAGTTTCACAGTGTAGTGTTAATTGAAAACTGATTTCCCAATTAGATTCTGACTCCAGGGTATGTATTTACCAGCTTTGATTCTCATATCTGTATAGTGTTACAGATGATGAGTGGGAGTAGAATATTGGGAATTAGGTGATTATATTCTCATTATATCGGAATTCATTGTAATTGGTGATATTTGAGGAAATCACCTGGGTTTTGCCTGACGGCAAATTTTTTGGTTTTGAAAAAAAATATGCACAGTTTCAAACTGATATATCTGTACGTTTATTTTATAAAGTGAGATATAACTTTTTGAAATTATGTCTATGAAATTTACCTTATCAGTTCATAGTTAGGTTAGGAGCATTCAATAACGGTGTAAATCTTCTTAACCATAGTACAGTTTTTAACCTACGACGCACAGGATATGAGTTATTTAACTCAGGGGACTTATACAATGTTTTGTATATTGTCCAGTGTCCATTAGGACAAAAGGTTTGGTAGTCGTACTATATTCTGTTTACTTGTGACTTCTCTATTTTTTAGATATGTGTTTCACTGAAATACAAGGTCCAAATTTTGAGAAGTTATAAATATATGAATAAAGTAGAGAACCACATATTGCAAGTATCAGTATTCTTCAAGCTGATCGAAGATGTAGATACTTGTGCTAGGTATTCCGTTGATAGTAATGGTTTTGAGAACTCGCTTCTCTTTCAAGTTACTCATATGTGGATGCACTCCTAGATGAGTAATGCTGCTTGGCCTCATTCTACTTAGACATGCACTGGAGACAGCTGCATGATTTGAATCTGGTTCCAATTAAATTAGTGCCTTTGTTTCTATATTGTATATGGAATGGTTCATATCTTAACGATGTTAAGGTATATGGAGTTGTCCGGCTTATATTTAAAACCAGACTCTGGATAAACTCAAGGCACGTTTTAGTAATGGCTGTTTGTGGGTTATCTCGGGCTATGTCGAGGGTTAACTTTCTACCATCTGGAAGATCAATAGATATATTGTTCTTCACTCGCCACAGTTTTAGTAAAATGGATTCTTTTCAAAAAACATAAGTGGGAGTATGGTAGAACTGGAAGTGATTCCAGAACCACAAACGATTTCTAAAAATTTAATAGAACCTAAAGATTCAATTGGTATTGACATTCCATTAGCTACTCCACAGATATAGTGGGTAACTCCAGCCACCCGAGTGGTACTTCGGTCTTCTCAGAGAAGGTGACAGAGAGGTTCTTGTTTATCCAGACTTGTCATTGCTGCTGTTCTAGACTATGAGACCCGGCAAGAGGATGGGTATAGCATTGTTCTAAACTAGCTTTAGAAGTGCACGTGTATATGACTCTGCCAGAGGGTTGTTGTAGTCAGTGGAAGCATAGTGGACAAGTAGCTTGTGTCTATTTATAGACTAAAGCAGATATAGCGGAGATAGATCATCTATTTTTGATGTGACAGTCATAAGTTTTGACCTCATCAGAATAGGAGATGGATCTGATAAGAAGGTAGTAGGGTGTGATGTCCTGGTATTTGGATGACATGCAATTTATAGGAAGTGAAATTTCTATACTACGATCGATTATACTGTAGTTGTCATAAAGTTGTTTCTCCACATAGGATATGGATATAATATCAGGGTTTCTGGTTACTAGATCTATGGTTTTGGATCTAGATTTGGGAAGTGTCCCAATCCGAGTACTTTGATATTATTCTAAAAGTGTTTTAGAATGGTTGACTCATGGTATGGTGGTGCACCTACAAGTGATGGAGTCGCCCTCTCTAAAGGATGTCTTTCAGACTAAAGGGGAGAGGGATTTGCATGATTGACATATCACTTGCTTAGGCAATTGAGTCAATCATGTAATGTCAAGTACCACATCAGATGTTGTTTTTGCACTAGCTGCAATAAGCATATATATTAATCCAATCATAGAGAAACATTGGGAAGCAGTTAAGAACATAAGTGGATATTTTTGGGATATGGTAATGGTAGTCTCCTTAATGAGACGGTTATCATTTCAGGCTTCCAAGGTGACCTGGATGACAGACACTACTACAAATAAGGGTTGCCCCTACGGATTTATCGGTAGGGGCAACCCACTGCCCCTACGGATATATACGTAGGGGCGAAAAAAGACCCCGTAGGTGCAAAGGCCGCAGGTGCAAGTTGAGGCCCTGAACTTGCCCCTACGGACAAATTTATGCCCCTACGGATATCTCGGTAGGTGTTATAGCCCCTACGGAGTACTCCGTAGGGGTAATAAAATCATATATTTAATTTTTTTTTTTGAATATATTGTATATACCTACGGATAACTCCGTAGGTCCTTTATCTACCCCTACGGATAACTCCGTAGGGGATATAAAGTAGCCCCTACGGATAGGTCCGTAGGGGCCTTCCCAACACCCTGCACTGAGATCGGGGGGAAAATATCAGGAAATCTGATATTTTGCCCCTACGGATAAATTCGTAGGGGATAAACAGTTACCCCTACGGACATATCCGTAGGGGCACTCCCAACACCCTGCACTGATATCAGGTGGGAAAATATCAGGTTTCCTGATAGTTTGCCCCTACGGATATGCCCGTAGGGGCAACATATATACCTACGGCTTAATCCGTAGGTACATATTGTCTGTATTTTTTTTAAAAAAATGGGCTGCTAGATTTTTTCCTGCCCTGTGCACAATACTATATACATCAATCAAATCATATATTGCAGTATTCATAATCACATCTCACGCATATATATAATATACAAAAGAAACCCAAAAACTGAATATGATATAAATACAAACCAATATCAATATCGTTTCAAAATGTAGTACAATGTGATATAAATACATGTTTCAAAAAATAAGAACCAAAAAGCTACCCTAGTTCGGTCCAGCTCCACCTCCGAATAACGTTAGAATAACGCGCGCCTGCTCCTCGGTCAATACACTCTGTAATGCTACATATAAGGGAGTCTGAGCGGCATGTGGAGCTGGCGATGTGGTCTGCGCAGCCGCCGTCGAGGTAGTCGCTTGCGGAGCCACGGCTGCGGGAGTCTGAGTGGGCGGTGGAGCTACAGGAGCTGTCTGCGGAACCGCAGCCGATGTAGTGGCTTGCGGAGCCGCAGCCGAAGGAGATGCATGTGGAGGCTCGGCCGATCTACCCTGTCGCGTCTGGACATAACGTGTGTAAGAAGCGTGTAAGCACTGTGTATTATTCGAAGCGTGTAAGCACTGTGTATTATTCGAATTCGTTTCATTATTAAGTTATTTCGAAACCCTGTTTGGATATCTAGTTTGGAAAAGCGTTGTTTATTTTAATTACATATGTATGTATGATTAATCAGACTTAAGTCTAAAACCAAATAAGCTCAAGCTACGTACTAATTATGGATATGTTGATATGTATATAACATGAAATGATATTTTACTATAAAGTAGTATACATACCAGCATCTCCTTCAACTCCTGAACGGTGGCGCTCAAGCTATCCAGTTCCTGATGGACATGCCGGTCACTGGAGACGGAGGAAGTAACCGCCGGGGTGGAGTCCAACCTCATATGGGCCCTGCTAGGGCCCAATCCCCGGCCTCTCTCCCAACCTCCGTGGTGCCCTCCGTGTGCGGCGTCCAGAACTGGGGTCAGCAGCCTCGGATCGTTCTGTCCGGTAAAATCGATCCCCGAGGCCTGGGCCTGCTCAACCACCCGCTCCTACACCCACATTAAGCAGTAAAGTATAAGTATAAAATTTATACTTGAACCTTCCAAAACTAAAATTTCAAATTTGGGTAGAAAAAATATTAACACTTACGCAGTACTCCTGGGTAGCGACGTCGGGACATCGAAGCTCGCCCGTGGCGGGATCTGTCGAGGTGCCGTGGACGGCAAGATATGCGGACAGCACGCTCGGTGTACCACCTGACGCCACGGTCCGAGATGTCTGCAATATTAGAAAGTAACTCTTAATATTAGAAATATTAGAGAATAACTCTTAATATTGCAGAATATTAGAGAATAACTCTTAATTTACCGATAACTCCATGGCTCGAGTAATGTTCCTCGAGCCATCTGTGTAAGTGGGGCGACCCCTCTTCGCCGACTTCCTGTTCTCCGTATTCTGAGCGGCCTGTTTCTGCACAACACATTAACATTTAGTTTTCTAATTAAGAAACACAAAGAAATAAATTATATCATAAATAATGAATTAAATTTAAAATACATACTTGTTTGCGTTCGGAGTCGAAATAAGCGCACAATATAGGCCATGTCTCTACGTCGACTCTCGCAAACGCCGGAGTAGATAGGAGGGCCGCTCTCTCTGCCTCGGGGGTCGCTATCCACAGGGAGTAGCAGTCGGCCTTCAGCTCATTCCTGTTGTATCGGACCTTGGCCTGCATGTTCTTCATCAGGCCATTGTACAGAGCATGAAGGTCGAGCACCCTCCCCGGGTGATCAGGGTCGGCTACAGGCTGAAAATCGTAATCCAACTGAAAATACAAAAAAAAACATTGTTATTAGATTGCAAGTGTTAATAATAAATATATTGGATAGATCAAATGAAAATATATATTAATACATACCCGAGCCTGTTCAAAGAAGAGGAGGGCGAATGAGCGCTGGTGCTGCTCGCCCCACTCAACGTGAAGTGGATAGTTCTTCACGATCCGGCTCTCGTCCCCCAAATACCGGCCGAACCTCTCGGCATTAGGACCGGTATAGCGATAGTCAAGGGTAAAAAATAGGGGGAATGCTGCCTCCCCCCTAGCTCTATCAGGCCTCAGCCTATGGGACTGATTCGGGCCTCGAGTCCCCCTCTGGGGATGGAGAGGCCCTGCGTCTGCACGAAATATCAAGACAATCAATAATAAGACAAAGTTGTATTAAGAAATCAAGGTTAAACAAAAATTCAAGTGTGATATATACCTCCGGTGAATAGCGCACGAGCCTGGGCCCGAGCAGCAGCACGAGCGGGACGATAGTTCCTCCGGTAAGGAACAACCGGGGTCCCGGACCCGGACGCATCCCCTCCAACTATAAAATAAACATCGACGCTAAATCTCCATGAAGTTCATATTTATTTTATAGAGCATATGTAAAATAAATAAATATTTTAAATTTATTCATATTAACCTGCAGACGATGCGGAGGGTATGGAAGCGGCAGGAGTGGCCCCTGTGGAAGGTGTGGACGCACCACCTATAATTAGACAATTAAAAATAGATTTTATAAGTAATTGCAAAAAGAATGTGTAGATCAATAATATAACATTCTAAATCAATATGCATGCACTATAGGACATATAAACATACCCGCAGGTGCGGTGGTGTCACCACCTACAGCTAGACAATAATAAAAATTGCTAAGTAAGAGCAAAAGGAATGTGTATATTTATGATATAGCATTCTAAATCAATATACATACACTATATGATATATAAACATACCTGGAGGAGCGGGGGTGGCCTCTGTCCCAGATGTGGACGCAGGACCAACAACTAGACAATTAAAAAAAGATTTTATAAGTAATTGCAAAAAGAATGTGTAGATCAATAATATAACGTTCTAAATCAATATGCATGCACTATAGGACATATAAACATACCCGCAGGTGCGGTGGTGTCACCACCTACAGCTAGACAATAATAAAAATTGCTAAGTAAGAGCAAAAGGAATGTGTATATTTATGATATAGCATTCTAAATCAATATACATACACTATATGATATATAAACATACCTGGAGGAGCGGGGGTGGCCTCTGTCCCAGATGTGGACGCATCACCAACAACTAGACAATCAAACATTGACAATATAAGTAATTTTGACATAAACATGCATGAATATCTGTAATATTACATTCAAAATGGATATGTGTGCAGTATATCTGGAGGTGTGGCCAAATCAACACGGAAGGAGGCATCCGAAGGGGTCTCCGATCTGGGTGCAAGACCGGCCCTCTGAAGCTCCCTACGGAGCTCTCCGGGCGGCAGAACCGCTCTGCCTCTGCCTCTGCCTCTGCCGCGGCTGGAGCTCCTGCCGCCCCTCGCTGCTCCCGACATCGTCATCAAATCTAGATAAACGGTTCGTGGACGCATTAGACAATCATTAAAAGTATTGACTATATATGATCTAGAGCGTAAAATGTGAAGTAATAATATAACATTACTGATAACCTTTTTCGTTTCGTGGGCGCATCATACATATCTACTTGGATTTCATCGTCGATGTCATTTCTAACCCACGTAACTTCATGATCGGTCGAAGACAACCCGTCCTTCGAAACAGACGGGACAAATCTCGAGTCGCTCTCTAATTATGCGTTGAAATGAACATCTCGAGTCGCTCTCTAATTATGCATTTGTTGTGCATTCGTGTTGTATGTGTAACATGATTTTAAACCATTGAAATCAAGATTGATAGAACTGATCATCCTACATTGCAATAGCATTCATCAACCAAAAACTATTATTGCAATGGTATACATCTATCATAATTAAAACTATAAATATAGGATACTGATATCATAAAGCGTTATGAGACACCTCATCTGCCACGTGTCGTGATCATGGAAATCGCTAATATTGAGTTATGAGACACCTCATCTGCCATGTGTCATGGTTACATATTAGTTAGGGACACGGCTATTTGTGTGCGGCTGCATGCTTGTGCAAAGATTTGTAATGTTAAAAAAATATGATTTTTTTTTATACATTGGAAAGAATGAATAGGAATTGATCTTTACATTGTTAACCTCTTTTAGTTTTTCTTTAGGAGCGGTCTCTCATATCTTAGTTGAAATATTTTCTATGTTATGGTCTTACTCTCACATAAACTATCAATATCATGCCACAAGAGAGTGAAAGAAATAGCATGCATGGTGTGTTCAATGTATGATAAACAAGTACACTTCTAATAGTTCTTAAATTTGAGAAGTCCAGAGTGTATGGAAGGAGTTGAATAACAGAAGCATAAGAGGCACAACATTTTTTTCTTAAATTCTGGATACATTCTAAAATCTTCAACAGCAATTGGAGTGTATTTCGCTGTGAGAGACTCTTCAAAGAAATGGAGGAAGAAGCACTAAAGAAAAAAGAGAGAAAAATAAGAATATAAAGTTGAAACTAAACTTGAGCTATCCGCTGAAATCATAAAGCATAGGAAAGTTGATTGAGTCTTGATCTATTGCTCTTTCTTTGCATTATCTCGTATGTCCATTTATAGATTTTAATGCCACATGAGATGTATAATCTGTCAGCTCCCTATGGTTGTATTAATGTCAGCTCTTACACAATATGGGTATCTGCCTTACCATTAAGACAACTATGGAATATGTTAATTTAAAATGTAAGGCTAGCTATCTATGTATTCTGAGGGACTGCTTGCATAGAACTTAGCTTGATCCTCTCAATTATTACACATAAATATGCTGACATGCCTCTCATAACCCTAACCCCAGCCCCAACCCTAACCCCAGCCCACCGTAACCCTACCCCAGCCCCACAGTAACCCTAACCCCAGCCCCACCGTAACCCTAACCCCAGCCCCACCCCAGCAGCAGCCGAACCCCAACCCTAACCCTACCCCGACCCCGACCCCGACCGCCACCGCGCCCCTGCCCAAACCCAACTCTCGCGCGCGCAACCCAGACCCAGCCATGAATAATCCAAAAATGCTTTAATTTACCTCGAGATTTATACCTGAACGGGTGCGCTGGTGGGCTGGAGCGACGACGGTGGCGAATTGGCGAAGAAACCGGCGGTGGCGACGACGGTGGCGACGAAACCGGCGGTGGCGACGACGGTGGCGACGAAATCGGCGGTGGCGACGACGGTGGCGACTCTGCCCAACGACGGTGGCGACGCGACGGTGGCGATTTGGGGTTTTTCGCGCGCGTTTGAGGGAGAGAGAGAAAATGAGCGTAGGCTTTTCGATCTGGCTTTATTTTAAAACGATATTTACTTTCCCCTACGGATATACCCGTAGGTCCTTTATTTGCGGCTCCGTAGGGGCAAACACCAAATTAAGAATTAATATTTTTATTCTTGGACGTCAGTGCCCGTAGGGGCAACCTTTTAGCCCTACGGATTAATCCGTAGGGCCAAGTTAAATATGCCCCTATGGATATTTCCATCCGTAGGGGCAACCCCCTATTTTACTAGTGAGAGCGACTGTCAGAGTTTTAGTTTTCCCTCTTTTGAGGGACAGTATGTTGGACAGGTGGTCCAAGCGGATACTGAGGAAGGCATAGCGCAGGATACTGATTAAATTCAGTGGACGATACAGTCTAAGAAGTTTGCTGGATTTGAAGTTCATTTGTGAACTGGGTCCCATCAGATATCTTCTAAAATAGGTATTGCTCATTTCGGGAGATAGCTTTCTCCGTGAAGTTGAGATATAGAGAGATATAGAAAGAAACATTGGAGCGGATCCACTCACTGAGGCTATTTCTCCAACACAATAGTTTCGCAAACGAGCTTTGCGACACTGATTAGTAGAGGAGTTGGGTGTTCGGTATCACACGGGTTTTGAGTATGTGACATAAAAATAATCAGCCTTAAGTGCAAGTGGGAGATTGTTGGCTATAGTGCTCTCAAGGCAATTATCATAGTCGCAGGCATGTGATTATGATGATTGAGGGAGGACCTATACCGGTAGAACAATCTTACTCGAGATGATAGTATGCTATCTGGTTTGTCTTTATCATCATGTACAGCATTAGGTGGCATTACAGATCACTATTATATGTTGATAGAGCCCATAGGATTCTTGCTTAACTACCAGCATTATGATGGTGATCATATACGTGAGAGCTGGGTGGTCTATAGGCACATCCTTAAATGTCCCTTGTCGTGGAAGTTTCAAGACTGGGCATCGATACTTGTAACATTTCAGAAAATATAAAATATTATTTTTGGAATTTAATATTAAAATAATATATTCCCCGAAAACTGCCCGATTTGCGAAATTGGGGTTTTCGAAAAAGGGTATAAATATATACCAATAATTATGAAATAAATGGAAATTTAAAATGATTTATTCATTTAAAAATATATTTAAAGGATTTGGCATTTTTAAAAATATGCAGTTTGGATAAAAACCCGATTAGTTCACTGCTAATCGGGATTAAGTCAAATCCGTGTTTCTACAGTTTTCCAGAGTTAGTGCACCATGAAATGTTACATGTTATTTCATTTATGTTGTTTTATTGGGTTTATGTGTTTATTGGTGAGAATAGAAAAGAAAAGAGGAATGATTGAGGAGAGAGAGAAGGGACATAATGATGATATGAGACCATGATAGGAGAGAGAATGAGAGTGAGAAAAAGAGAGAGAAGGAGAGTGTTGCCTCATTTGTTTTCCTGCACCATTTTCTTCTCCTTCTTCTTCCTCATCTCCCTCCACCTTCTACCCTCATGACCCATCTCAAAATACTCCCCAAAACCCTATACCCCTTTCACAAAAAAATGATCACCTCTTCACCCTCATCACAAATGGACCAAGCAAAGTTGGATTTTGATGACATTGAGAAGCTAGGGTTTTTCTTGGCTACATCCATGAGGTATAATCCATTTCCTTTAGTTTAGTTTCTAATCTCCTTGCATAATAGTGTAGTTTAGAGGTTGATTTTGTGCGAAATTTTGATCTTAGAAATCCCAAGAGAAGGGTTTGGGAAATTGTGGAGAATTAGTGATGTGTAGTGGCTGTACAAGACCCTAGGGATCAAATTCTAGACCTGGAAATGAGTTTAGTACCCGGAATACGAACTTAGATGTGTCGATATCGGGTTTTTGTGGATTTTGTGATAGTATCATGGAATCCGGTATCACCCGAGACCCTTGTAAAAGAAGTTCCCTTGACCATGAGACGTGCAGGCAACCTTGAATCAGCCCTAGAAACCTGAGCCCCTCCCCCCATTTTCTGGCCTCATTCTGGCCGCAAATTGCGGCCAGAGCAGTGTGAATATTGGTGAAATTTGTTTTGTGGCATTGTTATCCTATATCTAGAGCAACCCAATGTGCAAAATCTCTTAGCTTGGCCTAGGGTGAAATCTGGGAGTGGTTTTCCTATGTTGCTGTTTTCGTGTTTTCCATATTCTGAAATTTGAATTTTATTATTTGATATTGTGTTTGGTTGTTGGATGTTTGTACATCAACAATTAGGGATAATTGGTTGGTTTGCATGCGTGGGCTATAGGTTCTAACATATAGGCGATCCGTGTGCCGTTTCGGTTTTCAAAGCTCGATTTTAATAGTGTTACTATATGTGTTATTATTCTAAGTACCTTCGCATGGATTTCGAGGCGACGGAGCGTGGCGTCATCGACTTCGGCAAACAAAAAGCAAGGTGAGTAGATCTATATCTACGGGGGAAGTCGGGTGGATGGCGTATAGCACCCCCGTAAACTTTGATGGAAACTGATTTATATATATAGATTATGATTAATGAAACCTTTAATAGATGACTATAGAAATAGTAAAAAGGTAGTTAGAGAACCATATTAGAAACTAAGGATAGTTAGAAGTGATATGATACGACTAATATGTGATGACGGGATTTGAGGATGATATTTGATGATATTGCCGTTTAGGGTACTATAAGACTAGATAGTCGACGTAGATGTGTCATCCGAACCATACCTATTTCCAAACTGAAGAATCATATGCATCTTTTAAAACGATACCTCGAGGGACGTTATGGATTTTCAAATGATATCTTTTCTTTAAAAACACCGTAGCCCCTACTTTCAAAACTATGATTCGCATCTTTCAAAAATTGTTTGTATGGTTCGGGAGTGTATGTTAGATTAGATACGTACACTTATAGTAAAAGTAGAATGTATTTGTAGGATTGACTTGATGTGGGATATAAATGCGATGAAAAGAATATATGACGTGATATGATGATTTGATGATATGTTGGTATACAGATGCGAGTCGATTGAGATGATTGATACCCTGCCGGTCCCCTGATATGAGATTGTTGCGGATGTGACCTGGGACATAGGTATATAGAGATACTTATATTTTGAATCATGAATGATAGGCCGCACATGACATTGGGCCGTACCCTCATTGTCATATAGGTTGATAGGATCCCTACTGGTTTAATGCCGCCGTACGTGATGAGTTTGACATGATGATTGATCCATACCCCTAACTAGAGGATGTCGTACGATGGATTGTACCGTACGCGATGTTGTGAGGCTGGATGCGGATTTATAGATTCACCGACTCGATCATATTAGATATGTATACCTTATAGCTTTTAGCAGACGATTTACCTTATCTGCATTCATGTTATTCGCATTACATTACTTATACCTATGCTAATACACTTACACCATTATCGATGATGCGTATGTTACACGTACACAGATTTGCCGGCTCACACACTTCATCATCGATAATTGCCATGTCACTACACAGCAGAACAGCTGCATCAGGATATGACTCCTTGCATGATATACTTGCACCCATACATATTGTGCATTCATACTTGCGTATATACCACTTGTACATCCATACTTGCGCACATACATATTGTACATTCATACTTACGTATATACCACTTGTACATCCATACATGCGCACATACATATTATGCATTCATGCTTGCATATATACCACTTGTACATCCATACTTACGCACATACATATTGTGCATTCATACTTGCGTATATACCACTTGTACATCCATACTTGCGCACATACACATTGTCCACTCATACTTGCGTATATACCACTTGTGCATCCATACCTACATACATACTTATTACACATACATAGATGATGCTGGCTTTGGTTTTGAAGAATTGGGGACCGCATGAGATATTTTCAAAACTGGATCCATTTAAACGAGCGGTTTCCCTTAATATATCGGGCATCCGTCAGTCCGGGTCAGCCCCCACTCTCATATATCGGGCATCCGTCAGTCCGGGTCAGCCCCCCCACTCTCATATATCGGGCATCCGTCAGTCCGGGTCAGCCCCCCCACTCTCATATATAGGGCATCCGTCAGTCCGGGTCAGCCCCCACTCTCATATATCGGGCATGCATATATAAGTTTGCATATATCATCATGATGATATATTAAGTAGGCGTATATATATATATCAGCGTCCCATACCACTAATATATATATACTCTATGGGTATACATATATATTTCAGCGTCCCATACCACTGATATATATACGCAGGAGTAAAACAATCCAGAATCATCATATGCAACCATATCACAGTGCGAAATCCATGAATTATAGTACATGCAACATGAACACTAATATGAGCATGCAACTATGTAAAGGCATATGCACAAAGGAATATGAATCAATAACATATAAGCATGCAATGCAATGCGAGCCGTAGAGTAAGTGGTAAATGAATAGTAATGCGGCTTGCCATTTGAAATAAGACAAATCAGGGTTTTTAGTAAAATAAGGGCTACAGTGTTTTTAAGATATTCCTGATTCGTTAGTTTTTGAAATAGGTATGACTCGGGTCTAGTCTAACATCTACTATGCAAACTACCGATCTAAGTATCAAGTCAACCGGGAGGGGTATGGAATCCACCTAAATCTGAGTCGATATATATATATAGTCGGTGATCCCGCCTCAATAGTATTGCGTACGATACAGTATATCATATGGCATCCTCAAGTCATGAGTGCGGATCTATCATCAGTATAAAGCTCGTACAGTAAATCGTCCCAATAGCTGGGTACGGGTAAATATCGCATTCCTCTCATCAAATATCAGGTATCATTATCATCATATCATATAATCTGGGGAACTGATCTAAGTCTAGTACAACTGATACCATCTATATACTGCGTGTGCAAGCACACGTCCAAAGGCCCGCTAAAGATCACATGTCGTATCCCAAATACGAATCATATCAAATCACCGATCTCGTGGCACAATGCCCAAAATCATCGACTCATCTCCAATGTCATCCAATATCACCATCAACATCGTGTAAGTATAAAGAATAAGAAAGGGTGTGCATGTGGGTGTAAATCTATTCTAGGGTTCGCGACTATGAATTACACTAGTTTACTTCTAACCCTAAACTATCCATAATACACCTAACACAATATCCATGACACACTATAACTATCATATAATATAGTATATCAATTATGGACTGCGGGGGTGCTATACGCCATCCACCCGACTTCTCCCTGTAGATATAATCTACTCAGCTTGCATCTTCATTTGTCGACGTCGCCATACGCTTGCTCGTCGTCCCGAAGTCTTCATGGGGTGCCTACACATCAAAGTATCGTAAATGCGTATTAAAACTGAATCAAAACTAAAACGGCACACGAAACCCAAATCGATACGATAAGTGGCCTATAGGTTAGAACTTATGGGCACGCCCTCCAAAACCATCAATCAATCCCCGATATCATCGTAAAAACGCCAAATAGTCGAGGTAACACAAAACACATTTTCAGAATTAAAAAATACGGAATACGAAAACACGAATCCAAAGCAGCAACTAAGAAAATAAGCTCCAGATTTCACCCTAGGTCAAATTAGACAAATATACACATACCAGGGGTCTAATCTACTGATAAAGGGACACCAAAACCAAAACGAGGCAAATCCACCATGGTCTGGCCGCAAATTGCGGCCAGAATGGATAAATTTGCGACCGGGAATAGGAGGTAGGGGCTAGAGTTCTGGTGATAGCTTCCTGGGTGCCTGCACATACCAATGTCCAACCAAAATAATTTTCAGAGTCTCGGGTTGATAATAGATCTCATATAACCTTCACAGACTCCCCAATTTTTCCGATATCGATTTCTAAATCCGTATTCGGGATCTCAACTCTCAGGTTTAGGTCTCAATTCATGCACTGGGGTGTTGACATAACCTCTACTGAGCTTAATTTCACATTACAACAAAAAATTCCCTCAAACCCTAACTAGGTTTTCCTTAAGTCCACAAAAACACACAATATAGGTTCAATCTAAGCATGGGGTATAAGAAATACTAAAACTAAGCTATGGGTTTAGTAAATACCTCATTTGGCAACTCAAGAATTTTCTTGAGTTGCCCCTAGTGGCCAAAATCCTTGCTTCCTTGGTCCAATGTGTAGATCTTGAGCTTGTGCACACTTTTAATGAAATGGGGGTAGGGTTTTAGTATAGTTTTAGAGGTGAAATGAAGGCTTGAAGGTGGAGGAAGGGGGAGGAAGCAGCAGCCGCAGGAGATGAAGGAGGAGAGGGAGAGAAATGAGTGTGGGGATCTAGGAATGGCTAAGTCATTGGTAAAAAGGAACCATACCCCTCTCTCTCTCACCATACCTCATATAATAATCCTTTTCCATTTCTTTTTCTTTTCCTTTTCTTTCCTCTCTAAAAACCTTCTCACTGGAATAGTAACCCCAAAAGAAACATGGTGGAAAAATGCACAAGTGTGGAAAAAGATATGTGCATGTTTTGCACAAAATTGCTAAAAAACCGATTAGCGATTTTTAATTGCGATTAGCACTAAATCAGCATATAACTAATCATAACAACTTAATAATGGCATAATTCCATAAAATAACCTATTTTAGAATTTTCCATAATTTTCCAAAAAAATTCCCCATTTATTTGTATTTAATCATACTGAATTATTAAAATATTCAATAAAGTAATATTAAATTATAAAATTTCCCAAAAATAATATTTTATTATTTTGAAATGTTACAATCTACCCCCCTTAAATAAATTCGGTCCCCGAATTTAAATTTAAACCCCCAACTACTAAAACATTCAGCAAAAATCCAAGTTGTCGGATATGTGATAATCGAATCACAAAATCACAAATCATAAATATCGTCGTCGGTAGTCCCTCCTTCAAAGTCGAGAAGGTGTCGGTGCATCCAATGCTAGCAGCGCAAGATATCTACTTGCCTCTTGCTCACGGTCTGGCGTCCTCTGTCTTTGGGTCCTTATCTTCTCTGCGGATTACCTATCTCGCAATCAATCGGCTCACCAGCCCTGTCAGGTGTGCTAACGGGGACGATTCCGTTCTGGCACTCCTCTAGTCATCTCTCGGTCAATCATCACGACCACTCGTAAAGCAGCAAGTCGTTGGTGTCGGCTTCTGGCTCTCTGAATACACATGACACATCTGATCCTGGGTGCAAATATCATTGCAGCCGTGTCCTGGAAGGAATCCCGCTCAAGGTCTCATCCGATCTTGCCTATGCCGAACTGTATGGAGGCTGACTCTCTTGCATAATCTCTTCTCACTCGATGGACATCTGTGTCTTCAGCACAACATTTTCTCGAAAACTGGTCGCATCCCAACTCCTCTGTAAGCATATCAGGTCTCTGGTCTCGACGGGAAGTAACGACAGCTCGTCAGCGTCTCGCACGAACCTCTGGTTCCATTTGTCTCTATCGTCGTCCACTATGACGTCACGCCATGCTATCTATGCACTGCACTGTTCTCGGCCACGGTCAATCCGAAGTCTCTCGCACGGACTCGAAATCGCGTACTTTGTAGCTTCATAATTCTTGTATAAGATGTCTGGCCGAACCGGTCCTCGGGAACGCGTCCTAACCATCAGAGGAATACTCAATACTCGTCCGTCCTCGATCAACTTACAACGCATCTGGGTAAGGTCCTTTATCCGAACCTGGTCAACTATCTTGTCGACGATGCCAAACTCTGGCCTGCTGGGTGTGCTCTATATGACCACTCCTGGGTCCAGGTCTTCTTGTATAGTATTCCAGAAAGGTCCTGTCGAGGTCTCTCTCTCAAATCTCATTCCTGCCGAATTGCCCGGAAGTCATCGTCCATTGCTGAAGCTAAATTTTTGTTCCGGAACGGCTGCATACTCGTCGCAACTCCTTCTGGAAGGTATATCCATATACAATGCCTCTGTGTGCGTATCGCATCTCTGATGTCAGCGGAGTGGGACGTCATCGCATCGAAATCTCTTGCAAACCCCTTTACTTCACTCTGCTTCAATGTCGACTGATTCGGACTCGTCTCATCGTGGCTGCATGGACTGCGCTCCAACGGCTATGCTCGTATCTGGAGTCTCCCAAGCAGTGTGTCCCATCACATGATATCTGAATGATGTCGAATCATCCGACCGAATCGTCAGACCCTCATAATCCCCCAAGAGAACAACATCTTGGGTACAGTTTAATAGTATCGAGTACATGTCACAGCGTCGGTGGTCCAGCCGTAGAAGGGCAAACCCAAGTCTCACTAATGGCGCCGCGGAACTGCCGCAAACCCTAAGGTTCAAAGGCTTTCACACGGTCATTAAATTGAGTTAGGGTTTCATTCTTCTAGAGGGTCCATAGAATCGCTTGCATGTCTTTCCGAATACTTTACACTTGGAAAATGGGCTCCTGACATTCGATCGTCTCCATCGACTCTCAACGAATCTGCGTAAAGTCGCCTCTAGCTGGAATCAATCTATCTGATGACCTCGCATCGGTAAGCGAACGAACCACATGTCCTAGTCATTCGTCCTCGATGACTAGCGACCTTCTATCATCTCCTAGTACAACTCGTACCGCAATAGCTCCAACATCTGGGGAAATATCTCGTTGTTCGCAGCAACAACTGGCTCCTTCGCCTGTACGCTGAACAACGCCTCAATCCTCCAGGAAAGGCGATACATTGGCGGTCATCTCTAAATCGGTCTGCTCTAGATCTGAGTAAGACTCTCCACACTGGAAATCTTCAACTCAACCGGGCCTGCTCCGGCGCATAAATCGAACGAATCACCTTCGTCTCTCAAATCGGGTAGACTAGCTATCATCTATCTCATATCCGCCTGGAAGCTCCGGCGATCTCAGCTCGTAAGCTCCGAAAGCGACATCCTATGAATCTCAGCAACAGCTGGTCCATCTTTCTGCACGGTAGGCGACATCATAAACTCTGAGGTATGCTATACATCAACGGTCCTCTCTCAACTGGTAGTTCTAACAATGGCCCGATCATCCGGTGTAAGACCAAGCACTCGCCTCCACAAGAGGTCACAATCACCAATACTAACTCGAGACGTTCCTATGTCACCAGAAAACACAATGGTCGGCCCTCGTACCAGACGAGCTCGCCCTGACCGTAGCACTAGCAGCAGCTCAACTGCGCTCATACAATGGCGACAGGAACCTCAATCGAGTATCGAAGAGAGCAGATCAATAGCAAGAAAGAAAACAACAGATCTAGAATGGATACATGATCATAAGAAGGAACAACATCAATGAGAGTATGATCATGGAACTAATAGAATCGAGGATCTCAAATGGATGTATAATCATAGATATGAAGAGAATCACTGATCTCGAAAATATGTACATCCTAAGGTTCCTTGAGCGGAGTAGCGTATTGTAAGTATGCCGCGGAACATACCCACGGTATGTCACTCTACTTTAGTCACCTATTCCATCAACCAAGGGTCATCCTACGCGACGAAAGTTCGGGTCTAATACCCCCCTCGACTAAGTCTAAGTTCCGTAAGGTCAAGCCTAAGTTCTGTATATATATAGACGCCCTAGGCTCCACATAATCAAACTTAGACTCGAACTAATGTTAACCTAGCGCTCTGATACCAACTTTGTCACGAACCGAAAGAGCACGTGACTGGTCCTTGAACCATATGAAGTCTATAGGACTCCATCTGATCCAAGTAAGCCAAGCCCAGAAATCTAAATCCATATAAGGAGTAAATAAAGAGAACCCAGAAATCCAACTTTGTTACAACCACGCAAGCAATATGATATACAACGCCGAATGGCGAGGATCAAAACTTAAAGGAAACTCAAATAAGCATGAAAACCGTAACACTACTAAGCGCGACTCTAAGGTCGAAATAATACATCACTAGTGTCTGAGTCTGAAACAATATACAAGTTTTGGTTGATGGAATTTCTAGATACAATGAGTAATACATATACAAGGGTGGTTCTGATGCAAAGAACCCACCTACCAAGCAAATCACCCACGAAGGAAGCAACGTGCCGGAAATGCCGCTATGGAACCTGTACGGCAAAACCTGCAAGAACCGTGACACAATGGGGGTGAGTTGCCAACTCGTGAATAGAAAATATCTGCAAGCAGAAATTGAAAGCATGACATAATCCTAAGTCAAAACTATCAGATATACTATAAACCTCAAATGAATAAGTCTGAAGCATGGTAAAGTGGCAATGTAACATTTGAACATAAGTGTAGTGCCAAGAACTCGTGCCAGTGCCTCACGTAATAACATATCATAAATATGATGTATGTATGAGGTAAAATGAAAACAGAAGGTATCACGAATGAATTCATCAGAAAATCAGTGTCGAGCATCAACACAAATATATATCTCAATATCAAGTAAATCCCATATATCATGTATCCGATATGTATGCAACATTCATGAAGGTACTCTATCAGGTACTACTAATATATGATGCAATGCATATAAAATAAATGTGGGGTAGGGGAGATATAATATGCCATCGACCATAAAGACTCCTCTCATATCGAGCACATAGGCTCCTTTCATATAACGGGCATCCATCAGTCCGGGTCAGCCCCCACTATCATATATCGGGCATCCGTCAGTCCGGGTCAGCCCCCACTCTCATATATCGGGCATCCATCAGTCCGGGTCAGCCCCCCAACTTTCATATATCGGGCATCCGTCAGTCCGGGTCAGCCCCCCCACTCTCATATATCGGGCATCCGTCAGTCCGGGTCAGCCCCCACTCTCATATATCGAGCATGCATATATAAGTTTGCATAGATCATCATAATGATATATTAAGTAGGCGTATATATATATATATATATATATATATATATATATATATATATATATCAGCGTCCCATACCACTAATATATATATACTCTATGGGTATACATATATATTTCAGCGTCTCATACCACTGATATATATACGTAGGAGTAAAACAATCCAGAATCATCATATGCAACCATATCACAGTGCGAAATCCATGAATTATAGTACATGCAACATGAACACTAATATGAGCATGCAACTATGTAAAGGCATATGCACAAAGGAATATGAATCAATAACATATAAGCATGCAATGCAATGCGAGCCGTAGAGTAAGTGGTAAATGAATAGTAATGCGGCTTGCCATTTGAAATAAGACAAATCGGGGTTTTTAGTAAAATAAGGGCTACAGTGTTTTTAAGATATTCCCGATTCGTTAGTTTTTGAAATAGGTATGACTCGGGTCTAGTCTAACATCTACTATGCAAACTACCGATCTAAGTATCAAGTCAACCGGGAGGGGTATGGAATCCACCAAAATCTGAGTCAATATATATATATTCGGTGATCCCGCCTCAATAGTATTGCGTACGATACCGTATATCATATGGCATCCTCAAGTCATGAGTGCGGATCTATCATCAGTATAAAGCTCGTACAGTAAATCGTCGTACGGCATCCCAATAGACGGGTACGGGTAAATATCGCATTCCTCTCATCAAATATCAGGTATCATTATCATCTGTAAGTCTACGGTAGCGCCCCGGCAGTCTACAGATGCCAAATGCGGAACAAAAACTTTTTAACTGGCGCTATCGTATACTTTAACCCGGATCTGCCATTATTGCTAAACTAACAAACTGTAAAGAGTGTATAAAGGTTATACCGAACGATCCGAGTCCTTCGTTCTTTAACCATCATCCCACGCTCCGTTGCGGCTTCTTTGATCTCGTCGATCTCCGATCTGCTCGTCTAGGTGGCACCACGTCACTGATTCTTTAAACGGGCTCCCGCCTCTGACTTGAGGCAACTCGGTCGTCAAGTTTGCTAAAAGAGACGACCAAGAATGATGTAGAGAATGAGTAGATGACTTTGTCTCACTTCGTCCAAGTTCGTGGACGATCGGTAAATGAAGTTGCCGAGGGAATCGGGTGATGGAATGAAATGAGCTGTGAAATTCCATTCACCCCAAAATCTATCATATCTTTTTTCCAAATGAAATCAACAAGTGAGAGAGAGAGAAGGAGGAGAGGGGGCCGGCCATATATATGCAAAGAGGGAGGTGAGTGTAGGAGAGGGGAGAGTGACTATAAGAACAAATATCAACCACAAATATCCTTCATGCAAACAAAACATCATTAATGCAAATGGTGATTCATTAACCTAGTCACCATTGCATTAATGGCTCCATTAAAGCACTAATGACTCATTAGCCTTATCACCACTTCTAGAAGCTTCTAGAATGATGACTCACCCTTATCCAAGAAAAGATAAATCCGTCTTTAACCGAATGTTAAAAGACGGCTGATAGAAAACTGGAAACTGGCAACTTCCAAAAGTGATCCTGAAACGACTTTCAGGATAACCCCGAAACTGTATAAATATACCCGCAATTGTATTACGACCGAATACAAATGCAACTGAGACAAAGATATTATACCTACTCAATATAATACTCGGATCCGGCTTAAACCAAAGCCGACCAGTATTATCTGCCCGAAAAATAACACGTGCGTAAACGCACGTGCATTTTCCGAACCCTGCCATAAAACCGTACGGCCTCTACAACGTTTTGCCCGAACTTGGGAAACTGTCTGTGGGGAACTCTAATGACTCGTCAGTACCCTGGCAGTGGGTTTAACCACAAACCGTCAGCGGCACTAGCAATGCGTAACGGCTGCCCATGGACTGACCTCAAGGGAGGCCGATGAGCGAACTCATCCGGAAACCCTACTGAGCCTAACAGTGACAATGTATATACAGTCCGGTCCGTTCGTCTATGAGTATCGCATATCTGCCTAGGGGGCTAGTAACGTCAGAACCCCAATAGCAGTATAAGTCGTGTCGGAGTATAGCCCAATAACACCCTGAGATACTACTGGAGTACCTACCAGTAAATCTCCTGCCATGGCCATGGACTTTGTGTAATGGCTTTCCTAGACACAGCACGACCTCGCCCTCAATACCGGGAGAGACGAATCCCCTGCCGATCCGCTCACGTGCCTCCATATGGCTCGGGACTGTACCCAAAAACTACTTGTTTGCACGACTCCTTTGAGCCGTGGTAGGGTAGAAATCAAAGCACAGTGGGAACTCACACGAGAAAAATGACGACCTCAGGTCGATGAACTAACCTGTACACATGTCACCAGGGAACTGCTATCTGACGATAGATATAGTACTAACTAGCAGATTCTTGGCGAGTCCTGTCCGGTGTACTCATAACCCAATGAGCACCTGTATACATCTTAGGTGATCCAACTGACACCAGTGGCTTGTGAGACCGGCCACCGCCCCTTGTCGGGGTCTCGACTGTACACACTAGTCTACTCCGGAGTATCGATGCCCTGTCTCGAAACTCCCACGACTAGGGACCACAATTAATGATATGCGTATAAACCACCCAACTCTCACGTATATGATCGCCATCATACTGTTGGTGGTAAAGCAAGATCCTAAGGGCTCTATCAAAGTGTAACATGTAATCAGTCACCTGAACATGTACACGACTGATAAAGGCAAACCAGATAGCATACTATCATCTCGAGTAAGACTGTCCTACCGGTATAGGTCCCCCGCAATCATTGCAATCACGTACCTGCGATCCAATAATTGACTCTGAGGGCACTATCTCCAACAATCTCCCACTTGCACTCAAGGCTAATTATTGCGATGTCGACTACTCACAGCCCGTGTGAAACCGAACATCCAACTCCTCTACTAATCAGTTTCACAAAGCCCGTTTGTAAAACTATTGTGTTCGAGAAATAGCCTTAGTGAGTAGATCCGCCTAGATGTTTCTTTCTATATCTCTCTTAATCTCAAGTTCGCGGAGAAAGCCATCTCCCGAATTGAGTAATACCCGTCTTAGAATATGTCTGGATATCTGATGGGACCTAGTTCATAAATGAACTCCAAATCCAAACTTCTTAGATTGTATCGATCACTGAACCTAATCAGTATCCGGCACCATGCCACCCATAGTATCCTCTTGGACCACCTGTCCATAATACTGTCCCTCGTCGGAGGAAAAACTTAACTCTGACAATCACTCTGTCAACCAAGTCACCTTTGAAGCCTGGAATGATAATCGTCTCCCGAGAGAGGCTGCCGTCATCAAATCCGTAGAACATATGCTTATGTTCTAAAACTGCTTCCTTATGTTTCTCCACGATTGGATTGATACAAACTTATTGCATCTAATGCAAAAACAACATCTGGTGTGGTACTTGACATCTCACGATTGACTCAATTGCCTAAGCAAGTGATCTGCCAATCATGCACATCCCTCTCCCCTTTAGTCTGTAAGACACCTTTAGAGAGGGTGACTCTATCACCTGCAGGTACACCACCATGCTAGGAGTCATCTATTCTAAAAACCATTAGAATATTGTCAAAGTACCCACATTGGGAAACTACCCAAATCCAGATCTAAAACCATAGATCTAGAAACCAGAATGTCAAATATTATATCCATATCCTGTCTGGAGAAACAACTGTGTGACGACCACAGTACAACCGTTCGTAGTATAGGAATTTTACATCCTACTCTGTGTATGTCATCCAGATACCATGACATCACACCCTACTACCTTCTTAACAGATCCATCCCCTATTCTGATTGAAGTCAAACCCATGACTGTCACATCAAAATTAGATGATCTATCTCCGCTATAACTGCTCAGGTCTATAAATAGATATAAGCATCTTGCCCACTATGCTTCCGCTGCTCCCACTGACTATGACAACCCTCCTACCGGGTCTCATATCCTGGAACAACAGTAGTGTCAAGTCTGGGTAAACAAGATCCTCCCTGTCACCGTCCTTGAGGCTACCGGAGTACCTCTCGGGTGTCTGAGGTTACCCATCATATCTGCGGAGTGGCTATTGGAATGTCAAACCTGATTGAATATATAGGTCCTATTAAATTTTCCATAATCGTTCGCGGTTCTGGAATCACTTCCAGTTCTACCATACTCCCACTTCTGTTTTCTGAAAAAGATCCATTTTATTAAAACTGTGGCGAGTCAAGAACAATATCACTATTGATCTTCCAAATGGTAGAATATCAACCCTCGTCATAGCCAGGGTCAACCCACAAACAGCCATTACAGAAACGTGCCCTGAGTTATCCAGAGTCTGGTTTTAAGCATAAGCTGGACAACTCCCCGTACCTTAATATCTTTTAAGGTACGATCTATTCTATATCCAATATAGAAACTTTGGCACTTATTTAATTGGAACCATATTCAAACCATGCAGCTGTCTCCAGTGCATATCAACTTAATGGAAAGAGGCTAATCAGCATTACTCAACTTAGGAATCCATCCAATTATGAGTAACCTGAAAGAGAAACACGTTTCTCAAAACCATCACTATCATCTGAATACCAATCACAAGAATCTACATCTTCGATCTCTTTGAAGAATCCCGATACTTGTGATACCTGGTTCTCTACTTTATTCTTATACCCACAACTTCTCAAAACTTAGACCATGTATTTCTACGAAACACTTGTCTAAAAACTAGAGAAGTTATAAGTAAACAGAACATAGTACGAGGACCTACCCCTTTGTCCTGATGGACACTGGACAACATACAATACTCTGTATAAGTCCGTTGAGTTTAAGCAACTCAAAACCTGTGCGTTGTAGGTTGAAAACTGTACCCTGGCGATTTCCTCAAATATCACCAATTACAACGAATTCCGATATAATGAGGATAATCACCTAATTCCCAATAACTTACTCCCACTCATCATCTGTAAAACCATACAGATATGAGAATGAAACCTGGTAAATACATACCCTTGGAGTAAGTGTCTAATCGGGAAAACAGTTTTTCTTTAACAATGCACTGAAACATGAAAATGTTTCGTTGGGGTATCCTGGTATTCATAGCAATGCCTCTTCCATAATCCAATTCATGACTTCAACCGTATATCTCTTTGCCATCTCTCCAAATCCTTTTATTTGTCTTTAGTCGTTACCTTCTGTACACCATCGTTAGGCTAAATGGTTTTCTTCCTTCCCTACCGTTCGGCACCAGCCTATGGTTTGGAAGAAGACTATCCAGTAAGCATAATAGGTGTACCCTCCTAAACCAAGGAGTACTCATATCTTGAGAGAAGGTGATGATAAAAGTCAACTGAATAATACCTTATTATTTTTAAAGGTGAAATAGGAGTGGCGATGAAGTACGAGATTTGGTCGTGAATGATAACAGTCGCAATTTACTTTGCCCTCTTTTTAATCCCTTTATTTTGTCTTTACATATTACCTTCTGCACACCCTACTTAGGCTAATTGGTTTTCTTCATTCCCTACCTTTCGGCACCTGCCTATGGTTTGGAATAAGACTATCCAATAAGCGTAATAGGTGTACTCTCCTAAACCAAGGAGCCCTCGCAACCTGAGAGAAGGTGATAATAAAAGATAACTGAATAAACCAATTCTATTTCTCCTGAACCTGGATCCATCCTCGAAGAAGTCCCTTCGAGTTCGTATATAACCATACGATGGATCTATCCAATGGAAGTGGATATCCGTAGTAATACGGGTGTTCTGAGAAATTCAAAGGGTAAAAGAAGGAGTGGCAATGACTTATGCAACATAGACAATCCAAAAGCCAGTATTTTAAGAAGGTTCGGTCAACCTGGTCACTGAGTCATAGTCTAGGGTCGGTCAAAGGTCGCTGCCAAAGAGAGAGAGAAAAGAAACACTCTGCGTGCACTCTAACCTAGATCAGAATGGTTATCACTTTATCTAATCCGGAAACCTCCCACTGTCCTGTCAAATTCTCCTCCAAACCAGAAAGAAAAATCAATCGGGATCACCCGAAGAGTAAACCAACTCATCAGTGTGAATCGGGATCCAACTCTCATCGCATGATAACGTGATGGAATGCATCCACGTTACTCATACTCCAGAAGGTATGCGCATACTTGGCAAATTTCAGTTTCTTTAGAAACTCCCGATATGATTTTTGCCCCATGCTCTTATAACCTTGGCGTTAGGTCAAAATGTCATAAGTCACATGCCAAGTTCTACCCGTCACTATCTTGTTAATTTGAACCCACCCGCACATGCCCTTGGCGTTAGGTCAAAATGGCAGAACGGCTGTCCCAAACCAACTCATCTATCTATACAACAATTGAATATCCAGCAGCTACCAAACACTATGCCTTGGCGTTGGTCAAAATACATAGCTTGAATACTACTGAATACCCAAAAGAAGTGACGGAGGGCTACGGCTGGTTTTTGGCGAAAAACCTTTAGCGTAGTGAACTTGATATCGCTGAAGGAACCTGATAGCTTTTTAAAATATAGTGGCGAAAACCTTTTGCTAAAGAGGTCACTCCCGGTAAAGGGATCTCGGCTCTTTCCTCGTGGAATGAGGTGCAGGATATTCCACTGAATACCGCTATGCAAAGCAACATGTAATCGACTATAGTGAAGTTATTACCCTGACGCAAACTTCTGCCCAAGGGGTCAGTCCCGGTGAAGGGATATCGGCCCTTGCCCCGTCGAATGAGGTGCAGGATATTCCACTGAATACCGCTATGCATAACAAAAGGAAACGTCTTTGCAATAACACCTTTTAAATTTGTTCCAACAACTGTAAACAGGTTTGCTTTACTTTGCATTGATCAGAATCAACGCAGTCCCATCAATTAATCACACCAGAAAAGAACGAAAATAAAATGTACGTATATGCCATCCGCATTCGTCACTGGGTCCCGTCATCACCCGTTAGGTTACTTAACTAACGATAGAGCGGGGACTGGACTAGCGCGGGTGTAAAACATATACAACATCTAATAGTATATAAACCAATATACAATAATCGCTCCAGGCGTGATAATATACAACATTACAGAAAAGTAATAAGCATCACAGAACAATACAGATAATCTGGGATCCCCGAGTTTCACAGAGCCGCTGCTGAAACCCGACGTTCCCCTGTCGTGTGGATAGCCTGTGCAATGAAACCTAGACCCCTACGGGTGCGGCAAGTTACCCGCCAAAACCTGAAGCGAGGCAGCCCCCTACAGCATAGTGAATGGACCACCCAGCACTTCACGGAATTTGGTAATCTTGGGCACCCCTCCTTGGGTCAACCTGTACCCCCTACGAGTGCGGCGAATAGTCTGCCAATTCTAGAGTGGGGCCCCTCTGCCTCTCAAAGCCATGAGATGCGGACCCGTTGCCCCTCCCGAACCCGGCTATCCGTGCACTCCGTCGCGGGGCAAAACCTAGTACAGTAATGAAAAATAGTACAACAGGTACATCGACCGCAACCTGGTCGTGCCCCAAAAGAATATTATACAACAGGCAGTGACGGCAGTCCATAAGTTGGACGCTCGCCCCGCAATATCAAATGTACAAATAAACTCAAACTGTACTACCATTGCACACTGCTATCCACCATGACAAATCCGCAACATTACAGCACAACACAGAACATCAACGCGAATGTCACGTTCGCAAACCCGTCTAAAAGAACTATAGCAATCAGACGCGGTTTACCGATCAAATGACATTCCCGGTCGGAGATATAATGTAAGCACTATAAACTAACATGTTTAAATTTCGATCGACTAAATATCACAAAGTGGGCCCCACGCAAATCTGCTGAACAGTAACAAAATCTGGGTCCAAACGATATATACCAAAAACCCCAATTTCCAGAGGAGAACACACTGTACAAATTTGGGAGCATGATCTGACCAAATGGCCGTGGATGCGCGGCCAAACAATGGGTTTGGCCGCGTTTCCGCGGCGGTTTGGTGGAATCACGTGCCCAAATTTTGTCGGTGTTCTTATAAAACCCTGCACAGATTTTTGTGATATGTGGAATATTTTTAGGACACCATTTAAAATCGACAGAAACTGTGAAAATGAAAAATGCGGTTTTTGATTTCCGGTTCGATCGATGTTTTAAACGCGTTAGCACAAGTTAGTATAGCAAAATGGTTAGGCTCTGATACCACTATAAGTCTACGGTAGCGCCCCGGCAGTCTACAGACGCCAAATGCGGAACAAAAACATTTTAACTGGCGCTATCGTATACTTTAACCCGGATCTGCCATTATTGCTAAACTAACAAACTGTAAAGAGTGTAGAAAGGTTATACCGAACGATCCGAGTCCTTCGTTCTTTAACCATCATCCCACGCTCCGTTGCGGCTTCTTTGATCTCGTCGATCTTCGATCTGCTCGTCTAAGTGGCACAACGTCACTGATTCTTTAAACGGGCTCCCGCCTCTGACTTGAGGCAACTCGGTCGTCAAGTTTGCTAAAAGAGACGACCAAGAATGATGTAGAGAATGAGTAGATGACTTTGTCTCACTTCGTCCAAGTCCGTGGACGATCGGTAAATGAAGTTGCCGAGGGAATCGGGTGATGGAATGAAATGAGCTGTGAAATTCCATACACCCCAAAATCTATCATATCTTTTTTCCAAATGAAATCAACAAGTGAGAGAGAGAGAAGGAGGAGAGGGGGCCGGCCATATATATGCAAAGAGGGAGGTGAGTGTAGGAGAGGGGAGAGTGACTATAAGAACAAATATCAACCACAAATATCCTTCATGCAAACAAAACATCATTAATGCAAATGGTGATTCATTAACCTAGTCACCATTGCATTAATGGCTCCATTAAAGCACTAATGACTCATTAGCCTCATCACCACTTCTAGAAGCTTCTAGAATGATGACTCACCCTTATCCAAGAAAAGATAAATCCGTCTTTAACCGAATGTTAAAAGACGGCTGATAGAAAACTGGAAACTGGCAACTTCCAAAAGTGATCCTGAAACGACTTTCAGGATAACCCCGAAACTGTATAAATATACCCGCAATTGTATTACGACCGAATACAAATACAACTGAGACAAAGATATTATACCTACTCAATATAATACTCGGATCCGGCTTAAACCAAAGCCGACCAGTATTATCTGCCCGAAAAATAACACGTGCGTAAACGCACGTGCATTTTCCGAACCCTGCCATAAAACCATACGGCCTCTACAACATTTCGCCCGAACTTGGGAAACTGTCTGTGGGGAACTCTAATGACTCGTTAGTACCCTGGCAGTGGGTTTAACCACAAACCGTCAGCGGCACTAGCAATGCGTAATGGCTGCCCATGGACTGACCTCAAGGGAGGCCGATGAGCGAACTCATCCGGAAACCCTACTGAGCCTAACAGTGACAATGTATATACAGTCCGGTCCGTTCTTCTATGAGTATCGCATATCTGCCTAGGGGGCTAGTAACGTCAGACCCCCAATAGCAGTATAAGTCGTGTCGGAGTGTAGCCCAATAACACCCTGAGATACTACTGGAGTACCTACCAGTAAATCTCCTGCCATGGCCATGGACTTTGTGTAATGGCTCTCCTAGACACAGCACGACCTCGCCCCCAATACCGGGAGAGACGAATCCCCTGCCGATCCGCTCACGTGCCTCCATATGGCTCGGGACTGTACCCAAAAACTACCTGTTTGCACGACTCCTTTGAGCCGTGGTAGGGTAGAAATCAAAGCACAGTGGGAACTCACACGAGACAAATGACGACCTCAGGTCGATGAACTAACCTGTACACATGTCACCAGGGAACTGCTATCTTACGATAGATATAGTACTAACTAGCAGATTCCCGGCGAGTCCTGTCCGGTGTACTCATAACCCAATGAGCACCTGTATACATCTTAGGTGATCCAACTGACACCAGTGGCTTGTGAGACCGGCCACCGCCCCTTGTCGGGGTCTCGACTGTACACACTAGTCTACTCCGGAGTATCGATGCCCTGTCTCGAAACTCCCACGACTAGGGACCACAATTAAGGATATGTGTATAAACCACCCAACTCTCACGTATATGATCGCCATCATACTGTTGGTGGTAAAGCAAGATCCTAAGGGCTCTATCAAAGTGTAACATGTAATCAGTCACCTGAACATGTACACGACTGATAAAGGCAAACCAGATAGCATACTATCATCTCGAGTAAGATTGTCCTACCGGTATAGGTCCCCCGCAATCATTGCAATCACGTACCTGCGATCCAATAATTGACTCTGAGGGCACTAACTCCAACATCATCATATCACATAATCTGGGGTACTGATCTAAGTCTAGTACAACTGATACCATCTATATACTGCGTGTGCAAGCACAAGTCTAAAGGCCTGCTAAAGATCACATGTCGTATCCCAAATACGAATCATATCAAATCACCGATCTCGCGGCACAATGCCTAAAATCATCGACTCATCTCCAATGTCATCCAATATCACCATCAACATCGTGTAAGTATAAAGAATAAGCAAGGGTGTGCGTGTGGGTGTAAATCTATTCTAGTGTTCGGGACTATGAACTACACTAGTTTACTTCTAACCCTAAACTATCCATAATACACCTAACACAATATCTATGACACACTATAACTATCATATAATATAGTATATCAACTACGGACTGCGGGGGTGCTATACGCTATCCACCCGACTTCCCCCTGTAGATATAATCTACTCACCTTGCGTCTTCATTTGTCGACGTCGCCACGCGCTTGCTCGTCGTCCCGAAGTCTTCATGGGGTACCTACACATCAAAGTATCGTAAATGCATATTAAAACCGAATCAAAGCTAAAACGGCACACGAAACCCAAAACGATACGATAAGGGGCCTATAGGTTAGAACCTCCAAAATCATCAATCAATCCCCGATATCGTCGTAAAAACGCCAAATAGTCGAGGTAACACAAAACACAATTTCAGAATTAAAAAATACGGAATACGGAAACACGAATCTAAAGCAGCAACTAAGAAAATAGGCTCCAGATTTCACCCTAGGTCAAATTAGACAAATATACACATACCAGGGGTCTAATCTACTGATAAGGGGGCACCAAAACCAAAACGAGGCAAATCCACCATGGTCTGGCCGCAAATTGCGGCCAGAATGGTTAAATTTGCGGCCGGGAATAGGAGGTAGGGGCTAGGGTTCTGGTGATAGCTTCCTGGGTGCCTGCACATACCAATGTCCAACCAAAATAATTTTCAGAGTCTCGGGTTGATAGCAGATCTCATATAACCTTCACAGATTCCCCAATTTTTCCGATATCGGTTTCTAAATCCGTATTCGGGGTCTCAACTCTCAGGTTTAGGTCTCAATTCATGCACTAGGGTGTTGATATAACCTCTACTGAGCTCAATTTCATATTACAACACAAAATTCTCTCAAACCCTAACTAGGTTTTCCTTAAGTCCACAAAAACACACAATATCGGTTCAATCTAAACATGGGGTATAAGAAATACTAAAACTAAGCTAAGGGTTCAGTAAATACCTCATTTGGAAACTCAGGAATTTTCTTGAGTTTCCCCTAGTGGCCAAAATCCTTGCTTCCTTGGTCCAATGTGTAGATCTTGAGCTTGTGCACACTTTTAATGAAATGGGGGTAGGGTTTTGGTATAGTTTTAGATGTGAAATGAAGGCTTGAAGGTGGAGGAAGGGGGTGGAAGCAGCAGCTGCAGGATATGAAGGAGGAGAGGGAGAGAATTGAGTGTGGGGATCTAGGAAAATGGCTAAGTCATTGGTCAAAAGGAACCATACCTCTCTCTCTCTCTCACCATACCTCATATAATAATCCTTTTCCATTTCTTTTTCTTTTCCCTTTCTTTCCTCTCTAAAAACCTTCTCACTAGAATAGTAACCCCAAAAGAAACATGGTGGAAATATGCACAAGTGTGGAAAAAGATATGTTGGAAATATGCACAAGTGTGGAAAAAGATATGTGCATGTTTTGCACAAAATTGCTAAAAAAACCGATTAGAGATTTTTAATCGCGATTAGCACTAAATCGGCATATAACTAATCATAACAACTTAAAAATGGCATAATTCCATAAAATAACCTATTTTAGAATTTTCCATAATTTTCCAAAAAATTTCCCCATTTATTTGTATTTAAATATACCGAATTATTAAAATATTCAATAAAGTAATATTCAATTATTAAATTTCCCAAAAATAATATTTTATTATTTTGAAATGTTACATTTAAAAGAAAGCATGTACTGTTTTAAAAACCCTGTTTCTCTTGATATGATATTTCAGTGCGTCCACCATGCGTTTTCTCGGTTCTGAGACGTGTGACATGTGAAACCCGATTCGAAGAGCTGGATGAGGCCGATTGCGGGTACATGGTGGACTCGGTATGGTATCCCGGGGAGAGAACGGATTGTTGTGCTGTAGGCGATGAGCCTGGCAGAGGGACTACTACCTACCGGTGATAGTATTTGGGCTCGTCGGATATCCGGAGGACACCGACCGGAGTCGAGAGATGATATGGGCCGATCTAGACTGACGGAGCCTGAGATATGAGGATTTACGTATCGATGCTGGACACGGGTTTCATGATGTTTTTGGGTGTCGATGCTGGACACCCAGGTTCCATGATTTTTGAGGTGTCACGAGGGACACACGTTGATTTATATCCTCATACTTTCATGCACATGCTTTTATGATGCATACATACATTGATTATATGGTTGGACGAGATCCACATGCATACATACATTGGTTATATTTGTTAGATGATATCCACATGCTGATTGGCATTGATATTTGTGTTGGCACATATACAGACCCGGTCACCCTAGATATCATAGTATTACGTTTATGATATAGTTGACTTAGGAGTCGTTGTTTATTCGATTTCTACTTGTAGATGTTTTTCTACTCACGAGTTGGCAACTCACCCCCGTTGTGCCACAGCTCTTGTAGGTTGACCGCACGGATCAGTAGCGGCATCGCTGGCATATAGCTACTTTTGGGTGGTTTGCTTCGTAGGTGGGACATTTGTATCGTACCCACTCTTGTATTTTTATTTCATATTGTATCTAGTCAGCTCCATCAAATCAAATTTTGTAATTGTATAATTAATGAGACTTAGCAAAACTTGTAGTTGCAGGACTTGAGCGATGGGTTTTATGTTCGCATTTTGGGTTCATGTCTTGCTTATTTCTTTATCTTTTGTGGTGAACTTCGCCGTTGGGCGTCGTATACTTATATTCATGCTTTGTGTGGTTGTGATCCGCCGGTTGGCGAAGAGCTAGCTCCCGCTTGGGGATTCCATGATTCTTGTGATGTATTTGTGGTTTTGGATCAAAATATACAAAGGAGGTGTTGTCCAATTCTTTTTAAAAAAGATGAAACACGTTTTCAAACTAGTAAATTTCACTTGCATTTTCATGTTCCTTTTTTTTATGCATAAGAAAACTTGATTTCATTATACTTTTATTTCAAAACTTAACCTCCTTTATTTTCTTTAAAAGGTTTAGATTTCTGGGTTTCAGCTTACTTGAATTACGTTACGCCTTTAGACGTTGCGTGATTTAAGTGCTGGTCACGAGCTAATATTTCGGGTCATGACAAAATTGGTATCAGAGTGCTAGTTTTAACTCGAGTCTACGTTTGACTATGTGGAGTCTAGGGTGAGTATGTATTTCGGAATCTAGGCTTGACCTTACGGAACATAGACTTGAATGGGGGGTATTAGACCCGAACTTTCGTCTCATAGGCTGACCATGATTGATAGAGTAGGTAGCTTGAGTAGAGTGACGTACCGTACGTATGTTCCGCGGCATATTTACAATACGATACTCCACTTAAGAAACCTTAGGATGTACATATTTTGAGATCTTTGATTCTATTCGTTTCCATGATCATACTCTCATTGATGATGTTCCTTCTTATGATCATGTATCCATTCTGGATTTGTCGTTTCCTTTCATGCCTTTGATCTGTTTTCTTCGATACTCGATTGAGGTTCCTGTCACCATGGTTTGAGCGCAGATTGAGCTGCTCCTAGTGTTGCGGTCGGGGCGATCTCGTCTGATACGAGGGCTGACCATTGTGTTTTCTGGTGACATGGGAACGTATCGAGTTAGTTTTTGTGTTGTGACCTTTTGGATGAGGCGAGTGTTTGGTTTTGCACCGGATGATCGGGCTATTGTTAGAGCTGCTAGTTGCGAGAGGACTGTTGATGTACATCCTTCCTCAGAGATTGTGATGTCGTCTACCATGTGGACAGATGACCCAGCTGTTGTTGAGATTGGTGTGATGCCGCTTCCAGAGTTTACGAGCTGAGATCGCTGGAGCTTCTAGGCAGAGATGCGACAGGCGATAGCTAGTCTATCCCGAGTTGAGAGACGAATGTGATTCGTTAGATTGATGCGCCGACGCAGGCCCAGTTGAGTTGAAGATTTCCAGTGTGGAGAGTCTTACTCAGGTCTAGAGTAGACCAATCCAGAGATGACCGTGGTTGTATTGTCTACCCTTGAGGATTGAGGCATTATTTAGCATGCAGACGAAAGGTGTTCACATGTCGTCTAGGCGAAGCTAAAGAGTTCGAGCGAGTGTCAGAAACCCATTTTCCCAAGTTTAAAGTGTTCGGAGGAACATGCAAGTGATTCTGTGGACCCTCTAGAAGAATGAAACCTTAACTCGACATGATGATCATGGAACCGCTTTTGAACCTTAGGGTTTGCGGCAGTTTAGCGGTGTCATCAGTGATGCTTGGGTTTGCCCTTCTACGGCTGGTCCGAAGGTACTGTAGTATGTACTAGATATTTTTAGATTATGCTTAGGTGTTGAGCCTTCGGGAAATTTTGGGACTTCGATGACTCGATCGAAAGGTTTAACGCCGTCCGGATATCATGTGATAGGAGATCAACAAGCTAACCAGCTTCGGATAGAGGACCTCACCCAGATGTGTTGTGAGTTAATCGAGAGAGGACGAGTGTTGAGTATTCCTCCGATGGTTGGGACGAGTTCCCGAGGACGTGTTTGGCTAGATATCTTCTACAGAGTGATGAAGATACCAAGTTCGTGATTTCGAGTCCGTGTGAGAGACTTCGGATTGACCATGGCCGAGAATAGTTGTGGTGCGCAGATAGTATGATGTGACGTCGAAGTGGGCGATGATAAAGACGAGTGGAACAAGAGGTTTGTGCGAGATGCTGACGAGCTGTTGTTACTCCCCGTTGAGATTAAAGATCGGATATGTCTACAGAAGAGTTGGGATGCGACCAATTCCCGAGGAAATGCTGTGCTGAGAACGCAGATGTCCAGAGAGCAAGAAAAGATTATGCAAGAGTACCAGCCTCCGTATAATTCTGCATAGGCGAGATCGAAAGAGACCCTGAGCAAGTTCTTTCCAGGACACTGCCACAATAAGATTTGCATCCAGGATCAGATGTGTGACGTGTATTCAGAGAGCCAGAAGCCAACGCCAGTAACGTGCTGGTTTACGAGTGGTCGTGATGATTGGCCTAGAGATGACCAGAGAAGTGCTAGAGCGGAATCGTTCCCGTTAGCACACCTGACCGGGCCGATGAGCCGATGGATTGCGAAATTGGTAAATCCACAGAGGAGATGAGGACCCAGAGACAGAAGGTGCCAGATTGTGAGCAGGAGGCAAGCGGATATTCTTGTTCTGCAGGTTTTAGGCGCACCGATTTATTTTTCGACATTGTAGGAGGTGTATCTCAATGTCATTTGTTGCGATTTGCGGTTGTGATCCGAGTATCACGTTTATATCGCTTGGATTTGAGTTTTGATGATGTGTTTCCTGATATTGATTTCGTGCAGCATGGATGCACCTACTGGGTATTTACATTTTGCGTATAGTTATCACACTTGATATATATTTTATACACCGTTGTGTTAATTTGCGATTTGTTCATATCCATTGCATTTGATGTCGATTTTGTACCTTCGTAGTATGTGTTTATGATTTCATGGATTTCATACGAATGATGTGATTTTTGCACTCGGTATAGCTCGCATGTGCTTGAAGTGCATTGATACGGATATTATGCACATAGTTGCACACGTTTTTGATTTATACACCTTGGTGCACTCGGTGTTGCTATTTACGCATTTGAGTTATTGATTTGTATTTCGTGCACTTGATGCACCGGATTTGTATTTCGTGCACTAGATGCACCGGATTTGTGTTTCATGCACTGGATGCACCAGATTTTCATTTCATGCATTTGTTGCACCGGATTTTCATTTCGTGCATTTGTCGCACCAGATTTTCATTTCGTGCATTTGTTGCACTAGATTTTCATTTCATGCAATTGTCGCGCCAGATTTTATTTTTGTGCATTTGCTGCGCCAGATTCGTATTTCGTACATTAGTTGCACTAGATTTTCATTTCATGCATTTGTTGCACCAGGCGGGTATTCGTGCATTAGTTGCACTAGATTTATACTCCGTGCATTGGTTGCACCCAATTTATGTCTTTGAACATTTGTGTTACCAGATTTAGGTTTTTGTGCGCGTTGCACTTGACGTTCGTTTTTCGTGCGCTTTACTGCACTTGGCATTTATATGGACTGATGCACTTGGGTTGGATTTTTGTTTTTGCGCATATTAGGCACTTGATATTGGATTTTGTGCGCATCGGATGCACTTGAGTGAGATTGTACTAGTGCATGTTGGATGCCCGTGTTTTGGATTTTGTTCGTGCATGTTGGATACACTTGATTTAGATTTCATTCGTACATGATGGATGCACTTGATTTGGATTTTCGCGCATTTTGGGCGCATGATATGAGAGGTGATTTTGTGCACACCGGATGCACTCGATTGGGATTTTCGCTCGTGCATGTTAGTTGCACTGGATTGAGATTTTCGTGCACTCTAGATGCACTTGATGATATTGTCGTGCACACCCGTTGCACTTAGTTTTGGCTTTTGTGTATATTGTGGCACTTGTATTTGGATTTGATTTCCATGCGCACCAGACGCACGTGATTGTTGGGTACGCCTTTTGAGGCTGATTTTGCTTTTGAGCACTTTGTTTTCGTTTTGGGCACCGTATTATATAGTGGCCAAATAGGACTGATCTGAGGACAGTACCTGAGTACCTTGCATGCATTAAAAGTTCAACAAGAGATTTTCAAAAGGGAGCTATAGTCTCACTATTTCCTACGTGTCCGTGAGCGACATGAACGTTTATAAAAGAAATCCATTTTGGGATATTTCAAATGGACGGGACGTATATTTGAGCAAAACCTATATGAACATATGTTTATTACTTTACAAATGAGCGTCCGTCACTTATGCCGTGAGTTACGCATCACGCGGCGATTTAGAAAAGATTTTGCATGTATTTTATTCAGATTTTGGAGTTTTCAAGTATGCGTACTATACACGTATTATAGTATTTGACTAGTGTATATTGGATTTCAGTAGTGGATTTCGAGATCTTTATCTCCATTGTAACTCTGAGGATATGTGTGCAAATCCGATGATTTGCGCGGCGCTTGACGGAGTTCGATTTTTTGAGTTATGTATTCGTTTTCATGCACACTTGGCACGCTGTGTTATTTCTATATCTTCCGTGATTTCGAAGCCCCGTTGATTTGAGTTGAGTATTGAAATGTTTTAGTATTTGGGGGTTTAAATTAAAATTCGGGGACCGAATTTATTTAAGGGGGGAAGATTGTAACATTTCAGAAAATATAAAATATTATTTTTGGAATTTAATATTAAAATAATATATTTCCCGAAAACTGCCCGATTTGCGAAATTGGGGTTTTCGAAAAAAGGTATAAATATATACCAATAATTATAAAATAAATGGAGATTTAAAATGATTTATTCATTTAAAAATATATTTAAAGGATTTGGGATTTTTAAATATATGCAGTTTGGATAAAAACCCGATTAGTGCACTGCTAATCGGGATTAAGTCAAATCCGTGTTTCTACAGTTTTCCATGGTTAGTGCACCATGAAATGTTACATGTTATTTCATTTGTGTTGTTTTATTGGGTTTATGTGTTTATTGGTGAGAATAGAAAAAAGAAAAGAAAAGAGGAATGATTGAGGAGAGAGAGAAGGGACACAATGATGATATGAGACCATGATAGGAGAGAGAATGAGAGTGAGAAAGAGAGAGAGAAGGAGAGTGCTACCTCATTTGTTTTCCTCCACCATTTTCTTCTCCTTCTTCTTCCTCATCTCCCTCCACCTTCTACCCTCATGACCTATCTCAAAATACTCCCCAAAACCCTATACCCCTTTCACAAAAAAATGATCACCTCTTCATCCTCATCACAATGGACCAAGCAAAGTTGGATTTTGATGACATTGAGAAGCTAGGGTTTTGCTTGGCAACATCCATGAGGTATAATCCATTTCCTTTAGTTTAGTTTCTAGTCTCCTTGCATAATAGTGTAGTTTAGAGGTTGATTTTGTGTGGAATTGTGATCTTAGAAATCCCAAGAAAAGGGTTTGGGAAATTATGGAGAATTAGTGATGTGTAGTGGCTGTATAAGACCCTAGGGATCAAATTCTAGACCTGGAACTGAGTTTAGAACCCGGAATACGAACTTAGATGTGCCGATATAGGGTTTTTGTGGATTTTGTGATAGTATTATGGAATCTGGTATCACCCGAGACCCTTGTAAAAGAAGTTCCCTTGACCATGAGACGTGCAGGCAACCTTGAATCAGCCCTAGAAACCTGAGCCCCTCCCCCAATTTTCTAGCCGCAGTTTCAATCATTCTGGCCGCAAATTGCGGCCCGAGAAGTGTGGATATTGGTGAAATTTGTTCTGTGGCATTGTTATCCTATATCTAGAGCAACCCAATGTGCAAAATCTCTTAGCTTGGCCTAGGGTGAAATCTGGGAGTGGTTTTCCTATGTTGCTGTTTTCGTGTTTTCCGTATTCTGAAATTTGGATTTTATTATTTGATATTGTGTTTGGTTGTTGGATGTTTTTACATCAACAACTAGGGATAATTGGTTGGTTTGCATTCGTGGGCTATAGGTTCTAACCTATAGGCGATCCGAGTGTCGTTTCGGTTTTCAGAACTTGATTTTAATAGTGTTACGATATGTGTTATTATTCTAAGTACCTTCGCATGGATTCCGAGACGACGGAGCGTGGCGTCATCGACTTCGGCAAACAAAAAGCAAGGTGAGTGGATCTATATCTACGGGGGAAGTCGGGTGGATGGCGTATAGCACCCCCGCAAACTTTGATGGAAACCGATTTATATATATAGATTATGATTAATGAAACCTTTAATAGATGACTGTAGAAAGAGTAAAAAGGTAGTTAGAGAACCATATTAGAAACTAAGGATAGTTATAAGTGATATGATACGACTAGTATGTGATGACGAGATTTGAGGATGATATTTGATGATATTTCCGTTTAGGGTACTCTAAGACTAGATAGTCGACGTAGATGTGTCATCCGAACTATACCTATTTCCAAACTGAAGAATCGTATGCATCTTTTAAAAAGATACCTCGAGGGACGTTACGGATTTTCAAATGATATTTTTTCTATAAAAACACTGTAGCCCCTACTTTCAAAACTATGATTCACATCTTTCAAAAATAGTTTGTATGGTTCGGGAATGTATGTTAGATTAGATACGTACGCTTATAGTAAAAGTAGAATGTATTTGTAGGATTGACTTGATTTGGGATATAAATGCGATGAAAAGAATATATGACGTGATTTGATGATATGTTGGTATACGGATGCGAGTCGATTGAGATGATTGATACCCTGCCGGTCCCCTGATATGAGATTGTTGTGGATGTGACCTGGGACATAAGTATATAGAGATATTTATATTGTGAGTCATGAATGATAGGCCGTATGTGACATTGGGCCGTACCCTCATTGTCATATAGGTTGATAAAATCCCTACTGGTTTAATGCCGCCGTACGATGATTTTCCGTACGTGATGAGTTTGACATGATGATTGATCTATACCCCTGACTAGAGGATGTCGTACGATGGATTGTACCGTACACGATGTTGTGAGGCTGGATGCCGATTGATAGATTCACCGATTCGATCATGTTAGATATGTATACCTTATAGCTTTTAGCTGACGATTTACCTTATGATGCATTCATGTTATTCGCATTGCATTACTTATACCTATGCTAGTACACTTACACCATTATCGATGATGCGTATGTTACACGTACACAGATTTGCCGGCTCACACACTTCATCATCGATAATTTCCATGTCACTACACAGTAGAACTTCTGCATCATGATATGACTCTTTGCATGATATACTTGTGCCCATACATATTGTGCATTCATACATGCGTATATACCACTTGTACATCCATACATGCGCATATACATATTGTACATTCATACTTGCGTATATATCACTTGTACATCCATACTTGCGCACATACATATTGTACATTCATGGTTGCGTATATACCACTTGTACATCCATACTTGCGCACATACATATTGTGCATTCATACTTGCGTATATACCACTTGTACATCCATACTTGCACACATACACATAGTACACTCATACTTGCGTATATACCACTTGTGCATCCATACCTACATACATACTTATTGCATATACATAGATGATGCTGGCTTTGGTTTTGAAGAATTGGGGACCGCATGAGATATTTTCAAAACTGGATCCATTTAAACGAGCGGTTACCCTTAATATGTCATGTCACTGTTCCATGTTTCTGTAGGGTTACTAGGCACTGTCACAAGGTTCTACAAGGCATCAACCATGCCCAATTTAAAATTTAGACGTGCCGAACAACCCTAACCAAGATCTTAGACTAGAGATTACGAGAAACAAAGCATGTAAACGACTTTACATCTAAGAGTTAGGGATTACAACCTTTGTAGTCCGTTCCTTCACTTCTAAAGCTCCGTGTTGAGGTCCCTTCGCTACGATCATCGAGTGTCCAGACTCTAGAGAGACTCCATGAAGAGAAAGATGCAAGCTTGCTTCCGATCTTCAATAACGAAGATGATCTACCTTGAAGAAACTCAAACCCAAGCTCTTGCTTCACTTATCAAGTATTAGCAAAGCAAACACCCTAATCTAAGTGGCTAGAATAGATTAGGATTGTGAAGTAAGAATTTAGCTCTCATTTGTTTTCTTTATCTCACTCAAAATCATCACATATGAAAAAGCTAGTGAAGTTTTTCATCAAGCAAGAAAGAAGAAGAAGATGATCAAACCATTTTGTGATGAATAATGAATCAAGTGTGAGGTTAGAAATGCAACCATGGGTTAAGTAAGAAGACTTAACCCTTGTAGAGATTTAACTATGGTTAAAGGGTTGGGTTGGGTTAAATAAATATCTTTGCAAAATATCACAAAATATCAAGGTCAAAATCAAAGCTTCTTGAAAGCTTCATGAAAGCTTAACCCTAATTCAAACCCTAACCATATTTAAACTCCACAAATCATGTTGCATTTATAACCATAACATGTTACAATATTATATATCAAATATACAATATTTATTGTAACAAAATAAAATAATACAATTAACATATATCACATATATATCAATGTATTACCCGAGTGAGGAAAAAAATCTTTAAGTGAGCTTATATTAGTTAATGTAATTTAATATATCAAATATATAATTATACATTAAATTATCGAATCAACACTTGATCCGATAATCCGGCTATTTCATAAATAACCGACTAATATAATCCGTATCAGTTCATCGAATCAACACTTGATCCGATGACCCGGTTATATCACATATACCCGGCCGATATCTCATATCGTGAGAATCTAATACGGTATCGCATACACGTATTATTCTCGGTCCCGCACATATCACATATGTGCTCCGACTCCGTTTTGCCTGAGCCAGGAAACCTCTGTGTAGGACTCTAAAGAATCGTCAATACGCCGGCAGTAGGTGATGATCATATCAAACACCCGCAAGCTGCAAGCGGTCAGCTAAACATAACAGCTACCCATGTATTGAGCAATCAGAAAATTAACAAGTAAGCCTGTACATTCTCCCGTGAATCCAACCAGCAACACTCCCGTACAGTCCGGTCTCTTCGTCTGATATGTCGCATACCTCGCCTAGGGGTGGTAAACGTCAGACCCCAGTAGCTTGATAAGTCGTGTCGATATGAGGTCCATAACAGTTCGAGAAACTACCGATAACTCTTACCAGTAAATCTCAGCAACCCTGGCCAGGGATTTCCAGTTATAGCCAATTGAACACAGCGCAACATCAACTCCCTATACCGGGAGAGACGAAACCCCTCCTATCGCTCATTGCCTCCATGTGATTCGGGACTATACCCAAAAGCCACCTTTTTGCACGCCCTCTTGGACGTGGTATGATGGAAATCAAAGCACAGTGGGAATCACACAAGACTCTATGACGATCTCGGGTCTACAGACTAACCTGTACCAGTGTCACCAGAGAACTGCCATCTGACGTGAGGTATAATACCATCTGGGAGTTCTCAGCGAGTCCGTCCAGTGTACCCAGTCTCCACTGAGCACCCGTATACCTTCTCTGATGTCAAAAACCAATGGATATGGGATCATCCATCGCCCATCATATGGGTCAAGAAGCGCATACGCTAGTCTACTCTGGAGTATCGATGCCCTATCTCGGTACTCCCACGACTAGGAACATTTGAAGGATGTACGTGGCGACTACACTGTCCCCACTAGTATGATCTGCATCATAGTCCTGGTTGTCAAGTACTCATCCTAAGGGCTTTATCAACATGTGACATAGAGACAATCAGTGTACATGTTAAGATAAAGAGTAACCAGATAGCATACTATCATGTCGAGCAAGAAAGTCATCTCTATATATGTCCAAGCATCCACTACAATATACAACGTATGTACAGTAATGGCCTCTAGGGCATACATATAACTAACAATCTCCCACTTGCACTAGGGCCATCTGTTGTAGTATCTCATACCCAACTATAAGCTGTGTTTGAAGTATCTCATACTCAACCATCCCATAAAAGTCTCTACTGGGAAATAGGCCTTTGTGAGTGGATCCGCGTTGTTGTCCTCTGTGTCTACTCTCCTAACCTCGATCTACCTGGAGATCAACCATCTCTATGATCAGGTGATACTGCCTAAGAATATATCTGGATCACAGATGGGACGGGGGTTCCTTGGCATAAACCACAACTCCATTGTCACACAATGGCAGGAACGAAGTTTATCTCATGAACTAAAATATATCCAGACTGCCTATTTGGTAGCATCCTTGGTAACGATTTATCTTGCCTTTAATCGTCTAGTAAGTCACGGTATCTAGCTTGGAACTCTTCCAACATACCGTCCCTCCACTGAGGGTAAAGACAATGCCTGCGACTGACATTCAGTCGTCCTTATCACCCTGGAACCTTTCCAGTGATTCTCCCCAGGATCGATTGATACCATCTCACTACAATTAGCGAAAATCCTAACATACAATTAGATCTATCTCATAGATCCATAACCTAGGATTTAGGAGGTATCACCTTGATCTTATAGAGAATCTTTGTGATAAGAGGAGATTGACCGAGCGTAGCATAGGAAACTCCTTCCCTATCAAGAGTATGGCATCCACGTACTCTACGAGGATCACCATCATACTCTCTACTACCTTTTTGTATATACAAGGTTCATCTACCATTTTGATGAAGTCAAACTCTTTGACTACCACATCAAAACAGACGTTCCAACTCCGCGATGCCTGATTTATCACATAAAACAACTTGCACACGTTTCCGCTGCTCCTACTATCTACGAAGCCCTCTGGCTGTGTACTTATAGAAGCTCTCTTCCAAATCATCATTTAGAAAAGCAGTCATGACACCCAACCGCCAGATATCGTAGTCATGGTATGTAGCAGTGGCAAGTAGGATCTGGATGGACTTAAGCATAGCTTTGAACTTTTGTGGCAAGTAGGAAATTGGTTTTATGTTCGCATTTGGGTTCATGTCTTGCTTATTTTTTTATCTTTTGTGGTTAACTTTGCCGTTGGGCGTCGTATACTTATATTCATGCTTTGCGTGGTTGTGATCCGCCGGTTGGCGAAGAGCTAGCTCCCGCTTGGGGATTCCATTATTCTTGTGATGTATTTGTGGTTTTGGATCAAAATATACAAAGGAGGTGCTGCCTAATTCTTTTTAAAAAAGACGAAACACGTTTTCAAACTAGTAAATTTCACTTGCATTTTCATGTTCCTTTTTTTTATGCATTAAGAAAACTTGATTTCATTATACTTTTATTTCAAAACTTCACCTCCTTTATTTTCTTAAAAAGGTTTAGATTTCTGGGTTTCAGCTTACTTGAATTACGTTATGCCTTTAGACGTTGCGTGATTTAAATGCTGGTCACGAGCTAATATTTTGAGTCGTGACAATACTCCAGAGTAGACTAGTGTATACCGATCGAGACCCCGACGAGGGGCGATGGCCGGTCTCACAGGCCATTGGTGTCAGTTTGTTCACCTAAGATAGTATACATGTGCTCATTGGGTTCTGAGTACACCGAACGGACTCGCCGGGAACATGCTAGTTGGTATTATACCTATTGTCAGATAGCAGTTCCCTGGTGACATGTGTACAGGTTAGTCTATCGACCTAAGATCGTCATTTGTCTCGTGTAAGTGCCCACTGTGATTTGATTACTACCATACCACGGCAAAAAGGAGTCATGCAAACAGGTTTTAGTTGGGTACAGTCCCGAGCCATATGGAGGCAGTGAGCGGATTGTCCGGGGATTCGTCTCTCCCGGTATTGGGGGTTGATGTCGCGGTGTGCATGGGTGGCCATCACCAGAAATCCTTGGCTAAGGTAGTCGAGAATTACTGATTCGGATCAGTAATTTCTCAGTGGGTGATGGGCTTCATACCGATACTAAATGTTGCGTTATTAGGGGTCTGACTTTATCCACCCTCTAGACTCGATATGCGATACTCATAGGCGAACGGACCGGACTGTACGGATATTGTCACTTTCAGGCTCAGTAGGGTTTTAGGATGAGTTTGCACATCGGCCTCCCTTTCGCTCAATACCTGGGTATCCGTTACGTACAGCTAGTGCCGTTGACGTGCTTATGGTTAAACCCACTGCCAGCGTATTAACGAGTCTTTAGAGTCCAACACAGAGGGTTTCCCTGCTTCGGGCGAAACGATGTAAAGGTCATATGGTTTTACGGTAGGGTTCGATCACATACGTGTACTTGTGCACAAATGATGTTTGGATGGATTATATTAGTGGGCTTTGGTTTAAGACGGATCCTAGTATTATATTGTTGGATTATTTTCGTCTCATTGTATTTGTATTCTTCGGAATACGGATGCGGGTATGTATATATGGATGAGGGTTATTCTTGTGATTTCTTACAAGATTACTTTTAGAAGATTACACCTCATTATGGTATAAACCTTTTTGGATTAAAAGGTTATTGAGGTGGAGGATGAAGTGTTTATTTCATATTTTGTGGTATGGCTTAGTAGTGACCCTGTTTCCCCAATAAAAGAGAAAAGCTCTGTTCAAAATTTGAAAGACAGCGCCAAGAGTTAAAAACTCTGAGGCAGCGCCTCTCGTGCCTTGCACGAGGACGCCAGTGCCAAGAGTTAAAAACTCTGAGGCATCGCCTCACATGCCTTGCACGAGTGCGCCGGTGCCCAGAGTTAAAAACTATGAGGTAGTGCCTCACGTGTCTCGCACAAAGGCACTAGAGCCAAAACCAAATCTCTCTATTAAACAGAGCCGTTGGATCAAATATCCAATGGAGATGATAAATCATCAGAATACAGAATTAAATTCTGTTGAGGAAATATTCCTCAAATCTTTCTAAACAAGAAAGATTACTCTCTGTAAAACAGAGTGTTGTTGGATTAAAAAATCCAATGGTGATTAAAAATCACTCATATATACAGAAAAAATTTGTATGGGGAAATATTTCTCTAATCTTGTTAAAAACAAGAAAGATATATTCTGTAAAACAGAAGTTTTTAGATCAAAAATCCAACGGTGGATAAAATCCCCAAATCAATTAAAGATCTCTCAATGAGAGATTTCTTTAACTAAATCAACAAATTTGCCTCTACTATATAAAGGACCCAAGACTTCAAGTCTTGTAGAGAAAACCCCCCATAAGCTTTAGAGCAAGCAAGAAGAAAGCTTTAAGAAGGAAGAAAGAATAATACCTTTCTTCGAGGTAAATAAAAAAATAGAGATCTGAGCATCTCATTTGCATATCCAAGTGTTTAACCCTCATAAAAGAACATAGTTCTTTCCCTGGATCTGAGATCCATGAGACAAGTCTCCCACAAATGAGAATTTAATTTTCATGGGGATGAATTTGTTCTTGGGGATCAAAGATCCAGAAAAGAACAGAGAATTGAACTCTTCATAACAGAACACACAAAGATAACCTAGCACCAAGCGCCTCACGTGTCCCTCATGTGGGCGCTGCTAAATAAAGATTGCTTAGCACTCAATAGTTGGCGCTCGGTGCCAAGCGCCTCACATGTCCCTCACGTGGGCGTTGCTCAATAAAGAGTGCTTAGCACTCAATTGTTAGCGCTTATCGCCAAGCGCCTCACATGTCCTTCACGTGGGCGCTGCTCAATAAAGAGTGCCTAGCACTCAGTGGTTGGCGCTCAGGGCCAAGTGCCTCACGTGCTCCGCACGAGGGCGCCATAAAGAGTGTTTAACACCCCATAAAAATAAAAGAACAAAAAAAAGAGAAAGGGGAAAGTAAAGCAAAGTATAAGTGTCAGAACCCATATGAATGCTCAGCGTTATTTGCACAGAAAAGGGACTGAGCCCAAGCAAGTGTTTAACACTTTATTCAGAGACTGAGTGTGTTGAGTATAAGTTGACCAAATCCCCAATTCAGATCAACCGAGCCCATGTGCTCATCATTTTCCAAATTGTTCTTAGTCCTAAACACGACTACAGATCTCCCAACGAACATTGGTTTAAGGGTACATCTCCTCACACCTCTAATACATGTCGTTGTAATTCTTCAGCGTCTTTAGAGAGGTGGTGGGTCCCGATAACCAACAACTCTTTGGTGCACTCCCAAATTGACGGGCACATCCCACTGCGGACCACAACGTCCTTAAACTAGACACAGACCATAACATCCTTAAACTAGCTATGGACCGAAACGTCCTTAAACTAACAACGGACCGTAACGTCCTTAAACTAAAACAATAGTGCCCAAATGCTTTTTTGTTGGATCTGAATGATCCCAAAATCCTATGGAGTAGATCTTAGTCTAAAATTAGACTAACGTATCCTCAACAAACATTTTAGTTGATCTTAATCTCAAACGAGATTAACGATCCTTAAATCAACCCAAACCCAAATATAAGAATATATGGATTTGGACTAATCCACGCCCTACGGGCAACAACATAAATTAGTCTCCATAAACAATCCACGGGCTACCAAAAACAAAACAAACACACACAACACGAAGTGACCTTCTGGAGCAGGAGAAAGTGGTTATCTCTACGCGGTAACGTAATTAACTGTAGGGGCTTGCGCCTATAGTGAAAAGCGTCCACACAATCAAAAAACCCTTATAAATGAGGGGGGATCTGATGAAGTCTGCTACAACGACCGCATCCGTCCAAACCTCCGATACACAGTGCCATAAATCAACTTGGCATGTTCGGAGAGGTGGACAGATAAATCCAAATAGCATCTGCCCCCAAATTCAGGCAGGTCGATCCATCCCGGTGTCTTCCCAGTTTTCGGCGGTAAACAGATTCTGGCACGCCCGGTGGGTCCTCTTCCTCTTTCTACTCCACACTTCATGTGTTGTGTTCGTGAATGAATCACGGTTTAATATGGTTGCCCCTGGATTCGAGGTACTAAGAATTGGTGTCTTGCTCTTGTGTAGAAGATAACATCGATGGCTTCCAGCTGCACCAACGGCAATAGCAACTCTCGCTCCATCCCGAATGGAGGAGTGACTTATGGGCCCCAAGCGGCCTCCATCTTTGCAATTCTAGTGGAACAGGTGACTCAGGCCACCACTAGACTATTCTTTGGAACCATGATTCCACCAGCAAGCTTCAACGCTCCGGTGCCATCACAGGAAGCTCTGAAGAAGTCGGTCTTCGATCGGCTTGCAACCACCGCGGCCCTTCTCAATGGGTTGTCCAAGTCTACTACCTCAGTTTTAATAGACTGAGCCAAAGCTCCAGTGGTCCTACAAAGAGGCTCACAATACCTGAAGGGGTTATCCCGAAGTGGATAGCCATTCCAGTTTAGGCAGATGAAGTCGTCAAAGAGGCTTCTCCTGCTAAAGGATTGGTCTTCACAAGACTGGCCGTTCCAACTTCTGCTACGGGTGAAGTCTTCAAAAATTCTTCCCCTACCAGAAAGTCGGCCTTTGAAAGATTGACCATCCCCTCCTAACGGATTTCAGTCTTCGACAGGCTGACACCAGCTGTAGCCCTTCATCAGAGCGGGGGGCATGACAAAGCCGCTCCTATGACAGGGTTGGTCCCGTCTGCACGACATGCTCGACGTCACCACTGGCACCGAGTGAGGAAAGCTGGGGGCAGTTCCCCCTCTGCACTTACCCCACCAGCTCCAATGGTAGAAATTGACGATGCTGTTCCAACTGGGAACAACTTTGATCCGCTCAAGAGGGTGCGAAAGAAATCTCTTACCGGTGTACTAAAGAAGTATCCTCCGCCTGCTGAAAACATGACACAGGTAAAGCCGAAGTAGCTCCCTCAGCGGCTGTCCTCCAAAATCCACAGGGTCTGGCGGAAAGTCCAAGACTCTGTAATTGATAAAAATTACTCCCACCGACTGAAGAAAATGAAGGCTCGGCCAGAGGAGGACCATCTCTCCGTCGTACCACGGAAGGTATCGTCTGCATGGGTGCCTGCTGCAACGGCCCCCTCAACTTCAACCTCCTACAAAAGGAGATGGCCGGAGAAAATCCCCATGCATGCGGCAAATTTCAAAGACAATGGATCCAAACTCTCCAAGTCTGGGGGCATGGTAGTACACACGGTGTGCATGGCTTCCGGGAAAGAGGAAAGACGTACTTCCATGGGTCATCGACCACTCACACGGTCTGTGACGAAAGCTCAGGAGCAACAACAAAAGCTCCAGGAGATGCTGACAAAGATGACCGCACTCACTGGGCAGAAAGAAAGCCCGGAAGCAATGTCTGAGAAGTGCCAGGAACAAGAGTCCGACACCGAGTTCCTGCAAAGGGTGCTGGAAAGAAAGGTTAAAGAGGCCGCGGAACATGCCACTAATATAAAACAGATGGCGCTTCTGTTCCAAGACATGGCAGGGATGATGATCCAGCCGGAACCTCCAGCCGAAGACCTTCCGATAATTATTGAAGACGGCAGAGGGGAAACGCCAAATCCTCCACCGGATTTCTCAGCAGACAAGGAAGAAACGATCTCCAAGGCTGACCTTGACAACTACATAGCTCAACAAATACGAGCTCATCAGGTAAGCGAAGCGGCTGACCACATCGTCAGAACTGGGCAACCGTATCCAGGCTGGTACGATCAAATCAGGTACCCGTCGGGATATACGATCCCTAAATTCCACGTGTATAAGGGGACATGCAATCCCCATCAGCACGTCTCTCAGTTCAGAGCTCTATGCGGCAATACTGGAGGTGACAACAAACTGCTGCTTCGCCAGTTCGTCGGCAGCCTGGCTGAGACAACATTTGAATGGTACTCGGAGCTTCCGAATGACTCCATCAATACATTTACAGAAATGGAGCTACTGTTCACGCAGCGTTTCGAAAGTGCAAGCAAACGCACCCCAATCATGACATTAATCAATTCCAGGGTGAAGCCAGGAGAGACCTGGGTTCAATACGCAATTCAATGGCGGAACCTATGGTCAAAATGCTAACAACGCATAGAAGAAGTTCCTGCCGTGGGTATGTTCGTAGGGACCCTTGATCCTCAGGCGACTATATCCCAATTTATGATGTTCTTCAAGCTACCACCTTCTAAGCCTTGATTGACAAGCTGGCCCAAATGCACCAGAAGGGCCATAGGCCGTCCACCTCAAAAACAGATCTCCAGAATGAAAAGGGCAAAGGGAAAGCGACCTTCGTTGCCAACGCTCAACAACAACCGAGTGAACCGAAACTGGTTGCTCGCCAAAGCAACCAACCACGATCCCTCGAAGAGAAGTTGAGACGTCCTTACTCGTTTCCCCGAGATAAGACGAGGAGACTGTTTGAACTGGCAGCGCGCAACAGGCTCATTACTCTGCCGGATCCGAGACGCCCACGGCAGCCTGGTGACGTCAACAATTCCAACTACTGCCCCTATCACAGAGTAATGGGCTATCTAATTGAAGATTGATACGTCTTCAAAAACTGGGTTGAGGACCAGTACCAACAAGGTAAATTCGCGCTATCCAAAAACTGGAAGGTAAACCCGCCACAGCAGCACGCTCCTAAAAAGGTGGACACGCCGGGGGCATCATGCTCATTTGTAGAAGAAGCTCCGTGGGAAGTTATCCTTTCGGCTAAAACTAAAAGAACACTTAAGGATCTTCAATCATGCTCAGCAATCAGGTGGAAAAGTCCGCTGGAGCCCGAGATCATTGACGGGATACTGAAACCGCGCCTAACAACGAAAGTTAGTAGCGATAGGCAAAACACCCAGGTCACTCCTTCAAAGTCTTCGAAGAAAAAGAAGAGACCAAGAAGCTCGTGCATCCTGAAGAAGATCGTACGGATCTACAAAAATACATCGATGCACTGGAGGAATACAACCAAAAGGCGCGGACCTTGTCACACTTGAAGAGTCCCTCAATCATATTCTTGAGAACAGAGACGGTGACATTGATGAAGGAAACGGCTAGTCAGAAGAACCCGAGGATTATGTAGCGAGTTGCCACATGATCTCTTGCCTGTCGTTAAAAGACGAAGAAGCTCCCTCGGCAGCGGAAAGCAACACAGAGGAACTGGGGGCAGGACCGGCATCAAAATCCTAGGAACCATTAGATGACCTGATCGATAAACTGCCGAATGAAGCCCTTCAAAAGAGCAAAGCTGATCGAGAGCGTGAAACGGCCATTTATGAAAAGGTCAAGCGTCGGCGTCAGGATGAAGAAGTTGCGGCGAGGAAGAGTCACAAGGTACTCCAACCAGGTCGAAGCACACCCGCGGCAGACAAAAGCAGGTTTAAGATGGGGAAACAGTTCACTAAAGCCCTGTCAATGGGGATGAAGCTACCACCTGTCAAAGGAAATACTCCCGGGAGTACGTGCCTCGATGAAGCGGATGTACACCCAGACTATTATTTATACCATCGGAGGATTGCACACCCCACCGAAGAGTGCAGCACCTTCAAGAAGTGGTGGCAGGGATACGTGGCCCACCGACAACATTTCAAGAGGATGAAGCGTGAAACTCGTTGACAAGGAAAAAGTGCGAAAGATGAGAGCGGAAAAACGACTGGCAACTATCGTATGGTTTACACCATTTCGACAAAAGTGAAAACCCAAGTTCTCACATTCGGAAGCGATTCTGAGGAAGAAATAACCCTCGGCTCTCTCTTCAAAGAATCCTACTCTAGAAAAGAAGAAGAGGTGAAGAACTACGAGAACATTCAGCTCGCAACCGTATGTTGCCTGAAAAGAACCTCGGGCCTGCAAACAAGGGTCCGAACAAAAGAGACAAAGGGAAGGAAAAAGTTCCTGAGGAAATCGCCCTCGATGATAGAGTCGTTAAAGGGCTTGCAGCCAAAAACCCGCCTAAGAAAAACAAGGTGGATTACAATGTCCTTGCACATCTGAGAAAGATACCCTCACAACTGAGCATACTGGATGCTCTCCTCCTGTGCAAAGGAGCACGAGATTCTCTAATCAAAGCACTGCAAGAGCCTAATCAGTTCCAAGCTTTCTTTGCGAAAGAAAATATAAAGGACGAGCTGGTGAAGGTTCATACAGCTGACATCATATTCGGCAATGTAGATCTCTTCCTCGGAACATGCGAGCACAACCGTCCTCTATATGTCACCTGGTACTGCCATGACATCAGGATAAGGAAGATTCTGGTCGACAACAGGTCATCCGTCAACCTTCTCAACATGAAGGTACTGAAGGAGATCTGCATGAACGTTCGGCACCTGGCTTGGGACAAAATTACCATCTCTGGGTTCAATTCGCAATCTTCACGGACGCTTGGGTCTGTAATACTGACGTTACGCTCTGGGGTGCTTATCACTTACATCAAATTTCATGTCATTGATGCCAAGAATTTCTATAACGCTCTGCTCGGCAGGCCTTGGTTACACGAATACAACATTATCCCTTCTACACAACATCATTGTATGAAGTACTTCAAAGACGGCCTCGAGTACAAAGTTATAGGGGAGCTAAACCCATTCTCCGTAAATAAAGTCCGCAAATATGAAGACGCCAAATACTTCTTACCAGACTTCGAAGACATGGAAAGATGTCATAAACCGGAGAATAAATAAAAAGTCATCGCCACCATCCCGATCTTTGGGAGTGATACCGAGGAGGATGAAGAGATAGTCTTCTCGGGGCAACCCCAAGGCAGCAGGCCAGGACCATCTACTCTTATTTTGGTCTTTGGCAGTGACTCTGAAGACGAGGTCAACGTAGTGTTCTTTGTTCTTCCATCAGTACGAACCTTCATTGGAGCTGATCAGAGTTTTCAAATTTCCATGGTTCCACGGCAGCATTACAGGGAACTTGATGCACTCGATACATACGACGTGCAAGAGCTGCAGACTTTCTACATCCCTCCCAAACAAAAAGGTGAAAAGGTGATCCTCTTCTATCAATCCACGGAGACCAGAGTGGAAAGAGAAGTCTGGCATGATGCCGAACCTGCTCTCAATAGGCTCCAACCAATCCGTCTGCCCAGATATTACGCAGAGGAATTGAAAAGGCTATTAAGATGCCAAGGCGTACCTTTCAAATAAACTGCTCGACAAGCCCAGTTCTACAACAAGATTTGGGACGTTCTCGGGACTCAGCGAAATATTCCCAACGGGAGGATGAAGATGACCGGGCTTGGATACGTTCAGTCCAAGAAACGGGAGCGATTCCATGGTTGCCATGTCATAAATAACTCCAGCGGAGAAGCAAATGCATTTCCAGATAGCGCTGAAATCGAACCAGAGCGAGATCCCGCCATAAGAATACTAAGCTCGTCATTCGAATAATAGATTGACAAGAAAATAAGGGAAGCGGGTCAAAAGGATCGAGATGACCACAGACGCGAAATGGTCATTTACGAGAAAGCCAGGACGCAACGTATCATTCAGCAGGCTATGGAAGATGATGATACCCTTCACCCTCATCCCGCTGTGCGCTCTCGTGGCAAGAAGAAAGGTCGACATAGAAGTAACAACAAGGTGAAGAATGAGAATGACGTTCAAAAATAGCGAAGTGGATCCAAGAAGCCACGCGATCGAGAAAAAGTCGGCTGGAATCCGTCTTTTATGAAAAAGATGGGTCGGGGATACTCTTTCCCTCAAGAAAAGACAAGAAAAATCTTCGACCTTTTCATGAAACATCAAATGATGGCACTCCCGGACTCCCGGCACCCCGAACAAGTAAACAAAGTCCATCATCCGGCTTATTGCTCCTACCACCAAGCAATATGACATCCTCTTGAAAATTACTTCACCTTCAAAGACTGGGTTGAAGACCAGTATCAGCAAGGCAGGTTTGCTCTATCTATCAGTTGGAGGGTAGCCCCACCACGAATGCATGAGCCAAGAGCAACCTGCACTGCGAGGGAAAGTCCATATCAACATCGAGCTTGGAGACAAGCTCGTACTTGCCACATGATAACATTCTCAAAGGAGGGAGAGCATGAGAATGTGGACGACGTCTCCCAGTGCTTTGCAAATGAAGATGAGGATGATGTGATCTCAGAATTTCCACCGGCGCCGAAAGAGCTGGAAGATGGGATACACACCACGGCCAACAACCTGAGGAAAATCGACTTGGGGACGACAAACGATCCGAGGCCAACGTTCTTCAGTGAGCTGCTATCTGAAGAGCAGGTGGCTACACTAAAAGACGTGCTTATGCAATATAATGTCTGCTTTGCATGGAACTATTCTGAGATGCCGGGATTAGATCCGGAGATAGTTGTGCATAAACTAACTATATCACCAGACATTAAGCCAGTCAAGCAGGCACCAAGAACAATGTGGCTCGAACTCAAAATGAGCATCAATGCCGAAGTCAAGAAACTAATCGACTCCGGTTTCATCCAAGAAGTTCAATATCCTGATTGGATCGCCAACATTGTCCCAGTGATGAAGAAAAATGGGACAGTACGCATCTGCGTGGACTTTCGGGATCTCAACAAAGCTTGCCCGGAGGACGACTTCCCGGTACCTGTTACTGAGCTGATGTTCGATGACACTTCCACTCACGAGGTCTTATCCTTCATGGATGGATTTTCAGGGTATAATCAAATAAAGGTGCATCCCGAAGACCGAAAGCATACTGCCTTCCGGACTCCGCTGGGCATATTTTGCTATAAAGTGATGTCTTTCGGTCTGAAGAACACTGGTGCTACCTACCAAAGGGCCATGATGAAGATCTTTGATGACCTCATCCATGAGATCATTGAATGCTATATCGACGATCTTGTGGTGAAAAGCAAATCGTATGAGGAACACTGGGAACATCTAAAAATAGTGTTCCGGCGCCTTCGGAAGTACAACCTGAAGATGAACCCACTGAAATGCGCGTTTGGAGTTTCTTCAGGAAAATTCCTAGGATTCATCGTACGACACCAAGGCATCGAAATAGATCCATCAAAGATCAAGGCGATTATGGAAATGCCCTCGCTAAGAAATCTCAAGCAACTATGGTCTCTCCAAGAGAAGCTCGCGTATATCTGACGGTTCATAGCCAACTTCTCTGGTAAATGCCGCCCTTACAAACATCTAATGAAGAAGGGAACCCCGTTCGTTTGGGATCATAAATGCTAAAGTGCACTGGACGAAATCAGGCAATATCTGCTGAACCCACCAGTACTGGCCGCTCCGGTCAAGGGAAAACCCCTCATCCTGTACACAACAACCCTTGAAGGTTCTCTAGGCGCTCTATAGACACAGGAGAATGACCAGGGAAGGAGAGAGCTCTCTATTATTTGAGTCGAGTCCTTTTGGGGGCAGAAAATAACTACTCCCCCATCGAAAAGCATTGCCTGGCACTGATCTTCGCAATAACGAAGCTCAGGCACCATGCCTTGGCACATGACGTCCATCTCATATCAAAGGTGGATCCTCCAAAATATTTGATGTTAAGAGCCATACTAACAGGAAGGCTTGCTAAATGGGCCCTCCTCTTGATGGAGTTCTCGATAATATATCGACTCCTTAAGGCAGTAAAAGGTCAGGCCATCGCCGACTTTCTCGCTGAGCATCCGATACCAACTGATTCTCCCTTAAATTGTGAATTACCAGAAGAACACACAATCGATACAATCAACAGGGAGGAAGAAAGAAATAATTCCCGATGATAACTCTATTTCGATGGAGCATCTTCCATGAAAAAGCGAAAGCAAGACACCCCCATAATCAAACCTAGGGTAGGCCTCATCTTCTTGACTCCATAAAGAGGGATAATGCATTTTGCCCTTTCCTTAACGGAGCTAAGAACAAACAACGAAGCAGAATATGAAGCGTTGATAGAAGGTCTTAAGACCGCTGTCGACATGGGGATCGAAAACCTCCTCATATATGGAGACTCCCAGCTGGTCGTTAGCAAAGTAAATGGCGACTATCAGACGTGCAAGCCAGAGTTGGTAAAATATGGTGAAAGAGTGTAGCAACTACTAACGCAAATCCCCTATTACACCATGGAAAGCATACCACAGGCAGAAAATAGCAAGGCGGATGCGTTAGCCAAACTCGCTTAAAAACTGGCCGACGAAAACCTCGATGACGTAAAGATCATTGTGCAAAGCCGTCGGATTCTCGCGCCAGCAGAAACATCTCCGGAGTCGTCTGAAAGAAAAGAAGCGACCAGAAAACTGGTCCTCCAAATAGAAGACGAAGAAAGGGTCAATGACTGGAGAGAAGTCTTCGTAGACTACTTCAAATCCCATCGAACACCCGAAGACGCGTCGTCAAGACATCTGCTCATGAAGTGAGCCTTGTCCTTCACCTTCGTCAATGACACTCTTTATAAGAGATCATTCGACTGTCTATGGCTGAGATGCCTGGGACCAGAAGAAGCAAAAAGGGTCGTCCAAGAAACTCACGACGGACTCTGCAGTTCTTATCAAGCCGGGCCAAAGATGAAGCTGAAGATCAAAAGAATGGGTTACTATTGGCCCACAATGATTCAGGACTGCCTCGAATATGCGAAGCAGTGTCACTCGCGTCAAATTCATGGGACTTCATCCAACAGCATCCAAATCCGCTGCACCCAACATTGGCTAGCTGGCCGTTCGAAATATGGGGAACCGATATAATCAGGCCTATCGAACCAGCGTCATCTAAAAGACATCGGTTCATATTGGCAACAACCGATTACTTCTCTAAGTGGGCAGAAGCAGTACCGCTAAGGGATGTGAAGACAGAGAATATCCTCCATTTCTTCAGGATACAGGTCATCTACTGTTTCGGCACTCCGCGACGAATCATCTCGGATAATGGGCCAGTCTACAGGAGCCACAAGATCAGCCGCTTTGCATAGCAGTATAATATAGATTGGAGATACTCTTCAGTCTATAATCCCCGAGCTAATGGTCTAGCTGAGGCTTTCAACAAGACCTTGACGAAAAGCATAAAGAAAACGGTGTCCAGAAATAAAAGGGACTTCCATGAGAGACTACATGAAGCTCTCTGGGCGTATCGAACCACGTTCAAAACGGCCATGAATACAACGCCATTCGCGTTGGTATTCGGCACAGAAGCGGTACTTCCCTTGAAGATAAAGCTACCCTCTCTATGAGTAGCAGTTCAATACGAGCTGACGGATGAAGAAAATGCACATCTTCGGCTCGAGGAGCTCGATTCCCTCGATGAAACTCGCCTCATAGCGTAGCAAAAGCTGTAAGCTTACAAAGTAAGGATGACGCGCTCATACGAAAGACTGACTTGGCCGAGAATATTCCGCCAAGGCGAACTCGTATTAGTCATAAAAAGACCTATGATCCCTAACCGTGCAAAGCGGGGGAAATTCAAGCCGAACTACGAGGGCACGTACATCATAGATAAGATCTACCAAGGTGGGGCCTACTTTCTCATGAACATGCATAGCGAAAGACCCTTCCGGCCAATAAACAGCTGATTCCTTAAGAAATAGTACCCCTGATGAGTCATAACTCAGGTTAACGATAGATGACGACGCTCGTGTCCGCTCGCTATCTTTCTGAGTCAAGACTCTATAAGTAGTATCCAGAAAAACTTCGCCCTAAAATCCCCACGGACCGCAGCGTCCTTAAACTAGCTGTGGACCGAGATGTCCCTAAACTAAAAATGGACCGTAATGTTCATAAACTAAGTACGTCGCCTCAAACATGGCGACAGTGGAATTCAAGTCCACGAGTCCTAGCGGTGAGGACTGCAACTCAAATCCCACCGGCAAACAGATGGGTAACATGCGGCGAAACTATTTTTGAGGGTTTCATTATTGTTAAAAAAAAGGTACGTCCACAAGAGAAATGGGCAGTATGAAAACCCAAAAGGGCTCCGTGAGTAAAAACAACAGGACTGCCGGCGAGTTTGTGAAAACCCAAAACGGCGCAGAGTTGTTAAAAAAAATTCATGCACACTTGCAAGGTCCTCTCGACCTTGTAAGGGGAAAATACCTGCGTGAGATACTTACGACTCACAAAAGGGAGCAACACACTTAGGGATCCCTACGATTCCTAAGGAGAAATTACACTTACGAGATCCTCATGACTCGTAAGGAGAATCCCCACTGTGAGACCCTCGCATCTCATAAGATTCAAAAGCTTTAAGCGACAGGGATCTGAACCTGTTCTTAAGCCATCACATTCCCCAAATTAGCCTACAGGCGGTCCAATATCGGCCCTTGTATACAATCCATGGGCACAAATAAACATTCCCTCATCTAGTTCCACCAATGTGTTGGATATAGTGCCCTCAAAGTCAATTATTCGATCGCAGGCACGTGATTGCAATGATTGAGGGAGGACCTAGACCGGTAGGACAGTCTTACTCAAGATGATAGTATGCTACCTGGTTTATCTTTATCATCGTGTACATGCTTTAGGTGACATTACAGGTCACTATTGCACGTTGATAGAGCCCTTAGGATTCTTGCTTGACGGCCAGCAGTATGATGGCGATCATATACGTGGGAGCTGGGGTCTATAAGCACATCCTTAAAGTGTCCCTAGTCGTGGGAGTTTTCGAGACAGGGCATCGATACTCCAGAGTAGACTAGTGTATACAGTCGAGACCCCGACGAGGGGCGGTGGCCGGTCTCACAAGCCATTGGTGTCAGTTGGTTCACCTAAGATGTATACAGGTGCTCATTGGGTTATGAGTACACCGGACAGTACTCGCCGGGAACATGCTAGTTGGTATTATACATGACGTCAGATAGCAGTTCCCTGGTGACATGTGTATAGGTTAGTTCATCGACCTGAGATCGTCATTTGTCTCGTGTGAGTTCTCACTGTGCTTTGATTACTACCCTACCAAGGCTCAAAGGAGTCGTGCAAACAAGTTTTAGTTGGGTACAGTCCCGAGCTACATGGAGGCAGTGAGCGGATCGGAAGGGGTTTCGTCCCTCCCGGTATTGGGGTGAGATCGTGTTGTGTCTAAGAGAGCCATTACACAAAGTCCTTGGCCAAGGCAGGAGATTTACTGGTAGGTATTCCAGTAGTATCTCAGGATGTTCTGGGCTAAACTTCGACACGACTTGTACCACTTTTGGGGGTCTGACTTTTACCAACCCCCTAGGCCCGACATGCGATGCTCATAGACGAACGGACCGGACTGTACGGATATTGTCACTGACAGGCTCAGTAGGGTGTCAGGATGAGTTCGCTCATCGACCTCCCTTTTGGTCAATACCTGGTAGCCCGTTACGTACGGCTAGTACCACTGACGTGCTAGTGGTTAAATCCACAGCCAAAGTATTGACGAGTCTTTAGAGTCCCCCACAGACAGTTTCTCAAGTTTCGGGAGAAACGTTGTAGAGTCCGTATGGTTTATGGCAGGGTTCGATCATATACGTGTAGTCATGCACGGATCATGATCGGACGGATCATACTAGTGGGCTTTGGTTTAAGCCGGATTCTAGTATTAGATTTGTTGGATTACTTTAGTCTCATCGTATTCGCATTCAGTCGGAATGCGGATGCAGGTATGTATATACAGGTGAGGGGTATCCTTGTGATCCGTCACGAGTTTACTTTAGATGTTGCCGTATCTTTTTTATTGTTGTAAACATTTGGATTAATGTTTACAAATGGAAATTGTGAGCTTAAGTCATCATGAAGAGCATTTAATGTGGCATGTGCATGTTTAGTGAATCATGGTCTCTTTCTTTGTGCATATGTCATATTATTGATTGATTAGAGTGTTGAAATGATAAGAGGAAAGAGATAGGGCAGCCATATTAGTGAGGTTTGCTCTTGTATTATTAAGGATCTCACTCTCATTTTACCATACAACACATAAGAAAAAGGAAGGCTCTTCTTCTTCTTCTTCTTCTTCTTCTTCTTCCCCCTTCTTTCTTGAGCTCACTATCTCCATTAATGCCATCATCTTCAACCTCCATCCATACACTCTCATGTGTTGAGAATCAATGGATGCTTGAGACAAAGTGATCACACACATTCTCTACATCACCTTGGACACGTCGGCTAGCAAACTTCGTGTCCGAGTTGCTTCGGACGAAGCAGGAGCCCGTAAAAAGATTCGAAGATGTGGTGCCCTTTCCGATGAGGAGACCGGAGATCAGAGATGTTGCGAGGTGCTTGGGTTGGTGGCCAAAGACCGAAGGACACGGATCGATCGGTATAGCTTTTCTAACCCTTCTCTAGTTTGCTAGTTATAGGTTAATGGTTCGATCCGGGATTAAAGTCTGTGATAGCGCCAGTTTCAAGTTTAGAAAAAGTTTTCGTTTCCGCATTTTGGCCTCGGATAGACGGTCGGGATGCTACCGTAGACTTACATGGTATCAGAGCCACGCCATTAACCTTTACTAGCTTGCTCTAACGTGTTTCTGAAGTTTCTGTCGAATTTTTTTTGTGGTCTAAAAATTATTTTGGTTACGTCAGAAAATCGACAGGCTTTTCTAAGACCACTGTAGAAATTTGGAAGTGTAACTCCACCATAGCGCCGCGGAACCGCGGCATTACCCACGTTTTGGCCACGGTTCCGCCGCACTACTGTAGCTTCAGTGCACCTTTTTTTCTACTGTGGTCTCTGACTTGGAATTGGGGTTTCTGGTATTTTTAATTTTGGCCCAGATTATTTTGAGTGCTGAATTTGTGCTTGGGGCCCACTTCGGGAAATTTTGACGATCAAATATTTTAAATAAGTTAGTTCGCAGTACTTACATTACTATCTGTGACCGTGAATGTCATTTGATCGGTAAATCTGGTCTAATTGCTATAGCCCTTTTAGACGGATTTGCGAACATGACATTCACGTTGATGTTCTGTGTTGTGCTGTGATATTGCGGATTTGTCGTGGTGGATAGCCTGGATGCAATGGTAGTACAGTTTGGTATTATTTGTACATTTGATATTGCGGGACGAGCGTCCGACATGTGGACTGCCGTCACTGCCTATTTGTATATTATTCTTTTGTGGCACGACCAGGCTGAGGTCGATGTACCCGTTGTATATATTTTACTTTCTGTACTAAGATTACCCCACGGTGGGGTGCACGGATAGCCGGGTTCTAGAGGGCAATGGGCCCGTATCTCATGGCTTTGAGACGGAGGGGGCTTCACTCTAGAATTGGAGGGCCATTCTCCGCACTCGTAGGGGGTATAGGTTGACCCAAGGAGGGGTGCTCAAGTTACTAGATTCCGTGAAGTGCTGGGTGGTCCATTCACTTTGCTGTAGGGGGCTGCCTCGCTTCAGGTTTTGGCGGGTAACTTGTCGCGCCCGTAGGGGTCTAGGATTTCATTGCACAGGCTATCCACACGACCAGGGGAACGTCGGGTTTCACTTGCGGCTCAAAGGAAACCCGGGGATCCCAGATTATCTTTATTGTTCTGTGATGCTTATTACATTTCTGTGATGTTGCATTTTTTTCATGCCATGAGCGATTATTATATATTGATATATATACTAGTAGATGTTGTATATGTTTTACACCCACGCTAGTCCAGTCCCCGCTCTGTCGTTAGTTAAGTAACCTAACGGGTGATGACGGGACCCGGTGGCGAATGCGGATGGCATATACATACATCATATTTTCGTTCTTTTATGGTGTGATTAATTGATGAGACTGTATTGATTCGGATCAATGCAAGCTAAACAAACCTATTCTGATGTTGCTGGAAAATTTTTCAAAAGGCTGTTATTGCAAGGACGTTCTCTTTTGTTTTGCAGAGTGGTATTCGGTTATGAATATCCAGCACCTCAGTCGACGAGGCAATGGCCGAGATCCCTTCACCGGGAGTGACCCCTTGGACAGAAGTTTGCGTCAGGGTAATAACTTCACTATAGTCGATTACTTTTTTGCTTTGTATCGTGGTATTCAGTTTGAATATCCTGCACCTCATTCTACGGGGAAAGAGCCGAGATCCCTTCACCGGGAGTGACCTCTTTAGCAAAGGTTTTCACCACTATATTTTTATAAAAAGCTATCCGGTTCCTTCAACAATATCAAGTTCATTACGTTAAAGGTTTTTCGCCAAAAACCATTTGTAGCCCTCCGTCATTTCAGACGGGTAGCACTTAGTATTCATACTATGTTTGTTGGCCTTCGTCATGGCATAGTGTATAGTAGCTATTTGTTACTTTTCTGCTGCATAGATAGATGCATTGGTTTGGGACAGTCGTACTACTACTTTGGCCTTCGTCAAGGGTATGTACGGGTGGGTTCAAATTAACCTGGATAATGACGGGTAGAACTTGACATGTGACTTATGATATGTTGGCCTTCATCAAGGTCATAAGAGCATGGGGTAAAAATCACATCGGGAATTTCTAAAGAAACTGAAACTTTCCAGATATGCGCATACCTTCTGGAGTGTGATAACGTGAGTGGATTCCATCACGTTATCATGCGATGATAGTTGGATCCCGATACCCGCTGATGAGTTGGTTTACTCCTCGAGTGATCCCGACTAATTCTTCTTTCAGGTTTGGAGGAGAATTTGACGATACAGTAGGAGGTTTCCTGATTAGATAAATTGATAACCATTCTGATCTAGGTTAGAGTGCATGCTGAGTGTTTCTTTTCTCTCTTTCTCTTTGGCAGCGACCATGACCCGACCCTTGACTATGACTCAGTGACCAAGTTAACCGAACCTTCTTAAAACACTGGTTTTTGAATTGTCTGAGTTGCATACCTCATTGCAACTCCTATTTTTACCCTTTTCTCCAGAACACCTAGTATTACTACGAACATCCACTTCCATTGGATAAATCCATCGTATGGTTATATATGAACTCGAAGGAACTTGTTCCAGATTCGAGGATGGTTTCCGGTTCTGGGAAAATGAATAGAACTATTCAGTTGTCTTTTCCTTTTACCTTCTCTCAGGTTGCGAGTGCTCCTTGGATAAGGACAGTACACCTATTACGCTAATTGGATAGTCTTCTTCCAAACCATAGGCAGGTGCCGAACGGTAGGGAATGAAGAAAACCAATTATCCTAACGTTGGTGTACAGAAGGTAATAAGTTAAGACAAATAAAAGGATTAGAAAGAGGGCAAAGTAAACTACGACTACTATTCACGACCAAACCAAGTATTTCATCGCCACTCCTACTTCACCTTTGTATTTCTCCGGAACACCCCGTATCACTACGAAGATCCACAGTTATATGGATACTCTATCGTATGGTTATATACGAACTCGAAGGAACTTGTTCCAGTTCGGGGATGGATTCTGGTTGAGGAGAAATAGGAATAAGGTTTTATTCAGTTGTCTTTTATCTTTACCTTCTCTCGCGTTGTGAGTACTCCTAGGATTAGGAGAGTACACCCATTATTCTTATTGGATAGTCTTCTTCCAAACCATAGGCTGGTGCCGAATGGCAGGGAGGGAAGAAAACCATTTAGCGTAAAGGGGTATACAGAAGGTAATGCCAAAAAACATATAAAGGGATTTGGAGAGATGGCAAGGAAATATATGGTTACAGTCATGAATCTGATAATGGAAGAGGCATTACTAAGAATACCCGGATACCCCTTCGAAACATTTACATGTTTCAGTTTCACAGTGTATTGTTAAAAGAAAATTGATTTCCCAATTAGCCCTTGCTCCAGGGTATGTATTTACCAGGTTTGATTCTCACATCTGTATGGTTTTACAAATGATGAGTGGGAGTAAGTTATTGGGAATCGGGTGATCATCCTCATTATATCGAGATTCGTTATAATTGGTGATATTTGAGGAAACCGCCTGGGTTGTTTTTCCAGACGGCAAATATTTGGTTTTGAATATCCGTTGTTATGCACCAATTTCAAATTGATATATCTGTACGTTTATTTTTATAAAGTGAGATATAACTTTTTGAAATTATGTCTATGACATTTACCTATATCAATGGATGGTTAGGTAAGGAGTATTAAATAGCGGTGTAATTCTTCTTAACCATAGGTACAATTTTCAACCTACGACACACAGGGAATGAGTTATTAGACTCAGGGGATTTATACAGAGTATTGTATGTTATCCAGTGTCCATGAGGACAGAGGGGTTGGTACTCGTACGATATTCTGTTTACTTATGACTTCTCTAGTTCTTAGACATGTGTTTCGTAGAAATGCAAGGTCTAAGTTTTGAGAAGTTATAGGTATAAGAATAAAGTAGAGAACCAGGCGTTGCAAGTATCAGGATTCTTCAAGGTGATCGAAGATGTAGATACTTGTGTATGGTATTCAGTTAATAGTAATGATTAAGAGAACTTGCTTCTGTTTTAGGTTACTCATAATTAGAAGCACTCCTAAGTTGAGTAATGCTGATCGGCCTCTCTCCATTTAGTTGACATGCACTGGAGACAGCTGCATGATTTGAATCTGGTTCCAATTAAATCAGTGCCTCTGTTTCTATATTGGATACAGAATAGTTCATATCTTAACAATGTTAAGGAACAGGGAGTTGTCCGGCTTATGCTTAAAACCAGACTCTGGATAACTCAAGGCACGTTTCTGTAATGGCTGTTTGTGGGTTGACCCGGGCTATGACGAGGGTTGACTTTCTACCATCTGGAAGATCAATAGTGATATTGTTCTTGACTCGTCACAGTTTTAGTAAAATGGATTTTTTCAGAAAACAGTAGTGGGAGTATGGTAGAACTGGAAGTGATTCCAGAACCGCAAACGATTACTGAAAATTTAATAAGACGTATAGATTTAATCTGGATTGACATTCCATTGGCCACTCCGCAGATATGGTGGGTAACCTCAGGCACCCGAGAGGTACTCCGGTAGCCTCAAGGACGGTGACAGGGAGGTTCTTGTTTACCCAGACTTGCCATTGCTGTTGTTCCAGACTGTGAGACCCGGCAGGAGGATAAGTATAGCGTCGTTCTAAACTAGCTTTAGAAGTGTACGTGTATATGACTCTGCTAGAGGGTTGTCGTAGTCAGTGGGAGCAGCGGAAGCATAGTGGACAAGTAGCTTATGTCTATTTATGGACTAAAGCAGATATAGCGGAGATAGATCATCTATTTCTGATGTGACAGTCATAGGTTTGACTTCATCATAATAGGGGATGGATCTGTTAAGAAGGTAGTAGGGTGTGATGTCCTGGTATTTGAATGACATACACAGAGTAGGAAGTTAAATTCCTATACTATGATCGGTTATACTTTGGTTGTCACACAGTGGTTTCTCCACAAAGGACATAGATTTTATATCAGACATTCTGGTTACTAGATCTATGGTTTTAGATCTAGATTTGGGTAGTTTCCCAATCAGGGTACTAAGACAGCATTCTAAAGGTGTTTTAGAATGGACGACTCCTGGCACGGTAGTGTACCTGCAGGTGATGGAGTCACCCTCTCTAAAGGTGTCTTACAGACTAAAGGGGAGAGGGATGTGCATGATTGGCAGATCACTTGCTTAGGCAATTGAGTCAATCATGAGATGTCAAGTACCACACCAGACGTTGTTTTTTGCACTAGATGCAATAAGTTAATATTAATCCTATCCTAGAGAAACGTTAGGAAGCAGTTTTAGAACATAAGTGGGTGTTCTAGGGATATGATAACAACAGCCTCTTTTAGGAGACGGTTATCATTCCAGGCTTCCAAGGTGACCTGGATGACAGAGTGGCTGTCAGAGTTATAGTTTTCCGTCTGACGAGGGGCAGTGGTTTGGACAGGTGATTCAAGCGGACACTGAGGGAGGTATGACGCATGATACTGATTAAGTTCAGTTGACGATACAGTCTAAAAAGTTTGTATTTGGAGTTCAATTATGAACTAGGTCCCATCAGATATCCAGACATATTCTAAGACATGTATTGCTCATTTCGGGAGATAGCTTTCTCCGCGAACTTGAGATAAAGAGAGACATAGAAAAAAACATTATGGCGGATCCACTCACCGAGGCTATTCCTTGAATGCAATAGTTTCGCAAATGGGCTTTGTGAAACTGATTAGTAGAGGAGTTGGGTGTTCAGTATCGCACGGGCTGTGAGTATGCGGCATCGCAATAATTAGCCTTGAGTGCAAGTGGGAGATTGTTGGATATAGTGCCCTCAAACTCAATTATTGGATCGCAGGAACGTGATTGTAATGATTGAGGGAGGACCTATACCGGTAGGACAATCTTACTCAAGATGATAGTATGCTATATGGTTTATCTTTATCATCATGTACATGCTTTAGGTGACACTACAGGTCACTATTGCACGTTGATAGATACCTTAGGATTCTTGCTTGACAGCCAGCAGTATGATGGCGATCATATACATGCGAGTTGGGGTCTATAAGCACATCCTTAAAGTGTCCCTAGTCGTGGGAGTTTTCGAGACAGGGCATCGATACTCCGGAGTAGAATAGTGTATATAGTCGAGACCACGACGAGGAGCGGTGGCCGGTCTCACAAGCCATTGGTGTCAATTGGTTCACCTAAGATGTAAACAGGTGCTCATTGGGTTATGAGTACACCGGACAGGACTCGCCGAGAACATGCTAGTTGGTATTATACCTGATGTCAGAGAGATAGAAGTTCCCTGGTGACATGTGTACAGGTTAGTTCATCGACCTGAGATCGTCATTTGTCTCGTGTGAGTTCCCACTGTGCTTTGATTACTACCCTACCACGGCTCAAAGGAGTCATGCAAACAGGTTTTAGTTGGGTACAGTCCTGAGCCACATGGAGGCAGTGAGCGGATCGGCAGGGGTTTCGTCTCTCCCGGTATTGGGCGTGAGATCGCGCTGTTTCTAGGAGAGCCATTACACGAAGTCCTTGGCCAAGGAAGGAGATTTACTGGTAGGTATTCCAGTAGTATCTCAGGGTGTTCTGGGCTACACTCCGACACGACTTGTACCGCTTTTGGGGGTCTGACTTTCACCAACCCCTAGGCCCGACATGCGATGCTCATAGACGAACGGACCGGACTGTACGGATATTGTCATTGATAGGCTCGGTAGGGTGTCAGGATGAGTTCGCTCATCGACTTCCCTTTTGTTCAATACCTGGTAGCCCGTTACGTACGGCTAGTACCACTGACATGCTAGTGGTTAAATCCACAGCCAAAGTATTGACGAGTCTTTAGAGTCCCCCACAGACAGTTTCTCAAGTTTCGGGCGAAATGTTGTAGAGGCCGTATGGTATTATGGCAGGGTTCGATCATATACATGCAGTCGTGCACGGATCATGATCGGATGGATCATACTAGTGAGCTTTGGTTTAAGCCGGATCCTAGTATTAGATTTGTTGGATTACTTTAGTCGCATCGTATTCTCATTCAGTCAGAATGCGGATGCAGGTATGTATATACAGGTGAGGGGTATCCTTGTGATCCGTCACGAGTTTACTTTAGATGTTGCCGTATCTTTTTTATTGTTGTAAACATTTGGATTAATGTTTACAAATGGAAATTGTGAGCTTAAGTCATCATGAAGAGCATTTAATGTGGCATGTGCATGTTTAGTGACTCATGGTCTCTTTCTTTGTGCATATGTCACATTATTGATTGATTAGAGTGTTGAAATGATAAGAGGAAAGAGAGAGGGCAGACATATTAGTGAGGTTTGCTCTTGTATTATTAAGGATCTCACTCTCATTTTATCATACAACACATAAGAAAAAGGAAGGCTCTTCTTCTTCTTCCTCCTCCTTCTTTCTTGAGCTCACTATCTCCATTAATGGCATCATCTTCAACCTCCATCCATACACTCTCATGTGTTGAGAATCAATGGATACTTGAGACAAAGTGATCACACACATTCTCTACATCACCTTGGACATGTCGGCTAGCAAACTTCGTGTCCGAGTTGCTTCGGACGAAGCGGGAGCCCGTAAAAGGATTCGAAGATGTGGTGCCCTTTCCGACGAGGAGACCGGAGATCGGAGATGCCGCGAGGAGCTTGGGTTGGTGGCCAAATACCGAAGGACACGGATCGATCGGTATAACTTTTCTAACCCTTCTCTAGTTTGCTAGTTATAGGTTAATGGTTCGATCCGGGATTAAAGTCTGCGATAGCGCCGGTTTTAACTTTAGAAAAAGTTTTCGTTTCCGCATTTTGGCCTCGGATAGACGGCTGGGGCGCTACCGTAGACTTACACAATGGCGCGAAATTTCCTCATTTGGTGAACAACACTTGTAGATCCTCTCGACTTGCAAGGAGAAAATACTCTTGTGAGATCCTTACGATTTACAAGAGAAGATATCACTTAGGAATCCTAAAGAGAAAATACACCTACGAGATCCTCACGACTCGTAGGGCGAAACACCTTTATGAGACCCTTACGGCTCGTAAAGTCGAATAGCCTTAGTCAACAGGATCCTAAATTTGTTTACTAAGCCACCTTTGTTTAAATCGACAAAGGAAAATGATTATTCGCTTTTGGAAATATCCCAGTTGTAGCGATGCTGATGCCTAAATCGGTATCAAATTTCAAGTCCTTTTACGGCAAATGATGATTCGCTCCTGGCAATATTCCAGTCGCAGCGATGCTGATGCTAAGATTGGTATCAGACCTTGAGTTCCATACTAGCAATAAAAATCAGCGAGCAAAAATGCACATGAAATAGCCGAAATGATGGGGCAACTCGCAATAAAAATCAACAAGCAAAAAATTCATATGAAATAGCCGAAATGTTTGGGCAACTCGCAATAAAAAACAGCGAGTAAAAAGAAAAAAAATAGCCGAAATGATTTGGCGCTGCGATAAAATAGCCGAAATGATTGGGCAATCGCGACTTTCATGATATAAAAAGCTGAAATGATAAAGCATCGCAGAAAGAAAGAATAAAAAATGAAACTTCTGCTCTGCAGGCGAGTCCACATCGACCCCTGTATACAAGCCATGGGCGCAAAGGAAAAAGGGAACCATATTTTCCAACCAGGCTCCATCATTAGGAGAGCCAGGTCTCGACGGAAACATCTACATCCTAGAGATCACCATAGGATTTCTTCTCACTCCAGCAGGATGTAGACGCGACGTTAACAAAACGGAGCCATGGCAAAGTCCCTAGTTCCAAGACTTGACGATTCATAGACAACCTAGAGACAACATCGATATTCGTCGTAATATTGCAGACACAATGTCAACAAACGAAGAAAAGGAAGATCCCTAGCTTTAGGGTTTTGACGGCAACTCAAATAAAACCTAAAAGACTATCGGAGATCATCCCATACCAGCGTGGAGTGGTTATGATTCATCAGGGCTTCCAAATTGAGCCTAACCTCAAGTAAGCGGCATGGAAAATCCCTAACACTTTCTCTTCCGACGGTAATATGACCTGGGAGATTACTTGAACACGTCTTGTCCAGCCCCCGAAGGGATCAGAGACACGACAGTCGCGGGGCTACTCAAACAGCAAGATTGCGTATCGGGGAATACATGGGCCAACGCGACGGTACGACGGATAAAAGCCCTAGTACCACAGACCCTAGCGGACTTCTATCAGCAGAGGTTAACTATAATGTTAGGACATCCTTGTGAGAACTTCTTGATTCGTCTCGAATCATAGGGAAAACAATGTTCCTGCGAGAACTTCTCGACTCGTCTCGCCTCGTAGGGAAAAGCCTTAGGCAAAGGGGGTATCAACCTGTTTCCTAAGTACTGGGGCCCTACAAGTAGGTCTAAGATGGACTATTATATACTATCCATGGGCCACACTCTCTAAAGTCGAATATCGACAAGGAGGGAAAAAACTACTTACAAGTCCACTCGACTTGTAAGGGGAAAAATTCTCTTGTGAGATCCTTACGACTCTCAAGAGAAAACACACTTAGGAGTCCTCACGACTCCTAAGGAGAAAATACACCTACGGGATCCTCTCGACTCGTAAGGAGAAAAGTCTTTATGAGACCCTCACGGCTCATAAAGTTGAAAAGTCTTAAGCGGCAGATCCGAACCTGCTTCCTAAGACATCGCTGCCCTACGAGGAGGTCAAGATGGACTATCTACGGGCCACATTTGCCAGAGTTACATGCCAATATGAAATAAAATATGTCTTTTATTCATGAATTCAAGTGAATACAAGATACATTTCATAAAGGAATCAAAATGAATACATGTTATTCATAAATCGCAAGTTTACAGTCAGTAAAAAAGGGGGTACAATGACGGTTATTAAGGGGGAGGCGTCTTCAACAAATCAGCAAGCCGCTCGTGCGCTCCTCTCAATCCTTTCTCGTGGTCAGCTACCGCGGCCAACTCCGCTTCAACTTGAGTCCGTTGTCGTAAGCAGGACGAAAGCTTTTCATCGGTTTCTAGCATGGCAGTTTCGCAGTCCTGCATGACCCGCTCGGTGAATTCAAGCGTCTGTCTTAGCGTCAACCCATCCAAAATACATCGCTGGAGGTTGTCGAAAACAGCTTTTAACTGCGCAGCATTCGCTTCAACCTGGGCGCGCAACCGGGCAGGTTCGCTGGAAGCCACCTCATGTTCCTTTCATCTCAGGGTCACCTCTTATTCAAAATGGCGAATGAAAGGAACACTATGCTCGACCCACGCATCCCGCTGGGAGTTCGAAGCCAATACCTCAGGAGCTAGACACTTGAGCTCAAGCTCATGCAGGCAAGCCTCGATCTTTCTGCGGTAATCAACCCAAGAGCCGACGAGATCTTCATCATGGAAGCCACGAGTGTCGCCAGCATTGGATTGACTTCAACGGCAAAATCCGTAGCAGAAGTGAGGGCCTCGGCATTCAGATCTTCGATAAATTCGCTCAACATTCGCCGGCTGTTTGCAGCGCCCCTGGAAGATATGCGTTTAGTGAAGGGCCCTGCGGGCAATGGAATGCGAGACTCGAAAGGAGATGGAGCCAGTGCAATTGCTGCAAAATGAATTACGGTCAAATGTCGACTTAGGAGATAAAGAAAACACATAAGGGATGGAGTCTATTATACCAGCTGCGATAGGTGGCAAGATGGGGAGTACCGAAGGCACATCCATTCTCTCATCTCCTCCTCCGACCCGTAACGCTATGATCAATATGAAGAAGACTTAGCAACAATATGAAGAAGACTTAGCAACAATACATCTATCCATAAAAGAAAGGGGTGACATTAGCTAAATAATATACTAACCAATACCAGAAGGTAGGACGATTTCCGACCGAAAGGAAAAATGCGGGTTCAACACCTGATATAAATGGTCGAAAAGGACTTCTGCAAAGTTGCAATAATATATTGTCAATACAAGGAGGATGGTACCGACAGTGAAACAAATAAGTCAAAAACCCACACCTTCCAATATTTTAGAGGGCATAGAAGAAGGCGGGGGGGACAGCGACCGTCAGAGCAGCGACCGGCGACACTTCTTTAGACGGCATAGCCTCAGGGTTCGTCGCGCCTATACGCAAGACAAACAAAATATCATCAGAAGGGCTGAACAGGATTGAAAAACTCGAAAACAGTGACCCAAGGACTACCTGATAGATCACGGACTAAAACCATGACGGAGGCGTCACCAGGTGTAACGGCTTCTTCACTCTCTCTCGGAGGAATAGATTCTGCACCCATAGCCTCATCCCCCGACTCGACGAGGGCTGTCGTAACGCTTGCGACACCCGCCGATACCAAGGAGCCACAGGGAGAAAGAGCAGCGGTCTGGACAGTCCCAGATTTCCGAAAAAGAGTAGCCACTTCGGGCTCTGTAATCGTCAACGTTTCACCTGCCATACCATCGCCAGGACTCGTCCCTGCGTAAAAGAAAATGCGTATGACAGAATTCGATGACTGAGTTCTAATAAAGACTGGGCGTTACGTTACCTTGGAGTATCTTTTCAATTTCTTCCTGAGCTGCGCGTGCAACCGGTCTATGGGTGGTAGACAGGGCAAGGGAACATCCACCGAAGGAGTGTCAGCAGGCGGAATACTGCTTAAGCCTGCACCTGCGGCCGAAACGACATCGCTCTCCCACGCCGTGCGCTCCCTACGCTTCCTGTCAGTCTGAGCAGTGAGAACTGATCTCCTCAAAACATCCGACAGGGGAACGTCGTCGTCCGAACCAAGCTCTGCCTCCGGAGCCGCTACAACATCCATCATCGGCTGCTTTAGCAAAGTCTCCTGCGGTGACTTTGGGAAGGTCGTGGCCATGGTAGCTGTCTTTAAAGTTTTGTTGCATCGCCACTCGGGATCGGCACTGCACTTGGAATAACCTGAATTGAGATAGTCCCTGGAATAAGGTGAAAGAGAGGGTCAGAGCACGAATAAAAAGAATAAATGCGTAATGAACTGAATTATATCAAGGCCCAAAGAAGCGTGGAGCCTCTCTTCCTCCTCGAACGTCCTGAGGGAAGCCGCGAGAGCCTCTTCGAAAGAAATCCTTATTGAAGAAGAGAGCTTTAGTAAAAGCATAATAAAGAGAAAAGTGATAGATGCAGAAGAATATAACTGCCGTATACCTGATTTCACGATAGTGATCAACGTCTCTTCCTCGCGAGCCAGTCGCTCGGAAGCCGCGAGGGCAGCCTATAGATCGGTGTCGGTCGCAGGAACGTCGAATAAACCATCGTTGGTGCCGTATTCGCACAAGCTCTTGCTATAAGGAGCATCTAGCTCCTGGCCAAACATGACATCGGCAGAGAATAGCGACTTCTTCTTTTTCTATGAGCGGACACCGGCGCCCGATGACAAGATTTTGTGCTTGACAGGCATTTTCGGGAGACCGATCCCAATTTCCGTACCAGCGCCAAATTCCGGGGACACTACAGCTACCGGTGGAGGCTTCTCAGGGAAGGCACGCATGACCACAACCGCAGCGACTTCTCTTAAGGAGGGACGAACGGCGATCTGTCACTTCAAAGGAACTGCTGGATTACCAGCCGGGACAGCATCTTTATGATCAAGTAATAGCCGTCTCCCTTCCCTGATAATAACACTCGTCGTATGCTACTACCACGCCACGTAGGCGTTCGAAGCTTTTGGCACGTAGCTCGATTCGATGATGAGAAAGTTGGACCCCGTATTTAGTCGCATAAAGTGGTGCGGCGCGCTGCGAATGCCCTCTTCCATAGAAATTGGCTTGGGTAAGAATGCCTCGAGGGGAACACCCTGATTGTAACCCGACTGTTGAGCGAAACGGTGCGGGTTATACCTCATGAACAGTGCTGAGGCATTTTGCCTGAACACTAAAAAGCCTGGGCTAATTGAATATAAGTGCAGGATCTCCTGAGCCTTCAACGTAGGAGCCCCGTCTTTGAAAGTATCACGCAGCAGTTGCACTGCCTTGGTAGATTCCTTGCCGATAGTTAAGACTCTATCGACAAAAGTCATACTATCCCCGACCATACGCGGGCGAAGGACCAAACGTCGAGCCTCTCGCTGCGACGGATCTAATGCAGAAGCATCAACTAGGAACATGACCCAGCTGTCGTAGAAGCTGGGTCGTTTGTGGACTCCGAAAGCACCCAGCACGTACATCTCAATCCAGGACGTGAAGTAGTGCGAAGGAAGATGTACAGGTTTTACCCCTGGCTGAGTAGTATCTGGCGCTAAGCTCAGGCTGTGATATAGATGAGCTAGCCTTGCAATCCCAACGGCTACACGCGTCCCTGCAACCATGCGGTGGGCTGGATAAAAAATAGACGGCCTCATGTAGCGAGGGTGCATCGGAACCACAAACCAGCTCAACCACATGCTGATGAACCCCAGAAAGAACGTCTCTTCATCGATGTCTGAAGTAGCAAGTTTTGCAAAAGGGACGACCAGAGTGTCTGGATTAAAGAAATTGTTTTGATCCGCTTTCGCCGTTGGTTGGTTATCCAAACCGAAACCAAATGGGTCGTCAAGCTTGGCGAATTTTTCGGCTTGTTTTGACAAGACTTCAGGGTGATGAAATCGGCGAAGCCGACTCCGTGCCCTCCAGACTCCAAAAACAGACTCTCATAAATGTTCAACACTTTGATTAGGCTCGGGAATCGGTGTTGAATGACATTCTCCGGAGTGAGGCCCATTACCACTGATTTGGTGGCAAAGATGTACTCATCAGAAGGAAGTATCTCCTTGTAATGTTCCCCTCTGACTGGTAGGCCTGAAATTTCCGCAAATTACTCCAAGGAAATAGAGACCTCTCGGTCTCACAGAAGAAATGTGTGAGTCGGGATATTCCATTGGTCCAGGAAAGGTTTGACCCACCATACATGAGGTGCGGGATATTGAAAAGGAGACGCATAAATCGCGGGATACAACCCGAGCTTCAGCTGCAGTGACTTCTTGGCCGACAGAATATACCGAGCCCACTGCAGGTAGCCGGATGAATGGCGAGGAGTCAAACCTATCATATATACTTGCCCCCAAGGGCGTGAATCACCTTGACATATGCGTCGACCCAAAATATCCAAGGACATCGGCGGCTATACGGGTATAGATGCCATAGAAGGATGAAGGCGGCCCTCTGAGGTCCAGTTGACCTCCTCTAAAATAATTCACTTGAGGCGAGTCGGCGATTGAATTGCTGAAATGGGCTCTAAGGGTATTGCACAAGAAAAACTGTGCCGACCCTGGATAATCTGATTGTACCACGACCCCTATAGGTGAAGAGATTTCTGCTCCGGGTCAAGATCTTTAATTAGCGCGAAGACTTCCCGATCCATAGGCGCATCGGCAAAGGCGCTCTCTGAACGTACAAAAGGGAAAGAAGAGTCCGAAGTCATAATACGTACACAAAGAGAGACGGGGGTTAGTTATCAACGCTATGTTCTGAACTACGACACTTGGTGCTTAAAAATTGTACCGCACTGCAATGCAGAATAAAGGGACAAAAGGGGGACCCACAAAATCAAGATGACGTCCCATCATTGATGGGGCAGTCACTCATTAAGAATGAAATTCTAAGAGGATTCTCATTTAATGAGAAATCTCATTGGGCTAAGAAGTTAAACTCCCCTCGAGAGTTGTGCTCTGTAAACAGATTTCACATCTGTCGGCTTTAATTAAGAGGGGATTAAAATTCCCCCAAAAATTTCTAAGAGCTATGCTCTATAAAAAACAATGGGATAATCTAACAGAACCCTTAAAAGCAAATCTTTTTAACAGGGTAAAACCCCAAGATCTTTAATATCTGCAAAACAAACTCTAAGAGTTTTTCATGGAAAATAAGCAAAGCTCCGATTAATGGGTTAAGAAACCCTAAAATACACCTTAAGATCTACGATCTAAGAAGAGCAAAACTCTGTTAAGGGGTTCGATTATGATCCTTACCAAATTTTTGGGCAAAGTTCTAACTCTAGAAGGGATTTGGGCAGAGATCTAAGCTCTAAAAAGAGAATTAAATTCTCAGAAAAAAGAAGAACAAGAGAAGATGAACAACAGTCATCTCAAGGGCCAAAAGCCCTACTTATAAGCACAGGAAGTCGATCAAACTTCCAAGAAAATACAACGGTGGAAAAGCTGCCACCGCTGCACTCACGTGTGAGCCACGTAAGCGCAACGGTAGGGGGCATTTGTTTCCCCAATAAAAGAGCAAAGCTCTGTTCAAAATTTGAAAGACAGCGCCAAGAGTTAAAAACTCTAAGGCAGCGCCTCGCGTGCCTTGCACGAGGGCGCCAGCTCCAAGAGTTAAAAACTCTTAGGCAACGCCTCACGTGCCTTGCACGAGGGCGCCAGCGCCCAGAGTTAAAAACTCTTAGGCAGTGCCTCACGTGTCTCGCATGAGGGCGCCAGTGCCAGAACCAAATCTCTCTGTTAAACAGAGCCATTGGATCAAAGATCCAACGGAGATGATAAATCATCATAATATAGAATTAAATTCTGTTGAGAAAATATTCCTCAAATCTTTCTAAACAAGAAAGATTACTCTCAGTAAAACAGAGTGCCGTTGGATTAAAAAATCCAATGGTGATTAAAAATCATCTATATATACAGAAAAATTATGTATGGGGAAATATTTCCCTAATCTTGTTAAAAAAAAGAAAGTTATCTTCTGTAAAATAGAAGTCCTTGGATCAAAGATCCAACGGTGGATAAAATCCCCAAATCAAAGATCTCTCAATGAGAGATTTTTTTAACTAAATCAACAAATCTGCCTCTAATATATAAATGACCCAAGACTTCAAGTCTTGTAGAAAGAAACCCCCCATAAGCTTTAGAGCAAGTAAGAAGAAAGCTTTAAGAAGGAAGAAAGAAGAATACCTTTCTTCGAGGTAAATAAAAAAAATAGAGATCAGAGCATCTCATCTGCATATCCAAGGGTTTAACCCTAATAAAAGAACGTAGTTCTTTCCCTGGATCTGAGATCCATGAGACAAGTCTTCACAAATGAGAATTTAATTCTCATGGGGATGATTTTTTTCTTGGAGATCAAAGATCCAGAAAAGAATTGAGAATTGAACTCTTCAGAACAGAACATGCAAAGAAAACTAGCTCCAAGCGCCTCACGTGTCCCTCACGCAGGCGCTACTAAATAAAGAGTGCTTAGCACTCAATGGTTGGCGCTCAGTGCCAAGCGCCTCACGTGTCCCTCACGTGGGCGCTGCTCAATAAAGAGTGCTTAGCACTCAATGGTTGGCGCTCAGCGCCAAGCGCCTCACGTGTCCCTTATGTGGGAGCTGCTCAATAAGGAGTGCCTAGCACTCAGTGATTGGCGCTCAGTGCCAAGCGCCTCACGTGCTCCGCACGAGAGGGCCATAAAGAGTGTTTAACACCCTATAAAAATAAAAGAACAAAAACATAGAAAGGGGAAAGTAAAGCAAAGTATAAGTGTCAGATCTCATATCAATGCTCAGCGTTATTTGCACAGAAAAGGGACTGAGCCCAAGCAAGTGTTTAACACTTTATTCAGAGACTCAGTGGGTTGAGTCTAAGTTGACCAAATCCCCAATTCATATCAACCGAGCCCATGTGCTCATCATTTTACAAATTGGTCTTAGTCCTAAACACGACTACTGATCTCCCAATGAACATTGGTTCAAGGGCACATCTCCTCACACCTCTGATACATGTCGTTGTAATTCTTCAGCGTCTTTAGAGAGGTGGTGGGTCCCGATAACCAACAACTCTTTGGTGCACTCCTAAATTGACGGGCACATCCCACTGCGGACCGCAACGTCCTTAAACTAGCAACGAACCACAATGTCCATAAACTAGCTATGGACCGAAACGTCTTTAAACTAACAACGGACCGTAACGTCCTTAAACTAAAACAATAGAGCCTAAATACTCTTTTGTTGGAACTGAATGATTCCAAAATCCTGTTGAGTAGATCTTAGTCTAAAATTAGACTAACGTATCCTCATCAAACATTTAAGTTGATCTTAATCTCAAATGAGATTAGTGATCCTTAAATCAACTCAAACACAAATCTAAGAATATATGGATTTGGACTAATCCACGCCCTGCGGGCGACAACATAAATTAGTCTCCGCATACAATCCATGGGCAACCAAAAACAAAACAAACACACACGACACGAAGTGACCTTCTGGAGCAGGAGAAAGTGGTTATTGCAACGCGGTAACGTAATTAACTGCAGGGATTTGCGCCTGCAGGGAATAGCGTCCCCACAATCAAAAACCCCTCATAAACGAGGGGGAATCTGACGAAGTCTGCTACAACGGTCGCATCCGTCCAAACCTCTGATACACTGTGCCATAAGTCAACTTGGAAACTTCAGAGAGGTGGACGGATAAATCCAAATAGCATCTGCCACCAAATTCAGGCAAGACGATCCATCCCTGTGTCTTCCCAGTTTTCGGCGGTAAACAGACCCATGTTTATTATTCTAGCATGCTTAATCTTTTGTTTGTTGTGATATTTATATTGACTTATGATATTTTTGGTTGACTTAAGATATTTTTGTTGATTTTAGATATTTTGGAGACTTTTGACATTTATTTGGTATGGCTCCATTATTTCGATAACTCACACAACACAACAAAAGACTTAGCCATTCTTTCCTTACTTGAGTTGCTCTCAAACTCTCATCCTCATGGCATCTTCTTATACCTCCACCCTATAAGTCTCATGTGTTGAGAAATCTAGGGTGTCTTGAGACAAATTAATCCTTCGTCACTCTCTACTTCTTCTACGGTATCTAGCGTAGTGATATAGGTATCCTAGTTACCTCGGCTATGAGGTTGGAGCTCGTTTCATAGACTCTCGGGTGGATCATCTTCAATGGATGGAGATCGGAGATGAAACTTGATCAAGGAAGCCTCGAGGAGCTTAGGAAGGTGGTTGAAGACCGAAGGACACGAATCATTCGGTATAATCATCTAATCTTCTTTCTAGTTTGCTGGTTTAGGGTTAATGGTAGATCCATAGGAAAGGGTTCCGTTAGCGCCGGTTTTGTAAATTTTTGTTCCTCATTTGGCCACGGATTGATGTACAGGGCACTGGCGAAACCCAACATTTTGTTGTTCTTTAAGGCGAGTTTTGTCGAGGGCATCGAGCTCTTTGAACCTAAGATGAGCATTTTCTTCATCTGTCGGCTCGTATCGAACTGCTACTCATAGAGAGGGGAGATCTTTTTCCAGTGGGAGCACTGCTTCCGTGCCGAACACCAACACATACGGTGTTCTATCCGTAGCCGTCTTTAACGTTGTTCGGTATGCACAGAGAGCTTCATGCAGCCTTTCGTGCCAGTCTCTTTTGTTTCTGGACACCGTTTTCTTTATAATATTCATTAAGATCTTGTTGAAGGCTTCAGCTAGACTGTTAACCCGAGTATTATAGAACGAAGAGTATCTCCAATCTATTTTATGCTGTTGTGCGAAGCGACCGATTTTATGGCTTCTGTAGGCTGGCCCAGTATCCGAGATAATTCATCACGGAATGCCGAACCGATAGATGACATGTGTCCTGAAGAAATGGAGGATATTATCTGTCTTCACTTCCCTTAGTGGTACTGCTTCTGCCTACTTGGAGAAGTAGTCGGTCATTGCCAGTATGAACCGGTGTCCTTTGGATGATGCTGGCTCAATGGGGTCGATTATTTCAGTTCCATACATTTCGAAAGGCCAACTAGCTACTGTTGGGTGTAGCGGGTTTGGATGCTGGTGGATGAAATTCCCGTAAATTTGGCATGAGTGACACTGCTTCACATATTCGAGACAGTCCTGAATCATTGTGGGATAATAATAACCCATTCTTTTGATCTTCAGCTTCATTTTTGGCCCAGCTTAGTGAGAACTGCAGAGTCTGTCGTGAGTTTCTTGGACGACTCTCTTTGCTTCTTCTGGTCCCAGGAATCTTAGCCACAGACAGTCGAACGATCTCTTATATAGAGTATTATTGACAAAGGCGAAGGACATAGCTCGTTTCATGAGCTGATGTTGAAACGACGCATTTTCGGGCGTTCGTCGAGATTTGTAGTCTATGAAGACTTCTCTCCAATCCTTGACCTTTTCTTCGTACTCTATTTGAAGTGTTATTTATTTGGTCATTTCTTTTTCTTCGGATGGCTCTATTAGGTCTTACAAGGATATATTTTTTGGCGTGAGGATCCTGCGGCTTTGTACGATGATCTTTACATCATTAAGGTCTACATCTGCTAATTCCTTAGCTAATTTGGCCAATGCATCCGCCTTACTGTTTTCTGCACGCGGTATACTCTTCAGGACGTAGGAGGGGATTTTTGTCAGCTGCTGCTGCACTCTTTTTCCGTACTTTATCAGCTCTGGTTTGCATGTCTGATAGTCGCCATTTACTTGGCACACGACCAGCTAGGAGTCTCCATATATGAGGAAGTCTTTGATTCCCATGTCGACAGCGATCTTGAAACCAGCTATCAAGGCTTCATATTCAGCTTCGTTATTAGTCCTCGGCTCCGTTAAGAAAAGGGCGTAATGCGTTATCCCTCCTTGTAGAGTCACGAAGATAAGGCCCATCCTGGCTTTGATTATGGGAGTGTTTTTCTTTCACCTCTTCATAGAAGATGCTCCATCGAAGTAGAGTTCCCATCGGGAATCATTTTCTTCCTTCTCTCCTTCAATTGTGTCGAACGCGTGTTCATCCGGCAACTCGCAATTTAAGGGGGAGTCGGTTGGTATTGGATGCTCTGCAAGAAAGTCGGTGATGGCCTGGCCTCTCACTGCTTTGAGAGGTCGATACGCTATCGAGAACTCCATCAGGAAGAGGGCCCATTTGGTAAGCCTTCCTGTTAATATGGCCCTTGACATCAGATACTTGAGAGGATCCACCTTTGATATAAGATGGACCACATGTGCCAAGACGTAATGTCTGAGCTTCTTTATCGCGAAGATCGGTGCCAGGCAATGCTTTTCGACGGGGAGTAGTTATTTTCTGACCCCAGGAAAACTCGGCTCAAATAGTACAAAACTCTCTCCTTTCCCTATTTGTTCTCTTGTGCCCATAGCACACCTAGAGAACCCTCAATGGCCGTTGTATATAGGATAAGGGGTTTTCCCTTAACCGAGCGGTCAATACCGGCAGATTTTGCAGGTATTGCTTGATTTCGTCTAGTGCATTTTGGCACTTTTGATCGCTGACGAACGAGGTCCCCTTCTTCAACAGATGACTGTAGGGATGGCATTTTTCGGAAAGGTTGGTTATGAACCGCCGGATATTTGCGAGCTTTCCTTGAAGGGATCGCAACTGTTTGAGAGTCCTTGGCGTGGGCATTTCCGTAATCACATTGATCTTTAAGGGATCGATTTTGACACCCCGGTGCCGTACGATGAATCTTAGGAATTTTCCTGAAGAGACTCCAAATGCGCATTTTAGAGGATTCATCTTCAAATTATACTTCCGAAGACGTTGGAACACTACGTCTAGATGTTCCCAATGTTCCTCGTAAGACTTGCTTTTCACCACCAGGTCATCGATGCAGCATTCGACAATCTCATGGATGAGGTCATCGAAGATCTTCGTCATGGCCCTCAGGTAGGTAGTGCCAGCGTTCTTTAAACCGAAAGGTATCATCTTGTAGTAGAATATGCCCAGCGGAATTCGTAAGGCGGTATGCTTTTGATCTTCAGGATGCATTTTTATTTGATTGTATCCCGAAGATCCATCCATGAAGAAGAAGACCTCATGGGTAGACGTGTTATCGATCATCAACTCGGTAATAGGTACTGAGAAGTCATCATTCGGGCAAGCTTTGTTGAGGTCCCGGAAGTCTACGCAGATGCACACCGTCCCATTTTTCTTCATTACCGGAACGATGTTAGTGATCCAGTCGGGATATTGAACTTCTTGGATGAAGTTGGAGTCGATTAGTTTCTTGATCTCAGCATTTATACTCATTTCAAGTTCGAGCCACATTCTTCTTGGCGCCTGTTTGACTGGCTTTATGTCCGGCTATATGACCAGTTTATATACTGCTACCTTTGAATCTAGACACGGCATTTCGGAATAGTTCCATGAAAAGCAGTCTTTATACTGCATGAGCACGTCCTTTAACATGGCTACCTGTTTTTCAGATAGTAGCTCACTGATGAATGTTGGCCTCGGGTCATTTTCCGTCCCTAAGTCAATTTTCCTTAGGTTGTCTGTCGCAGTGTGTATCCTTTCTTCCAGCTCTTTTGGCGCTGGTGGAAACTCTGACATCACCTCATCCTCGTCTTCATTTGCAAAGCTCTTGAATAGGTCATCTATAGTCTCGTGCCCTCCCTCCTTTGAGAGTGTTACCACATGGCAGGTATGGGTTTGCTTCCATTCTTGATGTTGGGCTGGTTCTGTCCTCACGATATAGGTCCTCTTTGGCTCATGCTTTTGCGGCTGGGTTACCCTGCAGCTGTCGGAAAAAGTGAACCTGCCTTGTTGATACTAGTCTTCAACCCAGTCTTTAAAGGTAAATCAGTCTTCAAGGGGATGACCTATTGCTCGGTGATAGGAACAATAATCCGTATGATGGACCTCGTTTATTTGTTCAATATGCCAAGACTCCGGAAGCGACATCATTTGATGCTATATGACAAGGTTGAATATTTTCCTTGTCTTGTCTTGAGGAAAAGAGTATTCCCGACCCATCTTCTTGATAAAGGACGGGTTCCAACCACGTTTTCTTGATAGCGCGGCTTCTTAGATCTACCTTGTTGTTTGCGAACGTTGTTTGCACTCTTTGTCCTGTTTTTGCCTCTATTTTAGGATTTTTCCTTTTTGCAAGGACATACAACAAGCTGGGGATGGAGGGCATTGTGGTCTTCTTTCTCCACGGACTGCTGGTTAAGGCATTGCATCCTGGCCTTTTCATAAATATCCATTTCGCTACTGTGGTTATCCCGAATCTTTTGACGGGCTTCTTTTATTAGCTTGTCAACTTGTTCTTCGAACGATGGATTTAACATTCTTAGAGTGGGATCTCGTTCTGTTTCAACGTCATGGCTATTTAGAAGAGTGTTCACTTCTTCACCAGAGTTATTTATGACACGACAGCTGTAGAATCGTTCCCGTTTCTTGGACCAAACGTATCTGAGCCCGGTTGTTTCCATCTTCTCGTTGGGCATCTAACGCTGGGTCCTAGGGATATCCCAAATCTTTTTGTAGAATTGGGCTTGCCAAAAGTTTGCTCGAAGGGTACACCTTGGCATCTTAACAGCCTTTTCAATCCCTCCGCGTAGTATCTTGGCAGACGGATTGGTTGAACCCTGTCGAGTGCAAAATCGGTACCGTGCCAGACTTCTTTCTCTACTCTGGTCTCCGTATATTGGTAGAAGAGGATCGCCTTTTCACCTCTTCTCCTGGAAGACACGTAGAAAGTCTGTAGTTCGTATACGCTGTATGTATCGAGCGCATCAAGTTCCTTGTAATGCTGGGGTGGAACCGTTGTGATTTGTAGGCTCGGATCTACTTCATCGAGGGTTTGCACTGATGGGCGGATGGAAGACACTGTGTTGGTCTCGTCCTCAGAGTCGCTGCCAAAGAGCAGAATTGGGGTCGATGGTCCGGGCCTGTTGTTTTTTTCTGGGGTTACCCCGAGTAGACTATTTCTTCATCTTCTTCGAAATCGCTCCCAAAGATCGGGATAGTGGGGGCATACTTCTATTTATCCTCTAGCTTATGACATCTTTCTGTGTCTTCGAAATCTGGTAGGAAGTACTTTGCATCTTCATATTTCCGAACCATCCTTGAAATACTTCATATGCTGATGTTATGTAGAAGGGATGACGTTGTACGCATACATCCAGGGCCTGCCGAGCAAAACGTTATCGCAAGTTTTGGCGTCAATGACGTAAAATTTAATGTCAGTGATGAGCAACCCGAAGCGTAAAGTCAAAATTACGGACCCAAGCGTCCGTGACGACTGTGAGTCGAACCCAGAGATGGTAATTTTGTCCTGAGCTAAGTGTTGAACGTTCATGCAAATCTCCTTCAGCACTTTCACGTTGAGAAGGTTGATAGAGGATCCATTGTCAACAAAAAAATTTCCTATCTTGATGTCGTGGCAGTACCTGGTGGCGTATAACGGGCGGTTATGCTCGCACGTACCAAGGAGGAGGTCTTCATCGCTGAATGTAATGTCAGCTGTATGAACCTCCGCCAGCCTATCCTTCATCTTCTCTTCTGCGAGGAAAGCTTAGAACTAATCGTGCTCTTGTAATGCCTTAATCAGAGACTCTCGTGCTTCTTTGGACAAGAGGAGAGGATCCAATATGCTCGGTTACGAGGGTATTTTCCTCAAATGTGCCAAGACGTTGTAATCCACCTTATTTTTCTTAGGCGGGTCCCTCACTGCGAGATCTTTGACAACTCCATCATCAAGGGCAATTTCCTCAGGGATTTTTTCTTTCCGTTTGTCTCTTTTGCTCGAACCTTTGTTTGTAGGTTTGAGGTTCTTCTCAGGCAGCATGCAGTTATATAGCTGAATGTTCTCGCAGTTCTTCCCCTCCTCTTCTTTTTCGGAGGTGTAGTCCTTGAAGAGAGGGTTGGCGGTTATTTCATCCTCAAAATCGCTCCCGAAAGCAAGAACTTAGGGTTTTTCCTTTCCGGACTGGTATCAAACATATGATAGTTGCCAATCATTTTTTCACACGTACTTGTCGCACCTTTTTGCTGTCGAGGATCTTCGCGCTTCATCCTCTTGAAGTGTTCTTGATGGGCAACATATCCTTACCACCACTTCTTAAAAGCGTTGCATTCTTCGGTGGGGTAAGTGACCCTCTGATGATATAGGCAGTAGTTTGGATATGAATCCTCTCCGTCGAGGCATATGACCCCGGGAGTGTTTCCTATTGAAAGGCTTTGGTGAACTGCATCTCTGCTTTGATCCTGCTCTTATTTGTGGCAGGTGTGCTTCGATTTGGTTGGAGTACTTTACGACTCACCCTCACCGCAGCTTCTTTATCCTAACGTTGACGCTTAGCCTTTTCGTATATGGCTGTTTTGCGTCCTTGGTCAGCTTTGCTTTTTTGAAAGGCTTCATTTAACAGCCTATCGATCAGGTCTTCTGGCAGTTCCGGGGATTTTAGCGCTGATTCTGCCCCCAGTTGTTTTCTGACGCTGAGAGAGTTTTTTCGTCATTTAACAACGAATGGGAGACCATGTGGCAACTCGCTACATAGTCTTCGGTTTCTTCTGATGAGTCATTTTCCTCATCGTTGTCCCTATCTTCGTTTTCAAGAATATGCTTGAGGAACTCTTCGAGGGTGACCGGTGTCCGCGCCTTCTGGTTGTACTCCTCCAACGCGTCGATGTTCTTTTGTATGTTTGTGCGCTTGTCATCATACTCGGCAGGCTACACAGGCTTCTTGGTCTTCTTCTTTTTCTTCGAAGACTTTAAAGGCTTGACTTGGGGATTTTGCCCTTTGTCAACAACTTTCAGTATGGGACGCGGTTTTAGAATCCCTTCGATAATTTCGGGTTCAAGCGGGCTTTTCCACCTGACTGCCGAACATGCATGTAGAGCTTTCAGCATTCTTTTGGTTTTAGCTGAAAGAACGACTTCCCATGAAACTTCTTTCATGATTGAGCATGATGCCCCGGGTGCATCCACCTTTTTGGGAGTGTGCTTCTGTGGTGGGTTCACCCTCCAGTTCTCAGAAAGTGCGAACTTCCCCTGTTGATACTGGTCTTCGACCCAGTTCTTGAAGACGTAGCAATCCTCAATTGGGTGGCTCACTATTCTGTGATAGGAGCAGTAGTTAGGGTTGTTGACGTCGCCGGTTTGCGGTGGACGCCGTAGATCTGGCAATGTGATGAATTTATTATGCGTTGTCAACTCAAATAGTCTCCTTGTCTTATCGCGGGGAAACGAGTAAGTGCATCCTAGCCTTTCTTCCATGGATAGGCGTTGACATGCATTGTTTTGGCGAGCTTTCAGATTTGGGCCACTCGGTTGTTGTTGAATGTTAGCAACGAAGGCCACTTTCCCTTTACCCTTGGCATTTTGAGGGTCCTTACTTGAGGAGGAAGGCCGTGGTCCATCTGGTCCATTTGGTCCAGTTTGTCGATCAGGGTCTGGAAGGTGGTCGGCTTGAAGAACGTTATGAACTGGGATACGGTCGTTTAAGGATCGAGGGTTCTAATGAACATGCCTACTGCAGAAGATTCTTCGATGCGTTGTTCGCACTTAGACCACAAGTTCCGCCACCGGATCGCATATTGGACCCAGGTTTCTTCCGTCCTTACCCTGGAATTGATTAAAGCCGTGATTAGGGTGCGCTCACTTACACTGGAGAACAGTTGTGTGAACAGCAGTTCCATTTTTATGAATGTTATCACGGAGTCATTTGGGAGCTCTGAATATCATTCAAATGCCGTCTCTGACAAGCTACCAATGAACTGGCGAAGCAACAGTTTATCGTCGCCTCCAGTATTTCCACACAAAGCTCTGAACTGCGCGACGTGTTGATGTGGGTTGCCTGTCCCCTTGTATACATAGAACTTGGAGATCGTATATCCGGGTGGGTATTTGATTTGGTCATACCATCCTGGATACGGTCGCCCAGTTCTGATGATTTGGCCAGGCGCCTCACTAGCTTGATGAGCTCGTATTTGTTGAGCGATGTAATCATCAAGAGCAGCCTTGGAGATCATTTCCTCCTTAGCTGTTGATAAAGCCGAAAGAGGGTTTGATGTTCCTCTCTATCATCCTCGATAACTATAGGCGGATCCTCGGCTGGGGGTTCTGGCTGGATCATCATTCCAACCATGCCTTGAAACAAGAGGGCCATCTATTTTATGTTGGCGGCTTGCTCAGCAGCTTCCTTATCTTTTCTTTCAAGCACCCTTCGCAGGAACTCAGTATCGGTCTCCTGCTCTTGGCGTTGTTCAGCTGTTGCATCCGGACTTTCCTTCTGTCCGGTGGGTGCCGCCATCATGGTCAGCATTTCTTGGAGCCTTTGTTGTTGCTCCTGAGCTTTTGTCAACGACCGAGTTTACGATCGATGACTTATGGAAGCACGACTTTCATCTTTCCTGGAAGCCATGTAGACCGTATGCATGATCATGTCCCCAGATTTGGGGTGTTTGGGTCCAGCGTCTTTGGAATTTGCCGTAGGCGGTGGGATGTTCTCTAGCCTCACCCTTTTGTGGGAGGTTGAAGTTGATGGAGCTTATGACAGGCACCTCTGTAGAAGAAGCCCCTCACTGTATAACAGAGGGATGATCTTTCTTTTACCAAGCCTTCGATTTCTTCGGTCGGCGGGAGTAGTTTTCGTCGATCACAGAGTCCTGGACTTTTCGCCAGACTCTGTGAATTTGGGAAGAGAGCCGTTGATGGGGTCACTCCTGCTTTTCCTGCACAGGGACCTCAACAGGAGGAGGTGATTTTTTTAGTACCGCTGTGGGGGAGTTTTTGCACACCCTATTCAACGGTTCAAAGCCATTCCCGATTGGAACAACATCATTGACTTCAACCATTGGAGCTGATAGGGTAAGTCTAGAAGAGGAGTTGCCCCCGGCTTTTCTTACTCGGCGCCAGAGGCGACGTCGAGCGTGCCTTACTGAAGGTACCACCTCGGTTTTGGAATCGGTTGCAACTTGCCCCTGGTTTTGTTGAGGAGCTCCAGCAGTTGCCAGCCTGTTAAAGACCGACGTCCTTGGCAAGATTTGATTGCAGACGGTCAGCCTCTCAAAGACTGATCTCCTGACTGGTGAAGCACTTTTGACGGATTCATTCGCAGCAGGAATTGGGAGGGCTATCCTTTTCGGGGTAGCCCCTTCGGGAATCATGAGCCTTTTTGCGAGCCTGCTTTGGTTCTGGCTCAGCCTGTTGAAGACTGAGACGTCTGAGCTTCTGTAGGGTTACTAGGCACACGCACAAGGGTCTACGAGGCATCAACCATGCCCGATTTAAAATTTAGTCGTGCCGAACAACCCAAAGCCGGATCTTTAAACTAGAGTTTAGGCGAAAACAAGTATGTTAAACACTAAGTGAGAGGGATTACAACCTTTGTAGATCCGGTCCTTCACTTCTTAAGCTCCGTGTTGAAGTCCCTTCGCTGCGATCATTGTGTTCCGGACTCTAGAGATGCTCCACGAAGAAAAAGATGCAAGCTTGCTTCCGATCTTCGATAACAAAGATGATCTACCTTCAAGTTTCATTAACACAAGCTCTCACTCACTAAATGAAGTGAACACTCTCATCTAAAGGGCAAGGGTAGATGAATATGATGAAGTAGGATTTTTGCTCTCATTTGTTTTCTTATTCTCACTCATTTTTCATCACAAAATCAAAGCAAGAAAGCTTTTCATGAAGAACTCAAGCAAGAAGAAGATGAATAATGATTAGAATCCTTTTGTGATGAATAATGAAAAGAAGATAATGATGAATAATGCAACCATGGTTAACTTAACCTTTGTAGAGATTTAACTAGGGATAGTATTTGGGTTGGGTTAAAGCATGAGTCACTTGAAAATATCTTAACACAAAACAAAAAGAAACCTTCTAGAAGGTTCATGAATGCACTAACCCAAATCAAACCCTAATCTTGTTTAATCTCCACTAAACATGTTGCATTAGTAATCATATCATGTTACAATATTATATATCACATATATAATATTTATCGTAACAAAATAAAATAATACAATTAACATATATCAATGTATTACCCGAGTGAGAAAAAGAATCTTTTAGTGAGCTAATATTAGTTAATGTAATTTAATATATCATATATATTATTATACATTAAATTATCGAATCAACACTTGATCCGATAATCCGGCTATTTCACAAATAACCGACTAATACGATGACCCGGGTATATCACATATACCCGGCCGATATCTCATATCGCGAGAATCCAATACGGTATCACATACCGCATTATCCTCGTTCCCGCACATATCACATATGTTCTCCTACTCCGTTTTGCCTGAGTCAAGAAACCTCTGTGTAGGACTCTAAAGAATCGTCAATACGCCGGCAGTAGGTGATGATCATATCAAACACCCACAAGCTGCAAGCGGTCAGCTAAACGTAACAGCCACCCAGGTATTGAGCGATCAGAAGATCAACAAGCAAGCCTATACATTCTCCTGCGAATCCAATCAGTAACACTCCCGTACAGTCCGGTCTCGTCGTCTGATATGCCGCATATCTCTCCTAGGGGTGGTAAAACGTCAGACCCCAGTAGCTTGATAAGTCGTGTCGATATGAGGTTTATAACAGTTTGAGAAACTACTGATAACACTTACCAGTAAATCTCAGCAACCCTGGCCAAGGATTTCCACTTATAGCCAATCGAACACAGCACAACATCAACTCCCTATACCGGGAGAGACGAATCCCCTCCTATCGCTCATTGCCTCCATGTGATTCGGGACTGTACCCAAAAGCCACCTTTTTGCACGCCCTCTTAGACGTGGTATGATGGAAATCAAAGCACAGTGGGAATCACACAAGACTCTATGACGATCTCGGGTCAACAGACTACTCTGTACCAGTGTCACCGGAGAACTGCCATCTGACGTGAGGTATAATACCATCTGGGAGTTCTCGGCGAGTTCGTCCGGTGTACCCAGTCTCTATTGAGCACCCGTACACCATCCTTGATACCAAACACCGATGGATATGGGATCATCCATCGCCCATCATATGGGTCAAGATGCGTATACGCTAGTCTACTCTGGTGTATCGATGCCCTGTCTCGATACACCCTCGACTAGGAACAGTTATAGGATGTACTCGTCGACTACTGTGGCCCCACTAGTATGATCTCATCATAATCCCAGTAGTCGAGTACATATCCTAAGGGCTTTATCAACATTTAACATAGAGACAATCTAAGTACATGTTAAGATAAAGTACAACCAGATAGCATACTATCATGTCGAGCAAGAAAGTCCTCCCTATATATGTCCAAGCATCCACTACAATATACATCATATGTACAGTAATGGCCTCTAGGGCATACATATAACTAACAGCTTCGGCTCAGCCTGTTGAAGACTGAGGTATCGGACTTGGACGACCCGTTGAGAGGGGCCGTTGTGATTGCAAGTCGATCGAAGACCGACTTCTTGGGAGCTTCGTCTTGCGGCGCTGGGACGCTGAAACTTGTTGGTGGGAACATGGTCCCGAAGAACAATTCGGTAGTAGCTTGAGTTACTTGCCCCACCGGCATTGAAAAGATGGAGGCCGCATTGGGCCCGTAAGTCACTCTTCTAGTTGGGCCGGAGCGGGAGTTGCTGTTGCAGGTTGTGCAGTTGGAAGCCATTGATGTTCTCTTCTTCTAGACATGAACAAGACACCAAATCTCAGTACCTCGAATCCAAAGGCAACCATAGATAACCGCAATTTTGTTCGCGAAACATGACACACGAAGTGTGGAGTGGAAAGAGGAAAAGGTCACACCGGGTGTGGCAGAATCTGTTTACCGCCGGAAACAGAGACGAACCGGGATGGATCATCTTGCCTGAGTTCTGGGGGAAGATGTTATTTGGATTTATCCATCCACCTCTCTGAATATGCCAAGTTGATTTATGGCACCGTATATCGGAGGTTTGGACGGACGCGGCCGTTGTAGCGTGACTTCATCAGATCCCCCCTTGATTGTGAGGGTTTTTTGATTATGGGGACGCTCTTTCCTGCAGGCGCAAGCCCCTGCAGTTAATTACGTTACCGCATCGCGATAACCACTTTCTCCTGCTCCGTAAGTTCACTTCGTGTCGTGTGTGTTTTTGTTTTATTTTGGTTGCCCGTGGATTATATACGGAGACTATTTTATGTTGTCTCCCGTAGGGTGTGGATTAGTCCAAATCCGTATATTTTTAGATTTGGGTTTGGGTTGATTTAAGGATCGTTAATCTGGCTTGAGATTAAGATCATCTTAAACATATGAGCATTTGGGCTTGATTATTTTAGTTTAAGGACATCGCGGTCCACTATCGCCATGTTTGAGGCAAGGTGTTAGTTTAAGAACGTTTCGGTCCTTTATTGCCATTTTGGAGGCGAATATTAGTTTAAGAACATTTCGGTCCATTATCGCCGTATTTGGGGGCGAATGTTAGTTTATGGACATTTCGGTCCATTATTCATCTTGCGCGCACGTGTATTTGTTACGTGACGAAGTGAACCATGGTGATAAGGAATATGCCCAATTTGGGGCACGATCCGATTTGAGGCGTGCACGTCAATTTGGAAGTGCATCAACGAAAGAAGTTGTTGGTCGTCAAGACCCGCCACCTCTATGAAGACGTTGAGGAATTACGACATGTATTAGAGGTGTGAAGAGATGTACCCTTAAACTAAATCCCGTATTTGAGGGAAAGGGGTTGTTGTGGACCTAAAAATCATTGGTCATATTTGAGACTAAGAACTTTAAGAGGCATAGGATGAATATCATTTTGGATATCATCAATGGGAGACCACTAGTCATTTTTGAGACCAAGATCTGTTTGAGAAACCATGAGCAATATGAGCTCGGTTGATTTAAAAACAAAGATGTTTGACCTCAGAAAACTTAGCCAATTTTAGGCTGAGATTGAGTTTCCATAATTACCCAACAGTGCTGATCACTAGGACGTACAGTGCTCACATGTGAAACACGTGGGGTGCTGGATTAGTGATATGCACTAGAGTCATGTGGTACTCACGCGTGAAACACATGGGGTGTTGGATTAGTGCTAAGCACTAGAGTTCCGTGGCGCTCACGTGTGAAACACGTGAGGCCCCCAGATGTGAACGTTTGTTGGTCATTTTGGTCTAATCGTGGAGTGTTGAGCACTCTGCATGATACTCACGTGGGAAGCACGTGAGTGCTGGGATTTGTGCTTTATTTTTTCATTTCCCTCTTTTTACAGAAGTGCTAAACACTTGGATAGAGCTCACGTACATTTCACGTGACTGCTTCCTTTTGGGGCGACTGCCTAATTGACAAAGAAGTTTTTCTTTGCTTTTTAGGCGCCCACGTGAGAATCACGTGAGGCAGGTTTGGTTGTTCTTTTTGTTCGTTTGAAGCAGTCACGTGGTAAACAAGTGAGACTTCAAAATAGTGCTAAGCACTAACGAGTCACCAAGATATTCTTGTGTTTTCTTAGAGATATTGATCTATGTTAATGACATTTTTAGTCATTGATGATCATCAAGATCTCATTTTTTAGGATCTTGGATCATCATCATTTTTTTTGAAGAACTAAGTTCTTTATATATGGTTAAACCCTAATTTTTGGAGGAATTAAATTCCCATATGAACCTGTTATTTCTTTTTAACTTGGTTCTTTTCTCCTGTGTTTTGAATCTGCAGAACAGAATCTCCTTGATGAAAATTAAATTCTCAACTTGTGGGGAGATCTGCTTCTGCGAATCTCAACCAGAGGAAGAACTAAGTTCTTATGTAAAGGGTTAAACCCTTAGATAGGCAAAAGAAGAGACACTATGGTCTTCATGTTTCTTTTTTTTTTACTTAGAGTTTCAATGAGGCAAGTCTTCTTCTTCTTTTAAGAATTAAATTCTTTTTTTTCAAGAGCTCCCTGTATATTTTTTTTACAGAAGCTTATGGGGAGTTCTCTCTCTTTTTAGATTCAATCTCCTTGCTCCTATTTATAGGAGAAGGGAAAAAAAATCAGGATGTTAAGAAAATCTCTCATTGAGAGATCATAAAGATTAATTTGTGAGTTTTATTAATCGTTGGGTTTTTAATCCAAAGCCTCTCTGTTTAACAGCGAAGATTTCTTGTTTGTTTAACAAGATTAAGAAATATTTTCCTATGATAGAATTTTATTCTATCAGATGATCGGGGGTGATTTTACAATCACCGTTGGATTTTTGATCCAAGGGTCCTCTGTTTAACAGAGAAGATCTTTCTAGTTTGAGAAAGATCAAGAAAATATTTCCCATATAGAATTTAATTCTATCAGGTGGTTTGATTGGTGATATTTTATCACAATTGGATTTTAAATCCAAAATTCTCTGTTAGAGAAGAATCTTTCCGTGTCAGAAAGATCAGGAAAAATATTTCCCAAATAGAATTTAATTCTATCACATAGAATTTAATTGTATCTCGCCACAGAGTGCAGCAGGAGAACTCACGTATTTAACACGTGACCCCTAGCATGGGTTTCAGGATGCTTTATTTTCAGCGCTCATATGCCTACAAACTCTCACGTGTTTAACACGTGAGGCTTGTTTGGCTTGCCAATTTTTTAACTGTAGTGCCTATATGCTTTTGCATATAGGTGCTCATGTGTTTAATACGTGAGACTCTTTTAGCCCATTTGTTTTTAACTGCAGTGCCTATATGCTTTTGCATATAGGTGCTCACGTGTTTATAACGTGAGACTTTAATAGTGGAGAATTTTCCCTCTTTTCCCTTTTTTATGAAGGAACACTGACGAACCCCAGCCACTCTACAGATTTAGTGGGCATTTTCATCCTCCCAAGAGATACTACGGCTTTCTTATAGACAAGAGTCGAGAGAATTGCATCATCGATAATGATGAGCTACTAGTTTCCAGCAGGCCATTTCCAGTAGGGACTGTGAAATAGCTAGATGCTATGCGATTCGAAATGGAGTCCATATACACCAACAAAGTATGGACTTTAGGCATTCCTCCACAAGGGGTAAAACCCGTTGGCTTCAAGCGGATTTTCAAAAAGAAGATTGGTGTAGATGGACAGGTGGAAACCTATAAGACTAGACATGTTGCAAAAGGTTTTCGTCATAGACCAGGTGTGGACTGTGACAAAACATTTTCTCTAGTGGCTATGCTGAAATCCATACTAATCCTACTTGCCATTGTTGCCTTCCATGACTATGAAATTTGGAAGATGAACGTAAAAACCACTTTTTGAACGGTGCTTTAGAAGAGTATGTTTATATGGATCATCCAGAGGGCTTCATAGACAGTGAGAGCAGGGGGAAGGTGTGCAAGTTTCTTAAATCCATATATGGATTAAATCAGGCATCGCGGAGTTGGAACATCTGTTTTAATAAGACCGTCAAAGAGTTTGACTTCATCAAGAACAAAGATGAGCCATGTATTTATAAAAAGCTTGTAGGGAGAACTGTCGTATTCTTAATATTGTACGTGGACATTCTTGTTTCCCCACTAAAAGAGCAAAGCTCTGTTCAAAACTCAAGAGACATCGCCTCACGTGTCTGCCACGAGGGCGCCAGCGCCAGAGTTAAAAAAACTCCTATATGAGCAGCGCCCGTGTGCAAAGCACATAAAACTTAAGAGGCAGCGCCTAACGTGCCTGTCACGAGGGCGCCAGCGGCAGAGTTAAAAACTCTTATTAGCGCCGCACGTGCACAGTACATTAGCGCCGGCGCCTAGTAGAATTAAATTCTACTCTCTGTTAACAGAGTCGTTGTATCAAAGATCCAACGGAGATGATAAATCATCAGAATGCAGAATTAAATTCTGTTGAGGAAATATTCCTCAAATCTTTCTAAGCAAGAAAGATTGCCCTCTGTAAAACAGAGTACCGTTGGATTAAAAATCCAATGGTGATTAAAAAATCATCGATCTACAGAATAAATTCTGTGTGAAAATATTTCCTTAATCTTGTTAAAAATAAGAAAAATAACTTCTGTAAAACATAAGTCCTTGGATCAAAGATCCAATGGTGGGTAAAATCCCCAAATCAATTAAGATCTCTCAATGGGAGATTTCTTCAACTATTCGTGATCCCTGACTCGGGAATTCACTAATATTGGTGGAAGAGCTGCAATTCATGTTGTGGCAACAACCACCCCGCAACAAGACGCATTAGATGGAGTTCTCTACTATATAAAAGACCCAAGACTTCAAGTCTAATACAAGAGGAACCGCCCCATAAGCTTTGAGGAAAAAAAAAGCAGAAAGCTTCAAAAAGAAGAAAGAAGAAGATCTCCCTTCTCAAAAAAAACTCTAGGTAAATAGAAAAAGAAGAGAGATCAACGCATCTCTTTTGCCTATTGAAGGGTTTAACCCTTTTTAAAAAGAAGAACTTAGTTCTTTTTCTGGATCTAAAATCCACAAGACAAGTCTCCCACCAGTTGAGAATTTAATTCTCACTGGGACGAACTCGTTCTTGGAGATCAAAGATTTAGAAAAGAACAAGGAAATTGAACTCCTCGGAACAAAATATACAAGGAAAAGAACTCAGCGCCCAGCGCCTCAAGTGCCCCTCACGTGGGCGCTACAAAATAAAGAGTGCTTAGCACTCAGTGGCTGACGCTCAGCGCCCAGCACCTTACGTGCCCCTTACGTGGGCGCTACAAAATAAGGGGTGCTTAGCACTCAGTGGTGTGGCGCCCAACGTCCCACGTGACCCTCACTTGGGCGCTACAGAATATAAAAGTGCTTGACACTCATCATTCAGCGCCTAGCGCCTCATGTGCTTTGCACGTGGGCGCCATAAAGAGTGCTTAGCGCTCCATATAGAGACAAAAGAAAAGAGAGAGTAAAGTGTGAGCGTCAGAACTCATATAAGTGCTCAGCACTTTTTGCAAGAAAAGGGGACTGAGCCCAAACCAGTACTTAGCACTTCTTTCAAATAAAAGAAAACTGAGTGGGTCAAGCCTAAGTTAGCTAGGTCCCTAATTCAGATCAACTGAGCCTATGGGTTCATTGCTTCCTAAACATGACTCATGATATCCAAAATGATGTTCATCCCACATTTCCTAAGTTAATCTTAGTCCCGCAAAAATGGATAATGATTCTTAAATGGTCCTCCATGATCTCTTCCCTCAGACACGGGAATTGGTTCAAGGGTACATCTCTCCATACCTCTGAAGCATGTCGTTGTAATCTCTCAACGTCTTCAGAGAGGTGGCGGGTCCCGACAACCAACTTCTTTCGGGTGCACTTCCCAAGCCGACGTGCAACCATACCCTAAATGGGTTATCTCATATCATCGCCGTGTATCCCGTCACTTAACAAATACACGGGCATAAATTAGTGATCTACGGACCGTAACGTCCTCAAACTACTACGGACCGTAACGTCCTCAAATTAAAACCTCACCTCAAAAATAATGATCTACGGACCGTAACGTCCATAAACTAAATCCTCACCTCAAAAATGGTGATCAACGGACCGAAACGTCCTTAAACTAAAAACGGACCGTAACGTCCTTAAACTAAAACAATAGAGCCCAAATGCTCTTTTGTTGGATCTGAATGATCCTAAAACCCTGTTAAGTAGATCTTAGTCGCAAATTAGACTAACGTATCCTTAACAAAAATTTGAGTCGATCTTAATCTCAAACATGATTAATGGTCCTTAAATCAACCAAAACCCCAAATCTAAGAAATACGGATTTGGACCAATCCACATCCTACAGGAAACAACATAAATTAGTCTCCGTATACAATCCACGGGCAACCAAAAATAAAACAAACACACATGACACGAAGTGAACTTCCGAAGCAGGAGAAAGTGATTATCGCGATGCGATAACGTAACTAACTGCAGGGGTTTGCGCCTGCAGGGAAGAGCGTCCCCACAATCAAAACCCCCTCACAAACGAGGGGAAATCTGACGAAGTCTGCTACAACGGCCGCATCCGTTGGATCTTCGGAGAGGTGGACGGATAAACCCTGCCCCCAAATTCAGGTAAGACGATCCATCTCGATCCGTCTCTGTCTTCGGCGGTAAACAGATTCTAGCATGCCCAGTAGGACCTTTTCCTCTTTCCACTGCACACTTTGTATGTCGTGTTCGCAAACAAATCATGGTTTGCTATGGTTGCCCCTGTATTCTAGGTACAAAGATTTAGTGTCTTGCTCCTGGGCAGAGAAAAGAAGATCAATGGCTTCTAAGTGTACCTGCAACAGCAACTCCCACTCTGTCCCCGCTGGAGGAGTGACATACGGGCCAAATGCGGCCTGCATCTTTTCAATGCCAGTGGAACATGTGACTCAAGCCACCACTGGATTGTTCTTCGGGACCATGCTCCCTCCAGCAAGCTTCAGCACCTCAGTGCCGCAAGGGGAAGCTCCAAAAAAGTCGGTCTTCAATCGACTTGAAATCACTGCGGCCCCTCTCAACGGGTCGTCCATGTCTGCCACCTCAGTCTTCAACAGGCTAAACTAAAGCTCAAGTGGGCCCTCAAAGAGGCTCGCAATACCCGAAGGGGTTATCCCGAAACGGATAGTCGTTCCAGCTCCGGTGAGTGAAGTCGTCAAAGGGGCTTCTTCTACTAAAGGATCGGTCTTCGCAAGATTGGCTGTTCCAACTCTTGCTACGGGCGAAATCATCAAAAAAGCTTCCCCTACCAGAAAGTCGGCCTTCGAAAGATTGGTCGTCCCCTCTCAACGGACGTCGTTCTTCAACAGGCTAACACCAGCAGTGGCCCTTCATCAGAGCAGGGGGCATGACGAAGCCACTCCCACAACTAAGGCAATCCCATCTGAAAGACATGCTCGACGTCGCCACTGGCGCTGAGTGAGAAAAGCTAGGGGAAACTCTCCCTCTGGAATTACTCCACCAGCTCCAATGGTGGAAGTTGATGTTACTATTCCAACTAGGAACAGCTTTGAACCGCTAGGGAGGGTGCGAAAGAACTCTCCGACCGCGGTGCTGAAGAAATCTCCCCCACCTGTTGAAAACATGATACAGGCAAAGCCGGAGCATCCCCCTCAGCGGCTATCCTCCCAAATCCACAGAGTCTAGCGGAATGTCCAGGATTTTGTGATCAACAAGAACTACTCTCGTCGACCGGAGAAAATGAAGGTTCGACAAGAGAACAATCTTCCCTCTAGCATGCAACGAGGGACTTCTCAGGCGCCTGTTACAATAGCTCCTTCGAATTTGACTTCTCACAAAAAGAGAAGGTCGGAGAATCTCCCACCGCCGACGGCAAATCTCAAGGGTGATGAATCCAAATGCCCCAAGTATGGGGGCATGATCGTGCACACGGTGTACATGGCTTCCGGAAAAGAGGAGAGCCGTGCTTCCGTGGTTCATCGGCAGCAAACTCGGTCATTGACGAAAGCTCAGGAGGAGCAGCAAAAGCTCCAGGAGATGCTGACAAAAATGGCAGCACTCACCGGGCAAAAAGAAAGTCCGGAAGCAGCGTCTGAACAGCGCCAAGAGCAGGAGACAGATACGGAGTTCTTGTGAAGGATGCTGGAGAGAAAGGATAAGGAGGCCGCAGAACAAGCGGCTAATATAAAACAGATGGCGCTTCTGTTCCAAGACATGATTGGAATGATGGTCCAACCAGAACCTCCTGCCGAAGATCCACCGATAATCATCGAGGATGACAAAGGGGAAACATCAAACCCTCTTCCGGCTTTATTAGCAGCCACGGAGGAAATGATCTCTAAAGCTGCCCTCAATGACTACATAGCTCAGCAAATACGAGCTCATAAGGCAAGCGAAGCGGCTGGCCAAGTCGTCAGAACCGGACGACCTTACCTAGGCTGGTACAATCAAATCAAGTACCCACCGAGATATACGATCCCCAAGTTCCACATATACAAGGGGACATGCAACCCGCATCAGCACGTCGCCCAGTTTAGAGCATTATTTCTCAATACTGGAGGAGACGAAAAATTGCTGCTTCGCCAGTTCGTTGGCAGCTTGTCAGAAATGGTGTTTGAATGGTACTCAGAGCTCCCAAATGACTCCGTCAAAACATTCACAGAAATGGAGCTGCTATTCACACAGCGGTTCGTGAGCGCACCCTGATCACGGTGTTAATCAATGCCAGGGTGAAGCCAGGAGAGACCTGGGTTCAATACGCAATTCGATGGTGGAACCTATGGTCAAAATGCGAACAACGCATAGAGGAAGCTCCGGCCGTGGGTATGTTCATAGGGACTCTCAATCCTCAGGCGACTGTATCCCAGTTTATGATGTTCTTCAAGCCGACCACCTTCCAGGCCTTGATCAACAAGCTGTCCCAAATGGATCAGATGGGCCATAGGCTGTCCTCTTCAAAAATAGATCCTCGGAATGAAAAGGGCAAAGGGAAAGCGGCCTTCATTACCAACACTCAACAATAGCCGAGCAACATGAAACCGGTTGTTCGCCAAAGCAACGTGCGACCGCGCCAATCCTTCGAGGAGAAACTAGGACGTCCTTACTCGTTTTCCCGTAATAAAACGAGGAGACTATTCAAACCGGTAATGCACAACAAACTCATCACTCTGCCGGATCCGAGACGTCCACTGCAGCCTAGTGACGCCAGCATTCCCAACTACTGCTCCTACTACAGAGTAGTGGGCCACCCAATTGAGGATTGCTACGTCTTCAAAAACTAGGTCGATGACCAATACCAACAAGGGAAGTTTGCGATGTCCAAAAACTGGAGGGTGAACCCACCACAGAAGCACGCTCCTAAAAAAGTGGACACACCGGGGGCATCATGCTCGTTTGTAAAAGAAGCTCCGTGGGAGGTTTTCCTTTCAGCTAAAACTAAAAGAATGCTGAAGGACCTTCATGCATGTACGGGGATTAGATGGAAAAGCTCACTGGAGCCCGAGATTATTGAGGGAATGCTTAAACTGCACCAAACACCGAAAACTACTAATGATAGGCAAGACCTCCAAGCCAAGCCTTCGAAGTCTTTGAAAAAAAAGAAGAAGACCAAGAAACCCATGCAGCCCGATGACAATCGTACGGACCTGCAAAAATACATCGACGCACTGGAGGAATACAACTAAAAGGCACTGACCCCAGTCACACTCGAAGAGTTTCTCAACCACATACCTGAGAACGGAGACAATGACATTGATGAGGGAAACGACTCGTCAGAAGAACCCGAGGATTATGTAGCGAGTTGCCACATGGTCTCTCACTCGTCGTTAAAAGACGAAGAAACTCCCTCGGTGTTGGAAAGCAACGCATAGGAGCTGGGGGCAGAATCGGCGCTAGAATCCCCGGGACTATCCGAAGACCCAATCAACAGGCTACTAAATGAAGCCCTTCAAAAGAGCAAAGCTGACTGAGAACGTGAAATGACCATATACGAAAAGGCCAAGCGTCGGCATCAGGAGGAAGAAGCTGCAGTAAGGATGAGTCATAAAGTACTCTAACCGAGCCAAAGCACACCTTCTACAAACAAGAGCAGGATCAAAGCAGAGAAGTGGTTCGCCAAAGCCTTCTTAATAGGAATGAAGCCGCCCCCTCTCATGAAAAACACTTTCGGTAGTACGTGCCTCGACGAAGCGGATGTACATCCGAACTACTGCTTATACCATCGGAGGGTCACACACCCCACCGAAGAGTGCAATGCCTTTAAGAAGTGGTGGCAAGGATACGTTGCTCACCGGCAACACTTCAAACAGATGAAGCGCAAAACCCATTGACAACAAAGGAGCGTGACATACGAGCATGAAGGAACGGCTGGCAACTGTCAGATGATTGATACCGGTTCAACAAAAGGAAAATCCCAAGTTCTTACGTTCGGAAGCGATTCTGAGGAAGAAATAACCCTTAGCCCTCTCTTCAAAAAATCCACCTCTGAAAAAGAAGAACTGCGAGAACATTCAGCTGCGTAACCGTACATTGCCTGAAAAGAACCTCGGGCCTCCAAACAATGGTTCGAGCAAAAGAGACAAAGGGGAGGAAAAAGTCCCTGAGAAAATTGCCATCGATGATAATGTCGTTAAAGAGCTCGCAGCCAAGGATCCGCCTAAGAAAAACAAGGTGGATTATAATGTCGTGGCATATCTGAGGAAGATACCTTCACAACTGAGCATACTGGATGCTATCCTCCTGTCCAAAGAGGCACGAGATTCCCTGATCAAGGCATTACAAGAGCCTGGTCAGTTCGAAGCTTTCCTTATTATAGAAAAGATGAAAGACTAGCTGGCAGAGGTTCATACAGCTGACATCACATTCGGCGATAAAGATCTCCTCCTTGGAACGTGTGAGCACAACCGTCCTTTATATGTCACCGGATAATGCCACGATATTAAGATAAGGAAGATCCTGCTCGACAACGGGTCCTCCATCAACCTTCTCAACGTGAAGGTGCTGAACGAGATTTGCATGAACGTTCAGCACGTGGCCAGGGAAAAAATTACCATCTCCGGCTTCGACTGTCAGTCATCACGGACGTTGGGGTCCGTAATATTGACATTATGCTTCGGTCTTCTTGTCACTGACATCAAATTTCATGTCGTCGACGCCAAGACTTGCTACAACGCTCTGCTCGGCCGGCCTTGGTTACACGAGTACAACGTCATCCCTTCTACACAACACCAGTGTATGAAGTACTTCAAAGACGGCCTCGAGTACATAGTTACAGGGGAGCTAAACCCATTCTCCATAAATGAAGTCCACAAATGAAGACGCCAAGTACTTCCTACCAGACTTCGAAGACACGGAAAGGTGTCGTAAACCGGAGAACCAACAAAAAGCCATCGCCATTATTCCGGTCTTTGGGAGCGATACCGAGGAAGATGAAGAGATAGTCTACTCGGGACAATCCCAAGGCAACAGGCCCGGACCATCTACCCCTATTTTGGCCCTCGTCAGCGACTCTGAGGACGAGGACAATGCAGTGTTCTCCGTCCGTCCATCAATGAAGACCTTCGGTGGAGCTGATCAGAGTTAACAAATTAACATGGTTCCTCACCGGCATTATAGGGAGCTTGATGCACTCGATACGTACGGCGTGGAAGAGCTGCAGACCTTCTACGTCCCCCCTAGGTGAAGAGGTGAAAAGGCAATCCTCTTCTACCAATCTACGGAGAATAAAGTGGAAAAAGAAGTCGGCATGGTGCCGAAATTGCGCTTGACAGGCTTCAACCAATCCGTCTGCCCAGATATTACGCAGAGGGATTGAAAAGTCTATTAAGATGCCAAAGCATACCCTTCAAACAAACCGCTCGACAAGACTTGGGACATTCCCGGGACCCAGCGAAAAATGCCCAATGGGAAAATGGAGAAGACTGGACTTGGATACGTGTGGTCTAAGAAACGGGAGCGATTCCATGGCTGCCGTGTCATAAATAACTCCGGTGGAGAAGGGAATATTTTTCCACATAGCGTTGATATTGAACCAGAGCGAGATCCCGCTATAAGAATGCCAAGTCCGTCATTCGAAGAACAAATTGACAAGCTAATAAGTGAAGCAGGTCAAAAGGTTCGGGATGACCACGGCCATGAAATGGCCATTTACGAGAAAGCCAGGATGCAGCGTCTTACTCAGCAGTCTGCGGAAAGAGAAGACTATGATGCCCTTCTCCCTCAGCCCGTTGTGCGCTCTCATGGCAAGGAAAAAGCCCGATGCAAACGCAACAACAAGGTGAAGAACGAGAACGATGTTCTAAAACGGCGAAGGGGATCCAAGAAGCCACGCGACCGAGAAAAAGTCAGCAGGAATCCATCGCTAATAAAGAAGATGGGTTGGGAATACTCTTTCCCCAAAGATAAGACAAGGAAAATATTCAACCTTGTCATTAAGTATCAAATGATGACGCTCCCAGAGTCTTGGCACCTAGAACAAATAAACGAGGTCCATCACCCGGCTTATTGCTCCTACCATCGAGCAATAGGACATCCACTTGAAGACTGCTTCACCTTCAAAGACTGGGTCGAAGACCAGTATCCGCAAGGCAGGTTTGCTCTATCCGACAGTTGGAGGGTAACCCCACCATGAAAGCATGAGCCAAAAGTAACCCATGTCGCGAGGGTAAATCTAGATCAACATCGAGCTTGGAAATGAACTCATACCTGTCACGTGATAACATTCTCAAAGTAGGAGGAGCACGAGAATATGGACGACCTCTCCTACTGCTTCGCAGATGAGCATGAGGATGAGGTGATCTCAGAATTTCCACCGGCGCCAAAAGAGATGGAAGATGGGATACACACCACGGCGGACAATCTAAGGAAAACTAACTTGGGAACGGAAAATGAGCCAAGGCCGACGTTCTTCAGTGAGCTGCTATCTGAAAAGCAGGTGGCCACACTAAAGGATATGCTTATACAATATAAAGATTGCTTCGCATGGAATTGTTCCAAGATGCCAGGACTAGATCCAGAAATAGCGGTGCATAAACTGGCGATATCGCCGGACGTCAAGCCAGTCAAGCAAGCGCCAAGAAGAATGCGGCTCGACCTTGAGATGAGTATCAATGCCGAAGTCAAGAAACTAATTGACTCCGGCTTCATCCAAGAAGTTCAATATCCTGACTAGATCGCTAACATTGTTCCAGTGATGAAGAAATTTTGGACGGTGCGCATCTGCGTAGACTTTCGGGACCTCAATAAAGCTTGTCCGAAGGATGACTTCCCAATACCTGCTACCGAGCTGATGATCGATAACAAATCCACCCATGAGGTCTTCTTCTTCATGGATGGATCTTCGGGGTATAATAAAATAAATATGCATCCCGAAAACCAAAAGCATACTGCCTTCCGGACTCCGCTGGGCATATTCTGCTATAAAGTGATGCCTTTCGGTCTCAAGAACGCTGGCGCTACCTACCAGAGGGCCAAGACGAAGATCTTCGATGACCTCATCCATGAGATTTTTGAATGCTACATCAACGACCTTGTGGTGAAAAGAAAATCGTACGAGGAGCACTGGAAACATCTGAACATAGTGTTCCACCGTCTCCGGAAATTCAATCTAAAGATGAATCCTCTGAAATGCGCATTTGGAGTCTCCTCAGGAAAATTCCTAGGATTCATCATACGACACCGAAGCATCGAAATAGACCCATCAAAAATCAAGGTGGTTATGGAAATGCCCATGCCAAGAACTCTCAAACAGTTGCGGCCACTCCAAGGAAAGCTCGCATATATCCGGCGGTTCATAGCCAACCTCTCCGGCAAATGCCGCCCTACAACCATGTAATGAAGAAGGGGACCTCGTTCGTTTGGGATCATAAATGCCAAAGTGCACTCGACGAAATCAAGCAATACCTGCAGAACCCGTCGGTACTGACCGCTCCGGTTAAAGGAAAGCTCCTCATCCTGTACACAACAGCCCTTGAAGGTTCTTTAGGCACGTTATGGGCACAGGAGAACGACCAGGGAAAGGAGAGAGCTCTCTAATATTTGAGTCGAGTCTCCTGAGGGCAGAAAACAACTACTCCCCTATTGAAAAGTATTGCATGGCACTGATCTTCGCAATAACGAAGCTTCGACATTATTCCTTGGCACATGAGGCCCATCTCATATCAAAGGTGAATCCTCTCAAATATCTGATGTCAAGAGCCATACTAACAGGAAGGCTTGCCAAATGGGCACTCATTTTAATTGAGTTCTCAATAACGTATCGACCCCTCAAGGCAGTGAAAGGCCAGGCCATCGCCGAATTTCTCGTGGAGCATCCAATACCAGCCGATTCTCCCTTAAATTGCGAGTTGCCAGACGAATACGCGTTCGACACAATAGAAGGGAAGGAGGAGGAAAACAATGTCCAATGGGAACTCTACTTCGACGGAGCGTCCTCCTTGAAGAAGTGAAAGCAAAGCACCCCCATAATCAAAGCTGGGGTGTGCCTTATCTTCATGACTCAGCAAGGAGGGATAATGCGTTTCGCCCTTTCCTTAACAGAGTCGAGGACAAACAATGAGGCTGAGTATGAAGCTTTGATAGCGGGTTTTGAGATCGCTGTCAACATGGGAATCAAAAACCTCCTCATATATGGAGACTCCGAGCTAGTCGTTAGCCAAGTAAATGGCGACTATCAGACGTGTAAACCGGAGTTGGTAAAATATGGCGAAAGAGTGCAGCAGCTGCTGACTTAAATTCCCTCCTACATCCTGGAAAGCATACCGCGGGCGGAAAATAGCAAGGCGGATGTGTTAGCCAAGCTCGCTAAAGAACTGGCCGACGAAAACCTCAATGACGTAAGGATCATTGTGCAAAGCCGCCGGATCCCCGCGCCAACGGAAATACCTCCGGAGTCGTCTGAAAGAAAGGAAGTGGCTAAACAAGCATCCTTCTAATTAGAGGATGAAGAAAAGGTGAAAGATTGGAGATAAATCTTCATAGATTACTTCAAATCCCATCGATCGCCCGAAAAGGCATCTTCAAGACATCAGCTCATGAAACGAGCTCTATCTTTTGCCTTTGTAATTGATACTCTATATAAAAGATCGTTCAACAGTTTGTGGCTAAGGTGCCTGGGACTAGAAGAAGCAAAAAGGGTCGTCCAAGAAACTCACGACGGATTCTGCGATTCTCATCAAGCCGGACCAAAGATGAAGCTGAAGATCAAGAGAATAGGTTACTATTGGCCCACGATGATTCAAGACTGTCTCGAATATGCAAAGCAATGTCACTCGTGCCAAATTCACGGGGACTTCATCCACCAGCATCCAAATCCGCTACACCCAACGATAGCCAGCTGGCCGTTCGAAATGTGGGGAACCGATATAACTGGGCTTATTAAACCAGCATCATCCAAAGGACATCGGTTCATATTGGAAACGACCAATTACTTCTCTAAGTGGGCAGAGACAGTACCGCCAAGGGAAGTGAAGATGGAGAACATCCTCTATTTATTCAGGACACAAGTCATCTACCGGTTCGGCACTCCACGATGGATCATCTCGGATAATGGGTCGGCCTACGGGAGCCATAAAATCAGCCGCTTCGCGCAGCAGCATAATATAGACTGGAGATACTCTTCATTCTATAATCTCCGAGCTAACGGTCTAGCTGAGGCTTTCAACAAGACCTTGATGAAGATCATAAAGAAAACGGTGTCCAGAAATAAAAAGGATTGGCACGAGAGACTGCATGAAGCTCTCTGGGCTTATCAAACCACGTTCAAAACGGCCACGAATACAACGCCATTCGTGTTGGTATTCGGCACGGAAGTAGCACTTCCCTTGGAGATAGAGCTACCCTCTCTACGAGTGGCAGTTCGATATGAGTTGACGGATGAAGAAAATGCCCATCTTCGGCTTGAGGAGCTCGATGCCCTCGATGAAACTCGTCTCATGGCGTAGCAAAACCTGGAAGCTTACAAAGCAAGGATGATGCGCTCATACGAAAGACTAACCAGGACAAGAACATTCCGCCAAGGCGAACTCATGCTAGTCGTCAAAAGACTTATGATCCCCAACCGTGCAAAGCGAGGGAAATTCGAGCCAAACAATGAGGGCCCGTACATCATAGACAAGGTCTACCAAGGTGGGGTCTACTTGCTCATAGATATGCATGGCGAAAGACCCTTCCGGCCAATAAACGGCCAGTTCCTTAAGAAATACTATGCTTGACAAGTCACGACTCAGGTTAATGATAGATGACGACGCTCGTGTCCGCTCGCTGTCTTCCTAAGTCAAGACACTATAAGTAGTATCCGGCAAAACTTTGCCTCGAAGCTGGCACTGGACCGAGATGTCCCTAAACTAACAACGGACCGAAATGTCCTTAAACTAACCATCGCCTCTAAACACGGAAACCACGGACCAAGATGTCCCTAATCTAACCATCGCCTTCAAACACGACGGCAGTGGACCGAAATGTCCCTAAACTGGTACTCCACCTCAAACATGGCGCATCCCCCAAATAAGGCGATATCTTCTCTTGGGATCTATGTTGCAATCAAAACTCCAACGACAAAGACTGCAACCCAAGTAAAAAAATTAAAAAAAAAACGGTACGTCAACAAGCGAAATGGGCACGGATGAAAACCCGAAAGGGTGTCGTTAGTAAAAACAGCAGGGCTACCAGCGAGCTTGTGAAAACCCGAAAGGGCGCAATCTCGTAAATAAATAAAAAAGCAAACAAAAAAACAATATGTCTACAAGCAAAATGGGCACGGATGAAAACCCGAAAGGGCACCGTGAGTAAAAACAGCAGGGCAACCAGCGAGCTTGTGAAAACCTGAAAAGGTGTAATCTCGTAAAATTTTCACTTACGAGATCCTCTCGACTCGTAAGGAGAACTCCCCCTATGAGACCCTCACGGCTCATAGGATTCAAAGTCTTAAGCTACAGAGATCCAAACATGTTCTTAAGCCGTCGTATCCCCCAAACTGCTCTACAGGCGGTCCAATATTAGCCCTTGTATACAATCCACTGGCATAAATAAACGATTTCCCTCACCAAGTTCCACCAATCACGAGGAATGTCCTCATATGGTGAACGACACTTGTAAGTCCCCTTGACTTATAAGGAGAAAATACTCTTATGAGATCCTTATGACTTATAAGAGAAAACACCACTTAGAAGTCCTCTCGACTTCTAAGGAGAACATACACCTACAAGATCCTCACGACTCGTAGGGAGAAATACCTTTATGCGACCCTTACGGCTCGTAAAGTCAAAAGGCCTTAGTTAACAGGATCCTAATCCTATTTGGTAAGCCACCTTTATTCAAATCAGCAAAGGTAAATGATGATTTGCTCCTGGCAATATCCCAGTTGTAGCGATATTGATGCCTAAATCAGTATCAAATTCCAAGTCCTTTCACGGCAAATGATGATTCGCTCCTGGTAATATTCCAGTCACAGCGGTGTTGATGCCAAGATTGGATCAGATCTCAAGTTTCATACTCGCAACAAAAATCAGCGAGCAAAAAATGCATATGAAATAGCCGATATGATATAGCAACTCGCAATAAAAATCAGCGAGCAAAATAGATACATATAAAAACAGCCGAAATATTTGGGCAACTCGCAATAAAAAGCAAAGAGTAAAAAGAAAAAAATAGCCGAAATGATTGGGCACCGCGACAAAAAGCCGAAATGATTGGGAAATCGCGACTTTCATGATAAAAATGTAGGGTTCCGCAGCACCGCCACTGGGTTTCGGGAGGTATCGACCATGCCGTTTTCAAAAAATTGGCGCACTAAAGAACCCTAACCTAGAATCTTAACTAAAGAATTAGACGAAACTAACATGTAAACATCTTTACATCTAAGTGAACAGGGTCCTTCACTTCAATAGCTCCGAGTAGTAGTCCCTTCGCTCCAAGTAGTGAACTCCTGGACTCTAGAAAGGCTCCAAAAGATGAAAGGAATAAACTTCCTTGAAGTTTTCTAGGCCGAAGATGATCTACGTCGAGGAGACACTAACCCAAGCTACCTCTTCACTAATTAGGAATTAGTGAAGCAAACAACCAAAACTAAATGGCTAGTCTAGTGTAGGTTGATGAAATAGAAATTTTTCTCACTTTAGAAATATTTTTCTCACTAATTTTCTTCACCTCCAAAAAGCTAGAGAGCTTGAGGAAGGAGATGAAGAAAAACAACCATGGAAAAAATATCAGTGTAGAATGGGAACCATGGGTGAGTTAATATCATATACTAACTCATGTAGAGACTAAACCATGACTAATCATAATGGTTGGGTTAATAAATATCTTAAGTAAAACAAAATTAGTAGACTAAGTCAATGGTTCCACAAGCTTCCACAAACTTCAACCATTAGACTAATTTCCAACTAATTTTGATTTACTTTAAATAAATAAAACTCTTCATTATGTTAAGCATGGTATGAGTATTATACACCCATGTAACATGTAGCAACAAGCATGACAGAATAATATATATCACATATATATTAAGTGTACACACAAGTGAGAAAAAGAAATGCTTAAGTGAGCCAATATTAGTTAATGTAAATTAATATATCAAATATATAATTATACATTAAATTATTAAATCAACACTTGATTTAATAATCCGGCTATATCACATATAACCGACTAATATCATATGTATCAACTTATCGAATCAACACTTGATTCGATAACCCGGCTATATCACATATAACCGATCGATATCACATATCGCGAGAATAGAATACGGTATCACATACTCGTAATAATCTCGGTCCCGCACATATCACATATGCGCTCCTACTTCGTTTCGCTTGAGCCAGGAAACCTCTATGTAGGACTCTTAAAACTCGTCAATACGCCGGCAGTAGGTGGTGATCATATCAGCCACCCACAAGCCATCAGCGGTACTAGCTGGACGTAACGGCTACCCGGATATTGAACGATCAGAAGATCAACAAGCACGCCTGCTCATACTCCTATGAATCCAATAAGTAACACTACCGTACAGTCCGTCTCTTCATCAGATATGTCGCATATCTCACCTGGGGGTGGTAAACGTCAGACCCCAATAGCTTGATAAATCATGCAGATGTGAGGCTCATAACAGTTCAAGAAACTACTGATAACACTTACCAGTAAATCTCAGCAACCCTGGCCAAGGATTTCCTATTATGGCCAATCGAGCATTGCGCAACATCAACCCCCAATACCGGGAGAGACGAATCCTATCCTATCGCTCATTGCCTCCATGTGACTCAGGACTGTACCCAAGAACCACCGTTTTGCACGTTCTCTTGAACGTGGTAAGGTGGAAATCAAAGCACAGTGGGAGTCACACAAGACTCTATGACGATCTCGGGTCTACAAACTAACATGTACCAGTGTCACTAGAGAACTGCTATCTGACGTGAGGTATAATACCATCTAGGAGTTCTCGGCGAGTCCGTTCAGTGTACCCAGTCTCCACTGAGCACCGTATACCATCTCTGATGTCAAACACCAATGGATATTGGATCATCCATCGCCCATCATATGGGTCGAGAACTCCTAGATGGCAAAAAATCATAGTCGAGAACTCCTAGATGGCAACAAAACCATTGACTTTTCTCAAATAAACAAAATATATAAATATGTTACCATGTGAGTCTTGCATTGCCACCACCAATGTATCATCAACCATGACACCTGTATGCTTGCATATGTGCATCCACATCAACATATACATACACTCATGCATGCATCATAAAGAAATAGGTTTTAATAAATGATCTAATGGACTTAATATTAAATCAACACATGATTTAATAACCCGGTCATATCACATACGACTCGTCCAATAGTAAACGCCCGATTAAAATACGGTATCAACTACTCGCATTTAATCGAGCTCCCACGCATATCTCATATGTACCCCCACATCGTTTCGCCTGAGCTAGGAGACCCCTTTGTGGGACTCTAAGACTCGTCAATACGCTAGCAGTAGGCATTGACCACATCACATGCCCACAAACCGTCAGTGGCACAAGTTGTACGTAACGGCTCCCAGGTATTGAGCGATCAGAAGAAACAAAAGCGAACCTGCTAAAACTCTCGTTGAGCCAACTGGTAACACTTACCGTACAGTCCGCTCTCTTCGTCAAATGTGATGCATATTAAGTCTAAGGGTGGTATCGTCGATCCCATTAACCCAATAAGTTATGCTGGTATATGGCTCATAACAAATCGAGAAACTACTGATAACACTTATCAGTAAATCTTAGCATCCCTGGCCAGGGACTTCCTATTATGGCCAATCATACATAGCGCAGCAACAACCCCCAATACCGAGAGAGACGAAACCTCTCCTATCACTCATTGCCCCCATGTGCCTCGGGACTGTACCCAAAATTCACTTGTTTGCAAGACTCACTAGAGCCGTGGTAGGGTGGAGATCAAAATACAGTGGGAGGACACACAAGACTCTATAATGATCTCGGGTCTACAGACTAACCTGTACCAGTATCACCTGAGAACTGCTATCCGACAATAGATATAATACCACATAGCAGTTCTCGGCGAGTCCGTTTAGTGTACCCAGTCTCACTGAGCACCCGCATACGATCTTTGGTGTCACCATACTAATGGATATGGGATCATCCATCGCCCATCATATGGGAAAAGTAACGTATACGCTAGTCTACTCTGGTGATAACGATGCCCCGTTTCGATACACCCACGACTAAGAACATTTCAAGGATATGCTCATAAACTACACATGTCCTACTAGTATGATCTGCATCATAATCTCAGTAGTCAAGCATATCCTAAGGGCTATATCAACATGTACCAAATGAGTGAAAGCATGATCAAATGAACATGTCAAGATAAAATACAACCAGATAGCATACTATCATGTCGAGCAAGAATGTCCCCTGAATACACACACACACACACACATTCCGGTACATACACTATCATATAATGGCCTCTAGGGCATACATATATCCAACAATCTCCCACTTGCACTAAGGCCAATTATTGGCGTATCTCATACCCAACATCTCAAAAAGTCGCTCATGCTGCGGCAGAGGGAGGGCCTTGGTGAGTGGATCCGCAATGTTATCTTTTGTATCTACTCTCCGAATCTCGATCTCACGGCGATCAACTATCTCCTGTATCAGATGATATCGCCTGAGGATGTGTCTAGATCGTTGATGGAACCTGGGATCTTTGGCTAACGCCATAGCCCCATTATTATCACAATACAAAGGTATTGGATCAATAATGGTCAGAACTACTCCTAACTCCGAGATGAACTTCCTCATCCAGACGGCTTCTTTGGCAGCATCATTTGCAGCGATATACTCAGCTTCCATCATGGAGTCTGCAACGGTATCCTGTTTGGAACTCTTCCAACACACCGCCCCTCCATTGAGGGTAAAGACAAACCCTGAGATAGATTTGTTGTCATCCTTATCACTCTGGAAGCTCGAATCAGTAAAGGCCTCCATTTGGAGATCTCCGTTACCATACACCAAGAACATTTCTTTAGTCCTTCGTAAGTACTTAAGAATGTTCTTCACGGCTGTCCAGTGACTCTCCCCTAGGTTGGATTGATACCTGCTTACTACACCCAGTGCGTAAGCTACATCAGGACGTGTACATAACATCGCATACATTATAGATCCTATAGCAGAAGTGTAGGGTATAATGCTCATGCGAGCTCTCTCTTCATCAGTCTTTGGGCAAAAGTCCTTGGAGAGAGTGACTCCATGACTAGCGGGTAAGGAACCCTGCTTGGAGTCTTCCATACTAAACCTCTTTAGGATGGTGTTAATGTACCTGGTTTGGGACAATCCCAACAACCTTTTAAATCTATCCCTATAGATCTTCATGCCCAATATGTACGAGGCATCACCCAGGTCCTTCATGGAGAACCTTTGTGATAAGAAAAGTTTGACCGATTGTAGCATAGGAATATCGTTTCCTATCAGAAGAATGTCATCTACGTACAATACGAGGAATACGACAGTACTTCCTACAATTTTCTTATAAACACTAGGTTCATCTGGATTTTTGACGAAATCAAACTCTTTGATAACATCATCAAAACAGATGTTCCAACTCCGTGATGCCTGCTTTAATCCATAAATGGATTTAAGCAACCTACATACTTTTCCTCTGCTCCCACTATCAATGAAGCCCTCTGACTTATCCATATAAACGCATTCTTCTAAATCACCATTTAGAAAAGCAGTTTTAACGTCCATCTGCCAGATTTCATAGTCGTAGTGAGCAGCAATAGCAAGTAGGATCCGAATGGATTTAAGCATGGCTACGGGAGAAAAGATTTCGCCATAGTCCAGTCCTGGTCTTTGTCGAAATCCTTTCGCCACAAGCCTTGCCTTATAGGCCTCCTCAGCCAATCTACACCAATCTTTCTCTTAAAGATCCATTTGCACCCTACGGGTTTTACCCCAGAGGGTACAACATCCAAAGTCCATACTTTGTTAGTGTACATAGACTCCATTTCGGATCTCATGGCATCCAGCCACTTCACAGAGTCGCCACTCATGATAGCTTGCTGAAAACTGGTAGGTTCATCATCATCCATGATGCAATCTTCTCCATCACCATCAACGAGAAAACCGTAGTATCTCTCCGGTGGGCGAGAAGTCCTACCAGATCTACGGAGTGGCTGGGGTTCATTAGATTCGGTTGCAACATTAGGTTCAAAAAAGTCGTCATTTATAACTTGTGTCTCTAAAACCTCTTCTAGATCTACCACATTGCCATCAGTATCATTTGGAAAAATCTCATTTTCTAAAAATATGACATTTCGAGAAATAAACACCCTTTGTTCCTCATTGTGGTAGAAAAGATATCCATATGAATCTTTTGGATATCCCACAAATACACACTTTACTGATCGTGTCACGAGTTTGTCCGGATTCTGCTTTTTGACAAAAGCCGGACAACCCCAAATCTTAACCCGCTTAAGAGATGGTCTCTTCCCACACCATATCTCATATGGAGTGGTAGACATGGTCTTGATTGGAACACTGTTCAACAGAAAAGCTGCAGCCTCCAATGCATGCCCCCAAAAGGAGAGGGGCAACTCAGTATCACTCATCATGGATCGTACCATATCTAATAGGGTTCGATTCCGCCGCTCTGACACACCGTTGTGCTGTGGTGTGTAAGGGGGAGTGAGTTGAGAGAGATACCCATTCTATTTTAGGAAGTTCGAAAACTCTGTACTAAGATACTCTCCACCTCGATCTGATCGAAGTATTTTGATGCTCATTCCAGTTTGTTTTTCTACTTCAAGTTTGTACTCCTTGAATTTCTCGAAAGCTTCAGACTTGTGCTTTACTAAAAACACATGGTCGAATCTAGAGAAATCATCAGTAAAAGTTATGAAGTAAGAAAAACCGCCTCTCGCATGTGTGGACATTGGCCCACATATATCACTATGTATGAGGCCCAAGAGCTCGTTAGCTCTTTCTCCGTGTCCAGTAAATGGAGTTTTGGTCATTTTCCCTTTGATATAAGACTGACAAGTCGCATAAGATTTATACTCAAAAGGATTTAAATATCCATCTTTATGAAGCTTGTTTAGTCTTGTTTCATTAATATGACCAAGTCTACAATACCAAAGAAAAGCTTCATTTATATCTGAAAATTTTCTTTTATTTGTGTGTTGTATGTTGAAAACTGTGTGTTGATTAAGGACGTATATCCCGTTATTAAGTGTACCACAACCAATCAACTCTTGATTCAGTTTAATGTTTATAACATTGTGATGTAATACAAAATGATATCCTTCATTATCTAACAAAAAAACGGATATTATATTACAAAGCATGCTTGGTACAAAATAACATGGGTTCAAAACCAATATACAACCCGATGGCAACCCTAGGTGATACTCTCCCACTGAAACTGCATGTACATTGGAACAATTTCCAACTCGGAGAGTATGATCACCAGTCTTCAAAACTCTGTTATTTCTCAACCCCTGCACAGAATTGCAGATATGAGAACCCGAACCGGTATCAAATACCTAGGAAGTAGAGTTTATAGGAAAAACAATTTTCAGTTACGAACACACCTGAAGCTGAAGCATCACCATGCTTCTTTTTCTTGAGACCAAAGCACTCGATACAGTTCCGCTTCCAGTGCCCCATCTTCTTGCAAAAGAAATATTCTCCTTTTCCCGACTCCGCAGCTTTGGATTTGTCTTTCCCCTTTGCCTTCTTGATTCCACCTCTCGGCTTGGTTGATTTCTTCTTGTTCTTTCCCTTGGCCTTGGCTTTTGGGACGGAAGAGGAAGATTGTCCAACAAGCAGAGAGGGAGACTTCGCCTTAAGCGTGCTCTCCGCATTTCTCAACATATTGAGAAGTTTGGGTAATAACTTCTCCATGTTGTGCATGTTGAAGTTCACTATGAATGGAGCAAAGGCAGAGGGAAGAGACTGTAGAACAATATCAGTATATTGCTTGTTATCTATTGTCCATCCGAGGCCCTCAAGCTCTTTAATAAGAGCTATCATCTTCAAAACATGGTCACCTACTGATGTGCCAGGAGCCATCCATATCTGAAACAGCTTTCGAGACGCTTCGTATCGTAGGATATATTCACACCATAATATTGCGTTATTATATTCCTCATTCTTATTCGTTTTATAAATAAACAGGTGCTTTTGACGCATGTCTGCTACATATTACAGGTTACATGTTCTTGGACAGAAAACAGTGAAAACGATGAAAAGACAATGCAAAAGTGGACTTTGACCAACAAACAGAAGACTCTTGATCAAGCCTACATCAAAGATAAAATTCACAAAGTACAAGGCAATGCAAGGTCCAAGATTACAAAGCGAACGGTTAAAAGACCACTGCAATTATTCACTGGATATCTGGAAGAAACATAGAAGCTATTTTAATAAAAGAACCAAATAATAAGGAAGCCCAAAGACAGAAGAGCCCACAAAGGAAATTTCAAGGCCCAATACTTCCTTTTAATAAAAGACAGAGACATAAAATTTTACCAAAGCTTGGAGTCTACTTTGACTAGGTCTTCCTAAGGATATTTTGGTAAATGTAGACATGCGAATCAATTGTAACCTAGGGTTTCCTATCCTCTATAAATAGGAATTCTAAATCATTGTAAAGGCTATGCCTCCCTTCATTAATAAATTTTAGAATTCTTTTGGAGAGCATCGGTGCCTCTTTTCAATTCATGAATTCAGATCTGACAACCATGTGTTGATATTTGGAGAGAGCCATCTGTATGTAAGTAGTTTTATTTAATTGCTCTAGTTTAGATTTTAATTCCTTGCCTTAGATGTTAGCTTTGGGGAAGGCTTTTTAGAGATGAGATCTCTCATCCCTTTCTTACCCATCACATATAATCAGTAGGACTCCATGCATACACACACACCGCGCCCTACGGCACCCTATCCCTCGAGGTAGCAGTGATACCGTAGTATAAAGGCCCAGTTGCGCGCGTTTTCCATGGAGGTTAGGGTAAGGATCTCTAAAGGAAGGACAAGAACCTAGAGGAAGGAACACCTTCCCGAATGGATCTAATCCCCTTTATTGATAATTACCATAACTCCTCATAGATCTTCATTTGGGTATAGAAAGCGTTGAGATTTATTTACATTTCCAAACCATTCCTAAACTTAACCCTAGTAAGATTTAGATCTAGAATAATCCAGTTTTTAGATAGATTTAGTTTTTAGATTTAATAATCAATCCGAACACCCATAAGAATTAACTCGTAAGAGCGATTAGGAAATTCACAACATCCCCGTGAACCGACCCGTACTCACCGGCTAGCTGCAAAGCGACGCCGTTCTTGAATGCGGTTACTAGATATTTTTCAGATCAATCAAATAGCGCCATTGCCGGGGATGGCGTGTTATTTCTTTTTTGCAATTTCGGGTTAATCAAAATTAAAAAATCATAAAAATCCGAAAAAATCCAAAAAAAGAATATATAAATATATTATCTGTTATTTTGGAAAGGGTACTTTGTTGTTTGAATTTTGCAGGATCTATATACAAATTCGGATCTGGAAATCTAAAGAAAGCTGAACAGAAAAAAAAAACAGATCGGAACAACAGAAGATCACAACAACCGAGGAACAGAAGAAATTTGGAGGACCGAGTGTACAAGTCAACCGAGGTGATCTGGTGCAAAAAAAAAACCGCTGAAACGTTCAGCTGGCAGCGGAACCGCCGCGGGACACCCCTTCTGGCCGCGGAACCGCTGCGGCCTGGTCGATTCAGGGCGAGGAAAAAAAAAACCTGTAAGTCTTCGAATCTCCTCCTCTGCAAATCTCCGATATATCTTCTGAAAAATCTCCTGCAGGATTCTTTGCGCTTAAAAAATTCTTTCCCCTTTCAAATAACAAATCTTGTGCAGGATTCTTTGCGCTCGCTTAGAATAGAAATTGATTGCAAGTAATATTTTTTGTTTTGCATATCTTTTATCGAAAATCTTTTTTCAAAATTTCCAAATAAAGAGCAAGCGGAAAAAGGAAAATTTTAATTAGAAAACTTGCAAACTTTGAAATTCAAAAAAAAAAGATTTGATTGCAAGTGATTTACTGTTTTGCATATCTTTAATCGGACTTTAAGAGGCTTTTGACCAATTCAGATTGGGTGGGGATTTCATCACCCTTCCCAGGACCCCAGAAATCACACAAGGCATTTGCATTGACCATATTTAATTAAAAAAATACTAGACTCAGCCCTAAGGACTTCGAGCTCAATAGGACAGAGGACTAGTTATAGGCATCGACCGTTTATCCTAACCTGACTTTGCGGTGTCTAGGCAAGTGTGTCTAAGGCAAGTGGTTACTTAATTAGGACCGCTACTTGTAGCGGGGAGCCTCCCACTTACCTGGCACTTACCTGGCCGCAATTAGCGGTGAAGAGGCAGTTTGAGGTCCTATTTCTAGCCCTTTGGAATAGTTAGGAGCTGTCTAGGTGACCCTAGATCTAGGCCTGATTGTGCATCTGTGGTTGATTGCATTTATGTTAAAGCCCTTTATCGAAAATCTTTTTTTGCAAACAATTCCAAATAAAGAGAAAAAGAAAAAAAAGGAAAATTGTTTACAACTTGCAAATTTTTGCCGCAAATAAATCCTTGCACCACCCAACCTTCTTTCTTTTCCCCTTTCTTCTATCATGGGTACCCCACATCATAAATCTCTTGCCGAACTTTGGTATCCCGAACCTAGCTTTGCGTCGTTCGTCAATTGTTTCGGTCGATTTAAGGAAGATCCTTCCATGCTAAAACTATCTTTGAAAGATCAAATAGAAGCGTCTAGGAGAAACAGTTCGACTTTGCAACCCACTTTGTGTCAACCATGTCAACCTTTACCACCTTCATATGTTGATACCACTTTTTCAAGTCCTGCTGTGACTCCTAAACCGATGTCCATTGCTGAGCATATCACTCAATCTCGCAGCCGATCTTTCACCCCTCTCCCCTCATCTAGTTCTAGGAATCAACAAGTCCATACACCTTTTTATCCACATGTTGATCCTAATCCTGTCCAACAATCCACTTCCTGCCAGTCCTACCTGACTTTCCCACCTTCACTAGACCCTGTTTCTACACAGCCTTTTGGAAGTTTCACGTATCCAAACAATTTCGAATCTTATGCCGAAACCCCCTTACCATCCAAGTCTAGTTTGGAACAGTCGTTGGAGGCTTATATTTCAGCAACAAACAAAATGGTTAGGAATGTGGAAGCGTCCATAGCCGCCCTTATGCAACCTAGTGAACCGGCAGCTAGTTTTCAACTAGTTTCAAATTTTCCAATGTATGAGGAGGCGGTTGGACAGAGTGAGAATGTGAGAGGATTTCCAAATCAAACCTACCCATACAAAATTGAATCCAACAACTCCAATTTTCAAACATGTGTCCAAAATGATGAGTTGTGCGACTTTGTAGTGCTTGATTTGCCAGATTGTGAAGAACCCCTTTCGAGTGAAACCACACTTAATCCTTTCGATCTTTACACCTCCACTCTAGAACCTGAATTGATAAATATCCATGCTTTTGATGAGGTGTCAGAAAATATTGATTTTCACTTGATTGAGGATATAGACGCCGGGAATATTTCGGATGATGAACCTGTCGATTTGATTGAAATTTTATGTCCAATTCATCATCTCGAGTCATTAATTATTTCTCCCGAACTTCATATGCGTCTTGATTTTGATGATAATGGCATGGATGAGATAAATATTAAGGAGAATTATGAGGATAGTATTGAGGAGAGTAGTGAGGATAATATTGAGGTTGAACCATTATTTTTTGATATGTCGGATTTTCCAATTCATCCTCTTGAACCTTTACCTAAATCACCCTCCCTCCTTTCCATCGTTCCGACCACGCCTAATATCACGCTTGAAGACTGTGAGTTTGAAAAATTTCTCTTTGAATCTAACACAATTCTCACAGACGATAACACGTACGAGTGTTTCACTTTTTCGGACGATGTTGATGACTCACCGCCCGAGTTTGAGTCCTTTACATTTTCAGATGAGTTAGTCGAACCATCAGACTCGGTTGCTTACAGTTGTTTCGAACCATTGATGGAATCCTTTAAGTTCACGACAGATTACTTAGGTGAGAATAACACTATCCCTAATTCACTCCCTTCCCTACCTTCCATTGTTCCGACCGTGCAAGTGACCGTTACGCTTTCATCTCCTATACCAAGTTTAGAGTACCCATGCTTTCTTGCGAATCTTGAGGGATTTGACCCCATTTCTCGACGGATTGATAGGTTAGCGCAATCGCTTTTAACACATCAGTCATCACATATTGCGCTAATTTATTCACTCGATTTACACCCTCAAGATCGTACTCCACTTCTTTTTCTTTTCCGCCATTCTTCTCCTCCGCCGAGACCATATTCCACTCTTCTTCCCATTCGGTCTTGTGTGCTTCTCATTTCTTTTCTTTCCACTCCATTCTTTCACCAACTCGACCATGACCACGATAAGATTTTTGAATGGTTGGTGATAACCTTTGGCTTGTGTAAGACCAAGCTTAAGTTTGGGGGGAACCTTGTTGTATATATGTATATATATTTTTGTTTTCTTTTTCTATAAAAAAATAAATAAATAAAAAATTCAAAACATTAAAAAATATATATATAATTTATAAATAAATAAACAGGGGAGTGCCGACATTCTCAACCCTCTTGGTGTAGGCATGACAGTGAGGACACTGTCAAGTTTAAGTTTGGGGGTATACTCGGTACGTCTTCTTCCTTCGCATTCACTTGTACATATTTTGCATTTGCATACTTATTTGAAAACCCATAAAAAATTGAAAAAATTCAAAAATTATAAAAATTAATGTATTCAATTTTGGCCTTATTTTAACTCGAGTTTGACAGATAGATTAACTGGTTAGGAACAACTAGATCTTAGACCTAGTAAATTAAAAACCCTAAAAATAACCTTCCTTAAAATTTAAAGGTAGAAAGTATATGTCTTTGTAGTTTATTTAGAAATAGGCAAATTTTGAGTTCACTTTTTGGGCTAATTCGAAACAAAGGAAAAGTATTGATATTTTTATTAGAGTATAAGTTTGAAAAATAATTCCTAGCTTAAGTCTAGATTATGAAAATGTATACTCTACAAATTGCACAATCACGCACCTTGAAACTTGGAATAGTAGAAGAGACCTTGAAATGCTCTTGTCTAAAGTCCTTAGTACAATAGAAAAAAAAGTGAATAAAGAAAAAAAAAAGGAACACTGGTTTTTGTGATTACTTAAGGCTGCAAAAAATAGAAAAATATTTAGCGAGAGTGCTTCATCACCTAGTGCCTTAGACCAACTGGTTTGGGAGTCACTGCTAAAAGCCTTGGGTGTTGCAAGACTAGGAATTACGCTTTAAAGTGCAAACATATCTTGTAATCGGTTGTTGGTACCTCAAGAAGTATTAACGGTCGCATGAAGTATGTGTAAGCAAAATTCAATTAAAAATTCACCAATTAATAAATGCTTTGGACAACGGACAAGAGTATGATTGCTTGATTTGAATTTCCGAGTGTAGGGGTGATCTATACACACACGTAGGGATATGTGATTGGAGTTTAGATGAGAGAAAAGAATGAAGAATAGAACTTGTATCTTTAGTAGAGTTGATAAAAATTCCTAAGTGGAGATGGACCCTCGAAGAAAAACTTAAGAAATGCCGAAAGCTAAGTAAGTCTATAGAACATATATAATCTTAAGTTAAATAATGAGGAAGTGTGAAGAATATGGGTGGATAATTTACGAGTCGACGATAATAGAATTCCTTGTTAGAAAACCTAATTGGAGAATTAAAGTCGAAAAAGACAAATTGATAGGATTTTGTGGGTGTAATCCGCTGAAAACCCTCAGGAGACAACACTCCTCCTACTAGGGACACCTAGAGGTTTAACGGCTTGTTGCACGAGCTCAGTGCAATCGCGTTTCCCTGCGAAAGTGCGGTTAGGTTTTTTGTAGAGAATAAAAATAAGTTTGCTCGAGGACGAGCAAAGGATAAGTTTGGAGGTATTTGTTCACACCATAATATTGTATTATTATATTCCCCATTCTTATTCGTTTTATAAATAAACAGGTGCTTTTGACGCATGTCTGCTACATATTACAGGTTACAGGTTCTTGGACAGAAAACAGTGAAAACGATGAAAAGACGATGCAAAAGTGGACTTTGACCAACAAACAGAAGACTCTTGATCAAGCCTACATCAAAGATAAAATTCACAAAGTACAAGGCAATGCAAGGTCCAAGATTACAAAGCGAACGGTTAAAAGACCACCGCAATTATTCACTGGAGATCTGGAAGAAACATAGAAGCTATTTTAATAAAAGAACCAAATAATAAGGAAGCCCAAAGACAGAAGAGCCCACAAAGGAAATTTCAAGGCCCAATACTTCCTTTTAATAAAAGACAGAGACATAAAATTTTACCAAATCTTGGAGTCTACTTTGACTAGGTCTTCCTAAGGATATTTTGGTAAATGTAGACATGCGATTCAATTGTAACCTAGGGTTTCCTATCCTCTATAAATAGGAACTCTAAATCATTGTAAAGGCTATGCCTCCCTTCATTAATAAATTTTAGAATTCTTTTGGAGAGCATCGGTGCCTCTTTTCAATTCATGAATTCAGATCTGACAACCCTGTGTTGATGTTTGGAGAGAGCCATCTGTAAGTAGTTTTATATAATTGCTCTAGTTTAGATTTTAATTCCTTGCCTTAGATGTTAGCTTTGGGGAAGGCTTTTGAGAGATGAGATCTCTCATCCCTTTCTTACCCATCACATATAATCAATAGGACTCCATGCATACACACACACACACACCGCGCCCTACGGCACCCTATCCCTCGAGGTAGCAGTGATACCGTAGTATAAAGGCCCGGTTGCGCGCGTTTTCCATGGAGGTTAGGGTAAGGATCTCTAAAGGAAGGACAAGAACCTAGAAGAAGGAACACCTTCCCGAATGGATCTAATCCCCTTTATTGATAATTACCATAACTCCTCATAGATCTTCATTTGGGTATAGAAAGCGTTGAGATTTATTTACATTTCCAAACCATTCCTAAACTTAACCCTAGCAAGATTTAGATCTAGAATAATCTAGTTTTTAGATAGATTTAGTTTTTAGATTTAATAATCAATCCGAACACCCATCGGAATTAACTCGTAAGAGCGATTAGGAAATTCAAAACATCCCTGTGGACCGACCCGTACTCATCGGCCAGCTGCAAAGAGACGCCATTCTTGATTGCGGTTACTAGATATTTTTCAGATCAATCAGGATACGAGATTGCTCCCCATACAACTCTTTTGTATGGAGAAAGATGGATTGAACATCCATCTCCCCGTGCTGCTTTTGATGTGTATTGTTCATCGATGCAAGCGTGAGGCATTTGGCAGTAGCACAGTCAATATCCCATGTTTTGCGGATCTCCCTATCCGCTACAGAAGATTTAAGGCCTGGGGTGGGTGGGGCTGAGGCAGTGAGGACATATGATACTTTATCATAATTGAGAGCAATGTTAATGTTCCTCAACCAGTCTTTATAGTTCGGTCTGGTAAGCTTATTGTTCTCTAATAGTAGCTTAAGTCCAGTCATGGTTATCTGCCATTAAGAGAGAGAAAAAAATACACTCAGCGAAAGCTCTTGCAAAGATCAGATTGGTTATTTATCTTATTTAATCGATCTCACATTTCTTTTATCAAATTTTCCTTCAAACCTTAAAAAGAAAATTCAGCCAGGATTAATTGCATTCTACATCGCTAACCGTTCAGCCAGGCCAGTGCCGGTACTTCTGAGGGAGGTTCTCCGTGCTTTCGCAAGGACCTAATTAAAATAAACCTCATTTTCCCAGAAGCATAGCCCCGTTGACACCTTTCTAGACACCTAATGAGTTAGCTAATTGTAAAGTGCAAAACTCTCCTGAGAGAAACTTTTGCTCACGGTGGGTCGGGATCCTACTATCATATAGAAGGTGTAGGGTGTTTTTCGTCACCCCATTGAGATGGGAATACGCGCGCGCTTGTCAGGCGTACTACAGATTCCCCCTGCCTAGGGTAGGCTGGGGTTTATTGATTGTGGGGATTCGAATCTCCGGCAGCCACGGACTAAACTGCCGTTAATTACCCCTCGCCTTTGGAGCGAGAGAACCTCCGATTGAAAGGTCAAACAGGTCATGCAAACTCAATGTGCGATATTGTGTTTTGAAAGGGTTTCTAACAGGGAAAGTGACGTGGAGTGTATGTATGTGTGTAGATAGATATATACATATATATATAAGAAAGGGAATAAGCGTCAAAAGGACGCGTGGGGGCCAACGCCTCACGTGCGTGGCACACAGGCACTGGGCGCTAGCGCCTCATGTGTATGGCACATAGGCGCTGGTGTGTTAGGCGCTGGGCGCTGGGCGCTGGGCGCCCCACGTGTTGGTACGCGAGTGCTGACTCCCCATATGCATGGTACACGGGTGCTGGGCGCCAGCGCCCCATGTGCAAGGCACGCGGGCGCTGGGCGCCGGCGCCCACGTGCTTGGCATGCGGGCGCTGGGCGCCAGCGCCCCATGTTCTTGGCATGCGGGCGCTGGCGCCCTACGTGCATGGCACGCCGGCGCTGGCCGTCGGCGCCCCCACGTGCTTGGCACGCCGGCGCTGGCCGCCGGCGCCCCACGTGCTTGGCACACGGGTGCTAGGCGTCAGCAGGAAAAGGGACCCGGTCCCTGCACTGGAAGCTGTGCTCCCGATTTGACTTATGGAGTTGAACTCCTGACAGAGATTAATTTAGGGAGTTGAACTCCAATAGTTATTGAATGGAGTTGAACTCCTAAAAATATTTAGAAATGATCAAAGGGGGCTGCTTTGTTTCTCCCCTTTGGCCCTGGATATTTTCAAGATGGGATTTCTGGATATGGGACTCCTTCTTCTTCCTCTCGGTTGGCCGGATCTTGGAGAAAGGGGTGAGATTTAAAAATCTCCTCTTTTTGAGATCTAATAGAAGATCTGAGCTCCCCTTTGTGGGTTTTGTGGTGAAAAACTATTTAGTTTTGGAAAAGGAAGAGTAAAACCCTTGATTTAATTGAAAAGGGGAAGAAGGTTTAGAACCTTGAGGAAGGAGAAGGAGGCACAAAAACCCTAGAGTTTTTAGAGAATGAAAAAGTTTATGCTTTATTCATCATCATGTTGCCTTATATAGGCTTACACATTTACATATACCCCATTGGGCTTTACAAAATGGCATTTTGCCCATTCCATGCCTCATGTGCCATTTCTTTTTGCATATAAACCATGTGCTTTACAAAAATTTGGCTTTATGTCCATTTTGCTTACATTCATGCATAAAAAATTATATCAAAATTATTTATTACATGATTTTTTTTTTTTTGCATAGGGGAGGCCGGCCGCTTCATGTTCGGGCTCGACTCGGGCATGTGCACACTTGATCTGGGCTTGGCCCCGCTTACTTAGGGTTGGCCTTGACTTTGACCCGTTCAACTGGGATGCAAATTTTGACCCCAACAGAAGGTATGCAATCTCATTGCAAATTTCAACTCTTGAAACTCCCGATATGGTTTTTACCCCTAGTAACTTATGACCTTGACAATAATCAACATATCACAAGTACTAGTCAAGTTCTACCCGTCATTTCATGATTAATATAACCCACTCACATGACCCTTGACTATAATCAACATAATCACATGAATGTCCTAATTAATCGCATCATATGCTGTGTAGGAAGACATCACTTAGCTACCGTACACTACGCCTTGACTATAATCAACATACGTAGCACGAATACTAAGTACTCTACTTCCTAAAATGACAGAGGGTTGCGAATAGTTTTTAAGAAAACCTTTAATGCTTTGAACTTGATATCGTTGTAGAATCCAATGGTTTTTAAAGGAGTGGCTCAAGCTCTGCAATTTGAAAACTTACTTTTTCATAAAAAGCCGAGTATGTTTCAAATCTGATTCTACAACATCTTTTTAAGTTTATTTTTGTTTACATTAATCTTATTAATGTAGTCACATTATTTAAGTCTTTAAACCATTACAGAAAATAAACGAAAATAGAATGTACGCTTATGCCATCCTCATTCATCACAATGTCTCGTTATATACTGTTAGGTTACTTAACTAACGGCATAGCGGGGCGGGACTAGCGCGGATGCAAAAGATAAGCAACGTTTATTATGTATCATATATATAATAAATCATTCGTCTCAACATATAAAGTGATCACATCACAGAATATCCACAGCAGAAGCACATATATGAAAATACAGGATATACTAGGAGATCCGTATTTTGTATTTAGCCAACAATAGAAAATATGGATTCCACGATCGTGATGAATAGCAAGCCCACACCCCTAGACCCCTACGAGAGCGGCAAGTGACCCTACCAATTCTATAGTTTAGGAGACCCGGTCTCGACTCCTCAAGATGGCCTCCCACTGAACCCTAGAACCCGGTCACTTGTGCTCCCCTCCTTAGGTCTATCCTAATGCGAAAAAGTAAATAATTTACAACAATGGTGACATCATCCTCAACCCGGAAGTGCCCCAATAAAAGAATATTAAATACAATTAATTTTACATGAATAAAAAGAAAAACTCTCATCTCACATAAAAACCCTGGCCATTCATTCATGACGATCCTATACATCATATCTCAGCAACGCATAATATCACATATCATCAACGTAAGTAAGTATGCGTACCCCAATTTTCATTGATGTATAGCAACGAAACCGACGATACACCACATACTACACTTAGGGTCGCGGAAAAGAAAGTGAAAAACTACAACAATTGGAATCAACACTGTCTTTAGACATCATAAACCCAGAATATCACATATTCTGGATTTCATGCCTAACGATGCAAATCTTATATTTAGGTCTCAACTATGAAAACACCTTTTCAAAAGAAGCCGGATAATTCAACAAGATTTCCGATTCTACCGAGGCCAAAATATTAGATTTACACGCAACTAATTACTTTTCACAAAACTAATTAGTGTAGATTCCAATTATTGTATCACATTCACAAATATCAAGACAATGATAAACGTTTCGATCGAGTCAACAAACACCCACAAATTGCGCCGAGAGCTCAACACTTGAGCAAAGATAAAATACCCAAAAACGTGCCACAGTGCTTATGGACCAACCGTAGAAGAGTCAACCCTTGCCTCACCTATGGCGCCACAGGACAACGGCAAACCCTAAGGTTTAGCCGCGGTTCCATGGTCATAGAATCGAGTTAGGGTTATGTTCCTCTAGAGGGTCCGTAGGGTTACTTGCATGAGCATTCAAATATATTTAACTTAGGAAATTCCAGCACTTGGAAAATTTCCAGCGAGGGTAATGAGGTGGTGTGTGATGTTCGTTCAAACTGTTTAACGTCATCCAAGTTACCAAAAAAATGTTAAAATTACAACTACGAAATACTCCGAATAAGCCCCTAAGAAAAATTAGCATCACATGAAATTTTGGTCTAAACAAACAACACCTGAAACCCCAAAATCTTCAGACCAGAGCACCAGGGGAAAACGAGGCATTTTTGAAGCAGGGGGGCCGGCCGGCTCGGGAAAAAGAGGAATGTGGCCTATTTTTTTATGGTGGATTTGACTCGTTTTTCCCCAATGTTCTCAGTACATCGTATGTAAACTTCTGCAGTTGCTAAAAAAATTTTCCCGAGCCATTTTAAAATCGACAGAGAGCACTTTTCCAGGGTTCCAGAAATCGTTAATTCGGAGTTTTTTCAGTTTCGTAATTAATCTAATATCGTCTAAGTTTCTAGCTTGGATTTGATACCACTGTAGGGATTCTCTAGCACCATCCTATGTTTTTGGTTGCATCACACATGCCATATTAAAATTTTATGGGTGCTAAAAAATACCAACCATGAATCGAACTAGAAAAATAGAGTAACAGCATATAGTATCTCATACTAAATATTGTCTAACACTAAGAGGTTAGTGATACAACCTTTATAGACCTCCTCATTGACTCCTTGGATCGAGTAGGGTTTGAACCGGTTCGCTTGAATCCTTCCAAGTCCACGATGATCCACCACGAAGTCCCTTTGCTCAAGCTCCTAGCTTCACTTGATCTATGAAGAAGTGGAGCAAACAACCTACACCAATGGGCTAGACTAGTATAGATTGGTGATGTGGGTTTGGATCTCACTTAAAAACCTTTTCTTTTTAATTTCTTCTCTTTCCTTTTTAAACCCTAGAGAGCTTGAAGGAGAGAGAGGAAGAAGATGATGGCTCAACTTGACTCAAGAGAATAATTCTAACATAACCCCAAGTGAATGAGAGTAATGCCATGCTAAACTATGGTTACAAAATATCTAGATATTTTGTGACTTGAGATTAAGCAAAACCATGGGCAACAAAACCATGGGCAAATGAAACCATTGACTTTGGTCAACTCAAAAGAGTTGAATAGTCAACCATGATTTTGTTGCCATTTTGTTTTTCTCAAATAAACAAAATATATAAATATGTTACCATGTGAGTCTTGCATTGCTACCACCTGTTAGTTATGTATATGCCCTAGAGACCATTGTTGTACATATAATGTATATTATAATGGATGCTTGGATATATATAGAGAGGACTTTCTTGCTCAACATGATAGTATGCTATTTGGTTTCACTTTATCTTAACATGTTGACTTATATATTGTTTACTGTCTTACTCTCACATGTTGGTAAAGCCCTTAGGATCTGTACTCGACTACTGGGACTATGATGAGATCATACTAGTGGGGCCACGGTAGTCGATGAGTACATCCTATAACTGTTCCTAGTCGAGGGTGTGTCGAGACAGGGCATCGACACACCAGAGTAGACTAGCGTATATGCATCTTGACCCATATGATGGGCGATGGATGATCCCATATCCATCGGTGTTTTGACATCAAGGATGGTGTATGGGTGCTCAGTGGAGACTGGGTACACTGGACGGACTCGCCGAGAACTCCCAGATGGTGATATACCACACGTCAGATGGCAGTTCTCCGGTGACACTGGTACAGGGTAGTCTGTAGACCTGAGATCGTCATAGAGTCTTGTGTGATACCCACTGTGCTTTGATTTCCACCTTACCACGTCCAAGAGGGTGTGCAAAACGGTGGCTTTTGGGTGCAGTCCCGAATCACATGGAGGCAATAAGCGATAAGAGGGGATTCGTCTCTCCCGGTATAGAGAGTTCATGTTGTGCTGTGTTCGATTGGCTATAACTGGAAGTCCCTGGCCAGGGATGATATAGAAATTTACTGGTAAGTGTTACCAGTAGTTTCTCGACCCGTTATGAGCCTCACATCGACACGACTTATCGGTTACTGGGGTCTGACGTATACCACCCCTAGACTAGATATGCAACATATCAGACGAAGAGACCGGACTGTACGGGAGTGTTACTGATTGGATTCACAGGAGAACGCACAGGCTAGCTTGTTGATTTTCTGATCGCTCAATATCTGGGTGGCTGTTACGTTTAGCTGACCGCTTGCAGCTTGTGGGTGTTTGATATGATCATCACCTGCTACCGGCGTATTGACGATTCTTTAGAGTCCTACACAGAGGTTTCTTGACTCAGGCAAAACGGAGTAGGGGCACATATGTGATATGTGCAGGACCGAGGATAATGCGATATGAGATACCGTATTATATTCTCGCGATATTTAGATATGAGCCGGGTCATCGGATCAAGTGTTGATTCGATGAATCGGTACATGATATATTAGTCGGTTATATTCGATATAGCCGGATTGTCGGATCAAGTGTTGATTCGATGATTTAATGTATAATAATATATATGATATATTGTATTGCATTATCTAATATTGGCTCGCTTTATTATTTCATTTTCTCACCGGGTAATACATTGATATATATGCGATATATGTTAATTGTATTATTTTCTTTTGTTACAAATATATAATATATATGTGATATATATTATTGTAACATGATATGATTAATGATGAAACGTGTTTAGTGGAGATTAAACTAGATTAGGGTTTGATTTGGGTTAGTTCCTTCTTGATGCTTCTAGAAGGATTTTCTTTTGTCATGGTTAAGATATTATGTTGATATTTTGTTATGACTCATTCTTTAACCCAATCAAACCCTAGCCCTAGTCAATTCTCTACAAGGGTTATCCTTGTCATCCTTAACCATGGTTCCATTATAAATCATATATTCATTTCATTATTCATCACAAAAAGATTATACATTATTTCTTCTTCTTCTTCAACCTTAAGCTTTGAGAAAGCTTACTAGGTTTTCATTTTGTGATGTTTAATTGTGAGAATTTGATATAAAAAGAAAGCATAAATACTACTCCATCATCCTCATCTAATCTAGCCTATTAGATTAGGGTGTTCACCTCATTAGAGTGAGAGAGCTTGAGTTATAGCAACTTCGACGTAGATCATTGGAGAAAAGGAACACTACAAGCTAGCATGGATCGTTCGAGTCGTGGAACCTCTCTTAAGTCCAGGAGATCATGGATCGCGGCGAAGGGACTTCTACTCGGAGCTTATGAAGCGAAGGAGCGGACTACAAAGGTTGTAATCCCTCACACTTAGATGTAAAGATGTTTACTTGCATGTTAAACCCTAATAATCTAGCAAAGATCCCGGCTTTGGGTTGTTCGGCACGTCTAAATTTTTATTCGGGCATGGTTGATGCCTTATGAACCCTCGTAAGAGTGCCTGGGAACCCTACAGTGGTATCAGAGCCTAGCTAGAGCATTAGGCGACGTGTATACGAAGTTAAAACTCCGATCGAAGCTCGAAACGTCGAAATAGACCCCTCTCTGGAAATTTTGTAAAAATATGATTTTTTCTGCATTAAAAATACTCAAAAAATCAGCAGGCAATTCTAAGAGTTACTGTAAAATACGACATCTCAATTCCACTGTAGCGCCGCGGAACCGCGGCAATACCTTGCTTGCAGCGCGGTTCCGCGGCGGAACAGTAGAATTAGGGTTAGTGTTTTGTACAATAATATCCATACCTGTAAGTGTATATTTCTGGGTATTTTTAATCTGACTCAAGTGTTGAGTGTTCTGGGGATTATTTTGTATTCGTTGATTCGATCGGAAAATTTAATTTCGTTATGTTTTCCGGATATTTAGAAACTGTTAAAATGTTCGAACGGATATCATTAACTCATTTTTTCCCGGCACGAAAAACTTTCAAGTGTTGAATTTTTCTTGGGTTTAAATCTTTCGGAAAAATATGCAAGTAACGCGGCAGTCCCTCTAGAAGAACACAAACCTTAACTCGATTATGTGACCGTCTGAACCGCCTCTAAACCTTAGGGTTTGGGGCAGTACGGCGTGCCGCATGTGAGGCGTTGGCTTGACCCTTCTACCGTTCGACCATCGGTACTGTGACATATTCTGGGATTATTTGAACTCCGCTCAAGTGTTAAGCTATTTAGGAAATCTTGGGTATTTGATTATTCGATCGGAAAGTTTAATACTGTCTATTTATCTGGAATGTGATACAATATGTGGAATTCATATAGTTAGGCATGAAATGCGAAGCATGTGATATTTCGGATTTATGATGTCTAAAGTGATTGTGGATTCCAAATGTTGTAGTTTTACAATTTCTTTTCTGTGACCGTAAGCGTAGTATGTGGGGTATCGTCGGCTTCGTTGCTATACATCAACGATAATCGGGATACGCATACTTGCTTACGTTGATGATATGAGATATTATGTGTTGCTGTGATATGTTGTATTGGATCGCCGTGTTCTGAATAGCCGGGGGTTTTATGTGAGATGAGTGTTTTTATTTTCATTCATGTAAAATTCATTTGTATGTAATATTCTTTTATTGGGGCACTTCCGGGATGAGGTTGATGTCACCTTTGTATATTATTTACTTTTCCACGTTAGGTAGACCCAAGGAGGAGAGCACAAGTAACCGGGTTCTAGGGTACAGTGGGAGGCCATCTCGAGGAGTCGAGACCGGGTCTCCTAACCCTAGAATTGGCAGTGTTACTTGTCGCTCTCGTAGGGGTCTAGGGATGTGGGTTTGGCTATTCATCGCGACCGTGGAATCCGCGTTTTATACAGGCTCGTATTAAAACACGGACATCCTAGTATATCCAATATTTCATATATGTTCTTCTACTGCAATGTTCTGTGATGAGATCATATTACTGCCTGAGACGAATGCTTATACTATATATATATATATATATATATATATATATATATATATGCTAATATATAAATATTACTGCTTTCGTTTCTTCTGTGATGCTTAGGAAGCATAAGCCGATGGGATTTATTAATGAGATTAATAAAAAGAAAAGAAACATAAAAGATGTTGTAGCATCAAAACTTTATAAAAAGGGTAGCTACAGTTTTGCTTTGCATAGCGGTATATATGATATACCCTGCACCTTATTCGATGAGGAAAGAGCCGAGATCCCTTCACCGGGAGTGACCTCTTTAGCGAAACTGGCAGATGCTACAAACTCGCGGTTTAGTTTTTGACAACTTATATAGTTCTTGCTTTGCACAGCGGTATATATGATATACCCTGCACCTTATTCGATGGGGAAAGAGCCGAGATCCCTTCACCGGGAGTGACCTCTTTAGCGAAACTAGAAAAGCCTCAAAAACACTCCTTTTCAAAAATCACTTGATTCTACGACGATATCAAGTTCATTACGCTCATTGTTTTTTCTTAAAAAAACCTGCGTAGCCCTCCGTCATTTCAGATAAGTACTACTTAGTATTCGTGCTGCGGTAGTTTGGCATCCGTCAAGGCGTAGTGTACGGTAGCTAACTAGTGCTTATCTGCTAAGCATACGATGCGATTGGATTAGGGTATTTGTACGGCGTAGTTTGGCCTTCGTCAAGGGTCATACGAGTAGGTTTAGTTCAATCAAGAAATGAACGGTTTGAACTTGACTAGCGCCCTATAGGTAGTTTGGCCTCCGTCAAGGTCATGGGACGCTAGGGGTAAAAGTGTTATTGGGAATTTCAAGTGTTGAAATTTGCAAAGAGATTGCATACCTCCTATGAGATAGTTGGATCCCGATACCCACTGCGAGTAAAAGTTACTCCTGGGAGAATTTTACACAGGACAATTCGCCGATCAAGTAGGTGTCTAGAAAAGTGTTAACGGGGTTAAGCCTCTGGGAAAACGAGGTTTATTTTAATTAGGTCCGTGCGAAAGCACGGGAAACCTCCCTCAAGTACTGACACTGATCTGGAAGAAAGATTGACGAAATTGTAGGGTGTAATTAATCCCGGCTAATCTTACCTTTTAGGGTTTGAAGGAAGATTTGATAAAAACAGTGGGAGACATCCTGATTAGATAAGATAATAACCAATCTAATCTTGCAAGAGCATACGCTAAAGTGTTTTCTTCTCTCTCTCTCCAGGTAGCGACCATGCCAGGCCATAATCAAGATAATAATATGGATGTATTGACTGAACCCGCTTATTATACTGAGCAGGGGAACGTTGGACCCGTTCTATCTTATAAGTGTTATAAGACTGAACAGGAAACATGAGAATATCTAGATTCTCATGCCGCCCAAACGGAGAACGTGCATGTTGATGCACCTTCTTCGGGTGTGTTAGTTATTGAGAACTGTTTCTCAGTTCACCCTACGTCCTGGGTATTAGATACCGGATCAAGATCCCACATATGTAATTTGTTACATGGGCTACGTAAAGGTAGAGAACTGGGAAAGGGTGATCATTCCGTAACAGTAGGGAATGGTACACATATTGCAGCCAAAGCAGTTGGCGAATATCACCTAGTATTACCAAGTAGTAATACAATGATTCTGAATGAGTGCTATTATATACCGAACATGATGTGCAACATTATATCAGTTTCTTTATTAAGTAAAGAAGGATATAATTTTGTAATACAGGATAATGTTATGAACATCTTCCTAAATCAAAAGTTGATTGGATCATGCTCGTTACATAATGGCATATTCATTCTCAATCAAAATACAGTCCTTAATATACAAAACACACACAATAGGAAGAGTTCAGAAATGAACGAATCCTTCTTATGGTATTGTAGACTTGGTCATATCAATGCGACACGGCTAGCTAAGTTACATAAGGATGGATATTTGAATCCGTTCGAATTATCATCTTATGGTACTTGCCATTCATGTCTCAAAGGAAAAATGACCAGAACTCCGTTTAGTGGACACGGAGAAAGAGTTACGGAACTCTTAGGACTGATACATAGTGATGTATACGGTCCTATATCTACACACGCCAGGAACGATTCTTCCTACTTCATTACATTCACTGACGATCTCTCAAGATTCGGACATGTGTTCCTGATGAAACACAAGTCTGAATCTTTTGAAAAATTCAGAGAATATAAGCACGAAGTAGAGAACCAAACAGGCAAAAGTATTAAGATCCTTTGATCTAATCGAGGAGGAGAATACTTGAGCAATGAGTTCCTAGATTATCTAAAAGAGAATGGGATTCTCTCTCAGCTTACTCCTCCTTATACACCACAGCACAACGGTGTATCGGAGCGGAGGAATCGCACCCTATTAGATATGGTGCGCTCTATGATGAGTAATGCTGAGTTGCCTATTTCCTTCTGGGGACATGCACTGGAGACAGCTGCATACCTATTGAATAGAGTTCCAACCAAATCAGTGCCTACCACTCTATATGAGATATAGAATGGGAAGAGACCATGTCTTAATTTCATTCAGATGTGGGGTTGTCCGGCCTATGTAAAAACACAAAATCCGGATAAGCTCCAGGCAAGGTCTGTCCTATGTAAGTTTATTGGATATCCCAAACATTCGCGAGGGTATATCTTCTACCACTCCGAGGAACAAAAGGTGTTTGTTTCTCGACATGCCACCTTTTTAGAAAAGGGATTTCTTATGAAAGAAATTAATGGCAATGAGGTAGAACTGGAAGAAGTTCCAGCAACACAAACTACGACAGATAATTTAGTGAAACCAGAGGATTCAGTAGTACCCGACGAACCCCAGCCTCTCCGCCGATCTAGCAGGGTTTCTCACCCACCTGAGAAATACTATGGTTTTCTCATTGATGGTGGGAGCGATGATTGCATCATGGAAGATGATGACCCGACTATTTTCGAGCAGGCCATCACGAGTAGTGACTCTGTGAAATGGCTGGATGCAATGCGATCTGAGATGGAATCCATGTACACCAACAAAGTATGGACTTTGGAAAATGCTCCTGAAGGGGTAAAACCCATTGGGAGCAAGTAGATCTATAAAAAGAAAATTGGTGTAGATGGAAAAGTTGAGACTTTCAAAGCTAGACTTGTTGCAAAGGGTTTTCGTCAACGACCAGGTGTGGATTATGACGAAACCTTTTCTCCAGTGGCTATGCATAAGTCCATCCGGATCTTACTTGCCATTGCTGCATACCATGACTACGAAATCTGGCAAATGGATGTTAAGACCGCCTTTCTAAACGGTAATTTAGAAGAGTGCGTGTATATGACTCAGCCAGAGGGCTTCGTAGATAGTGGGAGCAGCGGAAAGGTGTGCAAGCTGCTTAAATCCATTTATGGGTTAAAACAAGCATCGCGGAGTTGGAACATCTGTTTTGATGTTGTAGTCAAAGAATTTGACTTCATCAAAAATATAGATGAACCATGTATCTATAAGAAGGTAGCAGAGAGTAAGGTTGTCTTCCTCGTATTGTACGTGGATGACATACTCTTGATAGGAAATGATATTCCTATGCTGCAATCAGTCAAGCTCTTCTTATCACAAAGATTCTCAATGAAAGATCTAGGTGATGCCTCATGCATATTGGGAATCATGATCTATAGAGATAGATCTAAAAGGATACTGGGATTGTCCCAATCCAGGTACATTGACACCATACTAAAGAGGTTTAGTATGGAAGAATCCAAGCGTGGGAACCAACCCACGATCTCTGGACTCACTCTCTCCAAAGAGATGTCTCCCAAGACTGATTTGGAGAGAGATCGCATGCAAGGGGTACCCTATGCTTCGGCAGTAGGCTCTATCATGTATGCGATGCTATGTACCAGACCCGATGTAACATACTCACTAAGTGTAATGAGTCGGTATCAAGCAGATCCTGGAGAGAGTCACTGGGTAGCTGTGAAGAACATTCTCAAGTACTAGAGAAGGACTAAAGAGATGTTCTTGGTGTATGGTAACAGGGAACTCCAGGTGGAGTCCTTTACCGATTCGAGCTTCCAAAGTGATAAGGACGACTCTAAGTCGCACTCGGGATTTGTCTTTACCCTCAATGGAGGGGCGGTGTGTTGGAAGAGTTCCAAACAGGATACCGTTGCAGACTCGGCGATGGAGGCTGAATACATCGCTGCCAACGATGCTGCCAAAGAGGTTGTCTGGATAAAGAAGTTCATTAGTGAACTTGGTGTGGTTCCATCCATTGAACATCCAATACCTCTGTATTGTGATAACAATGGAGCTGTGGCTTTGGCCAAGGAACCCAGGTCCCATCAAAAGTCCAGACATATTCTGAGGCGGTATCACCTGATCAGGGAGATAGTTGATCGCCGGGAGATCGAGGTCAGGAGAGTAGATACGAAGGACAACACAGTGGATCCATTCACGAAGGCTATTCCCCAGATACAGTTTGAGAGATTATTCAGGATACTAGATATGAGATACTACAGCAGCTGGCCTTAGTGCAAGTGGGAGATTATTAGTTATGTATATGCCCTAGAGGCCATTGTTGTACATATGATGTATATTATAATGGATGCTTGGATATATAGAGAGAGGAATTTCTTGCTCGACATGATAGTATGCTATTTGGTTTCACTTTATCTTAACATGTTGACTTATATATTGTTTACTGTCTTACTCTCACATGTTGGTAAAGCCCTTAGGATCTGTACTCGACTACTGGGACTATGATGAGATCATACTAGTAGGGCCACGGTAGTCGATGAGTACATCCTATAACTGTTCCTAGTCGAGGGTTTGTCGAGACAGGGCATCGACACACCAGAGTAGACTAGCGTATACGCATCTTGACCCATATGATGGGCGATGGATGATCCCATATCTATCGGTGTTTTGACATCAAGGATGGTGTACATGTGCTCAGTGGAGACTGGGTACACTGGACGAACTCGCCGAGAACTCCCAGATAGTGATATACCATACGTCAGATGGCAGTTCTCCGATGACACTGGTACAAGGTAGTCTGTAGACCCAGGATCGTCATAGAGTCTTGTGTGATTTCCACCTTACCACGTCTAAGAGGGCGTGCAAAATGGTGGCTTTTGGGTGCAGTCCCGAATCACATGGAGTCAATGAGCGATAGGAGGGGATTCGTCTCTCCCGGTATAGGGAGTTGATGTTGTGCTGTGTTCGATTGGCTATAACTGGAAGTCCCTGGCCAGGGCTGATATAGAGATTTACTGGTAAGTGTTACCTGTAGGGTTCCTAGGCACGCTAATGAAGTCTCACAAGGCATCAACCATGCCAATTTCAAATTTTATGAGTGCCGCGAAACCCTAATACGGATCGTCGACTAGAAATTTAGGCGAAACATTAAACTAGTTAATGACTTAACTAAAAGTGAGAAGCTACAACCTTTGTAGATCCGGTTATCCACTTCCTTAGCTCCATATAGTCGTCCTCTCGCTGTCCATCTCGAATCCCGAACTCAAACGTCGGCTTCATCGGAGAAATGGGCGGGCTAGGTCGTCGGCTTCGTGCCGAAGATGATCTACGTCGAGGTATCGCAAGTTCAAGCTCCAACTTCACCAAGTTGTGAAACTTGTGAAGAAAACACCCAAAACCACTTGGCAAGAGGTAGAGGATGAAGAAATAGGAGGTGGGTTCACTTTAGAATTGGATTTCTCTCACTTTTGCTCAAGTTACCATTGATGGACTTAAGCTTTTCTTGAAGAAGAAGATGAAGAAGAAGAAGAAAGAATATGATAAGTGTTGGTTTTAAAATGAAAATAAAATCAATACTTATCATATGCTTACCATGGTCAAGTGTAGAGAGTAAACTAAGGTTAGTTAGAATGGTTAGGGTTAAGGATGAGATAAGAATGGTGGACTTATTCAAAGCTTCATGAAGCTTCAATATACAAACAAAATAAGCCATCATTCTCATTTATTGTCCAAAATGAATAAATAAAGAAATAAATAATTAAATAAACAAAACCCTAACCATTCATATAACCATGGTTTAATCTTTACACAAACCCAAGTGAGCAAGTATCATCAAACATGATACAAACAAGTGCACAAAAATATATCACATATACAATGTGCATCAAGTGAGAAAATCCTTTTAAAATGAACCAATACTAGTTAATGCAAAGTAATATATCAAATATATAATTATACATTAAATCATTAAATCAACATTTGATTCAATGATCCGGTCATGTCGCACATAACCGACTAGTATCCAATGTATCGATTTATCGAATCAATGATTCGATAACTAGGTCATATCGAATATAACCAATCGAAACATTTATCGCGAGAATGAAATACGGTATCACATACACGCATTATTCTCGCTCCCGCACATATCTCATATGCGCTCCTATTTCGTTTCGCTTGAGCCAGGAAACCTCTGTGTAGGACTCTAAAGACTCGTCAATACGCCGGTAGCAAATGATGATCATATCAAGCACCCACAAGCCGCAAGCGGTCTGCTAAACGTAACGGCCATCCGGGTATTGAGCGATCAGAAGATCGACGAGCTAGCCCGCTCATACTCCTGTGAATCCAACCAGTAACACTTACCGTACAGTCCGGTCTGTTCGTCTGATATGTCGCATATCAAGTCTAGGGGTGGTAAACGTCAGACCCCAATAACCGATAAGTCGTGCCGATGTGAGGCTCATAATGGGTCGAGAAACTACTGGTAACACTTACCAGCAAATCTCTGATCAGCCCTGGCCAGGGACTTCCCTGTTACAGCCAATCGAGCACAGCGCAACATCAACCCCCAATACCGGGAGAGACGAAACCCCTCCTATCGCTCATTACCTCCATATGACTCGGGACTGTGTCCAAAGACCACCGTTTTGCACGCCCTCATGGACGTGGTAAGGTGGAGATCAAAGCACAGTGGAAATCACACAAGACTCTATGACGATCTCGGGTCTACAGACTAACATGCACAAGTGTCACCTGAGAACTGCCATCTGACGTGAGGTATAATACCATCTGGGAGTTCTCGGCGAGTCCGTCCAGTGTACCCAGTCTCCACTGAGCACCCGTATATCATCTCAGATGTCAAACACCAATGGATATGGGATCATCCATCGCCCATCTCATGGGTCGAGAAGCGTATACGCTAGTCTACACTGGTATATCGATGCCCCGTCTCGATACACCCACGACTAGGGACCTTGAAGGATGTACTTATGGACTGCCATGTCCCCACTAGTATGATCTGCATCATAGTCCAGGCAGTCAAGTACACATCCTAAGGGCTTCACCAACATGTAACTAAAAGACAGATTAAAGAGACCAGTGTACATGTTAAGATAAAGAGCAACCAGATAGCATACTATCATATCGAGCAAGAAAGTCATCTCTATATATGTCCAAGCATCCAATATAATATACATCATCTGTACAATACTGGCCTCTAGGGCATACATACAACTAACAATCTCCCACTTGCACTAGGGCCAGCTGCTGTAGTATCGCATACCGAGCATCCCGAAGAGTCTCTCAAACTGTATCTGGGGAATGGCCTTCGTGAGTGGATCCGCCGTGTTGTTCTTCGTGTCAACTCTCCTGACCTCGATCTCCCGGCGATCAACTATCTCCCGGATCAGGTGATACCGCCTCAGAATATGCCTGGATCGCTGATGGGACCTGGGTTCCTTGGCCAAAGCCACCGCTCCATTGTTATCGCAATACAAAGGTATTGGATGCTCAATGGATGGAACCACTCCAAGTTCAGTAATGAACTTCTTGATCCAGACAGCCTCTTTGGCAGCATCGTTGGCAGCGATGTATTCAGCCTCCATCGTCGAGTCTGCCACGGTTTCCTGCTTAGAACTCTTCCAGCTAACCGCCCCTCCGTAAAGGGTAAAGACAAATCCCGACTGCGACTTAGAGTCGTCCTTATCACTCTGGAAGCTCGAATCGGTAAAGGACTCCACTTGGAGTTCTCCGTTACCATACACCAAGAACATATCTCTAGTCCTTCGCAAGTACTTGAGAATGTTCTTCACAGCTGTCCAGTGACTTTCTCCAGGATCTGCTTGATACCGACTCACTACACTTAGTGAGTATGCAACATCGGGTCTGGTACATAGCATCGCGTACATGATAGAGCCTACAGCTGAAGCATAGGGTATCCCTTGCATGCGAGCTCTCTCCAAATCAGTCTTGGGAGACATCTCTTTGGAGAGAGTGAGTCCAGAGATTGTGGGTTGGTTTCCACGCTTGGATTCTACCATACTAAACCTTTTTAGTATGGTGTCAATGTACCTGGATTGGGACAACCCCAGTATCCGTTTGGATCTATCTCTATAGATCCTAATCCCCAATATGCAGGAGGCATCACCAAGATCTTTCATTGAGAATCTTTGTGATAAGAAGAGCTTGACCGATTGCAGCATAGGAATATCATTTCCTATCAAGAGTATGTCGTCCACGTACAATACGAGGAAGACAACCTTACTCTCTGCCACCTTCTTGTAAATACAAGGTTCATCTGGGTTTTTGACGAAATCAAACTCTTTGATAACGACGTCAAAGCAGATGTTCCAACTCCGCGATGCTTGCTTTAATCCATAAATGGATTTAAGCAGCTTGCACACCTTCCCGCTGCTCCTACTGTCTACGAAACCCTCTGGCTGAGTCATGTACACGCACTCTTCTAAATCACCATTTAGAAAGGCGGTCTTAACATCCATTTGCCAGATTTCGTAATCATGATATGCAGCGATGGCAAGCATGATCCGGATGGATTTAAGCATAGCCACTGGAGAAAAGGTTTCGTCATAGTCCACACCTGGTCTTTGACGAAAACCCTTTGCAACAAGTCTAGCTTTGAAAGTCTCCACTTTCCCATCTACACCAAGTTTTTTCTTGAAGATCCACTTGCTCCCAATTGGTTTTACCCCTTCAAGAGCAACTTCCAAAGTCCATACTTTGTTGGTGTACATGGATTCCATCTCGGACCGCATAGCAACCAGCCATTTCACCGAGTCCCTACTCGTGATGGCCTGCTCGAAGCTAGTTGGGTCATCATCCTCCATGATGCAATCCTCGCTCCCACCATCCATGAGAAAACCGTAGTATCTCTCAGGTGGACGAGGAACCCTACTAGATCGGCGGAGAGGCTGAGGTTCATCGGGAGCTACTGAATCCTCTGGTTTAACCAAATCTTCTGTTGTAGCTTTTGTAGCTGGAACCTCTTCCAGTTCTACCTCATGACCACTAATCTCTTTTTCAAGAAATTCCTTTTCTAAAAAGGTGGCATGCCGAGAAACAAACACTTTTTGTTCCTCAGGGTGGTAGAAGATATACCCTTGTGAATTCTTGGGATATCCTATAAATTTGCATAGAACAGAACGTGCCTCGAGTTTGTCCGGATTTTTCCGTTTGACATAGGCTGGACAACCCCATATCTTAACATAGTTAAGACATGGTCTCTTTCCTTTCCATATCTTATATGGAGTGGTAGGCACAGATTTGGTTGGGACCATATTCAATAGATGTATGGCTGTCTCAAGCGCATACCCCCAGAAGGAAATAGGTAACTCAGCTGTGCTCATCATAGAGCGCACCATATCTAATAGGGTGTGGTTCCTCCGTTCTGATACACCGTTGTGCTGTGGTGTATATGGAGGAGTCAGCTGAGAGAGAATCTCATTCTCTTTTAGGAAGTCCAGGAATTCATTGCTCAAGTATTCACCTCCTCGATCAGATCGAAGGATTTTAATACTTTTTCCGGTTTGGTTCTCGACTTCTTGTTTATATTCTCTAAATTTCTCAAAAGCTTCAGACTTGTGTCTTATCAAGTACACATGTCCGTATCTTGAGAGATCGTCAGTGAATATAATGAAGTACGAAGAACCATCCCTGGCATGTGTAGACATGGGACCGCATACATCACTATGTATCAGTCCCAAGAGTTCGGTAACTCTTTCTCCGTGTCCCGTAAACGGAGTTTTGGTCATCTTGCCTTTGAGACATGACTGGCAAGTGTCATAAGATGAAAATTCGAATGGTTTCAAATATCCATCCTTATGCAACTTAGCCAGTCGTGTCGCATTGATGTGACCCAGTCTGCAATGCCACAAGAAGGATTCGTTCAGTTCTGAACTCTTCCTCTTATGTATGTTTGTTATGCTCAGAACTGTTGATTGATTTAGAACATAAATGCCATTGCACAACGTGCCTGATCCAACCAACTTTAGGTTAAGAAAAATGTTCATAACATTATCCTGTAATGCAAAATTATATCCATCTTTACTCAATAAAGAAACTGATATAATGTTGCATATCAGGTTCGACATGTAATAGCATTCGTTCAGAACCAATGTATTACCAGTCGGTAATACAAGGTGATATTCCCCGACAGTCTTAGCTGCAACAATTGCACCATTTCCAACTCTAATGTCTTTATCACCTTCTCCAAGTTCTCTACCTTTCCTTAGCCCATGTAACTGATTACATATATGGGATCCTGACCCGGTATCTAATACCCAGGACGTAGAGCAAATAGAGAAACAGTTCTCAGTAACGAACACACCCGAAGAAAATGCATCATCATGTACTTTCTTCATTCGGGTGGCATGGGAATCCTGGTATTCCCCTATGTCCTGTTCATTCCTATAACTCTTATAAGAAAGAACGGAACCAACGTTCCCCAGCACAGTATAACATGCGGGTTCGGTCAATACATCCATATTATTATCTTGATTAAGGCATGAAATGGTCGCTACCTGGAGAGAGAGAGAGAAGAAAACACTTTAGCGTATGCTCGTGCAAGATCAGATTGGTTATTATCTTATCTAATCAGGATGGCTCCCACTGCTTTTTATCAAATCTTCCTTCAAACCCTAAAAGGAAAGATTAGCCGGGATTAATTACACACTACAAGTTCGCCAATCTTTCAGCCAGGCCAGTGTCGGTACTTTGAGGGAGGTCCCCCGTGCTTTCGCACGAACCTAATTAATGTAAACCTCGTTTTCCCAGAGGCGTAACCTCGTTAACACCTTTCTAGACACCTACTTGATCGGCTAATTGTAATGTGTAAAACTCTCCCAAGAGTAACTCTTACTCTCAGTGGGTATCGGGATCCAACTATCTCATAGAAGGTATGCAATCTCATTGCAAATTTCAACACTTGAAATTCCCGATAATGCTTTTGCCCCTAGCGTGCTATGACCTTGACGAAAGCCAACAAACCACAGCCCGCTAGTCAAGTTCAACCCGTACATTTCTTGACTGAATTAAACCCACCCGCACGACCCTTGACGAAAGCCAACAAAGCCGTACGACTACCCTAATCCAGTCGCATCATATGCTGCAGATAAGCAGCACATAGCTACCGCACACTACACCTTGACGAAAGCCAACAAATGTAGCACGAATACTATATGCAACTTATCTGAAATGACGGAAGGCTACGACAGGTTTTTCTGAAAACCTATTGCGTAATGAACTTGATATCGTTGTAGAATCAAATGAAGTTTTGAAATGGAGTGATTTTGAGGCTTTTCTAGTTTTGCTAAAGGGGTCACTCCCGGTGAAGGGATCGTCGGCCCTTTCCTCGTTGAATGAGGTGCTGGATATATCATATATATCACTGTGCAAAGCAAAAACCCAAAAGCAATCAAAAGCAAACCGAGTGTGTAGCATCTGCCAGTTATTGCTAAAGGAGTCACTCCCGGTGAAAGGATCTCGGTCCTTTCCTCATCGAATAAGGTGCAGGATATATCACATATACCGCTGTGCAAAGCAAGAACTGTAGCTACCTGTTTTGTTTAAAATTTGATCCTACAACATCTTAGGTTTCTTATCTTTCATTAATCACATTAATGAAGTCCCATCATTTAAGTACCTAAACATCACAGATAAATACGACGTACACTTATGCCATCCGCATTCGCCTGGATGTCCCCTCGTGCACCGTTAGGTTAGGTAACTAACGACAGAGCAGGGCAGGGCTAGTGCGGGTGCAAAACATAAGTAACGTCTATATAATATATCATATATATACTATATAAAGTATCTATCACAGAACATCACATGATCACAACACAGATATCGCAGCAGAAGAAACATATAAAACATTGGATATACTAGGACGTCCGTGTTTTCAATACGAGCCAGTATAAAACATGGATTCCACGGTCGTGATGAATAGCCAATCCCACACCCCTAGACTCCTACGAGAGTGGCAAGCAACCCTACCAATTCTAGGGTTAGAAGACCCGGACTCGACTCCTCGAGATGGTCTCCCACTGTACCCTAGAACCCGGTTACTTGTTCTCCCCTCCTTGGGTCTATCCTAATGCGGAAAAGTAAATAATATACAAAAGGTGACCACTTCCGCAACCTGGAAGTGCCCCAAATAAAAGAATATTACATACAAGTTTTTACATGAATGAAAATGAAAAACACTCATCTCACATAAAAACCCCCGGCTATTCGAACACGACAATCCAATATAACATATCCAGCAACACATAACATCACATGTCATCAACGTAAGTAAGTATGCATACCACAAATGTCGTTGACGTATAGCAACGAAACCGGCGATATCGACATACTACACTTACGGTCACAGAAAAGAAAGTGTAAAACTACAACAGTTGGAATCCGCAACCTCTTTAGACATCGCATGCCTAATCAAATGAAATACTTAGACATCACATGCCTAACAGCTATAAACCCCGCATTTTAGTCTCATTATCGAAAACTCTTTTCAATATCATATGGGACTAAACTGCTAGATTTATAACATTCATTCAGTTATCTCATAACTGTTTGTGAATTCCAATTATTGTATCCCATTCCGGATAAAAAGAAAATATTAAACTTTCCGATCGAACATTCGAACACCCAAGTTTTCCCGAAACCGATCAACACATGAAATAAGTTCAAAGACATTCACTTCATGCCACAGTACCAACGGTCCAGCCGTAGAAGGGTCAAGCCAACGCCTCACATGTGGCACGCCGTACTGCCCCAAACCCGAAGGTTCAAAAGGCGGTTCAAAAGGCAGTTCAAGACGGTCACATAATCGAGTTAAGGTTTGTTTTCTTCTAGAGGGACCATCGCGTTACTTGCACTACTCAGAACGTCCTTAAACCACAGAAAAATCCAACACTTGGAAATTTTCCGGCAGGGGAAAAGTTGGGTATTTATATCCGGTCGAACTTTTTAACATATTCTAAAGTTATCCGGAAAGCCACATAGACAAGATTTGATAATCCGATCAAATCGTCGATTCCCAATACAACCCCAGAACACCAACTCTTGAGTCAAAATAAAAATTCCCAGAAAATTCAGCATAAAAGAATAGTAATTACTGTGCAAAACGGGAGTGATGATGTCATCATATTGCCGCGGAACCGCCGTAGAAGCCAGGCTTCTGCCGCGGTTCCGCCGCACTATTTACTGTTCATGGGATAAATTTTGCATCATAATTCTTAGATTTCCCTGCTGAATTTTTTAAGCATTTTTAATATGGAAAAATCCCAGATTTTAGAAAAAGTCCAGAGAGCATATCGGGAATTAGGGTTTCGGTTCGATCGGGTTTCAAACGTCGTCTAGACTTCGCCTAAGGCTCAAGCTAGGCTCTGATACCACTGTAGGGTTCCTAGGCACGCTAATGAAGTCTCACAAGGCATCAACCATGCCAATTTCAATTTTTATGAGTGCCGCGAAACCCTAATACGGATCGTCGAATAGAAATTTAGGCGAAACATTAAACTAGTTAATGACTTAACTAAAAGTGAGAAGCTACAATCTTTGTAGATCCGGTTATCCACTTCCTTAGCTCCATATAGTCGTCCTCTCGCTGTCCATCTCGAATCCCGAACTCAAACGTCGGCTTCATCGGAGAAATGGGCGGGCTAGGTCGTCGGCTTCGTGCCGAAGATGATCTACGTCGAGGTATCGCAAGTTCAAGCTCCAACTTCACCAAGTTGTGAAACTTGTGAAGAAAACATCCAAAACCACTTGGCAAGAGGTAGAGGATGAAGAAATAGGAGGTGGGTTCACTTTAGAATTGGATTTCTCTCACTTTTGCTCAAGTTGCCATTGATGGACTTAAGCTTTTCTTGAAGAAGAAGATGATGAAGAAGAAGAAAGAATATGATAAGTGTTGGTTTTAAAATGAAAATAAAATCAATAATTATCATATGCTTACCATGGTCAAGTGTAGAGAGTAAACTAAGGTTAGTTAGAATGGTTAGGGTTAAGGATGAGATAAGAATGGTGGACTTATTCAAAGCTTCATGAAGCTTCAATATACAAACAAAATAAGCCACCATTCTCATTTATTTTCCAAAATGAATAAATAAAGAAATAAATAATTAAATAAACAAAACCCTAACCATTCATATAACCATGGTTTAATCTTTACACAAACCCAAGTGAGCAAATATCATCAAACATGATACAAATAAGTGCACAAAAATATATCACATATACAATGTGCATCAAGTGAGAAAATCCTTTTAAAATGAACCAATACTAGTTAATGCAAAGTAATATATCAAATATATAATTATACATTAAATCATTAAATCAACATTTGATTCAATGATCCGGTCATGTCGCACATAACCGACTAGTATCCAATGTATCGATTTATCGAATCAATGATTCGATAACTAGGTCATATCGAATATAACCAATCGAAACATTTATCGCGAGAATGAAATACGGTATCACATACACGCATTATTCTCGCTCCCGCACATATCTCATATGCGCTCCTATTTCGTTTCGCTTGAGCCAGGAAACCTCTGTGTAGGACTCTAAAGACTCGTCAATACGCCGGTAGCAGATGATGATCATATCAAGCACCCACAAGCCGCAAGCGGTCTGCTAAACGTAACGGCCATCCGGGTATTGAGCGATCAGAAGATCGACGAGCTAGCCCGCTCATACTCCTGTGAATCCAACCAGTAACACTTACCGTACAGTCCGGTCTGTTCGTCTGATATGTCGCATATCAAGTCTAGGGGTGGTAAACGTCAGACCCCAATAACCGATAAGTCGTGCCGATGTGAGGCTCATAACGAGTCGAGAAACTACTGGTAACACTTACCAGCAAATCTCTGATCAGCCCTGGCCAGGGACTTCCCTGTTACGGCCAATCGAGCACAGCGCAACATCAACCCCCAATACCGGGAGAGACGAAACCCCTCCTATCGCTCATTGCCTCCATGTGACTCGGGACTGTGCCCAAAGACCACCGTTTTGCACGCCCTCATGGACGTGGTAAGGTGGAGATCAAAGCACAGTGGAAATCACACAAGACTCTATGACGATCTCGGGTCTACAGACTAACATGCACAAGTGTCACCTGAGAACTACCATCTGACGTGAGGTATAATACCATCTGGGAGTTCTCGGCGAGTCCGTCCAGTGTACCCAGTCTCCACTGAGCACCCGTATATCATCTCAGATGTCAAACACCAATGGATATGGGATCATCCATCGCCCATCTCATGGGTCGAGAAGCGTATACGCTAGTCTACACTGGTATATCGATGCCCCGTCTCGATACACCCACGACTAGGGACCTTGAAGGATGTACTTATGGACTGCCATGTCCCCACTAGTATGATCTGCATCATAGTCCAGGCAGTCAAGTACACATCCTAAGGGCTTTACCAACATGTAACTAAAAGACAGATTAAAGAGACTAGTGTACATGTTAAGATAAAGAGCAACCAGATAGCATACTATCATATCGAGCAAGAAAGTCATCTCTATATATGTCCAAGCATCCAATATAATATACATCATCTGTACAATACTGGCCTCTAGGGCATACATACAACTAACAATACCAGTAGTTTCTCGACCCGTTATGAGCCTCACATCGACACGAATTATCAGTTACTGGGGTCTGACGTATACCACCCCTAGACTAGATATGCAACATATCAGACGAAGAGACCGGACTGTACGGGAGTGTTACTGATTGGATTCACAGGAGAACGCACAGGCTAGCTTGTTGATCTTCTGATCCCTCAATACCTGGGTGGCTGTTACGTTTAGCTGACCGCTTGCAGCTTGTGGGTGTTTGATATGATCATCACCTGCTACCGGCGTATTGACGATTCTTTAGAGTCCTACACAGAGGTTTCTTGACTCAGGCAAAACGGAGTAGGGGCACATATGTGATATGTGCAGGACCGAGGATAATGCTATATGAGATACCGTATTATATTCTCGCGATATTTAGATATGAGCCGGGTCATCGGATCAAGTGTTGATTCGATGAATCGGTACATGATATATTAGTCGGTTATATTCGATATAGCCGGATTGTCGGATCAAGTGTTGATTCGATGATTTAATGTATAATAATATATATGATATATTGTATTGCATTATCTAATATTGGCTCGCTTTATTATTTCATTTTCTCACCGGGTAATACATTGATATATATGCGATATATGTTAATTGTATTATTTTCTTTTGTTACAAATATATAATATATATGTGATATATATTATTGTAACATGATATGATTAATGATGAAACATGTTTAGTGGAGATTAAACTAGATTAGGGTTTGATTTGGGTTAGTTCCTTCTTGATGCTTCTAGAAGGATTTTCTTTTGTCATGGTTAAGATATTATATTGATATTTTGTTATGACTCATTCTTTAACCCAACCAAACCCTAGCCCTAGTTAATTCTCTTCAAGGGTTATCCTTGTCATCTTTAACCATGGTTCCATTATTAATCATATATTTATTTCATTATTCATCACAAAAGGATTATGCATTATTTCTTCTTCTTCTTCAACCTTAAGCTTTGAGAAAGCTTACTAGGTTTTCATTTTGTGATGTTTAATTGTGAGAATTTGATATAAAAAGAAAGCATAAATACTACTCCATCATCCTTATCTAATCTAGCCCATTAGATTAGGGTGTTCACCTCATTAGAGTGAGAGAGCTTGAGTTATAGCAACTTCGACGTAGATCATCGGATAAAAGGAACACTACAAGCTAGCATGGATCGTTCGAGTCGTGGAGCCTCTCTTGAGTCTGGGAGATCATGGATCACGGCGAAGGGACTTCTACTCGGAGCTTATGAAGTGAAGGAGCGGACTACAAAGGTTGTAATCCCTCACACTTAGATGTAAAGATGTTTACTTGCATGTTAAACCCTAATAATCTAGCAAAGATCCCGGCTTTGGGTTGTTCGGCATGTCTAAATTTTTATTTGGGCATGGTTGATGCCTTATGAACCCTCTTAAGAGTGCCTGGGAACCCTACACCACCAATGTATATCAACCATGACATGTTTATGCTTGCATGTGTCCATCCACATCAACATATACATACACTCATGCATGCCTCATACAGAAATTGGTTTTAATTAATGAGCTAATGGACTTAATATTAAATCAACACTTGATTTAATAACCCGGTCATATCACATATGACCCGTCCAATAGTAAACGCCCGATTAAAATACTGTGTCAACTACTCGCATTTAATCGAGCTCCCGCGCATATCTCATATGCACCCCCACATCGTTTCGCCTGAGCTAGGAGACCCCTTTGTGAGACTCTAAGACTCGTCAATATGCTAGCAATAGGCAGTTATCACATCACATGCCCACAAACCGTTGGTGGCACAAGCTATACGTAATGGCTCCCAGGTATTGAGCGATCAGAATAAACACAAGCGAACCAGCTAAAACTCCCGTCGAGCCAACTGGTAACACTTATCGTACAATCCGGTCTCTTCGTCAAATGTGCTGCATATCAAGTCTAAGGGTGGTATCGTCGACCCCACTAACCCAATAAGTTATGCCGGTATATAGCTCATAACAGATCGAGAAACTACTGATAACACTTATCAGTAAATCTCAGCAGCCCTGGCCAGGGACATCCTGTTATAGCCAATCGTACATAGCGCAGCAGCAACCCCCAATACCGGGAGAGACGAAACCCCTCCTATCGCTCATTGCCTCCATGTGCCTCGGGACTGTACCCAAAATCCACCTGTTTGCACGCTCAGTAGAGCCGTGGTAGGGTGGAGATCAAAGTACAGTAGGAGGACACACAAGACTCTATGACGATCTTGGGTCTACAGACTAACCTGTACCGGTTTCTCCTGAGAACTGCTATCCGACGATAGATATAATACCACATAGGAGTTCTCGGTGAGTCCGTTCAGTGTATCCAGTCTCACTGAGCACCCGCATACGATCTTTGGGTTCACCACACCAATGGATATGGGATCATCCATCGCCCATCATATGGAACAAGTAACGTATACGCTAGTCTACTCTAGTGATATCGATGCCCCGTTTCGATACACCCACGACTAGGAACATTTCAAGGATATACTCATAAACTACACATGTCCTACTATAATGATCCGCATCATAATCTCAGTAGTCAAGCATATCCTAAAGGCTATATCAACATGTACCAAATGAGTGAAAGCATGATCAAATGAACATGTCAAGATAAAGTACAACCATATAGCATATTATCATGTCGAGCAAGAATGTCCCCTGAATACACACACACACACACACACACACACACACACACACATACCGGTACATACACTATCATATAATGGCCTCTAGGGCATACATATATCCAACAAAAACAAAGCCCGAGACCGACTTTCAATCGACCTTATCACTCTGGAAGCTCGAATTGGTAAAGGACTCCCACTGGAGTTCACCATTACTAAACATCAAGAACATTTCTGCAGTGCTTCTTAAGTACTTAAGAATGTCCTTCACAGTTGTCCAATGATTCTCCCAAGATCCGATTGATTCCTGATCACTACTCCTAATGAGTCAGTTACATCTGTCCTGGTACATAATATCGCATACATGATGGAGCATGCCGCCGAAGCATAGGGTATCTCTTGCATGCAAGCTCTCTCCAAATCAGTCTTGGAAGACATCTTTTTGGAGAGAGTGATTCATGAGTAAGTGGGCGAACCACCATACTTAGAATCCTCTATACTAAACCCCTTTAGTATGGTGTTAATGTACCTGGATTTAGGACACTCGCAACATCCACTTATATTTATCACTATAGATCATAATCCACAAGATGTAGTAGGTATTATCCAGATCTTCTATGGAGAATCCTCGTGATAAGAGGAGCTTGACCGAGTGTAGCATAGGAAACCATTTCCTATCAAGAGTATATCATCTACGTACAATACGAGGAAGACATTTTACTCTCTACAACCTTCTTGTATATACAAGGTTCATCTACATTTTTGATGAAGTCAAACTATTTGACTGCCACATCAAAAGAGATGTTCCAACTCCGCGATACCTGCTTTAATCCTGATAGACTTAAGCATAGCCACTGGAAAAAAGGTTTCATCATAATCCACACCTAGTTATTGACGAAAACCTTTTACTACAAGTCTAGTTTTGAAAGTCTCAACTTTTCCATCTACACCAAGAATCTTCTCAAGATCCACTTGCTCCTGATGGGTTTTACCCCTTCAGATGCAACATTCAAAGTCATACTTTGTTGGTGTACATGGATTCAATCTTTGATCGCATAGCATCCAGCCATTTCACAGAGTCCCCACTCGTGATGGCCTGCCTAAACCTAGTTGGGTCATCATCTACCATGATTCAATCCTCGCTCCCACCGTCACCGAGGAAACCGTAGTATCTCTCAGGTGGATGAGGAACCCTGCCAGATTCGCGGAGAGGCTAAGGTTCGTTGGAGACTATTGAATCCTTTGCTTCCACTAAATCATCAGCTATTAGTTTGTCTAGCTGGAACTCCTTCCAGTTTTACCTCATTACCACTAATTTCTTCCATAAAAAATTCCTTTTCTAAAAGGGTGGCATGCTGTGAAACAAAACACCTTTTGCTCCTCAGTTTGGTAGAAGATATTCCCTCGCAAATGTTCGGGATATCCAACAAACTTATACAGAACTGACCTTGCCTTGAGTTTGTCCGGATTTTGCCTTTCAATATAGGCCGGACAACCCCATATCTTAACTCTTTTAAGACATGGTCTCTTCCCATTTCATATCTCATATGGAGTGGTAGGCACAGATTTGGATGGAACCCTATTCAATAGGTATGCAACTTCTCAAGTGCATAACTCCAAAAGGAAACAGGCAACTCAGCAGTACTCGTCATAGAGCGCACCATATCTCATAGGATGCGATACCTCTGCCCCGATACACTGTTATGCTTGTGGTGTATACGAAGGAGTAAGCTGAGAGAAAATCCCATTCTCCGTTTAGAAAATCCAGGAACTCCATGCCCAAGTATTCACCTCCCCGATCTCATCGAATGACTTTAATACTTCTACCCGTCTGGTTCTTAACTTCAAGCTTATATTCCTTGAATTTCTCAAATGTTTCAGACTTGTGTTTCAACAGGAACATATGTATGAATCTTGAGAGATGGTCAGTGAATATAATGAAGTACGAGGAACCAGCCCTGGCATTTGTAGACCTAGGATCGTATACATCATCATGTATCAGTCCCAAGAGTTCAGCAACTCTTTCTCCGTTTCCAATAAACGGAGTATTGTTCATTTTACCTTTGAGACAAGACTGGCAAGTATCATTAGATGAAAATTCGAACGGATTCAAAGATTCATCCTTACGTAACTTAGCTAGTCGTGTCGCATTGATATGACCTAGTTTACAATACCACAAGAAGGATTCGTTCATTTCTGAACTACTCCTCTTGTGTGTGTTCTAGATACTTTGAACTGTAGTTTGATTTAGAACGTATATGCTATTATATAACGTGCCTGATCTAACCAACTCTAGATTAAGGAAAATGTTTGCAACATTATCCTGCAATACAAAATTATATCATTCTCTAACTTAATAAAGAAACTGATGTAATGTTGCATATCAAGTTCGGCATGTAATAACATTTGTTCAGAATCAATGTATTTACCATTTGGTAATACAAGGTGATATTTGCCAACTTATTTGGCTTCAACAATTGCACCATTCTCTACACTAGAGAACGATCACCTATTCTCAGTTCTATACCTTTCTGAAGCTCATGTAACAGATTACATTCGTGGGATCCTAATCCGGTATCTCATACCTAGGACGTAGAGGATAGTGAGAAACATTTCTTGGTAATCGAACACACCCACAAAATATGCATCAACATACTCATTCCTCGTTTGGGTGGCATGGGAATCCTGGTATTCCCCTATTTCCTGCTCGGACTTATAACAACTATAAGATAGAGCGGAACCAACGTTTTCCAGCTCAGTATAATAAGCAGGTTAGGTCAATACATCCATATTATTATCTTGATTAAGACATGTCACGGTCACTACCGGGAGAGAGAGAGAAGAAAACACTCAGCGTATGCTCTTACAAGATCAGATTGGTTATTATTTTATCTAATCAGGATGGCTCCCACTAATTTTATCAAATCTTTCTTCAAACCCTAAAAGGTAAGACTAGCCGGGATTAATTACACTCTACAAGTTCGCCAATCTTTCGTTCAGGCCAGTGTCGGTACTTTGAGGGAGGTTCCCGTGCTTTCGCATGGACCTAATTAAAATAAACCTCGTTTTTCCACAGTCGTAACCCCGTTAACACCTTTCTAGACACCTACTTGATCGGCTAATTGTAATGTGCAAAACTCTCCTAGGAGTAACTCTTACTCGCAATGGGTATCGGGATCCAACTATCTTATAGAAGGTATGCAATCTCATTGCAAATTTCAACACTTGAAATTCCCGATAATATTTTGCCTCTAGCAACTTATGACCTTAACATAGTCAATAAATCATAAGCGCTAGCCAAGTTCAACCCGTCATTTCCTGATTGAATTAAACTCATCCGTACGACCCTTAATATAGTCAACAAAGTTGTACGACTACCCTAATCCAATCGCATCTCATGCTTTAGCAGATAAGCACTAATTAGCTACCGCACACTACGCCTTAATATCGTCAACAAACGTAGCATGAATACTAAGTAGTATTTATCTGAAATGACGGAAGGCTACGACAGGTTTTTAAGAAAGCCTTTTACGTAATGAACTTGATATCGTTGTAGAATCGAGTGATTTTGAAAAGGAGTGTTTTTGAGGCATTTACTAGTTTTGCTAAAGTGGTCACTCCCGGTGAAGGGATCTCGGCTCTTTCCTCATCGAATGAGGTGCTGGATATTTCACAAATACCTATATGCAAAGCATGAACTAAAAAAGTAATCAAAAACAAAACCGAGTGGGTTGTAGCATCTGCTAGTTTCGCTAAATAGGTCACTCCCGGTGAAGGGATGTCGGCTCTTTCCTTATCGAATAAGGTACTGGATATTCTACAAGGAATACCACTATGCAAAGCAAAAACAAAAGCTACCAGTTTTTAAAATAGGACTCTACAACATCATTAGGTTTCTTTTATATCATTAAACTCATTAATGAAGTCCCATCATTTATGCTTCCTAAGCATCACAGAAGAAACGAAAATATAACGTACGCTTATGCCATCCGCATTTGCCACAGTGTCTTGTTATGCACCGATAGGTTACTTAACTAACGGCATAGCGAGGCGGAACTGGCGCGGGTGTAAAACATAAGCAACGTTTATTATATATCACATATATAATAACAACATTCGTCTCATCATATAAAATGATCACATCATAGAATATCAGCAGCAGAAGTCCACATATGAAATATTGGATATACTAGGAATTCCGTGTTTTAAATTAAGCCGGTAAAAAACACGAATTCCACGGTCGCGATGAATAGCCAAACCCACATCCTTAGACCCCTACGAAAGCGGCAAGCAACCCTACCAATTCTAGAGTTAGGAGATCCGGTCTCGACTCCTCGAGATGGTCTCCCACTAGACTCTAGAACCCGGTTGCTTGTGCTCTCCTCCTTGGGTCTATCCTAATGCGGAAAAGTAAATAATATACATCAATGGTGACATCATCCTCAACCCGGAAGTGCCCCAATAAAAGAATAGTACATACAAGTTTTTACATGAATGAAAATGAAAAACTCTCATCTCACGCAAAAACCCCGGCTATTCAAACACGACGATCCAATATAACATATCACAGCAACACATAACATCACATGTCATCAACGTAAGTAAATATGCATATCCCAATTTTCGTTGACATATAGCAACGAAATTGGAGATATACCACATATTACACTTACGGTCGTAGAAAAGAAAGTGAAAACTACAACAATTGGAATCCGCAACCACCTTAGACATCATAAACCTAATGTATCACATACTTTGGATTTCATGCCTAACCAAATGAATTCTTTAGATATCGCATACCTATACTCTCACATATTGTTTAACAAATATTAATAAATCTATTAAAACAAGTTTCACCTTAAAAGAATCATTTTTGTAACTTTTATCGCACTTTTTCAGAAAAATACCATATACTTTAGTTTCGACATAAATCATTATAATTCCTTACTATACCTTTAGATAGTTCATGAGGTAATGACCTACCTCATCACAACACACATCTCTATTATAGCACGATGAAGTTTGGGACAATAGAATACGGGAAAATACGACTTTATAAATAAATACCCTAAACTTACAAAACCGTTTTCTATAAAAAGATGTATTAAACATTTCCATGCAATTGTGCCTCTACAACCCACTTTTGGGGACCCCGTTCTGGATGGTATGGATTATCGCATATCCTTGGGCTTAGTAGAGCAAGATGCAGACCTCCAAAAGGAGCATTCGATCTCAATGGAAATTTTTATATATTTTTCTTTAGAAAATAAGATTTCTACAAGAAAATAAATAAATTATTTTCATTAAATATATATATATATATATATATAAATTATCAAAATATCTATTTTAATTATATAAATATTCCAAGTTTTCCAAATCAAAGGAATTAATATTATATGAAAATACCATCCAAATACAACACAATTCCAATAATTCAAGAAAATACCATATATTATGAAAATTAGGTTCTACTCACTAGAAATTTTACTTTTATAAAATATACATCTATGAAAACCTTAAAGACGATAATTAAATACTTGAGGTGTATTTTGAAAATTATATCAAACTACTTTTACATAAAAAAAACCTCAAGTTATACTAAATTACAATAAGGACTCTAGTAAACATAGGTTTAAGCGGGACCAGTCTCTTGAGCCTCAGAGAGCCGGAGATATGGAAGCTTGCGTATTTAAGGTGGACAACCTAACAAACGGTGTTATCAACACGGTAATTGTCTTGGAAAAAAACACAAATCATGTCGTCCATGTGCAGCAGTTACCGATAACATCAAAACTAATTCAGGATTTAAATTTCTTTTCAAAGTGTCTGATTCAGACTGAGCATCTTTTCAAAGTGTCTGATTCAGACTGAGCATCAATCTAATCAATATGACTTGAATGTAATTCAAGTACAAACTACAACACAACATGAATCCATGAATCCGTTTATTCAATCTATATCAATCTATATTGACTGAACCGAACCATGGATATACTCTGTCTGCATGAATCTCCATTTATATCCGTTCCATTTACTGATATCATAATTTCGGCAAGTCATCCATATACAATTTACAATACAATACAATACAATCAATACAAAAGACATCGCGGGGTTTATAAGGGGTAGATTGGTACGGAAGGTGTTAAAAAAGGCACGAGACTGTAACCATCATACACCTAACCTAAATATCCATTGTCGTTGTACCGTGGCTGAACGGTTTCTTATGCTCTGTATACCTTAGTCTCTGGAATAGTGGGACTCCTCTCGTATACACTGGCATTTTCTGTACCAAGCTACAAACAACAGCGTTAACAATATAATACAACTTTAAAAGTTACATTCCCCTTCTGTCTATTCTGTCTATACCTATTTTTGGGACATACCAAGCAATTGTTCGCTAACGACATTCCTTTCTTCTTTCTTTGGAATGTTGTCAGGTGGATCGGACCTTCTGGAGACAGAGCCCACCAGCGAGGACTTGGATCTGCTAGCCTTTGACCCGGACCTCTAGTTTACTTGTACATTTCATTTTCATTTCTATTATGACATTGTTTAGGCATTGCTTTCATTCCATGTGTTTACATTTCAGCTGTATTGTAAAAAGAATGTTTAATAAATAAAGTTGATGTTCAATTACATCTATTGTCATTTTCTTGTGTACATTTACTTTATATTGCTTAGATACGCTTAGCGTATTTACTTCTGAGTAAATACGTCGCGTGACCAGTCGCGTCCTCTTTCCATACACTAGGAAGCGGGACGTGACAACTGGCCTTGGTGCAAGTGGAAGATTGTTGGATATATATGCCTTAGAGGCTATTAATTGTATTGGATGCTGGGGATCTATATGTACAGGACCGTCTTGCTTGATATGATAGTATGCTATTTGGTTTGTTTTTATCTCAACATGTGTATATGTTTACTTGTTATTACATATCATTAATATATGTTGATGAAGCCCGTAGGATCTTTGCTTCACTACCAGCATTATGATAGCGATCATACTCGTAGGGGCTGGGTAGTCTATAGGCACATCCTTAAATATCCCTAATTGTGGGAGTATCGAGACCGGGTATCGATATTTCAGAGTAGACTAGTGTACACGTTTCTTATTCCCGAAAGGGAATATGGTTTGTCCCGTAGCCATTGGTATACGGCACCAAAGATTGTATAATGTACTCATTAGGTTATGGGTTAACTGGACGGACTCGCCGAGAACTATTAGATGGAATTATGCATATCGTCAGATAGCAGTTCTCTGGTGGCATGAGTACATGGTAGTCTATTGACCTGACATCGTCGTTTGTCTCTAGTGTGTTCCCATTGTACTTTGATTACTACCCTACCGCGACTTCAACCCGGAGAGCATATATACCTGAAGATCTCTCCAAACAGAGGAGTGATACGTTTCGGTAAGAGGGGCAAACGCAGTCCAAGGTATATAGGACCGTTCGACATACTCAAACGAGTTGGAGAAGTGGCGTACCCCTTAGCACTACCACGCTCATTGGAAGGAGTTGTTCCCGCCAAATTTTTTGGCTAAGAGCTATTTGTTCCCTTATAAAAAAAAGGAGAGAAGAAAGAGGAAAAGAATCCTCACAGTTTGGCATCACGTGTTAAACACATGGGCGCTTATATGCAAAGCATATAAGCGCTGAAAATAAATAACTAAGGGCTAAACTGGCCTCACGTGCACGTGGGCGCTCATATGCAAAGCTTATGAGCGCTGATTAAAATAAACCTAAAGACCAAATTGGCCTCACGTGTTAAACACGTGAGCGCTCATATGCAAAGCATATGAGCGTTGAACATAAATAACCAAAGGCCAAACAGGCCTCACGTGTTAAACACGTGAGCGCTCATATACAAAACATATGAACGCTGAACATAAATAACCAAAGGCCAAACAAGCCTCACGTGTTAAACACATGAGCGCGTATATGCAAATCATATGAACGGTAAAAATAAACGGGCTAAAACCCACACTAGGGGTCACATGCTAAACACGTGAGTTCTCTTGCCGCTTTCTTTAGCAGCGCTCACATACAAAGCATGTGAGCGCCCCAATTTAAAATGCTCCCATCTGATAGAATTAAATTCTATTTGGAAAATACTTTTCCTGATCTTTCTAATATGGAAAGATTTTTCTCTAACAGAAAATCTTGGATTTAGAATCAAATGGTGATAAATTATCACCAATTAAACCATCTGATAGAATTAAACTCTATGTGGGAAATATTTCCCTGATCTTCCTCAAACTAGAAAGATCTTCTCTGTTAAACAGAGGACCTTTGGATCAAAAATCCAACGGTGATTATAAAATCACCCATCGATCATCTGATAGAATAAAATTCTATCTTAGGAAAATATTTTCCTAATCTTTTTAAACTAACAAGATATTCATATAACAGAATTAAATTCTATGTTAGGAAAATATATTCCTGATCTTGTTAAACTAACAAGATATTCATATGATAGAATAAAATTCTAATCTTGTTAAACTAACAAGATATTCATATGATAGAATAAAATTCTATGTCATAGAATTAAATTCTGTGTTGGAATAAAATTCTAATCTTGTTAAACTAACAAGAAATCCATATGATAGAATTAAATTCTATATTAGGAAAATATTTTACTAATGTTATTAAACTAACAAGATATTCATATGATAGAATAAAATTCTAAACTTATTAAACTAACAAGATATTCATATGATAGAATAAAATTCTAATCTTGTTAAACTAATAAAATATTAATATGATAGAATAAAATTCTATGTGATAGAATTAAATTCTATGTTGGAATAAAATTCTAATCTTGTTAAATTAACAAAATATCAATATGATAGAATTAAATTCTATATTAGGAAAATATTTTTCTAATTAAATTAACAAGATATCCATATGATAGAATAAAATTATAATCTTATTAAACTAACAAGATATTCATATGATAGAAAAAAATTCTATCTTAGAAAAATATTTCCTAATCTTATTAAACAAACAAAAAATCTTCTCTGTTAAATAGAGAGCCTTTGGATTAAAAATCCAACGGTGAATAAAATTCACCAATTAATCTAAAAGATCATTTTAATTGATCATGAAATCAATCATGATCTCTCAATGAGAGATTTTCTCAACAAATTGTTTTTTCTCTTCTCTTATAAATAGGAGTAAAGAGATTAATCAAGGAAAAGGAAGAGGAGGAGGGAGATAAAAAGGAACCCCCGATAAGCTTCTGCAAAATACAGTGAGCTCTTAAGAGAACATATAATTTAATTCTAAAAGGAAGAAGACTCTCCTCCTTTAAAACACTCTGGGTAAATAAAAAAGGAGAGATTAAAAGCATCTCTCTTGCCTGGTATAACGGATATAAGGGTTTAACCATTCATACAAGAACATAATTCTTCCTCTGGTTTGAGATTTCCAAGATCAAATCTCCCCAAAAGTTGAGAATTTAATTCTCATCGGGAAGATTAAGTTCTTCAGACTCAAAACTTAGGGAAAAGAACAAGGTTAAAAAGAAAAAGAAAGAAAAAAGAAAAACAACATATGTTCTGGGAATTCAATTCCCTCAAAATTAAGGTTTAACCCTACATAAAGAACTTAGTTCTTATAAAATAAAAGAGAACTTAGTTCTTCAATAATAACAATGATGATGATTCAAGATTTTCAAAACAGAAATCTTGAAGATTATCAATGACTAAAAGTCATTAACAGAGATTAATATCTCTGAAAATAAGAAGAACTTGGTGTCTCACGTGGAACACACGTGAGTAAAATTAGTGCTTAGCACTGTTATTTTGCCTCATGTGTTTCCCACGTGAGTGCTTAAAACAAACAAAGGAAAAACTAAAAACACGTCACGTGCTTCCCACGTGAGCGTCCGAAGAGCAGAGGAAAACCCCTTTATGTTGGTTAGGCAGACACCAAATAAAGCAGTCCGACACAAAGCAATCACGTGAAATACATGTGAAACACTCTTGGAAACACAAAATCTGGCGTCTCACGTGCTTAACACGTGAGCTCCAGCCAAGCGCTTAGCACTTATGACAAAAAGGAGGGCGAGCAAATAAAACTTGAAATTAATGTCAGCAATCACGTGCTTCCCACGTGAGTGCCATGCAAAGTATTTAGCACTCCATGATCAGTCAAAATGACTAAGTGCTTAGCCATGTTTGGGCAGCACCCATATATGAGCGCCTCATATGAAAAATACGTGAGCGCTAGAAAAGATTAGTGCTCAGCACTATTCCAGTGCCCCACGTGAAATACACGTAAGCACTGCATATATCAGTGTTTAACACTACTGGGTAGCATAGAAACCCAATCTCAGCCCAAATTTACTAAATTTTCTGAGACTAAAACTCTTTGATTTTAAAATCAACCGAGCCCATATTGCTCATGATCTCCCAAACTGATTTTAGTCTCATACATGACTAAAGATCTATCATTGATGATATCCAAAACGATATTCATCCCGCATCTCCTAAGATAATCTTAGTCTCAAATACGACTAATGATTCTTAGGACCATCACCCATTTTCCTTTCAAATACGGGATTTGGTTTAAGGGTGCATCTCTTCACACCTTTGATACATGTCGTCGTAATTCTTCAACGTCTTCAGAGAGGTGGCGGGTCCCGACGACCAACAACTTCTTTTACATTGATGCAATTCCAAATTGATGCCTCAAATCGGATCGTGCTCCAAATTGAGCGCATTCCATATCACCATTGTTCACTTCGTCACGTAAAAAATACATGTGCGCGCAAGATGGATAAGGGACTGAAATGTCCCTACACTAATATTCGCCTAAAAAATGGCGATAATGGACCGAAACGTCTTTAAACTAATATTCGTCCCCGGAAAAAGAATGTTGGACCGAAACGTCCTTAAACTAATATTCATCCCCATAACGGGAATGTTGGACCGAAACGTTCCTAAACTAATATTCGTCCCCAAAACAGGAATGGTTGATCGAAACGTCCCTAAACTAATATTCGTCCCCAAAATGGGAATATTGGACCGAAACGTCCATAAACTAATATTTGCCCCAAAACATGGCGATAATGGACCGTGACGTCCTTAAACTAAAAACAAACTGAGCCCCAAATGCTCATATATATTTAAGTTGATCTTAATCTCAAACCAGATTAACGTTCCTTAAATAAACCAAGCCCGAATCTAAAAATATACGGATTTGGACTAATCCACGCCCTACGGGAGACGGCATAAACTAGTCTCCATATACAATCCACGGGCAACCAAAACAAACAAAAACACACACGACACGAGGTGAACTTCCAGAGCAGGAGAAAGTGGTTATCGCAATAAGGTAACGTAATTAACTGCAGGGGCTTGCGCTTACAGGGAAAAGCATCCCCACAATCAAAAACCCCTCATAAGATGAGGGGGAATCTGATAAAGTCTGCTACAACGGTCACATCCGTCCAAATCTCCGATATACGGTGCCATAAATCAACTTGGTATCTTCGGAGAAGTGGACGGATAAATCCAAATAGCATCTTCCCCCAAATTCAGGCAAAACGATCCATCCCAGTTTGTCTCCATTTTCGGCGAACAGGAGTGCACAACATGTTCCATATATCCCAATTTCAAAAATATGTGAGTGACCCCAGCCATATACTTGATCACTCAGAACTCACGGTACAGACAGATCTAACTTGCAAGCAGCAACTAGTTAAGATCCTAAACTGAAAGGTGAAAATATTGCGGAACAAGGAGGCGACCTTAGTCCGAGTGATGTGGAGAAAGGATGCACCGGGAGAAACAATTTGGGAAAGAGATGAAGATATGCGTGCACGATATTCTTACCTTTTTAAAAATTAGTCTATATGTAAATTTCTAGGACGAAATTTTTATAAGGATGGTAGAATGTAATGACTCTGAAATCGCTATACAGAATTATTTGTTTAAATATACAGAAAATGGTATTTCGGCCTGTGTAGGAGTTATAAGTTATTTTTGTTCAATAAAAGTAAGAAACTCCTTGTAGCTCACTTGTAAAACCCTCTACACTGTTGTGACATAGCTTATGTGTTCGAATCCCATCAGTCCCAAAAAATTTTAAGACTTTTCTTTTTAATTTTTCGAAAGCCTAAGAGTTGCACGTACAATTCATGGAGAATCAAAAGGTTTCAGAAAAATCAAACAGGCGCAAAGAGGAGTAAACACAAATCTAAACATGTGGCACGAATCTCGAAGCAAATCCTCAAGATCCGACAACCCATTTCCTTCAAAAGCCCGCCTTCGACGGTCCGATCTTGGCCATTTGACTCCATACTTTGCACAAAAGTCTCTTCAGCTTCTCTCTACTCCCTTGCACTATTTGATTTTCCTGCAATTAAACAAAGATTATTCAATTCACCATTTAACATCCATTTTAATTCTTTTAATCCAAAATTTAATTTCCAAACCCTAAATTTTTCACTATAAATACCACCTCATACCCTAACTCTCCCCATTCTGAAATTTCTACCAAAACTCTCTTGTTAAAAAGGAGTTAGCAATCAAGTCTCTTTCGTTGAAGATCGAAATAGTTCCCAGAGCTACCGCGACGCCACGGAGCCCCCTCTCTTTTCCTTACTCTTTTCTCGAAATTATAAAACCATAAGTTTCCTTTCTCACTCTATTTCCTTCATCTCAAATCGCCTTCTAAAAACACATCGACAAAATGGAGTTAGCTCCGATATAATGTTATTTTTAACAATTGTACTCCACTTTATAAGCAAAATAGGTCAAACTAACATCCTCACACCACTCTTAACCTTATTTATATCATTTAGCTTTTAGTTTAATAAGATTTTTCAAGTGAAATAATCATAAAACGAAGTTTTCATAAAAATACCATGAAGTTTAATATAACCGTATTTTCAATAACTAGAGTATATACCTTTAGATCATTCACGAGGTAACGACCTACCCCACACACACACTATAGTTTCATAACACGAGATTCTAAATATATGGTTTATTTAAAGAATAAGTTTTACATTAAAATACCACATTTTTCAAAATAGGTTTCTTTTATCGATATTTTTAAATCCTTGGCAATTGCGCCTCTACAACCCTCATTAGAGGACCCGCTAATGGATGGTGCAGACTATCGCACATCCTTGTGATAGTATAGAAAGATGCAGAACCCCTCACAGAGTATTCGGTCTCGAAAGGAATTAGAAATGCGGTTTTTAAGAAATACGACTTTTCTACACAAAACAAAACTTTGGAAAATTATATAAAACTATGAATCCATATTTCAATAAAAATTTATAAAACTATATTTTTAAAAAAATGAAACATTAGAATTTTAATAAAATACCAACAAGTTTCCAATAGTAGTAGTTTTCATAAAAGTACTATAAACTTTTAAAAACTAGGTTTTATCACTAAGATGCCACAAAAAATTAAAATACATGTTCATGAAAATTCTAAATATTATAAATCACCTTGAGGTTTATTTCTAAACAACATTAAAGTATTTTTCACAAAACCCCCTCGAGAACTGCAAATAATATAAATACAAAGTAAACAATAAAAAAATAAATATTTAAGGACTTTAGAGTAATATAGGTTTAAGCGATATCATTTCTCTTGAGCCCCAGCAAGCCGGAGAAAGTGAGTGCTTTCATATTCAGATTAGACAAGTTTAACGGAGTTATCAATGGCAATTGTCTTGGAAAAAAACACAAATCCTACCGTCCATGTGCAGCAGTTACCCGATTACTCCCGAACTTAAGAAATTCAAGAACTAAATCCTTTCATAAGTAATTGACTCCAACTTGAAACCAAACTCAAACCAGAATCTAAAATCAAACACGAACTTGAATACTCGATCATGAACCTGAATACTCAAATTCAAATATCAAACTCAAGCTTGAATACTTAACTCGATTTGACCGAACCTTGGTTATAACTTGGCATGAACTTGACATGTGTTCGGTCGAAAATATTGCACATTTGATATAACATTTTCTTTACTTTCCTTAAATATTTAAAGGTGTTTATTATAAATATAGAACATGTATGGGTTTATCTACAAAATACTATTTACCATATGTTTATATATTATAATTAACATTATGAAGGAAAATATATGCATATAATATTTATATAATATTTTGGTAATTAAAATATGCATATCATATCAAATATTCTAATCAAGATTCTTCAAAGATATAATATCATACAAATGGTTAGAATAATATTTCAAAATATATGCATAATATTTTAGTAATTAATAGATGCATATCTTACCAAATATTCTTAATCAAGTTTCTTAAAGATTTATTACCATATATACTATCTCTAATTTAATAAATATTACTAATATTATTCATGGAGATTTTGTGCAGACTTATCTCAGGTCAAGAGATCAAGATATTCAAGATGTCAGGATCAAAAATCTGCCAATAAAATCGTAGGATCTGAAAACTTGGAAAGTAGATCTTTATGGCAAGTTTAAACCTATGAGATCTAGGATTCCTGATTTGAGGGCTATATAAAGGACCGAGGGCTAAAGTTAAAACTCACCACCTTTACACGAAGCAAATCACCGTCAAACAACAAGAGATCCACTACAGGTCCACGATTCGACGTGATAGGGCGACGTGAAAATCGACGGAGCATCTACTTTCTACGAGGCAGGGATCGAGAGAACCTTCTTCCTCTTGTAATCTAAATTCGCAGGATTTGTACTTGTGAAGTTGATTAATAAAGGTAGATTATTTTGTTTAATTATTTATTTTCTGTATTTTTACTTTCTGCATTTTAATTATGATCTCATTCTCTATCCTTTCTTCTTCTTCTTCTCACAACATGCGTGAGTAATTCCTAACTTGCTAGGGTTCGTAGGATTATGGTAGATCAATGGATGAGAAAATATTTTAATTTCTTTTAAGTCTTATGAAGTTTATAAACTTTAGCAAAAGAATCGTTAACATCCTAATCGGGCGCGCTACCTATTTATTGCTAGTCTCGACCGCGATTTGAGATCAGATTAACAATTGTTTTGTTAAGGGCTAGACATGTATAAAGATCAAAGTAAGGACAAGGGTCAATAGTGTGGAAACCCTAGTTTCTTCCAAGAACCCTAATCCTCATTCATCACTATCAATTTAGTTTTAAATCTATCAATAGATAAAATGAGTAATCTTTATTAGTCATCCATGACTAATAAATCCTAACGAACCCTATAAGCCGCCTTCTTATATATTCTATATCCTTATTTAAACTAGATCTGAAAAATATATATTCAACATCCGTATTTACCATAGAATCTATTCTTCACTATTCTCTATTCTCCTTCCTCTTTTCTAATCAACACATCTAAAGCAAAATTAAAAGTTCCACGAATCCCTGAGGATGACCCGTACTCATCTCGGCTAGCTACACGCGACACCGTTATTGATTGCGGTTATTTACTACAAAAACACTTTTTCACGATCAATCAAATGGCGCCGTTGCCGGGGATACGTGCGTAATTTTTTTCTTGCTATTCATGTTGAATTCTTATTCGATCCATATCATAAAAATAAAACAAAACCGCAACTTGCATATTTAACGATTAGTTTACAATTTTTACGAGGGAATCTGGAGACACTAGAGTAAGGATATCAAGATTCAGAAACTTTCAGAGAGGTCCAGAGGAGCTAGGTAGGCACTGTAGAAAAAATATTACAAAGAACCCTCCCTCTTGCGGCGGAACCACGACATAAGGTTGCATTTTGCGGCGGTTGGGCGGCGGAGTTGGGGATTTGTGCATCCAAATTTCTCTGATAACTTCCTGTATACTTTCTCTCTCCTCTGAAAAATCCAATAATATATTTTTCTGCAGGATTCTTTGCAAAATATCGCCGCTCAAAAATCTTTTTGCGTGTTTTGTAATTGGTTTGTGCATATTTTAATACGGACTTTAAGGGGTAAGACTAGAATTCAGATTAGGTGGGGATTTCATTGCCCTTCCTAAGCCCCACAAATCACAAAACGAGCATCCGCATCACCCTACATTAATTAAAAAATATCTAGACCAAGACTCTAAGGACCATCGCACTCAATTAGGACAGAGGAAGGTCATGGGTAATTTATCGCTTATCCGCATTACTTGCGTGTTGTCTAAGGCAAGTGTGTCTAAAGTAAGTGGTTACTTAATTAGGCCCGCTATTTTCGGTGATTCGTATAGCGGATACCTCCCACTTATCTGGCACTTACCTGGCCACAAGAATAATAAAGAGGTGGTAGATGATTGATCTTGCAGCTTGTCCTTTGGAAGTCTAGGAGCGGTCTAGTGACTTGACCTAGGTGACCTTAGTTTTAGGGTTGATTGTGCATTTTTTGTGTGATTTGTCTCACGTCCGACACTTTTTCAAAAAAAAAACCATTTTTTCGTACACACGCTACCACGTGCGCTAAACCCGCTTAGTGCATGCTCGGCTAGACACGGGATTCTAGTGCCCGTCTTGTCCGCGTTTCGGCTATCGACTCTGAAATCGGTACCTCTTTATCTTCTTTTTCCCCTCCACCCACCACATCGACCGAGATGGACGATTCTCCATCAGATTTTACCACCACAACCCTGCTGCTACCCGTCGGTACGCAGAATCCACCGCGCATCTCTCTCCAAGAAAGATGATACCCCGTGCGTGGACCCCTGCCTACCTGTCTATCTATTCCACCAGCCAATGGGGATAATTTTGAAATTAAACCCCACTTCATCAAACTGTTGCCTAAATTTCACGGGCTTGAATCTGAAGATGCATACGTTTTTATAAACAAATTCGAAAATATATGAGCAATGATGGGCATGTCACAACTTTCTGTGGATGCTATGAGATTACGTCTTCTCCCTTTTACTTTATGTGATCTAGCAGAAAAATGGCTTTATAACACTGCCGCACATTCTATTGCTAAATGGGATGAATTCGTTGTAGCATTTCTTAAGAAATTTTACCCCAATTATAAGACCACCCGCGTTCGAAGTGAGATTAACCAGTTTACCCAACTTCCCAATGAACCATTTTGGAAATGCTTTGAACGGTTTAAGGATCTTCTTCTACAATGCCCTCATCACAGAATCAATAGATGAGACCTTTGTCACATTATATATAAGGGTGTTGATCCTGCAACAAAACAGATGCTTGAAACTATGTGTCAATGTCATTTCCTGTCTAAAGATGATGGTGAAGCTTGGAAATTTCTGGAAGATCTCGCTGAACAAATTTTACAGTGGGAAAGCGTTAGACCTACATCGTCTAGGGGAGGTGTCCATCAGCTTGATATTTCCATCGCAGTGAAAACCGAAATTGCCGCGATACAAAGGAAACTCGATGCTATAGAAAACAAAGTCTCTTCAGCCCCCCTAAACCAATTTACACTCCCCAAACCCGTATATGGTTGCTGTTCCAACCCATCACATTTGATGGAAGAATGTCCTTTGAATCCACTGTTTCAAGGTCAAGAACAAATTAATGTTACTTTTCAGCAGCGACCTAGAAACGATCCTTATTCTTCCACATATAATCAGGGATGGAGGAATCATCCTAATTTTGCTTGAAACCAAAACCAAACCCAAAATCAAAACCAGTTCCAAAGCAATTATCAAAGACTTCCTCCACAGCAACAGCAACCACCACAACCAAGTCAGCACCCCTTTCAACCGCAACCTTTGCAAAACCCGGCCAACAACTTTGATCTTTATAATAATTCTTTTGCCGGTACCGATAAACCCTCTGCACTCGACACGTTCATTAAACATTCTATGCAAACGACTGATATTTTAACATCTTCTATCCAAACGTTAATGCGGAACACTGCTTCCCATGATGAAAGCATAAAATCAATAGAAGCACAACTTGCACGGTTAAATGCCGCGATGAGTGCGAGAGAGAAAGGGAAACTTCCATCTCAACCTATATCTAATCCCGACCACTCACAAAGTTATAATGTGAGTGTCATTACCACGTTGAGATCGGAAAGAGTGCTGGATAACCAAGTGGGTGAACACGTTGATGATATTAATGATACCCCGGTTTCTAGTTCTTCTCCTATTTTGTCTAGTCCACCATCTTCCGAACCCATTCTCCGTTTTCCCCATGGCTCGAACCCTCCACCCACTTCCTCGAGTCAACCTAAAACGATCCCCACTTCAATTCTGGGATCCATTCCTTTCCCACAATGTTCTCCAATGTTGGACCCAACCCTTATTGATAAAGCATCTTATCCAAACAGGTTAAGTGGCAACAGACCAAGTCCATAATGGAGAAGATTGTGGAAATTTTTAAGCAAGTTAACATAAACATTCCTCTCCTAGATGCTATTCAACAAGTTCCGTCTTATGCAAAAATTCTAAAGGACTTGTGCATTAGAAAGAGAAAAACTCAAGTGCCGAAAAAGGTATTCTTAACGAGTAACGTGAGCACTGCTTTTACATAACAACTACCCAAGAAACGAAAGGACTCTAGAAGTCCTACCATATCTATTTCTATTGGGGGTAAAAATATCAATCATGCTCTACTCGATTTAGGCACTAGTGTTAACTTGCTTCCATAGTCTGTGTATGAGTAATCAGGGATCGGAGAGTTAAAACCGGCGCACTGCACTCTCCAGATGGCAGATCGATCTATCACCCAACCTAGGGGTGAGCTAGAGGACGTGTTGATCAAAGTCGGGGAATTTATATTCCCTGTGGACTTTATCGTTATAGATACACAACCTGTAGCGAACCCACGAAACCAAATTCCAGTGATTTAGGTCGACCTTTCCTCGCGACTTCCAATGCAATAATCAATTGTTGAAATGGCTCTATGATCCTATCTTTCGGGAAGATGTCAATTGAGCTTAATATTTACAAGTTGGGAAGTGAACCCTCCGAACCCTATGCTCAAGTATATTCTGTCGAAGCGAAAAATTCCGACAGCAGCGAACTTGAAAAGCTTCACGATACTGATCTCGACTCCGCTATTACGTTGTTGTTTGACCCTGCTTTTTATTATACACATACGGACCTTTCTATCAAGCTGTCCAGGTCAACATCTAACGTTAAATATGAACCGTTTATAGAGTCCGAGTATCATCCCGTTCTTTCCGATGAAATTATTATTCAGGATATCGATGAAAGTTTTGAAGAAATCTTCGCTGAAGAACTAGCATTTTTAGAAAACATGGGCATTGTGATGAATCAACCCCAACACAAAGAAGTTGACCCGCCACCTCTTCTTCTTATCAAGAACGAGAATGCGAGTAATCCACCATTACTATTTCGTCTCTATACCCCGAGACGTAAACCCGTTCTATTCCACCTCTTATCCCCTCCCCACTTCTTCACGTCAATTGGTGACATGATCTTCTACCAATCTTGGTGTTACATTGATAAATTTTTTGAATGGTTAGTGTTGACTTTTGGTCTTTGTAGGGCTTTACTTTGACCAATAATTTTAACCCCCCTCATAATTTTAAATGTTTAATAAGATTTTACTCAAGTTTGGGGGGATATATTTTGGCTCTTGAACGAAAAGAAATTTTTTACATAATTATGAGCCAAAAATAAGTTTGGGGGGAATTTCACTTTCATTAATTATTGTCCCCATTACTAACTTTTCCTCCCAAGTCTACAGTTTTTTAAAGCTTATGAGGACACTGCTGCAAACAGGTTTGTAAGAGGTTTGTGCTTATTCACGCATTATTTTGCATTATCTTGCATTATCATATATATAAGCACACAAAAAATTGATAATGAAAGATTAGATAGTGCAAATTAACATATGAAAGATAGGAATAGTTTAAGAAAATGAAGAAAGTTAGATGTTTTCTTAAACAAATCTAGTAATAACCAGTTATGAGCCATTGTCCCAAGGGTAAGTAAGATGAAGGAAATTACTATTCTGAGGATAAAAATAAGTCTGAAAAATAGTCTCTATTCTTGAGTCCAAACATTTGAACGTTGACATCCTACTATACACATTTACACACATCTCGAAACTTGGGGTAGTAGAGAATACCTTGAAATACTCTTGTCTAAAAGCCTTAGTATGAAAAATAAAATAAAAATAAAAAAAAGTATAAGTGGTGGAAAAAAATGAACACTGGTTTTATAATTACTTAAAGCAGTATAAAAAAATATAGCGAGAGTGCTTTATCACCTGGTGCCTTAGACCAACTGGTTTGGGAGCCACTGCTAAGCCTTGGGTGTTGCAAGACTAGGATATTGCTAATTAAGTATAATTGAGTGAGCACATTTAGTAATCGGTCGGTTAGTACCTCAAGAAGTATTAACGGTCGCATGAAAAATGTGTGAGCAATTCCATCTATAATATTCACCGACTAAAAAGTACTAAGGAAGATGGACAAGAGTATGATAGCTTGAATTGAATTCTCTAAGTGTAGGGATGTCTTTTACATACACGTAGGGGTATATGATCGATGTTTGGATGGAAGGTAGGGAGGAAAACTATAGGCGTTGTTTTATTGAGGGATAATATGATTTCGGACATCTTTTCATGACCATTAAGATAGGGCTCAAGGCAACTGAAAAGCCGGTGTAGTTGAAAACTCTTATTTTCAAGTTCTTTCTTTTATAGTTCTTATCTTTTGCATGAAACTTTCACCATCTTTCTTTTATTATGGGATTTTGTGGGTGTAATCCGCTGAAAACCCTCAGGAGATAACACTCCTCCTACTAGGGACACTTAAAGGCTTAAAGGCTTGTTACACGTGCTCAGTGCAATCGTGTTGTCTATGAAAGTGTGCTAGGTTTCCTTTTTCTTTTTTCTCCCTCTCTTGAATAACTAGTTTGCTCGGGACGATCAAAGTTAATTTTGGGGGTATTTGTTCAGTCGAAAATATTACACATTTGATCTAACATTTTCATTACTTTCCTTAAATATTTAAAGGTGTTTATTATAAATATAGAACATGTATGGGTTTATCTACAAAATACTATTTACCATATGTTTATATATTATAATTAACATTATGAAGGAAAATATATGCATATAATATTTATATAATATTTTGGTAATTAAAATATGCATATCATATCAAATATTCTAATCAAGATTCTTCCAAGATATAATATCATACAAATGGTTAGAATAATATTTCAAAATATATGCATAATATTTTAGTAATTAATAGATGCATATCTTACCAAATATTCTTAATCAAGTTTCTTAAAGATTTATTACCATATATACTCTCTCTAATTTAATAAATATTACTAACATTATTCATGGAGATTTTTTGCAGATTTAGCTCAGGTCAAGAGATCAAGATATTCAAGATGTCGGGATCAAAAATCTGCCAATAAAATTGTAGGATCTGAAAACTTGGAAAGTGAGTCTTTATGGAAAGTCTAAACCTATGAGATCTAGGATTTCTGATTTGAGGGCTATATAAAGGACCGAGGGCTAAAATTAAAACTCATCACCTTTATACGAAGCAAATCACCGTCAAACATCAAGAGATCCACGGCAGGTCCAAAATTCTACGTGATAAGGCGACATGAAAATCGACGGAGTATCTACTTTCTACGAGGCAGAGATCGAGAGCAACTTCTTCCTCTTGTAATCTAAATTCGTAGGATTTGTACTTGTGGAGTTGATTAATAAAGGTAGATCATTTTGTTTAATTATTTATTTTCTGTATTTTTACTTTCTGCATTTTAATTATGATCTAATTCTCTATCATTTCTTCTTCTTCTCACAACATGCGTGAGTAATTCTTAACTTGCTAGGGTTCGTAGGATTAGGGTAGAATAATGGATGAGAAAATATTTTAACTTATTTTAAGTCTTATGAAGTTTATAAACTTTAGCAAAAGATTAACAACCTAATCGGACGCGCTACCAATTTATTGCTAGTCTCGACCACGATTTGAGATCAGATTAAAATTTATTTTGTTAAGGGCTAGACATGTATAAAGATCAATGAAAAGACATGGATCAATAGTATGGAAACCCTAGTTTCTTCCAAGAACCCTAATTCTCATTCATCACTATCAATCTAGTTTTAAATCTATCAATAGTTAAAATGAATAATCTTTATTAGTCATCCATGACTACTAAATCCTAACGAACCCTACAAGCCTTCTTCTTATATATTCTATATCCTTATTTAAACTAGATCTGAAAAATATATATTCTACATCCGTATTTACCATAGAATCTATTATTCACTATTCTCTATTCTCCTTTCTCTTTTCTAATCAACACGTCTAAAGAAAGATTAAAAGTTCCACGAATCCCTGAGGACGACCCGTGCTCATCTTGGCTAGCTACACGCGACACCGTTTTTGATTGCGGTTATTTACTACAAAAACACTTTTTCATGATCAATCAACATGAATACCTGAATACATGATTATATCTTGATCATGAACATGTATATTTTTTATCCATGGATTCGGCCAAGACCTGTAATCTTAATCTATACAAAACAATGCGTGGGGATAAAGGGGTAGATTGAACGTATATCGTAGAACGAGAGGTCACTTTAAAAGACACCTACATGAATTCACGTGCTATTGTCCCGTGGGTTATGACGGGACGTTGTACTATATGTTACCATAGTCCACGGGGTAAGATAGACTCCTCTCGTATATATGAATGGCTTCTTTCTCAAACTACAAATAATCACGTTAGAATAACTATCTTATACCTGTGAATGATCATAAACAACTTTACCGTCCACTGTTCATTTGGTTTCTATTCACATTATATACTATCTTCTCTTACTTCTTTTGAGACTTACCGAGCGCTAGTTCACTGACGACATTCCTCCCTATTTTCTTTATTTGGAATGTTCGTCAGGAGGACTGGACTCTGAGTACATAGAACCAAGCCAGGAGGACTTGGACCAGTTTGCTACTCAGCCAGACTACTAGCTTCTTACTACTTGTACTTACTTTCATTTTGCCATTGTCTAAGCATTTGCATTATTATTGTATTTTTTATTTTCAGACAGTTGTATATAAAGTTAAATGTAAATAAAATTGCTGTTTCATTTTATTACTCTTGTCATTCTTAATCATTGTTATATTACTTAATTATACTTAACGTATTTTCATAGTAATACGTTGTGGGCTTGCCACGTTACCGTTTCCGTCTACTGGGAAATGGGGCATGACAGTATTTCAACCTGATTAGAAGTTATAAGTTATTTTTGTTAAATAAAAGTAAGAAGCAACTTTTAGCTCATCGGTAAAGGCTTTACATTGCTGTGACATAGCTTGTGTGTTCGATTCCCATCAATCCCAATTATTTTTAATATTTTTCTTTTTAACTTTTCGGAAGCTTAAGAATTGCACGTGAAATACGCGGAGAATCGAAAAGTTTCAAAAAAATCAAACGGGAAAAATGAGGAGTTAAAGCCAAATAATACATAGGACATGAACTTCGAGATACGTGGCCTACTTCTGGCCGCCAAATCCCCGCCACCAGTGGTCCCCCTTGCTCTAAACTCCTCTGTATTTCTCCTGTGCACCTCTTCAGCTCCCCTCTACTCTCCTGTATTGTTTGATTACTCTGCAATTAACCAGAGACCTTTCATTTTCCTCATTAATCTTATTTTAATTATTTTTAATATAAATTCTTTTACTTACACACCCTCACTTTTACATTATAAATACATTACATCCCCTAATTCTTCCCATTCTGAAAATCTTTATAAAAATTCTCTTAAAATTCTCTGAGTTCAAGAAGAGTTAAGGCTAGTCAAGTGGAGTTAGCGATCGACTTCATTCCGTTGAAAACCGGAGCCTTTTCCCGACGGTACCATAATCCCTGAAGGCTTACCCTCCCTCTTTTCCTACCTTGTTAACGCTTCAAAACCGTAAGTCCATTTCCTCTCCCCTTCTTTTCATCTCAAAACAATCTCTAAAATGATATCGACAAAGTGGAGTTGACTCGTTGTATTTTCCTTTAAACAATTTTGTCATCTTTACTATGTTTAAAATTTCACTCTAAACCACTAATATCATCTTAACATATTATTCATATCTTTTACCTTTTTTATGTAATTAGAATTTCATGTGAAATAGGCGTATAACGAACTTTTTCATATAAATAACATGAACTTTAAATATAACCCTTTAATCGGTAACTAGCATATATCCCTATAGAAAATTCACGGGGTAACAACCTACCCCATCACATACACTATGGTTTCATAGCACGGAGTTTTTAGATATATGTTTAATTTAAAGAATACGGTTTACAATAAAATACCATCGCTTTTACAAATAAAATTTTAATCGATATTTTTAGATCCTTTGCAATTGCGTCTCTACAACCCTTTTAGGAGAACCCATCTATGGATGTTGTGGGTTATCGCACGTCCTTGAAATAGTAGAGTAAGATATAGAACTCCTCACGGAGAATCCGGTCTTGAAAGGAAATAAAAAATACAGTTTAATAGAATACAACTTTTTCTAAATCAAATTAAAATTTTGAAAAATTATATAAAATTATGAATCCGTATTTTCAATAAAAAATGTGAAAAAATATCTTTTTAGAGGAAAGATTAAATTTTTAATAAAATACCACTAAATTTACAAAAGGAGTAGTTTTCATTAAAATACCATAAACTTGTAAAAATTAGGTTTTATCGCTAAAATACCACTAAAATTAAAATACATGTTCATAAAAACTCTTAATAATATAATTACCCTCGAGATTTATTTTTAAACAATATTAAAGTATTTTCATAAAACCCTCTCGAGAAATGCAAGCAATATAAATACAATGCAAACAATAATCATAAATATTTAAGGACTCTACATTAATATAGGTTTAAGCGGTATCATTTTTCTTGAGCCCCATGGAGCCGGAGAAAGTGAGTGCTTGCCTATTCAGGTTAGACAATACTACAAACTAACGGAGTTATCAATGGCAATTGTTATGGAAAAAGACATAAATCCTGCCGTCAATGTGCAGCAGTTATCCGATTACTCCGAACTTAAGAATTTCCATAGTTAAATCCATTCATATGAAATTTTCTATAACTTGAATTTAAACTCAATCTCTAATCAAACTCGAACCTAAACTTGAACGTAGACTCAAAATCAATCTACTCGACTAACTTGACTCGTTTCAGGATTGCAATTGACATTACTCGCATTCTACTCGATTTACTCGACTTCATTCTTCAACTTTTGCAATGTATAATTTCGATCAATACATGTTGTAAATCAACCAATCAAATTAATTAAGAATATCTTACAGTTATAATATATATTATACTTGGGGTATTTGGGATGGTTTCTTGCGTGAATCCAACGGAGTTTCAGGAGTCCCGTATTAATCTATTTTTCTATTTACTCGAATCTCAGTCGGGTCGACTCCTCCACAGTTTGGAGTCCCGATGCTAACACATGAAATGAGCCTGTGTTTCTCCTGTGGCCCTACTCTTGAGCTCATGAATACATCTACGGTTGCGTTGACATTCACACTTGGAACTTAACATTAATATAGTGACCATATAGAGACTAATAGTATATATACCATGTTCATTTATATATACTTTTACTCATCATATATATTATTTCATGATTATTCTATACTTGTCACTTTCCACTTTTACCTTTAGGACTTACCGAGCGCTAGTTCGCTGACGGGTATTCCACCTGCCTTTATTTTCTTGGAATGTTCGTCAGATACCGAAGAGGTGGACACTACAGAGGAGGAGTACGAAAAGATCGCGGCTCAGACTTTAAACTAACTACCTTTTTCTTCAGCTTATGTATGCCACCTGTTTAGGCATTTCTTCTATTGAATTTACTTTTTCAGCTGAACCTATGTATCTATAAATATTTCAAGTTTGAATGTAAATAAAGATATTTGTTGAAAATTGTACAATCTCCATTTATTTTTACATTATGTATTATTGTTTCAATGCGCTTAGTATATTTATTTAGGGAATGACCTTCTCCGAATAAATATGTCGCGGACTTGCCACTGTTCACCGCCGAAAACAGCGACGGACCGGGATAGATCGTCTTGCCACCTCTCCGAAGATTCCAAGTTGATTTATGTCATCATATATCGGAGGTTTGGACGAATGCGGCCGTTGTAGCAGATTTCGTCAGATTTCCCCTCATTTGCGAGGGTTTTTTTGATTGTGGGGACGCTCTTCCCTGCATGCGCAGGCTCCTGCAGTTAATTACGTTATCGCATCGCGATAACCACTTTCTCCTGCTCCAGAAGTTCACTTCGTGTCGTGTGTGTTTTTGTTTGTTAGGGTTGCCCGTGAATTGTATACAGAGACTAATTTATGTCGTCGCCCATAAAGCGCGGATTAGTCTAAATCTGTATATTTTAGATTCGGGCTTGGTTTGATTTAAGGATCGTTAATCTGGTTTGAGATTAAGATCAACTTAAATGTATGTGAGCAGTTAGGGCTCGGTTGGTTTTTTGTTAAGGATACGTTAGTTCAATTTGAGACTAGATCTACTTAACAAGGTATTAGGATCATTTTTATTTCAGATCCAATAAGAGAGCATTCGGGCTCTGTTGTCTTAGTTTTAGGGACGTCTCGGTCCATTGTTGCCATTTTTAGGCGAAGTTCTAGTTTAAGGACATCTCGGTCTATTGATCATCATTTTGGAGGTGAGATTTTAGTTTAATAACATCGCGGTCCGTTGATCACCATTTTGGAGGTGAGAGTTTTAGTTTAAGGACATCTCGGTCCGTTGATCACCATTTTGGAGGCGAGATTTTAGTTTAAGGACGTCTCGGACTGTTGATCACCATTTTGGAGGTGAGATTTTAGTTTAAGAACGTCTCGGTCCGTTGTTAGTTTAAGGACGTTTTGGTCCATTGTCCATCTTGCGTGCATATGTATTTGTTACATGACGGGATGAGCAACGATGATATAGGATGCATCCAGTTTTGTATGTGCACGTCGGTTTGGGAAGTGCACCAAAAAGCAGTTGGTTGTCGGGACCCGCCGCCTCTCTAAAGACGTTGAGGAATTACAACGACATGTATCAGAGGTGTAGAGAGATGTACCCTTGAATCAATTCCCGTAATTGATAGAAAAGGGATTAATAGTAAACCCAGGAATCATTAGTCGTATTTTGAGACTAAGATTTCCTTAGGGGAATGTGGGACGAATATCGTTTCGGGATATCATCAGTTGGAAGATCAATAATTGTATTTGGGACTAAGCTCCGTTTGGAAAGTAGTGAGCACATGGGCTCGGTTGATCTGAATTAAGGAGTTTTTACTATCAAAGGACCTAACCAACTTGGGCTTGGTCCACTCGGTTTTCTTTTTGTTTGAAAAAAGGTGTTAAGAACTTGTTTGGGCTCAGTCCCTTTTTTGTGCAAAAAGTGCTGAGCACTTATGTAAGTTCTGACGCTCACATATAATCATGTGGGGTTTTCAATCATGGGAGTTGCCCAATAAGTGTTAAACGCTTTACCCCTTTTGTCTTTATATGGAGTGCTAAACACTCTTTATGGTGCCCACGTGCGAAGCACGTGAGGCGCTAGGCGCTAATGTAACAACCCTAAACTTTCCGTACAACTTTCTATACAAATTTTTCAAAAATATACAGAAAGGGATACTTTTTCCTGAGCACAACTTATAAATTTGTTTTGCTTTTTAATAGCAAGAAGGAGCTTGTAGCTCATTGGTAAGACTTTGCACTGCTGAACCAAAGCACCAGAGTTCAAATCACATCCCCCACATTATTTTTTAATATTGTTTTCTTTTAAATTTTTAGAAGCCCAAGAGTATACACGTGCTAAACCCATAAAACCAAAGGTCACACTAAAAACAAACTACCCTACTATGCTGACCAGACGACGACGGATCTTCGACGGCGAGCCCCGGCCCAACTCGGCCGGCGAGGCCGGGTTGACTCGGCTGAATCCGAGTTGACCCTTCATGAAACTTGTGCCTCTTTGTCTTCTGGAAACTCCTGTATACTTTAAAAATCCTGCACATTAACAGAGCCATTCAAAACCCTATTAAACCATATTTTTAATACAATTTTTAATACATTTTCAATACAACTTTTCAACTATCCTAAACCCTAGTTTTACCTTATAAATACTTCCCCTAAACACACAACCTTCACTCACAATTCTGTCCAAACTCTCAAGAAAACTCTCTAGAATTTTAGTGTGCAATTGGAGTTAGCAAAGAGCGAAGCTCCGGCGAAATTCCGACGACGACTCTAGGAGCTCTCGGCAACGAAACGAGGCACCGGCACCTCCTACCGCTTCCCCTCCCTCTTCTCTTGACTCTAATCCTGTAAGTCCCTCCTCCCTCTCCTCTTTTCTATTCTTAAAACACGTATTTCTAAAACCCGACGGAAGCGGAGTTAAATCCGACTTCCGATTCGGTTTTCTTGTAAAGTTCAATTTTCCTTAATACAACCATACAAAACTCTTACATCTTGAGTATTAATCATTAAAAAATATGTTAAACAAATTTCATAGCAAAATATTTCATTTTGTAACTTTTACCGCTATTTTTCAGTAAAATACCATGTAGTATACTTTCGACTTTAAAACATCATTAATCTTGCAATACCTTAAAATAGATCATGAAGTAATGACCTACCTCTTCACAACACTCATATGCAATATAGCACAATACTTTTTGGGAAATATAGATTCGGGAAATACCGTTTTACACAAAACTACCTTTTACTATTAAAACCGTTTTCTACAAGATTACATATTTTTACAAATCTTTGCAAAACTCCGCTACAACCAATTTTTGGGGAGCCCGACTGGGATGGTACGGATTATCGCACATCCCTGGACTTAGTAGTGCGAGATTCAGACCTCCGCAAGGAGTATTCGGTCTCGAGAGATTTAAAATACAAATATCTTAAGAAAATGAGATTTCTAGAAAATAATAAATTAAAAATTATTTTTATAAATGTATATAAATATATATTTATTATCAAAATATCTATTTTTGTTATAATATCAATATTCCAACTTTTCCAAGTCAAAAAATCACTTTACATGAAAATACCATGAATTTCCATACAAGTTCAATAATACAAATAAATACCATGTATTATGAAATTAGGTTTTAATCTCTAGAAATGTCACAAATATAAAATCCACAACTATGAAAACTCTAAAGTCGATAATTAAATACTTGAGGTGTATTTTGTAAATTATACATAATTATTTTTACATAAAACCCTCTCAAGTTTTATAAATTACAATAAGGACCCTAGTAAATATAGGTTTAAGCGAGACCAATCTCTTGAGCCTCAGGGAGCCGGAGAAGTGGGTACTTGCCTATTTTAAGGTAGACAATTTAACAAACGGTGTTATTGTCACGACCCGCAAGGTACGGAACGTGACTGGCACTTAAGTTTACGAAACATCTCAAGACGTCCGTAAAATAAGTAAGCCAAAGCCCAGAAACCAAAACCACATAAGCAAAAGAGTGAAGAAAACCCAATCAATTTAAAGCGAGTTTATCAAATAAGTCATGTAAAACCTTTTTTAAAACCAATATCAATTTTTCCGAAAATTTCGGCAGAGTCTCCTTTGTAAATACTGGGCCCCAAAATGGGTACAACAAGAATATATATAAATCCAACAAATATGGCATCCCCAAGCGAGAGCTAGCTCTTCGCCATAAGGCGGTCACAAATCCCACGCAATATAAAACAACAATATGCAAAATAATCATAAAGTAGCATGGGAAAAACAGCATGTCGACTCAAGTGAGCTCGACCCCAAAATACAGCAAAAAGTCCACAAATCTCACAGTCTCATCTCTAGGTCAATATACAACAATACTGGTAGATACAGTAGATGGAGTACACTAGATACAAAGAATATACAAGAGGGTACAAAATAATGATATAACCCACCTAAGAGCAAAACCTCGAGTCCAGACAAAGGAGGCAAAAGAAGCAAGTGCGCCCGCCGCTACTGTACTGACGGAGCGGACCTGCAAAAGGCTGTGGCACAACGGGGGTGAGTTGCCAACTCGTGAGTAATAAATAACATCTACACAGGCTATCGCAAGTATGCACACAAGCATCCTAGCATCTATACTACAGGTATGGCAGGATATAATAGCAGGTATGTTTGCAATATGACTATACTAGCAAGTATGTATGCAATATAAATATACTCGTGATCCGCATATGTAAGTATAAGAAATCATCTTTTTCCTTTAAGAATCTCTTTTGAAATATCAGCACAATACCAATAGAACCAAACAGAATCCGTGTCCAGCAACGACACCTCAAAACTGTCTCAAATCTCATATCAAAGTATCTCTGTCCACAGCCGTCCGGCTGACCCATCTCAAATATCAATATCTCATCATCTCGCGGCCACGGTCGGTATCCTCTGGATATCCGCCGTGCTAAAACAGTCACCGGTAGGTAATCCATCCCCTGCCAGGCTCAACGTCAACAACACATTCCTCTTGCCCCGGGGTACCTTACCGAGCCCACCATGTACCCGTGACGGTTCCTCCACTCCTCGACACGGATCTCGAAAACCACAACAAACTCATGGTGGACGACACTTACATCACTAGAAAACCGCAATTTACATATTTTAAAAAAGTAATAAGTTTAGAAATTTTGCGCCTTTCCCCCAAAATCCAGAAATATTATAAAATCTCAAGAAGTCCTCATAAGTGCATATGTCAATGATAATGAATGCATATGGTATCAATAATCAAGTTGCGATGTATGATTAATAGATTAGGCATGAACAAATAATATGATGAAGTGCATGCACATGAATAGCAATCCTACGATTTCATTTTAAGGAATTACAGCAATAGCGCAAGTTTAAGTATCATTTATAGTAAAAGGTTTCAATTTAAAGGTTATCTAGTGTAGTGGCATGGCAATTACCAGGGTGTGTGTGTAAGCATGAATAGTGCTCGTGCTGCATATAAAAACCCTGGCAATGGTGCAGGTGTCCTATAGAATGGGTTCGTATATGTATGTCAATATAAAGCATGAATATAGCAAATAATCATACAAGTATTACACCCCTAATTACTAACATTACTAAGAATCTTTTTAAGCTACTAAAACTATCGGGCGACTTGCGCCATCCAACGATAGTCCCCCGTAGATGTTATATCTACTCACCGGAATCCCTAGCTAGTCACGTCCAATCACTGCTTTCCCCTTTCGTGCCGCATCTGACGTCTCCGCGACCGAACCTGGAATTTACATCAATACCAAACATAAGGTTATATATCAAGAACGACGCAAATCCCAAACGAAAATACTAACGTTCACAAGCTAAGTACAACGTGCACAAGGTGCGCGGAACACACGCGAAAATCGCAAAAACTAACTAAATCGTCGATTTGGTCGCCCGGAAAGACTAAAACCCGAACACTCAAAAATCCGCACCCACACATCCTAAATGTCATAGGATAAGCCAAAACAATCATCAAGATATAGCAAATAATTCACCACAATATTTTATAACAAAACTAGTAAGCTAGAAATTTGCAATTTGGTGCAAACATCGACAATTAGCGACAAAGTTATCACAATCCAACACAAGCATCCAACCACACAACTAGTTAGCCACAATAGCACAATTTTAACTCATTTACCATACTACAAAACCCATTATCCAAACACAACCCTTTCTTGAATTTATAACCTAGCAATTCCAATTCAAATTCCACACTTAAAAATTTAAATTAACACAAATAAAAGCCCACTTAAGCAAAGTAATCTCTTAAATTAGGTTTGTATAATAACTAGATAACAAAATAACTTAATTAATCTCATAATGGTGTTTCTAAACCCTAGTTCAACTCAAGCCATTATCATGAAAAACCTAGAATGAAATTAGCACTAAAATTTAACACTAAAACAATTTAATTAAAGAAATCTAACCATAGGAATTTAAATGAGTAGAAATATACCTCAAGATCTATGGATCTAGCATGATGATTTGCCTCTAAAATTGCCTCCTTTCCACATGTTTTCAACTAAATTAGGCTTGAGAAGAGGTAGCACAAGGATTTGTTTTGGTTTTGTAAACAAATTTGTGGATTTATATAGATATTTGTAGCAATTTTGATGAAATTTTGGAGGAAATGAAAAGAGGAAAGTGAAGGGGGAGGGCTGCTGAAATTTCGGCCAGAGGAGGGAGGAAAAATGGTGTGGGTGTTGTGGGAAAGTCAAGGTCAAAGCCCATACCAATCAACCAAAAACCCATACTCAATATAAAATATTAAAACCCTTTTTTAAGCAATTTAAAATGAATGAAGAACACAATTTGGAGGGGGGAAATTTTGGGCTGCTGAAAATAGTGGTAGGGCCAGCCAAATAAGAGGGTTGAGGAAGTGTGAGTGTTTGCAAAAAAAATTCTATGCAAAAAGACCCCCCCCCCCCCACAAGTCCAAAATTGCAAGTTTAAGCTTAAATTCAATAAATTTCGTTTCCAATAACAAAAATTAGTTAAAACTTAAAATAAATTACTAAAAATTTATGTTACAACTAGATTTTAATTAACATGATTTTAAAGCTTAAATTTAGCCCAATTAAATTTGTATTTATCGCTAATTTAATGTATTTTCTTACCGGCTTAAAATAATATTAAAAATCGAAAAATTAGGGAAAAATTTTAAACGACCAGAATTTCATAAGTAACTCATTAGCTACTAAAAACTAGTAATTACCTATCCAAATTAGGTATAATTAGTCCTAAACTGCAAAATAACAAAAAAAGACGATTTACGGAAAAATACCAAATTTTCACCGATTTTCGGGAAAACACCAAAATGACTTTTCAAGGCGCTACAATCTTCCCCCCTTAAAGAAATTCGGTCCCCGAATTTAAAAATATAACTACGCGTACCTTCAAAGAGATGGGGATATTTCTTTCTCATCTCGCCCTCGGTCTCCCAGGTGACCTCCTCGCTGCTCGGGCCACGCCAAAGGACCTTGACGGTCGGTATAACTTTCGATCTCAACTTCTTCACCTGCCGATCCAGGATGGCCACCGGCTGCTCTGCAAAAGAAAGGTCACGCTCTAGCTGGATTGTCGGGTGCTGAATCACATGCGAAGGGTCGTGAAGGTACTTGCGGAGCATCGAAACATAGAAGACGGGGTGAACATCGGGAAAGCTGGGCGGAAGAGCCAAACGATATGCAACTGCGCCGACACGCTCAAGAATCTCGAAGGGACCTACGAATCTAGGGCTAAGCTTCCTCTTTCACCCAAAACGCATCACGCCCTTCATCGGAGAGACTCTCAGAAAAACATGGTCGCCTACTGCGAACTCTAATCTGCGACGGCGCCTGTCTGCATATGATTTCTGCCTGCTCTGAGCCGCTCTCATCCGGTCTCGGATCAACTATATCTTCGCTGTCGTCTCCTCAACAAGCTGTGGCCCCAAAATGCTGCTCTCGCTGAGCTCTGTCCAACAGACGGGCGATCTGCATCTCCTCCCATACAATGCCTCGAAAGGTGCCATCTGAATAGTATCCTGGAAGCTGTTATTGTAGGAGAACTCCACTAGAGGTAAATGACGATCCCAGCTACCGCCGAAGTCTAAAACGCACGCTCTGAGCATGTCCTCGAGAGTCTGAATGGTCCGCTCTGACTGTCCGTCGGTCTGCGGATGAAATGCTGTGCTGAAGCTCAAACGAGTGCCCAAAGCCTCCTGAAGTCTCTGCCAAAGTCGGCTGGTGAACTGGGTGCCTCGATCTGACACGATACAAGTCGGTACGCCATGCAACCGCACGATCTCGTCGATGTAAAGCTGGGCATACTGAGCGAAGCTGAAAGTCGTCTTCACTGGCAGGAAGTGAGCCGCTTTCGTCAATCGATCTACGATCACCCAGATGGAGTCGTACCCTCGACTGGTCCTGGGTAGACCCACAACGAAATCCATCGAAATCTGCTCCCATTTCCACTCCGGAATGGGTAATGGCTGTAGCTCTCCTGCGGGCCTCTGGTGCTCGGCCTTGACTTGCTGACAAGTCAGGCATCTCGATACAAACTCCGCAATGTCCCTCTTCATCCCCTCCCACCAGTAGGTCTCTCTCATATCATGGTACATCTTGGTGGAACCGGGGTGGACACTATACACTGATCGGTGTGCCTCCTCAAGAATGTCGCGCCGCAATCCATCAGCATCTGGTACGCACAGTCTAGATCCATAGCGTAAAATCCCCTGATCGTCAATCACGAACTCGGAAAATCTGCCATGTCCCATCTGTGCCATGATCTCTGAGCAACGGTCGTCACTGCGCTGTGCCTCATATATACGGTCAAGCAACTGTGGGCGTGCACGAACATGCGCGAGCTGTCCCCCTGTCTGAGTGAACTCGAACTCAACTCGGCTGTCGCATAACATCTGCCAATCTGCTGACGACTTCCTCTGCACTGCGTGCAAAAAGGATAGACTACCCTCGGGCCTCCTACTCAACGCATCTGCCACCACATTCGCCTTGCTTGGGTGATATAAGATCTCGCAGTCGTAGTCTTTCACCAACTCCATCCAACGACGTTGTCTGAGGTTCAGGTCTCGCTGCTGAAATATGTATTTTAAGCTCTTGTGGTCTGTGAATATTTGGCACGACTCGCCATATAGGTAATGTCGCCAAATCTTCAATGCAAAGACCACTGCAGCCATCTCCAAATCATGAGTGGGGTAGTTCTGTTCATGCTTCTTCAAATGCCGAGAAGCATAAGCGATCACCCGGCCATGCTGCATCAATACGCATCCTAACCCCACTCGCGAAGCATCACAGTAGACCACAAATCCGCCTGATCCCGAAGGCAAAGATAATACCGGCGCCGTAGTCAAACAAGTCCGTAGCTGCTGAAAACTGTGCTCGCACTCCTCTGTCCAAACGAAAGGAACTCCCTTCCGGGTCAAACTGGTCAAAGGTGCAGCTATACGGGAGAAGTCCTGAACAAAACGCCTGTAGTAGCCTGCCAGGCCTAGAAAACTACGGATCTCAGTAACCGATGTAGGTCGGGGCCACTGCTGAACAGCCTCAATCTACTTCGGGTCCACACAAATGTCGTCTCTCGTAACCACGTGACCCAAGAATCCGACGCTGTCCAGCCAGAATGCACACTTGGAGAACTTTGCGAACAGCTGGTGCTCCCTCAGAGTCTGTAACGTAATCTGCAAGTGCTGCTCGTGCTCCTCTCTGCTCCGGGAGTACACCAAGATATCGTCGATAAACACGATGATGAACAAGTCAAGATACGGCCTGAATGTACGGTTCATCAAATCCATGAATGTTGCTGGGGCGTTGGTGAGTCCGAACGACATCACCAAAAACTCGTAGTGGCCGTAGCGCGTGCGGAAAGCTGTCCTCGGTATATCCTCCTGTCGAACTCGCAGCTGATGGTATCCTGATCGCAAGTCGATCCTCGAAAAATATCCCGCATCCTGAAGCTGGTCGAACAAGTCATCAATGCGTGGCAACGGATATCTGTTCCGAACGGTAACTTTGTTCAGCTGGCGGTAGTCGATACATAAGCGCAAACTTCCATCCTTCTTCTTGACAAACAGGACCGGAGCACCCCACGGAGAAACACTAGGTCGAATAAGCCCCTTATCTAACAAATCCTGCAACTGATCCTTCAGCTCTCGAAGCTCTGCCGGGGCCATCCGATAAGGCGGTATAGAAATAGGCCCCGAGCCGGGAATCAAATCGATGCAGAACTCAACATCGCGCTCAGGTGGTAGCCCAGGTAGCTCATCAGGGAAAACATCAGGGAACTCACAAACAACCGGGACCCGGTCCAACGGAACCTCTGCAGCTCGAGTATCACAAATATACGCTAAGAATCCCTAACATCCCTTCCGCAAGAGCTGACCAGCGCGAAGAGACGAAATCAAGCTGGGAAGGGTGACGCTGCGGTCTCCCTGAATAACAAGGACTGGCTCTCCCGGAAAGCTAAATCTGACTGCCTTCTCACGGCAGTCCACCGAAGCATAACAAGTGGCCAGCCAGTCCATGCCCAGAAGCACATCAAAGTCCAACATATCGAGGAGAATCAAATCAACTGATGAATCCCTCTCCCCGATACGAACGTAACACAATCGAAATACAAAACGAGCGACAAACGACTCGCCTACTGGAGTAACAACAACAAGCGGATGATCTAACGACGACGACTCACGGCCCAACATCGGTGCAAAGTGTGTAGAGACGTACGAATGTATGGAACCTGGGTCAAATAATACCCGTGTGACGAAAGAACAAACAGGCAAGGTACCTGTCACAACGGCATTGGATGCCTGCGCATCCTGCGGTGTCAAAGCAAATACTCGGGCCTGTCCTCCACCGATAGCGGGCTGACCTCGACCTCGGCCTCTGCCTCCTCGTCCTCTTTGAATAGGACCGCCGCGTCCACGGCCTCTGGGTGCACCTAACTGGCGTGGAGCATCGCCTGTGGTAGGAAGTAGGGCTCTCTGAGGAGGGGGTGGTGATGGTGGTAGGGTCACATGCGGAACTGTCGCTGCTCCCTGTCGTCTCGCCGGACAGTCTCTGACAAGATGGTGCGGACTCCCGCACCCAAAACACCCTGGCGATGGCTGCTGTCCCTGGGGATAAGAACCATATAACTGTCCCCGTCCAAATCCTCTGCCAGGCCTATCTCTCGGAAAGAATCTGGCGCGTTGCCTCTGAGACGGTACATCGGTGCGAATCCTCTTCGGCCCAGAAACGGCCGAAGTCTGTGATATGCGTGCCTCCATCCGTAATGCCATATCCATAGCAGCTGAATAAGTGTCGTAGTGCTGGGCGCCAATGGCAAGATATAGCTGGGCATCGAGTCCCTGTACGAACCTCTTCATCATCTTCTCTTCGGTATCCACCAAATAAGGAGCATATCGGGATAACTGTGTAAACTGGATGTCATACTCAGACACCGTCATCCCAGGTGTCTTAACTAAGGCCTCAAAGCTACGAGCTCTGGCGTCACGAACGCTCTCTGGGAGGAAACGAGCTAGAAAGACCGCTGTAAACTCGGCCCACGTCATAGGCGGTAGACCTGCAGCTCGACCTCTCAAGACTGACTCCCACCATGTCTGCGCGAGACCCTCTAGTCGGAAACTCGCAAGCTCTACCCATCGATCATCCGAACATCTCAGCGAACGGCAGATCCTGGCTAAACTGTCAAGGAACGTCTGTGGGTCCTCCGCTGCCTCGGTGCCGGTGAATACTGGAGGTCTCAGCCTCATAAAATCCTGTAGTGAAACCGGGATGGTCACGGCGGTAGTAGTAGGAGCAGGTATCATAGCAGTCTGGGGTGTAGTAGGTGCGTCATCCGGCCTCGGTGTACGACTGGCTGCAACTAGCGATCCTACCATCTGACGTAGCTCCTGCATGCCCCCCATCATCTGTCGCAACTCCTCCATACAAGTCTCGAGCCTATCCATACGGCCTGGGGAAGGTGGATCGGTCTGTCCCTGCGGCGTAGGCATACCACCCTGCTCAGTCCTAGTCTCGGACGAGCCAGCTCGAATCTCGTCTCGGGCGGCAGCCCTCTGTGCCCTCGTAGCCTTCGGCGGCATAGTGGCTGTTACAGGAAAACGGGTAATAAGAACAGTGCGATAGAATCATAGGATACACGGAATTGAAGAAGGAATTTCAAGCAAGTATATCCTAAAGTCACTTAGGCGGAGTACCGTGTCGCAAGTATGCCGCGGACATACACACGCTACGTTACCCTACTTAAGTCACTTACTCCATCTATCAAGGGTCATCCTACACTCAAAAAGGTAAAACCTATCGCTTTGATACCAACTTTGTCACGACCCGCAAGGTACGGAACGTGACTGGCACTTAAGTTTACGAAACGTCTCAAGACGTCCGTAAAATAAGTAAGCCAAAGCCCAGAAACCAAAACCACATAAGCAAAAGAGTGAAGAAAACCCAATTAATTTAAAGCGAGTTTATCAAATAAGTCATGTAAAACCTTTTTTAAAAACAATATCAATTTTTCCGAAAATTTCGGCAGAGTCTCCTTTGTAAATACTGGCCCCCAAAATAGGTACAACAAGAATATATATAAATCCAACAAATATGGCATCCCCAAGCGGGAGCTAGCTCTTCGCCACAAGGCGGTCACAAATCCCACGCAATATAAAACAACAACATGCAAAATAATCATAAAGAAGCATGAGAAAAACAGCATGTCGACTCAAGTGAGCTCGACCCCAAAATACACCAAAAAGTCCACAAATCTCACAGTCTCATCTCTAGGTCAATATACAACAATACTGGTAGATACAGTAGATGGAGTACACTAGATACAAAGAATATACAAGGGGGTACAAAATAATGATATAACCCACCTAAGAGCAAAACCTCGAGTCCAGGCAAAGGAGGCAAAAGAAGCAAGTGCGCCCGCCGCTACTGTACTGACGGAGCGGACCTGCAAAAGGCTGTGGCACAACGGGGGTGAGTTGTCAACTCGTGAGTAATAAATAACATCTACACAGGCTATCGCAAGTATGCACACAAGCATCCTAGCATCTATACTACAGGTATGGCAGGATATAATAGCAGGTATGTATGCAATATGACTATACAAGCAAGTATGTATGCAATATAAATATACTCGTGATCCGCATATGTAAGTATAAGAAATCATCTTTTTCCTTTAGGAATCTCCTTTGAAATATCAGCACAATACCAATAGAACCAAACAGAATCCGTGTCCAACAACGACACCTCAAAACTGTCTCAAATCTCATATCAAAGTATCTCTGGCCTCAGCCGTCCGGCTGACCCATCTCAAATATCAATATCTCATCATCTCACGGCCACGGTCGGTATCCTCTGGATATCCGCCGTGCCAAAACAGTCACCGGTAGGTAATCCATCCCCTGCCAGGCTCAACGTCAACAACACATTCCTCTTGCCCCGGGGTACCTTACCGAGCCCACCATGTACCCGTGACGGTTCCTCCACTCCTCGACACGGATCTCGAAAACCACAGCAAACTCATGGTGGACGACACTTACATCACTAGAAAACCGCAATTTACATATTTTAAAAAAGTAATAAGTTTAGAAATTTTGCGGCTTTCCCCCAAAATCCAAAAATATCATAAAATCTCAAGAAGTCCTCATAAGTGCATATGTCAATGATAATGAATGCATATGGTATCAATAATCAAGTTGCGATGTATGATTAATAGATTAGGCATGAACAAATAATATGATGAAGTGCATGCACATGAATAGCAATCCTACGATTTCATTTTAAGGAATTACAGCAATAGCGCAAGTTTAAGTATCATTTATAGTAAAAGATTTCAATTTAAAGGTTATCTAGTGTAGTGGCATGGCAATTACCAGGGTGTGTGTGTAAGCATGAATAGTGCTCGTGCTGCATATAAAAACCCCAGCAATGGTGCAGGTGTCCGATAGAATGGGTTCGTATATGTATGTCAATATAAGGCATGAATATAGCAAATAATCATACAAGTATTACACCCCTAATTACTAACATTACTAAGAATCTTTTTAAGCTACTAAAACTATTGGGCGACTTGCGCCATCCAACGATAGTCCACGTAGATGTTACATCTACTCACCGGAATCCTTAGCTAGTCACGTCCAATCACCGCTTTCCCCTTTCGTGCCGCGTCTGACGTCTCCGCGACCGAACCTGGAATTTACATCAATACCAAACATAAGGTTACATATCAAGAACGACGCAAATCCCAAACGAAAATACTAACGTTCACAAGCTAGGTACAACGTGCACAAGGTGCGCGGAACACACGCGAAAATCGCAAAAACTAACTAAATCGTCGATTTGGTCGCCCGGAAAAACTAAAACCCGAACACTCAAAAATCCGCACCCACACATCCTAAATGTCATAGGATAAGCCAAAACAATCATCAAGATATAGCAAATAATTCACCACAATATTTTATAACAAAACTAGTAAGCTAGAAATTTGCAATTTGGTGCAAACATCGACAATTAGCGACAAAGTTATCACAATCCAACACAAGCATCCAACCACACAACTAGTTAGCCACAATAGCACAATTTTAACTCATTTACCATGCTACAAAACCCATTATCCAAACACAACCCTTTCTTGAATTTATAACCTAGCAATTCCAATTCAAATTCCACACTTAAAAATTTAAATTAACACAAATAAAAGCCCACTTAAGCAAAGTAATCTCTTAAATTAGGTTTGTATAATAACTAGATAATAAAATAACTTAATTAATCTCATAATGGTGTTTCTAAACCCTAGTTCAACTCAAGCCATTATCATGAAAAACCTAGAATGAAATTAGCACTAAAATTTAACACTAAAACAATTTAATTAAAGAAATCTAACCAAAGGAATTTAAATGGGTAGAAATATACCTCAAGATCTATGGATCTAGCATGATGATTTGCCTCTAAAATTGCCTCCTTTCCACATGTTTTCAACTAAATTAGGCTTGAGAAGAGGTAGCACAAGGATTTGTTTTGGTTTTGTAAACAAATATATGGATTTATATGGATTTTTGTAGCAATTTTGATGAAATTTTGGAGGAAATGAAAAGAGGAAAGTGAAGGGGGAGGGCTGCTGAAATTTCGGCCAGAGGAGGGAGGAAAAATGGTGTGGGTGTTGTGGGAAAGTCAAGGTCAAAGCCCATACCAATCAACCAAAAACCCATACTCAATATAAAATATTAAAACCCTTTTTTAAGCAATTTAAAATGAGTGAAGAACACAATTTGGAGGGGGGAAATTTTGGGCTGCTGAAAATAGTGGTAGGGCCAGCCAAATAAGAGGGTTGAGGAAGTGTGAGTGTTTGCAAAAAAAATTCTATGCAAAAAGACCCCCCCACAAGTCCAAAATTGCAAGTTTAAGCTTAAATTCAATAAATTTCGTTTCCAATAACAAAAATTAGTTAAAACTTAAAATAAATTACTAAAAATTTATGTTACTACTAGATTTTAATTAACATGATTTTAAAGCTTAAATTTAGCCCAATTAAATTTGTATTTATCGCTAATTTAATGTATTTTCTTACCGGCTTAAAATAATATTAAAAATCGAAAAATTAGGGAAAAATTTTAAACGACCAGAATTTCATAAGTAACTCATTAGCTACTAAAAACTAGCAATTACCTATCCAAATTAGGTATAATTAGTCTTAAACTGCAAAATAACAAAAAAAAGACGATTTACGGAAAAATACCAAATTTTCACCGATTTTCGGGAAAACACCAAAACGACTTTTCAAGGCGCTACAGTTATCAACACGGTAATCGTCTTTGAAAAAGACACAAATCCTGCCGCCCATGTACAGCGGTTACCGATAACACCAAAACCTAATTCAAGACTTCAATTTCTTTTCTAATTGTTCTGACTGAGTCTTATTATAAACAATCTAACTTGAATATAATTCAAGTACAAACTACAATTCAATATGAATCCATGAAACCATATATTCAATCTGTTCAAACTATTCAATTTATATTGACTGAACCGAACCATGGATATACTTCCATCTACATGATTCTCCAGTTACATCCATTTATTGATATCATGGTTTCGGCAAGTCATCCAATTATACAATCTATATTACAAGACAATACAAGTTGCAATACAATACAAACAATACAATCAAGACATCGCGGGTTTTAAGGGGTAGATTGGTACGGAAGGTGTTAAAAGTGGCACGAGACTGCAAGATTTAAGACACCTAACCTGAATACAACGTCGTTGTTCCGGGCTTTCTAACGGAACCTTATACTACATTTGCCTTTAGTCTCTGGCATATAGAGACTCCTCTCGTATACACTGGTATCTTTCTGTACTAAGCTACAAACAACAGCGTTAACAATAAATATAACATTATAACAATATAATACAACTTTAAAAGTTACACACTCTCTCTTACTCTCTGTCTATTCTACTTCTCCCTTATCTTCGGGACTTACCGAGCGATTTGTTCGCTAACGACATTCTCTTTCTTTTTCTTTGAATGTCGTCAGGTGTTTCAGACTTTCCAGAGATCGAGCCTAGCACTGAAAACTTGGACCAGTTTATTGAAGATTCCGAGCTGTAGTTACACTTGTACACATTTTATTTCAGTACTTTCCATTTCTGTTATGCCATTGTTTAGGCATTGCTTTCATTCATATGTATTTACTTTTCCATGTATTGTACAAAAGAATGTTAATAAATAAAGTTGTTGTTCAGTTATATCTTTTGTCTCTTGTGCATTTTTATATTGCTTAGATACACTTAGCGTATTTAATTCAGAGTAAATACGTAGCGGCCAGTCACGCCCTCTGCCCGTACACCGGGAAGCGGGGCGTGACAAGTGAGTGCCAAGCACTCTCGAATTGTTTCTTAGCGCCCACGTGAGAGGCACGTGAGGCGCTGGGTGCTGAGCGTCATCCACTGAGCGCTAAGCACTCCTAAGTTCTTTTGTAGCGCCCACGTGAGAGCCACGTAGGACGCTCGGTGCTGAGCGTCACTCACTGAGTGTTAAGCACTCCTGAGTTCTTTTGTAGCGTCCACGTGAGAGGCACGTGGGACGCTCGGTGCTGAGCGTCACCCACCGAGTGCTAAGCACTCCTGAGTTCTTTTGTAGCGTCCACGTGAGAGGCACGTGGGACGCTCGGCGCTGAGCGCCACTCCCTGAGATCTTTTTATTCTGTGGCGCCCATGTGAGAGGCACGTGGGGCACTAGGCGCTGAGCGCCGCTCAATGAGTACTAAGCACTCCTGTAGCGCCCACGTGAGGAACACGTGGAGCGCCGGGTACCAAGTTCTTCTTTTTTTCTTGAATGATCCACAGGATCTTTATCTACTTTTATTTACCTAAAATTTTCAAGAAGAGAGTTCTTCTTCCTCAAGAATTTAATTTTCTGTTCTTTTGAAGCTTTCTCTCTCTCTCTCTCTCTTAAGCTTATGGGGGTGTTCCTCCTTCTCAGACTTGAAGTCTTGGGTCTTTTATATAGTAGGGGCAGTTTGTTGATTAGCTCCGAGGAAATATCTTATTAAGAGATCTCAAATGATTTAGGGATTTTACCCACCGTTGGATCTTTGATCCAAGAACTTCTGTTTTACAGAAAGTATTTTCTTATTTTTAACAAGATTAGGGAAATATTTACCCATACAGAATTTATTCTGTAGATTGGTGATTCTTTAATCAACATTGGATTTTTAATCCAACGGTACTCTATTTTACAGAGGGCGGTTTTTTTTGTTTAGAAAGATTTGAGGAATATTTCCTCTAAACAGAATTTAATTCGGTATCCTGATGATTTATCATCTCCGTTGGATTTTTAATCCAACGGCTCTGTTTAACAGAGAGTATAATTTAATTCTACGGGACGTCGGCGCTCACGTGTTGTGCACGTGGGCGCTGCTTAAGATTTTTGTGTGATTTGCACACTGGCGCCGCTCATATAAAGGTTTCTAATTCTGGCGTCGGCGCCCTCGTGGAAGGCACGTGAGGCGCTGCCTCTTGAATTTTTAACAGGGTTTTGCTCTTTTATTGGGGGAAACAGCCACGCCATCGCTTTCGTTTATTGGGAAGCGGGGCGTGACACACGCAAGCGCATCCATTCCAATGGGTAACGAAAAACCCACTCGCCTCGCCTAACTCGTCTGGACGAGATGAGATGACTCGTCAACTCATCCACGTCACAACGAGGCGAGCAAAACTCGATCGTGGAGAGACGAAACAAAGCAAGCCGGCGAGGCGTCGCTTCATTTGCCAAGCTGTAACACCCACGATATTGTTTACATCTTGACCTGACATTGCTACACATATATATATTGATATACCTGACATGGTACCGTATACTGTTGACTTGACCTGATTTACCATGACCCGACCCGTTACCTGATCTTGTGTCTAATGCCAACAAACCTGACATGTAGTCCTCATGGACCGTTCCTGTTGTCTATCCAGACAAACCTGCTTTTACCTGATCCTGTGTTGGCATTAGTTCTTGATTACTGAATACCTGACTCGACATACATAACTTGGGGGTATGGGGAAATCAAAGGTGAAACCGACTTGTAACTCAACAGTTCGATACCTGTTCTGATCAGTCTTACGGGCTAGGCCAGCCCCGGAGTGATGATGCTGACATCACTCGCCCATCCTGCTACCTGTTACTGCCTAGCGGCACGTCTCGGATTCAGCCCCGAGGATCTTGACCATGGTCCCGGGCACGCACGGGATACTATTAAGTTACATCGACGATTCATCAATTGATTTCAAAGACTTTAGAATAGAAAACCTGATAGAACAGTTTAGTTACCCACTGCACACTACCCTGCACTGCTCGATTCACATTATTGCTACTCTCGTTTTATTCATGTTTATTTTGCATTGCCTGTTACATTGTTCATATTATATTACTTGTTGACATGACGCGCTAATGTCTGGGTTTTGCATGGCCCAGATTCTGTACCGCTGTCGCAGTCCGAGCAGGAGTACTTCAGCCAGCAGGCTGAGCTGTGAGTTCAGTAGTAGTAGTTTTATTTCCTGCATTTATTTCCTGATGTGAGCCTGCATTATGGGACATACTTTCCAGTTATCTGTATTGGATCATTTGCTTCCACATTTATTTATTATTGACTCCTGTTATTCTGGATTATGGACATGTTTTAGATAGTTTTATCTTGTTCTTGTTATCTCTACAGCTGTAATGTGACTGTGGATGGATACTTCCTACCCACAGGTAGCATGGCTGGCTATGTCACGTGCCCAATCTAGCGTACTCTAGGAAGCGGGGCGTGACATGGTTCTTTTGGTATCAGAGCCATAGGTTAGTTGGGTTGATTCTTTGTAGTTGGGTATTGTACCCAATACACGAATCAGGATGCCCGTGACTAGAAAACATGTCCTGCCACTTTACCGTTTGCCATTCTTGAATCACATTCTTCCTGATTATATGTTTTACGATGTGCAAACTTCCTTTGCATATCGACTCGAAAAACATGATTTCTTGTTATCTCTAGGACTTAGGCGACTTGGGTGGAGTTAAGTAGTTGTGGCTATGATACCGCGGCATAGTTACAATGCGGTACTCTATTTAAGTATCTTGGAGTTCTAGGCTTGATCTATATATCGAATCTATCATCATGCTAATGTTGGGTGTTTTTGATTTCAGGAATATGGCAGATAAGAATTTGAAGACGTACCAAAGGCGTGTGGACGAAGCCGCCATGCTTGGAGTGATAAGGGGAATGCTAGAGAATCAAAAGAGACAGACCGAGCTGATCCAACAGCAAGCAGACTCGTTCCTGGAAGGTTTGCAGATCGTTCAGCAGTCTGTAAACAACGTTGGAGCTAAACCAGTTGATCGAGTTGGGACCGTGGCAGATTTTAAACGTTTGGGTCCGTCTACATTCACTGGTTTGGAGGAACCATTGCCAGCCGAGCAGTGGCTAGTTGACACGGAGAATTTGCTGATTGCGGAACAGATTCCAGATGACAAGAGAGTTGATATGGTACGCATTCAGTTAGTGGACTACGCCCGAGAATGGTGGCTTGTAGAGGAGACCCGCTTGCCCAAGCCGATCAAGTGGGCGGATTTTTCTAAGAGTTTCCTGGAGAAGTTCTTCCCGCGGACTGCACGGGAGGAAATGGAAGAGAAGTTTATTGGGCTAAGGCAGAATGGAGCACCCGTGGATGTGTATGCAGCAGAGTGGACGAGACTCAGCAGATTCGCTGGACCTTTAGTCGCCAACGATGTAGACAGGGCACGAAGGTTCATGCGCAGCTTGGACGTGGACATCCAGAGGCAGATTGTCTCCCTGGGTTTGACCACTTTCTCACAGGTTCTTACGGCAGCTCGGGAACATCAGAGTTTATCTGGGATGAAAGGGAGCTTGCAGCAGACAGCAGTTGCGGCAAGGAAGCCTGCATTTGTACCTAACAGAGCTCATGGTCGCAGAGGTATTCCAGTGGACCGTCGAGGTGTAGCACCCATGAAGAAGCCTGTGATCGTTGATCGAAGAAAGAGCGTGATTTGTGACTACTGTCGTTTACCTGGGCACGTGCAGAAGGATTGTCGAAGAAGGCTGGGACTTTGTTTGGTTTGTGGAGTGGCTGATCACGCAGTTGGTGCCTGTCCGTCGAAGCTTCGTACGAGGGATGATATTCAGAAGCCTCCGCAGAAACCGTTCCAAGGGCAAAAACAGCTGACTCAAAGACCTAATCAGGCTCGAGCTTTTACCTTGACAGTAGAAGAAGCTAAGGCGTCAGGAGAAGTGGTTTCAGGTACTTTACTCGTTCATGGTTTTCCCGCATTGGCATTATTTGATTCTGGTGCATCCCATTGTTTTATGTCATCCAAGTTTGTGACTACGCACTCGATTGCTTGCACGACCCTGTCTAGTTTCTGGGACATACACACTGGGAATGGGAAAATCATATCTAGTAGGGAATGTAAAGATTGTACAGTTGTTGTATGCGGACGGGAGCTTTTTGCAGATTTCTTGGTGATTGATACGGGCAGCTATGAAGTCGTCTTGGGAATGGATTTTCTTGGCACTTTCCACGCTCACATTGACTGTAGGGCAAAGAAAGTAATTTTCCAGATTCCCGGACATACTGAGTTTATCTTCACTGGAGGAAGCAGTTCTATCGGGCCAGTCGGGTTTAGGGCTAGGCCGACAAACCATATTCTTGCAGCAATGGAAGTTGATGAAAGTGAAGAACTGGCTGTTGTTCGTGATTTTTTGGATGTATTTGAAGATATATCGGGTTTACCGCCGAAGCGAGACGTGGAGTTCGTAATTGATCTTATTCCTGGTGCCGCGCCAGTATCCAAAGCATATTATCCAATGGCACCAGTAGAGTGGGAAGAAGTTAAGAAACAGGTTGCTGAATTGCTTGAGAAAGGTTGGATTCAAAGCAGTAATTTGCCTTGGGGAGCTCCAGTTCTTCTGGTAAAGAAGAAGGATGGCACGAGAAGGATGTGTATCGACTATCGAGAATTAAACCGGGTGACTATCAAGAACAAGTACCCGATCCCTCGCATTGGAGAACTTTTTGAGCAGCTTAGTGGCGCGAGGGTATTCTCGAAGCTGGATTTGCGATCCGGATATCATCAGGTTCGAGTGAAAGCAGAAGATATTTGCAAGACGGCGTTCCGAACTCGGTATGGACATTACGAGTACTTAGTGATGCCCTTCGGAGTAACGAATGCGCCGGCAGTATTCATGGACTTGATGAACCGAATCTTTTCACCGTTCTTGGATCAGTTCATTGTGGTATTCATTGACGATATTCCGGTTTACTCGAAGAGTTTTGAGGAGCATGCTGAGCATTTAAAGATCACACTGTAGACGTTGAGACAGGAGAAATTGTATGCGAAAATGAGTAAGTGCGAGTTTTGGCTGGAGGAAGTGAAGTTTTTGGGGCATGTTGTGTCGGGCAATGGAATTGCCGTCGATCCCGAAAAGATTGCAGCCGTTCGTGATTGGCCAATTCCAAAGAATGTTGCGGAGATAAGAAGCTTTCTTGGACTCACCGGATATTACAGGAGATTTGTGGAGAACTTTGCTCGTCTGGCAGAGCCGTTGACCAAGCTTACGCGCAAGGAGGTACCTTGTGTATGGACGGATAAATGTGCGTTAGCTTTTGAGACATTGAAGCAGAAGTTGATAACCGCCCCTATTCTGACCGTGCCAGACAATTCCGGAGGATTGGTGATTCACAGTGACGCATCTGGGAAAGGATTGGGATGTGTTTTGATGCAGCATGGAAAGGTTGTAGCGTACGCATCGAGACAACTGAAGACCCATGATAAGAATTATCCAACTCATGACTTGGAGCTTTCGGCTGTGATTTTCGCTTTGAAGATTTGGAGACACTACCTTTTGGGCCAAAGGGTCAAAGTTTTTACAGATCATAAGAGCTTGAAGTATGTGTTCACACAGAAGGAGCTGAATATGAGGCAGCGTAGATAGTTGGAGCTGATGGCTGACTACGATCTTGATCTTAAGTACCATCCGGGGAAGGTTAATGTTGTGCCGGATATGCTGAGTCGGTTACCAGCAATTCAGGTGTTAACTACGCAGAAGGAGATCGTTGCAGATTTTCGAAGATTTGACTTGGAGGTTGTGCTACCGCGTTCTACGGGACAGTTGATGCAGCTGCAAGTGCAGTCGTCTTTGATTGAGAAAATTAAAGCAGCACAATCGTAGGATTCTAGACTGCAAAAGTTTCGAGAGAAAGTTGAAGCCGGACTACGAACAGATTTACTGGTCCACGAAGATGGTTCGTTGAGGTATGGTAGCCGTTTATGTGTGCCAAAGGGAGATGTTCGTGAAGAGCTTATGAAGGAGGCACACAGTTCAGCTTATTCTGTACATCCAGGAGGCACAAAGATGTACCGAGATATTCGACAGCATTTCTGGTGGGAAGGCATGAAACGGGAGATTGCTCGCTTTGTGGCTAAGTGCTTGGTGTGTCAGCAAGTTAAGGCTGAACATCAAAGAGTTGCTGGTTTATTGCAACCACTTCCGATTCCTTAGTGGAAGTGGGAACATATAACCATGGATTTCGTGACGGCTTTACCGTGGAGTCCAAAAGGCAACAATGCAGTATGGGTGATTGTTGATCGGTTGACCAAGGCAGCTCACTTTATTCCCTTCCGGGTTGGTCAATCAACAGAGACTTTGGCAGAGCGGTACATGCAGGAGATTGTAAGATTGCATGGGGTACCGGTGAGCATCGTGTCCGATCGGGACACTCGGTTCTTATCACACTTCTGGAGGAGTTTACAGGAAAGTTTGGGGACTCGATTGAAGTTTAGCACAGCTTATCATCCTCAAACTGATGGTCAGTCGGAGAGAACGATCCAAACTCTTGAAGACATATTGAGAGCATGCATGTTGGACTTCAAGGGTTCATAGGAGGATCATCTACACCTGGTGGAGTTTTCTTACAACAACAGTTTTCAGGCAACTATCCAGATGGCTCCGTTTGAAGCTTTGTATGGTCATAAATGTCGTTCACCTGTTTGTTGGGATGATGTCGGTGAACGAAGATTGTTGGGACCAGATTTGGTGGTGCAGACAGTTGAGAAGGTTAACACTATCAGAAATCATATGAAGGCGGCACAAGACCGACAGAAGAGTTAGGCAGACACGTCAAGAAGACCTCTAGAGTTCGCCGTGGGTGATTTGGTATTCTTGAAGATATCACCGACTAGAGGGGTGATTCATTTTGGGAGTCGAGGAAAGCTTAGTCCTCGATTCGTTGGACCCTTTGAGATATTGGAGCGTGTTGGAGAGGTAGCGTACCGTTTAGCGTTACCGCAGTCCTTGGCAGGTGTGCACGATGTGTTTCACGTATCTCAACTACGAAGGTATGTTCGAGATGAAACGCACGTTTTGGATCATTCGGAGCTAACAGTACTAGAAGACTTGACTTTTGAGGAGCGACCGGTTGAAATCATGGATCGAAGGGAAAAGGTTCTCAAGAACAAGGTTATCCCCCTTGTGCTTGTTTCTTGGGGAAATCACTCGCATGGAGAGTCCACTTAGGAATGAGAAGATGAAATCCGACAGAAGTTTCCTCACCTTTTCCTGTAGTTTTCTATCTTTGTATTCTTGGAATTTCGAGGACGAAATTCTTTTTGTAGTTGGGTATAATGTAACACCCACGATATTGTTTACATCTTGACCTGACATTGCTACACATATATATATTGATATACCTGACATGGTACCGTATACTGTTGACTTGACCTGATTTACCATGACCCGACCCGTTACCTGATCTTGTGTCTAATGCCAACAAACCTGACATGTAGTCCTCATGGACCGTTCCTGTTGTCTATCCAGACAAACCTGCTTTTACCTGATCCTGTGTTGGCATTAGTTCTTGATTACTGAATACCTGACTCGACATATATAACTTGGGGGTATGGGGAAATCAAAGGTGAAACCGACTTGTAACTCAACAGTTCGATACCTGTTCTGATCAGTCTTACGGGCTAGGCCAGCCCCGGAGTGATGATGCTGACATCACTCGCCCATCCTGCTACCTATTACTGCCGAGGATCTTGACCGTGGTCCCGGGCACGCACGGGATACTATTAAGTTACATCGACGATTCATCAATTGATTTCAAAGACTTTAGAATAGAAAACCTGATAGAACAGTTTAGTTACCCACTGCACACTGCCCTGCACTGCTCGATTCACATTATTGCTACTCTCGTTTTATTCATGTTTATTTTGCATTGCCTGTTACATTGTTCATATTATATTACTTGTTGACATGACGCGCTGACGTCTGGGTTTTGCATGGCCCAGATTCTGTACCGCTGTCGCAGTCCGAGCAGGAGTACTTCAGCCAGCAGGCTGAGCTGTGAGTTCAGTAGTAGTAGTTTTATTTCCTGCATTTATTTCCTGATGTGAGCCCGCATTATGGGACATACTTTCCAGTTATTTGTATTGAATCATTTGCTTCCGCATTTATTTATTATTGACTCCTGTTATTCTGGATTATGGACATGTTTTAGATAGTTTTATCTTGTTCTTGTTATCTCTACAGCCGTAATGTGACTGTGGATGGATACTTCCTACCCACAGGTAGCATGGCTGGCTATGTCACGTGCCCAATCTAGCGTACTCTGGGAAGCGGGGCGTGACACAAGCTTAGGTAGGATGTCTCGCGAAGACTAAGTAAGAGAAATGTAACAATGTATGTGTGTGATACATAATGTCATATGTGTAGTGTAAGGGTGTCGGGTGTCGGCTAAGTGTTATGTATGTTTTAGTTTGGTTAGGTAAGGGTACCGGGTTCTCGGGAGTATTCCGTTTGTACCTATGAAACAACATCTAAAGCATATGTGTATGACATTCTATTTACGGCTCGAAATCACAGCAATGGTACGACATAATCAGGCATTCCGTTTAACCCCTGGAATTACGGTGAAAGGTACCAGAAATCTGGTATTCTGTTTACCCCCCGGAATTATAGTGAAAGTAGGGGAATCCCGAGAACCTTCATACTGCCTTCCTAACTCAAATTACCCCACCCTATGTCTTAGTGTGTTGTATAAGGATACAGGTAGGCGTTAGCCCACGACTCTACTAGGCATGGTAACATGAGAGTTTACTTTCCATATCAAGATCATCCGCCTATCAGAATTTTCATAAATAACGCATGCCTAGGTTCATACGTCTAATCCTAATCGTACAAGGAAGCATGTCAATATAGGGCGCCTTGTGATTGGTTAAGAGACGCCCCTAAGTTGTATAGGGTTATGAGGTCCTGCTGAGAAACGGAAAGTATATGGTATTTTTAAGAAACTAAAGTTATGGTATTTTTATAAAATTATAGTTTTAGGAAAAGTTATGGTATTTAAGTGAAAATAGGAATTGTAGAAGGGTAGAGATATTTATTTGAAAATACAATTTTTAGAAAAGTCGAGATATTTAACTGAAAATACAACTTTTAGAAAAGTCGAGATATTTATTTGAAAATACAACTTTTAGAAAAGTCGGGGTATTTTAGTGAAATACGGGTTTTGGAAACTTTAGGGGATTTTGATGTAAAACGTTTATTTAGAAAAGTAGCAAAAGTTATTCTAAAATTCGGTATTATTCTAAAATTTGGCATCACTTAGGCTGCAAATTGGTGTTATCTTAAAATGAAAACGGGCAGCATAACGGCGTCGGTGGGTTTCACATAAAGCAATTAATTAAGAGGATGGGTCGTTACCCCGCAACAAAAATGTGTCAAAGTTTTATTAAGATGTGAGTGTCACAAGTAAATGCAATTAAAAGTGGTTTTGTCGGATTTATCAATTAGAATTACATTAATAATAACCAAAATGTTCGTATTAAAATTTAGTGAGGGAAAGAACATTGGGAAAGATTAGCATATGAGAAGGAACGACGAGATTGAAATAGAGAGAGAAATGAATCATACCTCCGAAACGGTAGAAGGATCGATGCTTGAGATGCGTCGGGTCTTGCTTTTCAACCTCCACCTCATTGCTCGAATATTTAGTGGGGAAAAGGTCGGTATCGTTGTGAAGGGGACAGAACCACGGCAACGTGGAATTTTTCAAAGATTTAATTGGATAAGAAAAATGACAGAAAAAACTAAATGAAGTTAGCTTATTTATAGAGTTCAAAAATCCCCAAATCAAGCCGACAAATACCCAAAATGAAGCCCCAAAAAAGTACATGTGGGCAAATTCCTCACCACATGGCCGGTTTTTGCATGCCCACGCAGGCGTGTGGTCCCCGCACTTTTCTTTTTGTTTTTTCTTTTAAAAACCATTTTAAAATGTTTTCCTTGATATAAAATACTTTTGAAAATAGTTTTAAATACCGAAAAATTCCAAATAAATTCTTGAAAAACCTACACAACAATTCTTCTTCATTTGTAATATTTTTTATGTTAAAAAATAATTCATTATTTATAAATTCCATATTTTCAATTAAATCTTTTCTTTAATTCAAAATGCTTTAAAATAGTTTTAAATATCGAGAAAATATAAATAAATTATAGAAAATTTCCAAATAATTATTTCATCTTTTGTAGTAATTTTTATCCCAAAAATAAATATTCTTCATTTTCCTTTCAAATAACTCCCAAAAACTTTAAAAATCCAAATAAGTATTCTGAAATAAATTATTTTCTCCATTTAAAAATAGTAATAAATTATTTCCCCAAAAAATCTCTAAAAAATTATTTTCTCTCAATAAAAATTTAAAATCTCTTTTAATAGAAACCATTAAAATTAAAATACCATGAAAAAAATATTTAGCTCCAAAAATAAAATAGGCTTTTATTTACTATATGAAAATTATAGTCATTATAGAATCCATGTGTGGGCCCAAACCGAGTTTCACAAGTACACAAAATCGATAAATTTTTTTAAAATATTTTTTTCATTTTATTCTAATTTTCAATATAATAATACATGTTATATAACAGTCGAAAATCATAAAATTTCAAAGAACTCAATATTTTCTAATTTTATTGGTTTTACAATAATTTACTTAGCACATTTTCAAAAATATCAAAAATTTGTTTTCTTAATTTTCATATAGCATACGAAAATCGCTAAATTTTAAATAATATCAATTTTTTTTGTTTTTTTTCAGTTTTATAATTTTTATGCTACCATAGCACATGAAAATCGTGAAATTTTTGAAAGTATCAAGATTTTCTATTCTCTTCATTTTAAAATATTTTTCTTGTTGGATAGAGTATGAAAATAAATATTTTCAAAAATCCTAAAATTTTATATCTTATTCGGTTCTTCATGTTTTAAATATTTAAAAAATCTCAAAAAATTATGTTTTCTTTCTCTTGCATTTTTTTGCATGCTGTATAGTTTATGAAATTTCAATAAATCTTAGAATTTTCCGTTTAACTTCGAATCCAATATTTTACTTTTCTTTACTTTTGAAGAACTTCCGGATCAAGGAGACAAAAGACTATGTGAAGTAAAATAAGAAAAGATCGCCAATTACTACTAGTAGCCTAATAGAACAAAAAATCATATCTAGGTGATTGAGATTTCGGATGACTTGGAATACCTGCAACGCAAGAAAATCACGAAATTCTAGAAAATCTTAAATTTTTTGTTTTCTTCAAATTTCTACTATTTTGGACTGTAACACATGAAAATTGTAAAATTTTCAAAAGACTCAATATTTTCTGTTTCTATATTTTACATCCTATAACACAAGAAAATCGCAAAAAATTAAAAAATCTTACAAATTTCAATTTTCCTCCTTTTTCAATATAAGTATGCTATAACATATGAAAACTGCGAAATTTTCAAAGATCTCAAATATTCCGTTTCTTTCAAAATTCTACTCTATATTTTACATGGTGTGTAGCACATGAAAATGATGAAATTTTCAAAATTATCAAAAATTCCTTTTTTCTTTAATTTTTCTATATTTTTTTGGCAATACCAAACAAAAATCACGAAATTTAACACTCCAAAATTTTCTTTTCTTGATTTTTCGGTATTTTGTATGCTATAGCACATAAAAATCGCAAATATTTTCAACATGTTACTGGTAAAACTTAAGTTCCGAGAGAGAAAATAGAAAAAGACTTTGAAGAAAGGGGCCGATCAAATATTTATTATCATATAAAAGTAGCTGTATTAAAAAATAGTGATAAATATCGAGTAGGGAACCAATAAGTTTTTTTCCATGGCCCAAATATAGATAATTGAATAAAGGCTAGTTAACAATTTTTTCATTAAAATCCAAACTTGATAAGAAAATATTCTCTGGTGTCGATTTATGTATATTATATAAAAGAAAGATAGAACCTTCCATTAAAGGAAAAAATAAAATAAAATAAATATATCCGTTCCATTGAGGCATAGTAATCAATTTGACTTAAGACATTCAGCTTCCACAGCCTCACGGTACCACGAAATTCCCTCAAAATTCCCCAAATCTCCCCCTTCATGAAATATCTCGGCCACGTCACATCCCAGGCCTTAAACCGCACCGCGGACCTTTCTAGCGACCTCCACACTCGCTTCGCAACTTCCTCAGGGGCAATCCCGTAAATAAACCCATCAATTACCCAGCGACCTTTGGGCCCGATAAATACCCATCGCTTTCAGTTTTCTTGATTCATTTCTCATCCAAAAAAAATTTCACCTTGGCTTTGGCTCCAAGTTTTCGTGAAATTTCCCCAAATTTTATCATTTTTTCGAATGGACTCGTATTTTGGAGGGCAATCGGCGTCACGAAGCTCGTGGAGCTACGAATCCCTGAAGAATTTCCGCCAGATCTCGCCGACGGTTCAGAATCACCTCAAATTGGTGAGTTTTTCCGATGCGAAACCCTAATTTCATTATCGTTTGGTATTTTTGGTCGATGTGGGTTTTCTTCTTGTTAGAGTTAGGTTTTTGTTTAGTTCGATTGAAATTCTGAAAGATTCTTAGGTTTTCGACCTGTTTGATGATATCCTTTGCTTCGATCATTTGACTTCTTGAATCGATCTTGAAGAAATGAACGTTTGATCGCCGAAGGTTTAGAATCGTCTCAAATTGGTCAGATATGATGATAGATTTTAGGTTTTGTTGGTGGATTTAGGTTATAGTTTAGTTTAAACGAAGCCCTAATTTCTCGATTTAGGTTTTAGAATAGTTTTGTAGAGTTTCTGAAGGTTGCGTTGTGCGGTTTTTTTTAATCTGCTAATTATGATGCTGTCGATGATTGGAAGCTGTTTATGTGATCGTCTATTTTCACTTTAATGTATCTAGAACAATCGATCGCTTATTGCATGTTTGAGAGTTGTGAAATCTGTTGGAGCAATTTGAAATGCATTGGGTAATATATGTGAACGTTTCGTGAAGGATGAGTATAATATATGTGAGATTGGTATAGTTCAGAAGTTGGGAGTATAATGCAGTTTACGTCTGGTTTAAATGCCGTAAAATGTGAAAATATAGGTTCGTATCATTTTCTTGAAGAGTTTCTTGGGAGAAAAGATTGTCGTCGTTCTTGATGTTAATTGAAGAATTTGACATGCATTAGATAATATATTTCGTGAAGGATGAGTATGATATATGTGAGATATTAGTATAGTTCAGGAGTTGGAGTATAATACTTCTTTTTGACTGGTTTAAATGCCGTAAAATGTGAAAGTATCGGTTCATTGGTTCATTACTTCGTATCATGAATCGCTGAAGAATTTCCTCTCGATCTCGTGGACGGTTCAAAATCACCTCAAATTGGTGAGTTTTTCCAATCCGTAGCCCTAATTTCCCTATCCTTTCGCGATTTTTGGTCGATTTTTTTTGGTTAGTTAGGTTTTTGTTTAGTTCGTTTGAAATTCTGAAAGATTCTAGGTTTTTGATCTATTTAATGACACCATTTGCCTTGATCGTTTGACTTCTTAAATCAATCTTGAAGAAATGAACGTTTGATCCCTGAAGGTTTAGAATCGTCTCAAATTGGTGAGATTTGATGATGGATTTTAGGTTCTGTTGGTGGATTTAGGTTACAGCCGCCTCCATCCTCCGAACACCGACTTAGAATGCCATTCAGCCAGTAGGAGCGTATGTTGGTCGGTCTTCCAAGCGAAGGAGTAGCGAAAGTAACGTAACGTTAATGCACCATCTTCAAAACTTCTCGGGATCCGGAGTTTTTCGAGAAAAGGTCTTCAAACGAAGCCCTAATGTCTTGATTTAGGCTTTAGATTAGTTTTGTAGACTTTCTGGAAGGTGCATCGTGCGATTTTCTTTTTTTAATCTGCTATGCTTTTGATGATTGGAAGCTATTTATCTGATCGTCTATTTTCATTTTAATGTATCTATAACAATCAATCGCTTATTGCATGTTTTAGAATTGTGAAACCTGTTGAAGAATTTGAAATGTGTGAAGATAATATATGTAAATGTTTCGTGATGTTTGAGTATAATATATGTGTGATTAGTATAGTTCAGGAGTTGAATTATTACATATTTTTTGTCCGGTTTAAATGCCATAAAATGTGAAAGAATTGGTTCATTACTTGGTGTCATGATCTTGAAGAGACTATTGGATTCCTTGAGTTTATCCTGGTATGACTATGTAGGGACATTTGTGAATGATAATTCTTTAGATGTTGAGGAAACTGAATGTAGAAGTTTGATGTACCCAAAAGTTTGGGAGAAAGGGTGGTTGTTGATGTTAATTGAAGAAAATTTCTCTTACATAATGGAAATAATTAACTCATTGTAGTGTGTGCCACTGTCCTAGAAGCGTGCAAAGAGTCTGGTGTTTGAATTCCCCTTATTATTTGAGGGAGGGAGGGAGGGAGGGAGGGAGAGAGAAAGGGGGAGGGAAGGGAAGGTTAATTCATTTTTATTTAATGCAGAATCAACCCTTTCTAGGTCTGTTTTCAAATATCTTTTTGCGATAGATTTCAGGCAACCGCAGTATCTGATATTTTTTTCCTCACATTTATCATATAGGTTTACTTGACATTATGCTGTGCCCTTGGAGCATCTGCTGTGGGTGCTTATCTGCACATCTTAATGAACATTGGTGGTACTTTGACCTTTCTTGGATGTCTTGGAGGCATCATGTGGTTACTGAGTACCCCTCCTCATGAAGAGGTAAAGATCTTTCTTCCTTGTATGTATCTGTGTAGCTTGTCTTCAATGTATGGTTTACTAAACATGTTTCTGATTCCTCTGAACAGAAGAAGCGGTTTGGCATATTGATGGGTACTGCCCTTATGAAAGGGGCCTCTGTGGGTCCACTGATCCAGCTTGTTATTGATATTGATCCAAGGTATTTGTTGGTTTATTGCTTAAAACTCATTAGCCCTTGATTTTAAGCCAATCATCTGTGTAGTGTCACGTTCATGTGGTTTCTCCTTTCATGTTGTAATTTCTATGGAGACATGTGCCTTGCTCATTTCATAATCGATGCCTCATATCCATAATAAGTACACTAATATAGGAGAAGATACCTGTTTCTTTGGTATGAGGTGTGCAGAAATTTTGAGAAGTTTACATACGATGACAGATGCAATTATGCGTCTAGCTTAGTTATGCATTGGCTGTGTCAATGGTCTAAATGTGTTTGTAAATTGTTCTTCTACTTTGCTGGAATCTTGTTATTGCTTAATCCCTTGAAATAGAATCCTTTTAGAAGTTTATTCAGTTAATACCCAAATAGTATCCCTTGTCTACAATCGCTCGGGATCATGGTTAGGGAATTAGTGCAGAATACAGAATGCAGGTATTCTTAGTTTTATGATCTACTAGATTTAAAATTGAATTTCTATATGAGATCATGTCATGTTGCAAAGTGTTGATTGTTATCAGCAGAGCTACAAAATAGAGATCAGTATAGTACAACTTTATAACTGGCATGACTCTTAATAAAGGACAAGAAAACATAAATTGTAAATTTAAAGCATTATCTGAAAATAAGTATTTAGCATGTGGGTAGTTTTCGATTACGAACAGTTTCCCCCGGATTCATGTATGTATAGTATACCTTGAACTACCTAATTATTGTTATAACATTTTGCAAGAGCCTTGAAACCAAGTTGGCCGCATCGCTTCTTGGTGCATTAGAACTGTGTAGATTACTTGCATTGCCAAATTGTTGCTAGCTCAGCGTCTAAACTGCATAGAGATGTCTCATAACCGTGTGATCCTTTGAAATTACAGCATACTAGTATCTGCATTTGTGGGGACTGCTATAGCCTTTGGGTGTTTCTCGGCGGCGGCTGTCGTGGCCAAGCGAAGGGAGTTCCTTTACTTGGGAGGCCTCCTCTCTTCAGGCATCTCCATCCTCTTGTGGCTCCACCTGGCCTCTTCCCTCTTCGGCCACTCTGCTGCCGTGTTCAATGTCGAGCTTTACTTTGGCCTTCTCATATTCCTGGGGTACATGGTGTTCGACACCCAAGAGATCATCGAGAGGGCCCACCTTGGGGATCTTGACTATGTGAAGCACGCTCTGACTCTCTTCACCGACTTCATTGGTGTCCTGGTGAGGATTATCATCATCATGGTACGTGAATTAATGCTATTATCTTTCAAAAAAATTGCTTTTTTCTGTTTTGGTTTGTTTGCGGTTGGTTATGAATTTTGATTTGTGAAAATTTCTGCCGCAGGTTAAGAATTCATCACAGAAAGCTGAGGAGAAGAAAAGGAAGAAGAGATCCTAAGCCTGCGACATGTGCTTTGATTGAACTACCCTTAAAGAAGCTGAGAACTCCGCTCTTTTTCTTTCTATTGTTTCTTCTTTTGTTAGGTCGTTCTGAATTCCAACCTAGCGTGTTTGTTGGATCTTAGCATGTAAAAAGAATAAGGATTTCTCTTTTTAAGATTTTGGACACTGTACGCTGGAGCAGCAGCAATGCTTCAGCTTTTAGAAAGTGAAGAATTCCATAGTAATATGTTTGGTACAATCTTTGTTTCCTTTGATTTTGTCCCGGTTGCAATCTGTAATGCTACAATATATTGTGTGAGCATGCTTGGATGAGTATTTCTTTGTGATTTTGTTGAGGTGTTTATATTTATACTTGCATGGTCTTTCTGGTGTTGGCGAAAAATATTGCTGAATACTTGGACTGCTAAATCAGTGTAGTACTGTGACTCGGTTTGATGATGTCTGTGTGCTCATTTAGCGGTGAGAATTTCAACGGCTAGATCTCACCTTTGGAACATTCTTGATTGATGGCGGCTAGATCTCATCTTTTGAACATTCTTGATTGAACATTCTTGATTGATGGTGCTCTATATCGTTTTATTACGCTTGGTTCCATAGTTTGATTCCATGCTCTGGATAATTTCTTACACTTTTTTTTGCCCTAAACAAACTTCTTAGATCTCAAAAGCCTAACCCTTTAGGCCTAGATTCGACAACAAGGTTTCCGGCTTTGTAAAAGTACTAGCATTTTACCTGCGCTACGCACAGGGAAAGCATGAATGAAGGTTAAAATTTAAATTCTATTTAGTCCAAATGCTCGCACTCTTGATTATACTCAATAATTAATAGATATAGATATTTAAAAGGCTATAAGTTATATTTTTATTTTAAATTAGAATTAAGAATATAAGGTTTTTTGTTTATCTGAATTGAAAAGACATACAAAGCACTAATGGATGATTGCATAAGATATCTGATAGTTATTTAACCTAAACATATAAAATGTGAAGGCACAAAGACATTTTAAGGAAAATGCACATTATCAGTCATCCATTTCATTAAAAAAGACTATAATATAAGCAAAAAATCATGTCCTTTTTATAGACAAAATATATCACCATATCCATATTACACCAAAAAATAAAACAACAGTATATAACAAACTGAAAAATAAAAAAAAACTTATAATCTTACAGCAGCCTAATATAGTGAGATACTTAGAAAATAAATGAAGTGACCTTATATAGGAGAGTAAGAGTTTAAAAAGTAATAGCAAAATAGAATATAAATAAATATATCATTTTAGTTTGTTGATAAGGCGTTACTTTTTGAACCCTTACTCTTATCATAATTCACTCTGCATATGAACGATTTTTAATAAAGTAGATTTAACAAAGCATAACTTGACTGATTTCGTAACTTGAGTAAATTAAATAAAAATATTTGAAAAAGATAATATTTGATGTTGTTTAGGGGTGGAGAACACAACAAAAAATGAATGGCGCCAATATTTCCGATTTTAATATTTTCTCCTGAGACTATCATCATTCAACAACAAACTAAAACCGATTACGATATGAAAATTATATTTAGCAACAAAAGAAGATATTGGTTTCTTACTTACAAAAATGAACCATTACTAAATGATCACATATTTCAACTTTCTACCCAGCAAATATGATACATACTTCTGAAACATAAAATTTTTATAAAAAACCTTCGAAAAGATAATCAGTTAAGAGATGGTAGTAATGTTACCATTGGAATTAAATTTCAAAGAATTTGTAGTGCTCGTCTATCCATTGACAAAACCGACCGCAAAACGCTTTCGGAAGTCGATCGTTATCAACCCAGTAACCATCACTTTTTGCCTTCATAACCCCTCCACAGAGTTTATCCTTGCAAGGAGATCTCGGCTCCATCTTCAACATCGCTCTCGTCCAACTTTTATACGTAATCTGCAAAACATCTCTTCTGCATCTGTCTACTATCGGATTGTCCGATCTCGTGCACTATTTAACTTCATGACCAGCGCATAAAAGATCGCCGCAAGAAATTTTGTTCAGGATTTCCATGGCGTGTGCCCGTATATATGCATAAAAAACCAGAATGATCCCGACCACGTATGCCGCTGCAAAGTGGCCACCGGTCATCGCTGTCTTGAGATGCTCCATGCCTAAAATCATCCTTTCTAAGTTGTATATCTTTTCCTATTGGTTTAAAGAAAAACCCAATATCGATGAATTAGACTATATATATATATATATATATATATATATATATATATATATAGAGAGAGAGAGAGAGAGAGAGAGAGAGAGAGAGAATCAATGGAGGAAATAGGCCATAAGAGGGAATTTCCTCCTATGGCGTCAAAATAATACGCTCTCCATCATGTTTTTCGACGATTGGAATCCATCATCTCCATCGTTATTATCTAAGATGTGGGTACGCCAAATTTCTTGTGATTCTACAACTTTTTCACCGTTGATTTAGCAATGTAAAAAGTTCTATTGTCGGCAAATCGTTAATTTTGAACCCACTAATTAAATGGTGAAAAAGTTGTAGAATCACATGAAATTTGGCATACCGACATCTTTAGATGAAAACGATGAAGATAATGGGTGCCGATCGTCGGAAAACACGATAGAGATTGTATTTTTCCGACGCCATAGGAGGAAATTCCCTCCTATGGCATCTTTCCTCCATTATATATATAATATATATATATATATATATATATATATATATATATAAAACAGAATATAAGTAGCAAGATATGTATTAAATCAAATTATTTACCAGTCCAAGAATGAAGTTGGCATCAAGATTATCGCTATTTGCACAGTTTCGAAGCAAAATTAGGCATGAACTCTTTTCCCACCAATACATCCTCAAGTACTCCTTAATCACCGAGATTGAACGCCCGATCATCTTATCTTTGGAGACCTGATAAAACCTTACATCTAAAATGCATACAAAACAACATTAGACAATTCATATGTTGGTTCTGAAATTATAAAAAGTAACAAATGCTTATGTTGCAGGTAGGATTTTAATATCGTCGAGAGGAGTCGAGAACTTGGAGACGACTTGCATGGCTATTTCGATGAGCATGTCTTATGGGAGAGACGTCATGATCAATATCTTGCTTTTTTATGGTCTTTCTTCATTACCGATAGACTAAGCTTAAGTTTCATCATGGACAACTTGAGTACTTGAAATAGCCAAGCACAAGTATTTGTGAGAAAATGCATGATCATGATTTATGTATATATATATAAGTTCAATGTGGTAATTATTCTGGTAGGAGTAAGAGTCACCAAATCAGTTTGAAGTTTAAAATTAGAAACCAGCGAATGCAATTATGGTGAATTGGAAATGTATAGTTTCATGTGTCCCATCATGCATTTTTCTTTATTTTGATGCCATATCATATATAAATAGGCATGAAGAAAAAACACATGACTAGATGGATGACGTATATGCATTTATAGCTCATATCATAATTGCACCATGTATGTGAAAGATTCTCAATAAAGCATATTCTGACAAAGTATGATTTAACTGATTTGATAGCATCGTAAGTTGAGTAAATTAAATAAATATATTTGGAAAAGACAATATTTGATGTTCTCTGGTGATAGAGAAGACAACAAAAAATATTTCAGCCGTGAAAATAGAGAATGCAATTAGGGAAATTGAAAATGCTGGTTTCATGTGTCTCATCATGCGTTTTTCTTCATTTTGATGTCGTATCATATATAAATAGAGATGTAAAAAACGCATGATTGGACGGATGAAATATATGCATTTATAGATCATATCATAATTTCACTCTGCATGTGAAAGATTCTCAATAAAGTATATTCTGGTAAATGTATGATTTGACTCATTTGATAGTATCGTAACTTGAGTAAATCAAATAAAAATATTTGGAAAAGATAATACTTGATGCTGTTTAATGGTAGAGAAAATAATCAAACGTGCTTCAACCGCGAAAATAGGAAATGCAATTACGGTAAATTAGAAATGCTGGCTTCATCTATCCCATCATTCATTTTTCTTCATATCTCTAAATATGATATTGTACAAACAATCATCTGTCCAATCAGCGTTATATTTTCCATTCAGTATATAACTTAACATTTAGAATAAATGAATATATATCGTTTAACTGATTGATTTTTATTTTCTTTTGGACTTATTATTTCTAATTTCTTATTAACAACACATGTTATATAGCAAGCAGGTATCATAAGTATAATGATTGCAATGATTTATAAAATTTTCATATAACCAATGTTTACGTAATTGTATAAAAATGACCTATAACTGACATGATAATAAATGAAAGATAAATATCACTTAAACTTTGCGATAATATTATATCTTGATTTTAGAATTTCATTATACATAGAAAAATACTTTTACATCAAGGATAATCTCCACGCATTAAAGAAGCGACAATTATTACATGCTCGAACACTTCATAAGACGGAGTGATGAACATGCAATGATGGTCATTCTTACAAACATCACTTTCACGATATATTCGAACCGGACGGGTTCCTCGATAGTAACAAAACATGCAGAAGATATCAAGATCCGATCGCAAAAAAACATAACTATGATTTTCATATAACCGATAGCATATCCCACCTAAACTAAACCGAACTGAATAGTGCCCATTGGTTATAAAATCACAAAACATAAAGTATAATATACTAAAATTGATAATATCAATTCTCGCTGTCCATTTAGCAGTATATTCTCCTGCAATACACAATTCTAATTGCATTCTGAGTACATCCTTATACTCATCCTGTAATTAAAAATTTGGAGTTATATGTAGTTAAGATTTATTTTTCTATTAAATTTTTTTCTTTCTAATGGAAATTTTAATAGAATAAAATTGAACTTAAAATATTTCATGATTTTTATAAAAACAGTATTAGAATAATACAGGAATTGTTAATTATACTATACCATTATACAATTCTATATATGAAAGAGAACTTACATTTCCGGTTGATGGAGATGAAATTCCAGGGAGACCAATGGTTAGATCCATTCAATGCAATACAAATCGTCTATATGAATTCACATCATTGTATTAATATTCTATTAAACTAATTTTAGATACTGCTACGTAGTTGAAATCATTTATTATATATATATATATATATATATATATATATATTGTATTGATTTATTATTGTTATTCGTTTCAGCAAGTATACCTGAGTAAGTAAATATTGTTATCTCAAAAAAATAAAATGAGTTGTATAAGCAAATAACAAAAAAATATCAAAATGGATATTGCTTCAAAAAAATTAAATCAACGACATAAACAAATAACACAAAGTACCATACATGAATTTAAATAAAAATATTTAAATAAGCATAATGCTTTTATAATATCAAAATTGAACTCTAAAAGTAAAAAGTATTCATCAAAAGTCAGTGAGATATTTTTTTATGAAACTTTATTTTAACTCTTCATTTCATAATCTAATTATCGACTAAGAAGGCAATCGAGTAAAAATTAAAGAAAAACATTAAATTTTATTCAAGTATAATCAAAATTGACTTACAATAACATCTGTTAAGTTGTTGAGTTTTGAAGTGGCAATAACTAAAATCAGCTCCCATATATATAGATAGAATTATAAATATACCACAGAAAGAGTTTATTATACTTGTTAATAGGAATCTTTGAAAAAGTAGAGATTTTTTAAAATGACTTTCTAGGTAACTCATAAAAATTACATCAATTTATAATATTACGATACATAGTTTATGATTTATATGAACTCTCTAACATGTAATATTTTTATCTTATATTTTATAAATCGAAAAATAAAGTATGGATAGTCCCAACAACTTTTTATCCAACACTTATGTGTTTTCTCTATGCATTAGTTGTATTTACTCTACTTATGATAAGCTCTCTATGTTGAGAACGGTTTTCAATAAGATATAAATAAGCATGAAGAATTAATACATTCTCTGTTAAAAAGAGGGGGAAAAACCGAGATATGCTCTAGTCTAAACGACTATTTTCGATGTTATATTATTTATAAATAAGCATGAAGAAAAAATGCATGATTAGACGGATGGAGTACATGCATTTACAGCTCATATCATTATTACACTCTATATATGAACGGTTTTCAATGAGATATTTTGACAAATGTATGATTTGACTGATTTGATAGTATCGTAATTTGAGTAAATTAAATAAAAATATTTAAAGAAGGTAATCCTTGATGTTGCCTAGTAATAAAGAAGAGAACCAAACGTGTTTCAACCGTGAAAGCAGGGAATGCAATTATGGTGAATTGGAAATGCATAGCTTCATCTGTCCCATCATGCATTTTTATTCATATTTCTATATATGATATTATATAAACAATTATCTGCCCAATCATGCATTACCTATCCAATCGTTGTCACAAACACTACTACAAATAAGGGTTGCCCCTACGGATATATCCATAGGGGCAAAAAAATACCCTGTAGGTGCAAACGCCGTAGGTGCAAGTTGAAGCCCTGAACTTGCCTCTACGGACAAAAACCTGTCCCTACGGAGTTCTGTGTAGGTCCTATTGCCCCTACGGAGTAGGCCGTAGGGGCAAAAAAATTATTTTATTTACAGTTTTTTTAAATATATTACTTGTACCTACGGATTACGCCGTAGGGCCAAGTAATAGCCCCTACGGATACATGCGTAGGTATATATCCGTAGGGGCAAAATATCAGAAATTCTGATATTTTGCCCCTACGGATTGACCCGTAGGGGCTTTTGTTTGCCCCTACGGATACAGATTACGCCGTAGGGCCAAGTAATAGCCCCTACGGATACATGCGTAGGTACATATCCATAGGGGCAAAATATCAGAAATTCTGATATTTTGCCCCTACGGATTGACCCGTAGGGGCTTTTGTTTGCCCCTACGGATATATTCGTAGGGGAACTCCCAACCCCCTGATACTGAGATCAGGGGGGAAAATATCAGTTATTCTGATATTTTGCCCCTACGGTTTAATCCGTAGAGGCAACATGTGTATCTACGGATTAATCTGTATGTACATATTATCTGTTTTTTTTTTCGAAAAAGGGCTGCCCGATTTTTTCTCGCCCTGTGCACAATAATATATACATCAATCAAATATAAAATTAATCATCACACAACATATATCGCAGTATTCATAATCACATCTCACGCATATAATATATACAAAAGAAACCAAAAAACTGAATATGATATAAATATAAACCAATATCAATATCGTCCAAAATATTTCAAAATATAGTACAATGTGTATCATATAAATAAATACATGTTTCAAAAAATAAAAATCAAAAAGCTACCCTAGCTCGGTCCAGCTCCACCTCTGATAAACGCTAGAATCTGGCGCGCCTGCTCCTCGGTCAATAAATCATGCAATTCGGCGCGTGCGGGAGTCTGAGCGGGCTGTGGAGCTGGCGATGTGGTCTGCGCAGCCGCCGTCGAGGTAGTGGCTTGCGGAGCCGCGGCTGCGGGAGTCTGAGCGGGCGGTGGGACTATAGGAGTTGTCTGCAGAACCGCAGCCGATGTAGTGGCTTGCGGAGCCGCAGCCGAAGGAGATGCATGTGGAGGCTCGGCCGATGTACCCTGTCGCGTCTGGACCTAACGTATGTAATAAACGTGTAAGAACTGTGTATTATTCGAATTCGTATCATTATCAAGTTATTTCGAAACCCCATTTGGATATCTAGTTTGGAAAACCGTAGTTTATTTTAATTAGATATGTATGTATGATTAATCAAACCTAAGTCTACAACCAAATAAGCTCAGGCTACGTACTAATTATGGATATGTTGATATCTATAATATGAAATGATATTTTACTATAAAGTAGTATACATACCAGCATCTCCTTCAACTCCTGAACGGTGGCCCTCAAGCTCTCCAGTTCCTGCTGGACACGTCGCTCACTGGAGACGGAGGAAGTAACCGTCGGGGTGGAGTCCAACCTCATATGGGCCCTGCTAGGGCCCAGTCCCCGGCTTCTCTCCCAACCTCCATGGTGCCCTCCGTGTGCGGCGTCCAGGACTGGAGTCAGCAACCTCGGATCGCTCTGTCCAGTAAAGTCGATCCCCGAGGCCTCGGCCTGCTCAACCACCCGCTCCTACACCCATATTAAGCAGTAAAGTATAAGTATAAAATTTAAATTTGAACCTTCCAAAACTAAAATTTCAAATATGGGTAGAATAAATATTAACACTTACGCAATACTCCTGGGTAGCGACGTCGGGACATCGAAGCTCGCCCGTGGCGGGATCTGTCGAGGTGCCGTGGACGGCAAGATATGCGGACAGCACGCTCGGTGTACCACCTTGCGCCACGGTCTGAGCTGTCTGCAATATTAGAAAATAACTCTTAATATTAGATATATTAGAAAATAACTCTTAATATTGCAGAATATCACAAAGGTTGGTCTATTGTAATTTACCGATAACTTCATGGCTCGAGTAATATTCCTCGAGCCACCTGTGTAAGTGGGGCGACCCCTCTTCGCCGACTTCCTGTTCTCTGTATTCTGAGCGGCCTGTTTCTGCACAACGCATTAACATTTAGTTTTCTAATTAAGGAACACAAAAAAATAAATTATATCCTAAACAATGAATTACATTTAAAATACATACCTGTTTGCGTTGGGAGTCGAAATATTCGCACAATATAGGCCATGTCTCTACGTCGACTCTCGCAAACGCCGGAGTAGATAGGAGGGCCACTCTCTCTGCCTCGGGGGTCGCCATCTACAGGGAGTAGCAGTCGGCCTTCATCTCATTCCTGTTGTATCAGACCTTGGTCTGCATGTTCTTCATCAGGCCATTGTACAGAGCATGAAGGTCGAGCACCCTCCCAGGGTGATCAGGGTCGGGTACAGGCTGAAAATCGTAATCCGACTGAAAATACAAAAAAAATATTGTTATTAGATTGCAAGTGCTAATAATAAATATATTGGATAAATCAAATGAAAATATATATTAATACGTACTCGAGCCTGATCAAAGAAGAGAGCGAATGAGCGCCGGTGCTGCTCGCCCCACTCAACGTGAAGTGGATAGTTCTTCACGAGCCGGCTCTCGTCACCCATATACCGGCCGAACCTCTCGGCATGAGGACCGGTATAGCGATAGTCAAGGGTAAAAAAGAGGGGGAATGCTGCCTCCCCCCTAGCTATGTCAGGCCTCATCCTATGGGACTGATTCGGGCCTCGAGTCCCCCTCTGGGGATGGAGAGGCCCTGCGTCTGCAAGAAATATCAAGACAATCAATATTAAGACAAAGTTGTATTAAGAAATCAAGGTTAAATGAAAATTGAAGTGTGATATATACCTCCGGTGACTAAAGCACGAGCCTGGGCCCGGGCAGCAGCACGAGCCTGGGCCCGGGCAGCAGCACGAGCGGGACGATAGTTCCTCCGGTGAGGAACAGCCGGGGTCCCGGATGCGGACGCATCCCTTCCAACTAGAAAATAAACATTGACGCTAAATTTCCATGAAGTTCATATTTATTCTATAGAGCATATGTAAAATGAATAAATATTTTATATTTATTCATATTAACCTGCAGACGATGCGGAGTGTATGGAAGTGGCAGGAGTGGCCCCTGCGTCAGATGTGGACGCACCACCTATAATTAGACAATTAAAAATAGATTATATAAGTAATTGCAAAAAGAATGTGCAGATCAATAATATAACGTTCTAAATCAATATGCATGCACTATAGAATATATAAACATACCTGCAGGTGCGGTGGTGTCACCACCTACAGCTAGACAATAATAAAAATTGCTAAGTAAGAGCAAAAGGAATGTGTGTATATTTATGATATAGCATTCTAAATCAATATACATGAACTATATGATATATAAACATACCTGGAGGAGCGGGAGTGGCCTCTGTCCCAGATGTGGACGCATCACCAACAACTAGAAAATAAACATTGATAATATAAGTAATTTTGACATAAACAGGCATGAATATCTGTAATATTACATTCAAAATGGATATGCGTGCAGTATACCTGGATGTATAGCAAAATCCACACGGAAGGAGGCATCCGAAGGGGTCTCCGATCTGGGTGCAAGACCGACCCTCTGAAGCTCCCTACGGAGCTCTCCGGGCGGCAGAACCGCTCTGCCTCTGCCTATGCCTCTGCCTATGCCGCGGCTGGAGCTCCTGCCGTCCCTCACTGCTCCCGACATCGTCATCAAATCTAGATAAACGGTTCATGGATGCATTAGACAATCATTTAAAGTATTGACTATATATGTATAAATCGTAAAATGTGAAGTAATAATATAACATTACTGATAACCTTTTTCGTTTCGTGGCCGCATTATACATATCTACTTGGATTTCATCGTCGATGTCATTTCTAACCCACGTAACTTCATGATCGGCCGAAAACAACCCGTCCTTCGAAACAGACGGTCGGAGCACTCTAAGCCTTCTCTCTTCTTCGTCCTCATCGCTGTCCTCGAATTCTGGGACATCGTAGACATCTCTGGGTTTCCATCGGCATACAACACTCCATCCCGGATGCTTCAAACACTGTGAGTAGTATACTTAGAACGCTTGGTTCGGAAAGATAAACGGATCTTCCTGACCATAAAATCGAAGTGTGTTCACACTAGTCAATCCATATTCATCTTTCCAAGTCCCAAGATTGCTTCTCCACTTGTCCGTATCGATTCGAGTATCGTACCAAGTACACTGGAATATATAAAAGGGTTCTGATCGTCTGGGATAGTGGATCCCGAGTATACAATTTAAGTACCCATAATAAATCACACCGTCCGATCCTACCGTCGCAATCCCACTATTCTGAGTGGTTCTAGATGTTTCTATGTCCTTAACTTCGAATTTGTATCCAAGGACACCAAATCCTTTTTAATATGCAACCTCCATACTAGGAAATTGAGATAAACATCTTGAATCACTCTCAAATGATGCAGACAAGTTCGGATCGTGGATCTAACAAAATAAATTTTACGAAAAATACATAACAATACAAGTTTAGATTAAAACTAATAGCAATAAAATGTTATTCGAATAACTTACATGATCTGTGACCCAATCACAAAAATTATCCTGATGATATTTTTCCAATTGTTCTTCGTTCCAATCAGGATGCCCCTCACGTACCTCGTTAAAATGAATTCTGTTTTCGACAAATAATGGTGACATTAATATTATATCATTTCATACACACACAAACATAGATATAACAATTAATCCAAAAAAAACTTACTCTCTAATTTGTTCAAGACATGCGCAATTAAGCAAGATAAACCGGTATATCTTGTTGATAAACATAGTGTCTACCCTCTTATACTCGGCTTTACCATATGGCCCGTCTTGAATTCTTCGAGGCCGGTTAAGTCTTGTCTCAATGTTCTCGTCCAGATAGCAGGAACAAAATGTGGTTGCTTCATCAAGAAGATAACCTTGCATGATAGAACCCTCTGGTCGATTTTTATTGAGTATATACTTCTTAAGAGTGTAGAGGTGCCTAATGAAAATATGTTGAATAAATAAATACGGGCATACAAGACAACAATAAATTTATAAATTGCGCGAAACGAAAAATTACACGTACCTCTCGACGGGATACATCCATCGATATTGTACCGGTCTGGCTAACTTAGCCTCAGTTGCAAGATGAACCGTCAAGTGTATTATGATATCGAAGAATGACGGTGGGAAAATACGCTCAAACTTGCAAAGTATCAACGCAACAGAATTTTCTAGTTTATCCAGCGTCACAACCTCCAGTGTTTTAGCACACATCTCTCTGAAAAAACAACATAGGTCGTTGATTACTAGACCAACCGATTCGGGAAGAGAAGTCCTGAGGGCTAATGGAAGAAGGTGCTCCACGATAACATGGTGATCATGACTTTTCAGCCCATCGATCTTGCCCTTCACGATTTTTATTTTCTTGCTGAATGATCCTGAGAAACCTGTGGGAACTTTCAAATCTTGCAACACCTGCAGGAATTTTTTCTTCTCCGGTTGTGACATATGATAAGCGGCATTGGGAAGTACAAACTTGCCCGGTTTACCCGCTACCGGTCTATGGTGCAATTCACTTCTTATTCCCCACTCTTGTAGATCCATCCGAGCATTCAGGTTGTCTTTCGATTTCCCGTCTTTACAAAGAAGCAAGTTAAGTATGTGCTCTGATACTCCCTTCTCTATATGCATGACGTCCAGACAATGACGCACTAAATTTGTTGACCAGTAAGGAAGCTCGAAGAAAATGCTTAACTTGTTCCAAAATGGTGGTTTGACCTGTTTCGTCGGATCCATCCCGAAGGTCACATTATTGTAACCATCCCATTTAGCAGTCACCTCCTCTCCGGACAATGGGGATGGAGGTCCAAGAAGCTCCTGATGACCATCAAAGTGAACCTTGTCTAACCTATAGGGGTGGTCTGGAGGCAGGAAACGTCGATGGCCGCAATAACAAACCTTCCTGCTAAAATTCAAGAATTTCGATGTTGTGTGTTCATGGCAATGAGGACATGTTTTGTGACCATGTACGGACCAACCTGATAGCATTCCATATGCAGGAAAGTCATTAATTGTCCACATTAAAGCCGCACGCAGTATGAAGGTTGTATTTGTGTTTGCATCATATGTCTCTACACCATCAATGAACAAAGATTTCAACTCCTCGATCAGAGGTCGGAGATAGACGTCGATATTGTTCCCCGGTGAGTTTGGTCCGTCGATAAGAAGAGGCATCATAAAGTATGATTGGTCCATAGCCAACCAAGGCGAAAAATTATAAATTATCATTACAACGGGCCATGTGCTGTGACTTCCAGCCATATAGTTGAATGGCCAGAAGCCATCAGTAGCCAGTCCGAGCCGGACATTGCGAGGATCACTACTGAATATTGCGTGCCTCCTATCGAAATCCTTCCATGCCGGTGAATCTCTTGGATGACTCATTTTTCCATCTTCACTTGGAGGAGCACGGTGATGCCAAATCATTGCCTCGGCTGTTTTCTTGCACCTGAATAGCCTCTGTAGCCTCTGTGTTATGGGAAAGTATCGTGCTATCTTGACAGGTATATCAGGCTTCTTATCAGAATCTTTCGGCTTATACCTGACATCTCCGCATGTTGGACACTCTTTCAAATCTGAATTCTCTTTCCGGTACAACACGCAATTTTTAGGACATGCTTGAATCTTCTCGCACTTTAGACCCAAATCAAACATCATCTTTTGGGCTCCGTACCAGCTGTCGGGCACGTTATTTCCCTAGGGCATAGAATCTTTCAAGAACGAAAGAAGCACTGTGAACGACTTGTTGCTCCATCCATTTAGGCACTTAATCTGGAAAAGTTGGACGAACCATGAGAGCGTGGAATACTTCGCATTCTCATAAATTGGTTTTCTAGCATCATTCATGAAATTTTCATATTTATCCGCACGAGGTCCTTGACCGGAAGGAATGTCATCTTCGATATGAATAGATTCACCTAGGGCAGCCTCTACCATATGCTCCATTTCTTCTGTTGGAAATAAATTACCGTCTTCTCCTTCTGCCGCATTACCGAATTCTTCTTCTTCTCCTGCTGCATTATCGTGTTCACCTTCTTCTTCTGCCGCAGTACTGCATTCTTCTCCTTCCCCGTGATATTTCCAAGTTGTATAAAGTCTAGTAAACCCATGTTTTACAATATGAAGCTCTGCCAATTCTACCTTCTGCCAGTACTTATTGCCACATCTATCGCACGGACAGAGAATCTTCTCTATTATGATCTTATTATGTGCGCGTGCAAATTCAATGAAAGCAGCAACTCCTGCGACAAACTTAGGTTGCATACATTGTTGCCAATCCACATACATCCAGTCCTTAACTCTGACGTACTCATGGGCCATGTTAGACTGTATAACATATAAATTGTAGGTTATGGTGACTATATTGAGAAATATAAGAACGGGATAGTTACTGACAAAGGAGAAAATCCGTGTATATGCATTAGACTTAAGCTCCTATGGAGAACGTATCTCCTTTTAATATTATTAAATGTTCTCATGTAGTGCGCACGTGCATTGCACGTGGTGCGCGCATAGCGGGCATACGTGCGTTGCACGTAGCGCACATGGCGCTTGCGCATATGCGCATTATGGGGAGGAGCAGGCTCCTAACTTGGAGAACTAAGCTCCTTTTAATATTATTGAATATTCTCATGTGGTGCGCACGTGCATTGCACGTGGTGCGCGCATGGCGGGCACACGTGCGTTGCACGTAGCGCACATGGTGCTTGCGCGTATGCGTATTATGGGGAGGAGCATGCTCCTATCTTGGAGAACTAAGCTCCTATGGAGAACTAAGCTCCTTTTAATATTATTAAATATTCTCATGTGGTGCGCACGTGCATTGCACGTGGTGCGCGCATGGCGGGCACACGTGCGTTGCACGTAGTGAACGTGGCGCTTGCGCATATGCGCATTATGGGGTTGAGCATGCTCCTATCTTAGAGAACTAAGCCCCTATGGAGAACTAAGCTCCTTTAAGAATTGAGCATTAAAGAACTAAGATGCATTAGACTTGAGATTGAGATACATACCTGCAACATAGAAAAGAAATCAATAAACAAGATAAATATAATATAAATTTAAGTTGAAAGAATATATATCCTCCTTTCAAATGCAATTAAGTCTCGATGATGCTGAAGATGTTACCAGAAAAACATCTTCTGCCAACCTTCATGTGTGAAGGAGTGTGTGTGGAAAAATTGGGTACACGGTGTCAGAAAAGTTTTCTCTTGCCATGTGGCAATCAAAATTCAATTCTTCGTTTGTTGTGTATTCTTGTTGTATGTGTGTGTTCCAGCTGTTGGGGGTAAGGCTTCTATCCCATTAAGAATGTATAGAGTGAACACCCATCACTTGTGCTTTCAACCGTTTCGAGTAAAACCGAATATGTGACACGATATTCTTGTAAAGATAAGACATGTATTAAAAGAGGAGGCGTCCAAGTAAAATCCATAACTAAATCCCTATCTTGCCCTTCATTTTCTTCAAATCAGAAATGTGTCTTTTTTTGCATTATGAATGGTCTGGTACCACAAGCTCAGTATGTTGAATCATGTTTTGGTTGGACAAAGATTTGCCAATGGCAGCATGCAAAGATTTATTTGGCCACAAACTACAACCACCACAGGAATGCATACAATTATAATTTTTGGGCAATCAATCTATAGCTAGCTACTTGATTCTATATCTACAACACGAAAGATACGAATTCTTCCCATGTCTCCTCATGTCTCTATGGAAATTGGGGCAACATCGTCAGAGACTACATTAATTCCTCATGACTCCATGAATTCTTCCCTAGCCCCAGCCCCAGCCCAGCCCCACCCCAACCCCAACCTAACCCTAACCCCAGCCCCAGCCCCAGCCCAGCCCTAACCTAACCCTAACCCCAGCCCCAGCCCCAGCTAAACCCCAACCCCAACCATAACCCTAACCCTAACCCCAGCCTCAGCCGAACCCCAACCCCAACCCTAACCGCAACCCCCTGCCGAACCCCAGCCCGAGCCCGAGCCCGAGCCCGAGCCCCAGCCCAACCCTAACGCTAACCCCAACCGATGCCTCATCGGTACCCAAACAATGAACCATAGCCCTAAAACAATCAAAAATTTGAGTAATTGAAGATTTCCTTACCTGATCGAAGGCGACGATCGATCGAAGGCGACGATGAAAATGGAGATGAGCCGGCGCTGGCGACGACGAAAGCAGGCGGTGGCTACGACGAATCGGCCGGCGCTGGCGACGACGAGAACGAAGATCGATCGGCGGGAACGAGGGTTTGGGAATTTGGGTTCGCGCGCGCGCAGGAGAAAATAATTTTTAGGTATTCAGAGTAGGGATCGATCCGTGCCTTTTTAATTAAATCTCTATTTAGTTGCCCCTACGGATAAGTCCGTAGGTTCTTGGTTTGCGGCTCCGTAGGGGCAAACAACAATTTAAGATTTAATATTTTTAAATTAATATGTGAGGACCGTAGGGGCAACCTTTTGGCCCTACGGACTAATCCGTAGGGCCAAACTAAAATTTCCCCTACGGATGCCGTTATCCGTAGGGGCAACCCCCTATTTTAGTAGTGGAACATCGCTTTCACAGTTTATTCGAAGTTGGACAGATTTCTTGATAGCAATAAAATATGCAGTATATATCAAAATCTGATTCTAGAGAAACAAGTATTATTTTCCATAGCAATTAAGTGGTGGATTTTGCAACGAACTTCTTTTGACTACATGGGATGATAAGAAAACAAAAGGATAAAAACAATTAATACATTCTCCGTTAAAAAGAAAAAAACAAAGTCGAGTTATGCTTTAGTCTAAATGACAATTACGAAGTCATATCATGTATAAATAGGCATGAAGAAAAAATGCATGGTTGGACGGATGAAATATATGTATTTACACCTCATATCATTATTACGCTCTGCATATGAACGGTTTTCAATAAGGTATATTTTGACAAATGTATGATTTGACTGATTTAATAGCATCGTAATTTAAGTAAATTAAATAAAAATATTTGAAAAAGATAATCCTTAATGTTGTCTATTAATAAAGAAGACAACCAAACGTGCTTCAATCATGAAAATAGGGAATACAATTATGGTGAATTAGAAATGCATAGCTTCATCTGTCCCATCATGCATTTTTCTTCATATTTCTATATATGATATTATACAAACAATCATCTGACCAATCATGCATTATCTATCCAATCGCTGTCTTGAACAGTGCTTTCACAATCTATTGAAAGTTGGACAAATTTCTCGATAACAATAAAATATGCACTATACATCAAGATCTGATTGCAGTGATGCACAAGTATGACCTTTTCAAATAGCTGAAAACATAACCCATCTAAATTAAACACAACATAATGGTACCCATTGGTTATGAAGGCATGAAGTTGCAAAATATGTTGAATCTTATAAGTCACTATCTCTTTTGGAAAAATGATAAGTGGGAACGCATTAAGTAAACCTAGCTAGCGGTGAATCTAAAATTTGTTTAAAGGTGTAAAGTTCGATTAAGAGTTTTCAAGATGATTTTGAAAGTCTGGAATCTAAATTTTTTGAGTAAATAAATAAATTGGGCGGGGAGGGGGGGTTCAGGCAAATAGAATTCTAAATTACATATTTCTATGGATTTATACTTGGTAACTAAAAAGATTCTCTATATGCAGAGACAATGTGTAACACAAACAAATTTAAAATTAATTTAAGGCATGCCAATAATTTGTTTCATTCAGCAATTAAGAATTATTGTTTATAGAAGGAGACAAGAAAAAAAACATAGTAAAACACAATTTAAACATGTATCTACAACTATTTTACCAAAATCCTAAATTTAAATGCAAACGACATTTATAACTCCACTGTTCTTAGTTAAGAACCTTAAAAATTCGTTCATAAACTAATGCCCTAACAAAACTCTAGCCTTTTCAAATATACCAAATATTCGATCACCTAACAAAACCATAATCTAAATTAATACAATCCACATTATCACTTATATATTGAAAGTCTATCTATATTTCAAGTAAGACACATTTACATAAGAAAACCCCAATCTAAATTACTATAATCTACTTTGTAGCCTATATATAGATCGATCATTTCATAACCCTTACCATCTTCACTCTCATATCTAGCAGCCAAATGCAAGATCATCTCTCACAAGTGCAACTCCCCAACCAAAACCGACCACAAAGAAGAAGAAGAACCCGAGAATCTACCGAATACTTAGGCGTTCGTAAACGTATTTGGGGACGATATTCAGCAAAAATCCGAAATCCACACACCAAAAAAGGCACTGGTTAGGCACATTCGACATGGCTGAGAAGGCCGTTATAGCTTACGATCCCTGTTCGATATCGTTCATTGAGCCTGAAAGGGCGAGAAACAACTTTTTTCATTACCCGGGTTTTTTCAATGCCCATACTTCTTATCCACCGCCGCCATCGGGGGAGTTGATCGTGAATGACGGTCTCTTTTCGATATCATTCAATGGATCTGAAGAGTCGAGAAACAATTTTGGTCATTATCCGGGTTTTTTCAATGACCGTGCTACTTATTCATAGCCGCCTCCACCACCACCGTCGCCAGAAGCGATGGAGATTTATGAAGGTTTAGATGAGAAGAAGCATGATGAATCTATGAACATTGTGGTTCTCTTGTAGACTTTTGGACAATCAAAAGATATTTCTTCTTCTCATATACGAAGAACTTAATGATTATTGTTTGACAACTTCGTATTGGAGAACATATACCACTCAATGATGGAAGTGTTTTAGTTGTTGGTAATGTTGCTGATATCTTAGACTTATAATATGAACTTTCTTTCGATTTCATTTTACTTTTCTTGGAATATTACAATCTTAAGTTTTTAAGTATATTTTATGCATGGAACATATTTTCATATATATTTGTCATAACTACATGATTTGTTTTAAAGTGTTAAGATGAATTACCTCTATTTTAGCGATTACTTAATTGAATTCTAAGTATAAGACAGCCAGTTATGCAATTAATGATAATGCATTTTGATGAATTGAGAGGTTCAAGCTAGTAAACTAAGATTCTAATGTGAACTATAGAATTTCTTTTCAAAAAGTATATTGATAAATACCGAGAAGTTTTCTTCACAGACAAAAGAAGACAATGATCATTTGGAGGTAAGTTAACTCTGAAGACACAAAACCACACGATATCAAAGATATTGTTTAAGTGGAAGTACGAAGTTACAAATTATTCTAGTTTGCGTAAGCTATTAGAGATCTGTTATAACTAATTGTTTAATTAAAAGTTTTGCAATATGATATTGTGTAATTATATCCTCCTATAATACAGAGTTTCAAATGCATTCTAATAGATCTTTATGCTTATTCTGAAATTAAAAACTCAGAGTTACATACAGCTTAGATTTATTTTGTTACAAATTTTTTCAAATGGAAAATTTAATAGAACAAACATGTTTTCCTAATATTTAACCTAATAAAGAGCAAAGCACTGTTGGAACTAAATGAGGCAGCACCTCACGTGCTCTCCACGAGGGCGCCAACGCCAGAGCCAGTCTTATAGGATAAAACCTATGAGAGCGCCGCATGTACACCTCACGTGAGCGCCAATATGCAATGCACAGAAGCAAAGAGTCAAACTCTTAGAAGGCGCCGCACGTGTTACTCATGTGGGCGCCAATGTGAAAAGCACAGAAGTACTCATCTTAAGAATTAAATTCTTAAGTGGCGCCTATGTACACAACACGTGAGCGTCAGCGCCCAAGTTAATTAAATCCTAGATTTCCCTAACAAAGATCGGGATTTTCTCTGTTAAACAGAGTCTTTGGAGGAAATATCTCCCAAATCTTTCTAAATAAGAAGGATACTCTCGATTGGATCAATGATCCAACAATAGAATAAAATTCTATTTTTTAGGAATATATGCCCTCAATCTTTCCAAACGAAAAGATTGTTCTCTGTAAAACAGAGAACTTTTGGATTAAAAATCCAATGGTGATTAAAAATCACCATTTTGCAGAATAAATTCTGTATTTGGGTAAATAATTTCCCAATCTTGTTAAAAACAATAGCAGCATCTTCTGTAAAACAGAGGCACTCGGATAAAAAATCCAACGGTGGGCAAAATTCCCCAAATCAATGTTGAGACTGATTAAATCAATTATCTCTCAATAAGAGATTTTCTCAAAACCAATTAACAATATGCCTCCACTATATAAAGGACCGAAGACTTCAAGTCTGATGGAGAGGAATCCCCCCATAAGCTTTCAAAAACAAAAACAGAAAGCTTCAAAAAGGAACAAAGAATTAAATTCTCAAGAAAGAAGATCTCCCTCCTTAAAACTCTAGGTAAACGAAAAATATATATATAGATAAAAACATCTCATTTACATATATAAAGGGTTTAACCCTTCTCAAAGAACTTAGTTTTTTCTCTGGATCTGAGATCCACAAGACAACTCTCCCACAAGTTGAGAATTTAAATCTCATCGGGAGGAACTTGTTCTTGAGAATCAAAGATTCAGAAAAAAAAAAACTAGGAATCGAATTCCTCAAAACAAATCTTATAAGAGAAACCTAGTTCTCGTAAAAGAACTTGGTTCTTAAAAATGAAGTTTGATCCTAGATCTACAAAACAAAGATCCTATTGATCATTAATGGGCAAAAATGCTATCAGCAGAGGAGAAAAGCGTCCAGCGCCGCACGTGTTCCTCACGTAGGCGCCACAGAAGAGAAGGGTGCTTAGCACTCACTGGGCAGGTGCCCAGCAACCAGCACTGCACGTGTTCCTCACGTGGGCGCCACAGAAGAGAAGAGTTCTTAGCACTCATTGGGCAGCGCCCAGCCCCGCACGTGTTCCTCACGTGGATGCCACAGAAGAGAAGAGTGCTTAACACTCAGCGCCCAGCGCCGCATGTGTTTCTCACGTGGGCGCCACAGAAAGGAAGAATGCTTAGCATTCACTAGGTAGCGCCTAGCGCCTCACGTGCTCCCCACGTGTGCGCCGCAAAAGAAAAAGAAAAGAGTGCTTAGCACTCTACAAGCAGCCTAAAACGGCTGAATGTTCAACACTCATTGGGCAGCGCCCAGCGCCTCATGCGCTCCCCACGTGAACGCCATAAAGAGTGCCTAGCACTCCATATAAAGACAAAAGGAGTAAAGTGTTCAACACTTATTAGGCAATTCCCATGACTGAAAGTTCCACATGATCAGATGTGGGCGTCAGAACTCATATAAGTGCTCAGCACTTTTTGCATAAAAAAGGAACTGATTAAACAGAGCCCAAACAAGTGCTTAGCACTTTTTCAAAAAAAAAAGAGAGGGGAGACTAAGCAGACTAAAAGCCCAAATTGGTTAAGTTGCTAAAGTATTGAACCTAAGTCCAAATGCTATGTTGTTGGGCCTTAAATAAAGAAGATCCTAAAATATTGTTAAGTGGATCTTAGTCTCAAATTGGACTAATGTATCCTTAACAAAAATACTTAAGGCCACAACAACCCCATTTTTCCTCAAATACAGGATTTGGTTTAAGGGTACATCTTTCCACACCTCTGATATATGTCGTTGTAATTCCTCAACGTCTTCAGAGAGGTGGTGGGTCCCGACAACCAACAGCTCATCTTAATGCACTTACAAATTAACGTGCATATCTCAAATCGGATCGCACCCCAAATTGGGTGCATTCCATATCACCATTATTCTCTTCGTCACGTAACAAATACACATGTGCGTAAGATGGATAAAGGACCAAGAAGTTCGTAAACTAATATTCGCCTCCAAAATGGTGATAATGGACCGAGATGTCCCTAAACTAACAATGGACCGAAATATCCCCAAACTAATGTTCGCCTCCAAAATGGCAATAATGGACCGAAATGTCCTTAAATTAATATCACCTCCAAAATGGCGATAATGGACCGAAATGTCCTTAAACTAAAATAATAGGGCCCGAACGCTATTTTGTTGGATCCTAAATAAAAATGATTCTGAAATCTCGTTAAGTGGATCTTAGTCTCAAATTGGAGTAATGTATCCTAAACAAAAACAAATCGAGCCCCAAATGCTCATATACATTTAAGTCGATCTTAATCTCAAACCAGATTAATGGTCCTTAAATCAACCCAAACCCAAATCTAAAAATATACGGATTTGGACTAATCCACGACCTACGGGCGACGACATAAATTAGTCTCCATATACAATCCACGGGCAACCAAAACAAACAAAAACACACATGACACGAAGCGAACTTCCAGAGTAGGAGAAAGTGTTTATCGCGATGCGGTAACATAATTAACTGCAGGGGCTTGCGCCTGTAGGGAAAATCGTCCCCACAATCAAAACCCTCGCAAACGAAGGGGAATCTGAATAATTCCAGCTACAACAGCCGCATCCGTCTAAACCTCCGATACACAGTGCCATAAATCAATTTGGCATCTTCGGAGAGGTGGACGGATAAATCCAAATAGCATCTGCCCCCAGAACTCAGGCAAGACGATCCATCCTAGTTCATCTCTGTTTCCGACGGTGAACAGATTCTAGCACGCCCGGTGGGACCTTTTCCTCTTTCCACTCTACACTTCGTGTGTCGTGTTCACGAACAAAATTGCGGTTTGCTATGGTTGCCTTTGGATTCGAGGTACTAAGATTTGGTGTCTTGTTTCTATACAGAAGAAGAGAACATCAATGGCTTCCAGCTGCACAACTTGCAACAGCAATTCTCGCTCTACCCCAACTGGAGGAGTGACTTACGGGCCTAATGCGGCCTTCATCTTTTCAATGCCGGTGGGGCAGGTAACAAAAGCCATTACTGGATTGTTTTTCGGGACCATGCTCCCACCAATGAGCGTCGGTACCTCAACGCCACAACCCGAAACTCCCAAGAAGTCGGTCTTCGATCGACTTGCAACCACAATGGCCCTTCTCAACGAGCCGTTCAAATCCGATGTCTCGGTCTTCAACAGGCTGATCCAAACCTTAGACGTCTCAGTCTTCAATAGACTGAGCAAGAACCAAAACGGGCCCGTAAAGAGGCTCATGATATCTGAAGGGGCTGCCCCAAAACGGATAGCCCTCCCAACTCCTGCTACGGGCGAAGTCGTCAATGGTGCTTCCCCTACCAGAAAGTTGGCCTTTGAAAGATTGTCCGACCATCCTCAAACCCTGCCAAGGACGTCATTCTTCAACAGGATGACACCGGCAACAGTCCCTCACCAAAGCCAGGGACATGAAGAATCTGCTTCCCAAATTGAGGCGATCCCGTCTGCAAGACATGCTCGACGTCGCCACTGGCGCCCAGTGAGAAAAGCTGGGGCCAACTCCCCCTCTGGATTCACTCCGCCAGCTCTAATGGTGGAAGTTGACGCTGCTGTTCCAACCGGGAACACCTTTAATCTTCTTAGGAGGGTGCGAAAGAACTCTCCAACCGTGGTACTGAAGAAATCTCTCCCTCCTGCAGAAGCCATAATGCAGAGAAAACCGAAGCGCACCCATCAACGGCTCTCCTCCCAAATTCACAGGGTCTGGCAGAAAGTCCAGGACTCCGTGATTGATAAAACTACTCTCGTCGACCGAAGAAATCGAAGGCTCGGCAAGAGAAAGACCATCCCTCCATCATACAGCGAGGGACTTCTTCTATACAGGTGCCTGTTATAACGGCTCCTTCAACTTTAACCTCCCACAAAAGGAGGAGGCCGAAGAAAATTCTATCGTCGGCGGCAAATTCCAAAGGCGACAGCCCCAAACGCCCCAAGTCTGGGGGCATAATCGTGTATACGTTGTACATGGCTTCCGGAAAAAAAAGAAAGCCGTGCTTCCGTAGGCCACCGACCGCAAACTCGGCCACTGACAAAAGGTCGGGAGCAACAACAAAAGCTTCAGGAGATGCTTACGAAAATGGCAGTACTCACCGGACATAAAGAAAGGCCGGAATCAGCGAGTGAACAACGTCAAGAGCAGGAGACCGATACAGAGTTCCTGCGAAGGGTGCTTGAAAGGAAGGATAAGGAGGTCACGGAACAAGCTGCTAATATAAAGCAGATGGCGCTTCTTTTCCACGATATGGTTAGAATGATGATCCAGCTGTTGGGGTAAAAAATTACACCCTGGTTAACCAAGTCAAAATCAAAGTCAACCCCAAGCCAAGTGGGCCGAAGCCCAGGTCGACCGAGCATGGAAGAGACCGGCCCATGACAAAAATAATGAAGCCATAGATTGGTTTAATATAATTCTTTTTATTTGGAAATAAATGTATGAAAGATGGATAGAAAGCCAAAATTTTGTAAACCTCATGACTTATGTGTAAAAGGAAATAAGCACATAAGGTATGGGGTGGGATAAATTCCATTTGGAAAAGCTCAAGTGGCTATATGTAAAGTGTGTAGCCTATAAAGGCAAACATGATGAAAAAATCAAGAACAACTTTTTATTCTCTCAGAAATTAGGGTTTTGTGTCTCCTTCTCCTTCCTTAAGGTTCTATACCCTCTTTCTTTTTTTTGAATTAAATCAAGAGTTTAACTCTTCTTTTTCCAAAAAGAAACAGTTTTTCACCATAAAACCCTTGAAGGGGAGCTCGGATCATCCATCAAATCCCCAAAAGAGGAGATTTTTAAGTCTCGCCCCTTTTTCTCCAAGATCCAGCAACGAAGAGGAAGAGGAGGAAGGAGACTCATTTCCAAAATAATAAAACTAGTTCGGGAAGATCCAAGGCTCAAAAGAAGATCCAGGGCTAAAGGGGAGAAGAAAGGGGTCCTCTTTGATCCTTCCCTTTTCTGGGAGTTTCCAAAGTCCCTCGGGAGTTTAACTCCAAATCTACATATAATTTATTACTTAGGAGTTTAACTCTAAATCCAAATCTTTGGGAAGTTTAACTCCAAATTTATCCCTAATTTCTGTTTAGGAGTTCAACTCCAAAGCCTTTTGGGAGTTCAACTCCCAGCCCAGGGACTAAGCCCCTTTCTCTGCCGGTGTTTCCAGCGGTCGTGTGCCGCGCATGTAACCCGCTGGCGCCCAGCGGTCGCGTGCCGCACACGAGACCCACTGATGCCCAGCATCCTCACGTGCCATTCACGTGACTCGCTGGCGCCCAGTATCTTCGCGCAGGGCATGTGACCCACAGGCGCCCAGCGCCCACGCGCCACTCACATGACCCGCGGGCGCCCCGTGCCCACGCACCACTCACACGTCCTTAGGATGCTCCTTAGCCTTTTTTATACACTCCACACTCAAAACACGTCCCCCACTAGAAAAAATTTCTAACGGAGTGTTGCTCCACACCCCGCAAAGGGGTTGCTAGCCCCCTTGACCCCAGCCCGCTATCCGGGTAGCGGGACCCCCGTAAACTCTACGAGGCCTCCGATATACCCTAGAACCTTCAAAACACAACACACGCACACTACACATTCAGTTCGCATGACCAGTTTGACCCGAAAATCGGAGGTTCCTTCGCTCCAAAGGCGAGGGGTATTTAACGGCAGCTTAGTCTGCGGCTGCCGGAGATTCGAATCCCCACAATTAATAAACCCCAGCCTGCCCTAGGTGGGGGGGGAAGGGAGAATCTGTAATGCGCCTGACAAGCAACGTGTATTCCGATCTCAATGGGGTGACGAAAAACACCCTACAGTTCTGGCACGTCCGGTGGGACCTTTCCTCTCTTCCTATATTCCGGGTTAATCGTTCATGTGAACTCAATCAACATATATATCGATTGCCTGTACTGAAGTCATTTTTTTGTGTGTATAGGTTAACAATTTTTCGGTCACAATCTCAAACTCAGCAATCATGTATCCCACAACGAGCTTCGTTTCTGATGCAACTCTGATCCAATATGTGGTCAAGATCAATGCTCGCATGGTTCTCCCTGCAAGTCTCAGTCGGCAATGGGAGGAGCCACCCTGTCAATTTGGTTCCGTTATCATCTACCCTGCTGGAAGTGCTCATCTGGCGGAGGTCACAGCAAACCAGGTGTCCAAACCGGTCTCAAGAGGCAAGAGGCCGAACGTTGTGATCGCCAAGGCACCACAACCTAAACGTAAAACGGTGTATGAACGACTCTCTGGTGCTCCGGCTGGGGGAAAGACTACTGAAACAAAGGGCATCATCGAACATCGCGGACAAGCACAGGCGACGCCTCTGACAATTGTACAATCAGGTGTATCTCCAAAGCTCTCCATCGCTCGGTCTACGGCGACTCCCCGAAGAACCGAAGCCTGCTAAGTCCTCAAATCAGAAAAGTTAAGGCAGAAGAGGCTCAAGTATTGAGCCAACAAAAGGGCTAGGACTTCGGCCAGGTGGAATCTTATGGGTTCCAAGAGTAGGGTTACCCTGTGACGATGACTGAGGTGGCCGTAAAAGTCAATAACTCCTTCAAACCCCTGAAGTAGGTTCAGAAAAACGCCATGATCGCTAAAATCAAGAAGACAGTAGTCCGAACGATGCTACAAAGAGACGTGTCCCAGCCCCAACAGAGAAAATGTGGCACCATCTCTTCAAGAGTCTATCAGGCGCTTTGTGCCGTGCGAAAACAGCGGGGCAAACCCAGAAAAGAAGCGCCAGCACCACTCAAGAACCCGGCAGGCCAGCCGTCTTCAATCGATTGCCCATTACTGAAACAGAAGGACCCCTACAGCAATCCACGAAATCAGCTACCAATAATGAAAGGACGGCCGGATATGTTATCCACACGGTCTATATGGAAGGCACGCGCCCCAGCGACAACCTTCGCAGCAAAAGCAAGTATGGAGCCACCACATCCCAAGCCCAATCTGGCTTGAATGTGGTTGCCGCTTACCAAGATCATCCGCCTCCGCTGGATGATGAAAACCCTCTCGATGAGGCCGATAGGCAGAAAGACCCCTCAGTTCATGTGGAGTCAAGCTCGGAAAGCGAGAAAGAGATAACTTTCCATCCCAGGACCGCAGAGCAAGAGCTGCTTCAAAAGCTTCGAAAATAGCTCAGGAGCAAAGATAAAGAGATGGCCAAGCTCTATTCAAAAATTGACGACCTAACGAACGTTGTGATGCAGCTTACAACTCAAATTGCTCGGGTGCCTCCCAATCAAGCACAAGTCTCTACTCATGAGTCGGGTGATAACAACTTGAAGCAACCGATGCCTGTCCCTTTGGGCCAAGATTGGGCGAGCCGCACGAAAGCCGGCCACATTCCACTTCTGGGACGCCTTGACCCCAGATAGCGCCATCTCGCTATCATAAGATCGGATAATGGATTTGGTCACTAGAAAGGTTAGAACATTGGTAGCCGAAGCTCAGAAAGAAACCGGCAGTAGTGGGCGGTCATATCCCGCACAGTACGATCTGATCGAGTTCCTGTGCGGCTACGTCATTCCTAAGTTTGGAAGATTTGACGGGACGGGAAATGCAAATCAGCACGTCGCCCACTTTAAAGCGTCATGCGGAAATACAGGGGCAATGATGCACTCCTTCTTCGTCAGTTTGTCAACAGCCTGACCGGTGTCGCTTTTGGCTGGGACGCAAGTATACCAGACGGGTCCGTCACTACTTTCGCCCAAATGGAGTCTCTGTTTCAGCAAAGATTCATGAGTGTTAGCGACAAAATCTCCATCGCTGATCTTATGAGAACCAATCCGGGGAAAAATGAAAGCAACACAGACTTTATTGCCCGATGGCGCAACCTCACTGTCAAGTGTGAACCGCCGCTAGAGCAGGACCAGTCCGTCAGCCTCCTTATTGGGAACCTCAATAATTAGATAGTCCCATTCTTATGTACAACAGGCCTCAAGACGTTTAAGAGCTGACCAAGAAAGTCCAAATGCTGGAACGGTCGAAGCAAGAATCTACCCCGGACTCTCAGAGAGACAAGACTTCGAAGAGCAAGAGGGACGACAACCGTAGAAGCGGGAATTCCAGCAATACCAATGTCTTCAATACATCCGATAATGAAGACAAGCGAAAGGCAGGTGAATCCAAGACCAACCGGTCTCGAAAGCCAGTGCTGGGAGGAGAAGGGCCTTCACTAGAGGAGAAAAAGAATAAGGTTTACTCTTTCAAAAGGGACAAGGTCTGCAAGATATTCAAAGATGCATTGAACAACGGTCTACAATTGCCAGAGTCGAAAAGACCTCATGAAGAAAAAATGACCGACAATCCTCTATATTGCTTGTACCATCGAGTAGTGAGCCATGCGATCGAGGATTGCTATATTTTCAAAGACTGGGTCGAGAAGTAGTACAAGACCGGGGAGATCATGTGTTGGTGAACAACCAAGATGCAACCACCAACTTCATACAGATACAAGCTGAAGCCTTCTGGGAGCAAACAGCTGAACCCGCTACCCCAAAAAATGAAACTGACTCGCCGCTGCCTCCATGGAGCATGCACATGTCTAAAAAGATGAAGAAGATGCTAAAGCTACTTCAGAAAGAGCCCAGAACGGAATGAGAAGGGCAGAAGGAACTCACCGTTCCAGCTACCAATTCGGCTCAATCGGGCTCAAAATCTAAAAAGCTCAAGAAGAAGAAAAATGCGGCTCGACGCGAAAAAGAGTTTGCAAGGAGATCGACCATTCAAAATATATTGATTCCCTCGAAGACTGTGAACAAAAGGAAAGAACTCTAATTCAATTGAAGGAGTTCTTCCCCGTGGAAGTATCTGAGATTCTGGAGGAGCTAGAAGTTACTCCGATAATAAGATCTCTATAGTGACATGCTACGTCGTCCACCTTGGTAGCGACTTTGAGGAAGAACTCTGTTTTTCCGAGGAGCTCGCCACGAAGGCCAACCAAATCCAGCTCAGAGGTGGTAAAGCTCTACCGCCAAACCAAGGCAACGCCTCAAAAGGGAAGGAAAAACAAGTCGCTAATGAAAAAGATGGCGAGGAGCCAGCTCATGAAAATTCGAGTCCTTCATCGGTGGACTATAATGTCTTGGCTCATCTCCGAAAGCTTCCGTCTCTCCTGAGCATTTACGATGCCTTGATCCTATTTAAGGAGCTTAAAGATGTTCTCATTCACGCTCTGCCTTGGTCCTATCTAGGACTCCAGGCTCGCTTTGCGGAAATTAATATGAAAGAAGCCCAGTACACTCTGCATATAGCCGCCGTCATATTTAAAGATGAAGACCTGTTACTAGGAACAGCTGAGCACAACCGACCGCTTTACGTGACAGGGTACAGCGACGGAGATCAGATTAATCGCATATTGATTGATCCGGGGTCCTCAGTGAACATCATGAACTTGCGGACTCTAAAGAGTTTATTAATGAATGCCTGACACCTGTCAAGTGAGAGGATTTTCATCCAGGGCTTCAATCAAAACTGCCAGCAAGTTCTGGGATCCATAGCTTTGTCGATCAGGTTTGGGGACCTGCAAACCGAAGCTAAGATATACATGATCGACGCCGACACGTCTTATAAAATTCTATTGGGGCGGCCATGGCTCCACTATTACGGCATTGTTCTGTCAACTCTCCATCAATGCATGAAGTATACTAAAAATGGCGAAGAAAGACGCATTGACGGAGACATCCAGTCGTTCGGTAAGCATGAAGTCCGATATGAAGATTCCCGGTACCTTGTGAACCCCTAAAATGCTAAGCCACCACTAACCGAAAACAGAGCGGCCCCGAAACTCAAAAGCAAATCTGAGCTGGCTGTCACTTTCAAAAGCAAAAATCCCATGTGCGTCCGCGTTTCGGCAATGACATTGATGAGTCCGGTGCTGGAAGTTCGTCCTTCCGTAATTCTCGCCCTCATTTCGGTAGCGATACGGACGAGTCAGATATTGAAGGCTCATCCGCAGCAAAATTCGCCGTCGTTTAGGCAGTGACACTGAAGAATCAGAAGAAGAGGATCCGTCTTGCAACAGCTGTGCAAATCGGGCTCTCGTGCGAACAACGAAGCGAAGAGAGACCTTCGAAATTACGGAACGGTCCCTAGCCGTCACAAGGGTGCCAGAGCAGATGTGCAAAGAGCTCAATGCATTGTCAATCTCCACCGTGGACCAGCTGAAAACTTTCTACGTTCCCGAAAGGAAAAGTGGACAGAAGGGCATCCTGTTTTATGGGTCAAATCCTATCGTGCACCCGGACGATTTGTCTGTGACATGCCTTCCATATGAGAGAGGCATAAGGGCCATCCTTAATCCCAGATATTATGCAACCGAGATGCATGAATACTTTACAAAGTGCGGGTGTCGGCTATATCAAACGGACTCCGAAGCGAAGTTTTTCGAAGGGCTGTAGCGTCCGCTTCAGGTCCGAGCACTCATCGATGGACGAATCCAAGTTAGACGGGGCATAGGTTTCATTCAACCTGACGTCAAGGCATTCTATATGATCCATATCGATGAAGCCAGCGAAAATTCAAATAATGAAGATGAGCTAGCCGAGCCAGAAGAAGCCCCTCAAGAGTTCGAAGATGGCGGACAAGAAACCTTCGACGAACTAACCGTGGTTGATTTGGGAACGCTCGATAATTCAAGGTCGACCTACATCAGCTCACTCTTGTCAGAGGAAATGAAAGAGCAGATAATCGTCTTGCTGCATGAGTTCGCCGACTGCTTCGCATAGACATACAAAGAAATGCATGGCCTCTCCCCTGAAGTGGCCGTGCATAAGCTGGCTATATCTCCTGATGCCAAGCCTGTCAAACAAGCTTCTCTAAAATTGAGAAGGGAGCTGGAAGAAAAGGTCATCGAGGAAACTAAGAAACTTATCGATATTAGCTTCATCAAGAAAGAGAAATACGCATACTGGATCGCATGCATTGTCCCAGTAAAGAAGAAAAATGGGCAGATCCGGGTTTGCGTCGATTTCAGGGACCTTAACAAGGCATGCCCTAAAGATGATTTCCCACTTATGGTCATGGAAATGATGGTCGATGACACCTCAAATTACGAGCTGTTCATCTTCATGGATGGTTCGTCTGGGTACAATCAGATAAAAATGTCTCCTGAGGACGAGAAGCATACAACATTTCGAACCCCGATCGGCATATACTGTTACAAAGTGATGTCGTTTGGACTGAAGAACGCAGATGCTACATATCAAAGGGCAATGACCAATATCTTTGATGACTTAATCCATAAATTCGTCGAATGTTATGTTGATGATTTGGTCGTCAAGACTAAAGCCAAGGCCGATCACATCCAAGATCTTAATACCATTCTCACTAGACTGAGAGAATATGATCTAAAGATGAATCCTCTGAAGTGCGCTTTTAGCGTGTCATTAGGAAAATTCCTGGGCTTCATAGTCCGACATCGAGAGATCGAAGTTGACCCATCCAATATAAAGGCCATCATGGAGATGCCCCCTCTGAAGAATCTGACGCAGCTAAGATCTTTTCAAAGCAAGCTTGCTTATATATGAAGGTTTATCTCAAATTTATCGGAGAGATGTAGGCCCTTCTCAAAGCTCATGAAGAAAGGAGCTCCCTTTGTCTGGGATGTTGAATGTCAAGAAGCGTTCGAAAGCATCAAACGGTACCTGTTGCACCCTCCAGTGCTTGCTGCCCCTATTCTAAATAAACCATTGATTCTCTATACTGCCGCGCTAAATGAGTCACTCGGTGCACTCCTTGCCCAGAACAACGAGGAGGGAAAAGAGAATGCCCTCTACTACCTCAGTTGAACTTTAGTCGGGGCGGAACACAACTATTCCCCGATCGAAAAGCAATGCCTGGCTCTAATATTCGCTGTGAAGAAGATGAGGCACTATCTGCTCATTCATCGGGTTATGCTGATCTCCAAAGTCAACCCGCTCAAACACTTAATGACCAAAGCAAACCTAGCCGGTAGAATGGCGAGATGGGTTGTCATACTGCTTGAATTTGACATAATTTATACTCCTCAGAAAGTAGTAAAAGGGCAACCCTCGCCGACTTCCTTGCTGCTCATCCCATACCAGAAGGGTCGCCGCTCAATTGCGAGTTACCCGACGAACAAGTGATGCTCCTCGAGGATGACGAGCTATGTTAGGAGCTCTACTTCGACAGAACCTCATCAATCAGGACCTCCAGCAAATCAAGCATCCCACAGATAAAAGCAGAGATAGGATTGGTGTTCATCACGCCATCGATGGGAACCCGACGACGTTCTTTTGCTCTCACCGAGCCTCGCACAAACAACGAGGCGGAATACGAAGCTCTGATAGCTGGTTTGGAGCTCGCCATAGAAATGGAAATCCTTCGGCTACAAGTCTACGGTGATTCCCAGCTTGTCGTAAACCAAGTAAGTGGCACCTACAAGATATATAAGTCCGAGTTAGCTCGATATAGAGGCCGGGTGGTGGAACTCATGAAAAGGTTCACTCACATTGAACTAATGAGAGTCCCTAGGACGTTGAACGGAAAAGCCGACGTACTCGCTCGCCTAGCCAAAGAGCTGGCTGATCCCGACATGGATGAAATTCTGATCACAGTCAGGAGCCAGCAAATTCTTCCCCCAGTCTCTTTACGAGAAGAGGGAAGCGCAGAACAAAAGAGAAATCCTGCCGAAAAAGTTCTGATCATTCAAGAGGTACATGATTGGAGAGAGACCTTCATAGAGTACCTTCGATACGACATGCTACCCGAAGAAAAATCTGCAAGGGTTCAGCTGAAGAAGAAAGCTCTCCGATATGTGTTTGTAAATAATACGCTATACCGCAGATCATATGACCAAATCTGGCTCAGGTGTGTGTCATTGGCCGAAACCCAAAAAGTCATGACAGAAGTTCACTCAGGTGTCTGCGGGAATCACAAGTCTGGCCCCAAAATGCAGTTTCAGATCAAACGGCTTGGATATTGGCCCACCATGATAAGGGATTGCAAAGAACATGCAAAGAAATATCATATCTGCCAAATTCACGGTGATTTCATTCACAAGCATCCAATCCGTTGTATCCTACGGTGGCGTTGTGGCCCTTCGAAGTTTGAGGAACCGACATAATTGGCCCAATTGATTCTCCATCATCCAAGGTCACCGGTTCATATTGGCTGCAACAGACTACTTCTCCAGATGGGCTGAAGTTGTCCCGCTAAAAGAAGTCAAGACAGAAGTTATTCTGACATTCTTCCGGCATAATATTCTATACCGCTTCGGTACTCCAAGAAGAATCATTTCTGACAACGGGCCTTCTTTCAAGATCTTCAAAGTCTCAAGATTCGCTACTCAGTACAAGATAGACTGGAGATATTCCTCCATCTATAATCCAAGAGCCAATGGGCTAGCCGAAGCCTTCAATAAGACTCTATGAAAGCTCCTGAGGAAAAATGCTTCAGCCAACAAGAGAGACTGGAATCTTAAACTTCACGAGACGTTGTGGGCATATCGTACCACGCACCATACTCCAACTCAGTATACTCCATACTCATTACTCTTCGGAGTGGAGGCGATCCTCCCCCTCGAAGTCGAAGTTCTAAGCTTAAGAATGGTCGTTCAGCATGAGTTGATGGAGGAGGAAAACGTGCTCCTTCGGCTCGAAGAGCTCGCCGCCCTCGAAGAAAAGAGGCTCGCAGTACAGCAAAATCTGGAGTAGTACCGAGCCCAAATTTCACGGGCCTATGACAAGATGACCCGTCTCCACGCTTTCAAGAAAGGCGAATTGGTGTTGGTCCTCAAAAGACCGATCATCCCCAATCGACATGTCATGGGAAAATTCGAGCCAAACTGGGAAGAACCATACGTCATCGAGAAAGTGTTTGATGGAGGATCCTACCAGCTGATAAATGCCGAGGGAGAAAATCCCATGCCACCCATCAATGGTCGATATCTTAAGAAATACTACGCGTGAATGCTCCAAGTCACAGGCGAATTGAGCTCACCGGCCCTACGGTCTGGATCATATATCCTGTAAAACCGTATACAATCCACAGGCATAAACGACCCCTATCTCTCCCAAGTCCTACCGGCGAGACTACATTTAAAGTCCCATCAGCAATGAAGATTCGCCAATGTAAAAAAAAGAAAAAAAAGAAGAAAGAAAAAAAAGGTATGTCCACAAGCAAAACGAGCACGGATGAAAACCCGAAAGGGCTTCATGAGTAAGAACAGCAGGACTTCCGGCGAGTTTGCGAAAACCCGAAAGGGCGCAAACTCGTAAGAAAGAGATGAAATACACTCGCAAAGTCCTCTCGATCTTGTGAGGAGAAAATCCCCTCGTGAGATCCTTATGACTCACAAAGGAGCAACACACTTAGGAATCCCCACGATTCCTAGGGAGAAATACACCTGCGAGATCCTCTCGACTCGTAGGGAGAAAATGCTTTTATGAGACCCTTACGGTTCATAAAATTGAAAAGCCTTAAGTGATAGAGATATAAACCTGTCTCCTAAGCCATTGCTTCCCAACGGGCAACGGCAAATGATGAGTCGCGCCTGGCATTGCTTCAGTGTTAGCGGTGCTGATGCCGACCCAAAACCTAAATCCCAAGTTTTCCCAACAGCAAATGATGAGTCGCTCATGGCATTGCTTCAGTGTTAGCGGTGCTGATACCGCCCCAAAAACTAAATCCCAAGTCCTCCCAGGAAAAATGATGAGTTGCTCCTGGTATTATTCTAGTGCAGCAATACTAATTGTTCCCCTCTGAAAGACGCGGCGAAGACGCGGTGGACGTCTCGCCTGAGATTCGGGGCAGATGCTATTTGGTTTTAGCCGTCCACCTCTTCGAAGATGCCAAGTTGATTTATGGCACCGTGTATCGGAGGTTTAGACGGATGCGGCCGATGTAGCAGACTTTGTCAGATTCCCCCTCGCTTGAGGGGTTTTTGATTGTGGGGACGCTCTTCCCTGCAGGCGCAAGCCCTTGCAGTTAATTACGTTACCGCATCGCGGTAACAACTTTCTCCTGCTCCAGAATTTCACTTCGTGTCGTGTGTGTTTGTTTTGTTTGTGGTTGCCCGTGGATTGTATACGGAGACTGAGTAATGCCGTTGCCCGTAGGACGTGGATTAGTCTAAATCCGTATTTACTTAGATTTGGATTTGGTGTTTTTAGTTTAAGGATACATTAGCCGTGTTGAGGCTAAGATCAACTTAAACGTTCGTTAAGGATACGTTAGTCCTGTTTGAGGCTAAGATCAACTTAACGTGGTGATCCATTTAATATATGGCCATCGAGACTCGTCACCTGTCTGACGTCGTTGAGGGATTACAACGACATGTGTCAGAGGAGTTCAGAGATGTACCCTTGAACCAAAGTTGATTTGGAGTTTTGTAGTCCATTTGAATGTTTAAGGATACGTTAGCCGTGTTTGGGGCTAAGATCGACTTAAACGGAATCGTTTAGATCCGGCAAAAGAGCATTTGGGGGCTCTATTGTTCCAGTTTAGGGACGTAGTGGTCCATAGGTAGTTTAAGGACGTTGCGGTCCATTGCCAGTTTAGGGACGTGGTGGTCTATGTTCCAGTTTAGAGACGTGGTGATCCGCATCCCAATTTAGGGACGCAGTGGTCTATATTCCAGTTTAGGGACGTGGCGGTCCATATTCCAGTTTAAGGACGTGGTATTCCAACATTAGTTTAAGGACGTTTCGGTACACGAGTTTAAGGACCCCGCAGTCCATTTTGATGTGTGGTTGTCAGGACCCGTCACCTCTCTGACGTCGTTGAAGGATTACAACGATAGGTATCAGAGGAGTTCAGAGATGTACCCTTGAACCGGTCGTAAATTGATTTAGGAGAGCAATCTCGCTCAGTCAATTTAGTTTGAGGACCTACGGCCATGATTGGGCTAAGTCCAGTTGAAAAATATTCAACGCTTTTATTTGTTTTTGGTCTGTTAGACCTGTGCTAGGGCTTGGACCATTTTTAAATAATGCATTGCATTATTTTCTATTTTTTTTGTTTGGGCTCTTCCCATAAAAGATGCAGAGCATCAATTTATTTTGGGCTATGCTCATGAATGATGCAAGGCATCTACTTTGGTTGGGCTCTGCCCCTTTTAAAATGCGTAGCATTTTTATTATTTCGTTTGGGCTCTGCCCATTTATAAATGATGCAGAGCATCAATTTAATTAGGCATGCTTGGTCTTTTCGATTTGGGCCTGGCCCTTTAAGAAATGTCTTGCATTTATCAGGCGCTTTGCGCCAATCAGAGAGCGCAAGCGCTTGTAGTATTGACACGTGTCGCGCAAGCGCAGTGCGCTGCGCTAATGCGTTGCGCCTGCGCTGCTGACACGTGGCGCGCTCTGATGGCTTGCGCCAATCCAGGAGCGCAACAGCGCAGTTTGCAAGTGCAAGGCACTATGATTTAAGAATCTTTTAGATTCAAGAACCAATGGTTCATAAGAAGTGCAAAGCACTGTTTATTATGTGAAGATCATTGATCTTGTTCTTAGATCAATGATCTATCAAAAGAAATTTCTTCTATTTTGTGAAGGTTTTACCTTTTTCTTGAAACTTTTTCAGAGTTCTCTCTGTTTGAAGCTCTTGATTTCTCAAAAGTGTTGATGCCTTTGAATTGAGGTCTAGGGGCCTTTATATAGTGCCCATAAATTAGTTAAATTTGTTAAAGAGATCTTTCTCTGAGTGATTTGGGGAATTTTCCCCACCGTTGGATCTTTGATCCAAGGGCTTCTGTTTTACAGAAGAAAATCTTCTTGTTTTAACAAGAACAGAAAGATCTTATTAGAATTTTAATTCTGTTTGGCGTAAACGCCCCAGCGCTTGACACGTGTCGCGCAGCGCAGCGCTTGCGCAGTTTTGCTTGCGCAACTGCGCAGACACGTGTCGTACAGCGCAATGCTTGCGCGGCCGTGCTTGCGCAGCTGCGCAGACACGTGTCGCGCAGCGCAGCGCTTGCGCAGCTGTGCCTGCGCAACTGCGCAGACACGTGTCGCGCAGCGCAGCGCTTGCGCACCTGAAGCGTTGCTTCCTTTAATTTTTGTTTTAAATAGAGCTTTGCTCTGATTGGGCGCGCTGCCTCGGGCGCTGCGCTGATATATCAACTTTTGACACGTGGCGCGTTGCGCGCAGCGCAAAGAATCTGAAGCGTTGCTTCATTTACTAAAGTTTAAATTTTCAAAGTAGAGCTTTGCTCTGATTGGGGGAAGATGAAGCGTTGCTTCATCTTCCGCCTTGGAATTTGAACAGAGCTTTGCTCTGATTGGGGTAAACACTAATGCCGACCCAAAAACCAAATCCCAAGTCCTCCTGGGGAAAATGATGAGTTGCTCCTGGCATTATTCCAGTGCAGCAATGCTGATGCCGACCCCAAAACCAAATCCCAAGTCGTCCCGGGGAAAATGATGAGTTGCTCCTGGCATTATTCTAGTGCAGCAATGCTAATGCCAAACAAAATCCAAATTCCAAGTTCCTCTCAAATTCAAAAGTCCCGCTAAATAAGGCAGAAATCAAACAGATCAAATTAATGTCCCACCCGGGTAGCGCTTCCAAGCTCAAAAGTCCTGGTGGACGGGTAGGAAACTTCTAAAATAAATCAAATCAAACAAATCAACCCTGACACAGTAGAAAGCGGAGCAAGTGAAGTTCAACCCCGACACCGCAAAAAGTGGAGCAAGTCAAATCAAATCCGACACCGCAAGAAGCGGAGCAAGCACCGACCGTCCAAGTCGTAAAAAGGGCAGCACCGACCATCCAAGTCGCAAAAAGGGCAGCAACGACCGTCCACGTCGCTAAAATGGCAGCACGGACAGTCCACGTCGCAAAAAGGGTAGCACCGACCGTCCAAGTCGTAAAAAGGGCAGCACCGACCGTCCAAATCGCAAAAAGGGCAAGTACCGACCGTCCAAGTCGCAAAAATGGTAGCATCGACTGTCCACGTCGCTAAAATGGCAGTATCGACCGTCCAAGTCGCTAAAATGGCAACATCGACCCTCCACATCGTCAAAAGGGAACCCAACCAAATCAAGTTCCATATAGAGCAAGATCCATCAATTTCATGCACACAACCCCCATACACGCGGTGTGCATTTATTGATGGGGGCACTTTGTTGGGGTCAAAAATTACACCTGGTTGACCAAGTCAAAATCAAAGTCAACCCCAAGCCAAGTGGGCCGAAGCCTAAGTTAAGACCAAGCATGGAAGAGACCGGCCCATGAAAAAAAGAATGATGTCAAAGATTGGTTTAATGTAATTCTTTTTTTAGAAATAAATGTATGAAAGATGGGCAGAAAGCCAAAATTTTGTAAATCCCATGACTTATGTGCAAAAAGAAATAAGCACATAAGATATGGGATGGCACAAGTGTCATTTGGTAAAACTCAAGGGGTTATATGTAAAGTGTGTAGCCTATAAAGGCAAACATGATGAAAAAATCAAGGACAACTTTTCATTCTCTCAAAAATTAAGGTTTTGTGCCTCCTCATTCCTCAAGGTTCTAAACCCTCTTTCTTTCTTTTTTGAATTAAATCAAGAGTTTAACTCTTCTTTTTCCAAAAAGAAATAATTTTTTCACCATAAAATCCTTGAAGGGGAGCTCAGATCTTCCATCAAATCCCCAAAATGGGAGATTTTTAAGTCTCACCCCTTTTTCTCCAAGATCCAGCCAACGGAGAGGAGGAAGAAGGAGACTCATTTCCAAAAAAAAACTAGTTCGGGAAGATCCAAGGCTCAAAAGAAGATCCAGGGCTAAAGAGGAGAAAAAAGGGGTCCTCTTTGATCCTTCCCTTTTGTAGGAGTTTCCAAAGTCCCTCGGGAGTTTAACTCCAAATCCACATCTAATTTATTACATAGGAGTTTAACTACAAATCCAAGTATTTTGGGAGTTTAACTCCAAATTTATACCTAATTTCTGTTTAGGAGTTCAACTCCAAAGCCTTTTGGGAGTTCAACTCCCAGCATAGGGGCTAAGCCCCTTTCTCTACTGGTGTTTCCCGCGGTCACGTGTCGCGCACGTGACCCGCTGACGCCCAGCGTCCTCGCATGACACTCACGTGACCCGCAGGTGCCCAGCACCCACGCGCCACCCACGCGTCCTTAGGACGCTTCTCAGCCTTTTTTTATACACTCCACACTCAAAACACGTCCTCCGCTAGAAAAAATTTCTAACGGGACGCTGCCCCACACCCCGCAAGGAGGCTGCTGGCCCCCTTGACCCCCAACCCGCTATCTGGGTAGAGGGACCCCCGTAAACTCTGCGAGTCCCCTGATATATCATATACCCTTCAAAACACAACACACGCATACTGCACATTGAGTTCGCATGACCAGTTTGACCCGTCAATCGGAGGTTCCTTCGCTCCAAAGGCGAGGGGTAATTAACAGCAGCTTAGTCCGCGGCTGCCGGAGATTCGGATCCCCACAATCAATAAACCTTAGCCTACCGTAGGTGGGGGGAGTCTGTAATGCGTCTGACAAGTGACGCGTATTCCCATCTCAATGGGGTGACGAAAAACACCTTACACCAGCCAGAACCTCCAGCCGAAGATCCACCGATAATCGTTAAGGACGACAGAGAGGAAACATCAAACCCCCTTCCGGTGCTATCAGTGGCCAAGGAGGAAACAATCTCCAAGGCTGCGCTTGATGATTATATAGCTCAACAAATACGAGCCCATCAAACAAATTTAGCGGCTGGCCAAATCGTCCGAATTGGGCGACCGTATCCAGGCTGGTATGATCAAATCAAGTACCCACCGGGATATACGATCCCCAAATTCCATGTGTACAAGCGGACAGGCAATTCACACCAACATGTCTCTCAGTTCAGAGCTCTGCGCGGCAATACTGGAGGTGACGACAAACCGCTGCTTCGCTAGTTCGTTGGTAGCCTGTCGAAGACAGCCTTTGAATGGTACTCGGAGCTCCCAAATAACTCCATAAAGACATTCACAGAGATGGAGCTGCTGTTCACACAACGGTTCGACAGCGCAAGCAAGCGCACCCCGATCACAGCATTAATCAATGCCAGGGTGAAGTCAGGAGAAACCTGGGTCCAATACGCGATCCGGTGGTGGAACCTATGGTCAAAATGCGAACACCGTATCGAAAAATCTCCTACCGTGGGCATGTTCATCGGGACTCTAGATCCGCAAATGACCGTGTCCCAGTACATGACGTTCTTCAAGCCAACCATATTCTATGCTCTAATCGACAAACTGGTCCAAATGGACAAGATGGGCCACGGGCCTTCCTCCTAAAAATTGGCCGGGAGAAGAGTTAAAGGTCTAGCAATTTTGCTAAAGTCCTTAATGAATCTCCTATAAAAGCCCGCATGGCCAAGGAAAGAGCGAATATCTTTGACGCTTTTGGGATGAGGGAGGTTTTGAATGACATCTATCTTAGCTCTGTCAACCTCAATGCCTTTCTGTGAAATGACATGTCCAAGAGCAATTCCTTCTTGAACCATAAAGTGGCATTTTTCCCAGTTCAAAGTCAAGTTCTTCTCTTTGCAACGAGTAAGAACATCGTCAAGATTCGCTAGGCATTCAGAAAAAGAGTCTCCAAAAATCGAGAAGTCATCCATAAAGATCTCCAGAAAATTCTCTACCATATCAGAGAATATCCCCATCATACACCGCTGAAAGGTAGCGGGAGCATTGCATAGCCCAAAGGGCATGCGACTGTAAGCAAAGGTACCAAAAGGACAAGTAAAAGTGGTTTTATCTTGATCCTTTTTGGCGATGGGGACCTGATTATAGCCTGAGTATCCGTCCATAAAACAATAATATTCTCGTCCCGCTAAGCGTTCCAGCATTTGATCAATGAATGGTAGAGGAAAATGGTCTTTCCTCGTAGCAGCGTTGAGTTTTCTATAATCGATACATACACGCCACCCAGTTTGGGCGCGTGTCTGAATCAACTCATTCGCCTCATTGGTTATAACTGTGATGCCGGATTTCTTAGGAACGACATGTATAGGACTCACCCACTGGCTATCGGAGATGAGGTATATAATACCATTATCTAAGCATTTGACGATCTCTTTCATGACCGCTTCCTTCATGACGGGATTCAACCGTCTCTGTGGTTCTCGGGTTGGTCTGGCATCATCCATCACATGTATATGATGTTCAACTATCAAGGGACTAATCCCTTTGATGTCCGCCATACTCCAACCAAACGCCTCTTTGTTAGATCTCAATACCGATAAAAGTGCATTCTCTTGCTCTAATGCTAGAGAAGCGGAAATTATAACCGGTAAAGTCTCCTTCTCACCTAAATAAGCATATTTCAGATGAGACGGTAAAATTTTGAGATCTAATTCAGGCGGAGAAATGATAGAAGGAGGGATCATTGAATGATTTTTGGATTTACAAAAAAGCTCAGAGCCTGTGAAAGATACAGACTCGGGTGGAGAAAAGTCAAAAGTGCAGGACTCAAGTGTAGGTAAAGTGTCCTCACTAAGATCTTGTGTAAAATCAAACAGAGATGTGGTAATGTCATCGAGATCAGTAAAGCAAAGTTCCTCGGCTCCACAACTATCGGGAGCGATCTCATGGACAGAGCACACATCTAAAATATGAGCAGAGGGTTCTGATGGCTGACTTCCAACTTTGTAGATATTTAGTTCAATGGTCATATTTCCAAATGATAAGTTCATTGAACCATTTCTACAGTTTATAACAGCGTTGGAAGTGGCAAGGAAAGGACGACCTAGAATCACCGGAATTTGGCCCCGGGGGTTTGCTACAGGATGTGTGTCGAGCACAATGAAGTCTACAGGGAAAACAAATTCCCCGACCTTTATCAACACATCCTCTAATTCACCCCTTGGTTTGGTGATAGATCGGTCTGCCATCTGGAGAGTGCAGTGAGCAGGTTTCAGCTCTCCAATCCCTAGTTGCTCATAGACAGAATAAGGGAGCAGGTCAACACTCGCGCCAAGGTCTAAAAGAGCACGATTTATGTTTTTACTCCCAATAGAAATCGATATTGTAGGAGATCCTGGGTCCTTTCGTTTCTTTGGTAGCTGGGGAATAAAAGCAGTGCTGATATTATTAGCCATAAAGACCTTCTTCGGCACTTGAGTCTTCCTCTTCCTAGTGCACAAGTCCTTAAGAATTTTCGCATAAGCGGGGACTTGTTGAATTGCATTTAGGAGAGGGATATTGATGTTAACCTGTTTGAACATTTCTAAAATTTTCTCCATATGAGGACTCGTTCTATTACCCCTTAACCGGTTCGGGTAAGGAGCTTTCGCAATAAGCACAGGGTCCATCACAGGAGAAGGAAGAGGGGGTAGACGAGGTCCCAAAAGAGGTGTGGGGACCGTCTGTAGAGAACTATAAGGGTTGGGAGAAGGTGTCGAGCCTAATGGGAAATGGAGAATAGGCTCTCGAGAAGATGGTGTGGTAGAAGGAGAAGGATCAGAAGGAGAAGTGTGTGTGTGTGTGGAAAGGTCTCAGCCGGGGTGTTGACATGATTTTCAGTATCATCAATACCTTCCCCGACATGATTGTTCAGCACTTTTCCCGATCTCAACGTTGTGATGGCATTTACATTGTAATACCCAGGATTCTGTAGGGGTTGAGAGGGAAGTTTCCCTTTTTCTCTCGCACTCATTTCGGCTTTTAGGCGTACGATTTCAGCTTCCATCGATATGATACTCTCAGCTTGGGACGCTGAGTTTTTCTTTATCTCAGTGACGGAAGATCTAACCTCAGTCGAAACCTCTATGAAATTTGATAAAAGTTATTTCATGGTTTGAGTGAATTGAGAGAACTCGTCAGAACAGGACTGCATAGGATTAGACTGTGCAGGATTGTTGCCCTGGTTTTGGAAATTTTGTGACTGATAGGGGTGCTGAGTGAGTTGAAGGGGTTGCTGTTGTGGTGGAGGAAGAGCCCTTTGAAATTGATTCGTGTTTGGAACCGTGTTTTGAGATTGGTTTTGGTTCCAAGCAAAATTCGGGTGATTCCTCCAACCCTGATTGTACGTGGAAGAATATGGATCGTTTCGAGATCTTTGAAATGCGGCATTAGAATGCTCGTGACCTTAAAACGCCAAGTTTAATGGACATTCTTCCGTTAAATGAGACGGATCAGAACAGCACCCACAAACAGTTTTGGGGAGCGACATTGGGTTAGGGAGGCTGCAGAAAATTTGTGTTCCATAGCGTCGAGCTTCTTTTGCATTGCTGCCATCTCAGCTCGAACGCCTATGGACACATCTATTTGGTGTACGCCACCCCTATTCAATGGTTGGGTTCCACTCTCCCACTGTAGTGATTTTTCAGCGAACTCTTCTAAGTACTTCCAAGCTTCCCCATCATCCTTGGTCATAAAAGTACCTTGACACATGTTTTCAAGGCTCTGTTTAGTGCTTGGGTTAATGCCCTCATAAATGATTCGGCAAAGCTCCTATCTCGGGATGCCATGATGAGGACACTGAACCAATAGATCCTTGAAACGTTCAAAGCATTTTGAAAATGGTTCGGTAGGGAGCTGGGCAAATTGATTCAGTTCGCTACGGATTCGAGCCGTCTTTTCGATTGGGTAAAATTTCTTAAGGAATGCAGCGACGAATTCTTCCCAATTCGTAATAGAATGTGCGGTAGTGTTATATAGCCACTTCTCGGCTATATCGCACAATGTAAATGGAAGAAGTCGTAGACGCATCGCATCCACTGAAAGTTGTGACGTACCCATCATTGCGCATACGTTTTCAAATTTGGTAATGAAAACGTAAGCGTCCTCAGTCTCGAGTCCGTGGTATTTGGGTAAAAGATTGATATACTGGGGTTTAATCTCAAAGTTATCCCCATTGGCTGGTGGTGTGGATAAGCAGGTCGAAAGAGGACCTCTAAGTGGATAGCACCTCTCCTGGAGAGAGATGCGGGGTGGATTCTGCGCACCAACGGACGGTGGCAGATTAGGGTTAAAGAAGTTTGATGGATTCGGGTCCATCGGTGTGGGTGTGGTAGTAGGTAAAGAAAAGGTAAATGGAGAAATATCGACTTCGGAGTCGATAAGAGGTACGCGGACTAAACAAGCACTAGAATCCCGTGTCCAGCCTATCTTGTACTAAAAAGGGTTAGTACAAGTGGCAGCGTTGGCTTATAATTAGGGGTAAATGAATAAATGCGGTGTTTGCTTTGAAAAAGGGGCGGATTTTTGAAAATATGATGCAACACAACAAATGCAGCACACAAACCCTAGAATCTAGTGGTCACCTAGGTCCGGCTCTAGACCGCTCCTAACTGCCAAAAGACAAGTCGCAGGATAGAATCCTCCACTGCCTCTTTGTCCCCCTGTGGCCGGATGAGTGCCAGGTAAGTGGGAAGGTACTCCACTACGTAAGTAGTGGGCCTAATTAATAACCACTAGCCTTAGACACACTCGCCTTAGGCACCACAAGAAAACGCGGATAAGCAATGAATTACCCACGGCCTTCTCTTGTCCTAATTGAGCGCGACAGTCCTTAGAGTCATCTCTAGATTTCTTTTAGTTAATGTGGGTCAATGCGGATGCAAGTTTTGTGGTTTTCGGGGCCTAGGAAGGGTAATGAAATCCCTACCTAATTTGGATTTGGCCGTGCCCCTTAATATCCGTATTTAGAATGCAAACAACCAAGAAAAAAAATCACGCACAATTTACTTTTGCAATTTGCGAGCTGCGATTATTTGCAAAGAATCCTGCAGCAAATTGTCAGTTGGAGCTAAAAAGAGGAGAGAGGAGAAGGTGAGAAGTTACCTGAAGCAATTTGGCACATGGATCCCTTCAACTTGCGGCGGAACCGCCGCAATTGGGCACTCCCACCGCGGAATCGCGGTCTCTTGATGAGATCACCCCACCAAAATTCTTCAGAGAGTCTCTGTAGACTCCCTCAGCTCTCTGGCATTTTCCAAAAAAAATTTCCAATTTCCAGCAAGCTCCAGATCTCCTTGCAATGAAACACAACAAATTGTTTAGGGTTTGCACGAATTTTGATCTCAAAATAACAATGGAATAATTCTTTCAATTCAAACTTTGATATAAAACGAATTAGCGCGCGATCCCCGGCAACGGCGCCATTTTGATTGAGTTTTTTTTTCTGACGTGTATATGTAAAAAGTATCGACAATCAAAAAATTATATTTGACCGCAATCAACTACGGTGTCGGATGTAGATTGTAAGTGAGTGCGGATCGTCCACAGGGATTGTGCGATTCGTTTTTATATTTGATTTGTTTGAATCGAAAAGTTAATCGAAAAGAAAAGAAAACATGATTCAAGAATTTATCAATTGATTCAGGTGTCACGATGTTTAATCAAGAATCAAGAAACTGATAAACAATCAAGAATTGGGTTTCGATAATATTTCCAACCAAAATGTCAAGAATCTAAATGAGGCTCGTAGGAATCGATCGGATCTATAGACGTGATGTAATCTAAAGATAACGTGTTCTTGTCCTTCGAAGGATTGATACTAGATCGATGATGATCGACGAGAGTTAGGGCTTTCTTGATGAAACTAGGGTTTCATCTTTTAACCCTTGTTCTTTCGTCGATATCATTCACACTCTAGCCTCTAGCAATTTCAAGAAACGATCGTAACTTCCCAATTTCGAGCGATATCAATCAAGAAGGCATCGCAACGAAATGGGTCGTCGATTCTTGAACTTGCTAGGGTTTACAAAACTCGTAGGAATCAAGAATCGTTTTCAGATACATTACAACATCATTCTATTGATCGTCTCGACTCCTCAACGAGCGGAGTATTACTCAAGCATCACAACAAAAATTATAACTAGAAATTTAGATTGATTCATGATGCAAGAATTTAAAGAAAACAAGATAAAAGAATATCACCTTTTATTTATATCAACACTTTGATTACAATCGCTCAAGAACTACAAGAGGAAGAATCTAAATTGTTGAATTGGCGTCGCTCGGCTCCGTGAGTCGCGGATCGGCTTGGACCACTTGCTCTGTTGAAGAACGGCTCGGCTCATAAAAGGTTGCACGGCTTCTTGCTTGATGGGTACTCGGGATCTTGGCTTTTGATTGGGATTAGGGTTAGGGTTTCACACAAGTTCTCTCACTAAACTTGTGGAAGAAGAAGAAAAAAGAGAATGGTTCTAGTTTGATACTAGATTTGGGGATTGATCATTCCCTTCCTAACCCTAGGTTTAGGCTTCTATTTATAGACTTCCAAACCCTAGGTCTAGGTTTGAACTTCCAATTCCCTCCAAAAGTTTGTTGAGGAGTTTCTAGAAGGAGTTTGTTAGGAGCTAGCTTAGGGTTTAAGCTAGGATTAATTAAGCATTAGAAACCCTAGTTTGCTGATCTGGCAGAAACCTCTGGAGTCTTCTAGAAGTTGGAGTGTTATTCTGAGGTGTAGGAGCTGAGCTAGGAGTTATGGTGCAAAATTGGAGAGCTGACGTGGCAATACCGCCGCGGTTCCGCGGCGCAAGCTGGCTCCCGCCGCGGAACCGCGGCTCTTTGGTAGCTTCATGGCTTGAATCTTATGGTGTGGTCTTTGGTTGATACTTGGTCCTTTATTTGATCTGTTGATTTTTGTTTATCCCTTTGGATTGATACCAGAACTGAAAGCATTGAGTTGGCGTAACGTTTTATCAGTACCCTGTACATTTTTGGCCTTTCTTCTGGATTTTCCTGCACAGATCTCAAAACAAGTGTTGTGCAATATACGGATGATGCGATGCCATGAAATGCACTCAATTTCCTGTATAGTGTTGGTTTTAGAGTCTAATACATGTAATCTGATATTTTGCGACAGTTTTGCTAATATGTAAAATATGAATGCCGAACACTTCTATATGAATGCAATTGATGAGGAAATTGCCGGTAAAAATATACAATATATTCGACTAATCACACGCTCCCAAAAAGGTGCATACACCGGGGGCATCATGCTCGCTCATAGAAGAAGCTCCTTGGGAAGTCGTTCTTTCAGCTAAAACCAAAACAATGCTGAAGGATCTCTAGGCATGTCCGACAGTCAGGTGGAAAAGCCCACTTGAACCAGAAATCATCAAAGGGATGCTGAAACCGCGTCCCGTACCGAAAACTGTCGACAAAAGGCAAAATCCCTAAGTCGAGCCTTCAAAGTCTTCGAAGAAAAAGAAGAAGACTAAGAAGCCTATGCGACCTGCCGAGTATAACGACGAACACACAGACCTACAAAGGTATATTGACGCACTGGAGGAGTACAACCAGAAGGCACGGACACCGGTCACCTTCGAAGAGTTTCTCAAGTATATTTTTGAGAACGAAAAGAGTGACAACGATGAGGAAAATGACTCATCAGAAACTGAAGACTATGTAGCAAGTTACCACATGGTTTTCCATTCGTCGTTGAATGACGAAGAAGCTCTCTCAGCATCAGAAAACAACACAGAAGGACTGGGGGCAGGATTGGCGCCAAAATCCCCAGAACTGTCGGAAGACGCAATCGATATGCTGTTAAATGAAGCCTTTCGAAAAAGCAAAGTTGACCGAGAATTTGAAACAGCCATATATGAAAAGGCTAAGCATCAACGTCATGATGCAGAAGCTACGTCAAGGATGAGTCGTAAAGTACTCCAACCAAGCCAAAGCACACCTGCCACAAATAAGAGCAGGATCAAAATAGAGAAGCGGTTCGCCAAAGCCCTGTCAGTGGGAATGAAGTTGTCACCTCTCAAAGGAAACACGCCCGGGGTCATAAGCCTCGACGGAGAGGACTCATATCTGAACTACTGCCTATATCATCGGAGGGTTACTCATCCCACCGAAAAATGCAGTGCCTTCAAAAAGTGGTGGTAAGGATACGTTGCCTATCAACAACACTTCAAGAGGATGAAGCGTGAAGCTCGTCGACAGCGAAAAAGTGCGACGAATGCACATAAGAAAACGACTGGCAACTGTCATATGGTTGATACTGTTTCGGAAGGGAATAAACCCCAGATTCTTATATTCGGGAACGATTCTGAGGACGAAATGATCCTTAGCCCTCTCTTCAAGGACTCCACCTCCGAAAAAGAAGAGGAGGAGAAGAACTGCGGGAATATTCGGCTGCGAAGCCGCACGCTGCCTGAAAAGAACCTCGGACCTACAAATAAGGCTTCGAGAAAAAAAGATAAAGGGAAAGAAAAAATCCCTGAGGAAATTACCATCGACGAAACTCGCCTTATAGCGCAGCAAAACCTGGAGGCTTATAAGGCAAAGATGACACGGTCATATGAAAAACTAACCAGGCCGAGTACATTCCGCCAAGGCGAACTTGTGCTAATCGTCAAAAGACCTATGATCCCCAATCGTGTAAAACGGGGGAAATTCGAGCCGAACTATGAAGGCCCGTACATCATAGACAAAATCTACCAAGGTGGAGCCTACCTGCTCATGGATATGCATGGTGAAAACCCTTCAGGCCAATAAACGGCCGATTCCTCAAAAATACTACACTTGATGAGTCATGATTTAGGTCAATGATAGATGACGATGCTCATGTCCGCTCGCTACCTTCCTGAGTCAAAAACTCTGAGAGTAGTATGCAAAGAATCTCCGTCGCCTCAAAAATAGCGATTACGAACCGAGATGTCCTTAAACTAAACGGCGCCTCAAACATGGTGATGATGGACCGAGATGTCCTTAAACTAAAAATTCGCCTCAAACATGACGACATCGGACCGAGATGTCCTTAAACTAAAATTTCGCCTAAAAAATGGCGACAACGGACCAAGATGTCCTTAAACTAAAAATTCGCCTCAAACATGGTAACATTGGACCGAGAAGTCCTTAAACTAGAAATTATCTGCCTCAAACATGGCGATAACGGACCGAGATGTCTCTAAACTAGCATGTCGCCTCCAAAATGGTGATATGCTTCCTTGAGATCTATATTGCAATCGAAGCCCCAACGGTGAAGACTGCAACTCAAGTCCCACTGGCTACACAGCTACTCCAGTGGTGAAGTCACCCTGAAGTCCCATTGGCAAACAGATGGGTCAAAAAAATGGTATGTCCACAAGCAAAATGGGTATGGATGAAAACCCGAAAGGGCGCCGTGAGTAAAAACAACAGGGCTACCGGCGAGTTTGGGAAAACCCGGAAGGACACGATCTCGGTTAAAAAAAACGGTAAGTCCACAAGCAAAATAGGCACGGATGAAAACTCGAAAGGGCGTCGTGAGTAAAAACAACAGGGCTACTTGCGAGTTTGTGAAAACCCGAAAGGACGCAATCTCATAACATTTTCATTTACGAGATCCTCTCGACTCGTAAGGAGAACTCCCCCTATGAGACCCTTACGGCTCATAGGATTCAAAACTCTTAAGCTACAGGGATCCAAACCTATTCTTAAGCATCACATTTCCCAAATTTCCCTATAGACAATCCAATATTGGCCCTTGTATACAATCCACGGGCACAAATAAATATAGCCCTCACCTAGTTCCACCAATGGCGCGAAATGTCCTCATATTGTGAACGACACTTGTAAGTCCTCTCGGCTTATAAGGAGAAAAAACTCTTACAAGATCCTTACAACTTGCAAGGGAGAACACACACTTAGGAGTCCCCACAATTCCTAAGGAGAAAATACACCTACGAGATCCTCACGACTCGTAGGGAGAAATAACTTTATGAGATCCTTACGGCTTATAAAGTTGAAAAGTCTTAGTCGACAGGATCCTAACCCTGTTTACTAAGCCATCTTTGTTCAAATTGACAAAGGCACATGATGATTCGCTCCCGGCAATATTCCAGTGGTAGCGATGCTGATGCCTAAACAGGTGTCAAACTCCAAGTTCTTTCACGGCACATGATGATTCGCTCCTAGAAATATTCCAGTTGTATCGATGCTAATACCAAAGTTGGTATCAGATTCCAAACTCGCAATAAAAAACATTAGCGAGCAAAAAAATGCTTATGAAATAGCTGAAATGATAGGGCAACTCGCAATAAAAATCAGCGAGCAAAGAAATATGCATATAAAAACAGCCGAAATGATTGGGCAACTCGCAATAAAAAGCATCGAGCAAAAATATAAAATTAGAAAAAAAATAGCCGAAATGATTGGGCACTGCGGATAAAAAGCCGTAATAATTGGTCAATCGCGACTTTCACGATATGAAAAGATGAAAAAATAGAGTATTGCGGAAATCAAAAATAAAAAAAAACAAAAGGAAATTTTCTTTGCCCTGCAGGTGAGTCTACACTGACCCCTGTATACAATCCATGTGCACAAATGAAAAAAGGAACCATGTTTTCTCACCAGGCTCCGTCAAAGGGAGAGCCAGATCTTGATGGCAACATCTACAGCCTAAAGATCAGCCTGACGTTCCTTCTCAGTGCAGACGCGACGTCAACAAAGACCCAAGGGTCAAACAAAAGAGGAGCCATAGCAAATTCCTAGATCCAAGTCTTGACGGTTCATATACAACCTAGAGACAACCCCGATGTTCCTTCTCATTCCATCAGGATGCAGACGCAACGTCAACAAAGGCCTAAAGGTCGAAACAAAACGGAGTCATGGAAAATTCCTAGCTCCAAGTCTTGACGGTTCATATACAACCTAGAGACAATCCCGGCATTTCTTCTCATTCCATCAGGATGCAGACACGACGTCGATAAAGGCTCCAATGAGCCAAATCAAAAAGGAGTGACGACAAAATCCCAGTTCCAGCTCGACATTCTTCTCGTTACAGCAGACGCAATGTCAAAAAAGGATCCAAATGAACCAAATCAAAAAGGAGTGACGGCAAAATCCCAGCTCCAGCTCGACATTCTTCTTGTTACAGCAGGCGCAATGTCAACAAAGGCTCCAAATAGCCAAATCATGATGGAGCAACGACAAACTCCTAGCTCCAAATCTTGACGGTTCATATACAACCTAAAAACTACCACGACGTTCCCTCTCATTCCATCAGGGTACAGATGCGACGTCGACAAAAGCTCCAACGAGCCAAATCAAATTGCAGCAAAGGCATAATCCTAGCTCCGGACTTCAACTGCAATACATACAACATAGAGGTCCTACAGATGTCTACCATACTTTAGCAAAGAAACGGCATGGCATCATCAAACGAAAATGAAGCAATGGAAAATTCCTAGCATCAGAATCTCGACGACAACTTATATAAACCTAAAAGACTATCGGGGATCATCCCACATCAGCGCGGAGTGGTTATAACTCATCGGGGCTCCAAATTGAGCCTAACCTCAAATAAAAAGCGACATGGCAAATTCCTAACGTTTGTTCTTGTTCTCCACCGAAAACAGAGACGAGACCGCGTAGGTTCGTCTTGCCTGAATTTCGAGGGCAGATGTTATTTGGTGCTATCCGTCCACCTCTCCGAAAATGCCAAGTTGATTTATGGCACCGTATATCGAAGGTTTAGACGGATGCGGCCGATGTAGCAGACTTCGTCAGATTCCCCCTCGTTGAGGGGTTTTTGATTGTGGGGACGCTCTTTCCTGCAGGCGCAAGACCCTGCAGTTAATTACGCTACCACATCGCGATAACTACTTTCTCCTTCTCCAGATGGTCACTTCGTGTCGTGGATGTTTGTTTTTTTTTTTGGTTGCCCGTGGATTGTATACGGAGACTAATTTATGTTGTCGCCCGTAGGGCATGGATTAGTCCAAATCCGTATCTTCTTAGATTTGGGTTTGGGGTTGGGTTTAAAGATACGTTAGTCTCATTTGAGACTAAGACCAACTTAAACGTTTGTTAAGGATACATTAGTCTAATTTTAGACTAATATTAACTTAACGGGATCGTTTAGATCCAATAAAAGAGCCTTTGGACTCTATTGTTTTAGTTTAGGGACAATGCAGTCCATTACCAGTTTAAGTACATGGTGGTCCAAGGTTAAGGACATTATAGTCTATGGGCTTAAGGACCCCACAGTCCGAGGTTAAGGACATCATAGTCCATGGGTTTAAGGACCCCACAATCCAAGATTAAGGACATCATAGTCTATGGGTTTAAGGACCCCACAGTCCATGTAAAATCTGGTTGTCGGGACCCGTCACCTCTCTGAAGACTTTGAAGGATTACAACGACATGTATCAGAGGAGCGAAGAGATGTACCCTTGAACCAATATTGGTTTGGAGATCTGTAGTCCAATTTGGGACTAAGATCAGAGATTTATGAGCACATGGGCTCAATTAATCTGAATGAGGTGTTTATGGCCAACTTGGGCATGGCCCACTCAGTTAAAATGTTAAACATTTAACAATACTGAGCATTGGTTTGAGTTCTGACAATGTTTTTGTCTTTTACTGAATGCTGAGAATTCATCATAGCTCTAGGGCTTTATTAAAGAACAATTTATATTCTATCAGCGCACGCGTGAGGAGCACGTGGTGCGCTTTGCGCCAGTCAAAGAGCGCAGTGCGCTTCTGCCGAGTAGCGCACACGTGAGGGACACGTGGTGCGCTTGGCACTGAGCGCCAGTCTATGAGCGCATTGTGCTAACTTATGAGCGCAAAGCACTATTTCTTCAGTGGCGCACACGTGAGGAGCACGTAGTGCGCTTGGCGTTGAGCGCCGGTCCAAGAGCGCAAAGCGCTAGTTTATGAGCGCAAAGCGCTATTTGATCAGTTTTATGATCTGAGAAATAAATTCTCGTTTATAAGAGACTTTGTCTCAAGATTCTAAGAACAAAAGTTCTTATTTTATAGGAGATGTTTCAATCTCTTATTTTGATGAAAGGCTTTGCCTTTATGGATCTGTGATCCTAAGAGAATTGAATTATTCTCCCCCTTTTTTATAATGAGATGTTCAAGATCTCTTTTTGTAAAAGACCTTAGTCTTATAGATCTATGATCTGTAAGAAGAATTATGTTCTTCTTCTTATTTTTTTATGATGAGATCCTTTGATCTCTTTGTGAAAGACCTTGGTCTTATAGATCTATGATCTTAAAGAAAGAAGTGAATTCTTCTTTTTAATATGAGATGATTTCATCTCTCTGTTTATTTTTACCTTGAAGAAAATCTTCTTCTTCTACTGAGAGTTTGGCTCTTCTTTCTGAGATTTCTCAAAGTTTGGGGGGGGGGGGGTTCCTCTCTATGAGACTTGAAGTCTTAGATCCATTATATAGGGTGAGCTAATTTGTTCAATCAGTTTAAGAAGATCTTTTCTCCAATTGATTTGGGGATTTCCCCAACATTGGATCTTCGATCCAAGGGCCTCTGATTTACAAAAGGCAATTTTCTTGTTTTTAACAAGATTGGGAAATCTTTTCCATACAGAATTTATTCTGTATTTTGGTGATTTTTAATCACCTTTGGATCATTGATCCAACGGTGCTCTGATTCACAGAGCACAATCTTTTGTTTTGGAAAGATTTTAAGGAATCTTTTCTTAACAAAATTTTATTCTGGTTAATTGATGATTTATCATCTTTATTAGATCTTTGATCTGACGGTGGGGAGCTTTTAGTTCCAGCGCTAGCGCACCCGTGCTTTGCACGAAGCGCGCTGCTTAGAGTGCAGCGCACTTAGCGCTAGCGCACACGTGCTTTGTACGTGGCGCGCTACTTAGGGCGTAGCGCACTTGGCGCTGCTATGAAGCATTGCCTCATTTTAAATTTTGAATTTTGAACAGAGCTTTGCTCTGCTTTGATTGGGGAAAACAAATGCCCCCCACCGTTGCGCTCACGTGGCCTACATGTGAGTGCAGCGGTGGCAGCATCTGTGCCCTTGGATTAACTCAGAAGTTGAAACAGCATCTGTGACCTTAGCCCCTTAAGATGATTTCTGTTCATCTTCTTACTTTCTGAGAATTTTTATTCTCTTTCAGAGCATAGCTCTTCATCTTAAGAATTTTCTTAAGGACAGAACTCTGTCAGAATTTAGGTAAAGATTAAATCTTTTAAAGGATCTTTTAATAATCTAGGCTTTCACCCATTAACAGAGCTTTGCTCTTCATAGATCTTTGATCTAAAGAAAACCCTTTTAGGGTTTCATTAACAGAGCTTTGCTCTCTTGGAATCATAGATCTAAAAAGATCTTTCTTGGGGTTTCTTAACCCATTAATGGAGCTTTGCTCTTTTTAGATCATAGATCTTCAAGAAAACCTTTGTAGGGTTTCTCAACAGAGCTTTGCTCTTGTTAGATCTTAGATCTTAAGAGATCCTTTTCAGGGTTTCTTAACCCATTAACAGAGCTTTGCTCTTTTCAAATCATATAGATTTATTAATCTTTCATAAAGAACTCTTAAGAGTTTGTTCATGGATCTTGAAGATCATGAAATTTTATTCCATTAAAAATTTACTTTAAGTTCTCTGATGGGTTATTCCATCATTTTTACGGAGCAAGGCTCTTAGAATTTTCTTGAGGAATTTTATTCCTTCATCATTAGAATCTGACAGGTGTCATTCTATCACAGAGCACTGCTCTCAAGGGGAGATTTACTCCTCTGCCCAAGGGGTTCTCATTGAATGAAAATCAATTAAGGATTTCCTCATTTAATGACAGTATCATCAAATGATGGGACTGTTTTATTAATGATGAACTGTCATCTAGATTATGTGGGTCCTCTTTGGTCCCTTTTCACTGCATTGCAGTGTGGTACAGATTTAAAGTACCTAGTGACAGAACTTAAATTGTAGTATTGGCGGCTAAAAATTTGTTCTTTTCCGCGCAGGTACATGTCTTTCGACGCTTCCTTCCCATTCTTCCGTTCGGAAGGTGGGTTCCCTGAAGTGCCTGTGGATAGGGAAGTCTTTGCACTGATTAAGGATCACGATCCCGAGCGGAAGAATCTCTATTTGTGGGGAACATGGTACAACCAAATCATCAGGGGTCGGCGGAGCTTTTCTTGCGCGGCACCCTCGGAGCCCATTTCGGCGATCCCTTATGCAGATGCACCCTCGGTAAACTATACTGTGGAGGAGGTGAATTGGACTTCCGAGGGTCTCCTTTGGCCTTCTAAGGCCGCAATACCCGTGCAACCGCCGGTGTCTTTGGACACTCTAGGACGGCACATATGTCAGGGCAAATCACGCCCTTGGGGACAGCCATACAACATAGGGCTAACTCCCCGTCACCCAGCCGGATATCTACAGTGGGCCCGATACATCTTATCGGCGAAGAAGTCACAGCTGCTAAGGCTCGGATTGTACCCTGCGATTTATGCTTCTTTGTTCCAATATTCCGCACCTCCTACATGGTGGGTCAAGGCATTTCTGGAGCAATAGAACATTCCGACCCACACCTTTCTCTTATTGGATCGAGAAGTCTCCATTTGTTTGGAGGAATTTGCCGAGGTCTCTGGTTTACCTGTTAGGGGAGAACATTACGAGGAGCTGCTTCCTCTGGATGAGTATATTTTTGCCACAAAATCAGTGGTAATGGCTCTCACCCCAGAGAATGCCATTCAACACTAATTCCCAAGTTTGATAAAGGTGTTGAATATCCATGAGAGCCTCTTTCTCGAATCCGGAGGCCGCGGGGTTAATTTCACCGATTTTATCGCCCGTTTTCTCCGTACGAAAGTACTGTCGAAGGAAGCCGCGAAGTTCGCCAAACTTGACGATCCTTTTGGCTTGGGTTTGGGAAACATGCCGACGGCGGAGGCGGATCATAAGAATTTCTTTCTCCCCGGCACCCCGGTCGTCCTTTTTGCAGAACTGGCAGCTCCTAAGATTGATAAAGAAACGTTCTTTTTGGGGTTTCTCGGGTTATGGCTGAGCTGGTTTGCGCTTCCGATGCACCCTCGCCATATGAGGCCGTCCATTTTTTTATCCAGCTCACCGAATGGTTGCTGGGATACAAGTGGCCGTCGGGATCGCTGGGTTAGCCCATTTGTATCACGGCCTCAGCTTGGCAGCGGATACAACTGAGCCATGGGTGCAGCCTGCCAAATTCTCAATGCATATTTCACCTCGTGGCTCGAGTTGCACGTGCTTGGCGTCTTCGGTATCCACAGAAGGCATACCTTTTATGACAGATGTAAATTCCCTCGGATCATGCGGCTAGTCGACGCATCCATCGTAAATCTGACACCGCGGGAAGCTAGGGGTTTGCTCCTTCGTCCACGCACGGTTGGAGATGGTATGTCCTTCATCGATAAAATTTTGACCGTCGGCCAGGAATCCGCGAAAACGGTGCTGCCATTGCAGGACATTTTTAAAGACGGGGACTCTGTCTTGAAAGCTCGGGAGATTCTTCATCTATACTCCATCAGGCCGGGCTTTCTCGTATTTAGGCAGAATGATTCGGCGTTGTTTATGAGATATAACCCGCGTCATTTTGCCCAGCAGTTAAGCTATAATTAGGGTGTCCCTCTTGAGGCTTTCTTGGCAGAACCGGCTGCCACTGAAGAGGGTATCCAGAGCACGCTGCATCATTTTATGCGCCTAAACACAGGGTCCAACTTTTTCATTAGTGAACCGAGCTGCGTTCCGAAGGCCCTAAATGTGTATGTGGCGTGGTATCAACATTCGATGGGCACCGTCATTAGAGAGGAAAAAAGATTGCTTCTTGATCGCAAGGGTGCAGCGCCGGCTGGTAATCCAAATGTTCCTCTGAAGCGACGGACCATTGTCCGTCCTCCCTTGAGAGAAGCGGTTGCGGCTGTGGTTCCGCGTGATATGCCTGAGCTACCGCTACCGCGTGCTCCCGTTGAAGTGGCAGCTGTAGCGTCTCCTGAGTCCGGCTTGGGTGCGGAGATCGGGACTCGCCGCCCGAAGTTGCCTGCTAAGCGCAAGCTCATGTTACCGACGACCGGTACTCGCTCGCAGAAGAAGAAGAAGAAGTCGATTCTTTCTGCGGACGTTGTATTCGGCTAGGAGCCCAATGCTCCTTATAGCGAAGGCTTAAGCGAATACGGGACCAACGAGGGTCTATTCATGGCGCAGGATGATACTAATCTGGAGGCTGCCATCGCAGCTTCCGAGCGACTAGCTAGCCACCAATCAGGACTGGTCATCCTTTCCCAGTCAGGTAGACTTCAGTCGCATCTTTTCGCTGTTATGTTTTTATTATCATGTTTTGACTGACACTGCTTCTTTAACAGGCATTTCCACTGAAGAGGCTCTCGCGGCTTCCCTCAAGACTTTTGAGGATGAAAAGAGGCTTCGTGCTTCGTTGGGCCTTGGTATATTTCGGCTCATTATGTCCTTATTCCCTGTTTTTATGGGTAAACTAACTCTTTTTTTCCCATCTTATTGTAGGGACTACCTCTACTCAGGTTATCCCGAGTGCAGTACCGACTTCGCAGGGCGGTGCGGAGACGCTTCCAAGGCCGGCTACCAAAGTCGCAACTTCCCCAGTATTGCCAAAAGAGGCTTTACTTAAGCAACCGATGACGGACGCCATAACGGCTCCAGAGGTAGCTCTTTGCGCGGACGATGACATCTCCTTGACGGAGGTCCTAAGAAGATCAGCTCTCACGGCCCAGGCGGAAAGAAAACGCAGAAGGCGTGCAGCAAGAGAACGTAACGCCGCCTTGGCCGTAGGTGCAGGCTCGAGCACTGCTTCCCCTGTCCTTACTTCTTCAGAGGATGTCCCGGCTGCCCTGTCTATTGTTCATAGACAAGCGGTACACGCGGCTGAAGAGGCAATTGAAAAGCCATCCCAAGGTAATGTAACACTGGATCCTTTCGTCAGAATTTGATCTTCAGATTCTCATATATCTTACCCTGCAGGGCCAAGTCCTGGTGAGGAGGTGGTGGGTGAGATGACGGCAACCACTGAGCCTGAAGCGGCTACTTTTTCCCAGGAGTCCGGGACTGATCCAATTGCCGCTCTTTCTGCCTGCGGTTCTCTACCATCGCTTGGCATTGCGAGTGTCACGACGGCTCTCGTGGAATCAGGGGTCGAAGCTTCGGGCGGCGAAACCATCCCCCCAAATGAGATCGAAGAAGTCGTGATGCTTGGCGATGCTCCCATCATAGTTCTGGCTGATGACCTGTTTGGTAGGTCTCGGGTCGCTGCATTCTTTTCGTTTTGCAATCCTTTCTGATGACATTTTGTTCCTTTCTAATGTAGGTGTGGCGAGCGTTGAGGTTGCGATACCTGAAGAAGCACCACCAGTTTCCGCTTTGACGATCGTTGCCCTTTCGTCCCCTCTTATATCTTCTTAAATGCTAGAAAGTATGGGTTCGAGACTAATTTAAATCGGGGACAGTGTCTTTCGTGTACTGACCATGTATCATCGTGATCTTGCAGGATTCCTCTTTGACCACCTGTATCAGGTGTTGAACCCGCACTTCTCCTTTCAGTCGGAGATTAGTCCACCCGTTGGTGTCGGTGAGTATCTTTTCTAATTGGCGTCTTTTCTTTTCTTTAACAGGCAGCTATGTTATTGCTAATTCTCCTTTGCATTACTTGTAGCTTTACGAATTGAAGGAGGGGACAAGGGTATCGTCGTGCCACCGGTACTCCCAGCTCTGCCCCCTGTTGCAGCCGGTATAGTAAACTCTATTGTTCGTGTATCTTCTTTATTTCTTGAGCCGACATCTGATTATGATTTGTTTTGCAGCAGTGACACCGACTCCAGCTCCGTTCGAGTCTCGAATCATAATGCCAGCAGGGCCTTTTTCCAGACGTCCGTCTTCAAAAGGCGATGTGACCAGTCTGCGTATGTTGAGTGATTACATCAAGGAGTTTGACGCGGAGGCCCCTACATTCGCCGTAGATTTTGCTGCCGAGATTAATCCAATGTTGGCGACGCTTGTGAACTTCCATAACGAAGGCATCGTTGAGTCTGGGGTTAACCACTGCAGGAAGATTGAGGCCTGCCTACATGAGCTTGAGCTTAGGCGTCCTGCTCCTGAGATTCTGGCTTTGAACTCCTAGCGGGCTGCGTGGGTTGAGCAGAGCGTGTCCTTCCTCTGCCATTTCGAACAAGAAGCGACCTTGAGGCGGAAGGAACGCGAGAAGGCTTCAGAAGAATCTGCCCGGCTGTGCGCCAAAGTTGAAATGAATGCCGCGCAACTGAGAGCCGTCTTTGACAATTTGCAGCGATGCATTTCGGACGGGCTGGCATTAAGGCGGAAGCTCGACTCTATTGAGTGGGTTACGCAAAGTCGCGAAACTGTCCAACGGGAAATCGATGAGAAGGTTTTATCGTGCTTACAGCAACGGGCTCGAATTGAAGCAGAGCTGGCCACGGCGGCCGAACATGAGAAGGCGTTGAGAGGAGTGCGCGAGCATCTACCTGATTTATTGAAGGCGCTTCCTTCTCAGTAACTATTTTGTATAGATTGAACACTTGTAATCTTTGAATAACATGTATCCATTTTTTTTATTCTTTCATATAATTTAACTTGTACTCCATTGAATTCATGAATAAAAGACACACATTTTTTGTTCTACTGTTGCTTTCTTCTCCTTGCTATGTCGTTGCCATGTGATTTTGGCAAGTGCGGGCTGTAGATAACGATGGCTTAGGAAGCAGGTTCATGTCTGTTGCCTAAGACTTTTCAATTTTATGAGTTGTGAGGGTCTCATAAAGACTTTTCTCCCTACGAGTCGAGAGGATCTCGTAGGTGTATTTTCTCCTTAGGAATCGTGAGGATTCCTAAGGGTGTTTCCTCTTGAGAGTCGTAAGGATCTTACAAAAGAATTTTCTCCTTACAAGTCGAGAGGACTCGTAAGTGGTTGCTTCCTTTCTTGTCGATGTTTGACTCAGGAGAGTGTGGCCTGTAAAAAATCTACCTTGACCTCTCTGCGAGGCACTAATGGCTTGGAAGACAGGGTTAGAATCTGCCACCTAAGATTTTTCAACTTTATGAGTCTTGAGGGTCTCATAAAGAATTTTCTCCCTACAGGTCGAGAGGATCTCGTAGGTGTATTTTCGCCTTAGGAATCGTGAGGATTTCTAAGTGTGTTTTCTCTTAAGAGTCGTAAGGATCTCACAAGAAAATTTTTCCCTTACAAGTCGAGAGGACTTGTAAGTGGTTGATGAGTTGACTTGCTCCCGAATCAAAGAATTGCTTTCACGGGGAAGTCGAGAGTTGAGTTTATCCGCATTTCATGGAGTCAGGGGTTGAATTTTATCCACGTTTCACTGAGTCAGGGGTTGACCTTATCCGCATTTCACGGGGTCAGGGGGTTGACTTTATCCGCATTTCACGGAGTCAGGGATTGACCTTATCCGCATTTCACGGGGTCAGGGGTTGACTTTATCCGCATTTCACGGAGTCAGGGGGTTGACCTTATCCGTATTTCATGGGGTCAGGGGGTTGACCTTATCCGCATTTCACGGGGTCAGGGGGTTGACCTTATCCGCATTTCACGGAGTCAGGAGGTTGACTTTATCCGCATTTCATGAAGTCAGGATTTGCTCTGGGCGTTTCCCACGGGGTCAGAATTGACATTAGCCGTGTTCTACGGGACCAGGAGGTGCTCTGGGCATTTCCCATGGGGTCAGGATTGACATCAGCCGTGTTCTACGGGACCAGGAGGTGCTCTGGGCGCTTTCCACGGGGTCAGGATTGACATTAGCCGTGTTCTTCGGGACCAGGATTTGCTCTGGGCGCTTCCCACGGGGTCAGGATTGACATTAGACGTGTTCTTCGGGACCAAGATTTACTCTGGACGCTTCCCACGGGGTCAGGATTGACATTAGCCGTGTTCTACGGGACCAGGATTTGCTCTGGGCGCTTCCTACGGAATCAGGATTGACATTAGCCGTGTTCTTCGGGACCAGGATTTGCTCTCGGCGCTTCCCACGGGGTCAGGATTGACATTAGCCGTGTTCTACGGGACAAGGATTTGCTCTGGGCGCTTCCCATGGGGTCAGGATTGATATTAGCTGTGTTCTACGGGACCAGGATTTACTCTCTCGGTTGTCTGTGAACCGTCGAGGTTTGGAACAGGGACTTTGCCATGGCTCCAAGGTTGATTGTCACGTCTGAATCCTGCTAGACTGAGGAGGAACGTTGTTGTGGGTCTCTAGGCTATAGATGTGGCCGTTAAGACTTGGCTCTCTTTCTGATGGAGCCTGGTGGGAAGGTATAGTTCCCTCTTCGTTTGTGCCCCTAGATTGTATACAGGGATCGATGTGATCTCACCTGTAGGGCAAAAGGTTTCATTTTATATATTTTTCTTTCCGCGATGCTCTATCATTTCAGCTTTCATATCGCGAAGGTCACGATTGCCCAATCATTTCGGCTATTTTTCGCGGTGCCTAATCATTTCGGCTATTATTTTTTATTTACTCGCTGCTTTTTATTGCGAGTTGCCCAACCATTTCGGCTATTTTGTATGCATACATTTTTACTTGCTGATTTTGTTGCAAGTTGCCCCATCATTTCGGCTATTTCATATGCATTTGTAGCTCGCTGGCTTTTCGCTGCGGGTTTGGGATTTGATACCGATTTAAGCATCAGTATTGCTACAACTGGGATATTGCAAGGAGTGAATCATCATTTGCTTCTGTCGATGTCGAACAAAGGTGGCTTAGCGAACAGGGTTAGGATCCTGTCGGCTAAGGCTTTTAACTTCATGAGCCGGTCTCATAAAGGTATTTCTCCCTACGAGTCGTGAGGATCTCGTAGGTGTGTTTTCTCCTTAGGAATCGTGAGGATTCCTAAGTGTATGGTCTCTTATAAGATCTTACAAGAGTTTTTTCTCCTTATAAGTCGAGAGGACTTACAAGGGTCGTTCGTTGTGTGAACATATCCCTAGTCGCGGGTGGGAATTTGTTAGGGAAATGTTTATTCAAGCCCGTGATTGTATACAACGGTCAATATTGAACCGCTTGTAGGAAAAAATCGGGGTGTATGACTGCTTAAGAACAGGTTCAGATCCCTGTAGCTTAAGGCTTTTGAATCTTATAAGCCGTGAGGGTCTCATAAGAGGGTTCTTCTTACGAGTTGTGAGGATCTCACAAGTGTAATTTCTCCTTAGGAATCGTGGGGATTCCTAAGTGTATTTCTCCTTTGTGAGTCATAAGGATCTCACGCAGGTGGCTTCTCCTTACAGGGTCGAGAGGACCTTGCAAGTGTTCTTTTAACGAGATTGCGCCCTTTCTGGTTTTCACAAAACTCGCCGGTAGTCCTGCTATTTTTACTCATGGAGCCCTTTTGGGTTTTCATCCGTGCCCATTCCGCTTATGGATGTACCTTTTTTTTTGTCAGCCTTGGGATGCTACGGTCCATAGTAGTTTATAGACGTCTCGGTCAACAGCCAGTTTTAGGACATAGTGGTCCATCGTTAGTTTAAGGATGTTTCGGTCCATTTTCCGGCTACTACTCATAGAGTTTAGGCTTAGGAAGATAGCGTGCGGACATAGGCGACGTCATTTATCGTTGACCTAAGCCGTGACTCATCAGGCGTAGTATTTTTTCAGGAAGCGACCATTTATTGGCATGAAAGGTCTTTCACCGTGCATGTCCATGAGTAAATAGGCTCCACCCTGGTAAACTTTGTCTATGATGTACGGGCCTTCATAGTTCGGCTCGAATTTCCCCCGTTTGGCATGATTGGGGATCATAGGTCTTTTGACCACTAGCACGAGTTCGCCTTGGCGGAATGTTCTCGGCCTAGTCAATCTTTCGTATGAGCGCGTCATCTTTGCTTTATAAGCCTCCAGGTTTTGTTGCGCCATGAGCCGGGTTTCATCAAGGGCGTCGAGCTCCTCAAGCCGAAGATGGGCATTTTCTTCGTCTGTTAGTTCATAGTGAACCGCCACTCGTAGAGAGGGTAACTCTATCTCGAGGGGGAGTACCGCTTCTGTGCCGAATACCAATGCATACGGCGTTGTGTTTATGGCCGTTTTGAACGTAGTTTGATACGCCCAGAGAGCTTCATGTAGTCTCTCGTGCCAGTCCTTTTTATTTTTGGACACCATCTTTTTCACGATCTTCGTTAAGGTCTTGTTGAAAGCCTCAGCTAGACCGTTAGCTCGGGGATTATAGACCGAATAGTATCTCCAATCTATATTATGCTGTTGTGCGAAGCGGCTGATTTTGTGGCTTCTGTAGGCTAGCCCGTTATCGTAGATAATCCGTCACAGAGTGCCGAACCGATAAATGACGTGTGTCTTGAAGAAATGGAGGATATTTTCAGTCTTCACTTCTCTTGGCGGTACTGCTTCTGCCCACTTAGAAAAATAATCGGTTGTTGCCAGTATGAACTGATGTCCTCTGGACGATGCTGGTTCGATGAGCCCGATTATGTCAGTTCCCCACATTTCGAACGGCCAGCTAGCCACCGTTGGATGTAGCGGATTTGGATGTTGGTGGATAAAGTCCCCATGAATCTGGCACGAGTGGCACTGCTTCGCATATTCGAGGCAGTCTTGGATCATTGTGGGCCAATAATAGCCCATCTTTTTGATCTTCAGCTTCATTTTCGGCCTGGCTTGGTGAGAACCACAGAGTCCGTCGTGAGTTTCTTGGACGACTCTCTTTGCCTCTTCAGGTCCCAAGCATCTTAGCCACAGGGAGTCGAACGATCTCTTATATAGAATATTATTGACAAAGGCGAAGGATAGAGCTCGTTTCATGAGCTGATGTCTTGAGGACGCGTCTTCAGATGTTCGACGGGATTTGAAGTAGTCTATAAAGACTTCTTTCCAATCCATAGCCTTTTACTGGTCTTTTACTTGTAGGGTTGCTTACTCTGTCATTCCCTTTTCTTCGGACGACTCTGGAGATATTTCTGCCGGTGCAAGAACCCGACGGCTTTGCACAACGATCCTCACGTCATCAAGATTATCGTCGGCCAGTTCTTTAGCGAGCTTGGCTAATGCGTCCGCTTTACTATTTTCCGCACGCGATATGCTTTCCAGGGTGTAGGAAGGAATTTGAGTCAGCAGTTGCTGCACTCTCTCGCCGTACTTTACCAACTCTGGTTTGCACATTTGATAGTCGCCATTTACTTGACTAACGACCAGCTGGGAGTCTCCGTATATGAGGAGGTTTTCAATTCCCATGTCGACAGCGATCTCAATACCTGCTATCAAAGCTTCGTATTCAGCTTCGTTGTTTGTCTTTGGTTCTGTCAACGAAAAGGCAAAACGCATTATCCCTCCTTGTGGGGTCATGAATATGAGACCTACCCCTGACTTGATTGTGGGGGAGTTGTGCTTTTTCTTCTTCATGGAAGATGCCCCATCGAAGTAAAGTTCCCACCGGGTATCATTCTCTCTTCTCTCCCCGTCGATCGTGCCAAACGCGTGCTCGTCGGGCAATTCGCAGTTTAAAGGAGAGTCGGCAGGTAATGGATGCTCGGCAAGGAAGTCGACGATGGCCTGGTCTTTCACTCCCTTGAGAGGACGATATGTTATCGAGAATTCCATCAAGAGGAGGGCCCATTTAGCGAGCCGCCCCGTTAATATGGCTCTTGACATCAAATAGTTAAGAGGATCCACTTTTGATACAAGATGGACCTCATGTGCTAACGCATAGTGTCTGAGCTTCATTATTGCGAAGATCAACGCCAGGCAGTGTTTTTCGATGGGGGAGTAATTGCTTTCTGCCCCCAGGAGAACTCGACTCAGGTAGTACAGGGCTCTCTCTTTCCCTTGGTCATTCTCTTGTGCCTATAATGCGTCTAGAGAGCCCTCGAGGATGGTTGTATACAGAATGAGAGGCTTTCCCTTGACCGGAGCGGTTAGCACCGGATGATTCTGCAGGTATTGCTTGATTTCATCGAGTGAGCTTTGGCATTTACGATCCCAGACAAATGGGGTTCCCTTCTTCATCAAGTGACTGTAGGGACGGCATTTGCCAGAGAGATTGGCTATGAATCGCCGGATATACGCGAGCCTTCCTTGGAGAGACCGCAGTTGCTTAAGAGTCCTCGGCGGAGGCATTTCCATGATCGCCTTGATCTTCGACGGGTCTATCTCGATGCCTCGATGTCGTACGATGAACCCTAGGAATTTGCCCGAGGAAACTCCGAACGCGCATTTGAGAGGGTTCATCTTCAAGTTGTATTTTCGAAAGCGTTGAAACACGATCTTCAGATGCTCCCAATGCTCCTCGTGCGATTTGCTTTTCACCACAAGTTCGTCGATATAGCATTCGATGATTTCATGTATGAGGTCCTCAAAAATCTTCGTCATGGCCCTCTGATAGGTGGCGTCGGGGTTCTTCAGACCAAAGGGCATCACTTTGTAGCAGAATATGCACAGAGGAGTCCGGAAAGCGGTATGCTTCTGATCTTCGGGATGCATCTTTAACTGATTGTACCCTGATGATCCATCCATGAAGGAGAAGACTTCGTGAGTGGACGTGTTATTGTTCATACCAGAATATTGCATTTTATACCGCCCATTCTTACGCTCGTGTGTTTATCGGTAGATACTCTTGAGCCGTGTTTGCTAGTCAATTGCAGGATACAGGTTCTCGGTTCTAAAACGGTGAAATTCATAGAAAACACGACAAAATCCGGGTTCCTGCCAACCACTGAGAAAACACGGTCTCCGCTCTTCATCCGTATGTTGCCAGATATCAGTTCAAGAGACAAAATGTCAAATCAATGTCGCTTTCATGCACAAGGCTCAATGGCAACACAAGATCCAAGAGATCTACGCGGAGCTCGAGGCAATCATGACAAAAACATCCACAAAAAGTCTACCTTTCCCTCAACATAAATTCTGGAAAAATCGTGAAGACAATTTGTGAAAATACATATGCCAGAATAAAGTACACAGCAAACCAGGGAAGCACCAAAATTCCCATGCCCTAACTCCACCAGAGTGCGGCGGATCCGCGGCATAGGGAGGCTTAGGCCGCGGATCCGCGGCCACTCTGTGGAGTCAGGGAATGGGATTTGGGGGGTAGTTTGGGCATCTCATATGTGTTCTGATGGTTGCCCTAGGTCTTCAACCCTCTGCCTATAAATACTCCAGAATTGAGCTAAGCCAAGGGTGATTCTTTTGTTCTTCTTTCTTTTTAAGATTTAGTCTTTTTCTTCTTCTTCTTCATTCTTTTTCCATGAAAATTGTAGTGAGAGCTTTTTGAGTGGGAGATCAATGAAGATGAGGGCTTTTTGTATCATTCTCTTGTGTTTCTTCTTCCCCTTGAGATTCTTGCTTTCTCTTGATCATTCAACCTCTTCATTGAGATTGAATGGTTAAGAGTTAGTTATTGATCTCAAGGGTCGTATTTTCTTATGGAATTAGCGCTTCATTTCACATGCGTTCTCTACCCTTCCCTTGATCTTGCAACCTCTTGATTGAGCTTGCAAGTTTAAGGGTTGGCTATTGATCACATGCTTGTTTTGAGTTCTAGTTTCTTGTTCTTTTTATCGCTTTTTATTACTCGCTTTTTATTATCTTGCTTTTCTTTCTTGCAATTTATTTCATGCACTTAATACTTGTAATCTTTTCTTTTCTTTTGCTCTCTTTTGTTCATTTTGTGAATGTTGTAATTATTATTGTTAAGAAGAAATACGATATTATAAGTTAAAGATTTTCTTTTCTCTTTTCCTTTTCCCGTTATTTTCCATTGAACTCCGCCCAAACCATACGCAAGCGCTCCGTTAGGCACCATACCCTAACAAGGTAACGGTAATTCCTAACCGCGACCGGTTGCGTTCGGTTTGGCCGGAGGCGAAAGCAAGAGACAAGAACGGAAGGACAAGGGTAAATAAGCCGTATTCCACGAATACCGCGCTTAAATCCCCTAATCCACGTTGTTGCCGATTGCTCTAGCTTCAATTGGTCAAGACTCGGCTCAAAGGTTTCGAGTACGGATTTCTTTAGCTTATAATCTCGTATCTTTTCTTAACAACTTTATACTTGCAAATAAACACATAGGTTAGAATCAAACTCATACAGATTCTTTATTGACTCGTCTAAAACAAGGAAGGACATACAACCATCTCCCTGTGGATCGACCCGTGCTCAACCGGCTAGCTGCATAGCGACACCGTCCTGATCGCGGTAAACTTTAGAACTCTTAAAACTCGACACGCCAAAAGCGTGCGATCAAATGGCGCCGTTGCCGGGGAGACGGTAACGTATTTCTTTTCTTGTTATTCGGGTTAATATTCTTTTTGTATATATAAAAAATATATATATATATAAAAAAAAAAATCTTTTTGTTTTTTTTTATCATTTTTGTGGGCAAGTGTGCAGATTTTTGCGTATTTACAAACTGCGATTGTGGGGAGCAAAGTGTGCATTCAAGGCAAAGGTGATTACGAAGTACAGTGCCAAAGATCCGGGTAGTTTGACCCGCGCAAGCGAACCTTTCAAGCTTACCGGATTTGATTCAACAGGGGTTTCCTAACCCAAAACTTAACGGTACGTATTTTACTAACACCTTCTTCTCAAATCCGACGCATCCAATATACTATTCTTTGCAGGATTCTTTGCAAGTTCGCTAGCAAACGCTAAAAATTGACTAACCCGTATTTGTTGCAGTGCCGCGCTTAAACTAAAAAACGATTGTTTGATTCTTTATAGAATTTTTATTGAATTGCGCATTGCATACATTAATACGGACTTAAGGGCAAGCGAACCCCACAATATACGGTAAAGGATTTCATCACCTTTTCCATGGCCCACAAATCACGAACTTGAGCATAACGTTTACCCACACAAAATTTAAAAGAAACTAGACTTTAAGCCTTAAGGACTTCGCGCTCACTAGGAGAAGTTAACTGTGTTTAGAACCTTGCTTAACGGTATATTGTTTACGGGGTGTCCAGGAAAGTGTTAACGGCGAAACCGCCAAAAGAGAAAGGGTTATTTAATTAAGGAACTTCGCGAAAGCGTTGGAAAACCCTCCCTTATCTCTGCACTTACCTGGCCTCGTGATCAGTGTATCTTGAGCCTGTTTCTCGACACAGTTTTACTTCGACAATCAAGTTCTGGAGCAGGTCTAGTTGACCTAGGCGAACCCTAGAACGATTAGGTGTGTGGTATTTTTGTGTCGTGATTGTTTTTGTCCATATTCTTTTTGTGTATACTTCATTCTTTTGTTAATATATAAACTATAAATAAAAAATAAAAAAAATCACCTTCTTTTCTCTTCCTTTCTTCCTTTTTTCATATCATGGGTACTCCACCTCGCAAAACTCTTGCCGAACTTTGGTACCCACAACCAGACATTACTTCCTACGGTTCTTGTTTTGGTCGAACTTCGAACGATCCATCCATGCCAAAAATTTCTTTGCAAGATCGGATAGACGCGTCTAGGACGAACAACTGGACCCCGCAATCCACTTCGTATCAACCGTTTCAAACATTCACACCTTCTTGCGTTGATACCCCTTTTGAAAATCCAGTTGTAGCCCCGAGACCTATGTCTATTGCTGAACGTATTGAACAATCTCGTAGCCGATCTTTCACTCCTTTCACCACTACAAATTCTTGGGATCAACAATTCCATTCACCTTCTTATCCCAATGTTGATCCCACTCCTGTCCAGCCATTCAATTCCTACCAGTCCTACCCAACTTTTACACCTTCCCTAGACAATGCTTCTACACAGCCTTTTGGGAGTTTTCAGTATCCAAACAACTTTGAATCTTTTACTGAAACCCCTTCACAACCTATGTCTAGTCTTGAGCGAACTTTGGAAGAATTTCGGGTAGCTTCACAGCAGATGATGGATTTGAATGCGTCCATGGCCGCTCTCATACAACCTACTGACCCGGGTAGCTAGTTTTCAACTAGCTCCAACTTTTTCAATGTATGATGAGGCGGCAGGACAGGCTGTGAATTTGAGTGGAGAGAGTGAGATGTACCCCCTTCCAAATCAAACCTACCCGTCCCAAATTGAATCCCACAACTCCTGTTTTGAAAGTCTATCGAGTATCCCACATGATCTATCAATTGAAGATAGAATGATGAATGAGTTGTGCGACTTCGTAGTGTTTGATTTGCCCGATTGTGAAGGGTCCCTTCCAAGTGAAACCATACCTAATCCTTTTGACCTCTACACCTCCATCTTAGAACCAGAATCGATTGATATCCATGCTTTTGATGAGGTGTCAGAGAATTTTGATTTTCACTTGATTGAGGATATTGACGCTGGGGATATTTTGGATGATGAACCCGTAGATTTGGCTGAGTTTGTCTCTTCAAATCATCATCCCGAGTCATTAAATGTTTTTCCCGAACCCCATATGCGTCTGGACTTTAAAGAGAAGAGCATGGATGTGCTAAATTTTGAGGAGAATATTGAGGATAGTTTTGAGGATGAACCAGTTTTGCTTGATGAGTCGGATTTTCCAATTCATCCTGTTCCTTCAACTGACTGTGTACACCCTCCTGAACCTTTAACCGATACCCTTCCTCAACCACTTCCCTCCATCCTTTCCATCGTTCCGACCTTGCAAGAACCCGTACCATTTTCACTTCCTGTGTCTGATTTACCAAGTTCGGCGTACCCATGGTTGCTCTCGAATCTTGAGGGATTTGACCCCATTTCTCGACGGGTAAATATATTAGCACAATCGCTTTTCACACATCGGTCATCACAAATTGTGCTAATCTATTTACTCCATTTGCACCCTCAAGTTCGTATTCCACTTCTTTTTCCCTTCCGCCATTCTTCTTCCTCTCATATACCGAGACCGTATCCCGCTTCTCTTCGCATACGGTCTCGCGTATTCTCCATCTCTTTTCTCTACGCCTTCTTTCACCAGCCACTGCTTTATCACGATAAGATCTTTGAATGGTTGGTGTTAACTTTTGGCCTGTGTAAGGCCTTGTATAGATTGATACTGTTCTTCCCCCCTAAATCCGGAACTTCAACGTTTAACAGTGGAAACACTGTTTTACTTAAGTTTGGGGGGGGACACTTTTTTTGTATATATTTTTTATTTTCCTTTTTGTTTTGTATATAATTTTTTTTAGGGAGCGCCGACAATTTTGACCCTCTTGGTGTAGTCTGACAGTGAGGGCACTGTCAAGTTTAAGTTTGGGGGTGTGCTCGGTAAGCTTTCTTCCTTCGCATTCATTTGTATATTTTGCATTTGCATACCTTATTAAAAACCCACAAAAATCGAAAATTTTCCAAAAAATATAAAAACTTTGTCGTCAAGTTAGCTAATAGGGTAACTTAGATCTTTATTCCGAAAGATTAGTTGATATGATAGAAATAACTAAATTCTAGGCTTAGGAATTGAAAACCCTAAAAATAACCCTCATTCTGTTTAAACTTGGTAAGTATACGTCCTTACAGTTTTTTTGAGAAATAGGTAATCTTGAGTTCAGTTCTTTAGTTAAAGTCAAGATGAAGGGAAAGTATTGATGCTTTACTGAAGGATAAGTCTGAAAAATAGTTTCTTTTCTTGAGTTCAAATTTAGAAAGTATATACCCTACAAACTGCACATACACGCATCTTGAAACTTGGGATAGTAGAGGATACCTAGAAATACTCTTGCCTGAAAGCCTAGTATGAAAGAAAAAACGGTATTTAAAGCTAAACACCAAAAGAGCATGTTGAAAAATATATCCGGTCTTGAAAAAGAAAAAGAAAAAAAAATAGAATAAAGTCAAGACCTGGAAACTGCTATTTACGCTTTAATGTTCACACATTCAGTAATCGGCCGTTAGTGCCTCAAGAAGCATTAATAGTCGCATGAAAGGTGTGTGAGCAAATCCGTCCATCCTTAATGAAAAGAAGTAGTATTAGATATTAGGGCAAGGGTATTATAGCTTGAATTGAATTCTTAAGTGTAGGGGTGCAAATATACACACACGTAGGGGTATACAATCGATGTTTGGATAAAAGATAGAAATAAAGAATAAGACTTGTGTTTTCTGTAAAGTTGATAAAAATCCCTGATTTGAGGCCTCACTTTAGAAGGAAAACTCAGGAGAACCAACATCTTTCTAAACTTTTTTGGCACGTATATGATCTAAGGCTAAATAGATAGGAGGTGCGAAGTATTAGGTTTGGATATTTCTAACTTAGGATGATAGAATTTCTAACATAAATACTGAACTGTAGGAGTAGAATCTATGTTAACTTATGAAACTAGCTAGACGGGATTTTGTGGGTAGTATCCGCTGAAAACCCTCAGGAGACAACACTCCTCCTACTAGGGACACCTAGAGGTTTAACGGCTTGTTGCACGTGCTTAGTGCAATCGCGTTCCCTGCGAAAGTGCGGTTAGGATTTTATTTTTGTGAATAATTGGTTTTGCTCGGGACGAGCAAAAGTTAAGTTTGGGGGTATTTGTTCATACCAGAATATTGCATTTTATACCGCCCATTCTTACGCTCGTGTGTTTATCGGTAGATACTCTTGAGCCGTGTTTGCTAGTCAATTGCAGGATACAGGTTCTCGGTTCTAAAACGGTAAAATTCATGGAAAACACGACAAAATCCGGGTTCCTGCCAACCACTGAGAAAACACGGTCTCCGCTCTTCATCCGTATGTTGCCAGATATCAGTTCAAGAGACAAAATGTCAAATCAATGTCGCTTTCATGCACAAGGCTCAATGGCAACACAAGATCCAAGAGATCTACGCGGAGCTCGAGGCAATCATGACAAAAACATCCACAAAAAGTCTACCTTTCCCTCAACATAAATTCTGGAAAAATCATGAAGACAATTTGTGAAAATACATATGCCAGAATAAAGTACACAGCAAACCAGGGAAGCACCAAAATTCCCATGCCCTAACTCCACCAGAGTGCGGCGGATCCGCGGCATAGGGAGGCTTAGGCCGCGGATCCGCGGCCACTCTGTGGAGTCAGGGAATGGGATTTGGGGGGTAGTTTGGGCATCTCATATGTGTTCTGATGGTTGCCCTAGGTCTTCAACCCTCTGCCTATAAATACTCCAGAATTGAGCTAAGCCAAGGGTGATTCTTTTGTTCTTCTTTCTTTTTAAGATTTAGTCTTTTTCTTCTTCTTCTTCATTCTTTTTCCATGAAAATTGTAGTGAGAGCTTTTTGAGTGGGAGATCAATGAAGATGAGGGCTTTTTGTATCATTCTCTTGTGTTTCTTCTTCCCCTTGAGATTCTTGCTTTCTCTTGATCATTCAACCTCTTCATTGAGATTGAATGGTTAAGAGTTAGTTATTGATCTCAAGGGTCGTATTTTCTTATGGAATTAGCGCTTCATTTCACATGCGTTCTCTACCCTTCCCTTGATCTTGCAACCTCTTGATTGAGCTTGCAAGTTTAAGGGTTGGCTATTGATCACAAGCTTGTTTTGAGTTCTAGTTTCTTGTTCTTTTTATCGCTTTTTATTACTCGCTTTTTATTATCTTGCTTTTCTTTCTTGCAATTTATTTCATGCACTTAATACTTGTAATCTTTTCTTTTCTTTGTTCTTTTCTTTTGCTCTCTTTTGTTCATTTTGTGAATGTTGTAATTATTATTGTTAAGAAGAAATACGATATTATAAGTTAAAGATTTTCTTTTCTCTTTTCCTTTTCCCGTTATTTTCCATTGAACTCCGCCCAAACCATACGCAAGCGCTCCGTTAGGCACCCTACCCTAACAAGGTAACGGTGATTCCTAACCGCGACCGGTTGCGTTCGGTTTGGCCGGAGGCAAAAGCAAGAGACAAGAACGGAAGGACAAGGGTAAATAAGTCGTATTCCACGAATACCGCGCTTAAATCCCCTAATCCACGTTGTTGCCGATTGCTCTAGCTTCAATTGGTCAAGACTCGGCTCAAAGGTTTCGAGTACGGATTTCTTTAGCTTATAATCTCGTATCTTTTCTTAACAACTTTATACTTGCAAATAAACACATAGGTTAGAATCAAACTCATACAGATTCTTTATTGACTCGTCTAAAACAAGGAAGGACATACAACCATCTCCCTGTGGATCGACCCGTGCTCAACCGGCTAGCTGCATAGCGACACCGTCCTGATCGCGGTAAACTTTAGAACTCTTAAAACTCGACACGCCAAAAGCGTGCGATCAAATGGCGCCGTTGCCGGGGAGACGGTAACGTATTTCTTTTCTTGTTATTCGGGTTAATATTCTTTTTGTATATATAAAAAAAATATATATATATATATATAAATTTAAAAAAATCTTTTTGTTTTTTTTTGATCATTTTTGTGGGCAAGTGTGCAGATTTTTGCGTATTTGCAAACTGCGATTGTGGGGAGCAAAGTGTGCATTCAAGGCAAAGGTGATTACGAAGTACAGTGCCAAAGATCCGGGTAGTTTGACCCGCGCAAGCGAACCTTTCAAGCTTACCGGATTTGATTCAACGGGGGTTTCCTAACCCAAAACTTAACGGTACGTATTTTACTAACACCTTCTTCTCAAATCCGACGCATCCAATATACTATTCTTTGCAGGATTCTTTGCAAGTTCGCTAGCAAACGCTAAAAATTGACTAACCCGTATTTGTTGCAGTGCCGCGCTTAAACTAAAAAACGATTGTTTGATTCTTTATAGAATTTTTATTGAATTGCGCATTGCATACATTAATACGGACTTAAGGGCAAGCGAACCCCACAATATACGGTAAAGGATTTCATCACCTTTTCCGTGGACCACAAATCACGAACTTGAGCATAACGTTTACCCACACAAAATTTAAAAGAAACTAGACTTTAAGCCTTAAGGACTTCGCGCTCACTAGGAGAAGTTAACTGTGTTTAGAACCTTGCTTAACGGTATATTGTTTACGGGGTGTCCAGGAAAGTGTTAACGGCGAAACCGCCAAAAGAGAAAGGGTTATTTAATTAAGGAACTTCGCGAAAGCGTTGGAAAACCCTCCCTTATCTCTGCACTTACCTGGCCTCGTGATCAGTGTATCTTGAGCCTGTTTCTCGACACAGTTTTACTTCGACAATCAAGTTCTGGAGCAGGTCTAGTTGACCTAGGTGAACCCCTAGAACGATTAGGTGTGTGGTATTTTTGTTTCGTGATTGTTTTTGTCCATATTCTTTTTGTGTATACTTCATTCTTTTGTTAATATATAAATTATAAATAAAACATAAAAAAAATCACCTTCTTTTCTCTTCCTTTCTTCCTTTTTTCATATCATGGGTACTCCACCTCGCAAAACTCTTGCCGAACTTTGGTACCCACAACCAGACATTACTTCCTACGGTTCTTATTTTGGTCGAACTTCGAACGATCCATCCATGCCAAAAATTTCTTTGCAAGATCGGATAGACGCGTCTAGGACGAACAACTGGACACCGCAATCCACTTCGTATCAACCGTTTCAAACATTCACACCTTCTTGCGTTGATACCCCTTTTGAAAATCCAGTTGTAGCCCCGAGACCTATGTCTATTGCTGAACGTATTGAACAATCTCGTAGCCGATCTTTCACTCCTTTCACCACTACAAATTCTTGGGATCAACAATTCCATTCACCTTCTTATCCCAATGTTGATCCCACTCCTGTCCAGCCATTCAATTCCTACCAGTCCTACCCAACTTTTACACCTTCCCTAGACATTGCTTCTACACAGCCTTTTGGGAGTTTTCAGTATCCAAACAACTTTGAATCTTTTACTGAAACCCCTTCACAACCTATGTCTAGTCTTGAGCGAACTTTGGAAGAATTTCGGGTAGCTTCACAGCAGATGATGGATTTGAATGCGTCCATGGCCGCTCTCATACAACCTACTGACCCGGTAGCTAGTTTTCAACTAGCTCCAACTTTTTCAATGTATGATGAGGCGGCAGGACAGGCTGTGAATTTGAGTGGAGAGAGTGAGATGTACCCCCTTCCAAATCAAACCTACCCGTCCCAAATTGAATCCCACAACTCCTGTTTTGAAAGTCTATCGAGTATCCCACATGATCTATCAATTGAAGATAGAATGATGAATGAGTTGTGCGACTTCGTAGTGTTTGATCTGCCCGATTGTGAAAGGTCCCTTCCAAGTGAAACCATACCTAATCCTTTTGACCTCTACACCTCCATCTTAGAACCAGAATCGATTGATATCCATGCTTTTGATGAGGTGTCAGAGAATTTTGATTTTCACTTGATTGAGGATATTGACGCTGGGGATATTTTGGATGATGAACCCGTAGATTTGGCTGAGTTTGTCTCTTCAAATCATCATCCCGAGTCATTAAATGTTTTTCCCGAACCCCATATGCGTCTGGACTTTGAAGAGAAGAGCATGGATGTGCTAAATTTTGAGGAGAATATTGAGGATAGTTTTGAGGATGAACCAGTTTTGCTTGATGAGTCGGATTTTCCAATTCATCCTGTTCCTTCAACTGACTGTGTACACCCTCCTGAACCTTTAACCGATACCCTTCCTCAACCACTTCCCTCCATCCTTTCCATCGTTCCGACCTTGCAAGAACCCGTACCATTTTCACTTCCTGTGTCTGGTTTACCAAGTTCGGCGTACCCATGGTTGCTCTCGAATCTTGAGGGATTTGACCCCATTTCTCGACGGGTAAATATATTAGCACAATCGCTTTTCACACATCGGTCATCACAAATTGTGCTAATCTATTTACTCCATTTGCACCCTCAAGTTCGTATTCCACTTCTTTTTCCCTTCCGCCATTCTTCTTCCTCTCATATACCGAGACCGTATCCCGCTTCTCTTCGCATACGGTCTCGCGTATTCTCCATCTCTTTTCTCTACGCCTTCTTTCACCAGCCACTGCTTTATCACGATAAGATCTTTGAATGGTTGGTGTTAACTTTTGGCCTGTGTAAGGCCTTGTATAGATTGATACTGTTCTTCCCCCCTAAATCCGGAACTTCAACGCTTAACAGTGGAAACACTGTTTTACTTAAGTTTGGGGGGGACACTTTTTTTGTATATATTTTTTATTTTCCTTTTTGTTTTGTATATAATTTTTTTTAGGGAGCGCCGACAATTTTGACCCTCTTGGTGTAGTCTGACAGTGAGGGCACTGTCAAGTTTAAGTTTGGGGGTGTGCTCGGTAAGCTTTCTTCCTTCGCATTCATTTGTATATTTTGCATTTGCATACCTTATTAAAAACCCACAAAAATCGAAAATTTTCCAAAAAATATAAAAACTTTGTCGTCAAGTTAGCTAATAGGGTAACTTAGATCTTTATTCCGAAAGATTAGTTGATATGATAGAAATAACTAAATTCTAGGCTTAGGAATTGAAAACCCTAAAAATAACCCTCATTCTGTTTAAACTTGGTAAGTATACGTCCTTACAGTTTTTTTGAGAAATAGGTAATCTTGAGTTCAGTTCTTTAGTTAAAGTCAAGATGAAGGGAAAGTATTGATGCTTTACTGAAGGATAAGTCTGAAAAATAGTTTCTTTTCTTGAGTTCAAATTTAGAAAGTATATACCCTACAAACTGCACATACACGCATCTTGAAACTTGGGATAGTAGAGGATACCTAGAAATACTCTTGCCTGAAAGCCTAGTATGAAAGAAAAAACGGTATTTAAAGCTAAACACCAAAAGAGCATGTTGAAAAATATATCCGGTCTTGAAAAAGAAAAAGAAAAAGAAAAAGAAAAAAAATAGAATAAAGTCAAGACCTGGAAACTGCTATTTACGCTTTAATGTTCACACATTCAGTAATCGGCCGTTAGTGCCTCAAGAAGCATTAATAGTCGCATGAAAGGTGTGTGAGCAAATCCGTCCATCCTTAATGAAAAGAAGTAGTATTAGATATTAGGGCAAGGGTATTATAGCTTGAATTGAATTCTTAAGTGTAGGGGTGCAAATATACACACACGTAGGGGTATACAATCGATGTTTGGATAAAAGATAGAAATAAAGAATAAGACTTGTGTTTTCTGTAAAGTTGATAAAAATCCCTGATTTGAGGCCTCACTTTAGAAGGAAAACTCAGGAGAACCAACATCTTTCTAAACTTTTTTGGCACGTATATGATCTAAGGCTAAATAGATAGGAGGTGTGAAGTATTAGGGTTGGATATTTCTAACTTAGGATGATAGAATTTCTAACATAAATACTGAACTGTAGGAGTAGAATCTATGTTAACTTATGAAACTAGCTAGACGGGATTTTGTGGGTAGTATCCGCTGAAAACCCTCAGGAGACAACACTCCTCCTACTAGGGACACCTAGAGGTTTAACGGTTTGTTGCACGTGCTCAGTGCAATCGCGTTCCCTGCGAAAGTGCGGTTAGGATTTTATTTTTGTGAATAATTGGTTTTGCTCGGGACGAGCAAAAGTTAAGTTTGGGGGTATTTGTTCATACCAGAATATTGCATTTTATACCGCCCATTCTTACGCTCGTGTGTTTATCGGTAGATACTCTTGAGCCGTGTTTGCTAGTCAATTGCAGGATACAGGTTCTCGGTTCTAAAACGGTGAAATTCATGGAAAACACGACAAAATCCGGGTTCCTGCCAACCACTGAGAAAACACGGTCTCCACTCTTCATCCGTATGTTGCCAGATATCAGTTCAAGAGACAAAATGTCAAATCAATGTCGCTTTCATGCACAAGGCTCAATGGCAACACAAGATCCAAGAGATCTACGCGGAGCTCGAGGCAATCATGACAAAAACATCCACAAAAAGTCTACCTTTCCCTCAACATAAATTCTGGAAAAATCGTGAAGACAATTTGTGAAAATACATATGCCAGAATAAAGTACACAGCAAACCAGGGAAGCACCAAAATTCCCATGCCCTAACTCCACCAGAGTGCGGCGGATCCGCGGCATAGGGAGGCTTAGGCCGCGGATCCGCGGCCACTCTGTGGAGTCAGGGAATGGGATTTGGGGGGTAGTTTGGGCATCTCATATGTGTTCTGATGGTTGCCCTAGGTCTTCAACCCTCTGCCTATAAATACTCCAGAATTGAGCTAAGCCAAGGGTGATTCTTTTGTTCTTCTTTCTTTTTAGGATTTAGTCTTTTTCTTCTTCTTCTTCATTCTTTTTCCATGAAAATTATAGTGAGAGCTTTTTGAGTGGGAGATCAATGAAGATGAGGGCTTTTTGTATCATTCTCTTGTGTTTCTTCTTCCCCTTGAGATTCTTGTTTTCTCTTGATCATTCAACCTCTTCATTGAGCTTGAATGGTTAAGAGTTAGTTATTGATCTCAAGGGTCGTATTTTCTTATGGAATTAGCGCTTCATTTCACATGCGTTCTATACCCTTCCCTTGATCTTGCAACCTCTTGATTGAGCTTGCAAGTTTAAGGGTTGGCTATTGATCACATGCTTGTTTTGAGTTCTAGTTTCTTGTTCTTTTTATCGCTTTTTATTACTCGCTTTTTATTATCTTGCTTTTCTTTCTTGCAATTTATTTCATGCACTTAATACTTGTAATCTTTTCTTTTCTTTGTTCTTTTCTTTTGCTCTCTTTTGTTCATTTTGTGAATGTTGTAATTATTATTGTTAAGAAGAAATACGATATTATAAGTTAAAGATTTTCTTTTCTCTTTTCCTTTTCCCGTTATTTTCCATTGAACTCCGCCCAAACCATACGCAAGCGCTCCGTTAGGCTCCCTACCCTAACAAGGTAACGGTGATTCCTAACCGTGACCGGTTGCGTTCGGTTTGGCCGGAGGCGAAAGCAAGAGACAAGAACGGAAGGACAAGGGTAAATAAGCCGTATTCCACGAATACCGCGCTTAAATCCCCTAATCCACGTTGTTGCCGATTGCTCTAGCTTCAATTGGTCAAGACTCGGCTCAAAGGTTTCGAGTACGGATTTCTTTAGCTTATAATCTCGTATCTTTTCTTAACAACTTTATACTTGCAAATAAACACATAGGTTAGAATCAAACTCATACAGATTCTTTATTGACTCGTCTAAAACAAGGAAGGACATACAACCATCTCCCTGTGGATCGACCCGTGCTCAACCGGCTAGCTGCATAGCGACACCGTCCTGATCGCGGTAAACTTTAGAACTCTTAAAACTTGACACGCCAAAAGCGTGCGATCAGTTATCTATCATCAGCTCGGTCACCGGTACTGGAAAGTCGTCCTTCGGGCAAGCTTTGTTGAGATCCTGAAAGTCTAGGTATATGCGCACCGTCCCATTTTTCTTCATCACTGGGACGATGTTGGCAATCTAGTCAGGGTACTAAACCTCTTGGATAAAGCCGGAGTCGATTAGCTTCTTGACCTTGGAGTTGATGCTCATTTCAAGTTCGAGTCGCATTCTTCTCGGTGCTTGTTTGATTGGCTTGATGTCCGGAGATATCGCCAATCTGTGCACTGCTATCTCTGGATCTAGTCCCGGCATTTCGGAGTAGTTCCATGCGAAACAGTCTTTATACTGCATGAGCACATCTTGAGGGTAGCCACCCTTTCTTCAGACAACAGCTTACTGACGAATGTCGGCCGCGGGTCACTTGTCGTCCCCAAGTCAATTTTCTTAAGGTTATTTGCAGTAGTATGTATCCCATCTTCCAGCTCTTTTGGCACCGGTGGAAACTCTGAGATCACCTCGTCATCATCGTTTAAAAAGCACCAGGGGAGGTCATCCATATTCTCGGGTTCTTCTTCTAACAGCGTTATCACATGACAAATACGAGATCGCTTCCAAGACCGATGTTGGTCCGGTTCTACTCTCGCTGCATACGTGGTTTTCGGTTCATGATTCTGTGGTGGGGTTACCCTCCAACTGCTGGATAAAGCGAACTTTCCTTACCGATACTGGTCTTCCACCCCGTCTTTGAATGTGAAGCAGTTTTCGAGAGGATGTCCTGTCGCTCGGTGATAGGAGAAATAGTCTGGATGATGAACCTCACCTGCTTGCTCGGGGTGCTTGGACTCCGGGAGCGTCATCATCTTATGTTTTATGACAAGATTGAATATCTTCTTTGTCTTGTCTTGGGGGAAAGATTATACTCGGCCCATCTTCTTTACAAGAGACGAATCCAGGCTGCCCAATTCTCGATCGCGAGGCTTCTTGGACCCGCTACGCTGCTGTCGAACATAATTTCCGTTCTTCAGTTTATTTTTGCCTCCGCGTCGAGTCTTCTTTGTGACGGGCTGGCGACGAAGGGCATCTTCGTTCTTTGTATATTGCTGAAGGAGGCGCTGCGTCCTGGGTTTCTCGTAAATAGCCATTTCGCGATTATGGTCGTTTCCAACCTTTTGACCCGCTTCCCTTATAAGCTTGTCCATCTATTCTTCGAACGACGGACTTGGTATTTTCACGGCGGGACCTCGTCTTAGTTCAGGGTTAGCATCTTCCCACAGAGCATCTCCTTCTTCATTGAAGTCATGTATGGCGTAGCATCCATGGAATCGCTCCCGTTTCTTGGATTGAACATATCCAAGCCCGATCGTTTCCATTCATCCGTTGGGCAGTTTTCGCTGAGTTTCGAGGACATTCCAGATCCTGTTGTAGAACTGAGAGCAGTCTGTTTGAAGGGTATGCCTTGACGCCTTAACAGCCTTTTTAATCATTCTGTGTAGTATCTGGGCAGACGGATGGGCTGGAGCCTGTCAAGCGTAGAATCGGCACAATGCCAAATTTTTTTCTCCACTTTAGTTTCTGCGGATCGATAAAAGAGGATCGCCTTTTCATCTTTTCGCCTGGGAGGGACATAGAATGTCTGTAATTCCTGCACACTATAGGTATCAAGTGCGTCGAGTTCTTTGTAATGCTCTTGTGGAACCATGGCGATTTGCACGCTCCGATCATCATCAGCGAAGGTTTGTATCGATGGCCGAACAGAAAATACGGCATTGACCTCATCTTTCGAGTCGCTGCCGAAGACCAACATAGGGGTGGACGGTCCCGTCTTGGTGTATTGGGACGGCCCTGAATAAACTATTTCTTCTTCCTCCTAGGTATCACTCCCGAAGACCGGAATGGTAGTGATAGCTTTGTTCTTCGGTTTGTAGCATCTTTCCGTGTCTTCGAAATCTGGTAAGAAGTATTTTGTGTCTTTGTACTTTCTGACTTCATTCACGGAGAATGGGTTCAATTCCCCTGTCACGGTATATTCGAGATCATCCTTGAAATACTTCATACACTGATATTGTGTAGAAGGGATGATGTTGTACTCGTGTAGCCAAATCTTCCGAGCAAAGCATTGTAGCATGTCTTGGCGTCAATGATGTGAAATTTAATGTCCGTGACGAGCAGCCCAAACCGTAACGTCAGTATCACATACCCGAGCGTCCTTGATGACTGGGAGTCAAACCCGGAGATAGTGATCTTATCCCGAGCGAGGTGCTGAACGCTCATGCAGATTTTCTTCAACACTCTTACATTGAAGAGATTGACAGAGGACCCATTGTCAACCAGGATCTTGCCTATCTTAATATCATGACAGTATCCAGAAACATAAAGGGGACGGTTATGCTCGCACGTCCCGAGGAGGAGATCTTCATCACCGAAGGTGATATCGGCTATGTGCACTTCTTCCAGCTCGTCCTTCATCTTTTCTTCAGCGAGGAAAGTTTAGAACTGCTCGGGCTCTTGTAGTGCCTTGATCAAAGAATCTCTCGCCTCTTTGGATAGCAGAAGGGCGTCGAGAATGCTTAGCTTTGAGGGTATCTTCCTCAGGTGTGCCAGAACGTTATAATCCACCTTTTTTTTCTTGGACGGATCCTTGGCTGTCAGCTCTTCGACGGCTTGGTCATCGAGGGTGATATCCTCAGGGACCTTTTCTTTTCCCTTATCCTTTTGTTCGACCCCTTGTTTACGGGTCCGAGATTCTTTTCAGGTAATGTGCGATTGCGCAGCTGAATGTTCTTGCAGCTCTTCGGTTTTTCCTCTTTTCCTGAGGTGGATTCTTTGAAGAGAGGGCCAAGAGCCATTTCTTCTTCAGAATCACTCCCGAAGGTGAGAACTTGCGATCCCCTACTATCAACCATGTGACAGTTGCCGGCAGCTCTTCCACGTTCGTCTGTCGTATTTTTCCGTCTTGAAGTGCTGCCTGTGAGCGGCATACCCTTGCCACCAATTTTTAAAGGCGTTGCATTCTTCAGTAGGGTGCGCAATCCTTCGATGATATAAATAGTAATTAGGATGCACATCCTTTTCATTAAGGTGTATTTCATCATAAGTGTTTCCTTCGGAGGGTGGCAGCTTCATTCCCATCGATATGGCTTTAGCGAACCTTTTTTTCATTTTAAGCCTGCTCTTGTCTATCGCGGGAATGCCTCGGTCTGGTTGGGGCGCTTCAACCCTTTCATCCAGTCACCGATGTTTGGCTTTTCCAAATATGGCCATTTCGCGCTCTCGATCAGCCTTGCTTTTTAGAAGAGCTCCGTTCAGGAATGCATCAATCATCTCGTCTGACGGTCCTAGGAGCTCTGATTCGGGATCTACCCCCAGTTTCTCTGTGTCAGGAGCTTCTTCACCGTCTATCGACGAGTGAGAGATCACATGGCAGCTTGCCACATAATCCCCAAGTTTATCTGACGAGTCTTCTCCATTGTCATCATCTCCATCCTCAAGGACGTGGCTGAGAAACTCTTGAAGTGTGATCAGGGTTCGCTCCTTCTGGTTATATTCTTCCAGTGCGTCGATATGTTTTTGCAGGTCCGTACGCTTGTCATCAGGTTTCACGGGCTTTTTGGTCTTCTTCTTCTTCGAAGACTTTGACGGCTGGGTATGGGCGCTTTGACCATCCCCACCAATTCATGGTGTCGGGCGCGGCTTCAGCATTCCCTCGATGACCTCGGGTTCCAGTGGACTTTTCCATTTGATCGCCGGGTATGTTTGGAGATCCTTTAGCATTCTTTTCGTTTTGGTTAAAAGAACGACCTCCCATGGAGCTTCTTCGACAAAAGAGCATGATGCCCCCGGTGTGTACGCTTTTTTGAGAGTGTGCGGCTGGGGCGGGTTTACTTTCCAATTCTCGGACAGTGTGAACTTGACCTGTTGGTATTGGTTCTCAATCCACCCTTTGAAGACGAAGCAATCTTCGATTGGATGGCCTATCGCTTGGTGAGAGGGGCAATAATTGGGATTATTAGCCTCGCCGGATTGCAGTGGGCGTTTTGGATTTGGCAAGTTGATGAGCCTATTGCGAACCGCCAGCTCGAACAATCTCCTTGTTTTGTCCCGGGGAAACGAATAACGACGCTTCATTTTCTCATTAAAGAATCGTCGTTTCTCGTCTTGGCGATCAGTTAGTTTTGGACCACTGGGCTGCTGTTGAGCATTGGCGACGAAGGTCACTTTCCCTTTTCCTTCTTCATTCTGAGATTCCAGCTTCGAAGGAGATGGTCAATGACCCATCTGATCCATTTGGGCTAGCTTGTCAATCAAGGCCTGGAAAGTAGTTGGCTTGAAGAACATCATGAATTGTGAAATGGTCGCTTGCGGATCAAGAGTACCCACGAACATGCCTACCGTAGATGCCTCTTCGATGCGCTGTTCGCACTTCGACCATAGATTCTGCCACTGTATCGCTACTGGACCCAAGTTTCGCCTGGCTTCACCCTGGCATTGATCAGTGTCGTAATTAGGGTACGTTCGCTAGCGCTCGCAAAACGTTGGGTGAATAGCGGCTCCATCTCTGCAAATGTCTTGATAGAGTCATTCGGGAGTTCCGAATACCACTCGAATGTTGTCTCCGACAAGCTGCCAACAAACTGGCGGAGCAGTAGTTTATCATCACCTCCGGTGTTGCCGTACAGAGCCCTAAATTGAGCAACATGCTGGTGTGGATTTCCTGTCCCCTTATATACGTGGAATTTGGGGATCGTGTATCCCGGTGGGTATTTTATCTGGTCGTACCAACCCGGATAGGGTCGTCCAGTCTTAACAATTTGCCCAGCCGCTTCATTCGCTTGATGAACTCGTATCTGCTGAGCGATGTAATCATCCAGGGCAGATTTTGAGATGGTCTCCTCTTTGGCTGCTAAACAAGACGGAAGAGGGTTTGACGTCTCCGCTCGGTCGTCTTCGAGGATAATCGGAGGATCTTCAGCTGGAGGATCCGGCTGTAACATCATCCCGACCATGTCTTGGAATAAGAATGTCATTCGTTTTATGTTGGCAGCTTGTTCCGCTGCCTCTTTGCCCTTCTTTTCGAGGATTCTGCGAAGGAATTCAGCATCAGTTTTTTGTTCTTGACGTTGCTCTGATGACGTTTTCGGGCTTTCTTTTGGCCCTGTGAGTATGGCCATCTGCGTCAACATTTCCTGGAGCTTCTGTTGTTGCTCCTGGGTCTTTGTTACAGATCGCGTAAGCGGTCGATGACCTGTGGAGATACGACTATCCTCTTTTACGGATGCCATATAGACGGTATGCACCACCATGCCCCCAGACTTAGGGCGTTTAGGCTCAGTGCCCTTGACATTTGTCGCAGACACGGGAATTTTCTCCGGTCTTCTCCTCTTATGGGCGGTCGAAGTTGAGGGGGCCGTTGCGGTAGGCACCCAAGTAGCTGTCACTTTCTATGGCTTGACAGGGTGGTCCTCTTCTCGCCGGACCTTCATCTTTTCCTGTCGGCGGAGATAGTCTTGATCTATCACGGAGTCCTGGACCTGTAAGCCAAACTTTATAAATTTTAGAGGACAGACGCTGAGGGGGCTGTTCCAGCTTCGCCTTTGTAGCGTTCTCCATTGGTGGAGGGGATCTTTTCAATACAGCAGTTGGAGAGTTTTTGCGTACCCTCCTAAGTAGTTCAAAGCTATTCTCAGTTGGAACAGCAGCGTCGACTTCCACCATTGGAGCTGGCGGTGTCAGTCCAGAAGGTGAACTGCCCCCAGCTTTCCTCACTCGGCGCCAGTGGCGACGTCGAGCATGTCGTACGGCCGGGATCACCTCCACTGTTGGATGAGCTTCTTCATGCCCCCTACTTTGAGGAGAGACTGTTATTGGTGCTAGCCTGTCGAAGACTGACACCCGTTGAGAGGGGTAGTCAGTCTTGCGAAGGCCGACTTTCGAACAGGGGAAACAACCTTCATGACTTCACATGGAGTAGGAGCTGAAACGGACAGTCTTGTGAAGACCGACCCCTTAGCAGGAGAAGCCGCCTTGGGGAATTCAAGAGTAGGAATGGCTATACGCTTTGGGACAACTTCTTAAGGAATTGTGGGCTTCTTCACGGGCCCATCTGAGCTTTGGCCCAGTCTGTTGAAAACTGAGGCAGTGGACTTGGGCGACCCGTTGAGAGGGGCCGCAGTAGTTGCAAGCCGATCAAAGACTTACTTTTTGGGAGCTTCTTGCGATGGTATAGGAGTGCTGAAGCTCGTTGGCGGGAGCATGGTCCCGAAGAACAATCCAGTGGTGGCCTGAGTCACCTGTTCCACCGGCATAGCGACGATGGAGACCGCTTGGGGCCCGTAAGTCACTCCTCTGGATGGAACGAAGCGAGAGTTGCAGTTGCAGTTAGTGCAGTTTGAAGCCATTGATCTTCTGTTTTCTGCACGGAGCAAGACACCAAATCTTAGTACCTCGAATCCAGGGGCAACTATATCAAACCGCGATTCGTTCGCAAAACACGACACACGAAGTGTGGAGTGGAAAGAGGAAAAGGTCCCATCGGGCGTGCCAGAATCTGTTCTCCGCCGAAAACAGAGACGAGACCGCGTAGGTTCGTCTTGCCTGAATTTCGAGGGCAGATGCTATTTGGTACTATCCGTCCACCTCTCCGAAAATTCCAAGTTGATTTATGGCACCGTATATCGAAGGTTTAGACGGATGCGGCCGATGTAGCAGACTTCGTCAGATTCCCCCTCGTTGAGGGGTTTTTTATTGTGAGGACGCTCTTCCCTGCAGGCGCAAGTCCCTGCAGTTAATTACGCTACCGCATCGCGGTAACCACTTTCTCCTTCTCCAGATGGTCACTTCGTGTCGTGGGTATTTGTTTTGTTTTTGGTTGCCCGTAGATTGTATACGGAGACTAATTTATACTGTCGCCCGTAGGGCGTGAATTATTCCAAATCCGTATCTTCTTAGATTTGGGTTTGGGGTTGGGTTTAAGGATACGTTAGTCTCATTTAAGACTAAGATCAATTTAAACATTTGTTAAGGATACGTTAGTCTAATTTTAGACTAAGATCAACTTAACGGGATCGTTTAGATCCAACAAAAGATCCTTTGGACTCTATTGTTTTAGTTTAGGGACATTGCGGTCCATTACCAGTTTAAGGACATGGTGGTCCAAGGTTAAGGACATCATAGTCCATGGGCTTAAGGACCCCACAGTCCGAGGTTAAGGACATCATAGTCCATGGGTTTAAGGACCCCACAGTCCATGTAAAATCTGGTTGTCGGGACCCGTCACCTCTCTGAAGACGTTGAAGGATTACAACGAAATGTATCAGAGGAGCGAAGAGATGTACCCTTGAACCAATATTTCTTGGGAGATCTGTAATCCAATTTAGGACTAATATCATAGGTTTATGAGCACATGGGCTCAATTAATCTGAATGAGGGGTTTATGGCCAACTTGGGCTCGTCCCACTCAGTTAAAATGTTAAACATTTAACAATACTGAGCATTGGTTTGAGTTCTGACAATGGTTTTGTCTTTTACTGAATGTTGAGCATTCATCATAGCTCTATGGCTTTATTAAAGAACAATTTATGTTCTATCAGTGCACGCGTGAGAAGCACATGGTGCGCTTGGCGCTTTGCGCCAGTCAAAGAGCGCAGTGCGCTTCTGTCGAGTAGCAACACGTGAAGGACACGTGGTACGCTTAGCGCCAGTCTATGAGCGCATTGTGCTAACTTATGAGCGCAAAGCGCTATTTGTTCAGTGGCGCACACGTGAGGAGCACGTGGTTCGCTTGGCGTTGAGCGCCAGTCCAAGAGCGCAAAGCGCTAGTTTATGAGCGCAAAGCGCTATTTGATTAGTTTTATGATCTGAGAAATAAATTCTCGTTTATAAGAGACTTTGTCTCAAGATTCTAAGAACAAAAGTTCTTATTTTATAGGAGATGTTTCAATCTCTTATTTTGATGAAAGGCTTTGCCTTTATGGATCTGTGATCCTAAGAGAATTGAATTATTCTCCCCTTTTTTTTATAATGAGATGTTCAAGATCTCTTTTTGTAAAAGACCTTAGTCTTATAACTTCTATGATCTGTAAGAAGAATTATGTTCTTCTTCTTATTTTTTTATGATGAGATCCTTTGATCTCTTTGTGAAAGACCTTGGTCTTATAGATCTATGATATTAAAGAAAGAAGTGAATTCTTCTTTTTAATATGAGATGATTTCATCTCTCTGTTTATTTTTACCTTGAAGAAAATCTTCTTCTTCTATCGAGAGCTTGACTCTTCTTTCTGAGATTTCTCAAAGTTTGTGGAGGGGGAGGGGGGTTCCTCTCAATGAGACTTGAAGTCTTAGAGCCTTTATATAGGGCGAGCTGATTTGTTCAATCAGTTTAAGGAGATCTTTTCTCCAATTGATTTGGGGATTTCCCCAACGTTGGATCTTTGATCCAAGGGCCTCTGATTTACAAAAGGCAATTTTCTTGTTTTTAACAAGATTGGGAAATCTTTTCCATACAGAATTTATTCTGTATTTTAGTGATTTTTAATCACCTTTGGATCATTGATCCAACGGTGCTCTGATTCACAGAGCACAATCTTTTGTTTTGGAAAGATTTTAAGGAATCTTTTCTTAACAAAATTTTATTCTGGTTAATTGATGATTTATCATCTTTATTAGATTTTTGATCTGACGGTGGGGAGTTTTTAGTTCCAGCGCCAGCGCACCCGTGCTTTGCACGTGGTGCGCTGCTTAGAGTGCAGCACACTTAGCGCTAGCGCACACGTGCTTTGCATGTGGCGCGCTGCTTAAAATACAGCGCACTTAGCGCTAGCGCACACGAGCTTTGCACGTGGTGCGCTACTTAGGGCGCAGCGCACTTGGTGCAGCTATGAAGCGTTGCCTCATTTCAAAATTTGAATTTTGAACAGAACTTTGCTCTGATTGGGTGAAACAGTTCTTCCGACGGTCATATAGCCTAAAGAGATTATTTGAAGACGTCTTGTCCAGCCCCCGAAGGGATCAGAGACACGACAGTCGCGGGGCTACTCGAACAACGGCTTAAAGACCGCATATCGAGGAATATATCAGCCAACGTGACGGTACCACGGATTAAAGCCCTAGTACCACGGTCTAAAGCCCTAGTACCACAAAACCTAACGGACCTCTGTCGCAAAGAGCAGGGGTTATCTATATATAACGTTAGGATAAGTTTTCCTGTAAACCCAAAGGAGGTAAACTAAACAAACTCCGAAATGAGTACATAAACTAGAGACTCCGAAACTAGTGAATAAACTACAAACTCCGAAACGAGTACATAAACTAGAGACTCTGAAACGAGTGAATAAACTACAAACTCCGAAACGGGTAAATAAACTAAAGACTCCGAAATGAGTGAATAAACTACACTAAACTAGAGACTCTGAAACGAGTGAATAAACTAGAGACTCCAAAACGAGTAAATAAATTAGAGACTCTGAAACGAGTAAATAAACTAGAGACTCCGAAACGAGTGAATAAACTACAAACTCCGAAATGAGTAAATAAACTACAGACTCCGAAACAAGTGGATAAACTACAAATATCGAGATGGGTACGTAAAACTATTTCGTGCCAGATTAAAACATCAAGAAACAGAAAGGCGCAACCCATGGGCACCAACCGTATGCTATGCCACCCTGAAACCAACCGTATGCTATGCAAGGCAGTAGGGAGAGCATTTGATTCACATCCGATTAAGCGTTCATTTACAACTACATACGTACTTGAATGGAAATAGTGTTCAAAGCATACTGATTTATGTATGCGTGAGATGGATTAGTGCATGAAACGAATACAATAGTGGCGTGTGCACTTAGTAAAAATTCCTAAGGGTAAAGTATAAAGCTCATGCGCAAAGTATAAATCTCATGCGCAGATGCAAGATGCACACACAAATATGTGATGAAGATAAAGCATTCAACAGTCAACGATAAAAGAAATACATTTAAATAAACATCCTACTCTACTGGGAAAAAATCACCAAATATGGGATCAGAGATACAGGGGTTAACAAAACAATAAACAAAATTCTCCAACTCCCTCTCTGCCTTCTCCACCATGTCGAAGCGGCGATCTTCGCGAGAAGTCGCTCCCCATCGGTCGGTGCCGTGCTCATCAGCGAAGGTAGACATGATGGTCCGCTGAGCACGTATTTGGCTTAGAAACTGAACCGAACAATCCCTTAGAGGCTGGGTAATCAAATGTGCCTCGTGGAAGCACTCGATCTTGTCCTCCACCGCGTCGAGAATCGTCGGAGTCATTTCCGCCGGATGAAGGGGAATGTCAGCAAGCACGGATAAGAAGATCATCCGGAGCCAAATGGAGCCTATAAGAAGAGGAGAGCCCCTACGAGTCAGGAGCTCATACATCACCATGTCGCATTGGTCATCGGTGAGAAAGGGATCTGCTAATCGTGCAGCGAAACAAGGAATAACCTCCTTGATAGGTACCTTTCATGGTTGCCGACGAGCGTAGGGACGATTGCAAGCCATAAATTTTGGTTTGTTTCTTTAAAAAAATGGTTAACTTGAGTTCTGTTAAAAGAAATGGTTTTCTCTTTGTGAAGGAGGAAGACATAGCTTCAGATTATAAAGAGAAGCATTCAAGTCTAGGCACAGAAAATTATGTGCATGGTGGAACTATTTTCAAGGCCTGAAAAAAGAGCATTGGAAAAGAAAAAAGTTGACTTATAGAAATCAGAGCAAGAAAGTGAAACGATTTCAGCGCTTCACGTGCATGTCACATGAGCACTGGCGTCTTAGAATCAGTGATAGCGCCTCATGCGCATACCATGCGGGCGCCGGCGCCAAGCCTTAGACCCTATGGCAGCGCCTCATGCGCATAACACGTAGGCGCCGACACTAGTTTTTTTTATATATACATATATATGAGTAACTACTACTTCACATGAGGCACATATGAGCAGTGGTATAAAAGAAGGGGAAGTTTTGTCATTCATACTTGGAAAATTTATATATTAGTGATAACAATAAAACAAAAATATCATCAAAATGTTTACAACGGCAAGACACTGAATTCCGGAAATGGATTTAGGAATTCAGAAGCAAGTCCGAGTAAAATGCTTATGTCTTCTCTAACCATTTTCTTATGTATTTTCTCATGAATGCAAGCGTCGGGATCCCCGCTGATATCGTCCACCCTATGTTAGGCGGATACTATCGCCGTCTGTTGGAAGACGCGATGCAAAATATCGACAAGATCAACTCGCTGCCTCTTTGAGATCAAGCCCATCAGATATACTGAATGCACCTTGTCTTCAGCATCATCAAGTGCCTCAAGCGGCATAGTCTCGTCAAGTCCAGGAAGTGCTTCCCAAATCGCCCCCACGATAATTTTCAAAAGAGCGAAACAACGGGGGAGTAGTTGACCATTGTAATCATCGAAGCGACGCATCACCTCAGCGCATTGGGCGTCCGTAAACTCCTGGTCTTGACAGCGGCCTTGGACGCGAATGTCTTCATAAGAGATAATCTCGTCAAGATCATACAGATAAGAACCCATAGTATCTGGAAAGAAAATTCAGTAAAAGGTTAGCAATCAAAATATCAAGATTCTTATAATCTAAAATAAAAACAATGGTTCTAACACCTCCAGCAATGATGAGGAAAGCACGCATTGCAAGAATCCAAGTGAATTTTCATTTAATGAAAAATCTCATTAAATTATGGAGTTAAACTCTCTCGAGAAACAGGCTCTACAGTAGATTCAAATCTGCAGAGAGAAGAAAAGGGGGAATAAAATTTCCAAAAGAATTTCTTTTAAAAAAATCTTCTCAGAGCTAAGCTCTGTAGAACAACCCAGAGTTAAATAATGGGATTAACTCCAAAAAAATCTCCATGAGAAATACACCAGAATTAAAGATCAGAGTAATAGGGTAAAACCCTACGATCTTTTGAGATTAATGGTCTATCAAAATCATCTCAAGGAAAGAGCAAAGCTCTGTTAATGGGTTAAAAGAAATTCAAGACAAAAGAGTCTCTTTTAAAGAAAAATGGCCAGAATCCTTACCAAGATTCTTGAAAACGGAGTAAAACTCTAAGAGTTTCTTTAAAAACAGAGATCTAAGCTCTGAAGAGAATTAAATTCTCAGGGAAGAAGAAAGAGAATGACGAAACGGCAGTCATCTCAAGGGCCAAAGGCCCTATTTATAAAACTCAAAAGGACGGTTCAACTCTCCAAGAGATCAAACGGTGGAAAAGGTGACACCGTTGCACTCACGTGCGAGCCACATGAGTACAACGGTGGGGGGCATTTATTTCCCTAATATTTAACCTAATAAAGAGCAAAACTCTATTAGAACTTAATGAGGCAGCGCCTCACATGCTCTCCACGAAGGTGCCAGCGCTAGAGCCAGTCTTAAAGAATAAAACCTATGAAAGCACCACACATACACCTCACATGGGCGCCAATGTGCAAAGCACAGAAGCAAAGAGTCAAACTCTTAGAAGGCGCCGCACATGTTACTCATGCATGCGCCAATGTGCAAAGCACAGAAGTACTCATCATAAGAATTAAATTCTTAAGCGGCGCCCATGTACACAACACGTGAGCGCCAGCGCCCAAGTTAATTAAATTCTACTTTTTCCTAACAAAGATTAGGATTTTCTGTGTTAAACAGAGTCGTTGGAGGAAACATCTCTCAAATCTTTCTAAATAAGAAGGATACTCTCGGTTGGATCAATAATCCAACAATGAAATAAAATTCTATTTTTTGGGAATATATGCCCTCAATCATTCCAAACAAAAAGATTGTTCTCTGTAAAACAGAGGACCTTTGGATTAAAAATCTAATGGTGATTAAAAATCACCATTTTGCAGAATAAATTCTGTATGTGGGTAAATACTTCCCCAATCTTGTTAAAAACAAGAGCAACATTTTCTGTAAAACATAGGCACTCGGATCAAAGATCCAACGGTGGGTAAAATTCCCTAAAACAATGTTGAGACCAATTAAATCAATTATCTCTCAATGAGAGATTTTCTCAAAACCAATTAACAATATGTCTTCACTGTATAAAGGACTGAAGACTTCAAGTCTGATAGAGAGGAACCCCCCCATAAGTTTCCAAAAACAAAAACAGAAAGCTTCAAAAAGGAACAAAGAATTAAATTCTCAAGGAAGAAGATCTCCCTCCTTAAAAACTCTAGGTAAACGAAAAAAATATAGAGAGATAAAAACATCTCATTTACATATCTAAAGGGTTTAACCCTTTTCAAAGAACTTAGTTTTTTCTCTGGATCTGAGATCCACAAGACAAGTCTTCCACAAGTTGAGAATTTAATTCTCATCGGGGAGAACTTGTTCTTGAGAATCAAAGATTCAGAAAAGAACTAGGAATCGAATTCCTCAAAACAAAGCATATAAGAGAAACCTAGTTCTCGTAAAAGAACTTGGTTCTTAAAAATGAAGCTTGATCCTAGATCTACAAAACAAAGATCCTATTGATCATTAATGGGAAAAAATGCTATCAGCAGAGGAGAAAATCGCCCAGCGCCCAGCACCGCACATGTTCCTCACGTGGGCGCCACAGAAGAGAAGAGTGCTTAGCGCTCACTGGGCAGGCGCCCAGCGACCAGCGCCGCACGTGTTCCTCACGTGGACGCTACAGAAGAGAAGAGTGCTTAGCACTCATTGGGCAGCGCCCAGCGCCGCACGTGTTCCTCACGTGGACGCCACAGAAGAGAAGAGTGCTTAGCACTCAGTGCCCAGCGCCGCACGTGTTCCTCACGTGGGCACTACAGAAGGAAGAATGCTTTGCACTCACTAGGTAGCGCCTAGCGCCTCACGTGCTCCCCACGTGTGCGCCATAAAAGAAAAAGAAAAGAGTGCTTAGCACTCCACAAGCAGCCCAAAACGGCTGAATGTTCAACACTCATTGGGCAACACCCAGTGCCTCACGCGCTCCCCACATGAACGCCATAAAGAGTGCCTAGCACTCCATATAAAGACAAAAAGAGTAAAGTGTTCAACATTTATTGGGCAATTCCCTTGATTGAAAGTTCCACATGATCAGATGTGGGCGTCAGAACTCATATAAGTGCTCGGCACTTTTTGCATAAAAAAGGAACTGATTAAACAGAGCCCAAACAAGTGCTTAGCACTTTTTCAAAAAAAAAAGAGAGGGGAGACTAAGCAAACTAAAAGCCCAAATTGGTTAAGTTGCTAAAGTCTTGCAACTGAGTCCAAATACTCTGTTGCTGGGTCTTAAATAAAGAAGATCCTAAAATGTTGTTAAGTGAATCTTAGTCTCAAATTGGACTAATGTATCCTTAACAAAAATCCTTAAGACCACAATAACCCCCTTTTTCCTCAAATACGGGATTTGGTTCAAGGGTACATCTTTCCACACCTCTGATGTATGTCGTTGTAATTTCTCAACGTTTTCAGAGAGGTAGCGGGTCCCGACAACCAACAGCTCCTTTTAATGCGCTTCCAAATTAACGTGCATACCTCAAATCGGATCACACCCCAAATTGGGTACATTCCATATCACCATTATTCGCTTCATCACGTAACAAATACACGTATGCGCAAGATGGATAAAGGACTAAGAAGTCCGTAAACTAATATTCTCCTCCAAAATGGCGATAATGGACCGAGATGTCCCTAAACTAACAATGGATCGAAATATCCCCAAACTAATATTCGCCTTCAAAATGGCGATAATGAACCGAAATGTCCCTAAACTAATATCGCCTCCAAAATGGCGATAATGGACCGAAATGTCCTTAAACTAAAATAATAGAGCCCGAAGGCTATTTTGTTGGATCCTAAATAAAATGATTCCGAAACCTCGTTAAGTGGATCTTAGTCTCAAATTGGAGTAATGTATCCTTAACAAAAACAAATCGAGCCCTAAATGCTCACATACATTTAAGTCGATCTTAATCTCAAACCAGATTAACGGTCCTTAAATCAACTCAAACCCAAATCTAAAAATATACGGATTTGGACTAATCCACGACCTACGGAATGACATAAATTAGTCTCTATATACAATCCACGGGGAACCAAAACAAACAAAAACACACATGACACGAGGCGAACTTCAAGAGCAGAAGAAAGTGTTTATCGCGATGCGGTAACGTAATTAACTGCAGGGGCTTGCGCCTGCAGGGAAGAGCGTCCCCATAATTAAAACCCCTCACAAACGAAGGGGAATCTGACAAAGTCCGCTACAACGGCCGCATCCGTCCAAACCTCCGATACACGGTGCTATAAATCAATTTGGCATCTTTGGAGAAGTGGATGGATAAATCCAAATAGCATTTGACCCCAGGACTCAGGCAAGACGATCCATCCCGATTCGTCTCCATTTCCGGTGGTGAACAGATTCTAGCACGTCCGGTGGGACCTTTTCCTCTTTCCACTTCACACTTCGTGTGTCGTGTTCGCGAACAAAATTACGGTTTGCTATGGTTGCCTTTGGATTTGAGATACTAAGATTTGGTGTCTTATTTTTATACAGAAGAAGAGAACATCAATGGTTTCCAGCTGCATAACTTGCAACAGCAATTCTCGCTCCACTCCAACTGGAGGAGTGACTTACGTGCCCAATGCGGCCTCCATCTTTTTAATGCCGGTGGGGCAGGTAACAAAAGCCATTACTGGATTGTTTTTCGGGACCATGCTCCCACCAATGAGCTTCGGTGCCTCAACGCCGCAACTCGAAGCTCCTAAGAAGTCGGTCTTCGATTGACTTGCAACCACAATGGCCCTTCTCAATGGGTAGTTCAAATCCAATGTCTCGGTCTTCAACAGGCTGAGCCAAACCTCAGACGTCTCAGTCTTCAACAGACTGAGCAAGAACCAAAACGGGCACGTAAAGAGGCTCATGGTATCTGAAGGGGCTGCCCCAAAATGGATAGCCCTCCTAACTCCTGCTACGGGCAAAGTCGTCAAAGGTGCTTCCCCTACCAGAAAGTCGGCCTTTGAAAGATTGGCCGACCATCCTCAAACCCTGCTAAGGACGTCATTCTTCAACAGGATGACATCGACAACAATCCCTCACCAAAGCCAGGGACATGAAGAAGCCGCTTCCCAAATTGAGGCGATCATGTCTGCAAGACATGCTCGACGTCGCCACTGGCGCCCAGTGAGAAAAGCTGGGGGAAACTCCCCCTCTGGATTCACTCTGCCAGCTCCAATGGTGGAAGTTGACGCTGTTGTTCCAACCGGGAACAGCTTTGATCTTCTTAGGAGGGTGCGAAAGAACTCTCCAACCGCGGTACTGAAGAAATCTCCCCCGCCTACAGAAGCCATAATGCAGAGAAAACCAGAGCGCCCCCATCAACGAATCTCCTCCCAAATTCACAGGGTCTGGCAGAAAGTCCAGGACTCCGTGATTGATCAAAACTTCTCTCGTCGACCGAAGAAATCGAAGGCTCGGTAAGAGAAAGACCATCTCTCCACCATACAGCAAGAGAATTCTTCTACACAGATGCCTGTTATAACGGCTCCTTCAACTTTGACCTCCCACAAAAAGACGAGGCCGAAGAAAATTCCACCGCCGGCGGCAAATTCCAAAGGCGACGGACCCAAACGCCCCAAGTCTGGGGGCATGATCGTACATACGGTGTACATGACTTCCGGAAAAGAAGAAAGTCGTGCTTCCATAGGTCACCAGCCGCAAACTCGGCCGCTGACAAAAGGTCAGGAGCAACAACAAAAGCTTCAGGAGATGCTTACGAAAATGGCAGCACTCACCGGATAGAAAGAAAGTCCGGAATCAGCGAGTGAACAGTGTCAAGAGCAGGAGACCGATACAAAGTTCCTACGAAGGGTGCTTGAAAGGAAGGATAAGGAGGTCGCAGAACAAGCTGCTAATATAAAGCAGATGGTATTTCTATTCCAGGATATGGTTAGAATGATAATCCAGCCGTTGGGGTCAAAAATTATTCCCTGGTTAACCAAGTCAAAATCAAAGTCAACCCCAAGCCAAGTGGGCCGAAGCCCAGATCAAGACCGAGCATGGAAGAGACCGGCCCCATGACAAAATTAATGAAGCCATAGATTGGTTTAATATAATTCTTTTTATTTAGAAATAAATGTATGAAAGATGGGCAGAAAGCCAAAATTTTGTAAATCTCATGACTTATGTGCAAAAAGAAATAAGCACATAAGGTATGGGGTGGCATAAGTGCCATTTGGCAAAGCTCAAGGGGCTATATGTAAAGTGTGTAGCCTATAAAGGCAAACATGATGAAAAAATCAAGAACAACTTTTCATTCTCTCAGAAATTAGGGTTTTGTGCCTCCTTCTCCTTCCTCAAGGTTCTAAACCCTCTTTTTTCTTTTGAATTAAATCAAGAGTTTAACTCTTCTTTTTCCAAAAGAAACAGTTTTTCATCATAAAACTCTTGAAGGGGAGCTCGGATCATCCATCAAATCCCCAAAAGGGGAGATTTTTAAGTCTCGCTCCTTTTTCTCCAAGATCCAGCCAACGGAGAGGAGGAGGAGGAAGGAGACCCATTTCCAAAATAATAAAATTAGTTCGGGAAAATCCAAGGCTCAAAAGAAGATCCAAGACTAAAGAGGAGAAGAAAGGGGTCCTCTTTGATCCTTCCCTTTTCTGGGAGTTTCTAAAGTCTCTCGGGAGTTTAACTCCAAATCTACATCTAATTTATTACTTAGGAGTTTAACTCTAAATCCAAATCTTTTGGGAGTTTAACTCCAAATTTATACCTAATTTCTATTTAGGAGATAAACTCCGAAGCCTTTTGGGAGTTCAACTCCCAGCCCAGGGACTAAGCCCCTTTCTCTGCCGGTGTTTCCAGCGATCGTGTGCCGCGCACGTCCAAATCTTCGATATACGGTGCCATAAATCAACCCGGTATCTTCGGATAGGTGGACGGATAAATCCAAATAACATCTGCCCCCAGGACTCAGGAAAGACGATCCATTCCAGTTCGTCTCTGTTTCCGGCGATGAACAAAACACAATCTTAAAATATTTCATGGTTTTCATTAAAAAATGTATTAGAAAAATTTAGAATAATAAAGGAACTATTAATCATGTTTTGTTGTCATACAATTTTATATATTTTTGGTTGGAAAAGATGAAATTCCAGAAAAGCCAATACTTAGATCCATTTACTGCATTCATGTATTTTTCAGTGTTTGCTATCTTTACTCTAGTTGTAATAATTTCTCTGTGTTGATAATTACTTGTAAAATTCTGTTGCTCTTTTTTTCTTATTTGGATATACTAATGGAACTTTCTAGACTTATAATAATGTAACGGTTGCTAGTTATGTATAACGACCATTTGGAGGTAAGGCAACTCTGAAGACAGAAAAACACACGACTTCAAAGATATTGTTTAAGTGGAGGTATGAAGTTACGAATTAATTCTAGTTTGCATACGCCATTAGATATATGTTATAACTAATTGTTTAATTGAGGGTTTTGCAATATGATATTGTATAATTATATCCCCCATAATACAGAGATTCAAATGAATTCTGATAGATTTTTATGCTCATCCTGAAATTAAAAATTAGGAGTCGCATACTGTTTAGATTTATTTTTTTACAAATTTTTTCAAATGGAAAATTTAATAGAACAAACACAATCTCAAAATATTTCATGGTTTTCATTTAAAAATGTATTAGAAAAATTTTGAATAGTAAAAGAACTATTAATCATATTTTGTTGTCATACAATTTTTATAATTTTTTTGTTGGAAAAGATGAAATTCCAGAAAGGTCAATGCTCAGATCCATTAACTGCATTTATATATTTTTCAGCGTTTGCCATCTTTACTCTACTTGTAATAATTTCTCTGTATTAATAATTGGTTGTAAATTTATTTTACTCTTTCTTTCTTTATTTTGATAGACTATTGGAACATTCTTGGCTTATAATATTGTAACTGTTGCTAGCTGTGAACGGTGAAAATTAATCCACTTTTCACATTATCTCCTTGTTAACGGATTATATACAAACATGAATTCATCTGTTTGCCTAAATTTGAACACTTTTATATACATATTTTTCTGTGTTAATGTAGTTTTATGAATAAGGTATCTTGCTCTACTTTTTTGTTTCAAAATAAAGAAAATATGGATGATGTTAACATGAGTAAGACTATAAATAATAGATGAATAGATTTTATGATATTTAATATACATAAATTTTTCAACTTACTATTGATTATTGTTCTATTAAATATTATATGATATTTTTTATATGCAAATTCTAAATTACTATTAATTATTATCAAGTTTAATATTATATGGTATTCTGTATTCGCATAATTTTATTATAAGTATACAATTAAAATTGGCATAAATTTCTGCAATATATTGAAAGACTTGTAAAACAACTGGCCTCTGTAGCTAATTTTATCAAAGACCACATACACAGAATATTATCACTATTTTTACGTCTAGTCACTGTAAGATACATCTATATCTTAAATTAAAGAATTGAGAAATAAAAAATAAAACAATAAATCACACTATCATACTTCAGGATAACCACTCACCATGAAAATTATATTTTATATGGCATAAAATAATTCCTGTATTCTAAATAGTTAATAAATATTTATCTGATATGCAACAAATAATATGAGTTTGTACATGAAAAAGTATATTATAAATTAATAGCACCCCATATGCTCGCAATCTGACTAAAAGCAAGTATAATTTTGTCCAGACTGTACTTTTATATTTCGCTTGCATTTAGAACATATATCATAATATGGTTCATCGGGAAAGATGTAAAGAATTGTGGCATTAACTATAAAATCCAAAACCGATATAGAAGTATAGAGCTTTTAATCTTGATTAGCTTCCTCTTCACTTTGCCATTTTTTTTAACGAAATTGGGAAAGCCCGGTTATTTTATTAAAGAATAATAGATTTTATGGGCCAGGCCCAATACATCAACGTCTGAATATGGGTTATACATACAGATGAAGAGAGCGAGGGTTTACTAAATAGATCGAGAAAGGCGGAAGAGAGAAAAATATCTTCTATCTTTTAAATGAAAAAATAACCCCATATCTCAATTTTCTTCCTTTTTCACCATTTTATTTGCAAATCATTACAATCTTCACTTCTTACCGTTAAAAAGCTTTCAATCAAAATTTTGATAAATAAAGAAGCTCATTTTTTCTCAAGCGGTCTTACAATTCAAGTTTTTTTAATTAAACTGGGAGTTGACCCAGCTGAATTTTATTAAGAAAAATGTTAAGTGGGCTTTAGCCCATGCACCATGGCCCTTAAAAGAGATATATATATACATCACAAGAATTAGGTTCCCGTAGAAAACTCTAGAAGCAGAAAATATCTTCATCTCTTCTTTTCTTCATCATCTTCGCCCCCATTCGAACTCCAAATTCTATAAATTTTCACCAGTTTTCAAAAATCTTTTTAGTAGATCTGATATCTCTACACTGAAATCATTCTTCTCTCCTTTTCTTCGTCTGTTTTGCCTCATCCTAATTCCAGATCTTAAATTTTTTCTTCTTTTTTCAAGAGTATTTTGAGAGATCTGAGCTTTTCAATCCTGAGATTTATATAGATAAGTATAAAATGAGCAAAAAACTTGGCTTACTAAAGTTTTCTTCATCTCTAGTACTGTGATCATCAGATCCAGTCTCTACTCTTAACGATATCTCTTCTGAACAACCAAAGATCCAACCTCGACAATTTTTGTAATTTCTCCTGCTTTGTAAATCATTAGATCTGTATTTTTCCTCAACAATATTTTGCTGCTGAAATCAAAAATGCAAATTTAAGCTTCATAACTTCGGAATCCGCAAAGAGAATCCTCAAACCTAACATTTTTAACTCAAAGAACTGGTTTTTATTCTCCTCAGCTTGATAAAACTTGATTTTTAATTTTTCTAGCATTCTTTATGCTACACGGTTTCTTAATCAAAGAAAAGAAGAAACCCTTTGCATCATTCTTCTCAGTCTCGGCAGGTGAGATAAATCTAATTTTAAAAACCTTTTTATCTCCTCTGAGAAGGGTAAATAATTATTTAGAATTTTCGAATCATGTCTACTCTAGTTTTCTTGGTTCTTCATCGCTTGTTCTTTTCTTTTATTATTGGGATATTGATGATACTTGTTTTTGGGTTGATCTTTTTTTGGGTTACTCGTAATGATGATAACATAGTGATACTCATCTGAAGGATAGTAAAAAAAATTGATAATTGTTATTTACTTGCTAGATGAGAGAATGTGGTTTAATGGATTGGTTTTGATTTCTCACAATTCTTTGATCCAACTTTTTAGAGAATCGAACTTGAATTTGGTTATGGACAAGATAATCACATAGGTTTCCAAATTACTTCGTCAATATGCATTTATATATTTTTCAGTGTTTTTTGTGTTTGCTCTACTTGTAATAATTTCTATGTGTTGAGAATTACTTGTAAATTTATGTTACTCTTTCTTTCTTTATTAGGATACACCATTGGAACTTTCTAAGCTTATAATAATATAACAGCTGCTAAATGTGATTGATGACAAAAGGTTTATCATAAACACTCTTATAATAAGCACAACTTCACACATAATTATATAATATCATACTGAAATACCTGAAACAATAATACTTAATTAAACATCATTATCTAAATACCCTATCTTAGTACTAATCTTCACCATCATCTTCTACAGTTGGCTCCAAAACTGGGGCTTTATAAAATTGACGGGCAACCCTTTCAAGACTATTGACGGTAAATTTTCCATTTTGGATAAATTTATAATTACTATTAGTCACTCTTAGTTTTATCTTATATTCAATGGATGCACACTTATCAAGATATTTTTCATAGTCATACAAATCTTTATTATATCATTGAAAAAAGAATTGTCAGACATACATTGATTATTATGTTACATTTGAAATTATTTTAACAATATATATCATACCGATGAATAAAGTTGTATCACATCATCCAGTGGATAATGGAGAAGAGTCTGAGTTTGCTGATCAAAAGCTACAATATTTGTTTCATCAGTTTTGTCCTCAATTCTTGCTTTAATCCGGTACCTCCAATATGTTTATATTAATCAAATATTATGTATTAAATTTATTCGGCAAGCTATATGGTTTTCTTTAAAAAAATACATTTTTCTATAATCTGATCCCATATGACCGCAATACGAATAAAAGCAAGTATAATTTTGCCCAGGCTGTACCTTTACACTTCGCTTGCATTGAGAACATACATCATAGCATGATTCATCAGGAAAGATATAAATAATCGTGGCATTAACTATAAAATTCAGAACCTATATAGAAGTATAAAGATAAACAAACAATTTTAATAAAACAAAAATATAAAATATAACTTATTTTAGATTATATGCTAAATACATGTTAATATTAAATTATATATCATATATATTACATATAAATTATCATTTCATACTGTATTACGTGTGGGACAAATTCTTATTTCATTGATTAGATGTTCAATGGTTCACGTTTCTACCATCTGATTTACGTTATTGTTGATGCTTCCTACTTGTCTCGAATACCCAATTTGCTTTGTTGGCAGATCAAATCGAACCCTAAAAGTATGACACTCTTATCAACATTATCTTTAACAAGTTTAAAAATCTAATACTTGAAATATAATAAATATATGGTATACTACCATCTCATCAGTCGTTCTGCTTCGGGAATACCATCGGCTTTAAATTTCATTTTCGTAAAGCCCGTTGTTTCTAATATGTAGTTTCCTATAATAGCATTATTTACCATATCAATAGTGCTATACTTGTAAAAACTTAATAAGTATTGATAACCACTAAATTTTAATTGTATTTTAAAAAACAAAAAATTTATGAGCGCAAGTAAAAAATTTACCTCTGAATTCCTTAGCACGTACACCTATTGCAACAATTAAGAAACCATCTGTGTATCCTTCTCCAAAAATACTCATGTGATTTGTCAGAAAATTCTTCAAGATCGTTAACGTGGTCGGTTTCTAATAACAACCATCATCAATGAGTGACACTTCAACTAATTTACTTGTACCTCCAGACTTTAAAAAGATTATGCGTTCATGGCTTACATCAACGACATATCTACTATATCTGCAATTCACATAATGAATATAAATGTTTTAATGACTTATAGTAAAAAATTAAAAAGGTTAACGATTATGAGTACACATCATATTACCATAAATACATTCAAGATTACGTGCAAGATCGTGTACCTTACACAGCTTTTTAAAATGATAAGTACGGCCAGCCAATATTTCTTTCACAGAAACTTCATTAAGCTCTGATTGTCTTGCCAATAATAATTTTCATCTGTTTTCCAAAACTTTAATGGATTTACTGGTTATCAAAGCCACAACATTTTTTTATCACATATACTTTATCAACGAATATCATGTTTTTCCATTTGTCAGCATATAAATCATCAACTAACACCTCTCGTTCAACACTCTACATAAAGTCGTACAATTAATATTTTAATAACAAATATTGCGTAGAAAAGATAACTGTTGTCGTAAACAACAACTCACTTTTTCGTCTCTAGGCACAAATGTAAGCGATTTTGATAACTTTGTATACAATCGACCATACCACAATCACGTGATATGTACCTTGATATTATACAATTTACCTCCTTTTACAGTTTTTTTCAAAAGTGGTGATCTCCAAAAGCGTAGATAGCATTTTCTTCTTATTTTCTGGATAAAATTCATCAGAAATCAAAGCTGATGGATTCTTCTCTCTTTCTTTTGTTTTCAGGTTGGCTACTGGTTTCTTCGTCTTTTAATATAATAAAATACATTAGTAAAATTAGAACAAATTTTTTCTTACAAATAAATAAAACGGAAAATCGGCATACACATACCGTTCGTGTAATCCTTCTTTAAAAGGGCCACAAAAGCAATTTCTTTTTTACTACTTTCACTTTGTCTCTATGATCTTTTTGCTCTCTTACTTGCAAATATTCCTTTGTTTTCACCTGCACAACGAGCTTGAATATTACCAATAACACAGTCATCATGATCTTTCAAGTCTGAAACTGACATGCACAATAAAATGTAAGTAATTCATTAAAATCCAAATATAATAAAACATAAAATTTGAAATGTTATAGCAGGAACTCATACCCTTTTTGTCTTATGAACCGATCTAATTTTTTTCCACGTTTATTCAATATTTGCTCTTCTTTTAAAACGACACGCTCTTTTTTGAGGGTTTTTTTTATCATTGATACACTTATTTTTTATTTCCCCAATTATTACCATCATTGTCATCCCTACCATCATTGTATTGATAATTGATTTCATCATCAAAATTTTCAAAAAGAATGGACATTTCATTCAAAAATATATTCCCATCACAATCATTCGAATTATTCTTTTCCATCCTACACAGAAAATAGAAAAAATAAATCAATAACAATAAATAGTACGGTATAAAAAATCTGACAAAGATGAATAGATCAAGTGAATGCATATATTACATAAAATTCAATGTAAGAATTGCATATATACAACAAATGAAATCGAGTATTAATTCAATATTGGAAAGTAACACTCTGATTTAAAAATAGATTTACTGTAAAAGCATTTTTAAATCAGAGTGATACTTTCTAATATTGGGATTAATACTCGATTTCATTTGTTGTATATATGGTTTTTATATATCCTTACCTTTGTAAGAACGCTTTGTGGAACTTCTTTATAAATAACATTTTGTGTACAATTTTATGGAATGTCAATTTGTTTTTCTAGAAAAACTTTTAAAGATGAAGTAGATCTAACTCTTGAGAACGCAACATACAATTGCCCATAACAAAAAAAAACTAGTGTGCGTAGATATAATCCAATTTTTTCCAAGATTTGCCCTTGACTTTTGTTTATAGTCATACATAAGCAACACGAACGGGGAATTGATGTCGTTTAAGGATGAAAGGGAGATCTTCATTATCACTGGACATAATTATTTTTGGTATAGCCACACATTTTCCAATATTTGTACCAAACATGATTTCTGCTTTTATGACCCTTTCACCTAACTGTTTAATGACAAGACGTGTGCCATTACATAAACCAATAGTTTGATCTGAATTACGAAACAACATAATCTGTGTATTTACTTTAAATTCAAGCGAATGAGGAGGCAATCCAGAACATATTAAGGAATTTTAAAATTCCGTTGTATGTAAAAAAATCATTGCAAGCAAAATCATCAGCAACAGAAACCTTCGTGTCTGCACTCAAGTAAATCTGAATTTCTTCTCTAATTTGAGATATGACTTTCTTATTAATTTTATCAACTTCTTCATTTCTACATACAAGTATTGCTATTGATTACAAATACCGTGGATTTTGATAATTATCATTTAAATCTGTATATATTTCATTTATTAATCCACTAATGCTAAGTCTGTGATTAGATAACGTTGAATCCAGAATCTCTATCCAATTATCATCACAATCATTGCCCATTTGAATTTCTTTAACATCATCATTACCAATATCGATTAGTCATTTTGCAAATTTTTTGCTTTCTTCTGACCTCGTATTCGTATGGACACACATATTTTTTGTCAATATAAACATCTCACATCTCATATATATGACTTATGTAATGTAGCGGACAAAATTTGTTGTCTCCTACCCTTATGGACGACAGGTAAAATCTGTCGAAAATCACCACAAAAAACAACGGTCTTTCCACCAAATGGTTTATTCTCAAGTTGTGCATTAATATTTGATAAAATATCTTTGAAAGTTCGATCTACGGCTTCAAATGCAAAGCGGTTTATCATCAGAGCTTCATCCCAAATAATCAGTGTTGCTTCTTTGATGAGAGAAGAAAGATTAGATTGGCAAGATATTACACAAGATGAAAACTCATGAAGATCAATAGGAACTTTGAATCTTGAATGTGTTGTACATCCTCCGGATGGTAACAAAGAAGCAATGCCAGAAGATGCACCTGCAAGAATGATTTGTTTCTTACTGCGCAACTTCGCTAAAATTGTATTTCATAAGTATATTTTGTCAGTTCCACCACCTCCGTACACAAAAAATAGCCTTCCGATATTTTTTCGCACGAACTTATAACCGCATCAAAGATTTTTCTTTGTTCATCATTTAAACCACATTCTAATTCAATAGATTTTTTCGACAACTCAAAAGTATCATAATTTTGCTCCTCAAATATCAATATATTGTTCTTGTTTAAATTACTAAGAGAGGGTATTGGCATAAATGGAAAATCTCTCGAATTTTTATTATTATATGACAAAATTATATTTATATCATGAAGTGCAAAATCCCTTAATTGTTCGTTACCGAGTACGATTTTTAAATTAGGATGCAAATTTTCTAAATGTCTTTCATAATCATCACCCATGGCCTCCCAATGTAAATCCTATAGTTCTCGAAAATTCATAACTTCGTTAAAAAGTAACATCGTGCAAAACATGCGACGAAGTTGATTAGCCATAGCCCAATTAGGCGATTCTTGAAGTGCTAAGTTCCATTCATTATCATCATCAAGAAGTCCAAGTGCTATATATGCAGCCTTATAAGTTTCATGTTCAATACCATCAATTGGTCTCATATCAATAAAATTAATTCTTCCTTTCAATATTGTCAACATCCTTAGATAATATATTTCACCAGCGGTAGGATGTGAATAAGGTAATCTATCTATCGCTTTCCTTCTTTTGTGTTGCTTCCAACATAAGTTTTTTTTTGTCCCAAACAAATTGATTTGGAAACTCAACATAAGTATAATTTCTAGCATGAGAAAATTTAAAATTCATAGTAAACCATTCAGTTAATATTGTTTTCTTGGAACGTTCAGACTCCATTATATCTTGAACACTGCCATCTTCTCTAAAAAAAACTATTTGTTTACCGAAAAGATGATACTGCAACGGTTCAACGGCAGGATGAAGTTTATTTATTTTAAATTCAAAAAGCCTCCATGAAACTTCAGATGCTGCAATATATCTAGAATCTAAATATAATTTGACCTCATCATATCTTTCGACCACGTTTTGATTGATGATAGCTGTTGCAAAATCAGATCCTTTTTCACATATTTAAATAAATATTTTATTACTCGTCTATGATTGCATATTTCAACATTAATATGGGATTGATATTTTAGAAGCAGATTTGCATTGTAAGACACAACCCAACTATTGTCAATATCTTTTCCATCTGCCCGCAAGATCTAGATTTGCGTCTTCAGTAAATTGCATATCCCTTTTTCATCAATAATAGTATAGTCATTGAACATTTTAGAGAATTTTTTGAGCATTTATTATTTTTCATGTAAACACATTTTGGATTATGTGTACTATATGAACCATGAATCATATGGGTAACTACCAAATCATGAAGTAAAGATTCCATTTTAATGTCAGGAAGTTCAGCTTTAATTAAATTATCGATATCCTTTGCGAGTTTTTTTTTTGAACTTTCCAATATAATAAGCATATGAGAATGTAGTAATTCTCATTTTTGAAATTCTACCATAGATAGATTTACAAATAGAAAAATCAAACTTTTAAATATTAACATATAACAATACCCAAAACATATATCAACAAATAATGACAATAACCTATCAGAAATTACTCATCCAAAATATTTATGTTTAATCAAATTATCAAGAAACTGCATAAGTTTTAAGTGAAAAACTCTGGCAACAATATCAGGTCGATCAGATGTATTTTGACCACCAAGCAATCAATAAAAAATCATGCATTTCTTTCCTATTATGATTGCATGTAAAAGTAATGAATAAATCTGGAGGTTCGGCCCATGCACAAATTGCCATAGCAACTTGATAGTTTTGAATCATGTATCATGAACCTCCAGTAAAGGATGAAGGCAAAATGATTTTTTTACCAGCTGTGTGAGCATCATTATCACCATCGTCAACAGCATCCTGCAAGCCTTGGTATAACTCATATCGTAAAGTTTTTTTAATTATTATGAATCCATCTAAGACTATTCTCTTCAACAGACGCATAAGCATCAACTATATATTACTGTAATAATTTTCCACCTCTCAACAACGGTGCTCCCTCATGACAACGTTGTTGTAATCTAAATGCATAAAAATCCTTCATTGAAACTTTATTCTTTTTTCTCTTCGTATTGTTACTTTCAATATAATTATGCCTGCTATCTTCTCCATATGGGAATAATAAGGGATATTGTAATGGTATGTTTACTGGATGAATCTCACTAATTCTTTGATATCCTTTTTTTGATCGTTGATAATAACATCTCGGGTGGATGAAGGAAAAAATTCATCATCAATTATTAAAGCAGCTATTTCTGTCGAATTTGGTCTATTATATTATTGACCCTTATGGTTTCTATTCTCTAGAATGCGCAAATTGGACTCTTTATTATTATTGTTCTCATGCCAATTATGTACGCATTGAAATTTCTTAACATATCTGTTATATTTACCCAACATATCTTCTAAAATTTTCATAATTTTTGAATCATATACCGTAGCATTACAATTATCTCCAATAGATACAATTCGATTTTCAATTTCATGCTCAATATCATATTTATAAAACTGTGCATATTTAGGTCGACTTCCGATAGCCGATAGTAATAAATCTATTTTATGATAGTTTTGTCCATGGATTCAAAATGTATATGGTCTCCTTCTTTTCAAAATTTAATAATCTATCTTTGCACCAATAGAAGTAAAAGCAAACACAGAGTTAAACGAACGAATTTTTCCCGAAATTGTTTAGCTTGTTCAGAAACATTTTGATCGTTTAATAAAGAGTCTAGTATTTCAGGTGTCTTCTCAAGAAGAGGTAGAGAAACTCTTCCACTATTGAAACAAAATGAATAATTTAGTTTTTTCTTATCATTAGTTCTAACCCTTTTTTTCTTTCCACACAATTGTATCACATCTAGAACAATTTTCAGTAGGAATTCCCAAATAATGGAAACGACTACGCCAATCTGTTAAATAATTATCGTTAAAACTGTTTTATCATGTATCATTATAAAACACACATTATAATTTAATCAGCAATAAGAAAATGTCATATATTATTCGAGTCAAACGAACGCTTTTCTGCAAATGGAAAAAACATTAATTCAAGTCAAGTATTGCATGAATAATGGCAACTTTTTAGCATATTCTCATCGGTTAAAAAAATACAGAATAAAGAATGAAAAATAATATATTGAAAAAGAAAAGTTCAGTTATGAAAAAATAGTTTAGTGCAAACTATCCTAATTCATGATCATGTATATTGGAAAAAAACAAAAAAAAAGAGGTAAAAATACTTACTGAAGCTCTGGTGCTTTAAAACGAATCCAAACCAAGAATTTAAGTTTCAAAAGTGTTGGAAAAGCCAGAATTTGGTAAGAATGATCTCTCTCTCTCTCCCTCCTCCATCCCCCTCTTTCTCCCTCTATTTTCCCCTTTTTTTCAATTTTTTCCCATTTTTTCAAGTGGGAGAGAAGATGAAGAGCTCTAAATTAAATAGGGAAAGGAGATAAGAATGTATGTCAATAGGAGGTGAGGACAAAAACAAATTCAATTCATCTTTATTTTTTTAAATTTCTGATAAAATATTTTGGTTTTATCATATGAATTTATTTTATTTACTATTTCTCATCACCACTGACGTCTCTATTTTTCTACTGTGTTTTTTGCACCCGGTAACGTATCTCTCTTCTTCATTTTATTTTTCTTTTGACATTTTCTGTCGTACTTGTCCTATTTGTATCCGGTAACGTCTCTATTTTTCTACAGTCAATCACGACTAATATTCTTTTGCTGTCAAATCATGACTAATGTCCTTTTGTTGTCAAATCATGAATAATGTACTTTTTCTGTCCATCATGACTAATATTATTTTCCTGTCAAATCATAACTAATATTAACGTCATTATTTTTCTACAGTCCATCTTGACAGATATATTTTTCTGTCAAATTATGACTGACGTCCTTTTTCTTACCACCATGACAAAGTCCTTTTTTCTGTCAAATCGTGACTAATATTAACGTCACTATTTTTCTACTGTCCATCATGAGTAATGTCATTTTTCTGTCAAATCGTGACTAATGTTCTTTTTCTGACCATCATGTCAAATGTCATATTTCTGTCAAATCATGGCCAATGTTAACGTCACTATTTTTCTACAGTTCATCATAACTAATGTTCTTTTTCTACCAAATCACGACCAATATTAACGTCACTATTTTTCTAGAGTCCGTCGTTACTAATGTTCTTTTTCTGTCGTTAACACTATTTTTCTACAGTATATAATAACTAATGTCATTTTTCTGTCAAATCATTGACAATATTAACGCCACTATTTTTCAACAGTCCATCATGACTAATGTTCTTTTTCTGTCAAATCATGACCAATATTAACGTCATTATTTTTCTACGGTCTATCATGACTAATATCATTTTTCTGTCAAATCATGAGTAATGTTAATGTCACTATTTTTCTGCAATCTATCATGACTAATGTTCTTTTTTCTGTCAAATCATGACTACTGTCCTTTTTCTTTCAATCATGACCAATGTCCTTTTTCTGTCAAATCATAACCAATGTCCTTTTTCTGTCCATCGTGACCAATATCCTTTTTCTCTTTATCGTGACCAATGTCCTTTTTCTGCCATATTAGCACCCGATAACGTTTTTCCTCATATACGTACTCAACCGCATGCACTTGCACGTGGGTCTTTGTTCCCTATCAATCTATGTGCTAGTATTATGCCTTATTGATGCAGCCCTAACCTACATGGAGCGGCTTGTCCGATCCAAAACACGTCATGATTAGTTCAACCCGAGAACCCCGAACTCAGTTTTATGCCTTATTTTTAGCAGTTTTTCTTTTTTTAGCAGTTTTTCTTTTATTTGCAAATTAGTTGTGATTTCGATTTTGCAATTGTAAGAGGTAAGTTTTGAATAAATAAAACCTTAGTTTGGCGAAATTGTCATTATTATCTTTCTATTCTTTCAATTCCTCTCAAATCAGTTTAGAAGTGCCACGTACCAAATCAGAGCTGTACCACTTACCAATTAAAAAATAGTATCATGACTAATGATATTTTCTGTTTAATAATGCTTACTTATGCTTGTTACGAATTATGATCATAATATGCATGCTTTCTAACCAAAGAAGTATCCATTAAAACCAATTAGCAATATCGTTGTTCTTTCTTCATTTGAGTTTTTTCTACACCTGCACGCTGTCAGCTTCTCAATTTTTTTGTCATTTTCTGTCTTTTGTTAAAATTGATTGCAAAAATACGACCGAGTTAGAAAATTAAGTGATTTATACTATATATCCAAATACATCATATGATCATCATATTAAATATATTAAAACAATTGAAAATATTAGAAAACACAATCAGAACTTGTGAATATTGTTCGTCTCTTCTTCAAAATTTACATGCCAAAATAACAGAAATAACAGATGATTGATCAACAAAGAAAAACTAAAATTAACATCCTAATCTATTTTACATAGGGTTTCACATCGATATGGCGGATATGAGTTGTTATTGAACAACCAAGGAACAATGCACTTCATGTGGAATGCATGATCACAACACATCTGCACTCTTTCAAAAAAATCACACTCTTTCAAACAAATCACCACTGCTACTCATCTCAATTTCTTCGAAGCACGCCGCACAAATAATATTCGTCATTCTCGTCCTTCAACTCTTGTCTTTTTCGCTTACGCGGTCTCTTGATTGTCACCATCCTATCAACGCTAGTATAAACATGTACCTTGATATGAAACTTAGCATTTGCTATCTCCACAGTTTCATGGACGAACTCGCTGATCTCCGTTTTAAGATACATGCGATGCTAATCTTGGATGGGGCATTTACGACAAACCGTCCAGCGAGTAAAGCTACGACAGTTCTCGGGCGAGCGTAATTGAGAGGCTACATACTTACGATGCTTATATGATGGCATTTCATCAAAAATACACCTTTCACCATCACAAGGGCCAACGAGAAAGGGGATGATCACTTGGGCGAAGTTTTCAATATACCCGTGGGTGCAAACGGAAGAATCGATACTGTCGGTATCCGACAACGTGGGAATCAGTTTTGCATGGAGGATAAGAAACAATGGCGATTTGTTATACTCTTTGACTGTTGAAAGAGACAACGACTGTTCTGCATCAAGATTTTGTGCCATTGAGAAATACAAAATATCTTTGCGTTACCCTTTTTTACTTTTTCTCTTCAGTTGGGATTGAAAATGAAGTGCCCTGATTTAAATAGAGCAGAGGTGAGCACATGTGCCAATAGGGGATGGGACAGCAATAGGAGGTGGGCAGTCCATCATGACTAATGTCTTTTTTCTGTCAAATCATGCCTAATGTCCTTTTTCTAGCCATCATGACTAATGTCCTTTTTCTGTCAAATATTGCTTAATTCTGTTAAATCATGCCTAATGTCCTTTTTCTGACCATCATGACTAATGTCTTTTTTCTGTCAAATCATGACTGATGTTAATATCACTATTTTTCGACCGCATGCACTTGCACGTGCGCCTTTGTCCTCTCTCAATCTATGCGCTGGTATTATGCCTTATTGATGCAGCCCTAGTCTACATAGAGCGGTTCGACCGATCCAAAACACATCGCGTCTAGTTCAACCCGAGAATCCCGAACTGTAAACTCTTGTTCGATTCGTGCGTTCCACCAGCCAAATTGAAGATCTCGCAAAATCGTCTGGGTCAGTGAATAAGCCATAGGCATTACATTGACGTCTCTCGGAATCGTGAAAATCCACCCTTCACGGCCCCGAAATCGCGGTGAAAGATTTGCTCTGAAGTTTGACTTTCGAATTAGGAATGAAATCAGCACCCGGATCAGTTAAGATTTGACAGGCACTATCGGGAATCAATTTGGGACGCAATCAAATAATTAGTTTCTCGTTTTAACAAATTTTTATTTTTAGCAGTTTTCTATTTTTAGCAGTTTTTCTTTTGATCTATTCCGTACTACTTGTCATTTCTGTCTTATTTCTACCTGATAACGTCTCTATATTTTTCAGTCCTTTTGTACATGGTAACGCGTTTCTTTTCTTTCATGATAATGACTTTTTCTATTTAATAATTCTTATTTATACTTGTTACGAATTATGATCATAAGCTTGTTCCAATTCCAACCAAAGAAGTATCTACAATTGGCAATCTAATTGGGTTTTTTCATTTGAGTTTTTTCTACGCTTGTACGTTGGCACCTTCTCAATTTTTTTTGTCATTTTCCGTCATTTGTCAAATTTAATTGCAAAAACACGACCTCGTTAGGAAATTAAGTGATTTATACTATATATCCATAAAATGTATCATATGATCATCATATTAAACATATTAAACCAATTGAAAATATTAGAAAACACAATCAGAACTTGTTAACATTGTTCATTTTTCTTCGAAATTTACATGTCAAAATAACAGAAATAACATACGATCGATCAACAAAAAAAAACTAACATTAACATCCTAAGCTATTTGACATGGCTTTTCATATTGACATAGCGGGCTTGAGTTTTTCTTGAATAACCAAGAAACAATGAACTTTATATAGAATGCATGATCACAATACAACTGCACTCTTTCGACTAAATCACCGTTGCTACCCATCTCAATTTCTTCAAAATACACTGCACAAATATCGCCATTCTCATCCTTCAACCCTCATCACTTTTGTTTACGCGGCCTCTTGATTGTCACCATCTTATCAATGCCAGTATAAACATATACCTTTATATGAAACTTATTATCTGCTACCTGCTCCATGGACAAACTCGCTGGTCTCCGATTCAAAATATATACGATGCTGATATTGGAGGGGGGATGTACGACGAACCACTCAGCAAGCAAAGCTACGACAATTCTCTAGCGAACGTAATTAAGAGGCTACATACTTGCAATACTTGTAGGAGGGCATTTCGTCCAAAATAAACTTTGCACCATCATGAGGGCCATCGGGAGAGGGGATGATTATTTAGGTGGAGTCTTCATTGTACCCGTGGGTGCACACGGAAGGATCGACACCATCGGTATCCAACGATATAGGCGTCAGTTTTGTATGGAAAAAGAGAAGCAACGGCAGTTTGTTGTACTTTTTGACCATTGAGAGAGACAACGGCTGTTCTGCATCAAGTTTTTGCGCTTCTAAGAGAAATGCAAAATAAGAAAAGAAAACCCCCTCCCCCCTCTCTCAACTTTTTTTTTAAGCTTTGGTTTTTTTTTTCTTGAGTAGGGAATGAAGATAAAATGCTCCATCTTAAATAGAACAGGATATGGACATAAATGCCAATAGGAGATGAGACAGATGGCAATAGAAGATGGAAATACCAAAATTTGTGAACGCAAAATTGACATTTTGAAAATTTTGCCACCCCTCTATTGCTTTACATTATATATATTGCTTTACATTATGTATATAGAAAGGTTTCGCAAAGTCTAGCATCACAATCACTTGGTAACAACATAATAAAACCAAGATTTCGTTTACATATATGTTTTAGGAAGGGGGAAAAAGGCCCGAAACTTGGCCAGAATCCAGTCTTCTGGGTATAAAAAAATGGGCTTCAAACTTTTCAATACCAGTTTGAGAGGCTTTATTTCGGTTATAAAAAACAAGCCTAGGTTAAAATTAAAACCCTACGAATTTATGGCTTCAAAAACAGGTGACCCTGCTACCAAACAAGGCCTTGCTAGCTTTGCTGATTCTTTCAATTAATTCTCGGCAACATAATAAAAGAGACATGCACGTCCCCAACGGATGCAACAAGAACTTTAAAAACATCAAGAGTAGCTCTTACACTAACCATTGACGCGAATGCAAATCCATCCCCAAATAAAGCGCTCAACTTTTGAAAGCATTAAACCTTACTGTCAAGGAATGTCGATTACACAAAGTATGCCCCCCCCCTCCCATTTTGATAGCCAACGACTGCTACCGTCGGTAAAAACACAACATTTTTTACGTGAGATGGATGGAGCCACAACATGCATATGCTAAAATTGAAGCTACAACACCCATTGAAACGCCGTAACAAAAAGGTGGAGCAACGACATGCGCATACATACGCTGAAGTCAAAGCTGAAACACCCATTAAAAACACTTAACATGAAGCATTTGTTACCCCTAGCACCCATAGGAGCTATTGAAACGATTACGCCTTTAAAACCTGTAGTCTCTGAAGCTTCCTAGTCCCGATGGCCGACGCTCGCCAAAAGTTTCAAGGTCAGAACTACCATAAGTTTGTGTTGGAAGAGACGACGAAGGATAGGCGGGGCCTGCCAATCGAGAGAAAGCTGGCCTGGATATTGTGGTGGCTAATTCTCTTCGCCCTGTTATTGAATCCTGGAATATATGAAAAAAAGAATTGCTGTTGAGACCTTTTCCCCCAATTTAAACGATAAACATACTGTGTTTGACATACAGAAGTTAGAAAATATACACCTCTAAGATATAATTAATTAGTTGCAAATGCCTCTGCATCTCCAACAAGAAGCAACCAAACATACCCCAGTGCGGCCTTCTGAGTGTTTTGCCAGATAATTCACGGTAACAAGGGCCCTCAATGGTAGTGTTTTCACTCAAGTTGTGCTTCATGTAGGTATAGGAAATGACCGGCGGGGGGGGGGGGGGGGGGGGGGGTAAGCTGTTGAGCAGTCTGAATCTGCATTGAGGTTCCTTTCATAGTGCTATCTCATCAAACTTGCCGCTTTCTAAAATGGCGATAGATGCTCCACTTCTAGCTCGGATGTATGCTATGTTACCTCCGCCGCTGCCAATTACGTCCTCTGCATATATAAGAGGGATCTCCATTGTCTGGGTAATCTAAGCAACATGGCAATCAAACTCTCAGAATCCACAAATAGGAACACATGATATAAGAAAATTATAAGAAGAAAGGTTTAAGGGCAGGCTCATCATTAATTGACAAGAAAATAGATTTCAAGCAGTAATTAGGAGAAGCAACAAGTATGCCCTTGGTTTCCATAAAAATATAAATAGAAGATAAATCATATGCATTTGCTAGAAAACAGTTGTGGGACAAAAATCTGCCGCTGGTCGTGGTAACGATGTATTCCTTCACATTATAAAAATATTTCTACATCATGGAGCTATAGATTTGAATTAAATTATGGAATGATCATATTGGTATAAATTATGATAAACTAGTGGTATGAAAGTAGATGAACTGAATGGGAAAGCAGTGCCTCCATAGAACAAAGACCACACTTAAGCATATACCATCTTCCTCAAATATTGTATTAACAAATGGTTCACTCAATCAGTGCTGAACATTATATTTCTACATACTAGCGCAGGAGTTAAGAACTTGATTTCCTCTTGTAATAGATGACTAACATAACCATGAAGAAAGCAAATAAATAGTCTCTGGATGTAGTATGGTCAATGCATTTACTTCATATGGTGAGGAGATTGAATCTTAAGACACATTTTTTGGATATTCCTCAGATCGTTAGATCATAATTATAGGTACAAAATGCAAACTGGATCAAATTTGATATTCTAATCAAGATTTCACAAGTGTAAGTGAAATGACTTCTTTTCCAAGAACTTTTTTTAATCAATTTATTTATATTTGTAACTGTTGCAAATTCAAATTTGCCATGAAAATGCTCCTCATTCCTCCGCCTCATCTCCGTTACGCATAAGATACATATATCAAATTGGCTAAAATGAATATGCATTCTATTATTGCCAGATCAATCCAAATGGTTCGATGGATGAATCAATAATTCATTTTTTTTCAATAACACATAACTCTTACAGTCAGTAAAATATGGCAACTAAAGGAAAGCAAGAGTCTACTTGCTATTTATAAGTTATGTGCTGTTATCAAAATTAGAGCCAAAAAGATTCAATGCAAAACCTGAGTGACAAAAGAACCAGCTGTGCATCCAAGTCCAGAAAAACGTGACCCAGAAAGAGCAGGGTCCTGCCTGAATGGAGACGGCCCCCTATGAAGTGAATCGTGTTGAAGTTCCCTTTCAAGAAATAAAGAATCCCTCTTTAAGGAAAGAGGATAATCTTTACCGACCCCATTTTGTTGCGGAGAATGAATCAGAGATTGCCTATGGTCACGGAGACCATCTGGATTATTGAGCTGGAAACAAAAAAGAATGCTATAAGACATCAGTACACACCGTTAACAGCTATTGGAACGAATTTTTTTAAAGATAATGAAACATACATTCTTTTCGAAAAAAGGAATCACACTACGGTCCACCAGAAATCTCCAAAGATGCCCAATCACTATTTCTAGTGCTTTTAGAACCTTCAAGGTTTCACCTTGTATATCTGCAATTCTTTCATCTTCACTTACATAATATGCCTGTACATCTGGACATAAAGGCTATATATAATTAGAATTTTGTAAGATTTTTAGTATCAATTCCACACTTTTTAAAAAAAGAACATGAATATTCGACAAAGAAGTGCTGGCACGGGTAAGACGACATGCCATTACCTTAAAAAATGTAAGGCAAGGGGGCAGAAACATGAGTATTAATTTGATGCAAATATATGCAAGGGTGGATATGCATGTGGATTATGGGCACACATTTAATTCATAATATAATCATATATGATATTTCCTGTAATACGTTCTAATTTGTATGGATGGGAAATGTGCCCTGGCTCTTTAATTAATACATCTTACTTCTTTTTTAAACGTATATAGGAATTGTCATGCATTTACACAAAGAAAGACGAAAACATTTAGAAAAAAAGCTGTCCAATTCATCAAGTCTACAAACTGCTAATCACATATAAGAAGTGAGAACAAACATTTACGGAAAAGCTATGCTAAATTCATCAAGCCAAGCTGGATCGCAACCTCATAACTTTCCATATAGTTCCCCAAATCACTTTCTTTTTGCAAGCAATGAGAAGTTAACCAAAATAATGTTTCTACCATAAGTGGACGACAATTTGATTCCATATGATTGTCAATGTCAATCGTATACATGAGTCTGTGGAAACCATGAGTTTTACAGAGACCTGAATGCAGGATTTTTCCATAAAGAATACCCAAATAATAATCCATCAAGTATCCGAATATCTAATGATGTGTACAATGTACATGTATGTCTCTCGTTTGTCATAGTATCCATGAAACAGCCAAACTCCATTCAATGGTTATCGTCTTATATGATGACAAAGACGATGGTTTCTAGGACACAACTCTAGCAAATGGAGAATGCCACGTGCTGATCTTATTGCAATATTTAGGCCATGAAACTAGAGTCAGGCACCTCGTGCAAAAGACTTGCGTAGGACGGAATTAGAATGGATCAAGATTCAGAAGTTAATAATTACGACACTCCTACTAGAGATTTAAGCAAACAATCAAACATGTCCGACACTAATAAATTCTATCTAATTAAAAAGATACGGAATTTTCACTTCCATAATTGCAGTACTTTATTTAATATTATAGGCTTCCAAAAGTAGTCAAACAAACATAACAATCTTTAGAAAGATCAAAACATATAAATGGTTGTAAGAAATAGTCAGGATATGACTAGATGGATCAAGCTACCTTGATATCAAGAATAGAATATAGATATTAAGATTGTTCATATATATATATATATATATATATATATATATATATATATATATATATTCAATCCGTGTATATTAATGCACTGCATAATCAGAATACAAGGAATTGTGTTTACAGAAATTTTTAATTTATAAAATGCAAACATACAAAATAGAAATATCCTCAAAAAATAATAATTAAGAAATCTGTTAATAGGGAGAAGAAGGAAAGAAGGGAGACTTTATTATACAAATAATGAGTTTAGATATCAAATAGACTATGTGCATCATTTACGTGATTGATTAAATGGCTAATCGCTCATACATTTTGCAGGGGATCAATTCTAGGACTGTTAGACCGTTTAATCCTGGATGATGCATAGCTAGCCAAAAACAATTCATCACCGGTGAGTCGGCCTTTTTCAAACCTTCTTTTACAACATTAATGTTTCATATTAATACCGATCACACTATCCATAACCTCAAGCTTTAAGGTTGAATGGTTACAAGCATTGTATCAAAGCACAAGGTGTCAACCAACACTTCTTGGTTTCTAACCTTGCTCTCGAGAATTTTTTTTACACCAGCCTTATTGGGCCTCCGCACATGGTTAATATACGCTGCCCACCTAAGAGACTTCCAAGGGGCATCCTCTAAGGGTTTAGCTTCTTATGCTAGGTAGACAAAAAATTTACATTGTAATTATGCATTTATCGGTTTGATGATTTCCACACAAGATGTTGCATGGGCTAGCTAATTTTATTTTAATAATTAATGAACAGCTATCAAACAAGTCTCAAACTTGAATAACTTAAATGCAATCCAGTAGTTGACATGATTTTATATCCATCTTTGGATAAATTGGCCTATGCCCAATTTAATTTCTCCCTTTTTAATAAATTAGCAACTTCTGCATTCACAAACATAATTTTAAATTCAGTTATTCGAACCTTGCTGTCACTAAGACACTAATACAGAAATCATATTGCTTTTTTATGCACCGCATCCAGTCTAATGATATACTAACAATTTTTCCATTCTAGATATTTACCTAAAGTGATATGCGCTGCTCCAGTTGAGAATCACTTCTTGTACATTTGTGCAATATAATAATTGGGCAGGTAAATTCAACGGAAATGTGACCTATAGATCGAACTATCCAAGCACCCGATTTTTAACAGATAAGAACATGGAAACCTGCTATCATACTTAATCTACAATTATAGAAGCTACACAACTACCATAAATGTAGAATAATATGAATAGTCATTAATGAAAGACATCTTGGGCCAAATTATTGAACCATCACTTATATAACCGTAAAAAACAACTTTTATTTTGTAAAGTATTTGCTTCCAACCATCAATTCACCAATGGATGAAGAGCTTACCAAACAAGAATTTCTGAAAAGAGTTACAACAACAACAACAACTGAGCCTTTTATCCCAAGCAAACTATATAATTGAAGAAAACTAGCCAAAGCTCACACCTCCATCATGAATGCGTATGCTTGCTCCACTTTCCTCTTGTATGGACTTAACTAAGGACCCTTGCTTCCCAATCAAATGAAGAACTTGAATTGATGCAATTAGCAAGCGAAACCGAACAGGTTCCAAACTCACTAGGGGTTCCATCATTAGACATACTGTTTACCCGTTTGAAGATTCGTAACACAGCCTCCATTGCAGGGGACACCTCTGACTCCGGTTCTTCTTTTCCGCTGATCAAAACCTAAAGAGAAAATAGAGATTGCAAGCCAATCATAAATCATTATCTTCATCCTCTATGATAAATATTTTATTTCTTGTTCTATTTATTTCCTTGTGCAGGTTTGTTTGTTTGCTTGCTTATTTGTTTCTTCTCTTTTTCTCCTTTTGTGTGTGCGCGTTTACATGCGGCGGGTTTAAAAGCAAAGCGGTCGAGTAGCCAAAATGCTTAAACGCCGCTTAAGCGCTTATGCAGCCGCTCAGGCCGCTCAGAAATCAGAACAGTGGTGTTTCATCAATATTCCTTTCTTGTCAACAAATAATGATTCTCGTTACATTCTAACTATTTTTATGTTGCTTTTGTACTAGCAAATGCCTAAATTTAACCCAAAATTTAACAAATTTGCTTCGACAGTATTATTTGCTAAAATATGCTTAAATAATTCAATGCAAAATTGAAATTTTCTTAGAATTTATTAGCTTATATAGTGCTTATAGGCTTTTCGATACCCAACATCAAGCATCATAGCTCATATCAGTAAAAATAAAGTATTTGAAAAAGTTAATTGTAGCTCAAAACCAGATGGAGTCAAAATCGAATTAGAATTTCAAGATCGTAATTTAAAAACTACTCGAAATCGAAATAAAAAACTCAGGAATTGATCGAAATCGATTTAGATCTCGACTACTTGAAGTTGATAAGCCTAAAATTTTGGGGTTTTGAAACTGAAATCCTGAAATGTCTCAAAGCCGGCCCGACAGCCGTGGGATTTATCGAGTCGGGCATGAAGGATAGAAACATGGAAAAAAAGAAAAAGAAAAGATGGAATGTTGTATTAATTGGTATCTGTTTATTCTTACTCCAATAACAATATTTATATATCTTTTATAACACTTGTGGGGTGTATACATCAATAAAATAGGTTATGCAATATCACCAGCATAAGCGGGATAAAGCGGAGCGGCGAAACCCACTCGGCCGCTTAATCGGCCGGTTAGGCGGACGCTTTTTAAAACACTGGCATACGTAAGTCATCAGTTTACTAACTGCAGGTTGACATTTTTCTAGAAGCAGACAAAATTTTCAGTGTTTCATTTATTGGGAAGTATTATCTCAAAGGAGAAGATTTGTACTAGCTGTTTCGCAGCAGGATCATATTTTTTTTTTAAAAAAAGACATACTGACATAGGAAGAGCAATTACCTTTTATTAACAGCCCGAAAAGTTGAAAATTTGAAGTTTATAATCTAATAAAATATCGTTTCCCTTCTATGTTTTTTTTTAAAAAAACAATTAAAACATCAAAAAACTTTTTAATACATATAGAAACTTAAACTATATTCGATTTTGGTAAACGATTTCAATGTGGCTGCGGGCGGGTCAAGAGAGAAAGGGGCGGGTGGGTTCCGCCCCACTTAAAACCAAGTGGTATTCCCCTTCCCACGCTCTAGGCGCCTACAGCGAAGTGGCTGTGGCGCCCGCAGCTACAGTTTACTCTTTAAGGAAACGCCCTTAATATTCGTTTTCTTTTCCTCCAAAAATGGTTAAGCCATGTATATGTAATAACCCTAAACTTTCCAAATAATTCATTAAATTTATCCTATCACAACAATATCAGCAACAAAAAGGCTTTAACTTCCATCCCTTGCGCTTATTAAACCTAAATAATCTCCGGAAAAACTCAGAACTCCAAATGCCAATAAAAATTGCATCTTTGAAGTTTGAAACACTACATTCCCTGTACTTGATGTACTAATAGTATAACAATTAGGTCTAAACACAAGAACTTGAGATTCAGACTTGGATTTTAAAAAAAAAACTTAGTTAGAGGTTAACTGGGGTCGATTTAGGGGCTTACGACGCAATCCGAGGAGCCGAGGGGGCCGTCGAGGACCCGAACGTGAGCTCTGGTCTCGTTGCAGAGCTTCTTCACGCGATCGCCGCCCCTTCCGATGATGCTCCCGACTTTGACGACGGGGACGATCATCCTGAACACGTTCTCTCCGGGCCATCCCGGCCATCGATCCGCCGCCGCGATGGATTCGCCGGCGCCTCCGCGAGATTTATCGTCATTTTTCGAAAACTAGGGTTTTGAGCGAGAGACAGAGAGCGAGGAGAGGAGAGAGAAAGGGGTTTGAGGTTTGAGAGAGAGAGAGAGCAGCGAGATAGGGACAAAATCCGTTGTCAGCTATTTGCCAAGTGTATATTCATACTTTTTTTTGGTTAAATTTCACTTAACCCCCATAAGTTTTAGATGTGTTTCACATAACACCTTAATTTCGAAATCATGCAATAAATTAAGTGGTTTATATGACACACCTCTAAAAGTAAGGGGGTTTAGTGAAATTTATCCCTTTTCTATTTATTTATTTATGTGATTTTGGTCTTCTTCTTTTTTTAAAATGAGGTTTAAATCAGTCATGAACTTGGACCAATATTAAGATTCTATAAATTGGCTAATGTTAATTAAAAGGAATTAATATAAAGCAAATATACATGGATATACCTGTGCCGTGGAAACATTATACTGTTTCTCGTAATTGATATCACCGACTAACAACACATATAGATCCTTGGCAATTGTAAAACACTCGGATCTTGCCTTTAAGAGTGATGAAACCCATTTCCATGAAGAGAGAGGAGCAAAATAAGAAATAAAGATATCATTGTAAGAGAAGAAGAGAAGAAGCTTGAGCAAATCATTTACAAAGACAGAGATGAATAATGTTTGAGAAAGGATGAAGAGAGTCAGGATATATATAGATGGAGAAGGGCGGATAGAACGAAAAGACTAAATGAAGTGAAACTGCATGGCGTGAATATCAAAATTTAGTTGAAAAGTCAAGGTGTAACAACAAGAGGCATGACTGCCAAACTTAAGTTGAAAAATCAAAATGTGACTGTGAGGGATGTAGTACCAACGGTAACGACATAAAAGGATACCATAGTGTGGAGTAGGTGTTTAGGTAGGTGGACAAAAAATTTATAAGGATGAAATTAGAGAAGAATCTCACATCAAAGGAATTTTCCGTTTTTGCGCCCTAGTCATGTTCACTTCACTGGAGTAACTTCAATAGTTTTACCTAAATCATTTTTATTGATAAAAATAAAATAGATTGCATGTGTAAAATTGTAAGATATTCTTACTTTGGAAGGTAATATAATTATAATTCCGATTAATATAATCAATTTACAATAAGAAAAACTTTAAATAACTCATCTTACATCAAATAAAAATTCTTAGATTTATACAGAAAGCTAATATAAGCAACTGAAATTTATAAATAGTTCAATGAAGAACAAGGTAGTTTAAATTAGAGTATTGATTTTTTGAACTTGTAATATATGACATATTTGACGTGTAGTTATCTTATTGCTACTTAACTAAACAAAAGTTACAACCTGTGGTTTTGAAGCGAATACCTATCCAACTGCAAAATAGATTTACCAATTCAACTGCAAAATAGATTTACCACTATGCTGCAATAGCCTCCTCTTCCTTTCTTGTAGCCAAAAACAGAAAATAAATCTTGCGGCAATGTAAGGTTTCCATCCTTGGGAGATGCACGGTATCAATAATAAGTTGGATGAACCGACGCAACAGGTAGCAAAAAGGTTCGAATATTATAACTGGATATCATGTACTACCGGAACAATGCAGTACTAGGGGACAATCTTTACAATGCATTACTAATGGCATCTCATCTTCAATCCACAGGAACAAATGAAAAGGGGGAAAAAATAAAAAAACAGCAGCCCCTCTCTAGCTTCGATGAACGGAAACAAAACATCGCCAATTCATCTCATTAACAAGAATGATGATAAATGATACAATACAGATCCAAAATAACAATAATTAAAATTTTAGACTGATTGCACAGGATTGAACAAAAGAGACTGCTGCTTTCAGGGATATACTAATCTGTCTATGATAATACAAATTAAACGAAAAAGTGATCTGGACTTCGAAAATTGCACGAGTAAATGAGGAAGGCATTTCGTTCTTTCAAGCACCCAAGCAAAGATTGACGTGAAAAAATGGCGCTTCTTCTACCACACCATTCTTTTGGTGGTGATTATAAGAATTTTTTTAGTAGTAAGGCCTGTATCGTGTTGGCCTCCTGAACCTTGGAGCTTTCCTGTGTGAAAAGAAAGACGGATGGTAAGAAATGAAACCAACACAAAGAATCAACAAATCAATTTAGCTTCCTCAGCATTTAGTATATTATACATGAATGTTAATTAAACAGCCAAAGGTCAATACTAGTAGTGAACAGAATCTACAGACCAAATTTTTTTTTGCCTTCTTTTAAATTTTTTTTTAAAGGATTCAGAAGAACAGATGGGATGTAAAACAATTAAAATGGGATGGCCCAACAAAGACTATCCAATTGGTATGGATTTATTGGATCTCAATAAACGGTGTGTGCTTCTATGCGTCTCGATCAATTTGTATTCTATTTTTGGTTGCATTAAAATTGCAACATGGCAGTAATAATGGATTGTTTTGTAATCTACTTTTGATTACTCATCATTGCACCGAGATGGCAACAATTCAAAGCGCCATGGTTGAAACAACACAGCAAATGTCTTTAGGATTTCACTGAAATCCGGCTATACAGATTCTTGTCAGCTACTGGTGTGACCTTTCTTTATCGTGAATTGGGATGGTTAGTAAAAGAAAAGGTGTTGTGTGCTTCTGATTTCTGAAACAGATGTGATCATTAAACACCTACGAAACTCAAGAAACTCTTTTTCTAAGAGATTACCATGAAACAAACATTACTTTATGGATCAAAATGCCAAGGAAATAATGTGTAGATGTAATGAGGTTGCTGTGGCGATACACTAAATGATAAGATGATAAATAAGTTGAAGGTAGAACTCATTGACTATAAATTGCACAAGAACTGATTAACATGCTTTGGACATGTGCAATGGAGGCTGATAAAAAGAGCCAATTAGGAGTTCCATAATTGTAGTTAATGGGCCAGCAAGGGCTAGAGGTAGGTAACCAAGATGGATGGAGTCAGTTAAAACATGTCATTTGCCAATAAATTGAGGCGTCCACTTAACAAAATTTATTGAAAGAAAAGAATGCGGCTTACCTTAAAAGTTTGGGATAAAAACTTTCTTGTCGTTGTATCTCCCCTCATCCCAACAAACTTTCAAAATCAAGGTATGCACATATGGAAGGGGCAAAAAAACTCAACTATAAGACAACAACTAGACCAACCCATACTGAACAAATCATTCTTTTGAACTTTTTAGGAGACAGCTCCCAACCCCAATCTCGTCAATTATCGTCAAGCAGGCAACTAAAGTTGGTCGCTACTGTTAAAATACTGAATGGTACCCAAAACACCTCTCAACTCTTTCACTGCTATATTCTGAACTCCTGATATAATTCCACTAAAAACATGCTCCAGGATTTGCTCAACCTTAGTCGCCCCAATAACCTTCTTTTTGAACGGTCATTAACTTCAAAACAATCAAAGTTTCTCCATTCCCACAGCTCTCAAAGCACAACACTGAAGACTCGAATGCTAAGCTTAGATAAGGTCCTAATTGGTGGATCAATGTCTCTAGTTTGACAAGGTTTGCACGGGGGGGGGGGGGGGGGGGGACCAGCCTAAGTGCCGAAGTAGCACTAAGGTAAGAAGTTATATTTCATTACAGCCAAATAAAAGCACATAGACAGCATTGGAAAAACATGAAGACATTTCAACCCTAGGAAGCTCAGAAATTTCTATTTGATCGTTGTGTGTCTAACACTATCACGTATCAGACACTAGGACATTCGGACACCCCGCCCGACACCGTGTCCAACACGCTTGAGTTATGTCCACACAAATTAGACAAGTCCGGCACTTCTACACAGTGGAGTTGAAAAATAAGAACATGCATTCGAGTGGACAACTTCAATGCCTTAGAGGATACAAGAATATATAAACCTTCAAATCTCTCATGTTGGACTAGATCAAGGAGTGAAGGTTTAAATTCAGGCCTATGAAAATTGGCTCCGATTAAAAAAGGTTAATATTTTGTTTGTTTTAACTATAATAATTGTATTCCTGTATGTTTTACCTTTAGTTTTATATATGTATTTGTCTGTGCTGAAAAAAACTTAATTATAATGAAAAGATGAGTGTTCCTAAGAGTGAGGTGGGCAACTGGCCCCACCCACATTGCAACAGGAAAAGGAGATGGGCAGCCGGGCCCCGTCCATGTGGCTGGGGCCCAACTCCTCTGTTTGTCCCTGTTGTTCAGGGATTGCCATGCGTGGGGACACCAAGCCCTATAATGAAAGGTATAGCCTTGAATTTAATGTTATTGTGATTTTAATGTTGTAGGAGCATACTCGATATCATTTGATTGAATAATTGCATGGCTCCTTGTTGTTTGAAGAAACCCTCCCTTCAATTGGTCTTTTTTCACGAAAAGCAGACCCGAGACCTGAGATAACAGATCAAGTCTTTCCCTAAAATTTCGAATAGCTGTCCCGAATTGAAGTTGATTATGTTTCGCTTCTACCTCGGAGAAAGACGATCTAACAATTCCCAATCATTGTCTTTGCGGATCGGATCATCCGTATATGATCCATATAGGAAGAAACTCTAGATATTTGCTATCTTTCTCTTTGAATGGGATCTCAATTCCAGGTATGGTTTCATTAGCTATCTTACAACTAGAATCCCTCTTTTTTCTGATCCGGTTCCTCCACTCGCGAACCCCGGTTCGATTCAGGTATGATATACTTTTTACTTATTGAGGGAACTCAAGTACTCTCTTGCGGATCCATGAAACAACTTTCAAAAATCTTTTTCCCTTTTGGAAGATACACTATATGTTTCTACCCATAGTTTATTTATCTTTTGTTATATATATAATTAGACATATAAAATAATATAAAAGTGTCCCCATGTCCCTTGTACAAATTTGCCGATTCCTGTATCTGTATCTATGTCCGCACACATACCCATGTCCTTATTTACGCCTCATAGTTTCTACCAAAAAATTAAAAAATATATATATTAAAAAAGAATATCGTTGGGGCGTCCCCTACTCAGCGACGCGCTACATCGGATCCCGGGTGTAGTGTTAAATATGCAAGGGCTTGGTCGTCGTCCAGATACGGCGCGCTACATCGGACCCCGGGTGTAGTGACAAATAAGCAAGGGTCGTCGTCTACAGACGGCGCGCTACATCGGACCCCGGATGTAGTGACAAATAAGCAAGGGTCGTCGTCTACAGACGGCGCGCTACATCGGACCCCGGGTGTAGTGACAAATAAGCAAGGGTCGTCGTCCAGAGACGGCGCGCTACATCGGACCCCGGGTGTAGTGACAAATAAGCAAGGGTTTCATAGGATCCGTCTAGCTTCCTGGAACATAAGTTCCCTTACGGGTAGATTAATAAAATTAGTGGAGGTGATGATTAGGAGGAGAGTTGGTATTATGTGTTTGCAAGAAACTAAGTGGGTAGGTGAAAAGAGTAGAGTCATAGAGCCTTGGGGTTATAAGCTTTGGTATACGGGTAGAGATAAAAATCGTAATGGGGTAGGTATAATCATAGATAGACGGTTGCTTGAGGATGTAGTTGAGATTAGGAGAAAAGGTGATAGAATTTTACTGGTTAAGCTTATTCTAGGTGGAGAGATTTTTAATGTTATTAGTGCTTATGCACCACAGATAGGTCTTGATGACGCTAGTAAGCGTCTATTCTGGGAGGATTTAGACGAGGTGGTGCAAAGTATACCTAGTGGAGAGAAGTTATTTATTGGTGGTGATCTTAATGGACATGTAGGTACTAGTCGTAGTGGGTTTGATACTATCCATGGAGGTTTTGGTTTCGGACAAAGGAATGAAGTAGGTGACTCGATTCTAGATTTCGCTTTATCTTATGACTTGATCTTAGCAAACACCTGGTTTAGGAAAAGACAGTCCCACCTTATCACTTTTAGGAGCGGATCAAATGCTAGTCAAATAGACTTTTTTCTGACGAGAAGAATAGATAGAGGTTGTTGTATCGACTGTAAGGTAGTGCCAGGTGAGAGTGTAACTACCCAACATAGACTTTTAGTTCTAGATTTTCGATTTAGAAGAGAACCTAGGAAGATTAGACGTAAGGTAGAGCCTAAAATTAAATGGTGGCGATTGAAAGAAGGTAATCAAAAGGCTTTTATAGATCGTGTAGTACAAGAAGCGGATTGGCAGTCGGAAGATGATCCAGACAAAACATGGAACAAAATGGCTAGTTGTATCAAGAAAGTAGCTAGAGATCTACTTGGTGAGTCGAGAGGTGGTGCTCCACCATCTAAGGACATATCATGGTGGAATGAAGATGTAAAGGCTGCTATTAAAATTAAAAAGGATTCTTATAAAGATTTGAAGAAAAGTAGAGATGTGGAGAGATTTGAGAAGTACAAAATGGCTAAAAAGGAAGTTAAGAAAGCTGTTCGGGAAGCTAAATCTAAGGTCTACAAGGAGGTGTACGAGAAATTAGACACTAAAGAGGCTGCAAATGATATATATCGGATTGCTCGAATGCGGGAAAGGAAGACCAGAGACTTATGTGCGGTGAAGTGTGTCAAAAATGAAAATCAGAAGGTTTTAGTTCGAGATGAGGATATGAAGGAAAGATGGAGAGATTATTTTGACAAATTGTTCAATGAGAGCTTTACTAAGAATTTGGATGGACTTGTCATTCAATCTCAAGATATAAATCGTGATTTCATGCGTAAAATAAGACTTACTGAGGTTAAAGAAGCTTTGAACAGAATGGGTTTAAGAAAAGCGGTTGGTCCTGACGGGATTCCTATCGAGATTTGGAGATGCTTAGGCGAAATAGGCGTTAAATGGCTGACAGATCTGTTTAATAAGATTTGGCAGACAAAAAAGATGCCAAATGAATGGAGGAAAAGTATCCTTGTACCTATCTACAAGAATAAGGGTGACATTCAAAGTTGCTCAAACTACCGTGGAATAAAACTAATGTGTCACACCATGAAACTTTGGGAGAGGGTGATTGAACACAGGCTAAGAAAGGATATTAAGATAACAGAGAACCAATTTGGGTTCATGCCTAGACGATCGACGACAGAGGCGATTCATTTGCTTCGTCAACTTGTCGAGCGCTTTCGAGAGAGGAGAAGAGATTTGCATATGATATTTATTGATTTAGAAAAAGCGTACGACAAGGTACCTAGAGAGGTATTATGGGGGACAATGATGAAAAAGGGGGTCCCCGTCAAGTATATTGACATAATCAAGGATATGTACGACGGAGTAGTGACAAATGTCAGAACTTGCGGTGGCTTAACAAGTGATTTTCCAATTACTATTGGTTTACATCAAGGATCTGCATTAAGTCCCTTCCTGTTTACCATCGTGATGGATGAGCTTACTAGAACTATCCAAGATGAAGTCCCTTGGTGCATGCTATTCGCTGATGATATTGTTCTAGTAAATGAGACGAAAGCAGGGGTTAATGCCAAATTGGAATTATGGAGACAAACATTGGAATCTCGGGGATTCAGATTGAGCAGGTCCAAGACAGCATATATGCACTGCAAATTTAGTAGCCAGAGAAATCAAAACCATATTGATATAACATTGGAAGGGCAAGAGATATCACCGAGCGACCAGTTTAGATATCTAGGTTCCATCATCCAAAGGAATGGGGAGATCGATAGTGATGTTAATCAAAGGATCCAAGCTGGTTGGTTGAAATGGAGGAGTGCAACAGGGATTTTGTGTGATCGTAACTTTCCGTTAAAATTGAAAGGGAAGTTTTATCGGAGCGCTATTCGGCCTGCCTTATTATATGGTACAGAATGCTGGGCTCCTAAGAAGCATCATACACAGAAGATGCACGTAGCGGAGATGCGCATGCTTCGTTGGATGTGCGGTAACACTAGAAAAGACAAGGTACGAAATGAGGATATCCGTGCAAAAGTTGGTGTAGCACCCGTGGAGGAGAAGATGCGGGAAAACCGGCTTAGATGGTTTGGTCATGTGCGACGCAGACCTATGGAAGCACCGGTTCGACGAATAGATACTCTCGATATGGGTAATGGCAAAAGGGCAAAAGGGAGACCGAAGAAAACATGGATGGAGGTGATACGAAATGATATGGTTGCCAAAGGACTCAATGAAAGTATATTGTTCGATAGAAGTGAGTGGAGACAGAGGATTCATGTGTTGGACCCGGCATGATTCTCATGTTGGTTCATGTAGCCTACCCCTTATGCTTGGGATAAAAGGCTCAGTTGTTGTTGTGTATATATATTAAAAAAGATTAAGAAAATACAGCATACCCATATCCAAATGGAGAAAAGAAAGGAGCTGGCATGTAAGGCCTTCGAGATCGAAACCCCATATATGGATTAGCTCGACGGCCACGGTATTGTTTCATTCCAGGTACATTGGTCCTTTTAGCGGACACCTGCACATAACCAAAATCAGTCGACTGCTTGCATTATTAAAATAAGGCTTAATTTCACTAAATTACCACACGTTTTTCACCAAAATACCGAAAAAAATTTAATTAATACGAAACTACAAATTAGATTCATATTTACTTGTCTGTAGTGAATTATATCCGTATTTTACTAAACTGACAAAATGGTGTTAAAGAAGTTTATTAAAATGCTGTTATAGTAGCTTAGTGGGAAAAAACACTTTGCGTTAAATGAGTTTTTGGTGGTTACTAAATATTTTTAAAGTTTTTGGTAGCTTAGGGGGAAAAGAGTATAGCTTTTGGTTGTTCAGTGAAATTAAGCTTAAAGATCGATGTTTTAAAAAGCGGACGCTTAAACGACAGAAAAGGCTTCGCCGCTCCGCTTTATCCCGCTTAAACAGGTGATATTACACAACATATTTTTATTGATGTATTCACCTTATAAGTCTTATAATAGGTATATATAGCATAAATACCAATTAATACAAAATCACATTTCCCCCCATCTTTTTACATGTTTCTCTCTGGCGTCGTGGAGGCGACGGGGGCTAAAGTCTATGAGCTGCTCGACTTTGACATGTCGGTTTGAGGAAGAAAACGTCACATATTTGCCGAATTATTTCGGTTACCAATATTTGGTAAATGTCGGCCGACATTTCATGATGTCGTCATTTTACTCGACATTTTCCGATATATGGAGAATTTCTCGAGTAATTTTCTTCATGTTTTGGGATTTGTACATTAAAGTGATTAATAGGTGATCCCTCTCACTGGATTGTTGAGAAAGTTATAAATTTAATAAAACTTAAAATATGCATAAGTTAATATTTTTCAAAAAAATAAGTTATATAAATGATGTTTATATTACAAAAATGTAGAACCCGATATTTGATAAAACCACTCGACATTTCACGATATCCGATATTAAAATTTTCGGATCGACACGACACCGACATCCAAAATTTAGAACATTGGATTTGAGTTTCGAAACTCAAAAATTAAGGTTTAGAATCTGATCGACTTCAAGATATCAAGATTCAGATCGACTTAGAGTAATCCTTGGGTTTTCCTATTTCAATTTCGAATAGTTTTTGAATTTCGATTTTGAATTTCTAATTCGTTTTCGACTTGACTTGGCTTCGGGCTGCAAGTACTTTTTATAGAGATTTTGTTGGGTTTTTTTACGAATTTTGTTGGTCTTTTTAGTTACATTCGATATTTATTTTTGAAAAGAATTCTATCACCAGGAGTTTGTTCAGAGTCAATTTATATTTTTGATTGTTCACACCTTGCATAATGCTTATTAAGGCATTTGCAAGCACCAAAGAAATAACAAAATAGTTAGAACTCTATTAGAATCAATAGTTACTTAGAACTCTATTAGAATCAATAGTTCCTGACAAAAAAAGAAAATTGATGAATTTCTGATTTTTAAGGGGCTTGAGCGGCCGCTTAAGTGCTTTAGCGGCCAAGCTCCTCGGTCGCTCCGCTTATTTGTCCACTTGTAAAACATTGCTAAAGAAAATCAATCAGATATTAACGCAAACCTTCAGTTGACGACCATGCAGTTCTGATTCATTTAACAAAAGAGCGTTCTGAACAGCCTCTGCTTCTACAAATTCCACATATGCAAATCCCTTTGGCTGACCAAACTTGTCTGTCAAAATCGTAACCCTGTTTACTGTTCCACAAGACTGGAAATGCTGTTGTACTTCCTCAGGAGTGCAGGCATAGTCAACCTAACAAAAAGGTTGTGATTAATAAAAGGCCAGAGTTGTTTCATTTCATGTTAGAAAACTAAATCCCCAACTAAATGAGGAAGATAGTCAAGATATTTATGTCCATATTTCCAACACATTGGATGGATCAGGTGTTTCCTTGCTATTTCTGACATCCAACATATGTCGCTGACATTTAGAACACTTAATAATAAAACTCTAATATTGTTTTGAAATCATGTCAATGCAACAATAATGGTTTCCACAAGAACTTCTTGGTCATCTAACTACTAGTCTACTAGTAATCACCTCTAAGCACCATTGTCACTTCAAACAAAATTCCCGACAAAATTCCCGTTAGTTCATCCATTTATTTCAAAATGAAGACTAATCATATTTACGTAAGCTTTCTTTCAAGTAAAAATGGTACTATAAACTTTCCACTGCTAATCATCCTATTTCTTGGGTGGGTACATCAGTGTAGATTAATGCACATAAAGATCGACCAAAAAATTATTTATGAGTTATCGCAGATATAAATTTCATGGACCATTTACTATGTAAATTTAGATTAAGACTACTAACAAGATGCAAGTGTTAGTGAAGGTAATGCCCAAATAATTGGAGTGGAAAACCTCACATTACCAACATAGATCGATCTAGAATCGACTTCCTCTTTTTCGGCTTGGGTTGCAGCTCCACTGGATGAATCTTCTACATGATCCAAAACACAACAAAAATATATCAATAGGCATCTTACACAATCAAAAACAGTAAACCCTAACTAGCAAAGACTCAACCTATTCATCATTCATCTCAGCTTTCATAGTACAAATATACCGATGAGAGAATGAAAACACACTAACAAACTACATACAAATTTTACAACCTAACATTTTTAAATATATGAGTACTATGGAAAAACAACAATAGAAACAGGACAAGTCAAAAGCTGTCATAAAAGCCGATTCGATATTTCAGCTGGCACAGTTCAGATGGATTGAAACCAAAAGCATATAGACAACCAATTTAAACATGTAGGATGAACCTTATATTCTGTGTCATATATTACAATAAAGATTTAAAAACTATGCCAGCTTTTGGTATCTTATCTTTTATATTTCGTGTTATTGGAGTTGATATCTGGGATTTAACACATACCAAAGTTTTGGCATTCACTTATAACGTGTAAGGTTGATCTACAACTCAATCAAATATTGCTTGAAAATATCTTTTATTGTGATAGCACATCTTTCTAGAGAGGTCTCTATAATATGACAACATCAATTCAATTAAAGAGTACCAACATGAATTAAAATTCATTATTTAGTCGTAGTTCTATTTTTAAGTATCGTTAATCATCATATAAATATTCTCCATGTCAAGTTGGGTTCAAATATGGGACATTTATCCGAATTAAAGAGGCTCCCGAGAAATATTAGCGGCTTTTCATGGCATGTTATCTACATAGCACAATACTCCATAGACGATGTTGTAAAAGATATTTTATGCAGCGCATATGCGTTAGCACCCTACAGGCGCATAAAATTGAGCCACATGGCCCATTTTGCGGCAAAAAACATATTTGAAGATATAAATGCCTGTCCATTTTTTATAATGCAATTACCCAACGGTCCCAACCAATTTATATAAAATGAGCCCTTTTTATAGCTTCTTTTCTCTTTCTTTCTATTCACCTATTCTAAGGCTTTAACATCTTCAAAAAAGGTATTTTCTCAATGTATCTCGATTTTTATTAGCGTAAGCTACAAAGTTTTTAATTTTCTTCTTGATTTCCTGTCAAGTTCTTTCTTTATTCCATTTCTTTTCATTCTTCACTCTCTTTTTCTTCGAAAAGCCACACCACATATGCAAATGTGTGTTATGTACCACTCAACCGCACTACGCATTCCATAACCATGTTCATAGAGGAGGATTGATCTTCTAGTTTATATGTATCCAATACCAAGATAGTTATCAGATAATCGATAAAATCCATGATGCATGCTAGATGTATCATGTAATGGTGGTTGAAGGCTCAGATTTTGATATGACATAATGTGATTGTATAATCTTCCCAATTCTAAAATAAAGAATGTAAATGATAATGAATGTTTGGATAATTGACGGGGTCTTATCTCAAAATTTTACCTTATAATAACGAACTATCGTATTTTATTTATGTTTAACAAAAATGTATTTTGAATTTATGTCGTATCCCTATCATCATCACAAATCAGTCTTGACTTCTAATAATGTCAATTCTCTGAGCTAGCATCAAATTTATAATCATGTAAACCATGCGCAAAAGAGGCGTTTTATAATTCCTAGGAAATCAGCGTGCACTGCTGTTAATGTTGAATTGTCAATCATCCAAGCTAGCATCAAACTTATGGTTATAAAAACCATGTGCAAGAAATCCTACACGTATATAATTTGAGCTCAAGCCCATAACAATACATCATAAGACTTGGGAGACCAATTTAGACGAAAATTTCTCATGCATTATAAAGCTGTGCAAATGAGGGAAAGACCATTAGACAAATAAGATGTCCTTTAAGCTATGTTTGGTTTAAAAGAATGTGAAGGAAAAAGGGAAAATGAAAGAGATTCAAATTGCAGAAGGATTGGTATTGAAATCCTAAAATTTTCTCCTCGTTTTCATCACTCCTCCAAACCAAATATAGGCTTAGGAAATTGTGCATACCCCTTGGACACCCTACATACCAAACAACCAAAATTAAAGAATATCCATATTCCACTTGACATCCAAAACATTAATCCCAATAAAAGCATGCCCTATAATGAAAAATAACATACTAGTTACCAAACACAGCCTAACAAAAACTTCAACTGCTCTCTCTCAGCCCACTTCCATAAAAAAATCATGGTCCAAACATTTTTAGCAGGATAAATTTTATAGAGCACCATGGAATTTTCAAGGTTTTTGAGGTACCACTATTGAACTTTAAAAATTCCATTAACCCCCAATGAACTCGTCAAATTGTGTGAAAATATTAGTTTATTAAGTCATTTAAAGCACAAGTGGATTAAACAACCCCAAATTGACGTTGTACGGTTGTACATGGATTGAATAGCCCCAAAATGAACTTAATATAGCATTCATTTTACGAAATTACACTTCATGAGCGGTTCAGCGCTATATAAAATTTACCCTTTTTAACATAATACCCAAATAACAAGCACCCTCTAAAATTAGACAAGAAGGTGAAGCCTTGAAAGTTGAAAACATGAAAATTATTCAAACCTTGAACCGCAGCCATTTCTTTCTCGACCTTGGCCTGCATCTCGCGGAGGGCGCCAGCTTCTTCCTCGATCTCTTTCAGCCTCTTCTTCATCTCCTCCAAGTTCTAATCACATCAAAATACCATCTTTAAGCTAACCAATTGACGAAAATCAAAAAAGCTAGGGTTAGGGTTTAGGATCTGGTACCTCCTTCGAAGATTGGGGTTCCTGGTCGTCGGCGTAGGCGGCGGCCATGTCGTCGTCGGCCTCCATCTCGCCTTCTTCGTCGGGGATCTCCCCTCCATAGACCTCGTGCTCGTGATCTTGCTCCATTTTCCCCCCTTTTTTCACTTTTTCGTCGAAAGCTTCGATTTTTTTATGCTGAAAGGGGTGAGAGAGATTGGGGTTTTGAGTTGCTGCCCGGTCACGTGATAGCACGTGACGAGAGGCGGATAATGTCATGAATGCATCAATGTGGCATTTTTTCTGTAAAATACCTTCTGTTTTTTATATTACCTTAAAACTATGGTTTTTAAGTTTTTTTATATTTAAACTAAAACACCCTCAAACTTATCACTTTAGGGATTTTGTTGTGATTTTTTTTGGGGTATTTTAGTGGGGGGGAAATTGAGATAGTTAAGGGATTTTAGTGTAATTTATCCTTTTTAAAAGAAAAGGTCAAGTAAATTGATGAAAATCAATATATTTCTTTCTCCCGTAGTTCAAAATTTTTAAAACTTACCTTTTTAACAAAAATAAAATTAAAATTAAAAATAGGAAACTATTGAAAAATATTTTGCGGAAAAAGAATCTCAGCTCGCGATCAAAAACTCTAGTTTTCATACTTAGACGGATGATCAAAACCATTGGTGTTGAATTGCATAATCTAAAACCTTTATACAAAAAAAAATCCATGACCTTTTAGCTTTCATCAAATGATGTCAAAATTAACATTTTTCTATCATATAACATTTTAATATCTGACATGAACCTTTAAAATCACAAGAATTTTTGCGTATTCGGTCTTTAGACCATGATGATCAATATGTAGTGGCATTGATTATGGAATTAAAAGGTGTGAAGGTGTGAGTTTGATTTTTTTTTTTTTTTTGTACCTTCTTATAAGAAAATTCCCTCTCCTATAGCAGTTGGGATTATATTTTCTTTCTTTTTTTTTTCATTATAATCGCTTTAATAGATTGAATTATAATTAAAATCATAAATTTATATATTAGGGACCCATTGTTCCACTAAATAGAGTTGGTTTTGCTTCTATGATAGCTGCAAGCTTTGACCTTACGGGCCTTGTCCTTAACAGATTGAATTGTAGTTATATAGAGGTTAGGGAGACTCCGGATGGAAAAATTATTCTTTTTGTCGGTCATATATGTCCAGACAAAATAGAAGAAATAGAAGTGTGGGTTCCACACGTTGTCCAAGGCTGCCGCCCGAAATTCCCCACTCTCCCCCATTGCCCGGTGTATTGCATCTAGCATAGGGAATAATTTCTCCTACGGATGGTCCCTCGAACATCCCCCTGCAAATCGGAGGTAAAACAGTGGGTCATGTCCCGCATTTGCATGGGGATTTATAGGGGCCGATCCTTGGGCCTCTTTTTCTTTCATGAAAGGTTGATTCCTAAAGCTGAACATTGTTGGCGTTGGGCCGAGTTGGGCCAGCCCAAATGGCCAGCCCAATCGAGTGGGTAGGTCAAGGGATGGGCCGACTTGAGCGGTTATAGGAAGCCGAGTCCAAGTCGTACTCAAGCTCCATGATGGGGTCAGCCTAGGAGGTGGTCAAACCCTATTAAGGGTTTGGGCCCGATGCAATTTTCGTCCGTTTGCCCCTATACCTATTTATACAACATGTAGAGTCTAAGGTTTGCAACTAATGATCAGAATGGATCTAATGAATGATCTTAATGCTAACAATGAGAAATTTATAAGAGCATGAAACCTTTGGAGAACTATGGTACTAAGGTTCTTAATCATCTTCCTCAAACTCCCTAGCAGCCGTGGTGCATTAGGGGACCTTCCGAGTAACCCTATGATTGATCCCTGCACGGCCATCCGAAAAAGAAGATAGGCATGGAGTATGGATCAGCGGTCCAACGGTATTTCAAGTGATCTACTACCCTGCAAAGGTATTGTCACGCCCTGCTTCTTAAAATACAATAATTACGATAACGTAACTCGCCTAGCTATACTACCTACGGTAAGAAATCATCCTTTCATAATCACATTAAGACTGTCTTGCAGTAATCAAGCGACACATAAATATAAATAATGCTAAAACATGTCTAATGTCACAACAATAACAATAATAATAATTGATTGGAATATCAAGTCTCAACTGATCCAATACATAAATAAGGAACAATAAAAAAAATACTTAGTCCTTTATGGGCTCACAAAAGAAATCCAAAGGAAATAGTTCAGCACCGGAAGAAACCTAAAACCATAAATAACTAGATAAAATAAGAATACTCTTCATTGCTCGGTTGTCTTCTCGAATTACTCCTGATCCTGGGATGCTAAAGTTAAAAATCCGGGTCATACAAAACCCAGATGTCAAAGCATCGTATTTAATATAATAACAATGATAATATGAATGTGACCTGGTATATAGTTATAGCGGAAATAAGTGACATGTGGGCATGTAATAACAATGGCAAAACAACATGTGATACAATAAGCAAGACATGGTAAAGCAATCATATCATGTGTAATCTAGATGTCAATGTCACTAAGGTGTCTATTCTAACGATATTTGAAATCAATAAACGAAATCTTTCTCATAACTCTCGGGACCACGGTCATGACCCTCGGAGCTGAAACCCGAGCCGTACCGCTAGGCAGAAAATCCAACAATGTCAATGTATGAATGAATGATGTCAACTCATCATTCCGGAGTACGAAGCTTGTATTGACTGATCCATCTCTAAAAGAGTTATGATTTGGGTTCCATTTCTTGATTTCCGCTTTTCCCCCGATTTTATGTTTCATGTCACATGTCAATTTAATTCTTACCTAATACCAATACTGGAACAAGCAGGCACATGTCGTGTCAATCAAGGCAATCAAGTCAAGTCAAGTGGTATCATGAATTCGTTGGCATTTGGATAAATATTACATTGCAAGTATGTTTGACATGGTAACAAATAACAATTCAAGCATGTATACATGTAATCAATCAGTATACTAGTATGCTCAGGAATAGCATAGATATATCAGAAAATATGTCAAAATAAATATCAGATAACGTATCTCTTATGTGTAAAGTAGTTTAAAAGTCCAAACTAGTTGAATATCAGCCTAAGCCGGCTCAAGTATGTTTGAGACGGCCCAGGTATATTTGAGACGGCTCACAAGTCCTTCCTAATTATCATTTCTTCTCAGTTCGTTTGAGACGGCTCATAACCATGTTGAGCAGGCTCGAAGTCTTTCTAGAGATAACTCGGTCTCTTTTAAGACGGCTCAAAATGCGCTTGGAAATTTATATTCTTCTCTGTTTTTATGAGAAGGCTCACAGTTCTTTTGAGTCAGCTCAAACCCTTTTTCCGAGACGATTATAAATTTAGGGTTTCGATTATTTCTTGATCCAATACTTATATTTAACGACATATAATCATTCAAATCATTTAAGTTCAAACACATCAAACCAGTAAATCATAAGGATGGAAATTCTAGGATTTCACGTTGCATATGACATCTAAATTGGATTTATCGATGCATCATGATTCAAATCTCGATATATCTTCAATTAGGTTTTATATCGATCTATATCAGGTAATATAATAGTGTATATCAAGATCTGGCTTGTTGTACTAGCATGTTAAAGCAAATAATCAGATACTCGCCTCGAGTTCAAGGATTCCAAAATGTATACGACGATGAAGACAAAGAACTCTCAGCTTGGTGTGCTTCGGTCAGGGTGTTGCTTGGTTCAAATGTAGCCACGATGGAGATGCCGTCGTTGCGGGAAGAGAAGATGATGACGACAATGCTGATGATGGTGTTCACGGCCGCGAGAAGATGAAGACGATGATGATGTGCTCGATTTTGAGAGAGAGGAAGGATCGGCTAGGGTTTTTGTGAGAGGAAAAGAATTATAAATGTTTAGGGTTTGCATGCGGGTTATTGGGATTAAATAGTATGGCATGTATATAAGTCGGATATCTCATGAATCCTATTTCAACTTGGGATAGGGAATAAGACATAAGGTAAACTATGATATCATTCTTATGGACAAATATCATACACCTAAACATAAGACTAAAAATAATAAAACTCATAGTAACACAACCACATCTAATACTTACAATAATTTAAAATAACTAACATATCTATTAATATGATTTTCTTCAATCGAAAACCGTATAATCGATCTAGGGTGTTACAGATATGCAGATCCTAACACTTGAAGGATACTACTTGTATTTGCTTTCGCTGTTATATGAGATCCGCTTGTGGATTGGATCTGCATGAATTGATCGGCAATTTAGAGATCCCTTCACCATAATCCTATATTGGTATTAGAGCCATTAGAGTTGTCTGATCCATTATATTGAAGTTTTTAATTATGTTTAGGTTAAGTTCTAATCATAAAAAAATTATTTTTATTAGATATGTTTATTATGAAAACCTTTAACCTTTTTAGATTTAGAAAAATTATATTTTTATTAGATTTATAGAAAGCGCATGATAAAAACATGATGTTTCTTATAAATCGATCCTATGAGATTAATTTAGGGATTAAAGTTTATGTTTTTATTTTTTTGGAAAATATAATTTTTGGCCATAAAAAATTAATTTTTGCACGTGTTGATGGTGCTGCAATGAACGAACATCGACGGCGGCCACCATGTTTGGGATCGCGCCGTCGTAAAGAGGTGATGGCGGTGATGAACAAAAAACCCTTAACCTAATTTTGAATTTAAAAGTATTTAGATTCTTGCAAATTGTATGCAAAAGTCAAGAGATTCGTCTAAATTTTTTTAAATATTTGCAAAAGATTTTTCTGAAAAGATATGAGCAATTTTTTTGGAATTTTTTAAAGAAAAGATTCTTGATTTTTCTAAAAGATTTATTGAATATTCCAAGATTTAATAAATATTTTCTTATTTTTAAATATTTATTAAATCTTTATAGATTTAATAAAGATTTTTTTAAAATTAAAAAAAAATAGAAATCTACTCGGCTCGGCCTGAGCCGGAGTCGACCGGTCTAGCTCGGCTCGGCTCGGTTCAAGCCAGAGCCGGCTTAGCTTGGGCCCAGGCACAATAAGGCCTTGTGCCTTATATATAGGGGCCTTGGCTTTATTCTTTTAATTGGTTTTTTCTGATTTTTAAAATTGTTTTGAAATTGGGAAAAATTTCAGAAAATTATTTTGAAAATTCAGAAATTATTTTAGGATTTTGGGATGCCGAAAATAATATTTATTTTAATCCTAAACAATCTAGAGTTGTATGTGATAGTCGGTTTCGGTGAGAGCGCACATAGGTGCGGGTCGATCCGAGAATATAGTTAACGCCATAAATTTGAAATTTATAGTAGTTAAATCAAGATAGTGAAATAATTAGGGTTAGGTGTCTTATCACTAAAGATTTCAAGTGGGAGATTTCGGGTGAAGTAATAGATGTAACTACCTATTTAACCTTACTTTGAGATCTAGATTCCATATCTTTAATAGCTAATTATAGAACATTTTATTTTCTATATCCTATGGAATATAGTTCTAGAATCGCCTAATTTCTTTCCTTAATTATGAAAATAGATTTGTTGCTATTACCTTTTGTTACTCCAAAGTAGAAATGCTTAGAATCTTGACGGATCTATATAATGTCTAAATAGATATTTATTTGTTGATAGTGTTTCATGGACAAATTGAAGGACTATATGCAGGTGACGAGGTGGCGGCGCTTTATGACACAACACCACTTGAAATACAGCAACCTTCGGAGATTTGGCGCATCAAAAGTCTTTTTACAGAATAAAGATATTAGTAGTTGTTGGATTCTTTTCTTGATTGCTAAGCTAACGCAGTGTACAAGTGCGATCGGTATATGTTATCTACGCATCAAACGAATGCATGATGTGTGGAGCGATATATTGTGCACTAGATATTTTGTTATTTAGGTACTAAGAAAATTACGCGATGTGTCGTGTAGTAACAACGCTTCAATTGTTTGTTTCTAATTTAAGTAGATCACTTATGGTTTACAGCTCCAGTTTGCCTGTTGAGCATACCAAAGTACTCCAAGTCTGTCTGTTGAGTGAAGCATATTGTTCTAGTGTCTCTGTTGAGCAGGTGTGCTGCTCCATTCTATCTATCGAGCAACATTATTAGGCGATTATGTATGTCTCTCTCTCAAAGTGGTTAGTTATCTGGAAAGCGATTGTAATGACGTTTTCCAGTACGTTTGGATAATTGCAGTTTATGGTTACGCCACTGAGAGTGATAAACCAATAGCGCTGCTTACGTGTCGGTGAAGTAATCAGTGCGCAAGGACTTGAGTCCTAAACGCACGTGCATGTCATTCGAGTTAAGAAAAACAGAAAATAATGTGCCGAAAGTTTTGTGATCTTATATGGGGAAACAAGGTGGCAATAATGAAAAAAGTCACAAATTGTTTTGACTTTGGGAGTTTGAATAGCTTCTCTCATCGTTAGATTGAGTGGAAGCAGTCAGTCGCTATGATCAATTATATATATGGAAGCAATTCATGTGTCGGATACATATGAGTTTGTTCATGACCAACAAGCTTAAGCTTTGCTTCTCTCGCTGGCACATAGCGTCCGAGCATCTTGGGTGCTGCCCCACGTGCAAAGTACGTGGTGCCAATGCAGCCCCAGGCGCATCATGCACCAAACCCTTGAAGCACATGCTTCAATTCAACTTAAGTTATATTTGGGAAAATATTTCCCTATCTTTCTTAAACAAAAAGATTTTTCTTGTTAATAAGAGATAATTTTAATATCTTTCTAAAAATTAGAAAGATATTAACTCTGTTAATAAAGGATTGTTGGATCAATGATCCAACGATACTTAAGCAGCTGAGTTGATCTTAAGATCAATTAAAGAGATCTCATATGAGAGATCTTCTCTGCTTATCCAATGATTTTCATCCTTATATAAAGAACCTTTGAGGTTAATATCAATATACAGAGAACTCCCTATATGCTTTGAGAGAAAAACCTTAATACAGAACTTAAGTTCTTTCGCTGCCATCAAGAATCCCCGTCTTCTTCCTCCTTAAAAAACCGAGGTAAAGAAAATTAATCTTCATTAAAAAAAAGAAGGTTAACCTTCATACATAACTTAATTTTCTCTCTCAGAGCTTAAGACTCTTAAGTCAAAACCCTCCTCATTGAAAACTTAAGTTTTCACAGAGAATTTTTTTTATCTTAAGATCTAGGGTATATGGGACGAACTTAAGAAATCCTTCACCAAAACGATGACAAAATATCAAGATCCTAAAGATTATCACACAAAAATTGAAGTTTAAATTTCAAAGGATCCAAAGTTCATATCTTGAACAGAAATGAACTCCAAGATCATAAAGTTATGATCTTGACGGTTTTAATGGTGAAAATGGCCATTAAAACATAAGTTTAAGATTTATGAAACTTAAGTTCTAAAAAGACAGAGATTAATCTCTAAAGAAAACCCTAAGTTGCGCCCCACATGCTATACATGTCATGCCAGTGCCAGAAAAAGATGCGACAATGCTTCCATGCGCCACGTGGAAGTCACGTGGGCATGCGCCCATGCGCCCATATGTTATGGGCCAGTATACCATGTGTCCGACCATGTTACACAGACTAATTCCTAGCCCCAAATTGGCTAAGTCCCTGACACTTAAGCTTCTTTGATATTAATATCAATTCGGCTCATATGTAGGAAACTCTAAGTTGATCTTAGTTTAAAACAAGACTAACGATCCTTAGATGCCTTGTTGAGGTCCCTGAAATCGACACAAACTCGGATCTGCCCATTTTTCTTCTTCACTGAGACTATGCATGCGATCCAGTCTACATATTTCTCTTCCCTGATGAAGCCGGCATCGATGAGTTTCTTGGTTTCCTCGATGACCTTTTCTTCCAACTCCCTTCTCATTCTTCGAGGAGCTTGTTTGACTGGCTTAGCATCAGGAGATATAGCCAGCTTATGCACGGCTACCACAGGGGAAAGGCCAGGCATTTCTTTGTACGTCCACGCGAAGCAGTCGACGAACTCACGCAGCAGGGCAATTATCTGCTCTTTCATTTCCTCCGACAAGAGTGAGCTGATATAGGTCGGCCTTGGATTATCGGGCGTTCCTAAGTCAATCTCAGTTAGCTCATCAAAGGTTGCTTGTCCGCCATCTTCGAGCTCTTGAGGAGCTTCTTCTGGCTCGGCTATCTCGTCATCATTATTTGATCTTTCGCTGGCCTCACCAACATGGATCATATAGCACGCTTTGGAATCAGGTTGAATGTAGCCTATGCCCCGTCTATCTGGAATTCGTCCATCGATGAGTGCTCGGACCTGGGGCGGATACCATAGCCCTTCGTAAAACTTTGCTTCGGACTCCGTTTGATATAACCGGCATCCGCACTTCTTAAAGTATTCCCGCATCTCGGGCACATAGTATCTGGGATTGAAGACGGCTCTTATGCCTCTCTCATAGGGAAGGCACACGACAGAAAGGTCGTCCGGGTGCACAACGGGGTTTGACCTGTAAAACAGGATGTCCTTCTGTCCATTTTTCCTCCCGGGCACGTAGAAAGTTTTCAGCTGGTCCACGGTAGAGACTGACAATGTGTCGAGCTCTTTGCACATCCGTTCCGGCACCCTTGTGATGGCCAGGGACCCTTCTGCGACTTCGAAGGTCTCTCGTAGTTTCGCTTGCTGCATGGGGGGCCGATCTGCACAGCTGTTGCACGGTAGGTCCTCTTCTTCTGACTCTTCAGTGTCACTGCCAAGATGAGGGCGGACTTTGCTGCTAGATGGGCCCTCAGTAACAGATTCGTCCGTATCGCTGCCAAAATGAGGGCGAGTTTTACGGAAGGACGGGCTTCCAGCGTTGGACTCATCAGTGTCGCTGCCGAAATGCGGGCGCACTTGGGTATTTTTGCTTTTGAAAGTGACAGCCGGCGCAGATTTGCTTTTGAGTCTTGGGGCCGGTCTATCCTCAGTCAGTTGTGGCTTAGCATTTTGGTGGTTCATAAAGTACCGAGAATCTTCATATCGGACTTCATGCACACCGAACGACTGGATGTCTCCGTCAATGCGTCTTTCTTCGCCATTTTTAGTATACTTCATGCATTGATGGAGAGTTGACGGAATGATGCCGTAATCGTGGAGCCACGGCCGCCCCAAGAGAATCTTATAAGATGTGTCGGCGTCGATCACGTATATCTTAGCTTCAGTTTGCAGATCCCCAAATTTGATTGGCAAAGCTATAGACCCCAGAACTTGCTGGCAGTTTTGGTTGAAGCCTTGAATGACAATCCTTTCCCTTGACAGGTGTCGGACGTCCATTGACAAACTCTTCAGAGTTCGCAAGTTCATGATGTTCACTGAGGACCCCGGATCAATCAATATGCGATTAATTCGATCTCCGTCGCTGTATCCGGTCACGTAAAGCGGCCGATTATGCTCAGCCGTTCCCAGTAGCAAGTCTTCATCCTTAAATGTGACTGCGGCGGCATGCAAAGCGTGCTGGGCTTCTTTCATATTAATTTCCGCAAAGTGAGCCTGATACCGCTCGGGGTTTTATAGAGCGTGAATGAGAACATCTCTAAGCTCCTTAGATAGGACCAAGACGTCGTAGATGCTCAGGAGAGACGGAAGCTTCCGGAGATGTGCCAAGACATTATAGTCCACCGAGGAAGGACTTATGTTTTCATCGACCGGTTCTCTGCCATCTTCTTCATTAGCTACTTGTTTTTCCTTCCCTTTTGGGGCGTTGCCCTGATTTTGCGGTAGAGCCCTGCCGCTTCTGAGCTGGATTTGATTGGCCTTTGTGGTGAGCTCCTCGTCTTCTTCGGGAAAACATAGCTCATCCTCGGAGTCGCTGCCAAGATGGATGGCGTAGCAGGTCACTACTGGGACCTCTTTATTGGAGTCTTCTTCTAACTCCTCTAGAATTTCAGCCGCTTGTACAGGGAAGAACTCCTTCAATTGAATCAATGTTCTTTCCTTTTGTTCATATTCTTCGAGGGAATCAATATATTTTTGAACGGTCGATCTCCCTGCAGACTCTCTTTCGCGCCGAGCTGCACTTTTCTTTTTCTTGAGCTTCTTGGATTTTGAGCCTGATGGAGCCGCATTGGCAGCTGGACTGGTAGGCTTCTTCTGCCCTTCCCATTCCGTCCTGAGTTCTTTCCGAAGTAGCTTTATCATCTTCTTCATTTTATTAAATATGTGCGTACTCCACGGAGGCCGCGATGATTCCGTTTCATTTCTCGGGGCAGCGGGGTCGGCTGTCTGCTCCCAAAAGGCTTCAACTTCTGTCTTTATAAAATTGGTGGTTGCAACTTGATTGTTCACCAACACACTTTTGGACAGCTCGATTTCTCCAGCCTTGTACTGCTTCTCGACCCAGTCTTTGAAGATATAGCAATCCTCGATCGCATGGCTCACTACTCGGTGGTAAGGGCAATACAGAGGATTGTCGGTCATTTTTGCTTCTTGGGGTCTTTTCGACTCCAGCAATTTTAGGCCGTTGTTCAAGGCATCTTTAAATATCTTGCGGACCTTGTCCCTTCTGAAAGAGTAAACCTTGTTCTTTTTCTCCTCTAGGGAAGGCCCATCTCCTCCCAGCAATGGCTTTCAAGACCGGTTGGTTTAGGATTCGCCCGCCCTTCGCTTTTCTTCATTGTCGGAGGCATTGAAGACATTGGTACTGCTGGAACTCCCGCTTCTACGGTTGTCGTCCCGCTTGCTTTTCCAGGTTTTGTCTCTCTGAGAGTCCGGTGGGGACTCTTGCTTCGAGCGTTCCAGCATTTGAACTTTCTTGGTTAGCTCCTGAAATGTCTTGAGGCCCACCGTACACAAGAATGGGACCATCCAATTGCTGAGGTTCCCAATGAGAAGGCTGACGGACTGGTCCTGCTCCAGCGGCGGTTCGCACTTGACTGTGAGATTACGCCATCGGGCGATAAAGTCGGTGTTGCTTTCATTCTTCCCCGGCTTAGTCCTCACAAGGTCGGCAATGGAGATTTTATCACTGAAACTCATGAACCTTTGCCGAAACAGGGACTCCATTTGGGCAAAGGTAATGACGGACCCGTCCGGTATACTCGCATACCAGTCGAAGGCGACATCGGTCAGGCTGTTGACAAACGATGAAGAAGGAGCGCGTCATTGCCCCCTGTATTTCCGCACGATGCTTTGAAGTGGGCGACGTGCTGGTTTGCATTCCCCGTTCCATCAAATCTTTCGAACATAGGAATGACGTAGCCGCTTGGGAACTCAGTCAGATTGTACTGCGCGGGATATGGCCGCCCACTACTGCCGATTTCTTTCTGAGCTTCAGCTTCGGCCACCAATATTTTAACCTTGCTGGTGACCAAATCCATTATCCGATCCTGTGTTAGCGGGATAGTGCTATCTGGGGCCAAGACGTCCCCAGAAGCAGAATGTGGCCGGCTTTCATTTGGCTCGACCAGTCTTGGTCCCAAAGGAACAGGCATTGGCTGCCTCGGATTGTCATCACCCGGCTGATTAGTAGCGGCTTGTGCCTGATTGGGAGGCGCTCGAGCAATTTGAGCCGTAAGCTGCATCACCACGTTCGTTAAGTCGTCAATCTTCGAATAGAGCTTGGCCATCTCTTTATCTTTGCTCCTGAGCTGTTTTCGAAGCTCTTGAAGCAGCTCCTGCTCCGCAGTCCTGGGGCGGAAAGTCGGCTCTTCCTCGCTGTCCGAGCTTGACTCTACATGGACCGAGGGGTCTATCTGCCTATCATCCTCATTGAGAGGGTTTTCTTCATCCAGCGGGGGCGGCTGTTCTTGGGCGGCGGCAACCACATTCAGGCTAGATTGGGCTTGGGATGTGGTGGCCCCGTCCTTGCTTTTGCTGTGAAGGTTGTCGCTGGGGCGCCCGCCCGCCATATAGACCGTATGGATGATATATCCGGCCGTCTTTCTATCATTGACAGCTGATTTCACGGATCGCTGTCTTGACCCCCTTGTTTCGGTAGATGGTAGTCGATTGAAGGCGGCCGGCCTAACCAGGTTCTTGAATGGTGCTGGCGCTTCTTTTCTGGATTTTCCCCGCTGCTTTCGTGCGGCACAGAGCGCCTGATAGACCCTTGAAGAGACAGTGTCATACTTTTTCTGTTGGGGCCGGGACACGTCTCTTTGTAGCACTGTTCGGACCGCTGTCTTCTTGATTCTGGCGGTCATGGCATTTTTCTGAACCCACTTCAGAGGCTCGAAGGAATTGCTGATTCTTACGTCCGACTCAGCCGTCGTCGCCGGTCAACCCTGCACTTGGAACTTCACACGATTCCATTTGGCCGAAGCCTTAGCCCTCTTGTTGGCTCGATACCTGAGCCACTTCTGCCTTAACTTTTCTGTTCTAACCGCCTGGCAGACTTCGGCTCTTTGGGAAGACACCGCAGACCGGGCGATGGAGGGCCTTGGAGATACCCTCGATTGTGCATTTGTTGGAGTCATCGCCTGAGCTTGTCCGCAACATTTGATGTTGCCCTTTGTACCGAAGTTCTTGCCCCCCACTGGAGCACCAGAGAATCGTTCAGCTACCGTCTTAAGTTTTGGTTGTGGTGCCTTGGCGATCACGACATTCGGCCTCTTACCCCTTGAGACCGGCTTGGTCACCTGTTCCGCCGGGATCTCCGCCAGATGAGCGCTTCCGGCAGGGTAGATGATGACGGAGCCGAACTGGCGGGGCGGTTCCTCCCACTGTCGACTGAGGCTTGCGGGGAGAACCACACGAGCGTTGATCTTGACCACGTACGGAATCGGGGTCACGTTGGAAGCTGACTTCGTCTGGGGAGACATTGTCGTCGAAGGTTGATTGCTGCACGGAAAAAAACATCATTTCAGTATAGGCAATCGATATGTGTATTGATTGAGTTCGCATGAACGTTTAACCCGAAATATGGGAGGAGAGAGTCGTCCCACCGGGCGTGCCAGAATCTGTAGGGTGTTTTCGTCAGCCCATTGAGATGGGAATACGCGCACGCTTGTCAGGCGTACTACAGATTCCCCCTGCCTAGGGTAGGCCGGGGTTTAATGATTGTGGGGATCCGAATCTCCAGCAGCCGCGAACTAAGCTGCCGTTAATTACTCCCCGCCTTTGGGGCGAGGGAACCTCCGATTGACGGGTCAAACTGGTCATGCGAACTCAATGTGCAGTGTACGTGTGTTGTTGTTTTGGAGGGGGGTTGAATATATCGGGAGCCACGCAGAGTTTTATGGGGGTCCCGCTTCCCGGATAGCAGGCTGGGGGTCAAGGGGGCTAGCAGCCCCCTTGCGGGGTGCGGGGCAGCGTCCCGTTTGAAATTTTTTCTAACAGGGACAGTGTCGTGGAGTATGTGTATGTGTACATTTGTATACATATGTATATATATAAAAAAAGGGAAAAAGACATCCAAAGGATGCGTGGGGCCAGCGCCTGGGCGCTTGAGCGTAAGTGCGTCACGTGTCGGCACCTCCATAGACATCGCATGCCTAATCAAATGAATTCCTTAGACATCGCATGCCTAATAATTATAAACCCCGCATTTTAGTCTCATTATCGAAAACTCTTTTCAATATCAAGTCGGGTAATTCAACAAGATTCCCGACATCCTGATCGAATGCTCGTCGCAAACTTTAGTAGGCGGCCGCACCCCCGACGCCGTCGACGAAGTGCACCAAAGCGGAACACCGCTGCCGCGAGCACCCGAACGGATGCTTTCGGCGACGGGGTTCTCCTACAGTCACTTGGTCGGGGCTATGGAGTGAGGCTGTCTATTAAGTTTACCCGGCGAGTATCCCCGTACGCTACGTGATTGCGACGGACTTTTGATCGCATCAAAATTCCGTGGCAACCGATCAAGTGAGACTAAACTGCTATGTTTATAACATTCATTCAGTTATCTCATAACTACTTGTGAATTCCAAATATTGTATCACATTCCAGATAAATAGAAAATGTTAAACTTTCCGATCGAGCCATCGAATACCCAAGTTTTCCCGAAACAGATCATCACATGAAATAAGTTCAAAAACATTCACTTCGTGCCTCAGTACCAACGGTCCAGCCGTAGAAGGGTCAAGCCAACGCCTCACATGTGGCACGCCGTACTGCCCCAAACCCTAAGGTTCAAAGGGCAGTTCAAGATGGTCACATAATCGAGTTAAGGTTTGTTGTCTTCTAGAGGGACCATCGCGTTACTTGCACTACTTAGAACGTCTATAAACTACGGAAAAATCCAACAATTGGAAATTTCCCGACAGGGAAAAAAGTGGGTATTTATATCCGGTCGAACTTTTTAACATATTCTAAAATATCCAGAAAACCACATCAACAAAATCTGATAATCCGATCGAATCATCCATGCTCCAAAACACCTCAGAAAACTCAACTCTTGAGTTCAAATTAAAAATTCCTAGAAAACTCAGCACCTGAAAACATGAATTACTGTGCAAAGTTTGAAGGCCAATCAAGTCAAGTGGCCGCGGAACCGCCGCAGAAGCCAGGCTTCTGCCGCGGTTCCGCCGCGCTTTAGAGGTATCATGAAATAATTTTTGCATCGTAATTCTTAGAATTCCCTGCTGGATTTTTTAAGAATTTTTAATCTGGAAAAAACCCAGTTTTTGAAAAAAGTCCAGAGAGCATTTTAGATTTAGGGTTTTGGTTCGATCGGTTTTCAAACATCGTCTACGCATCGCCTAAGGCTCTAGCTAGGCTCTGATACCACTGTAGGGTTCCTAGTCACACTAATGAGGTCTCACAAGGCATCAACCATGCCAATTTCAAATTTTACGGTGCCGAGAAACCCTATACTAGATCGTTGACTAGAGTTTTAGGCGAAACAATGAAACTAGTTAACAACTTAACTAAAAGAACGGAAATACAACCTTTGTAGATCCGGTCCTCCACCTCCATAGCTCCGCAATGAAGTCTCCTCGCTGTCCAAATCGGATCCCGAACTCTAGCATCGGCTTCATCGGAGAATGGACGGGCTAGGTCATCGACTACGATGCCGAAGATGATCTACGTCGAGGCATCACAAGATCAAGCTCTCACTTCATCAAATCATGAAACTTGTGAAGAAAACACCCTATACTACTTGGCAAGAGGTAGAGGATGAAGAAATAGAAAGCGGGTTCACTTTAGAATTGGATTTCTCACTTGATTTCATCAAATCACCATTGATGAAGCAAGCTTTTCTTCTTGTGTAGAAGAAGAAGAAGATGATGAATATTATGATAAGTTCCTTTTTTGATAATAGAAAAGAAAATCAATACTTATCATAATACAACCATGGTCAAGTGTAGAGAATGAACTAGGGTTAAATGGAGTGGTTAGGGTTAAGCATGAGACAAAATGGTCACTTAGTCAAAGCTTCATGAAGCTTCAAGATGCAAACAAAGAAAGCCACCATTTTCTCTTTATGCCATTTATTTTCCAAAATGAATAAACAAATAAATAAATGAATAAATAAGTAATGGAAAAACAAAACCCTAATCATTAGTTTAACCATGGTTTAATTCTTTACACTTAACCAAGTAAACATGTATCATCAAACATGATACAATCATTTGCACAAAAGTATATCACATATACAACTTGTACATCCAAGTGAGAAAATCCATTTAAAGTGAACCAATACTAGTTAATGCAAAGTAATATATCAAATATATAATTATACATTAAATCATTAAATCAACACTTGATTTAACGATCTGGTCATATCGTATATAACCGACTAGTATCCTATGTATCGGCTTATCGAATTAATACTTGATTCGATAACTAGGTTATATCGCATACAACCAATCGATACATTCATCGTGAGAATAGAATACGGTATCACATACACGCATTATTCTCGGTCCTGCACATATCTCATATGCGCTCCTATTTCGTTTCGCTTGAGCCAGGAAACCTCTGTGTAGGACTCTAAAGACTCGTCAATACGCCGGCAGCAGGTGATGATCATATCAAACACCCACAAGCCGCAAGCGGTCTGCTAAACGTAACGGCCACCCGAGTATTGAGCGATGAGAAGATCGACGAGCTAGCCCGCACACACTCCTGTGAATCCAACCAGTAACACTTACCGTACAGTCCGGTCTCGTCGTCTGATATGTCGCATATCTTGCCTAGGGGTGGTAAACGTCAGACCCCAATAGCTCGATAAGTCATGACGATATGAGGTCTATAACAGTTCGAGAAACTACTGGTAACACTTACCAGTATATCTCAGCAACCCTGGCCAGGGATTTCCGGTTATAGTCAATCGAACACAGCGCAACATCAACTCCCTATACCGGGAGAGACGAATACCCTCCTATCGCTCATTGCCTCCATGTGATTCGGGACTGTACCCAAAAGCCACCGTTTTGCATGCCCTCTTGGACGTGGTAAGGTGGAAATCAAAGCACAGTGGGAATCACACAAGACTCTATGACGATCTCGGGTCTACAGACTAACCTGTACCAGTGTCACCATAGAACTGCCATATGACGTAAGGTATAATACCATCTGGGAGTTCTCAGCGAGTCCGTCCAGTGTACCCAGTCTCCACTGAGCACCCGTATATCATCTCTGATGTCAAACACCAATGGATATGGGATCATCCATCGCCCATCTGTATGGGTCGAGAAGGTATACGCTAGTCTACTCTGGTATATCGATGCCCCGTCTCGATACACCCACGACTAGGGACCTTGAAGGATGTACTTATAGACTACCATGTCCCCACTAGTATGATCCGCATCATAGTCCAGGTAGTCAAGTACACATCCTAAGGGCTTTACCAACATGTAACAGAGAGACAATCAGTATACACGTTAAGGTAAAGAGTAACCAGATAGCATACTATCATGTCGAGCAAGAAAGTCCTCCCTATATATGTCCCAGCATCCACTACAATATACATCCTATGTATAGTAATGGCCTCTAGGGCATACATATAACTAACAGTACCGAGCTAACTCGGGTTTGTATATCTTATAGTCGCCGCTTACTTGGTTGACGACAAGCTGGGAGTCACCGTAGACTCGTATCCGACGGATTTCCATTTCTACGGCGAGCTCCAAACCAGCTATCAGAGCTTCATACTCAGCTTCATTGTTTGTCCGAGGCTCGGTGAGAGCGAAAGAACGCCGTAGGGTTCCCATTGATGGCGTGATGAACACCAATCCTATCCCTGCTTTTACCTCCGGGACGCTCGATCTGCCGGAACTCCTTATTGATGAGGCCCCATCGAAGTAGAGCTCCCAACACGGATCATCTTCCTCGAGGTGCAGCACTTGTTCGTCGGGTAACTCACAATTTAGCGGCGACCCTTCTGGTATGGGATGAGCAGCGAGAAAGTCTGCAAGAGCTTGCCCTTTTACTGCTCTCTGAGGGGTATAAACTATGTCAAACTCCAGTAGCATGACAGCCCATCTTGCCATTCTGCCGGCTAGGCTCGCTCTGGTCATTAAGTGTTTGAGCGGATCGACCTTAGAGATCAGCATAACCCGATGAGCAAGCAGATAGTGCCTCAGCTTCTTCACAGCAAATATCAGAGCCAGGCATTGCTTTTCGATTGGGGAATAGTTGTGTTCCGCCCCGACTAGAGTTCGACTGAGGTAGTAGAGGGCATTTTCTTTTCCCTCTTTGTTATTCTGGGCAAGGAGCACACCGAGTGACTCATCCAGCGCGGCAGTGTAGAGAATCGGCGGTTTATTTGGAATGGGAGCGGCCAGCACTGGAGGGTGCAACAAGAACTGTTTGATGCTTTCGAACGCTGCTTGACATTCGGCATCCCAAATAAAAGGAGCTCCTTTCTTCATGAGCTTTGAGAAGGGCCTACATCTCCCTGATAAATTTGAGATAAACCTCCATATATAAGCAAGCTTGCCTTGAAAAGATCTTAGCTGCGTCAGACTCTTCGGAGGGGGCATCTCTATGATGGCCTTTATCTTTGATGGGTCAACTTCGATCCCTCGATGTTGAACTATGAAGCCCAGGAATTTTCCCGATGACACGCCAAAAGCGCACTTCAGAGGATTCATCTTCAGATCGTATTCCCTCAGTCTGGTGAGAACGGTCCTGAGATCTTGGATATAATCGGCCTTGGCTTTAGTCTTGACGACCAGATCATCAACATAGCATTCGACGACTTTATGGATTAGGTCATCAAAGATATTAGTCATCGCCCTTTGATATGTAGCCCCTGTGTTCTTCAGTCCGAACGGCATCACTTTGTAGCAGTATATTCCGATCGGGGTTCAAAATGTTGTGTGCTTCTCATCCTCAGGCGACATCTTGATCTGATTATATCCAGACGAGCCATCCATAAAGGTGAACAGTTCGTAATTTGAGGTGTCATCGACCATCATTTCCATGACCGGTAGTGGGAAGTCGTCTTTAGGACATGCCTTGTTGAGGTCCCTGAAATCGACACAAACTCGGATCTGCCCATTTTTCTTCTTCACTGAGACTATGCATGCGATCCAGTCTGCATATTTCTCTTCCCTGATGAAGCTGGCATCGATGAGTTTCTTTGTTTCCTCGATGACCTTTTCTTCCAACTCCCTTCTCATTCTTCGAGGAGCTTGTTTGACTGGCTTAGCATCAGGAGATATAGCCAGCTTATGCACGGCTACCTCAGGAGAAAGGCCATGCATTTCTTTGTACGTCCACGCGAAGCAGTCGACGAACTCACGCAGCAGGGCAATTATCTGCTCTTTCATTTCTTCCGACAAGAGTGAGCTGATGTAGGTCGGCCTTGGATTATCGGGCGTTCCTAAGTCAATCTCAGTTAGCTCATCAAAGATTGCTTGTCCGCCATCTTCGAGCTCTTGAGGAGCTTCTTCTGGCTCGGCTATCTCATCATCATCATTTGATCTTTCGCTGGCCTCACCAACATGGATCATGTAGCACGCTTTGGAATCAGGTTGAATGTAGCCTATGCCCCGTCTATCTGGAATTCGTCCATCGATGAGTGCTCGGACCTGGGGCGGATACCATAGCCCTTCGTAAAACTTTGCTTCGGACTCCGTTTGATATAACCGGCATCCACACTTCTTAAAGTATTCCCGCAACTCGGGCACATAGTATCTGGGATTGAAGACGGCTCTTATGCCTCTCTCATAGGGAAGGCACACGACAGAAAGGTCGTCCGGGTGCACAACGGGGTTTGACCTGTAAAACAGGATGCCCTTCTGTCTATTTTTCCTCCCGGGCACGTAGAAAGTTTTCAGCTGGTCCACGGTAGAGACTGACAATGTGTCGAGCTCTTTGCACATCCGTTCCGGCACCCTTGTGATGGCCAGGGACCCTTCTGCGACTTCGAAGGTCTCCCGTAGTTTCGCTTGCGGCATGGGGGGCCGATCTGCACAGCTGTTGCACGGTAGGTCCTCTTCTTCTGACTCTTCAGTGTCACTGCCAAGATGAGGGCGGACTTTGCTGCTAGATGGGCCCTCAGTAACAGATTCGTCCGTATCGCTGCCGAAATGAGGGCGAGTTTTACGGAAGGAAGGGCTTCCAGCGTCGGACTCATCAGTGTCGCTGCTGAAATGCGGGCGCACTTGGGTATTTTTGCTTTTGAAAGTGACAGCCGGCGCATATTTGCTTTTGAGTCTTGGGGCCGGTCTATCCTCAGTCAATTGTGGCTTAGCATTTTGGTGGTTCATAAAGTACCGAGAATCTTCATATCGGACTTCATGCACACCGAACGGCTGGATGTCTCCGTAAATGCGTCTTTCTTCGCCATTTTTAGTATACTTCATGCATTGATGGAGAGTTGACGGAATGATGCCGTAATCGTGGAGCCACGGCCACCCCAAGAGAATCTTATAAGATGTGTCGGCGTTGATCACGTATATCTTAGCTTTAGTTTGCAGATCCCCAAATTTGATTATCAAAGCTATAGACCCCAGAACTTGCTGGCAGTTTTGGTTGAAGCCTTGAATGACAATCTTTTCCCTTGACAGGTGTCGGACGTCCATTGACAAACTCTTCAGAGTTCGCAAGTTCATGATGTTCACTGAGGACCCCGGATCAATCAATATGCGATTAATTCGATCTCCGTCGCTGTACCCGGTCACGTAAAGCGGCCGATTATGCTCAGCCGTTCCCAGTAGCAAGTCTTCATCCTTAAATGTGACTGCGGCGGCATGCAAAGCGTGCTGGGCTTCTTTCATATTAATTTCCGCAAAGTGAGCCTGATACCGCTCGGGGTTTTGTAGAGCGTGAATGAGAACATCTCTAAGCTCCTTAGATAGGACCAAGACGTCGTAGATGCTCAGGAGAGACGGAAGCTTCCGGAGATGTGCCAAGACATTATAGTCCACCGAGGAAGGACTTATGTTTTCATCGGCCGGTTCTCTGCCATCTTCTTCATTAGCGACTTGTTTTTCCTTCCCTTTTGGGGCGTTGCCCTGATTTTGCGGTAGAGCCCTGCCGCTTCTGAGCTGGATTTGATTGGCCTTTGTGGTGAGCTCCTCGTCTTCTTCGGGAAAACAGAGCTCATCCTCGGAGTCGCTGCTAAGATGGATGGCGTAGCAGGTCACTACTGGGACCTCTTTATTGGAGTCTTCTTCTAACTCCTCCAGAATATCAGCCGCTTGTACAGGGAAGAACTCCTTCAATTGAATCAATGTTCTTTCCTTTTGTTCATATTCTTCGAGGGAATCGATATATTTTTGAATGGTCGATCTCCCTGCAGACTCTTTTTCGCACCGAGCTGCACTTTTCTTTTTCTTGAGCTTCTTGGATTTTGAGCCTGATGGAGCCGCATTGGCAGCTGGACTGGTAGGCTTCTTCTGCCCTTCCCATTCCGTCCTGGGTTCTTTCCGAAGCAGCTTTATCATCTTCTTCGTCTTATTAGATATGTGCGTACTCCACGGAGGCCGCGATGATTCCGTTTCATTTCTCGGGGCAGCGGGGTTGGCTGTCTACTCCCAAAAGGCTTCAACTTCTGTCTGTATAAAATTGGTGGTTGCAACTTGATTGTTCACCAACACACTTTTGGACAGCTCGATTTCTCCAGCCTTGTACTGCTTCTCGACCCAGTCTTTGAAGATATAGCAATCCTCGATCGCATGGCTCACTACTCGGTGGTACGGGCAATACAGAGGATTGTTGGTCATTTTTGCTTCTTGGGGTCTTTTCGACTCCGGCAATTGTAGGCCGTTGTTCAAGGCATCTTTAAATATCTTGCGGACCTTGTCCCTTCTGAAAGAGTAAACCTTGTTCTTTTTCTCCTCTAGGGAAGGCCCATCTCCTCCCAGCAATGGCTTTCGAGACCGGTTGGTTTTGGATTCGCCCGCCCTTCGCTTTTCTTCATTATCGGAGGCATTGAAGACATTGGTAGTGCTGGAACTCCCGCTTCTACGGTTGTCGTCCCGCTTGCTTTTCCAGGTATTGTCTCTCTGAGAGTCCGGCGGGGACTCTTGCTTCGAGCGTTCCAGCATTTGAACTTTCTTGGTTAGCTCCTGAAATGTCTTGAGGCCCGCCGTACACAAGAATGGGACCATCCAATTGCTGAGGTTCCCAATGAGAAGGCTGACGGACTGGTCCTGCTCCAGCGGCGGTTCGCACTTGACTGTGAGATTACGCCATCGGGCGATAAAGTCGGTGTTGCTTTCATTCTTCCCCGGCTTAGTCCTCCCAAGGTCGGCAATGGAGATTTTATTACTGACACTCATGAACCTTTGCCGAAACAGGGACTCCATTTGGGCAAAGGTAATGACGGACCCGTCCGGTATACTCGCATACCAGTCGAAGGCGACGCCGGTCAGGCTGTTGACAAACCGACGAAGAAGGAGCACGTCATTGCCCCCTGTATTTCCGCACGATGCTTTGAAGTGGGCGACGTGCTGGTTTGCATTCCCCGTTCCATCAAATCTTCCGAAATTAGGAATGATGTAGCCGCTTGGGAACTTAATCGGATTGTTCTGCGCAGGATATGGCAGCCCACTACTGCTGATTTCTTTCTGAGCTTCAGCTTCGGCCACCAATGTTTTAACCTTGCTGGTGACCAAATCCATTATCCAATCCTGTGTTAGCGAGATAGTGCTATCTGGGGCCAAGGCGTCCCCAGAAGCGGAATGTGGCCGGCTTTCATTTGGCTCGACCAGTCTTGGTCCCAAAGGAACAGGCATTGGCTGCCTCGGATTGTCATCACCCGGCTGATTAGTAGCGGCTTGTGCCTGATTGGGAGGCGCTCGAGCAATTTGAGCCGTAAGCTGCATCACCACGTTCGTTAAGTCGTCAATCTTCGAATAGAGCTTGGCCATCTCTTTATCTTTGCTCCTGAGCTGTTTTCGAAGCTCTTGAAGCAGCTCCTGCTCCGCAGTCCTGGGGCGGAAAGTCGGCTCTTCCTCGCTGTCCGAGCTTGACTCTACATAGACCGAGGGGTCTATCTGCCTATCATCCTCATCGAGAGGGTTTTCTTCATCCAGCGGGGGTGGCTGTTCTTGGGCGGCGGCAACCACATTCAGGCTAGATTGGGCTTGGGATGTGGTGGCCCCATCCTTGCTTTTGCTGCGAAGGTTGTCGCTGGGGCGCCCGCCCGCCATATAGACCGTATGGATGATATATCCGGCCGTCTTTCTATCATTGACAGCTGATTTCATGGATCCCTGTCTTGACCCCCTTGTTTCGGTAGATGGTAGTCGATTGAAGGCAAACGGCCTAACCAGGTTCTTGAATGGTGCTGGCGCTTCTTTTCTGGATTTTCCCCGCTGATTTCGTGCGGCACAGAGCGCCTGATAGACCCTTGAAGAGACAGTGTCATACTTTTTCTGTTGGGGCCGGGACACGTCTCTTTGTAGCACTGTTCGGACCGCTGTCTTCTTGATTCTGGCGGTCGTGGCATTTTTCTGAACCCACATCAGAGGCTCGAAGGAATTGCTGATTCTTACGTCCGACTCAGCCGTCGTCGCCGGGCAACCCTGCACTTGGAACTTCACATGATTCCATTTGGCCGAAGCCTTAGCCCTCTTGTTGGCTCGATACCTGAGCCGCTTCTGCCTTAACTTTTATATTCTAAGCGCCTGGCAGACTTCGGCTCTTTATGAAGACACCGCAGACCGGGCGATAGAGGGACTTGGAGATACTAAGTCCCTTACTCTGCACCTTCTGCACTTCACCTCTCGGTTTGGTAGGGGCCTTCTTCTTCTTCTCCTTGGCCTTAGCCTTGAATTTAGCGGAAGAAGATTTCCCGAAAAACAGAGCTGGTGTTTCCTTGGATTTCTTCAAGGTGCCCTCTGCCACCCTCAACATGTTGAGGAGCCCAGGAAGTGTAACTTCTAGCTTCTGCATATTGAAGTTCAATACGAATTGGGTATAGGTAGAGGGAAGGGACTGTAGAATTAAGTCGGTATACAACTCATTCTCCAACGTAGTTCTCTGGTTCGCGAGCTCTTCGATGAGAGTAATCATCTTTAGGACGTGGTCCCTAATAGATCATCTAACAGCCAACCTCGCTTAAAACAATTTATTCAAGGTCTCATATCTTGCGATACGAGATTGCTCTCCATATAAGTCTTTGGTATAGAGGAAGATGGAATAAGGTCCATCTTCTCGTGCTGCCTTTGATGTTCATTTTCCATGGAGGCCGGCACAAGGCTTTTGGATTTCGCCCAATCCAGATCTCAAGTCTTACAGACCTCAATGTCTGCGACCGAGGATTTTGGACTTGGAACAGGGGGGCTTTAGCCATGAGGATGCATGCAACCTTATCATAAGTAAGAGCCATATGGACGTTCCTCAGCTAGTCTTTATAGCTTGACCTAGTCAGTTTGTTTTTATTTAGTATAACTTTAAGTCTCGTCATGGTCGTTGCAATTAGGAGAGAGAGAAAAGAAACACTCAACATATGCTCTTGCAAATTTAGATTGGTTATTAATTTATCTAAACATGATGGCTCCCACTGTTTCCTCGAATTCTCCTTCAAACCCTAAAAGAAGAATTAGTCGGGATTAATCGCACCCTACAAGTTCACTTATCTTTTGGCCAGGCCAGTATTGGTACTTTGGAGGGAGGCCCTGTTGGATATAGTGCCCTCAAGGCAATTATTGTGATCACAAGTAGGCGATTATGATAATTGAGGGAGGACCTATATATGTATAACAGTCTTACTCGAAATGACAGTATGCTATCTGGTTTGTCTTCATCATTGATGAAGCCCGTATGATTTTTGCTTGACAACCAGCATTATGATGGCGATCATATAGATGAGAGCTGGGTTGTCCATAAGCACATCTTTAAATGTCTCTATTCGTAGGAGTATAGAGACTGAGCATCAATATTTCAGAGTAGACTAGTGTATACGCTTCTAGACCCCGACGAGGGGCGACGGCCGGTCTCACAAGCCATTGGTGTTTTGTCACCTAAGATAGTATACAGGTGCTCACTGGAGGTGTGTACACCGGATGGACTCGCCGAGAACTTCTAGATGGTATTATATCTATCATCAGATGGAAGTTCTCAGGTGGCATGAGTACAGGTAGTCCTTTGACCTGAAGTCGTCATTTGTCTCGTGTGAGTTCCCACTGTACTTTGATTACTACCCTACCACGGCTCAAAGGAGTCGTGAAAACAGATTTAAGTTGGGTACAGTCCCAAGCCACATGGAGGCAGTGGTCGACTGCCAGGGATTCGTCTCTCCTGATATTAGGAGTCGATGTCGCTATGTTCAGTTGGCTATCATCAGAAATTCATGGCCATGGTAGGTGAGATTTACTGATAGTTGATCAATAGTATCTCTGTTGGTGATGAGTTTGACTCAGACATGACTTCTCGGGTTAGTAGGGGCCTGACGTTATCCACACGCTAGACCCGATATGCGATAATCTTTGACGAAGAGACCGGATTGTACGGAGATTGTCACATTCAGGCTTAGTAGGGTAAGGACGTACTTGATTGTCGACTCCCCTTTCAACAAGTACCTGGGTAGCCGTTACGTACAGCTAGTGCTGCTGATGTGCTTGTGGTTAAACCCACTGCCAGCGTATTGTCGAGTTTTTAGAGTCCCACACAGAGGGTTTTCCCAGTTCAGGCGATAGATATAGGAGCCGGACGTTGGTACGTGCAGGGGTCCGATTAAATATGTGTACGGGATATATGGACTTTAATCGGACGATTGATTATACTAGCCAGCTTAGGATTAAGCCGGATTATTAAATCAGGTTTTGATTTAATAATTTATATATATATATATATATTGATACATATATTTTAGTATTATTGTTCACTATTCATTTTCTCTTTTTGGTGCTATCCGTATTTTTTTATGCGGATACGTGTATCTATAGCGATAAATATATCAGGTGAAGTATTCCGTATTTATACGGGAATACATCTAGAAGAAGGACACCTCATATTTGATTTTCCTTTTTAGAAAATCAAATAGGAAAATGAGGTGGAAAGTGGGGTTTTAATGAAGCATGGTGATGAGAAATGGCTTGCATTTATTGTGTGCATTTATTTGGTGCACTATTGCATCATGATGGTGTTATATGTAGCCATTCTCTTTTATTTTTTGACTTGATGATTTTCCTTCATCTCACTTGACCATACTTCATGGTTGCAAGCATGAGCAACCATTTCCTCATGTCTTCTCCTTCTTCTTTCTCCTCTTGCTCTCATGAGCTTGAGATAAAAGAGAGAAAAATTTAGTGAAATATTCTTACATCACCGATCATCCACACCTAGCAAGTCTGGATCATCGGTTAAAGGCTCCTCCGGTTTCCCTCGGGAGGATCGTTTTCGGCGAGGGTGGTCTATATTCAAGCACGATCCCGACGGCTACGAGCATGGAGGGGTCTTCCACAATTGGATGGACACGCGACAAAGGTTGTATTTTCTTAACCCTTACACTCTTAGTTAACTAGTTTAGGTTATTGGACCGTATCCTGGGTTTTACGGGCGTTCGGTGCTCGCAAAAGTTTTTGTTTTCGCTTCCGCCTCGGCCGCGGTTTCCGCGGCGCGGGCACCGAAACCCAACATGGTATCAGAGCCACTCCATAAACCTTAACTAGCTAATTTGCACCTATTTAGAGTCTCGATCGACAAAATTTTCCGAATCACATTTTTGATTATACGCTTGCTGTTCGAATTTTAAAGTTGTTCAAAAAATTATTCTGGTTGCATTAAAATTATGTGCAGGCATTTCTAGAGGCTAGGAAGAAAATTGGGCACATGATCCCAAATATTGGCCGCGGAACCGCCGCCTAACATGCTCTTTGGCCGCGGTTCTGCAGTCCTATTTGGGCCGTCGTGCCCCATTTTTTGGCAGTGCTCTAATATATGGAAATGTGATGTTTGGGATATTTGGTTTTGGCCCAGATTTGTTTGAGTACTGGTTTGTACTTAGGTCCAATGCGGAAAGTTTTAATCGATCAAAATTTTGAATTCGTGTTTAGAAGTGCATATGTCAGTTTCTACGACCGTGAATATCATTGCACGGTACAATTCGATTGGTTGCTATATGTACAATCAGACGGGTTTACGAACATGATATTCACGTTGATGTTCTGTGTTGCACTGATATTATGGATGGATTGTCGTGATGGATAGTCTTGTGTGCAATGTTAGATGTACAATTCAGATTCATTTGTATATTGATTATTGCGGGGCGAGCGTCCGACATGTGGACTGCCGTCACTTCCAGTTATGTATATTCTTTTATAGGGGTACGACCGGATTGAGGTCGATGTCACCATTGTATATATTTTCTTTTCTGTACTAGGATTACCCCGCGGAGGAGTGCTCGAATAGCTGGGTTCTAGAGGGCAACGGGCCCGCATCTCATGGCATTGAGATCGGGGGTCCTTAGTCTAGAATTGGCGGCTATTCGCCGCACTCATAGGGGGTATAGGTTGACCGACGAAGGGGTGCTCAAGTTAACGGATTCCATGAAGTGCTGGGTGGCCCATTCACTTTGTTGATTGGGGTTGCCTCACTTCAGGGATTGGCGGGTAGCTTACCGCACTCATAAGGGTCTAGGATCTTCATTGCACTGGCTATCTACATGACCGGGAAACGTCGCTTCTCATTTATGGCTCAAATGAAACGCGGGGCTCCTAGATTATCCGCTATTCCATATTGTTGTTCGCATGCTTGTGATGATTTTTATCTGCTTGTGATGATTATTATCTGCCTTGATGTTGATATATATATATATATATATATATATTTAGCAGATACTTCTATATGTTTTGCATCCGTGCTAGTCTTGCTCCTGCTCTACCGTTAGTTATGTAACCTAACGGTGCATGACGGGGACCCGTGGCGAATGCAGATGTCATATAAAAAGCATGTTATTTTGGTTGTTTCTTTTGTGCCTTGGAAACTTAAAATGATGGGAACGCATTATCTGAATAATGCAAGAAAAAATAAACTTAAATGATGTTGTCAGAACCAATTTTAAAACTACTCGGTTTTCTTCAAAACAATAGTCATATTCTTTTTTCTTTGCATAAATATATTCGATTAAGAATATCTCGCACCTCATTCTATAAGAGAAGAGCCTTGATCCCTTCATTGGGAGTTTGCTCTTAAGCAAAAGTTTATTTTACTAGTTTTAAAAAGTGGAGCTTAAACCTCTCCATTTCAAAGCCACTCGAGTTTCTTCAACAAATACGTTAAAGGTTTTTCGCCAAAAAACAGCCGTAGCCCTCCGTCATTTCAGAAAAGTAGCTCATAGTATTCGTGCTATGTTTGTTGGCATCCGTCAAGGCATAGCATGCGGTAGCTATGTGTTACTTTTCTACAGCATAGAGATGCATTAATCTAGGACAGTGGTATAGCCTTGTTGGTATCCGTCAAGGAGGAGTACGGATAGGTCTAAATTAATCAGGACAATGACGGGTAGAACTTGACCTGCAACTTATGATTTGTTTGCATCCGTCAAGGTCATAAGCTGCTTATGGAAAAACCATATCGGGAGTTTCAAATATACGGGAAACTTGCCAGGCATGCGCATACCTTCTGGAGTGTGGTAATTTTGGTCGGCTTCCGTCAAACTTATCACACGATGATAGTTGGGTCCCGATTCTCATTGTTGAGTATGTATTACTCCTCAGGAGATTTTTCACTATTTCCCCTAATCAGAGAGCAAAGCTCCATTCAAAATTTGAAATTTGAAATAAGGCAGCGCTTCATAAGAGCGCTAGCGCCAAGAGCGCCGGCGCTAAGAGTCAAAGAATCTGAGGCAGCGCTCACGTGCAAAGCATGAGAGCGCTCACGCTAGCGCTAAAGACTCTAAGGCAGCGCTCACGTGCAAAGCACGAGAACGCCAGCGCCAAGAGCGCCAGCGCTAAAGACTCTGAGGCAGCGCCTCACGTGCAAAGTACGAGAGCGCCAGCGCTTGAACTAAATGTTCTCCACCCTTGGATCAAAGATCCAACGAAGATGATAAATCATCAAATTATCAGAATAAAATTCTGTTGAGGAAATACTCCTCAAAATCATTCCAAACAGGAAAGATTGTGCCATGTAAATCAAAGCACTGTTGGATCAAAGATCCAATGGTGATTAAAAATCACCAAGATATAGAATAAATCCTGTATGGGAAAATATTTTCCCAATCTTGTTAGTAACAAGATAACTATCTTCTGTAAAGCAGAAGCCCTTGGATCAAAAATCCAACGGTGGGAAACATTCCCTAAATCAATCAGAGATCTCTCAATGAGAGATTTTCTTAACTGATTCAACAAATCAGCCTCCCCTATATAAAGTACCCAAGACTTCAAGTCTTGCACAGAGGACCCCCCTAAAATACTTCAAGTTCTCAGAAAAGAGAAGAGAAGAGCAAGCTCTAAGAAGAAGAACCTTCTTTAAGGTAAATAAAAAGAAGGGAGATCATGGAATCTTCTCCATATTTGAGAGTTTAACTCTTACATCAGAAGAACTTAGTTCTTTTTCAGATCATAGATCTATAAGAAAAGGTCTTTCACAAAAGTAAAAGAGATCGCATCATCTCATCAAGAAAGAGAAGAACTTAGTTCTTAGATCTATGAGACAAAATCTCTTATAAACCGAGAATTTAATTCTCAGAGCACAGAACTGATCAGAGCCGACAAAGAAGTGCTTTAGCGCTCCAAGTCTGGCGCTCAGCGCTAAGCGCTCCACGTGCTCCTCACGTGGGCGCCCTTTTATAATAAGCGCTTTAGCGCTCCAAGTCTGGCGCTCAGCGCCAAGCGCTCCTCATGTGGGTGCCCTTTTATAAGAAGCACTGTAGCGCTTCCAATCCGGCGCTCAGCGCCAGGCGCTCCACGTGTTCCTCACGTGGGCGCTAAGAAATTACAAAGCGCTCTGTAAATAAGGCCCCAGCGCCATAAAAAGTGTTCAACACTCAATAAAAGATAAAAAAGAAAAAGGGGTGTCAGAACCCAAATCAATGCTCAGCATTGTTGAATAAAAAAGGGACTGAGGCCAAACAAGTGTTCAACACTTTATTCAAAACTGGGTGGACTGAGCCCAAGTTGTCCATAAGTCCCTAATTCAAATTAACCGAGCCCATCTGCTCACAATCTTTTTAATTGGTTTTAGTCCCAAACCTGACTATAAATCTCTCAACTAACATTGGTCCAAGGGTACATCTCTTCATACCTCTGATACATGTCATTGTAATTCTTCAACGTCTTCAGAGAGATGGGGGGTCCCAATAACCAATAACTTTTGGTGCATCTCCAAACGGTTAAACCAAAACCTTACAGACTATGATGTCTTTAAACCGGACTATGACGTCTTTAAACCTCACAGACTATGACGTCTTTAAACCAGACTATGATGTCTCTAAATCTTACGGACTATGATGTCCTTAAACTCATGGACTATGATGTCCTTAAACCTTATGGATCGCAATGTCCCTAAACTAAAACGATAGAGTCCAAATACTCTTTCGTTGGATCTAAATGATCCTAAAATCTTGTTAAGTAGATCTTAGTCTAAAATTAGGCTAACGTATCCTTAACAAGTATTTAAGTTGATCTTAATCTAAAACAAGATTAACGATCCTTAAACCAACCCAAACCCAAATCTAAGAAAATACGGATTTGGACTAATCCACGCCCTACGGGCAACAACATAAATTAGTCTCCGTATACGATCCACGGGCAACCGAAAATAAAACAAACACACGACACGAAATGACCATCTGGAGAAGGAGAAAGTTGTTACCGCGATGCAGTAGCTTAATTAACTGCAGGAGCTTGTGTCTGCAGGGAAGAGCGTCCCCACAATCAAAACCCCCTCACAACGAGGGGGAATCTGAAAAAGTCTTCTACATCAGCCGCATCCGTCTAAACTTCCGATATACGGTGCCATAAATCAACTTGGCATCTTCGGAGAGGTGGACGGATAAATCCAAATAGCATCTGCCCCCAAAATTCAGGCTAGACGTCCCAATGTCCCGGCCGCGTCTTTCGTCGGTAAATAGATTTTGGCATGCCCGGTGGGTCCTTTTTCTCTTTCCACTCCATACTTCATGTGTCGTGTTCGTGAACGAATCGCGATTTAATGTGGTTGCCCCTGGATTCGAGGTACTAAGATTTGGTGTCTTGCTCCCGTGCAAAGAAAATGGCTTCCAACTGCACCAACTGCAACAGCAACTCCCACTCCGTCCTCGCTGGAGGAGTGACCTATGGGCCCCAAGTGGCCTACATCTTCGCCATGACAGTGGAACATGTGACTCAGGCCACCACTGGACTGTTCTTTGGGACCATGATCCCACCGGCAAGCTTCAGCGTCCCAATACCGTCACAGGAAACTCCGAAGTGTAGGGTTACTAGGCACTCTCACAAGGGTCTACAAGGCATCAACCATGCCCGATTTAAAATTTAGACGTGCCGAACAACCCTAACCAAGATCTTTAAACTAGAGATTAGGCGAAACTAAGCATGTTAAACACTTTAACATCTAAGAGTTTGGGATTACAACCTTTGTAGTCCGGTCCTTCACTTCTAAAGCTCCGTGTTGAGGTCCCTTCACTGCGATCATCGAGTACCCGGACTCTAGAGAGGCTCCACGAAGAGAAAGATGCATGCTTGCTTCCGATCTTCGATAACAAAGACGATCTACCTTAAAGTTTCTTTAACACAAGCTCTCACTCACTAATGAAGTGAACACCCTAATCTAAATGGCTAGGATAGATTAGGATGATGAATTAGGATTTTAGCTCTCATTTATTTTCATAATCTCACTCAAAATCATCACTAATGAAAAAGCTAGTAAGCTTTTTCATCAAGAACTCAAGGAAGAAGAAGAAGAATCCTTTTGTGATGAATAATGAAACTCTAGTGTGGTTAGAATTGCAACCATGGGTTAAGTATGAAGACTTAACCCATGTAGAGATTTAACTAGGGTAAAGGGTTGGGTTTAGTTTGCAGGGTTCCTAGGCACACTAGTGAGGTCTCCCAAGCCATCAACCATGGCAATTTCAAATTTTACGGTGCCTACAAACCCTAGTGTACGGATCAATAACTAGATGTCTAGGCGAAATGAAACTAGCTAACAACTTAGCTAAAGAAAATACGGAAATACAACCTTTGTAGATCCGTTTGCTCCACCTCCTTTGCTCCGCAACGAGGTCGTCTCCGCTGTCCAAATCTAATCCGGGCTCTAGAGTCGGCTTCGTCGGAGAATGGGCAAGCTAGGTCGTCGATGTCCATGCCGAAGATGATCTACGTCGAGGCATCGATGAATCAAGCTCCACCTTCACCAAACCCTAAAATCTTGTGAAGGAAACACACTCTACTACTTGGCAAGAGGTAGAGGATGAAGAAATAGGAAGTGGGTAGACTTTAGAATTGGATTTCTCACTCTTTTTGATCACTTGCCATTGTTGAAGTGAAGGTTTCTTCACTTGAAGCAATGGAGGAAGAAGAAGAATGATATGATAAGTCTTAAATTAAAAATAAAACAATAACAATACTTATCATACTTTTAACTCTAGTTAAGTGTAGAGAAAATACCATGGTTAATAGAATGGTTAGGGTTAAGGATAAGAACAAAATGGTCACTAGGTCAAAGTCTTCAAGAAGCTTCAATATGAAACAAAATTAGCCACCATTTTCTTTTCATCCCTTTTCTAATTATTTCCAAAATGAATAAATAGATAAATAAATAAGAAAGGGAAATAAAACCCTAATCATATAAATAACCATGGTTTATTCTTAACATACACTTAAACAATCATGTATCATCAAACATGATACAAGCAAATGTACAAATGTATATCACATATACAATGTGCACATTACAAGTGAGAAAATCCATATAAAGTGAACCAATACTAGTTAACGCAAAGTAATATATCAAATATATAATTATGCATTAAATCATTAAATCAACACTTGATTCAATGACCCGGTCATGTCACACACAACCGACTAGTATATAATGTATCGGCTTATCAAATCAACCTTTGATTCGATAACTAGGGTATATCGCATATAACCTAATCGATACATTCATCGCGAGAATGGAATACGGTATCACATACACGCATTATTCTCGGTCCCGCACATATCTCATATGCGCTCCTATTTCGTTTCGCTTGAGCCAGGAAACCTCTGTGTAGGACTCTAAAGACTCGTCAATACGCCGGCAGCAGGCGATGATCATATCAAACACCCACAAGCCGCAAGCGGTCTGCTAAACGTAACGGCCACCCAGGTATTGAGCGATCTGAAGATCGACGAGCAAGCCCGCTCACACTCCAGTGAATCCGACCAGTAACACTACCGTACAGTCCGGTCTGATCGTCTGATATGCCGCATATCTCGCCTAGGGGTGGTAAACGTCAGACCCCAATAGCTCAATAAGTCGTGTCGATATGAGGTCTATAACACTTCGAGAAACTACTGGTAACACTTACCAGTAAATCTCAGCAACCCTGGCCAGGGATTTCCTGTTATAGCCAATCGAACACAGCGCAACATCAACTCCCAATACCGGGAGAGACGAATCCCCTCCTATCGCTCATTGCCTCCATGTGACTCGGGACTGTACCCAAAAACCACCGTTTTGCACGCCCTCTTGGACGTGGTAAGATGGAAATCAAAGCACAGTGGGAACCACACAAGACTCTATGACGATCTCGGGTCAACAGACTACTCTGTACCAGTGTCACCAGAGAACTGCCATCTGACGTGAGGTATAATACCATCTGGGAGTTCTCGGCGAGTCCGTCCAGTGTACCCAGTCTCTACTGAGCACCCGTATATCATCTCTGATGTCAAACACCAATGGATATGGGATCATCCATCGCCCATCACATGGGTCGAGAAGCGTATACGCTAGTCTACTCTGGTATATCGATGCCCCGTCTCGATACACCCACGACTAGGGACTCTGAAGGATGTACTTATGGACTACCATGTCCCCACTAGTATGATCCGCATCATAGTCCAGGTAGTCAAGTACAGATCCTAAGGGCTTTACCAACATGTAACAGAGAGACAATCAGTATACACGTTAAGGTAAAGTTCAACCAGATAGCATACTATCATGTCGAGCAAGAAAGTCCTCCCTATATACGTCCCAGCATCCACTACAATATACATCCCATGTATAGTAATGGCCTCTAGGGCATACATATAACTAACAATCTCCCACTTGCACTAGGGCCATCAATAGCAGTGGTTGCAGTATCTCATACTCAACCATCCCATAAAAGTCTCTCTCTGGGAACAGGCCTTTGTGAGTGGATCCGCTGTGTTGTCCTCTAAGTCTGCTCTCCTTTCCTCGATCACCCTGGAGATCAACCATCTCCATGATCAAGTGATACTGCCTTAGAATATGTCTGGATCACAGATGGGACGGACGTTCCTTGGCATAAGCCACAACTCCATTGTCTCACAATGGTAGGAACATAGTTCATCTCATGAACCATTGTACATCCAAACATCCTCTTAGGTAGCATCTTAAGTAGCGATGTATCGTGCCTTTATCGTCTAGTATGTCACGGTATCTAGCTTGGAACTCTTCCAACATACCGTCCCTTTACTGAGGGTAAAGACAATGCCTGCGACTGACATTCAGTCGTCTTTATCACCCTGGAACACTTCCAGTGATTCTCCCCAGGATCGATTGATACCATCTCACTACATCTAGTGAGAATCCTAGTATCCAATTACATCTATCTCATAGATGAAAACTCAGGATTTTAGGAGGTATCACTTTGATCCTATTTGGAGAATCCTAGTGATAATAGGAGATTGACCGATCGTAGTATAGGAAACTCTTTTCCTATCAAGAGTATGTTGTCTACGTACATTACGAAGATGACCACCTTACTCTCTACTACCCTTTTGTATATACAAGGTTCGTCTACCATTTTGATGAAGTCAAACACTTTGACTATCACATCAAAACAGACGTTCCAACTCCGCGATGCCTGCTTCATTATATAAAGCAACTTGCACACGTTTCCGCTGCTCCCACTGTTTACGAAGCCCTCTGGCTGTGTTCTTATAGACGTTCTCTTCTAAATCAGTATTTAGAAAAGCAGTCATGGCACCCAACCGCCAGATATCGTAGTCATGGTATGTAGCCGTGGCAAGTAGGATCTGGATGGACTTAAGCATAGCTACTTGGAAAAAGGTTTCATCATGATCCAAACCTGGTAAATGATGCAAACTTTTAACAAGTCTAGCTTTGAAAGTCTCAACTTTTCCATCTACACCAAGTAATCTTCTCAAGATATACTTGCTCCTGATGGGGATTTAACCCTTCAGATATAGCAGCCAAAGTCCATACTTTGCTGGTGTATAAGGATTCCATCTCAGATCGCTAAGCATCCAGCCATTCTTACAGAGTCTCACTCTTGATGGCCAGCTCGAAGCTAGTTGGGTCATCATCTCATGATGCAATCCTCGCTCCCACTGTCATAGAGAAACCAAAGTATCTCTCAGGTGGGTGAGGAACCCTACTAGATCGGCGGAGAGGCTGAGGTTCGTTGGTATCTACTGAATCCTTTGGTTCTATCAAATCATCAGCTGCAGTTTGTATAGCTGGAACGTTTCCAGTTCTACATAACAGACGTTGCCTCGAGCTTGTCCGGATTTTGCTTTTAGACATAGGCCGGACAACCCCAAATCTTAACTAACTTAAGATATGGGCTCTTCCCCTTCTATATCACATATGAAGTGGTAGGCACTGATTTGATTCGAACCCTATTCAATAGATATGCAACTTCTCAAGTGCATAACCCCCTAAGGAAAAAGGTAACTCAGTATTACTCATCATAGAGCACACCATATCAAATAGGGTGTATCTGCTCCGCCCCGATATACCAACGTGCTATGGTGTATGCGGAGGAGTAATGCCGAGAGAGAATCTCATTCTCCTTTAGAATAGTCCAGGATTTCCATGCACAAGTATTCTCCTCCTCGATCACATCAAAGGACATAATACTTATACCCGTATTTTGGTTCTCTACTTATAACTTATATTCTGTGAATATCTCAAAAGGTTCGGACTTGTGTTTCAACAGGAACATAGGTCTGAATCTAAAGAGATCATCAGAGAACGTAATGAAGTATAAAGAACCGGTCTTGGTATGTGTAGACAGGGGACCTACATACATCAACATGTATCATCCCAAGAGTTCACTAACTCTTTCTCTGTTTCCAATAAACAGAGCTATGGTCATCTTATCTTTGTGACATGACTGGCGAGTTTCATAAGATGTAAATTCAAACTAATTTAAATATACATCTTTATGTAACTCTAGCTAGTCGGGTCATATTGATCTGACCTAGTCTACAATACCTCAAGAAGAATTCGTTCATTTCTGAACTCTTCCTCTTGTGTGTGTTCCATATACTAAGAACTGTAGTTTGATTTAGAACATCAATGCTTTTAGATAACGTGCCTGAACCGATCAACTTTTGATATAGGAAATGTTCAAAACATTATCCAACAATACGAAATTTTATCGTTTCTTTACTAATAAAGAGACAGATATGATTTTGTATATCAGGTTCGGTATCTAATAACATTCGTTCAGAATCAATGTATTACAATACAGGGTGACAGTGACCAACAGACTTGGCTGCAACACTTGCCCCGTTTTCTGTCTCATGAAACTTATCACCCGTTCTCAGTTTTTCTATCCTTTTGTAGTCCTATGTAAAATCTTACATATCTGGGATCATGATCCGGTATCATATACCGTAGATGCGGAGGATACTGAGAAACAGTTCTGTATAATGAACACACCCGAAGATGATGCATCAACATGCACTTTCTTCGTTTGGGCGGCACGGGAAATCTGGTATTCCCCAAATTCCTGCTCTGTCTTATAACAATTATAAGTTGGAGCGGGACCAACGTTCCCCAGCTCAGTATAACAAGCGGGTTCGGTCAATAATCCGTATTATTATCTTGATTAAGGCGTGATATGGTCGCTACCAGGAGAGAGAGAGAAGAAAACACTCAGCGTGCGCTCTGTCAAGAATAGATTGGTTATTATTTTATCTAATCAGGATGGCTCCCACTGCTTTTTATCAAATCTTCCTTCAAACCCTAAAAGGAAAGACTAGCCGGGATTAATTACACACTACAAGTTCGCCAATCTTTCAGCCAGGCCAGTGTCGGTACTTTGAGGGAGGTCCCCCGTGCTTTCGCACGAACCTAATTAATGTAAACCTCGTTTTCCCAGAGGCGTAACCTCGTTAACACCTTTCTAGACACCTACTTGATCGGCTAATTGTAATGTATAAAACTCTCCCAGGAGTAACTCTTACTCGCAGCGGGTATCGGGATCCAACTATCTCATAGAAGGTATGCAATCTCATTGCAAATTTCAACACTTGAAATTCCCGATAATATTTTGCCCCTAACCTCCTATGACCTTGACAAAGGCCAACAAACCATAGGATGCTAGTCAAGTTCAACCCGTCATTTCTTGATCGAAATAAACCCACCCGCACGGCCCTTGACAAAGGCCAACAAGGTCGCACGACTACCCTAATCCAATCTGCATCATATGCATAAACAGATAAGCACCAGCCAGCTACCGCACACTGCGCCTTGACAAAGGCCAACAAACGCAGCACGAATACTAACTACTACTTATCTGAAATGACGGAGGGCTACGACAGGTTTTTCTGAAAACCTATTGCGTAATGAACTTGATATCGTTGTAGGATCGAATGAATTTTTAAAATGGAGTGCTTTTGAGGCTTTTCTAGTTTTGCTAAAGGAGTCACTCCCGGTGAAGGGATCGTCGGTCCTTTCCTCGTCAAATGAGGTGCGGGATATATCATATATATCACTATGCAAAGCAAAAACACTTAAAAACAATCAAAAACAAACCGAGGGTGTAGCATTGGCCAGTTATTGCTAAAGGAGTCACTCCCGGTGAAGGGATCTCGGTCCTTTCCTTATCGAATAAGGTGCAGGATATATCACATATACCGCTGTGCAAAGCAAGAACTGTAGCTACCTGTTTTATTTTGAAATTCGATTCTACAACATCTTTAGGTTTCTTTTAATTTCATTAATCACATTAATGAAGTCCCATCATTTAAATACCTAAACATCACAGATAGATATGACGTACACTTATGCCATCCGCATTCGCCTCGATGTCCCCTCGTGCACCGTTAGGTTAGGTAACTAACGGCAGAGCGGGGCAGGGCTAGCGCGGGTGTAAAACATAAGCAACGTCTATATAATATATCATATATACTATATATAATACCTGTCACAGAACATCACATGATCATAGATAAAATACAGCAGAAGAAACATATGAAATATTGGATATACTAGGACGTCCGTGTTTTCAATACGAGCCAGTATAAAACACGGATTCCACGGTCGTGATGAATAGCCAAACCCACACCCCTAGACCCCTACGAGAGCAGCAAGCAACCCTGCCAATTCTGGGGTTAGGAGACCCGGACTCGACTCCTCGAGTTGGTCTCCCACTGGACTCCAGAACCCGGTTACTTGTGCCCTCCTCCTTGGGTCTATCCTAGTGCGGAAAAGTAAATAATATACAAACGGTGACAACTTCCGCAACCTGGAAGTGCCCCAATAAAAGAATATTACATACAAGTTTTTACATGAATGAAAATGAAAAACACTCATCTCACTTAAAAACCCCCCGGCTATTCAACACGACGATCCAATATAACATATCCAGCAACACATAACATCACATGTCATCAACGTAAGTAAATATGCGCATCCCAATTGTCGTTGACATATAGCAACGAAACCGGCGATATCACATATTACACTTACGGTCACAGAAAAGAAAGTGTAAAACTACAACAGTTGGAATCCGCAATCTGTATAGACATCGCATGCCTAATAATTATAAACCCCGCATTTTAGTCTCAAAATTGAAAACTCTTTTCAATATCAAGTCGGGCAATTCAACAAGATTCCCGACATTCTGATCGAATGCTCGTCGCAAACTTCAGTAGACGGCCGCACCCCCGATACCGTCGACGAAGTGCACCAAGGCGGAACACCGCTGCCGCGAGCACCCGAACGGATGCTTTCGGCGATGGGGTTCTCCTACAGTCACTTGGTCGGGGCTATGGAGTGAGGCTGTCTATTAAGTTTACCGGCGAATATCCGCGTACGCTACGTGATTGCGACGGACTTTTGATCACATCAAAAATCCGTGGCAACCGATCAAGTGAGACTAAATTGCTACGTTTATAACATTTATTCAGTTATCATATAACTTATTGTGAATTCCAATTATTGTATCCCATTCCAGATAAATAGAAAATGTTAAACTTTCCGATCGAACATTCTAACACCCAAGTTTTCCCGATACAGATCAACACATGAAACAAGTATAACAACATTCCGTTCGTGCCTCAGTACCAACGGTCCAGCCGTAGAAGGGTCAAGCCAACGCCTCACATGTGGCACGCCGTACTGCCCCAAACCCGAAGGTTCAAAGGGCAGTTCAAGACGGTCACATAATCGAGTTAAGGTTTGTTGTCTTCTAGAGGGTCCATCGCGTTACTTGCACTACTTAGAACGTCGTTAAACTACGGAAAAATCCAACACTTGGAAATTTCCCGACAGGGGAAAAATCGGGTATTTATATCCGGTCGAACTTTTTAACATATTCTAAAATTTATCCGGAAAACACATGGACAGAATTAGACTTTCCGATCGAAACAATGATTCCCAAAACAACTCAGAACAACTTAACTCTTCTGTTCAGTTTAAATATTCCAGGAAAACCAGCACTGGATTATGGGAATTACTGTGAAAAATGACACGTGTCGCGATCTAATTGGCGGCGCTTCCGCCGCGCAAACCCCCTTTGTGCGGCGCTTCCGCCGCGCTTTTGTGGAATTAGGGTACCAAATTTCACAGTAATTCTTAAAAAAGCCTGCTTGTTTTTCTGGATATTTTTAATTGCCAAAAATCAACAGTTTTGAAAAAAGTACAGAGAGCAAGTAAGGTTTGGGATTTCGGGTTCGATCGGGTTTCTAATTCCGTCCGGGGTTCGCCTAAGGCTCTAGCTAGGCTCTGATACCACTGCAGGGTTCCTAGGCACACTAGTGAGGTCTCCCAAGCCATCAACCATGGCAATTTCAAATTTTACGGTGCCTACAAACCCTAGTGTACGGATCAATAACTAGATGTCTAGGCGAAATGAAACTAGCTAACAACTTAGCTAAAGAAAATACGGAAATACAACCTTTGTAGATCCGTTTGCTCCACCTCCTTTGCTCCGCAACGAGGTCGTCTCCGCTGTCCAAATCTAATCCGGGCTCTAGAGTCGGCTTCGTCGGAGAATGGGCAAGCTAGGTCGTCGATGTCCATGCCGAAGATGATCTACGTCGAGGCATCGATGAATCAAGCTCCACCTTCACCAAACCCTAAAATCTTGTGAAGGAAACACACTCTACTACTTGGCAAGAGGTAGAGGATGAAGAAATAGGAAGTGGGTAGACTTTAGAATTGGATTTCTCACTCTTTTTGATCACTTGCCATTGTTGAAGTGAAGGTTTCTTCACTTGAAGCAATGGAGGAAGAAGAAGAATGATATGATAAGTCTTAAATTAAAAATAAAACAATAACAATACTTATCATACTTTTAACTCTAGTTAAGTGTAGAGAAAATACCATGGTTAATAGAATGGTTAGGGTTAAGGATAAGAACAAAATGGTCACTAGGTCAAAGTCTTCAAGAAGCTTCAATATGAAACAAAATTAGCCACCATTTTCTTTTCATCCCTTTTCTAATTATTTCCAAAATGAATAAATAGATAAATAAATAAGAAAGGGAAATAAAACCCTAATCATATAAATAACCATGGTTTATTCTTAACATACACTTAAACAATCATGTATCATCAAACATGATACAAGCAAATGTACAAATGTATATCACATATACAATGTGCACATTACAAGTGAGAAAATCCATATAAAGTGAACCAATACTAGTTAACGCAAAGTAATATATCAAATATATAATTATGCATTAAATCATTAAATCAACACTTGATTCAATGACCCGGTCATGTCACACACAACCGACTAGTATATAATGTATCGGCTTATCAAATCAACCTTTGATTCGATAACTAGGGTATATCGCATATAACCTAATCGATACATTCATCGCGAGAATGGAATACGGTATCACATACACGCATTATTCTCGGTCCCGCACATATCTCATATGCGCTCCTATTTCGTTTCGCTTGAGCCAGGAAACCTCTGTGTAGGACTCTAAAGACTCGTCAATACGCCGGCAGCAGGCGATGATCATATCAAACACCCACAAGCCGCAAGCGGTCTGCTAAACGTAACGGCCACCCAGGTATTGAGCGATCTGAAGATCGACGAGCAAGCCCGCTCACACTCCAGTGAATCCGACCAGTAACACTACCGTACAGTCCGGTCTGATCGTCTGATATGCCGCATATCTCGCCTAGGGGTGGTAAACGTCAGACCCCAATAGCTCAATAAGTCGTGTCGATATGAGGTCTATAACACTTCGAGAAACTACTGGTAACACTTACCAGTAAATCTCAGCAACCCTGGCCAGGGATTTCCTGTTATAGCCAATCGAACACAGCGCAACATCAACTCCCAATACCGGGAGAGACGAATCCCCTCCTATCGCTCATTGCCTCCATGTGACTCGGGACTGTACCCAAAAACCACCGTTTTGCACGCCCTCTTGGACGTGGTAAGATGGAAATCAAAGCACAGTGGGAACCACACAAGACTCTATGACGATCTCGGGTCAACAGACTACTCTGTACCAGTGTCACCAGAGAACTGCCATCTGACGTGAGGTATAATACCATCTGGGAGTTCTCGGCGAGTCCGTCCAGTGTACCCAGTCTCTACTGAGCACCCGTATATCATCTCTGATGTCAAACACCAATGGATATGGGATCATCCATCGCCCATCACATGGGTCGAGAAGCGTATACGCTAGTCTACTCTGGTATATCGATGCCCCGTCTCGATACACCCACGACTAGGGACTCTGAAGGATGTACTTATGGACTACCATGTCCCCACTAGTATGATCCGCATCATAGTCCAGGTAGTCAAGTACAGATCCTAAGGGCTTTACCAACATGTAACAGAGAGACAATCAGTATACACGTTAAGGTAAAGTTCAACCAGATAGCATACTATCATGTCGAGCAAGAAAGTCCTCCCTATATACGTCCCAGCATCCACTACAATATACATCCCATGTATAGTAATGGCCTCTAGGGCATACATATAACTAACATAGTTAAGGAAATATCTATGCAAAATATCCTAGTCAAAGTCAAAGCTTCAAGAAGCTTCTTGAAAGCTTCATGAAGACTTAACCCTAATCCAAACCCTAACTTCAATTAAACTCCACAAAATATGTTGCATTTATAACCACAACATGTTATAATATTATATATCACATATACAATATTTATTGTAACAAAATAAAATAATACAATTAACATATATCGCATATATATCAATGTATTATCCGAGTGAGAAAAAGAATCTTTTAGTGAGTTTATATCAGTTAATGTAATTTGATATATCAAATATATAATTATACATTAAATTATCGAATCAACACTTGATCCGATAATCCGGCTATTTCACAAATAACCGACTAATATTCTCTGTATCAGTTCATCGAATCAACACTTGATCCGATGACCCGGCTATATCACATATACCCGGCCGATATCTCATATCGCGAGAATCTAATATGGTATCACATACACGTATTATTCTCGGTTCCGTACATATCATATATATGCTCCTACTCCGATTTGCCTGAGCCAAGAAACCTCTGTGTAGGACTCTAAAGAATCGTCAATACGCCGGCAGTAGGCGATGATCATATCAAACACCCACAAGATGCAAGCGGTCAGCTAAACGTAACAGCCACCCAGGTATTGAGCGATTAGAAGATCAACAAGTAAGCCTGTACATTCTCCTGCGAATCCAATCAGTAACACTCCTGTACTGTCCGGTCTCTTCGTCTGATATGTCGCATATCTCGCCTAGGGGTGGTAGACGTCAGACCCCAGTAGCTTGATAAGTCGTATCGATATGAGTTTTATAACAGTTCGAGAAACTACTGATAACACTTACCAGTAAATCTCAGCAACCCTGGGCAGGGATTTCCAGTTATAGCCAATCGAACACAGCGCAACCTCAACTCCCTATACCGGGAGAGACGAATCCCCTCCTATCGCTCATTGCTTCCATGTGATTCGGGACTGTACCCAAAAGCCACCTTTTTGCACGCCCTCTTGGACGTGGTATGATGGAAATCAAAGCACAGTGGGAATCACACAAGACTCTATGACGATCTCGGGTCTACAGACTACTCTGTATCAGTGTCACCAGAGAACTGCCATCTGACGTGAGGTATAATACCATCTTGGAGTTCTCAGCGAGTCCGTCCAGTGTACCCAGTCTCTACTGAGCACCCGTACACCATCCTCGATGTCAAACACCGATGGATATGGGATCATCCATTGCCCATCATATGGGTCAAGATGCGTATACGCTAGTCTACTCTGGTGTATCGATGCCCTGTCTCGATACACCCTCGACTAGGAACAGTTATAGAATGTACTCGTCGACTACCGTGGCCTCATTAGTATGATCTCATCATGGTCCTAGTAGTCGAGTACATATCCTAAGGGCTTTATCAACATGTAACATAGAGACAATCAGAGTACATGTTAAGATAAAGAGCAACCAGATAGTGTACTATCATGTCGAGCAAGAAAGTCCTCTCTATATATGTCCAAGCATCCACTACAATATACATCGTATGTACAGTAATGGCCTCTAGGGCATATGTATAACTAACACGAAGAAGTCGGTCTTTGATCGACTTACCACTACCACGGCCCCTCTCAACGGGCCGTCCAATTCCAAGTTTTCTGCATCAGTCTTCGACAGGCTGAGCCTGAGCTCCAGTGGGTCCATGAAGAAGCCTGCAATACCTGAACAAGTCATCCCGAAGCGGATAGCCATTCCAACTCCGACGGACGAAGTCGTCAAAGGGGCTTCTCTTGCTAAGGGATCGGTCTTTGCGAGACTGGCCACCCCAATTCCTGCTTCGGGTGAGGTAGTCCAAAATACTTCCCCTGCCCAAAGGTCAGTCTTCGACAGGTTGGACGTTTCTTCTCAGCGGACGTCAGTCTTTGATAGGCTGGCACCAACAGCAACCCTTCACCAGAACAGGGGGTGTTTCTCCCAATCAGAGCAAAGCTCTGTTCTAAAATTCAAAATTTAAAAGTTGAAGCAACGCTTCAGATCCAGCGCTAGGCACGCTGCGCGCCACGTGTCAAACACGGATGCACTAGCGCCAGATGCGCTGTGCTCTACGCTGCGCGCCACGTGTCAAACGTAGGTGCGCTAGCGTTGGAATTAAAAATTCCCCACCGTTAGATCAAGAGATCTAATAATGATAAATCATTAATTAATCAGAATTAAAATTCTGTTATGGAAAGATTTTTCCAATCTTGTTAAAAACAAGAAGATTGCCTTCTGTAAAACAGAAACCCTAGGATCAAAGATCCAACGGTGGGGAAACATCCCCAAATCAATCAGAGAAAGATCTCTTTAACTAATTTAACAAATCAATTTGCCCTATATAAAGGCCCCAAGACTTCAAGTCTGATAGAGAGAAACCCCCTACAAACTTTAAGAAAACAAGAAGAAAGAAGAGCAAGCTCTTAGTAAAAGAAGATTATTTCTTCAAGGTAAAGAATGATTCTTGAACAAGGAGATGAAATCATCTCATTAAAACAGAAGAATTATCTTCTTAAAAGATCATAGATCTACAAAAGACCAAGGTCTTTTATAAAAAGAGATCAAAAGATCTCATCATAGAAACAAAAGAAGTATTTACTTCATTTACAGATCATTGATCTACAATGGAAAAGCCCTCTCAAAATAAGAACTGTTGTTCTTGAATTTTGAGGCAAAACCTACTTTAAAAAGAACATAAATTTGTTCTCTGATCATAAAGTTGATCAAATGCGCTTTGCGCTACTCAAAAGTGCCTTGCACTCATTAACTGCGCTTTTGTGCTCCTTGGACTGGCGCTCAGCGCTAAGACGTGCCACGTGTCAACCACGTATGCAACTTGCGCTTTGCGCTTCTGAAATAGCGCACTGCGCTCATGGGCTGGCGCTCAGCTCTAAATACGCCACGTGTCACTCACTGGTGCGCCATTAAACTAGCGCGACGCGCTCACAAATTGAAAGCGCAATACGCTTATAAACTGGCGCATAGCGCAGAGCGTGACACGTGTTCTCTTCGTGTGCGCTACTTGGCAGAAGCGCAATGCGCTCTTTAATTGGCGCAAAGCACCTGGCGTGCCACGTGGCGCGCTGTCAGAACACACATTGTTATGATGAATACTATGCATTCAATACAAGACAAAAAATGTCAGGATCTAATGCTCAGCATTATTAAAAGGGCTAAGCCCAAGTAAGGGTTCAACAACCCAGAACAATAAAATGTTAAACATTTTAATCTTATTGGACTTAGCCCAATTCTGGCTATAAGTCCTCAACTTATATTGAACTGAGCCCAACTGCTCACGAATATTCAACAGATCTTAGTCCCAAACTGGACTACAGATCCTTCAACCAACTCACACCGATTCGAGGGTACATCTCTTTACTCCTCTGATATCTGCCGTTGTAATCTTTCAACGTTTTCAGAGAGGTGATGGGCCCCGACAACCACACATTTCACGGACTACGACGTCCTTAAACTTCATAGACTACGATGTCTTTAAACTATGGACTGCGGGGTCCTTAAACTCATGGACTATGATTACATTAAGCTTCATAGACTACGATGTCTTTAAACTACGGACTGTGGGCTCCCTGTAAACCCACGGACTACGATGTCCTTAACCTCGGACTGTGGGGTCCCTTTAAACCCACGGACTACGATGTCCTTAACCTGGACCGAGATGTCCTTAAACTAACATTGGACCATAATGTCCTTAAACTAATCGACCTCAATGTCCCTAAACTAAACAATAAAGCTTGAATGCTCTTTTGTCGGATCTAAATGATCCCGTTAAGTTGATCTTAGTCTGAAATTAGACTAACGTATCCTTAACAAACGTTTAAGTTGATCTTAGTCTCAAATGAGACTAACGTATCCTTAAACCCAAACCAAAATCCAAATCTAAGAAAATACGGATTTGGACTAATCCACGCCCTACGGGCGACAACATAAATTAGTCTCCGTATGCAATCAACGGGCAACCACAAACAAAATAAACACCCATGACACGAAGTGACCATCTGGAGAAGGAGAAAGTTGTTACCGCGATGCAGTAGCATAATTAACTGCAGGGGTTTGCGCCTGCAGGGAAGAGCGTCCCCACAATCAAAAACCCCTCATCAACGAGGGGGAATCTGACGAAGTCTGCTACATCGGCTGCATCCGTTTAAATCTTCGATACATGGTGCCATAAATAAACTTGGCATCTTTGGAGAGGTGGACGGATAGCACCAATTAGCATCTGCCCCTGAATTTCAGGCCTGACGTCCCAACGTCCAGGTCGCATCTTTCGGCCGGGAACAGATTCTGGCACGCCCGGTGGGACCTTTTCCTCTTTCCACTCCACACTTTATGTGACGTGTTCGTGAACGAATCGCGGTTTGATACGGTTGCCTTTGGGTTCGAGGTACTAAGATTTGGTTTCTTGCTTGGCGCAGAAAACGAAACACCAATGGCGTTGATTGATTCTAATTCCGATTGTGTGTGTAACTCGAATGAGTTTCTTTGTGTCGGTTTAGAAAATGAATAGAATTCACAATCAAAGAATTATTTGACCGCAATCAACTACGGTGTCAGATATAGATCGTTAGCGAGTGCGGATCGTCCACAGGGATTGTGCGATTCGTTTGTAATTTTGATTTGTTTGAATTGAAAAGTTAATAGAAAAGAAAAGAAAACATGATTCAAGATTTTTATCGATGGGTTTCAAGTGTCACTATCTAATCAAGAATCAAGAAAATGATAAACATCGAGAATCGAGTTTTGATAGAATTCCAATCACTTTAGGGTTTCAAGATTTGAAGTAAAGCTCGTAGGAATCGAGTAAATTGTAGATGTGATGAAGATTCAAGATTACGATTTCTTATCTAGTAACAAATTGATGCTAAATCGATGTCGAATTCATCGAGGATCAAGGATCTTGCGAAGAATTAGGGTTCCTCATCCTATCCTTTGTCCTTTCGATGAATAACATTCACTAGATAGCTTCTTGAAAGACGAATGATCAATTGTCGATCTCTAGATCGTGCGAAAGGAATCAAGAACACATTCGCATCGATCTAGATCATCGATCAATCGATTTTCAAGAATTTACAATTGTTTTAAGACTTAAGGAAACGTTTAACAATTTATCAACATCATCATTTTACAATTGTTTCGATTCCTCCACGAGCGGAGTTTTATTCAAGCATCATCACAAAGTACATATTCAAGAATCGAAATGAATCATAATGCTTGAATTAAAAATAAGCAAGTTAAAGAATCTTCACCTTCATTACATCAACAAGTAGTTACAACTCTCAAGATTTACAAGAGGTAGGAACTTCGCTCGTTGAATCTTGCATCGCTCGGCTTCTTGAGTCTTGGATCGCTTCGATCTCGTGCTTCGTTGAATACCGGTTTTGCTTCTAAAGGATGTTTGAAGACTTGCTTTGCTTGAACTCCATGGATCTTGAATTGGGTATTTCTAGATTGGATTAGGGTTAGGGTTTGGACACAAGCCTTGTCACCAGACTTGTGGGTGGAAATTGGAGAAGAAGAATGAACTAGAATTTAGCCAACAATGAGTTGTCTAAGATCTATGATATATGATATTTTTACAAGTGAGCCTACGGGTCTATTTATAGGTTTCCCAAACCCTAGGTCTAGGTTTTTGAATTTGCAATTCCCTCCAAAAGTTTGTTGTAAGTTAATTAGGAGCTTAGCTTAGACTTTAAGCTAGGAATGTTTAGCTTAGAAACCCTGAGGCTTGCTGATCTGGCAGAGTCTTCTAGAGTCTTCTGGAAAATGTAGAGTCTTGAAGAGCTATAGGAGCTGAGGTGGAGATATTGCAGCAGAGAAAAGATGATGAGGTTGAAAGGTTCCTAGGCACCCTATAGAGGTCTCACAAGGCATAAAACATGCCAATATAAAATTTTATGGGTGCCGAGAGACCCTAATACGGATCTTAGACTAGAATTCTAGGCGAAAAGATAATCTAGTTAACTACTTAACTAAAAGTTAGATGCTACAACCTTTGTAGATCCGGTTCTCCACTTCCTTAGCTCCACGTGGGTGTCCTCTCGCTGTCCATCATGAATTCCGAACTCAATCGTCGGCTTCATCGGAGAAACGGGCGAGCTAGGTCGTCGGCTTTGTGTCAAAGACGATCTACGTCGAGGCATCACAAGTTCAAGCTCCGACTTCACAAAGTTGTGAAACTTGTGAAGAAAACACCCAAAACAACTTGGCAAGAGGTAGAAGGTGAAGAAATAGGAGGTGGGTTCACTTTAGAATTGGATTTCTCTCACTAGAACTCAAGTTGCCATTGATGGCATCAAGGTTTCTATCTTGAAGAAGAAGGTCAAGAAGAAGAAAGAATATGATAAGTGTTTTGTAAATGATAAAATAAATCAATACTTATCATTTACAAACCATAGTTTAGTGTAGAGAATAGACCATGGTTAGTTGGATAGGTTAGGGTTAAGCATGAAGACAAGAATGGTTAAGAAGTCAAAGCTTCATGAATCTTCAACTAAAGACAAACTTCTCCACCATTCTTATCTCAATCTTTTTCCAAATAAATAAATGAATAAATAAATAAATAAATGAATATGCAAAACCCTAATTATCAAATTAACCATGGTTTAATTCTATATACTTAACTAAATAATCAAGTATCATCAAACATGATACAAGTATGTGCACAAAAGTATATCACATATACAACTTGCACATCAAGTGAGAAAATCCATATAAAGTGAACCAATACTAGTTAATGCAAAGTAATATATCAAATATATAATTATACATTAAATCATTAAATCAACATTTTATTCAATGATCCGGTCATGTTGCACATAACCGACTAGTATTTAATGTATCGATTTATCGAATCAATGATTCGATAACTAGGTCATATCGAATATAACCAATCGAAACATTTATCGTGAGAATGAAATGCGGTATCACATACGCGCATTATTCTCGGTCCTGCACATATCTCATATGCGCTCCTATTTCGTTTCGCTTGAGCCAGGAAACCTCTGTGTAGGACTCTAAAGACTCGTCAATACGCCGGTAGCAGATGATGATCATATCAAGCACCCACAAGCCGCAAGCGGTCTGCTAAACGTAACGGCCATCCGGGTATTGAGCGATCAGAAGATCGACGAGCTAGCCCGCTCACACTCCTGTGAATCCAACCAGTAACACTTACCGTACAGTCCGGTCTGTTCGTCTGATACGTCGCATATCAAGTCTAGGGGTGGTAAACGTCAGACCCCAATAACCGATAAGTCGTGCCGATGTGAGCCTCATAACGGGTCGAGAAACTACTGGTAACACTTACCAGCAAATCTCTGATCAGCCCTGGCCAGGGACTTCCCTGTTACGGCCAATCGAGCACAGCGCAACATCAACCCCCAATACCGGGAGAGACGAAACCCCTCCTATCGCTCATTGCCTCCATGTGACTCGGGAATGTACCCAAAGACCACCGTTTTGCACGCCCTCATGGACGTGGTAAGGTGGAGATTAAAGCACAGTGGGAATCACACAAGACTCTATGACGATCTCGGGTCTACAGACTAACCTGTACAAGTGTCACCTGAGAACTGCCATCTGACGTGAGGTATAATACCATCTGGGAGTTCTCGGCGAGTCCGTCCAGTGTACCCAGTCTCCACTGAGCACCCGTACACCATCTCTGATGTCAAACACCAATGGATATGGGATCATCCATCGCCCATCTCATGGGTCGAGAAGCGTATACGCTAGTCTACACTGGTATATCGATGCCCCGTCTCGATACACCTACGACTAGGGACCTTGAAGGATGTACTTATGGACTACCTTGTCCCCACTAGTATGATCTGCATCATAGTCCAGGCAGTCAAGTACATATCCTAAGGGCTTTACCAACATGTAATCATAAGACAGTTTAAAGAGACTAGTATACATGTTAAGATAAAGAGTAACCGGATAGCATACTATCATATCGAGCAAGAAAGTCATCTCTATATATGTCCAAGCATCCAATATAATATACAATATTTGTACAATACTGGCCTCTAGGGCATACATACAACTAATAATCTCCCACTTGCACTAGGGCCAGCTGCTGTAGTATCGCATACCGAGCATCCCGAAGAGTCTCTCAAACTGTATCTGGGGAATGGCCTTCGTGAGTGGATCCGCCGTGTTGTTCTTCGTGTCAACCCTCCTGACCTCGATCTCCCGGCGATCAACTATCTCCCGGATCTGGTGATACCGCCTCAGAATATGCCTGGACCGCTGATGGGACCTGGGTTCCTTGGCCAAAGCCACCGCTCCATTGTTATCGCAATACAAAGGTATTGGACGCTCAATGGATGGAACCACTCCAAGTTCAGTAATGAACTTCTTGATCCAGACAGCCTCTTTGGCAGCATCGTTGGCAGCGATGTATTCAGCCTCCATCGTCGAGTCTGCCACGGTTTCCTGCTTAGAACTCTTCCAGCTTACCGCCCCTCCGTAAAGGGTAAAGACAAAGCCCGACTGCGACTTAGAGTCGTCCTTATCACTCTGGAAGCTTGAATCGGTAAAGGACTCCACTTGGAGCTCTCCGTTACCATACACCAAGAACATATCTCTAGTCCTTCGTAAGTACTTGAGAATGCTCTTCACAGCTGTCCAGTGACTCTCTCCAGGATCAGCTTGAAACCTGCTCACTATACTTAGTGAGTATGCTACATCGGGTCTGGTACATAGCATCGCATACATGATAGAGCCTACTGCCGAAGCATAGGGTATCCCTTGCATGCGAGCTCTCTCCAAATCAGTCTTGGAAGACATCTCTTTGGAGAGAGTGACTCCAGAGATCATGGGTAAGTTCCCACGCTTGGACTCTTCCATACTAAACCTCTTTAGTATGGTGTCAATGTACCTGGATTGGGACAATCCCAAAATCCGTTTGGATCTATCTCTATAGATCCTTATTCCCAATATGCAGGAGGCATCACCAAGATCTTTCATTGAGAATCTTTGTGATAAGAAGAGCTTGACCGATTGCAGCATAGGAATATCATTTCCTATCAAGAGTATGTCGTCCACGTACAATACGAGGAAGACAACCTTACTCTCTGCCACCTTTTTGTAGATATAAGGTTCATCTGGATTTTTGACGAAATCAAACTCTTTGATAACGACGTCAAAGCAGATGTTCCAACTCCGCGATGCTTGCTTTAATCCATAAATGGATTTAAGCAGCTTGCACACCTTCCCGCTGCTCCCACTGTCTACGAAGCCCTCTGGCTGAGTCATGTACACGCACTCTTCTAAATCACCATTTAGAAAGGCGGTCTTAACATCCATTTGCCAGATTTCGTAATCATGATAAGCAGCGCTGGCAAGCATGATCCGGATGGATTTAAGCATAGCCACTGGAGAAAAGGTCTCGTCATAGTCCACACCTGGTCTTTGATGAAAACCCTTTGCTACAAGTCTAGCTTTGAAAGTCTCCACTTTCCCATCTACACCAAGTTTCTTCTTGAAGATCCACTTGCTCCCAATGGGTTTTACCCCTTCAGGAGCAACGTCCAAAGTCCATACTTTGTTGGTGTACATGGATTCCATCTCGGACCGCATAGCATCCAGCCATTTCACTGAGTCCCCACTCGTGATGGCCTGCTCGAAGCTAGTTGGGTCATCATCCTCCATGATGCAATCCTCGCTTCCACTGTCCATGAGAAAACCGTAGTATCTCTCAGGTTGGCGAGGAACCCTACTAGATCGGCGGAGTGGCTGGGGTTCATCGGGAACTACGGAATCCTCTGGTTTCACCAGATCTTCTGTTGTAGCTTCTGCAGCTGGAACTTCTTCCAGTTCTACCTCATGACCACTAATCTCTTTTTCAAGAAATTCCTTTTCTAAAAAGGTGGCATACCGAGAAACAAACACTCTTTGTTCCTCAGGGTGGTAGAAGATATACCCTTGAGAATTCTTGGGATATCCTACAAATTTGCATAGAACAGACCGTGCCTCGAGTTTGTCCGGATTTTGTCGTTTGACATAGGCTGGACAACCCCATATCTTAACATAGTTAAGACATGGTCTCTTCCCTTTCCATATCTCATATGGAGTTGTAGACACAGATTTGGTGGGGACCATATTCAATAGATGTATGGCTGTCTCAAGCGCATACCCCCAGAAGGAAATAGGTAACTCAGCTGTGCTCATCATAGAGCGCACCATATCTAATAAGGTGCGGTTCCTCCGTTCTGATACACCGTTGTGCTGTGGTGTATATGGAGGAGTCAGCTGAGAGAGAATCCCATTCTCTTTTAGGAAGTCCAGGAATTCATTGCTCAAGTATTCACCTCCTCGATCAGATCGAAGGATTTTAATACTTTTTTCGGTTTGTTTTTCGACTTCTTGTTTATATTCTCTAAATTTCTCAAAAGCTTCAGACTTGTGTCTTATTAAGTACACATGTCCGTATCTTGAGAGATCGTCAGTGAATGTAATGAAGTACGAAGAACCATCCCTGGCATGTGTAGACATGGGACCACATACATCACTATGTATTAGTCCCAAGAGTTCGGTAACTCTTTCTCCGTGTCCCGTAAACGGAGTTTTGGTCATCTTGCCTTTGAGACATGACTGGCAAGTGTCATAAGATGAAAATTCGAATGGTTTCAAATATCCATCCTTATGCAACTTAGCCAGTCGTGTCGCATTGATGTAACCCAGTCTACAATGCCACAAGAAGGATTCGTTCAGTTCTGAACTCTTCCTCTTGTGTGTGCTTGTTATGCTCAGAACTGTTGATTGATTTAGAACATAAATGCCATTGCACAACGTGCCTGATCCAACCAACTTTTGGTTACGGAAAATGTTCATAACATTGTCCTGTAATACAAAATTATATCCCTCTTTACTTAATAAAGAAACCGATATAATGTTGCATATCAGGTTCGGCATGTAATAGCATTCGTTCAGAACCAATGTATTACCAGTTGGTAATACAAGGTGATATTCCCCGACAGTCTTAGCTGCAACAATTGCACCATTTCCAACTCTAATGTCTTTATCATTTTCTCTAAGTTCTCTACCTTTCCTGAGCCCATGTAACTGATTACATATATGGGATCCTGACCCGGTATCTAATACCCAGGACGTAGAGCAAATGGAGAAACAGTTCTCAGTAACGAACACACCCGAAGAAAATGCATCAACATGTACTTTCTTCATTCGGGTGGCATGGGAATCCTGGCATTCCCCTATATCCTGTTCATTCCTATAACTCTTATAAGAAAGAACGGAACCAACGTTCCCCAGCACAGTATAACATGCGGGTTCGGTCAATACATCCATATTATTATCTTCATTAGGGCATGAAATGGTCGCTACCTGGAGAGAGAGAGAAGAAAACACTTTAGCGTATGCTCGTGTAAGATCAGATTGGTTATTATCTTATCTAATCAGGATGGCTCCCACTGCTTTTTATCAAATCTTCCTTCAAACCCTAAAAGGAAAGACTAGCCGGGATTAATTACACACTACAAGTTCGCCAATCTTTCAGCCAGGCCAGTGTCGGTACTTTGAGGGAGGTCCCCCGTGCTTTCGCACGAACCTAATTAATGTAAACCTCGTTTTCCCAGAGGCGTAACCCCGTTGACACCTTTCTAGACACCTACTTGATCAGCTAATTGCAATGTGTAAAACTCTCCCAGGAGTAACTCTTACTCGCAGTGGGTATCGGGATCCAACTATCTCATAGAAGGTATGCAATCTCATTGCAAATTTCAACACTTGAAATTCCCGATAATACTTTTGCCCCTAGCGTGCTATGACCTTGACGAAAGCCAACAAACCACAGCCCGCTAGTCAAGTTCAACCCGTACATTTCTTGACTGAATTAAACCCACCCGCACGACCCTTGACGAAAGCCAACAAAGCCGTACGACTACCCTAATCCAGTCGCATCATATGCAGCAGATAAACAGCACATAGCTACCGCACACTACACCTTGACGAAAGCCAACAAATGTAGCACGAATACTATATGTAACTTATCTGAAATGACGGAAGGCTACACAGGTTTTTCTGAAAACCTATTGCGTAATGAACTTGATATCGTTGTAGAATCAAAATGAAGTTTTGAAATGGAGTGATTTTGAGGATTTTCTAGTTTTGCTAAAGGAGTCACTCCCGGTGAAGGGATCTCGGTCCTTTCCTCGTCGAATGAGGTGCGGGATATATCATATATATCGCTGTGCAAAGCAAAAACTCTTAAAAGCAATCAAAAGCAAACCGAGTGTGTAGCATCTGCCAGTTATTGCTAAAGGAGTCACTCCCGGTGAAGGGATCTCGGTCCTTTCCTCATCGAATAAGGTGCAGGGTATATCATATATACCGCTATGCAAAGCAAGAACTGTAGCTACCCTTTTTATTTAAAATTTTGATTCCACAACATCTTAGGTTTCTTGTCTTTCATTAATCACATTAATGAAGTCCCATCATTTAAATACCTAAACATTACAGATAGATATGACGTACACTTATGCCATCCGCATTCGCCTCGATGTCCCCTCGTGCACCGTTAGGTTAGGTAACTAACGACAGAGCAGGGCAGGGCTAGCGTGGGTGTAAAACATAAGTAACGTCTATATAATATATCATATATACTATATACTATATCCATCACAGAATCACATCACAGATATCGCAGCAGAAGAAACATATGAAATATTGGATATACTAGGCCGTCCGTGTTTTCAATACGAGCCAGTATAAAACACGGATTCCACGGTCGTGATGAATAGCCAATCCCACACCCCTAGACCCTTACGAGAGCGGCAAGCAACCCTGCCAATTCTAGGGTTAGGAGACCCGGACTCGACTCCTCGAGTTGGTCTCCCACTGTACCCCAGAACCCGATTACTTGTGCTCCCCTCCTTGGGTCTATCCTAATGCGGAAAAGTAAATAATATACAAAGGGTGACAACTTCCGCTACCTGGAAGTGCCCCAAATAAAAGAATATTACATACAAGTTTTTACATGAATGAAAATGAAAAACACTCATCTCACATAAAAACCCCCGGCTATTCAAACACGATGATCCAATATAACATATCCAGCAACACATAACATCACATATCATCAACGTAAGTAAATACCCGCATCCCAATTGTCGTTGACATATAGCAACGAAACCGGCGATATCACATATTACACTTACGGTCACAGAAAAGAAAGTGTAAAACTACAACAATTGGAATCCGCAACTTCTTTATACATCGCATGCCTAATCAAATGAAATACTTAGACATCACATGCTTAACAGATATAAATCCCGCATTTTAGTCTCATTATCGAAAACTCTTTTCAATATCATGTGGGACTAAACTGCTAGATTTATAACATTCATTCAGTTATCTCATAACTGTTTGTGAATTCCAATTATTGTATCAAATTCCAGATAAACAGAAAATGTTAAACTTTCCGATCGAACAGTCGAATACCCAAGTTTTCCCGATACAGCTCAACACATGAAATAAGTCTAACAACATTCAGTTCGTGCCTCAGTACCAACGGTCCAGCCGTAGAAGGGTCAAGCCAACGCCTCACATGTGGCACGCCGTACTGCCCCAAACCCGAAGGTTCAAAGGGCAGTTCAAGACGGTCACATAATCGAGTTAAGGTTTGTTGTCTTCTAGAGGGTCCATCGCGTTACTTGCACTACTTAGAACGTCGTTAAACTACGGAAAAATCCAACACTTGGAAATTTCCCGACAGGGGAAAAGTTGGGTATTTATATCCGGTCGAACTTTTTAACAAATTCCAAAAATTATCCGGAAAAACACAAAGACGAAATTTGATAATCCGATCGAAACACCGAAGCTCTAAAACACCCCAGAAAATTCAACTCTTGAATAAAAATTAAAAATTCCCATAAAACTCAGCACCAGAAAAGAAGAATTACTGTGCAAACAATATTGCGCAATGTGAACAGTAGGCGGCGGAACCGCGGCAGAAGGCATGCTTCTGCCGCGTTTCCGCGGCTGTTTAGATGAATCATGAGCTCGTGTTTCACCATAATTCTTAGATCTTCCTGCTGAATTTTTTAGGCATTTTTAATCTGGAAAAATCCCAGATTTTAGAAAATGTACAGAGAGCATTTTGTGAGTTAGGGTTTCGGTTCGTTCGGACTTCAAACTCTGTCTAGTCTTCGCCTAAGGCTCTAGCTAGGCTCTGATACCAGTGAAAGGTTCCTAGGCACCCTATAGAGGTCTCACAAGGCATAGAACATGCCAATATAAAATTTTATGGGTGCCGAGAGGCCCTAATACGGATATTAGACTAGAATTCTAGGCGAAAAGATATAGTTAACTACTTAACTAAAAGTTAGATGCTACAACCTTTGTAGATCCGGTTCTCCACTTCCTTAGCTCCACGTGGGTGTCCTCTCGCTGTCCATTATGAATCCCGAACTCAATCGTCGGCTTCATCGGAGAAACGGGCGAGCTAGGTCGTCGGCTTTGTGTCAAAGACAATCTACGTCGAGGCATCACAAGTTCAAGCTCCGACTTCACAAAGTTGTGAAACTTGTGAAGAAAACACCCAAAACAACTTGGCAAGAGGTAGAGGGTGAAGAAATAGGAGGTGGGTTCACTTTAGAATTGGATTTCTCTCACTAGAACTCAAGTTGCCATTGATGGCATCAAGGTTTCTATCTTGAAGAAGAAGGTCAAGAAGAAGAAAGAATATGATAAGTATTTTGTAAATGATAAAATAAATCAATACTTATCATTTACAAACCATAGTTTAGTGTAGAGAATAGACCATGGTTAGTTGGATAGGTTAGGGTTAAGCATGAAGACAAGAATGGTTAAGAAGTCAAAGCTTCATGAATCTTCAACTAAAGACAAACTTCTCCACCATTCTTATCTCAATCTTTTTCCAAATAAATAAATGAACAAATAAATAAATAAATGAATATGCAAAACCCTAATTATCAAATTAACCATGGTTTAATTCTATATACTTAACTAAATAATCAAGTATCATCAAACATGATACAAGTATGTGCACAAAAGTATATCACATATACAACTTGCACATCAAGTGAGAAAATCCATATAAAGTGAACCAATACTAGTTAATGCAAAGTAATATATCAAATATATAATTATACATTAAATCATTAAATCAACATTTTATTCAATGATCCGGTCATGTCGCACATAACCGACTAGTATTTAATGTATCGATTTATCGAATCAATGATTCGATAACTAGGTCATATCGAATATAACCAATCGAAACATTTATCGTGAGAATGAAATGCGGTATCACATACGCGCATTATTCTCGGTCCCGCACATATCTCATATGCGCTCCTATTTCGTTTCGCTTGAGCCAGGAAACCTCTGTGTAGGACTCTAAAGACTCGTCAATACGCCGGTAGCAGATGATGATCATATCAAGCACCCACAAGCCGCAAGCGGTCTGCTAAACGTAACGGCCATCCGGGTATTGAGCGATTAGAAGATCGACGAGCTAGCCCGCTCACACTCCTGTGAATCCAACCAGTAACACTTACCGTACAGTCCGGTCTGTTCGTCTGATACGTCGCATATCAAGTCTAGGGGTGGTAAACGTCAGACCCCAATAACCGATAAGTCGTGCCAATGTGAGCCTCATAACGGGTCGAGAAACTACTGGTAACACTTACCAGCAAATCTCTGATCATCCCTGGCCAGGGACTTCCCTGTTACGGCCAATCGAGCACAGCGCAACATCAACCCCCAATACCGGGAGAGACGAAACCCCTCCTATCGCTTATTGCCTCCATGTGACTCGGGACTGTACCCAAAGACCACCGTTTTGCACGCCCTCATGGACGTGGTAATGTGGAGATCAAAGCACAGTGGGAATCACACAAGACTCTATGACGATCTCGGGTCTACAGACTAACCTGTACAAGTGTCACCTGAGAACTGCCATCTGACGTGAGGTATAATACCATCTGGGAGTTCTCGGCGAGTCCGTCCAGTGTACCCAGTCTCCACTGAGCACCCGTACACCATCTCTGATGTCAAACACCAATGGATATGGGATCATCCATCGCCCATCTCATGGGTCGAGAAGCGTATACGCTAGTCTACACTGGTATATCGATGCCCCGTCTCGATACACCTACGACTAGGGACCTTGAAGGATGTACTTATGGACTACCTTGTCCCCACTAGTATGATCTGCATCATAGTCCAGGCAGTC